>OY997266.1:154165480-155415480 GCA_963921465.1 Triticum timopheevii | reverse complement strand
TGATGAAATCCTTGCTCTTGTGCTTCAATTGATAGTCTCCCCAACACTCAACTCTCTCACATAGGTTTTGGATCTGGTGGAAAGAAGATTTGAGTGGAAAGCAACTTGGGAGGGCTAGAGATCAAGATTCATATGGTAGGAATGGAATATCTTGGCCTCAACACATGAGTAGGTGGTTCTCTCTCAGAAATGGTAAGTTGGAAGTGTAGGTTCATTCTTATGGCTCTCTCCACGAATGAAGAGGAGGTGGAGGGGTATATATAGCCTCCACACAAAATCTAACCGTTACACACAATTTACCAAACTCGGTGGGAACGAATCATTAAACTCGGTCGGACCGATTTAGTAAACCTAGTGACCGTTAGTGATTTTCGGTGGGACTGACATGCATCTCGGTGAGACTGATTCGGTTAGGGTTAGGGCATAACATAATCTCGGTAAGACCGATTACACAAACTCGGTGAGATCGATTTGGTAATAATCTTTATAGAGAGTTGGTCAGGTAAACTCGGTGGGACCGATTTGCTCTTTTCGGTGAGACCGAAATGTTACAAAAAGGAAACAGAGAGTTTACATTGCAATCTCGGTGGGACCGATCGCTCACTTTGGTTAGACCGAAACCTTATGAAGGGAAACAGAGAGATTACAACCCCATCTCGGTGAGACCGAGATCCCTATCGGTAAGACCGATTTGCTTAGGGTTTGTGGCAGTGGCTATGACTTTTGGAATCGGTGGCGCCGGATAGGAAGAATCGGTGTGACCGATTTTGGCTTCGGGTTTAGGTCATTTGTGGATGTGGGGAAGTAGTTGAGGGTTTTGGAGCATATCACAAAGCACATGAAGCAAGAGGCTCATTAAGCAACACCTCATCCCTCCTTGATAGTATTGGCTTTTCCTATAGACTCAATGTGATCTTGGATCACTAAAATGTAAAATGAAGAGTCTTGAGCTTTTGAGCTTGAGCCAATCCTTTGTCCTTAGTATTTTGAGGGATCCACTTTCATCATCCATGCCATGCCATTCATTGAGCTTTCCTGAAATAATAGTCTTGGAATAGCATTAGCTCAATGAGCTATATGTTGTTATGAATTACCAAAACCACCTAGGGATAGTTGCACTTTCTGTGATCTATGATGTCTCTTACCGATTTACCACTATTGTTTTGGGGCTATTCATTAGAGACAACTGCATTCACGTTAAATAGGACACCGTCTAAATCTGTTGAGACGACACCATATGAATTGTGGTTTGGCAATAAACCTAAATCGTCGTTTCTTAAAGTTTGGGGTTGCGACACTTATGTCAAAAGGCTTCAACCTGATAAGCTCGAACTCAAATAGGAGAAGTGCGTCTTCATAGGATACCCTAAGGAAACAATTGGGTACACCTTCTACCACATATCTGAAGGCAACATCTTTGTTGCCAAGAATACAACCTTTCTAGAGAAGGAGTTTCTCTCGAAAGAAGTGAGTGGGAGGAAAGTAGAACTTGATGAGGTAATTGTACCTTCTCTCAATTTGGAAAGTAGCTCATCAGAGAAATCTGTTACCGTGATGCCTACACCAACTGGAGAGGAAGTTAATGATGATGATCATGAAACTTCAGATCAAGTTACTATTGGGCCTTGTAGGTCGAACAGAGCATGTTCCGCACCAGGTGGTATGGTAATCCTATCATGGAAGTCATGTTAATTACTAGACCATGGCGAACCTACGGATTATGAAGAAGCTATGATGAGCCCATATTCCAACAGATGGCTTGAGGCCATGAAATCTGAGATAGGATTCATGTATGAGAAAAGAGTGTGGACTTTGGTGGACTTTCTCGATGATCGGCAAGCCATAGAGAATAAATGGATCTTCAAGAACAAGACTGACGTTGACAGCAATGTCACTATCTACAAAGCTTGACTTGTCGCCAAAGGTTTTCGACAAGTTCAAGGGGTTGACTACAATGAGACTTTCTCAACCGTAGCAATGCTTAAGTCCACTCGAATCATGTTAGCAATTGCCACATTTTTATGAAATCTGGTAAATGGATGTCAAAACTGCATTCCTTAAATGGATATCTCTCAGAAGAGTTGTATATGATGCAACCAGAAGGTTTTGTCGATCCTAAAGGTGCTAACAAAGTGTGCAAGCTCCAGCGATCCATCTATGGACTGGTGCAAGCATCTCAGAGTTGGAATATACGGTCCGATGAGGTGATCAAAGCATATGGTTTTATACAGGCTTATGGTGAAGCCTGTATTTACAAGAAAGTGAGTGGGAGCTGTGTAGCATTTATAATATTATATGTGGATGACATATTGCTAATTGGAAATGATATATAATTTCTTGATAGCATAAAAGGATACTTGAATAAGAATTTTTCAATGAAGGACCTCGGTGAAGCTTCTTACATATTGGGCATCAAGATCTATAGAGATAGATCAAGACGCTTGATAAGATTTGCAATGAGTATATACCTTGACAGGATTTTGAAGGAGTTCAAAATGGATCAGTCAAATAAGGAGTTCTAGCCTATATTCTAAGGTGTGAAGTTGAGTAAGACTCAAACCCCGACCACAGAAAAAGATAGAGAGAGAATGAAAGTCATTCCCTATGCCTCAGCCATAGGTTCTATAAAAGTATGTTGTGCTGTGTACCAAACTTGTTGTGTACCTTGCCATGAGTTTGGCAAGGGGGTACAATAGTGATCCAGGAGTAAATTACTAGAAAGCGGTCAAAAATTATCCTTAGAGGACTAAGGAAACATTTCTGGGTTATGGAGGTGAAAAAGAGTTCGTCGTAAAGATTTACGTCGATGCAAGATTTTACACCAATCCAGATGACTCTAAGTCTCAATCTGGATACATATTGAAAGTGGGAACAATTAGCTAGAGTAGCTCCATGTAGAGCATTGTATACATAGAAATTTGCAAAATACATACGGATCTGAATGAGACAGACCCGTTGACTAAACTTCTCTCACAAGCAAAACATGATCACACCTTAGTACACTTTGGGTGTTAATCACATGGCGATGTGAACTAGATTATTGACTCTAGTAAACTCTTTGGGTGTTGGTCACATGATGATGTGAACTATGGGTGTTAATCACATGGCAATGTGAACTAGATTATTGATTCTAGTGCAAGTGGGAGACTGAAGGAAATATGCCCTAGAGGAAATAATAAAGTTGATATTTTATATTTTCTTATTTCATAATAAATGTTTATTATTCATGCTAGAATTGTATTAACCGGAAACTTGATACATGTGTGGATACATAAACAAAATACTGTGTCCCTAGTAAGCCTCTACTAGACTAGCTCGTTGATCAAAGATGGTTAAGTTTCCTAACCGTAGACATGTGTTGTCATTTGATAAATGGGGTCACATCGTTAGGAGAATGATGCGATGGACAAGAACCATTCGTTAGCTTAGCATTATGATCGTTCAGTTTTATTGCTATTGCTTTCTACATGTCAAATACATATTCCTCCAACTATGAGATTATGCAACTCTCAGATACCAGAGGAATGCCATGTGTGCTATAAAATGTCACAACGTAACTGGGTGATTATAAAGATGCTCTAAAGGTATCTTCGAAGGTGTTTTTTGGGTTGGCATAGATCGAGATTAGGATTTGTCACTCTGAATATTGGAGAGGTATTTTTGGGCCCTCTTGGTAATACACATTGATACGTCTCCAACGTATCTATAATTTTTGATTGTTCCATGCTATTATATTACCTCTTTTGGATGTTTATGGGCTTTATTTTACACATTTATATCATTTTTGGGACTAACCTACTAACCGGAGGCCCAGCCCGTATTGTTGTTTTTTTGCCTATTTCAGTATTTCGAAGAAAAGGAATATCAAACGGAGTCCAAACGGAATGAAACCTTCGGGAGCGTGATTTTTGGAACGAACGTGATCTAGAGGACTTGGAGTGCAAGTCAAGAAGCAGCCGAGGCGGCCAAGAGATAGGAGGGCACGCCCACCACCTCTGCCCCCCCCTATCTCATGGGCCCCTCGGGCGGCCACCGACGTACTTCTTCCTCCTATATAATCCTACGTACCCCGAAAACATCCAGGGAGCCAACGAAACACAATTTCCACCGCTGTAACCTTCTGTATCCGCGAGATCCCATCTTGGAGCCTTCGCCGGCGCTCCGTGGGAGGGGGAATCGACCATGGAGGGCTTCTACATCAACACCATAGCCCCTCCGATGAGTTGTGAGTAGTTTACCACAGACCTTCGGGTCCATAGTTATTAGCTAGATGGCTCTTCTCTCTTTTTGGATCTCAATACAATGTTCTCCCCCTCTCTTGTGGAGATCTATTCGATGTAAACTCTTTTTGCGGTGTGTTTGTCGAGATCCGATGAATTGTGGGTTTATGATCAAGTTTATCTATGAGAAATATTTGAATCTCCTCTGAATTCTTTTATGTATGATTGAGTTATCTTTGCAAGTCTCTTCGAATTATCAGTTTGGTTTGGCCTACTAGATTGATCTTTCTTGCCATGGGAGAAGTGCTTAGCTTTGGGTTCAATCTTGCGGTGTCCTTTCCCAGTGACAGCAGGGGCAGCAAGGCACGTATTGTATTGTTGCCATCGAGGATAAAAAGATGGGGTTTATATCATATTGCTTGAGTTTATCCCTCTACATCATGTCATCTTGCTTAAAGCATTACTCTGTTCTTTATGAACTTAATACTCTAGATGCAGGCAGGAGTCGGTCGATGTGTGGAGTAATAGTAGTAGATGCAGGCAGGAGTCGGTCTACTTGTCACGGACGTGATGCCTATATACATGATCATGCCTAGATAATCTCATAATTATTCGCTTTTCTATCAATTGCTCGACAGTAATTTGTTCACCCACCGTAATACTTATGCTATCTTGAGAGAAGCCACTAGTGAAACCTATGGCCCCTGGGTCTATCTCTTATCATATAAACCTCCAATCTACTTTTATTTGCATCTTTACTTTTTGCATCTATATTATAAAATACCAAAAATATATTTATCTTATCATACTATCTCTATCAGATCTCACTTTCGCAAGTGGCCGTGAAGGGATTGACAACCCCTTTATTGTGTTGGTTGCGAGTTCTTTGTTTGTTTGTGTAGGTGCATGGGACTTTTGAGGAGCCTCCTACTGGATTGATACCTTGGTTCTCAAAAACTGAGGGAAATACTTACGCTATTATTGCTACATCACCCTTTCCTCTTCAAGGAAAACCAACGCAAGCTCAAGACGTAGCAAGAAGGATTTCTGGCGCCGTTGTCGGGGAGGTCTTTGCTCAAGTCAAGACATACCAAGTACCCATCACAAACCCATCTCCCTCGCATTTACATTATTTGCCATTTGCCTCTCGTTTTCCTCTCCCCCACTTCACCCTTGCCGTTTTATTTGCCCTCTCTTTCCCAATCTTCTCTCTCTCTTTCGCTTGCCTTTTTCTGTTTGCTTGTGTGTTGGATTACTTATTGCCATGGCGCAAGATAATACCAAATTGTGTGATTTCTCCAATACCAATAATAATGATTTCCTTAGTACTCCGATTGCTCCTCTTAATGATGTTGAGTCTTGTGAAATCAATACTGCTTTGCTGAATCTTGTTATGAAAGATCAATTCGCCGTCCTTCCTAGTGAAGATGCCGCTATTCATCTAAACAACTTTGTTGATTTGTGTGATATGCAAAAGAAGAAAGATACGGATACCAATATTTTTAAATTGAAGTTATTTCCATTTTCACTTAGAGATCGTGCTAAAGTTTGGTTTTCGTCTTTGCCTAAAAATAGTATTGATTCTTGGAACAAGTGCAAATATGCTTTTATCTCTAAGTATTTTCCTCCCGCTAAGATTATCACTCTTAGGAACGATATTATGAATTTTAAACAACTTGATCATGAGCATGTTGCCCAATCTTGGGAAATAATGAAATTGATGATTCACAATTGCCCTACTCATGGTTTGAATTTATGAATGATCATACAAAATTTTTATGCCGGTTTGAACTTTGCTTCTAGAAATCTCTTAGATTCGGCCGCGGGAGGCACGTCTATGGAAATCACGTTAGGAGATGCTACAAAACTTCTTGATAATATTATGGCTAATTATTCTCAATGGCACACCGAAAGATCTTCTAGTAAAAAAGTGCATGCTATAGAAGAAATCAATGTTTTGAGTGGAAAGATGGATGAGCTTATGAAGTTGTTTGCTACTAAAAATACTCCTCTTGATCCCAATGATATGCCTTTTTCTACTTCGATTGAGAATAATAATGAATATATGGATGTGAATTTTGTTGGTAGGAATAGTTTCGGTAACAATGCTTATAGAGGAAACTTTAATTCTAGACCGTTCCCTAGTAATTCCTCTAATAATTATGGAAATTTCTACAATAATTCTTATGGTAATTTTAATAAGATGCCCTCTGATTTTGAGAATAGTGTGAAAGAATTTATGATTTCTCAAAAGAATTTTAATGCTTTGCTTGAAGAAAAATTGCTCAAAGTTGATGATTTGGCTAGGAACGTTGATAGACTTTCGCTTGATGTTGATTCTCTTAAACTTAGATCTTCTCCTCCTAAGCATGATATCAATGACTCTCTCAAAGCAATGAGAATGTCCATTTATGAGCGCAAGGAAAGAACCGCTAGATTGCGTGCTAAGAAAAACTGCTTTGTAAAGGCGTGTTCTTCTATTTTCCATGAAAATAATGATGAAGATCTTAAAGTTATTGATGCGTCTCCCATTAGATCTTTGTTTTGCAATATGAATATTGATAATAATGGGACTGGAGATGAGTCAACTTTAGTTAGAAGGCATCCCAAGAATTCGGAGTTTTTAGATCTTGATGCTAAATTTGGTAAAAGTGGGATTGGAGAGGTCATGACTTTAAATAGTATTGAACCCACTATCTCGGATTTCAAGGAATTTGATTATGATAATTGTTCTTTAGAAGGTTGTATTTCCTTGTTGCAATCCGTTGTTAATTCTCCTCATGCTTATAGTCAAAATAAAGCTTTTACCAAACATATCGTTGATGCCTTGATGCAATCTTATGATGAAAAACTTAATTTGGAAGTTTCTATACCTAGAAAGCTTAATGATGAGTGGGAACCTACTATAAAGATTAGAATTAAAGATCATGAGTGTTTTGCTTTGTGTGATTTGGGTGCTAGTGTTTCCACGATTCCGAAAACTTTATGTGATATTCTAGGTTTCCATGATCTTGATGATTGCTCTTTAATTTTGCACCTTGCGGATTCCACCATTAAAAAGCCAATGGGAAGGATCGATGATGTTCTCATTGTTGCAAATAGAAATTTGGTGCCCGTAGATTTTATCGTTCTTGATATTGATTGTAATCTTTCTTGCCCTATTATTCTTGGTAGACCTTTCCTTAGAACGATTGGTGCGATTATTGATATGAAGGAAGGGAATATTAGATTCCAATTTCCATTAAAGAAAGGCATGGAGAAATTTCCAAGAAAGAAAGTCAAATTACCTTATGAATCTATCATGCGAGCTACTTATGAATTGAGTGCCAAAGATGGCACTACTTAGATCTATCTTCGCTTTTATGCCTAGCTAGGGGCGTTAAACGATAGCGCTAGTTGGGAGGCAACCCAATTTTCTTTGTGTTTTTTGTTTTTGTTCCTGTTTAGTAATAAATTTTGCATCTACCTTCTGTTTAGATGTGTTTTTTATCTTTTAATTAGTGTTTGTGCCAAGTAGAACCTATAGGATAACCTATGATGATAGTTAATTTGATTCTCCTGAAAAACAGAAACTTTGCGCGCACAAAATTAGTTTTGTTAAATCACAGAAACGTGATTTTGCGTTGATTCTTTTTGCTGCTGATCAATAGAAAATTTTTCCAGGACATACTATTTTGGTAGTATTTGTAGAGTTCCAGAAGTTTGCTTTAGTTACAGATTGCTATAGACCGTTCTGTTTTTGACAGATTCTGTTTTTCGTGTGTTGTTTGCTTATTTTGATGCATCTATGGATAGTAAAATAGTTTATAAACCATAGAGAAGTTGGAATAAAGTAGGTTTAACACCAAAATAAATAAATAATGACTTCATTACAGTACCTTATGTGGTAGTTTTGTTTTCTTTCACTAACAAAGCTTATAAGATTTCCTGTTGAGTTTTGTGTTGTGAAGTTTTCAAGTTTTGGGTAGAGCTTTGATGGACTATGGAATAAGGAGTGGCAAGAGCCTAAGCTTGGGGATGCCCAAGGCACCCCAAGATATTCAAGGATAGCCAAAAGCCTAAGCTTGGGGATGCCCCGGGAAGGCATCCCCTCTTTCGTCTTCGTTCATTGGTAACTTTACTTGGAGCTATATTTTTATTCGCCACATGATATGTGTTTCGCTTGGAGCGTCGTGTATTATATTAGTCTTTGCCTTTTAGTTTACCACAATCATCCTTGCTGTACACACCTTTTGGGAGTAGCCCACTTGATTAGAATTTGCTAGAATACTCTATGTGCTTCACTTATATCTTTTGAGCTTAATAGTTTTTGCTCTAGTGCTTCACTTATATTTTTTAGAGCACGGCGGTGGCTTAATTTTGAAGAAATTTCTAGTCTCTCATGCTTCACTTATATTATTTTGAGAGTCTTTTAGAACAGCATGGTATTTGCTATGGTTACAAATTTGGTCCTAGAATGATGAGCATCCAAGTTGGGTATAATAAAAACTATCATAGGAAGTGAATTGGATGCTATGATCAATTTGGTGCTTGATAATTGTTTTGAGATATAAAGGTAGTAATGTTAGGGTCATGCTAGTGGGTAATTATGAAATTGAGAAATACTTTTGTTGAAGTTGGCAAGTCCCGTAGCATGCACGTATGGTAAAAGTTGTGTGACAAATTTGTTGCATGAGGTGCTCTTTTGATTGCCTCCTTATGAGTGGAGGTCGGGATCGCGCGATGGTTAACTCCTACCAACCCTTCCCCTAGGAGCATGCATAGTAGTACTTTGCTTCGAGGGCAAGTAGACTTTTGCAATAAGTATATGAGTTCCTTATGACTAATGTGAGTCCATGGATATACGCACACTCATCCTTCCACCTTGCTAGCCTCTATTATACTGCGCAACTTTTGCCGGTATCAACCATTATTTACCTTCCTCAAAACAGCCACCATACCTACCTATCATGTCATTTCCATAGCCATTCCGAGATATATTGCTATGCAACTTTCCACCGTTCCGTTTATTATGACACACTTCATCATTGTCATATTGCTCTTTGCATGATCATGTAGTTGACATCGTATTGGTGGTAAGGCCACCTTCATAATTTTCATACATGTCGCTCTTGATTCATTGCATATCGTGGTACACCGCCGGAGGCATTCATATAGAGTCATATCTTGTTCTAGTTTTGAGTTGTAATTCTTGAGTTGTAAATCAATAAAAGTGTGATGATGTTCATTACTAGAGCATTGTCTCAGTGAGGAAAGGATGATGAAGACTATGATTCCCCCACAAGTTGGGATGAGACTTTGGACTTTACAAAAAGAAAAAAAAGGGAGGGAAAGGCCAAAAAAAAGAAGGCCAAAGAAAAAAAAGAAAAAGAAAAAAAAATAAAAAAATATAAAATGAGAGAAAAAGAGAGAAGGGACAATGCTACTATCTCTTTTTCCACACTTGTGCTTCAAAGTAGCACCATGATCTTCATGATAGAGAGTCTCCTATGTTATCACTTTCATATACTAAGTGGGAATTTTTTGTTATAGAACTTGGCTTGTATATTCCAATGATGGGCTTCCTCAAAATGCCCTAGGTCTTCGTGAGCAAGCGATTTGGATGCACACCCACTTAGTTTCTTTTTGAGCTTTCATATATTTATAGCTCTAGTGCATCCGTTGCATGGCAATCCCTACTCACTCACATTGATATCTATTGATGGGCATCTCCATAGCCCGTTGATACGCCTAGTTGATGTGAGACTATCTTCTCCCTCTTTTTGTCCTCACAACAACCACCTATACCACCATAGTGCTATGTCCATGGCTTGTGCTCATGTATTGCGTAAGAGTTGAAAAAACTGAAGCGCGTTAAAAAGTATGAACCAATTGCTTGGCTGAAACCGGGGTTGTGCATGATGGGAGTATTTTGTGTAATGAAAATGAAGCATGGCCTAACTATATGATTTTGTAGGGATAAGCTTTCTTTGGCTATGCTATTTTGATAGGACATGATTATTTATTAGTATGCTTCGAAGGATTATTATTTTTATGTTTTATAAGCTTTTATCTTGAATCATTTGGATCTGAACATTCATGCCACAATAAAGAAAATTACATTGAGAATTATGGTAGGTAGCATTCCACATCAAAAATTCCGTTTTTATCATTTACCTACTCGAGGACGAGCAAGAATTAAGCTTGGGGATGCTTGATACGTCTCCAACGTATCTATAATTTTTGATTGTTCCATGCTATTATATTACCCCTTTTGGATGTTTATGGGATTTATTTTACACATTTATATCATTTTTGGGACTAACCTACTAACCGGAGGCCCAGCTCGTATTGCTGTTTTTTTGCCTATTTCAGTATTTCGAAGAAAAGGAATATCAAACGAAGTCCAAATGGAATGAAACCTTCGGGAGCGTGATTTTTGGAACGAACGTGATCCAGAGGACTTGGAGTGCAAGTCAAGAAGCAGCCGAGGCGGCCACGAGATAGGAGGGCGCGCCTACTCCCTCTGGGCGCGCCCCCTATCTCGTGGGCCCCTCGGGCGGCCACCGACATACTTCTTCCTCCTATATAAGCCTACGTACCCCGAAAACATCCAGGGAGCCAACGAAACACAATTTCCACCGCTGTAACCTTCTATATCCATGAGATCCCATCTTGGAGCCTTCGCCGGCGCTCCGCCGGATGGGGAATCGACCATGGAGGGCTTCTACATCAACACCATAGCCCCTCCGATGAGTTGTGAGTAGTTTACCACAGACCTTCGGGTCCATAGTTATTAGCTAGATGGCTTCTTCTCTCTTTTTGGATCTCAATACAATGTTCTCCCCCTCTCTTGTGGAGGTCTATTCGATGTAAACTCTTTTTGCTGTGTGTTTGTCGAGATCCGATGAATTGTGGGTTTATGATCAAGTTTATCTATGAGAAATATTTGAATCTCCTCTGAATTCTTTTATGTATGATTGAGTTATCTTTGCAAGTCTCTTCGAATTATCAGTTTGGTTTGGCCTACTAGATTGATCTTTCTTGCCATGGGAGAAGTGCTTAGCTTTGGGTTCAATCTTGCGGTGTCCTTTCCTAGTGACAACAGGGGCAGCAAGGCACGTATTGTATTGTTGCTATCGAGGATAAAAAGATGGGGTTTATATCATATTGCTTTAGTTTATCCCTCTACATCATGTCATCTTGCTTAAAGCGTTACTCTGTTCTTTATGAACTTAATACTCTAGATGCAGGCAGGAGTCGGTCGATGGGTGGAGTAATAGTAGTAGATGCAGGCAGGAGTTGGTCTACTTGTCACGGACGTGATGCCTATATACATGATCATGCCTAGATAATCTCATAATTATTCGCTTTTCGATCAATTGCTCGACAGTAATTTGTTCACCCACCGTAATACTTATGCTATCTTGAGAGAAGCCACTAGTGAAACCTATGGCCCTCGGGTCTATCTCTTATCATATAAACCTCCAATCTACTTTTATTTGCATCTTTACTTTTTGCATCTATATTATAAAATACCAAAAATATATTTATCTTATCATACTATCTCTATCAGATCTCACTTTTGCAAGTGGCCGTGAAGGGATTGACAACCCCTTTATTGCGTTGGTTGCGAGTTCTTTGTTTGTTTGTGTAGGTGCGTGGGAATTTTGAGGAGCCTCCTACTGGATTGATACATTGGTTCTCAAAAACTAAGGGAAATACTTACACTACTATTGCTGCATCACCCTTTCCTCTTCAAGGAAAACCAGTGCAAGCTCAAGACGTAGCACACATCATAAGAAGCGTTGTAAGCAAAGTGACTAATGAGTTAGTTGCTGGATGATGTATTATAGAACGAGTAAAGAGATCTGCCGGTAACGAGATTGAACTAGGTATGAAGATACCGACGATCGAATCTTGGGCAAGTAAGATACCAATGGACAAAGGGAATAACGTATGTTGTCATAACGGTTCGACCGATAAAGATCCTCATAGAATATGTGGGAGCCAATATGAGCATCTAGGTTCAGCTATTCGGAGTAGGAAGCGAAGATGAATCGGAAGCTTGAGAGGTCCGAGAAGGACCTCGATCTGATGAACAAGCAGATCAAGCAATCTCAAGGTAAAGTCCAGTTTTTTTTAATTTACTTTGCGTGAGGATAAATTCATGTGATACATGCTAATGCCAAGCTGTTTAAATGACAACAACTTTGGCCGAGCTTGAGGGAATCAAGGCCGAGCTTGTAAAACCTCAGCATGAAGCCAAACAATAGAAGGCTGCGGTCGCCAAGGCGGAGAAGGACCTAGACAACGAAAAGGTGGCTAGGGACAAGGACCAGACACGGGTCCTGGAGGTTGAGGAGACCTTAAAGGGCGTGTTTGAGGCACGTGATACCCTTCAAGCCAAGGAGAAGAAGACGAAGGGAGAGCTTGAGAACCGTCTTGTGCACTCTGAGCTCCAGACCCAAGCCAGGACCTACCGCAAGGCACTCCAAACTAGTGGAGCAGATTGCCGCGGGTAAGCCATATTTACTTCAGTGCATGTTCGGCAACAAGGGGTTCATCGAGCTGACTGAGTTGTGGCGCTCCGTGGACGTTTTTGCGAATTTGCCGAGGAGTGCAATGGAAGCGGCTCACCACTTCGACGATCAGGAGAGCCATGAGGTGGAGAAGGTGTTCTGGCAGCAATTCTAGGGGGCGCCTCATCTGGAGCTGCTGAATCATTGAATGAAGCAACTGCTGAGGCTTCTTCGTATGACTAGGCCGGCGCTCCAAGATCTATGCATCAACTTGTTGCCCGCGGAGGCACTGCCCACCAACTTCTTTGGGCTCATAGCTCAGATGCAAGGAGCCATGACACAAGTGGACTGCTGGAAGTGGTCCGCGTGCCTGGAAGGGGCTCGGCGGGCATATGCCTGTGTGAAGACACATTTTTGTCTTGTCGACAGAGAGGTCATGGCCACGGGACCCCCTGAAGGGAAAATCGGACCCTGAAGCAGTTCCTTGCCATGGTGGAGGAAGGGGCTTGGATTACCGATGCTAAGTGTCTCAAGGACACTTTGTGTTTTTAGACAGTACTTCGGGATGCCGAAGTTACGATAAAAAGGTATCTTTTTGTTTAAATGAATGTGGCGTTAGGTTCTGTCCTACTGTTCCTATTTTTATTTAATATATGCCTCTTGTTTGACCGATTTGAACTGAAAGTGGCGAGTCGTCGGCTTCTACCCCAATGCAGAATATACAGAGGGTGTTCCTTGAGGCAGTTATGACCCTTATCCGACTTCTCGGTACACATGGGCAGTCCATGCTCATAGGGACTAGGCACTCAGACTATTATGGCTTTATAACCTTCACTTAGTCATAGCAGTTTGACTGTGGGGGCCGATGACGAGTCCCCGGGTGTATGAAGTGGTCAGCTTAAGTATGGAGGTCAATGCCACTAACCACTTCGGATAATGCAAGGAAGAGGCCCTTCGTTTAACATGGGTGATCGCTAATGACACGTCGCTTTAATGCGGTCTTCGGACGGCTGGCCAGTTTATGCTTACCAAGACAGTCAGTTTTCGGCTTTCTCCACTGAGGCGCTCTGCCATGCGAGTTGGCGGCACTATCGTAGTGGTTCTCCCATTACAACCTTATCCGAATTGATCATAAATGTAAGGGGTACACGTAGAACCAGGCAACCCAACTATTAACCAAAATCTAGGTTCGAAACTTGATTCATATAATGCAAACATCCGAGACACCGAGTACTTCAGACTTGTAGTTTGGGGTGTGTGATTAAAAGTGGAGCCCTTTGTATGATGAGGTATTCTTTTGGCTCAGAGGTAGCAATTATAAGGAAATTCTAAACAACGTTGAAGGGCACAATTTTCTTTATTTTGTATGGTCGAGCTGTACATGCCGATCTTGGAAAAAAGAAATTTCAAAAGATATAATGTAAAGAAATAATCAGGAGTGATCAGGGCAGAATTTGTCGTCGGGTTTATTGGCCCGAGCCGCTACTAGCCGCCCGTCTGTGTCTTCGTGCTGGTGACCAGCGCATCTTCATTGATAACAAAGTTAGTATAGGATGCCTGCGATCTCGGCCGCGCTTTACGCTTTGGATGGTCGAGTCCTTTGAAGAGGTATGTGACTGCCTTTTGGGTGGTTAAAGCCACCTAGGCATGCTTCATTGTTGGCTGGGTCCTTGACAGAACTTTGCTCCTATGCAAGCCCGAAGACGTCGCTGCTCGGTCTAGCTGGTCTGACGTTTTTGTTGTTTTTGGCTCCTCGATGACCCAGGGAATTTTTAATCTAAAGTTATGCACCCTGGGGACGTAATGCCCTTCCAGGGTAGGCGTGCAAGGAGCCTGCACCCCTATTTAGGATGGGTAGTACTTGTCTAAGGTTAGCTGGCATGGCTCGTGTGCGCTTTGAGGAGCCTGGGGCGCGTTTGCCTGTACAAGCGGCCTCCTTGGATGCCTGCACTTTAGCTGTGAAAGCCGCGGTATGCTCTTCCATCCGGAGAGAGTGTTTGGTGTTTCCATTTTGTTGGTGCAATATTCACCCTCTTGTGTTTTGGAGATTGTTGACAAAAACAGGCATGGACTGATTTGTTTGCTAGTGCACACACAGAGAAATAGTCCATGCAGAACTGAAGAGAATGCTGTCTCCGGTGTCTAGTTCGGGGAACTTAGCCGAAGAATATCTGCGTTACAGAGAAGAATGAGCTACATCTTTTGAAAACATGTAGACGAGAAGATTGATGTGAAGGAGTTAACCCCTCGAAGATTTATTGCTGACGTGAAGCAATTGGTTCGGAGATTCTGTCCAAAGAAAATTGACTACAGCAAACGAAGTTGAAGACAAAGTGAAGTTGTAGCATTCATTTCATTGTTCTTCTTTCATTCATTTGAGTCATAGGACCTCCGTAATATTAAGAGGGGTATAGGTTCTCGAAGCTTAGATCCGCTATGATGCTTAGCCCAAAACCTATGCAAGACTGAGAGAAATCTCTTTATGTTTCGAATTATTACCTGCCAACCGTAGACGTTGTTCTTTGTGCTGCAGGAGATATCTTTCAAACTGAGGTGTTAGCATTACTTGCTCCGCAAGGAATGTTACCATTGGGCACAGTTTCCGACAGTTGGACTCGTGTCGTTCGGCCATTGGCTGCTCCACATGTACAATTTGCCCTTTTTCCTTTCAGGGAAGGCTGCGGCTATATGTAGCCACCCCGCTCCAACATTGCCCGTTGGTTGCTCCGCTTATGATTTCTAAGAAGATTGATTGAGCTTCCCCACTCCAAGTGATTTGAATTTAGGATCCACTGAGAGAAAACTCGAGAGCCAAACTCAGACAGTGGTTGAGCATCACAGTAGTTCTAACTTAAGAGTTCTTGTACCTATTACTCTTGAGAGCTGCGCACTCTCTAGACAGATAGGTGTTGGCTCGAGTGTTGAATAGTTATTGTCTTCACCAAGCAAAATCTTCAGCAACCAAGAGTCATTGTGGTTCGCGACGGGGTCTGTCAATGGTTTGAAGATCGCCGACAAGTATCTACCCAGAGTGAAATCAACCGGAGTCTGATCAGCTCCGATTTGAAGGAGAATAGGGCAAAGAGAGTTTATCTTCTGTGTTAAATCACAACCACTCCAACTAGACATAGTCCTTGGGTAGAAGGGTGAACTGGTCTACCAAATCCATCAGTCGCCATCAAGCACCACTGGTTCACTTTAATTTACTGCATTACCTTTAGCAGTTTACTTTCGTGCTCTGTGACGATGGTTTATCTGATCTATCATTGACTGTTGCATGTTATTCATTTCCGTCATCTCTGTCATTCCCATCTATTAAAGTTCGTTGCTCACCATGTTGCATTCTCATCATTCAGTTTAGTCGTCCTAGTCATATAAATTTATGTTTGCACTTATCATATTAAGACTGGCATGATTTCCCTGTGCCGCTTTCTTTCACCTCGTCACCTTTTTCTTATGCTTTTCCTTGGTAGTTCTTACCCTGTTTTCTCTCATGCTACTGCATCTGTTCGCATATTGCATTTCCACCATTATTGTCAAACCTGTGATATCCTATGCTCAAACTATTATTGTTGCCTACTTCGAGAGATACATTCCTCAATAATGTGCTTGATTAAGTTCCTTTTTTGCCGACTTTATTTCCGCTGCTGTGTTTGGGATCAGTTCATAACATTCGCAAGAGTTTTGAATCTCCCATTCACCCCCCTCTGGTCAATATACTCTTGGTCCTAACAATTAGTATCAGAGAAGGTTCTCCGTGTATCTGTTTATTAAAGGTCTAACAACCTTGGAGTTTTGAGTATGTCATAAGCAGGTAGATCCTCGCACACTAAGGTTTCCTATCTTTGATGGAAAGGACTATGTCTACTTTAAAGAGAGAATGAGAATCACTCTTCAAGCCATCAACATAGAACTTTGGCAGATTGTGAAAAACGGATACACCATTCAGCACCCTGAAGCTCCAAATCCCGATGACAACGCTATACTGCGATTGAATGCACAAGCAAAAGATATTATCTATGAAATTATCTCGAAAGATTGGTTCCGAAAGCTTGACACTTCAAAGCCAACTCTGGGATGCCATAAAAAATGCTCATGAAGAATTCATTACTAGAACAGATCCTTGATATGTCCATTTTGCATCATGTTTTCCTACTGTTATTTATAATGTTTCTATGCATAATAATGCCTTTTGGTGTAATTCTAATGCCTTTTCTCTCATAATATGCAAGCTTTAGACAAAGAGGGAGAGTGCCGACAGATGGAATTTTGGACCTGAAAAAGCTATGTCAGAGTTACCTATTCTGCACGTCTCCAAATGAGCTCAAAATTTACAAAGAATTGATTTGGAATATATAAAAAATACAGGAGCAAATAACTACTGGAGGGGGCCACCCTGGTGAGCACAAGACACCAGGGCGCGCCTGGGCCCCAGACGCTCCCTGGTGGGTTGTGCCCTCCTCGGCCCACCTCCGGTGCCCATCTTCTCGTATATAGGTCATTTTGACCTAGAAAAAAATCAGAGGGGAACTTTCGGGATGAAGCGCCACCGTCTCGAGGCGGAACTTGGGCAGGAGCACTTTTGCCCTTCGGCAGAGCGATTCCGCAAGGGGAACTTCCCTTCTGGTGGGGGAAATCAATGCCATCGTCATCACCAACAACTCTCACATCCTTGGGAGGGAAATATTCATCAACATCTTCAACAACACCATCTCCTCTCAAACCTAGTTCATCTCTTGTGTTCAATCTTTGTACCAGAAACTCAGATTGGTACTTGTGGGTGACTAGTAGTGTTGATTACATCTTGTAATTGATTGCTATATGGTTGATTTGGTGGAAGATTATATGTTTAGATCCATTATGCTATTTAATACCCCTCTGATCTTGAGCATGATTATCATTTGTGAGTATTTACTTTTATTCTTGACGTCACAGGAGAAGTCATGTTGCAAGTAATCATGTGAACTTGATATGTGTTCGATATTTTTATGATATGTATGCTGTGATTCCCTTAGTGGTGTCATGTGAACATCGACTGCATTGCACTTCACCATATTTGGGCCTAAGGGAATGCATTGTGGAGTAGTTATTAGATGATGGGTTGCTAGAGCGACAGAGGCTTAAACCCTAGTTTATGCGCTACTTCGTAAGGGACCGATTTGGATCCAAAAGTTTAATGTTATGGTTAGATTTTATCTTAATACCTTTCTCGTAGTTGCGGATGCTTGCGAGGGGGTTAATCATAAGTAGGAGGTTTGTTCAAGTAAGAACACCGCTAAGCACCGGTCCACCCACATATCAAATTATCAAAGTAGTGAACACAAATCAAACCAACATGATGAAAGTGATATGCTAAAATTCCTGTATACCCTCAAGAACGCTTTGCTTATCATAAGAGACCGTTTTGGCCTGTCCTTTGCCACAAAAGGATTGGGCTACCTTGCTGCACTTTATTTACCGTTAACTCTACTTGATCATTACAAATTATCTTGGTATCAAAGTACTTGTTACTGACTATTTCAGTGCTTGCAGAAATTACCTTGCTGAAAACCACTTGTCATTTCCTTCTGCTCCTTGTGGGGTGCAACACTCTTACTTATCGAAAGGACTATGATTGATCCCCTATACTTGTGGGTCATCAAGGCTATTTTCTGGCACCGTTGCCGGGGAGTGAAGCATTCTTGGTAAGTGGAAATTGGTAAGGAAAAATTATTACTACGTGCTGAAATTTATTATCACTTGTTACTATGGAGAACCATCCTTTGAGGGGTTCGTTCGGGGTATCTTCACTTCGATCGGTAGCACAATTAGTTGCGTCTCAACCTACTGCACCTACTAAAAATATTGGTTATGAAATTCCTTCGGGTATGATAGAACAACTGCTAGCTAATCCTTATGCAGGAGATGGAACTGAACACCCTGATATGCACTTGATATATGTGGATGAAATTTGTGGGTTATTTAAGCTTGCAGGTTTATCCGGAGATGAATCTAAGAAGAAGGTTTTCTCTTTATGTTTGAATGGAAAAGCATTGACATGGTGTAGGCTATGCGATGATATTGGATCTTGGAACTGGAGTCGATTGAAATTGGAATTTCACCAACAAAATTATCATATGCATCTAGTTCATCGTGATCGGAATTATATATAAAAATTTTGGCCTCGTGAAGGAGAAATTATCCCTCTATCTTGGGGGAGGCTTAACTCAATGTTATATTCATGCCCCAATCATGAGCTCTCTAGAGAAATTATCATTCAAAATTTTTATGCTCGGCTTTCTCGTGATGATCAATCCATGCTCGATACTTCTTGTACTGGTTCTTTTATGAAGAGGACTATTAACTTAAGGTGGGATCTTTTAGAAAGAATTAAACTCAACTCTGAATATTGGGAACTAGATGAAGGTAAAGATTCAAGTATTAAGCTTGAGTTTGATTTTGTTGAATCTTTTATGAATACCGATGCTTTTTACAAGTTTAGCACTAAATATGGACTTGATTCTGAGATAGTAGCCTCTTTTTGTGAATCATTTTCTACTCATGTTGATCTCCCTAAAGATAAGTGGTTTAAATATCACCCCTATTAAATAAGAAATTAAAGAACCGGTCATAGTTAAAGATGAAACTATTATTTACTATGTTGATCCAGTTGTGGCTACTACTTATATTGAAAACCACCTTTCCTTGATAGGATAAAGGAACATGCTAAGGTTTCAACTGTGATTCGCAAAAGTAATATTAGAGCACCTAAACCTGCTGAACAAAGTAACCTAGTGTTGCTATGGTTAAAGATCTCCTGGTAGAGAGTATTGATGGGCATGTTATTTACTTCTGTGATGAAGCTGCTAGAATTGCCAAACCCGATGAAAAAGATAAATATAGACTTGTTGTTGGCAAGCATTGTCTCGGTTAAAATAGGAGATCATTGTTATCATGGTTTACTGACTTAGGTGCTAGCGTGAGTGTTATTCCTTTTACCTTATACCAATAAATTATGAATGACATAGCACCCTCTGAAATAGAAGACATAGATGTTACTATTAAACTTGCTAATAGAGACACCATCACACCACTTGGGATTGTTAGAGATGTTGGAAGTCTTGTGTGGGAAAATAAAATACCCTACTAATTTTCTAATTCGTGGTTCTCCACAAGATAATTTTTGTCCCATTATCTTTGGTAGACCTTTCTTGAACACTGTCAATGTCACTATAGATTTTCATAAACAAATTGTCAGTGTTCGCTTTGGTGATGAATACCATGAATGTAATTTTTCCAAGTTTAATAGACAACCTCATAAGAAAGAAATACCTAGTAAGGATGAAATAATTGGTCTTGCTTCTATTGTTGTGCCTCCTACTGATCCACTAGAACAATATTTCTTAGACCATGAAAATGATATGCATATGCATGAAAGAAATGAAATAGATAAAAAAATTCTTTGAACAACGAGCTCTGCTCAAACAAAATTTTCCTATTGAAACTCTAGGAGGTCCTCCTCCACCTAAAGGTGTTCCTGTGTTTGAATTAAAACAATTGCCTGAATCTTTGAAATATGCTTATCTTGATGAGGAAAAGATATATCCTGTTATTATTAGTGCCAACCTTTCAGAACATGAAGAAGGAAGATTATTAAAAATTATGAAGAAGCATTGTGCCGCTATTGGATATACTCTTGATGATCTTAAGGGCATTAGTCCTACTCTCTGTCAGCACAAGATTAATATGGAACCTGATGCTAAACCCATTGTTGATCATCAAGGATATTTGAATCCTAAGATTAAATAAGTGGTAAGAACTGAAATATTAAAGATTCTGGAAGCAGCTATAATCTATCCCATAGCTTATAGTAGATGGGTAAGCCCCGTTCATTGTGTCCCTAAGAAGGGAGGTATTACTGTTGTTCCTAATGATAAAAATAAACTTATCGCACAAAGAATTCTACTGGCTATAGAATGGTAATTGATTTTAGAAAATTAAATAAAGCAACTAGAAAAGATCATTACCCTTTGCCTTTTATTGATCAAATATTGGAAAGATTATCTAAGCACACACACTTTTGTTTTCTTGATGGATATTCTGTTTTTTCTCAAATACCTGTTTGACAACTTGATCAACAGAAAACCACCTTTACATGCCCATTTGGAACTTATACTTGTAGACGTATGTCTTTTGGTTTATGCAATGCACCTGCTACCTTTCAAAGATGTATGACTCCTATATTTTCTGATTTTTGTGAAAAGATTGTGAGGTTTTTATGGATCATTTTTCTGTTTATGGAACTTCTTTTAATGATTGCTTAAGCAACCTTGATCAAGTTTTGCAGAGATGTGAGCAAATTAATCTTGTATTGAATTGGGAGAAGTACCACTCTATGGTTAATGAAGGTATTGTCTTGGGGCATAAAATTTCTGAACGAGGTATTGAGGTGGACAAAGCTAAAGTTGATGCAATGAGAAAATGCCATGTCCTAAAGATATTAAAGGTATTCATAGTTCCCTTGGTCATGCTAGTTTCTATAGGAGATTTATTAAAGACTTCTCTAAAATTTCTAGGCATCTTACAAATATTTTACAAAAGGATGTTCCATTTGTTTTTTATGATGATCGTGTAGAAGCCTTTGAAACACTTAAGAAAGTCTTAACTTCTGCACCTATTATTCAACCACCTGATTGGAACTTGCCTTTTGAAATTATGTGTGATGCTAGTGACTATGTTGTTGGTGCAATTCTAGGACAAAGAGTTGAAAAGAAAGATGCTAAACCTAGACTCATTAGGTGGGTTCTCTTGCTACAAGAATTTGATTTACATATCACTGATACAAGGAGCTGAGAATCCCATAGCTGATAACTTGTCTAGGTTAGAGAATATTCTTGATCACCCACTACCTATTGATGATAGCTTTCCCGATGAACAACTGGCTGCAATAGATGTTTCTTATAACACTCCTTGGTATGCTGATTATGCTAATTATATTGTTGCTAAATACATACCACCTAGTTTCACATACCAACAAAAGAAAAGAATTCTTCTATGATTTAAGACATTACTTTTGGGATGACCCACATCTTTATAAAGAAGGAGTACACTACAAAAAAAGACACATCCATGACATTTTGGGCCGAACAAATTTTGTTCTGTCATACTTATGACACTCCTATGATGATAATTGTGACAAAACCCGGTATCATCATAGATGTGGTGGGCTCCTACTTCTATGACAAAAAATCATGACAGAAAATGGGCTTTTCGTCCTGGGCGGGCCGGAGATGCAGCTGCATGACATTCTTTGGGCCGTCCATGACGGAAAAAAACCGTGGTAGAAGCAAGGGCGAGGAAAATTTCGGGGAGTTCCCGGTTACGGTGGGTGGTCGGGGGCTGAGCGATGCGCGTTTCTCTCGTACACATACACGCGTGTGTGCGAGGCGTTGGCTCTAACTGAACGCAAGTGAGGCGTTGGGCTCTAACTGAACCCGAGCGATTGCACTGCAGGCTACGCGTTACTGATCCCGAGCGATCGATCGATGGCTGTTAACTGAACCCGATCGTGCGATTCCTTCGCTACTGCTGCTAACTGAAGCCGATCGATGCTGCCTCTCTGGATGAACAGTGAGCGTTCGGGGGGGGGGGGGGGGGTGAACAGTGAGTGATGGCGTTGCCTCTAGATGAACAAGACCCCAGTCGATCGAGCCGGTTGGGGCTGGATGAACAGGACCCCGTGGAGTGGAGGGCTGGATGAACAGGACGACCCCGTGGAGGGATGGATGAATAGTAGACGATGGAGGGTTGCCCGTGGAGGGGTGGTAGAACAGTAGCCGGTGGAGTAGCGCACGGTGGAGGCTGGATGAACAGGAGCCCGTGGAGGCAGGAGGAGGTCGACGGTGGAGATGAACAATATCCCGTGGAGTCCCGTTTTGCGGTACGCCACACCCCTCCCGACGAAAAGGACCCCCGTTTCAACCGTAGCACTCCAACGCAAGTCCGTTTTGTCCGTTTTGCGGTACACCACACCCCTCACGATCAACAGGACCCCCGTTTCGATCGTAGGAGGTCCGTTTCCTCTGTTTTGCGGTACGCCAGACCCCTCCCGATGAACAGGATCCCGTTTCGAACATGGCCGGTCGAACACAAGGCTGTGTCCTCCCTTCTGCGGTACGCCAGGCCTCGTTTCCATCGACTGTTCCGTCCAAGCCCCCCCGATGAACACGACGACGCATTCCGTTCCGACCCAGCCGGTTGGCTCCCCATGAACACGACGACGACGCTGTTTCTCCATTCCGACCTAGCCATGTACACGAGCCCTGGCCGCACGTATGCGCGAGTAGGCGTTCGAGACGCCGCACGTATGTACACATACATGGCCATATTTTCTTTCTTGCACACTGTCCGCTATACGTACGTATACATGCTACGTGCGCGCCTCTACTACGACACGTACGCGCCTCTACTACGACACGTGCGCGCCTCTACTACGACATGTGCACGCCTCTACATCCACCAGTATATATGTACGTACACGTTCGCGACTAGAATGACAACGCTACGTACGCTTCGACCAGGTGGGTCCCGACTGTTAGGCACTTCCTTGCGTGCGAAGATGTAGCTGGTGGGTCCCAACAGTCACGGGGGCGACTCGTTTTTTTCTCGGACGCACTTCCTTGCGTGCAAAGATGTAGCTGGTGGGGGAAACATTTTTTTTGCAAAATATAGTGGCCTGTCCGGTGGGTCCCTGCTGTCAGGTGGAGGTATCATTATTTTCCACGTAATAAGGAGGCACTTCCTTGCCGCGGCCGTGGACCCAGCTGTCAGCCTCTCCACATACAGTCCATGTCTGATGGAAGTCGTTCCTTGACCACGTTGACCACGCCACGCCGAGAGCACCAAGGCGGTGGACGACGGCGAGGCCTAGGAAGGGGACGACGCGGATCCGGGGAAGACGCTACAGTGGATGCCCACGCGGAGAGGAGTACGAGGGTCCACTGGTCCGGCTGTGGTGTGAGGCTGCCGTCGCCGCATAATAACAGGGGGTGGGTGAGTAGAGGGATGGTTTGGCCAGCAGTGGGTGTAGTAGGAGGCGGTGAGGCCTTCGCGGCATCACAGGCGGCCACGGGAGGCAGGAGCATGCGGCATGACCGGCGCTGCTTTGGGCGGCTGGAGCAAGAAGACCAGAGGTTGAAGAAGCACTACGGCTGTTGGATGGACATCGTACGGTCACTGGAGCTAGAATCGTTCATATTGACTAAAGTTGACAAAGGTCCCCGTCCTAGTCAACTTAGTAGGCCCACAAGTCAGCCTCCCACCATGGTGGGTCCCAGCTAGAAGGGGGATTATTCATTTTTTTGTGCGTAATAAGGAGGCACTTCTGGTGGGTCTGAGCTGACAGCGGGGGGAACATTTTTTTCACGAAATACGGTGGTCTGTCTGGTGGGTCCCAGCAGTCAGGGGGAAACATTTTTTTTTGCAAAATACGGTGGCCCGTCCGGTGGGTCCCAGCAGTCAGGGGGGAATTTTTTTTCACGAAATACTGGTGGCCTGTCCGGTGGGTCCCTGCTGTTAGGTGGATGAATAATTATTTTCCACGTAATAAGGAGGCACTTCCTTGCGGCTGCCGTGGACCCAGATGTCAGCCTCTCCACGTACAGTACTCTTCCGATGGAATTCGGTCATTGACCACATTAACCACGCCGCGCCGAGAGCACCGTGGCGGTGGACGACGGCGAGGCCTAGGAAGGGGACGATGCGGAGCCGGCGAAGAGGCGGCAGTGGATGCCCACGCGAAAGGAGTACGAGGGTTCACTGGTTCGGCTATGCTGCCGTCGCCACAGAATAACAGGGGGTGTGGGTGAGTGGAGTGGAGGGATGGCCTGGCCAGCGATGGGAGTAGTATGGGGGTGGTGAGGCCTCTGTGGCAGCACAGCCGACCACGGGAGGCAGGAGTAGGCGGCACGACCGATGCTGCTTTGGGCGGCTGGAGCAAGAAGACCAGAGGTTGAAGAAGCAGTACGGCCGTTGGATGGACATCGTACGGTCAGTCGAGCTAGAATCATGCATATTGACTAAGTTGACAAAGCCCTCCGTCCCCGTCAACTTAGTAGGCCCACTATACTGGGTCCCAGCTAGCAGGGGGAGTATTCTTTTTTTGTGCGTAATAAGGAGGCACTTCCTTGCGTGCGAAGATATAGCTGGTGGGTCCGAGCTGTCAGCGGCGGTAATGTTTTTTTTCACGAAATACAGAGGCCCTTTGGGTGGGTTCCAGATGTCAGGTGGAGGAATCATTATTTTGCGTGTAATAAGGAGACATTTCCTTGCGTGCGGCCGTGGACCCAGCTGTCAGCCTCTCCACGTATGGTCCACTCCAGATGCATGTCGGTCGTTGACCACGTTGACCACGCCACGCCGAGAGCACCAGGGCGGTGGACGACGGCGAGGCCTAGGAAGGGAACGACACGGAGCCAGGGAAGACTCGGTAGTTGTTTCCCACACGGAGGGGAGTACGACTGTATGAGGGTTTACTGGTTCGTCTGCCGTCGCCGGAGAATAACAGCAGGTGTGGGACTGTGGGTGAGTAGAGGGATGGCTAGGCCAGCGATGGGAGTACGGTGGGGCGGTGAGGCCTGCGCGACAGCACAGCCGGCCGCGGGGAGGAGGGAGCAGGCAGTCCCGCCGGCGCTTGTTTGAGTGGCTGGAGCAGGAAGAGCAGAGATTTAAGAAGCACAACGGCCGTTGGATGGACATCCAATAGTCACTGCTTGTGCGTCAACCTTTTTTAGGAAAGCCTCAAATATGTGGAAAATAGCATACAGGCCATCTGCCATTATTTCAAATAATTTACAGCCCATTTGCTAATTCTTACGGGTTTTTTTTGGAGCCCATATCGTGGCCACGGTTAAAAAATTATACGAAATTTTGCATATGTCGGTGCGGTCTGAACTATTTTTAATCCCGAAATTTCGAGTCACATTCAGACTGATTTAAAAAATAAATGTATATCAATAAAAAATCCAATAAATTGTCCACGCATAAAAATAAATGCAATTTTAAAATCTCAAAATAAAAAAAAAGATATTTGAAACTAATTGCCGGTTTGATGTGTTTTAAAAATGTATAACCCATTTCTCATTACTGATAGGCCATTTTCTTGGCCAGCCGAATGAAGCTCTCCTCGTCTTAAAAGATTTGCAGCCCAACAGGCCTCATAAAGCGACTTACTTGACAAATCACAACAAAACTGGGCTAGCCATTTTCAGAAAGAAAAAAAAACTACTGGGCTGGTCTATGGTAAACATAAAAGAAAAGACTGTCTAGACAGGCCAGAGTGTCCCGCACAGCCCAGTTGACACCCTGCTTCCGTATCAAAAACAAATTAGATAAATGCCACTCCAATTATGGCGATTCATAAAAATGCCATTGCTATTTCCAAACTTTGAAAAATACCACTGCAATTTTTGCAAACTTTGAAAAATGCCACTACAGTTTGCAAACTTTGAAAAACGCCACTCCAGACTTCGAAAAATGCCACTAGAAATGGCATGAAATGGCATTTTTCAAAGTTTGGAAATTGCAGTGGCATTTCTCGGAAACACCAGATTTGAAGTGGCATTTATCAAATTAACCCAAAAATAATAATAACTGGGCGAGCTGCTGGGTCCCTGGTGTTAGCCGCTCGTTGTGCAATTCTCTCGTTTATTGACTACGTTGACAATGGCATGGGACCCAGATGTCAGAAATCCACTAGGAGGAGCCATTTTTTTATTGGCTTGAAATAAGGAGGCACTTGCTTGTGTACTGGCATGACCTTGGCGGGTCCCTGCTGTCATCCTCTCCACGTGCAATCATCTTCTAATTGTGTACGCGTCAACTTGGTAGGCCCACAAGTCAGCCTCTAAACCCGTGGAGGACAAATACAACCCATTTAAAAAAATAACAGCCCATTCCATACGTTCAAACGGAAAGTTCAACATTCAGAGCAAAGTAACAGGTCTGATCCACATATAGAGTACTGAACTTCCACGTTGACAACCATCATAGCCAAGTTAACTATCTACTCCCACTAATACTCTAGTAGCGTACAAGTACTAACTTACTCTTAGCTAACTAGACGATGCCGGCCGCCATCTATGGTACACGCTAAATGCCGGCACCGGCGTCTTGCGCCTCGCCTTGGACTTGAAAGAGTTGCGATAGGGCACGTTGCTCGCGCGCGTTGGCCCTTTCTGTGCCGGCATGGTCCACCAAAGCTTCGGCTTCCAAGCAGGAAACCCACTTCATGAGCTGGTAGTAAAAATCGGCGTCGCGAACGCGTGCGTGCCTGACAACCTCCAGAGCTATTTGCCGGGCGCCGGCCTCCACGTAGTCGGCCCAGTTTGGGCGCTCTGCTCGCAACTCAGAGCGTCGGTGCGCTGCTGCTCCATGTCCCGCTGGCGGTGCAAATCGGTGATACGCTGCTCCTCCGCCAGCCGGTCGCGCTCCAACAACTCCTACTCCTCCGCCAGGCGGTCGCGCTCCAACAACTCCTAGATCTCCGCATTGCCATCTAAAGACAGATAGAATGCCTCCTCCCTCCGTCTGCCTTCCGGTGAAAAACTGAACACTAGTTCCGGCGGTGACCGCCTCCGGCATCGCTTACCACAGACGGGCGGGGGCATGGCGGACGCGGCGAGCGACTTCGGGCCAGTGAGGGCTTATGAGGATATGGCGAGTTGGATCACGATGCCACCGGAGAAGGCCGGGAAACAGTACTTATAGGCGGAAGGTAGCACGACGGTCATCAGAATTCAATGCATAATGGCTTAGCGCGCCAGCTTGCCGTGGAAAACTAGAGAAACTGAAAATATGACTATGCCGTCCCCTCCCGTCTGGATCGCACGCTGGCATGGCGGTCAAACAAGTGCACTCGAATCATCTCCCTCCTTGTCAATAATGATTCCACGAATTTAAAAAGCCCGCAACAATTAAAGCGCATCTTTTTTCACATCAGTTAACTGCCTTAATTACGGCCGGCTGCATGCAGGCACTCAGAATCGCTCACAGCTAGTACGCGGAGCAGCATGCAACGAGTCACAGCCGAGGGCACGCATGCAGCCACTTAAATCGTGGAATTAATTAGGCTTAAACTTCTGCATGCCATTAATTATTGCCATGCCTTGGTCTTGCTGCTTTGCTCATAGGACTAATAAACCCGGACGGAGGGAGTACCCTTGTTGGTAAGAGGTTTGAATTAAGCCCTGCAAACTGGAAAGGAGGTACTAGTACGTGCGTGATCCGCTAATTATTCGTGTAGGATCGAGTAGGTCATTTCTTGAATTGAGCCCAGCAAACTGGAAAGGAGGTAGTACGTGCGTGATCCGTTATTTATCCGTGTAGGATCGAGTAGGTAGGATAGTGTAGCTTGTCAGTTTCTTCAGAGGTAGGCATTTTTATTCAAAAACTGCCACTTCATAGCTTGCGTTGCAAATAAAGCTGCCAGGAGCGCATTAGTAGGCTAACTAGTGATCGATCAGTAACTTGTAAACACTGAGCGAACATAAATAAGTAACTGTTAATGCATCTCAATGATTCATAGATCATATACAAATATGTAGCTCCAAAAGCAAAGATCAACCACTTGGATCTTGCGTCGCAACTAAAACTAACTAGTACGATTCCCATACATAAGATCAACATGTTAATGCATCTCAATGATTCACAGATCATATACAAATATGTAGCTTCAAAAGCAAAGATCTAGAAAAAACATCTATTCGTCCTACTAACATGGATGCTTCTCTTGGCTAACATTCAGTACAGACTGAAAGACAAATTTGTTTGTGAAGTCTACAATTACTCTTGCAAACGTTAGTGGTTTCACCAACAGCTGGAACCATGAGAATGAGCCACACATGATGGAGGAACATCCACTGCAATATGATTTGGTCTTCTCTCGATCACACCGCGAGACTATTTTCGGAATACAAACTTTAACTTAGGCAAAATGATGCCCATTGTATAATCAGACCAAAGCAATGAATCACCTAGTGTTGGCCAATAAATAGTGCAGTACTACTTTTCTGCAGTCCATGAAGTGACTTCCAATCTTTCTGTGTCTATTTTCAAATGGCACTGCATGCAGTGACTATACTATTCTCTTGTGCAGTTCAACAAAAATTGCGGGCACTTTGTTTGTTTGACAAATAGCAACGGGCAGACATCTCTGTCTGCACAAATATCAAGCAGCTAGTAAACATATACCACACCATGTATTTTCGGTTTAAACATGTCTCTTCCGCTTAGCATCTGTCATGTTCTACACTGGACAATCTGATACAATTATGTTTTGCCCTGGACAATTTCATACTGAATTGATTTGCTGGTTCAGAGCAGAAATATAGCGCCTATTCTTCATCATACCAAGGATATCCATGTTCGCATTGATGGAAGAGGTGAAATCGATACAACCAAAATTGAGCATCCAATCATTGAATCCTGTCCTGCACCTCCAATGTAGGTCCACCCTGCCAATAAATTCACATGCAAACCACTAGTATTACTATCTAATGACAGCACAAAAAGAGTAGCAAGATAGTAGCAAACCATGTACCTTCGTAATGAACATCTCATAGTGCCACCAATTGGATATAAAGGTTTGGAAAAAAAACATGCTCCTAATGTTGAACCAGTTGGACTTTTTGTGCAGTTCCACTAAAATCGAGCATCCCTATTTGCATAGATATTGAAAGTGTGATTACTATAAAAGTGGCACTAGTTGAAGCATAGACTCACAAATATAAGCATTCCAATTTCTTAATGGTAAAAGGTAGCAAGACTGTTTCTAAGCACCTGTTTGAAGGAATAAATAAAGGAATGACGGCTAATGTCAGGAAGGCATACATAGTTTTTTCTGAAAAATTGAGCCATTCCTGACCTTTCCTCTTCTTTTGAGCATGTTTTGTGCAGTTCAACTAAAATAAAATGCCATCACCGCCTTGACAATTCAGTGACACTGTACAAAAGGAAATGACTTAAAATTCAATCATGATGCCAGGTATGTAGTCGACATGCATTAGAGACAAACATACAGACCTCCTTCGATAACATAATGAACATTAATTTTAACAAAGGTGTGACTAGCTTTACCGGGATAATTTGAGTGAACTCTACACCCCCTGTTCCTTAATATAAGACGTTTTGGCGGTTCAATTTAAAGTACCCAAACATCTAGTATTTAGAAAAAACAGGTAGTAGTTTTCTTGAGCACATATCTGGGAAAGCTTGCCACACTTTATTTATGTCCATACGCTAATGCAACACCATTCGAATACTACAAATATACACTAATCCAGTGGCTAGTGCAACAGTAGAGTAGTTAGTTTATTACAGGGTACAGTACAATAGTTTTACTGAACAGATTTCAATAAACTCTAGTTGGTATACTGGCTGTGCAACAACATTAGAATGCCTTAGCAGAAAAATCTTTAATACATCAACAATCAATAGCTAACCCTGAAATAATCCAGTGACATTACATGGCATTGCTTAATTTTATCAGTGGCATTAGACTGAGAGCGGCATTAGTTAAATGTGGCATCACTTTAGCAGTAGCATTGCTTGACTTGACTGCTGGCGTTATACTAACAGCAAAAAAAGTGGCAATAAGAGCATGGGAGGCCCATTCGGACAGTGGGCACACCAGTACGATGTACCTCCACGGACACAGAGTGGTGAGGGAGGTATGGTTGCCCAGAGCAACAAATATCCAGGCAGCATATGTTTATTACTTCCCATTTTTGTTCTCTTTAGCTACCTTTTTCCTGTGTGAGGATAACAAACCGATCGACCTGGTCATTCTCTATTGCGTTGTCATGCCTTTCTACCCTTCTTCAACCAAGAGACACGAGACTCGTTCCTTAGCTACTGATTTTCCCCTTTTCAACTTAGATGCGGGTTTGATGCCTACTCTCTTGGACAGTACAGTCTCCCTTCCTTTCCTTATTCAACCCAAACATTGTTTAGTCTGCATGAGGTAGGGTTTCCTTTAATAGTGCAAATTATGGTTTTCGTCTGCGTGGCCAGCAGAGCAGAGGATAGCAAATTGGGAAGATGGGGCAATAGAACAAGGGTATGGTTCGAAAAGAGGTAGCATAGCTGAGGGTCAGCGGGAAGTGTCTTCGCTCGTGGTCGTCGTCCTCCGCACACACTACGGCAGCGAGCTTGGGGACAGAGGCCATCCCGCACAGGCGCTAGGTCTGAGAGGACGGCCTTGTCGTTAGTGCGTGACCTCGCTCGCCGACGACGAGTGCGTCAACGCTGCACATCCTTTTCTTCCCCGGTGGATCTGTGACCATCGGCGAGGAGGGAGAGAGAGGCCGCCTTTTCTATATCCGGAGAGAGGGTGATAGTGTGAGAAGCAAGTGGGCAGCCCTTAGCAAGAAAGCGTTGAAGCTCCAGCCTATATATCTTTTTTATACTACTAGTACTGGAGGTGGAGTAGTGGTAGAGTAATTTATATTTTCTCTGCGTACAGTACCAGTTAGTCATGCTTCAAAAGTGAATGGCACGCCATTTAAAAAATAAAGTTCGATAATTAATGCGGCACCTCGGGCCAACGCGGCCAGATCACATTTTGCACGAGAAATTACACACCATGTTTCGTTGACATGTGGTCACGTTCCAACATATCAGTGAGACGACGACGAGTCCTTTTCTACTAGTATTTCCAAACGGACGTGTAGGCCGGGGCGCCTCTTCGTGAACTGTGGCAAACTGGCAACCATCCACCGACTCTTTGCCTTTCCCTCTCGATTTGGAACTGTTGTCGCACGCCTCTCCCTCCTCCATTTCCCTTCAACCCTCACCCTTTCTTCTGCCATTGTTCGATCGTCTTCTCCATGGAGGGAACAGGCCGGAAACGACCCCGTTATTCTTGCCCCGATCTGAAAGATGACGTGGTGGAGGAACTCATTGATCGGTGCGACGTCATCACCTCGGCTAGCATGGCAGGTTCGTTCAAGACCATTCTCGACTCAACTAATAACATCATTACAAGGAACCCAAGAGTCAAGGAGCGGTTTGATCTCCCCTATCTTCTTCGCCGTGACCCTGATGACTGGCGTGGGGACGACGAGGGCCTCGCCTTGTGCAAGTTGATGCTGCTTAATAATGATACGTATGATGTTAAGATGCCATCGCTTGAGGGTAAGGCTTGGGCAGACGCAAATGGAGATTGAGTTGTTTACATTGGGTCCAACTGCGAGTGGGAACTTGTGAATGTGTACACTCGTGACCGGGTTCCACTTCCAAAAATCTCAGCAGAGTGCCCAGAGGTTGAGCACACCGGTATTGTATGCACGTTCAAATACCATCATGGTGACTATCTTCTATGGAAGATAGCAATTTGTCGAGTTCCCAACCGCTCTTGGAATTACAACAACTATGAAGTTGTTGCTATCTTCGACAAGCTTGTTGCCATACTTCGTGGTTCGACTGGATGGATATTGCTCAAAAATCAGTTTCTATACACGGATGTGTACTGTGATGCAATTCAATACGAGGGCCTTGTGTTTGCTGCCACCACTCGTGGCACTGTTTTTGCATGGAATCCTTATGCTTTCGTTATGTTTGTCTTCCACCGTAATTATAATTGTTTCATCCACATGCATGCGGGTTAGCAAGTTTCCCTTTACTAATTAACCTTCTTCTTATGTTTCCAACGTCCTGTGAACATTCCACCACCTATACTTGAAAATTTTTATAACCAAGGGGGAGATGATGATGGTGATGATCACGAGCATGAGGACGAGCAGCGCCCATATACTCTGTGGAGCCTGACAACTAATTCTGATGGATCACCTCTTCTTGTGTGTATACATCCCACTAATGATGTTACTACTAAGGAAGCAGGTGTAGTCTTCCATGGTCGCACTCTCCGGACCTATTCCAACACCCATTTCATGGTATTCGGGATGGATACTAGTGTGCTAGCGCCAACTCCTTCTCCCTGGTACATAATTTATAGTCTTGGAGAAACTCCCTCTTCCTTGGACAAAACTATCCAATGATGGTGAAAGGCGATCCAACTGCTGTTGACACAACATTACTACCATTTATGAGAAGCAACTGTGTCTATACCTTAGACATTTGGGTGGTTCCCTACCCTGGTACTAATATAGTAGGCCGCTTCAGCCTGGATGATCAGTCCTGCATTGGTCTCGAGATCGACAATGGATGGCCCGTCCCAGAGAATCACTTGTGGTTCAAAGCAAGCATTTCCAACTCCGAGGAATGGTTGAGTTGAAGTTCATTTCATTGCTTGTTATTTGTTGTGTGATGAAAACTTTAGTATTTATAATGTATCCTCATTGTCGATGTGGGTTGATGACCTCAGATGGAATAGTCCCTAAAATGATATGCCTGTGATAAACTTACTAAATTTATGAATGGCTTTCGAGTCGCTTCTTTGAGTGAGTGGTGCGACGAGGCAAAAAAGTATTTTCCGAATACATAATTGCACGTGCATTGCAACAGGTTATCGGATGAGGCCAATCAACAATGGTAGTACAATATTTGTACTAGCTTCACATGCTTCGCGCGTCGGGCGGGTGTTTTTACTGTAGCCATATGTTAATGTGTTCGCTGTGGACACAGCTTCGGTGCCTTAAAGGCACCTACCTTTGGGTCACTGACGTGTGGGCCTGCCACCTGTCGGGCCCACATGTCATAGACACAAAGGTAGGTGCCTTAAGGAACCGAAGCATCATCCATTCGCTGTACATAACCAGCACCTAGAATCCTCGATACTAGTACTATATAAGTTGTACTAGGAGTAGTAGGGTGGCATGGGCCAGAACAAGCATTCATGTCCAGGAGTACGACACACGCCACCACCACGACATCCATCTGACACCATATTATTTCTTGGAGTCCGTGCTAGAGCAATCTTTTCAACCTCGTCGTTTCTCTAACTTCAGCCATCGCGTGACGGGCGAGGTGGGGGTTTACCGATAGTCGGTTTTGTCAACTGCGGTCCCACTTGTAAGGCCAACTCCAACGCATGACCCCGAACGGACCTCCGTTTTGCACGAACTCCAACGATAATTTTGACTAGAAAAGCAAGACGAAAACAAGAACTACAAGAATACATTTTACTACTCTAGAAGATATCCAACTTCCATAACTGGTCCTTTAAGTTGGATTAGTGTCTTCTCAATGCATTCATTGTTGATCTGCGGAGGCTCGATCTTGCGCGCTTCTTTCTTCTTCGAGTGTAAAGAAGTAGACGTTGCTTCCTCGCATCTAATCTCCTGTCTAGCCTCTATTCTAGTAGGAGTATCAACAAGTGCACTAGTCTCATCTCTAGCCTATATGCTAGCTAAAAGTACTAGACCATCTACTAAATTGCGCTCTATCAATATATCGATGTACTCTTCTTCCCAATACAAAAACTTGCATCCATTCTACTCCCTCCGTTCCACAATACATACATTCTATTTGTCAAAATATAGATGTATCTAGACATGTTTTAGTATATAGGTGCATCCATTTTTTGACAAATGGAAGTCAAGTATTTTGGAACGGAGGAAGTACACAATAAATTTTTTAAGTTAGCACATCTTGTCTAATCCGAGAGCGCAACCGAAGATTTGGTCGGGTTATTCCTCCTTTTGCCGACACGTGGGACATCCAGCATCCAGGTCGTGTCATGCAAGAAAATAGAGTGGTAGTTGAGGCCACGTGATGTGCATCTTGGGTTAAATTGTAAATAGAATCTTACTACTCTTGAGTAACTCCAAAAGCGGCCACCGAAGATCTTTATTGGATTTGTTTTTGTAGGACCTTGAGAAGAGGTGTCTAGAGGGGGGGGGGGGGGTGATTAGACACTAAGTACCAAAGTTGCAGTTTTTAAGTTTCCTTAAGTTTAAGTGGAATTTAGGCACAAGTTTAACATTCACAATACATATCAAGCAAGCATGCAAAGAGTATATGAGCAGCGGAAAGTAAAGCATGCAATTAGCAAGAAAGTAAAGGGAAGGGTTTGGAGGATTCAAACGCAATTGGAGACACAGATGTTTTTGGCGTGGTTCCGATAGGTGGTGCTATCGTACATCCACGTTGATGGAGACTTGAACCCATGAAGGGTAACGGTTGCGCGAGTCCACGGAGGGCTCCACCCATGAAGGGTCCACGAAGAAGCAACCTTGTCTATCCCACCATGGCCGTCGCCCACGAAGGACTTGCCTCACTAGCGGTAGATCTTCACGAAGTAGGCGATCTCCTTGCCCTTACAAACTCCTTGGTTCAACTCCACAATCTTATCAGAGGCTCCCAAGTGACACCTAGCCAATCTAGGAGACACCACTCTCCAAGAAGTAACAAATGGTGCGTTGATGATGAACTCCTTGCTCTTCGTGCTTCAAATGATAGTCTCCCCAACACTCAACTCTCTCTCATAGGTTTTGGATCTGGTGGAAGGAAGATTTGAGTGGAAAGCAACTTGGGGAAGGCTAGAGATCAAGATTCATATGGTAGGAATGGAATATCTTGGCCTCAACACATGAGTAGGTGGTTCTCTCTCAGAAAATGTATGCTGGAAGTGTAGGTTTAGTCTGATGGCTCTCTCCACGAATGAAGAGGAGGTGGAGGGGTATATATAGCCTCCACACAAAATCTAACCGTTACACACAATCTACCAAACTCGATGGGACCGAATCGTTAAACTCGGTCAGACCGATTCAGCAAATAATGTGACCGTTAGGGTTTTCGGTGGGACCGAAATGCAACTCGGTGAGACCGATATGGTTAGGGTTAGGTGTCGGATTTCGGGTTCCGGCAGACCCTTGAGGTTCGAACACTGGGGTGCGCGCGGAGATTCAACCCTCTACCGGCTCGCTCCTCGCCGAATCGCTAGGACCTAAACTACTAAACAGAACAACACAAGAGACACAAGATTTATACTGGTTCAGGCCACCATTGTGGTGTAATACCCTACTCCAGTGTGTGGTGTGGTGGATTGCCTCTTGGGCTTGATGATGAACAATACAAGGCAGAACAGCCTCGCGAGGGTCTGTTCTTGGCTGGTGCGATGAACAGCTAGGAGGAGTTCGGTCGACCTATCTACTGGTTTCTCTGTCAGGATTGAGATGCCTCTACCTTGGGGGTGGCTAGTCCTATTTATAGGCAAAGGCCCTGGGCCTCTTCCTAGGGCGCCAACAATTGGCCATTTTGAAGGGGAACAACGGGTACACTCTGACTAAAGTTGGTTCTCGCCTGTCAAAGGCTCTGGTGGTGACGCCGGCTTGGGCTCCACAATGACTTCCTTCCGGCCATTGGGCTGGTCTTGGTCTTGTTGCACTGGAATGGACGCCTTTGCTTGATGCTCTCGCTTGCGCTTGCCCCCGTTGCACCAAAGAGGAAAGGAGGACACTACGCGGGCTAGCGCCCGACTGGCGCCCTTGGTCGTCATGGCTTGCGTCATGGGCACCTCGCGAGGTACCCCGCCTTGAACTCTCCGCCTCCTCATGAGCCAGCCTGACGAGGCCATGCCTGAGGAAGCTCCTTGTCATCCGCCCTGCGAGGCTTGGCCCCTCGCGAGGGTCTTGAGCTTGCGTTGATGAAGATGGGCTGTGTTGGGCCTCCTTTGAGCCACGCCGCAGGCCGCAGGCAGGCAAGTCTGGGGACCCCCGTTCCCCGAACGCCGACAGTAGCCCCCGGGCCCACGGCGCGCCTGAACTTGGCCGGGCAAAGAGGCAAAAGGGCAAGTGCGAAGCGTCGCGGGCCCTAACAGCCTGCGGCCTTGGGCGCCGCGTGGCGGTCGATTGGTCGGGGGCGACTCCGCTTCCCCATGACGCCTTGGTAACCGCACGTATTCGACAAGTCCCTGCATGCAAAGTGGGTCATGATTACCTGTGATCGTGGAGGTCGACGGTTGGCCTTCGCCGGCTATAAGTATGGAATGGCATGCGCCCTTCCAGCCTATCCCCTCTTGCTTCTCCTTCTTCTCCATGGTCCACCAAGGAAGTTTTCGGCCGCAGTGAAAGGGAAGGCCCGCCAGGTCGAGTCTTCCTCTCCCCCGCCCAAGCGCGGTCGAGGTCGCCCTCACAAGCATCCTGTGGCCTCCACGGCGGTCCCCCGTGGTCGCGGAGGTGGCTCTCAGCGTGGCGACGAGCGGCTGGCCATGGTCGGCGGGCGTGCTCCGGCCGTGCGACCCCCAAGGCCGCGCCTCCACGCTGCGGAGGTGCTGCCGGAGTTCATGGTGTGGGCGGTAGAGCCGTCCGGCGCCCGGCTTCCGCTCCCTCGTTTCCTCCTGGGTGAGCTCCCAGCTGGCGCCTTGGGTGGCCTCTGGCTCCAGGCGGATGGCTGCTGCAGCCGGGCTTCATGGGCTTCGCTGGAGGTCTCCGTTGCAGGGAACCTGGCTCTGACCCGCGGCTGGCAGACGTTTGCTCGCGCGCGTGGTCTCCGCCGCTGGTGCTCTCTGCACTTCAAGTTCGACGGCAACGCCACCCTCTACGTGAGGGTGTTCGGGGAAGATGGTCGCCGTGCGAGGTGCTGCCCTGAAGACGACGACCGCGGCCGGGGACCCAGCCCCGGCGAGGACGAAGAGGGCAGCGCGCGGGCGCTCGGCGACGCCCGTGACTCCTCAAGCTTCACCAGCTCTTCTTCGGGTAGCGACCCTTCTAGCAGCGGCCACGGCCAGCCCCCACGCCGCCGCGCCTTCTTGGAGGGTGGCAGCGGGTCCGCTCGTCGCCGTGCCCTGGTGAAGCGCGAGAGGGAGTCCGCCTGAGTTCCGGAGGTGACTCGAGTCTTCCAAGAGGGCCGACGCGGGACGTGCTTCGCCTGCTTTTGTTCTTTCCTTTCTTTTCTCCTGCGCAAAAAAGACAGCAATGTGTGGCCCCGTGGGGGCGCGTTTGGGTTAATGTCATCAATCATCGTACTATTTTTGTTATCCCGATGTTGTTCCTTTCTGTTGTGTGCCCATTCGCAAGTAATCCCTAGCTTCGGCCGCGGGGGCGACCGACCCAGGCCCTGTGTTTGCGTCGTGGTGCCCGTGAGGCATGGTCCGGAGGGGTGCTCTGGCTATGGACCCGGGTCGTGAAAACTTGAGCGATAGGGGCAGGAACGCTCGCGAGGGCCCCCGGGGCTTCCTCCTCGCGAGCCCCCGTGCAAGAGAAATCGAGGCAGGATAGCGAAAAAAGTCAAAGAACCACGGATCAAAAGGCGGCGACAGTTTCGATAAAAACTCCAAATGGGAATGAACTAGCCAACTGCAAAAAGCAAATGAAAAAGCCGCGTCCGGCACCTAATCTAGTCTTCGACGTCTTCTCACCAGCGTGGAGCTAAGTGCTGCCACTGGGCATGGGAGGGAGCCCCAGGGCCTGAGGCCGTCACCCTTGAGACTCCGGGGCGTGTACAGCCCCAACTCATTATTACGTGAGAGTGTCACAGGCGGCGAGCTTCACAGGCGTTGGCCTTCTTCACAGGCTCCGGGCCTTTCTTCGGGGAAGCAAGCTTCACGGGCGTTTGCTCTCTTCACAGGCACCGGGCCCTTTCCAAAACGCGACAGCTTCACAGGCATTCGCCTTCTTCACAGGCTCTGGGCCTTTTCCCAAAAAGATGAGCTTCACAGGCACTTGCCTTCTTCACAGGCTCAAGGCCTTTTCCAAAAAGATGAGCTTCATAGGCATTTGCCTTCTTCACAGGCTCGGGGCCTTTTCCAAAAAGATGAGGTTCACAGGCATTTGCCTTCTTCACAGGATCTGGGCCTTTTCAGGGATAAAACCTCCGGAGGTGCTGGATGTTCCACGCGTTTTGTACAGGTACTCCCTCCTGAGTCTCCAAGTGCACAGAGCCGGGCCTAGAAACATGAACAACCTTGAACGGGCCCTCCCACATAGGAGAGAGCTTATGCAGCCCCTCCCTGGAGAGGACCCGCCGGAGCACGAGGTCCCCTACCTCGAGAGTTCTGGGGTGGATGTTGCGGCAGTGGTATCGCCGGAGTGCCTGCTGGTACCTGGCCGCTCGCAGCGCAGCTTCTCGACAACGCTCCTCCCCCAGCACGAGGTCCATCCCCCACATGGCGTCCTGCAGCGCCTCATCAAACATCAGGACCCGCGCGGATCGATGCCTGACCTCGTGAGGGCGGACCGCTTCGGCTCCGTAGACCAGGAAGAAGGGGGTCTCCCCAGTCGGCTTGGTCGCGGTTGTGCGGATGGACCACAGCATGGACTGAAGCTCATCATACCAGCCTCTGCCGCAGGCCTCTAGTTTCTTCTTGAATGTCCTGGTCTTGAGGCCCCTCAGGACCTCTGCGTTGGCCCACTCGGCCTGGCCGTTGCTTCGGGGATGCGCCACCGAAGCGTAGCATATCTGCGTCCCAAGGTTAGCACAATATGTTTTGAAAAGGTTACTGGTGAACCGCGAACCGTTGTCAGTGATGATGCGGTTTGGAACTCCAAACCGGCTCACGATGCCCTTGATGAACTTGACCGCAGAACCAGCAGGGATGGTGCGGACGGCCTCGACTTTGGCCCACTTGGTGAACTTGTCCACGGCGACGTAGAGGTAGCGATAGCCCCCTGGTGCCCGAGGAAAAGGGCCCAGGATATCCAACCCCCAGACCGCGAATGGCCATGTGAGGGGTATGGTTTGCAGACTTCCTGCCGGCTGATGGATCTGCTTGGCATGGAATTGGCAGGCCTCGCAAGCCTTCACAAGTTCGACAGCGTCATTGAGTGCAGTGGGCCAATAGAAACCGCTGTGGAACGCCTTGCCGACGAGGGTCCGTGACGACGAATGATGCCCGCAGTCCCCACCGTGTATATCTGCCAGCAGTTCCTTCCCTTGTTCCCTGGTGATGCAACGCAGGGACACATCGTTCGGTCGTTTCCGGTAGAGCTCTCCATCCATGACGCAGTACGCTGTGGCTTGCCGCGCCACACGCTCTGCCTCCTCCTCCTCCTCCGGTAAGGTCCCTTGCGTTAAGTAGCACCTGAGCTCTGTGATCTAGCACCCCTCCTGAGGCTCCATCGTTAGGAGCAGGCGTGCTCCTGAGGCCTGCCACAGGCTGGGGCTCCTGAGGCAGGTGGCTGAGGAAGCTCCACCCGAGGCTGTGCCGTGCTCGACAATGGTGGCAGGGCCGAAGGCTTGAAGAGCCGTTCCTCAAAGACGCCCGGCTCCTAGGGCAACCGCCTGGAGGCTCATTTTGCGATGTCGTCGGCCTCTTGATTAGTGCCGCGGGGCACGTGCTGCAGCTCCAACCCCCAGAACTGCTTTTCCATCCTGCAGACCTCTGCAAGGTAAGCCTCCATGTGCTCATCTCTTGGCTCGTATACCTTGTTGGAGAAATTGACAAGGAGCTGCGAATCGCCCTTGATAGTAAGACGCTTCACTCCCAGGGCAGCGGCGGCCTTCAGGCCCGCAATCAGTCCCTCATACTCTGCTATATTGTTGGAAACCTTCTCGCCCTGCTGGAAATAGAGCTGCACGACATAGTAGAGCTTGTCCTGAGTGGGAGATATGAGCACCAGCCCAGCCCCAGCACCCTGCCTGGAGAATGCTCTGTCGAAGTACATGGCCGGCCTTCTGGCGCCTCGCTTCCTGGGGAAAGGGATCGATCCTCGCCGGCCCTAAGGCCTGGTGCCTCTATCCATTCGGCCATGAAATCTGCCAGCGCGGCCCCCTTGATGACTCTGGTCGTGCTGAATTCGAGCTGGAATGCTTGTAGTTCAATGTTCCACTCGGCGACCCTTCCGGCTGAGTTAGGGCTCCTGAGCACCCTTTCCAAGGGGTATGCCGAGACAACCTTGATCGGATGACCCTGGAAGTAGTGCCGCAGCTTGCGCGAAGCCACCAGCAGCGCGAGGAGGAGCTTCTGCGGCATGGGGTACCGTGCCCTCGCATCCCGTAACACCGTGCTGACGAAGTACACTGGGTGCTCGACGAGGCTTGGGGCGTCGGTGCTGGTGGCGTCCTCGGGAGGCCGTGGTGCCTCCCGAGGTGGTGGAGCCTCCAGAAGCTGGTTGCCTGGAGGAAGGGCCTCTCCCGCCCCTGGTGCGCTCCGCTGCGACGGCTGTTCTTCTTCAGTCATGGTGGTGACTTCCGCGAGTTCCTTTTGATCCAGCTTTGCCTTGGCACGGGTGGCTGCCGTGGTCTTGGCCCGACGCTCCTCTCTAACTGCCACCAGGGCTGCGCTAGCGGAGTAGGGAGTGGCAGCGAGGTAGAGTACCAAGGGCTCTTGAGGGCGCGGGGCCACCATCACTGGAGGGCTGGTTAGGTATCTCTTGAGATCTTGGAACGCCTTGTCGGCCTCTTCAGTCCATTCGAAGGGCCCCTTTTTCTTCATCAGCTGGAAGAAAGGCAGCGCTCGCTCCCCCAATCGGGAGACGAAGCGCCCCAGCGCCGTCACGCGCCCCGTGAGCTTCTGCATTTCCCTGAGGGTCTTTGGTGGGCTCATATCCTCAACTGCCTTGACTTTTTCTGGGTTGGCCTCGATGCCTCGGTGGGACACGAGGAAACCCAAGAGCTTGCCCGAGGGGACTCCAAACACACACTTCTCCGGGTTGAGTCGCAGGCTTACTGCGTCGAGGCTCGCGAAGGTTTCCTCCAGGTCTTGTATCAGGGTCTTGGCCTCGCGAGACTTCACTATGATGTCGTCAACGTAAGCCTCCACATTCTTCCTGAGCTGCGGGCCCAAGGTGATGTGCATGAGCCGCTGAAAGGTTGCCCCCGCATTGCGCAGTCTGAATGGCATGCATGTATAGCAGTACACCCCACACGGGGTCAGGAAAGCCGTCTTCTCCACATCTTCCACCGCCATCTTGATCTGGTGATACCCGGAGAAGGCATCCAAGAAGCATAACAAGTCACACTCAGCGGTGGAATCGACGATCTGGTCGATGCGAGGGAGCGGGAACGGATCTTGCGGGCATGCTTTGTTGAGGTTGGTGAAGTCGACACACATGCGTTCCTTTCCTCCCTTCTTTGGCACAACCACGGGGTTGGCCAACCAATCCGGGTATCGGACCTCGCGAATAACCCCCGCGGCTTCTAGCTTGCGGGTCTCTTGGACGATGAAGGCCTGCTTTTCAGTGGACTGCCTCCTTGCCTTCTGCTTCACGGGACGTACGTTGGGACACACGTTGAGGTGGTGCTCGATTACGCCCCGTGGCATCCCTGCCAGCTGATCGGGCTCCCAGGCGAACACCTTCTTGTTTGCACGCAGGAACTTGACCAGGGCTTCCTCCTGCTCAGGCTCGAGGTTGGCGCCTATGGTGAAAGTGGCGTCAGTGGACCCGTCCTCGTCGATAGGTACCTGCTTGGTTGCCGCCTTGTCTTGGGTGAACAACTGCTTCTTCTTGGTCGGTGCAGCCCCCTTGGGCTTGGGGGTTTCTGCGTTGGCGGGCCGCGCCGCCACCGCCGTCTTGAGGGCGAGCTTGAGTACTGGTAGCGCACCTTCGGTGTCCCCGGGCACGGTGAGGACGCCGTTGCTCCCGGGCATCTTCATGAGGTTGTACCCCGGGTGAGTCGCGGCCATGAATTTGGCCAATGCTGGATAGCCGAGGATGGCATTGTAGGGGAGGCCAATGGGGGCGATGTCGAAATCGACCAGCTCCGTGCGGAAGTTGTCGTAGGTGCCGAAAGTCACCGGAAGCCGGATCTGCCCCAAGGAGCTGGACGACCCGCCTCTGACGCCCGAGAAAGGCCGGCTGGGTTGCAGCCGCTCCCGGGGTATGCGGAGGAGGTTGAAGGCCTCAACTAAGAGCACGTTGAGGCCCACGCCATCGTCGATGAGGGTCCTGGTGACGGCCAACTGGCAGATGGTGGGTGTGCAGAGCATGGGGAGCGCACCCGAGCAGGCCGAGTTGGTGGGGTGGTCCTCAGAGTTGAAGGTCAGCTCGGCCGACGGCTCCGTCCGGCCCAAGGGAGCCCCCTGCCGCGTGGAGGCGGCGCCGACCCGGCGGACGAATGGCTTGACGTGGTGGCTGGAGGGCGGCGCCTGCGAGCCGCCCAGGAGGGCCGCAACGACCGAAGGAGCCGACGCGATGGGGTGGGTGAGGAAGAAGCTGCGCGGCTCCTCCCTAGAGGTCAATGGGGAATGCAGGGACGATGCTTGCTGCCCGTTCCCCGCCGGGCCGGTGGCGGTGTTGACGGCAGGCGACGAGGACGCCCGCCGACGGGAGCCGTCTGGACGACATGGGAAGCGAGGGCGGCTCGGCGCTCGGCGCGAGCCCGACGAGCGTCAGACATGGATGCGATGGTCGGAGAAGAATGAGACGACGGAAGGCAAATTCCGGCGCACCCCTATTTGGCGCGCCAAATGTCAGATTTCGGGTTCCGGCAGACCCTTGAGGTTCGAACACTGGGGTGCGCGCGGAGATTCAACCCTCTACCGGCTCGCTCCTCGCCGAATCGCTAGGACCTAAACTACTAAACAAAACAACACAAGAGACACAAGATTTATACTGGTTCAGGCCACCATTGTGGTGTAATACCCTACTCCAGTGTGTGGTGTGGTGGATTGCCTCTTGGGCTCGATGATGAACAATACAAGGCAGAACAGCCTCGCGAGGGTCTGTTCTTGGCTGGTGCAACGAACATCTTAGAGGAGTTCGGTCGCCCTATCTACTGGTTTCTCGGTCAGGATTGAGATGCCTCTACCTTGGGGGTGGCTAGTCCTATTTATAGGCAAAGGCCCTGGGCCTCTTCCCAAATATTGAGCGGGAAGGGCGCCAACAATTGGCCATTTTGAAGGGGAACAACGGGTACACTTATCCTGACTAAAGTTGGTCCTCGCCTGTCAAAGGCTCTGGTGGTGACGTCGGCTTGGGCTCCACAATGACTTCCTTCCGGCCGTTGGGCTGGTCTTGGTCTTGTTGCACCGGAATGGACGCCTTTTCTTGATGCTCTCGCTTGCACTTGCCCCCTTTGCCCCAAAGAGGAAAGGAGGACACTGCGCGGGCTGGCGCCCGACTGGCGCCCTTGGTCGTCATGGCTTGCATCATGGGCACCTCGCGAGGTACCCTGCCTTGAACTCTCCGCCTCTTCATGAGCCAGCCTGACGAGGCCGTGCCTGAGGAAGCTCCTTGTCGTCCGCCCCGCGAGGCTTGGCCCCTCGCGAGGGTCTTGAGCTTGCGTTGATGAAGATGGGCTGTGCTGGGCCTCCTTTGAGCCACGCCGCAGGCCGCAGGCAGGCAAGTCTGGGGACCCCCATTCCCAGAACGCCGACATTAGGGCATAACGTAATCTCGGTAGGACCGATTACACAAACTCGGTGAGACCGATTTTGGTAACAAGCTTTCCAGAGAGTTGGTCAGGCAAACTCGGTGGGACCGATTACTCAAACTCGGTGAGACCGATTTTGGTAACAAGCTTTCCAGATAGTTGGTCAGGCAAACTCGGTGGGACCGATTACTCAAACTCGGTGGGACCGATTTTGGTAATAAGTTATCCAGAGAGTTTGCATTGTAATCTCGGTAGTACCGATTGCTCAAACTCGGTGAGACCGATTCTGGTAATGGACATACACAGAGAGATTACAATTCCATCTCAGTGAGACCGAGATCCCTATCAGTAAGACCGATTTGCTTAGGGTTTGTGGCAGTGGCTAAGACATATGAAATCGCTGGCGCCGGATAGAAAGAATCGGTGTGACCGATTTTGGCTTTGGGTTTAGGTCATTTGTGGAAGTGGGAAAGTGGCTGAGGGTTTTGGAGCATATCACTAAGCACATGAAGCAAGAGGCTCATTAAGCAACACCTCATCCCTCCTTGATAGTATTAGCTTTTCCTATAGACTCAATGTGATCTTGGATCACTAAAATATAAAATGAAGAGTCTTGAGCTTTTGAGCTTGAGCCAATCCTTTGTCCTTAGCATCTTGAAGGGGTTCCCACATCCTTTAGTCCATGCCACTCCATTGTTGAACTTTTCTGAAACATGCTAGATAAAAGTGTTAGTCCAACAAGAGATATGTTGACATTAATTACCAAAACCACCTAGGGAGCACTTGTGCTTTCAATCTCCCCCTTTTTGGTAATTGATGGCAACATACATCAAGGCTTTAGATAAAGATATAAAGAGTAGCAAGTAAAGCTTTGGAAAGACATGTAACAACCATAGGCTCCCCCTACATGTATGCAATCATGAGAATATGGAATATAGTGGCATGTGAGAGCATAACCATGATAGAGCAGGCAATGTGTTACATGTATCTTGGCCATATGCATCAGAGCAAAGAATATTAAAGAAAATACCTTCATGCTCATGAGTCCTTCTTGCAAACAATATGTACATCAACAAGAATTCCTCATACACATGACTGTGATGCATATACTTACCTTGAAGTCTTGAGTTGATTTAGGATGAAATGAACCTGCGTAAACAAGGTTAGATAACACAGATACATCTACTAGCCAGAGCAAACAGAAGGAACTACAAGAATACCAAGACTGGGATGACATGTACAGAGTGAGTACTAAGTACCACATTGGATTAGACATGTCCCCAAGAATAGAGATATGCAATGAATTTAAATGATTTCTTTCCCTTAGTTGTCTTGCTCCCCCTGAATCTAGCATGGGATGCTGGGAGAAGATAGGGAATAGAAAATCAGAGCTGAAAAATCAGAACTGAAAGATATGAATGATGATCAGAGCTAATGTATGCTAATGCAAATAAGCACAACAGATCATATGAACATGTCTCTCCCCTCAAGAAGACATGTGAGCATCTCTCCTCTTGAACACCAAGCATCTGGGATCCTTGAGAAATACTCTCTACTTAAGTATTCTCTCCCCCTGGAGATCTCTCTCTCCCTTTTGAGGGTCTCTCTCCCCCTTAAGGATCTCTTTCTAAATGATAAGCTTTGATGTTCTCTCTCTCCCCCTTTGACATTAATTTCCAAGAAGGGTCTTCTGGAATCTGTCTAATGGGTTTGGTCCTTGAGACACAGTACAAAGCAATGATAAAAATGTGATGCTTGTAGAGGACAAGATTCATTGAGTGGAGCTGGATCAGAAGAAACATAGAAAAAGTGGCAAATTGTTTTTCCTGATGTGAAATCGGTGAAACCGAGTGGTATGCTTCGGTTGTACCGAAAGGATTCGGTAGGGCCGAAAATAACAAATCGGTGAAACCGAGTTCATCTCAGAGAAAACACTTGTCACCTCAGCTCACTTAGACTAGTAAGATCTCACAAAGATTTGCAAGGAATTTACTGAAAGATGTGCAATGAATTGGGATGCAGAGAAATGCAGAGCAAACAAAAAGAAATCTAGATGAAGTTTTGTTTTGAAAGGGGAAACAAATATGCATGAGACAAATGCAAAAACACAGAAAAGAACACAAGGGAACTTCATCTAGAGATGGTCGGCGACAGAGTCACCAATGTTAGAGTATATTGACTTAGGAGTCAAGTGAGATCACTTGATCATAGGTCATACTCATCGTTTAAGCTCAAAATGGGGTTGCCTTTTTTTCGTTTAAGCATCTTAGTGTATTCACATCTTGTCGAGTTGCTTTAGCTCATGACTTGGAGTAAAGCTTCTCTAAGATGGAATGACATACCTTGGTTGGTGGTGTTGTCCACGTAGTTGAACTTGTGTGGGTTGCTCAAGGTTGATGTAGCTCATCAAGAATTGGAGCACCACTTGGAATTTGAGTCCATCTACCTACATGGGTTAGTTCTTGCAAGGAAGAGCACTTGTGTATCCAAAAATGACAATCATGAAGCTCAATAGAGAATTTGTCAAAGGATATGTTTGTGTGGTTCCGTGCTTCCTTGTCTTCAACCACCATAGTGTAGAGACTCGATGATGTAGAGATTGCTCAAGACGTGAGTAGATTACAATCTCATGGAATTTGATTCCACCAAGTACCTACATGGGTTAGATAACATGCAAGATGCAAATATATCCACGACATAAGATTTTCATCATAAGAGAAATATCAAGGATTAGTCATAAGCTCATGTCTTGCATGTATCCAATGGAGTTTCTACTCCAAGTTTGAAGCATCGATGATGTTCAATTCTCCTCTTAACCTGCAAAACACTTTCTCATCAAGAGGTTTAGTGAACATATCCGCTAATTGTTTTTCGGTGCGAACATGTTTAAGATCAATGTCACCCTTAGCAACATGATCTTGAATGAAATGATGACGAACTTCAATATGCTTAGTTCGATTATGTTGCACAGGATTATGACCAATTTTGATAGCACTTTCATTGTCACAAAGCAATGGAACATGTCTCACATATATCCCATAATCTTTAAGAGTTTGGGTCACCCAAAGTAGTTGAGCACAACATGAACCAGCGGCAATATATTCAGCTTCGGCGGTGGACAAGGATACCGAGTTTTGTTTCTTGGAGGACCAAGACACAAGAGATCTACCAAGAAATTGACAAGTACCTGAAGTGGACTTTCTATCAACCTTGTCTCCAGCATAGTCCAAGTCGGAATAGCCAACAAGATCGAAAGAGGCCCTCTTAGGATACCAAATGCCAAAGTTTGGTGTATGGATTAAGTATCTCACTATCCTTTTCACGGCCTTAAGATGACATTCCTTAGGAGCAGCTTGATATCGTGCACATATGCACACACTTAGCATGATATCGGGACGTGAAGCACATAGATATAACAATGAACCAATCATAGAGCGATAAACCTTTTGATCAACCGGTTCACTGGCTTTCGTCAAATCAAGATGTACACTAGTAGGCATGGGTGTAGACATACCTTTGCATTCTTGCATATTAAACTTCTTGAATAAGTCCTTGGTGTACTTCGTTTGAGAAACAAAGGTACCTTCCTTAGTTTGCTTGATTTGCAACCCAAGAAAGAATTTGAGTTCACTCATCATAGACATCTCAAACTTCTCCGACATTAGCTTCCCAAACTTTTCACTAAAATGAGGGTTAGTCGAACCAAATATAATATCATCAACACAGATTTGGCACACAAATAGTTCTCCATTAACCCTTTTAGTAAAAAGAGTAGAATCAATTTTCCCAATTTTGAAGCCTTTTTCAATAAGGAACTTGGTTAAGCATTTATACCATGCTCTAGGAGCTTGTTTAAGACCATAAAGAGCTTTGTGAAGTTTGTAAACATGATTGGGTTTCTTAGGATTGACAAAGCCGGGAGGTTGCTTAACATAAACTTCCTCCTCTATTTCACCATTTAGAAAAGCACTTTTAATGTCCATTTGGTTCAAGGTGATATCATGGTGATTAGCATAGGCAAGTAAGATGCGAATGGACTCAAGTCTAGCAACGGGAGCGTAAGTCTAACCATAATCCATACCTTCGACTTGTGTGTAGCCTTGGGCGACGAGACGTGCTTTGTTGCGAACTACTTGTCCATCTTCATCTTGCTTGTTGCGAAACACCCATTTGGTACCGATGACGTTGTGGTTGTTGTCGGGCTTCTCAACCAATGTCCAAACTTGGTTTCTCTCAAAGTTATGTAGCTCTTCATGCATAGAATTTATCCAATCCGGATCTTCCAATGCTTCTACAACCTTCATAGGTTCAATGCTAGAGATGAAAGAATAGTTTTCACAAAAGTTAGCTAAACGAGTTTTAGAGCGAGTGATTCTCCCGGTTTGAATATCATTGTAGATTTGCTCGACGGGATGATCTTTAGCAACTCTTGCTCGAACTCATGAGAGCTTTTGCTTGGGTCTTCGTTGAACATCTTTTTCATCTTGTTCTTCTTCTTGGCCTTCTTCATTGTTGGCATTGTCGTTCTCTTGTCGTGGTGGAGAAGGAGGTTGTTGACGTTCGTATTGATGCACTTCCTTGTTTTCTTCATCTTGGTGTGTACCACTTGTGGATGCTTCCATATCAACTCTTGGTTCACCTTGTCGTGAAGTAGAAGCTTCCACTTGGAAGGACGAGGTACTCTCCTTCACCTCCATTGGACGAACCTTGCCAATAGACAAGTCTTGGATTGCTTCCAAAGGATCTTTGTCTCCTAGATCAATTGGAAATTGCTCTACTTGCGAGCCGTTAGATTCATCAAACTTCACATCTACCATCTCTTCAACCTTTTGGGTAAAATTGTTGTAGACACGGTAAGTGTGAGAGTTTGAGCCATAACCTAGTAGGAAACCTTCATGAGATTTAGGAGCAAATTTAGAGCGATGATGCTTATCAAAAATGTAGCACTTAGAGCCGAATACTCGAAAGTATCCAACTTGGGGTTTGTTACTGGTGAGGAGCTTGTATGCCGTCTTGCCGAGTAGCTTGTGAAGATACAAGCGATTTGTTGCATGACAAGATGTCTCGACCGCTTCTGCCCAAAAGTGCTTCGGCGTCTTGTACTCATCAAGCATCGTTCTCGCCATTTTGATGAGCGTCCGGTTCTTCCTCTCAACAACTCCGTTTTGTTGAGGTGTGTACGTAGCCAAGAACTTGTGTGAAATTCCTTCTTTGTCAAGAAAGGTGTCCACATTTGCGTTCTTGAACTCCGTTCCGTTGTCGCTGTGAACCTTCTTGATCTTCACTTCAAATTGATTTTCGGCCTTCCTAGCGAAGTTTTTGAAGATCTTTTGGACCTGCGACTTATCATCGAGAAAGAACACCCACGTAAATCTTGAAAAATCATCAACTATAACTAGACCAAAAGAATTTCCACCGAGACTCTTGTAAGAGTTGGGACCAAAAAGATCCATGTGAACTAGCTCGAGTGGCCTCCTTGTGGTCATGATGTTCTTCATGGGATGCCTTCCTCCAACCTGTTTACCTGCTTGACAAGCACTGCAAAGTCTATCCTTATCAAATATGACATCGTTAACTCCAAGGATATGATTTCCTTTAATAAGCTTGTCAAGGTTTCGCATACCAACATGACCTAATCGTCTATGCCATAACCAACCTTTTGAGGATTTAGCAATGAAGCAATTTTTAGGTTGAGCCTTTTTAGTGAAATCAACAATGTATAGATCACCTCTACGCACACCGGTAAAGACCATCTTATGATTGTCTCGACGAAACACTTGGCAATCTACTTCAGTAAATAGAACATTGAAACCAAAATCAGCAAGTCTAGACACTGAAAGTAAGTTGTATCCAAGAGATTCAACGAGCATAACATTTTGTATGGAGCTATCATGTGATATAGCCACTGAGGGAGTCCTGGACTAGGGGGTGTCCGGATAGCCGAACTATCATCTTTGGCCGGACTCCTGGACTATGAAGATACAAGATTGAAGACTCCGTCCCGTGTCCGGATGGGACTTTCCTTGGCATGGAAGGCAAGCTTGGCGATACGGATATGTAGATCTCCTACCATTGTAACTGACTCTATGTAACCCTAACCCTCTCCAGTGTCTATATAAACCAGAGGGTTTTAGTCTGTAGGACGAACAACAATCATACCATAGGATAGCTTCTAGGGTTTAGCCTCTCTGATCTCATGGTAGATATACTCTTGTACTACCCATATAATCAATATTAATCAAGCAGGAGTAGGGTTTTACCTCCATCGAGAGGGCCCCAACTTGGGTAAAAACATTGTGTCCCTTGTCTCCTGTTACCATCCGCCTAGACGCACAGTTCGGGACCCCCTACCCGAGATCCGCCGGTTTTGACACCGACATTGGTGCTTTCATTGAGAGTTCCTCTGTGTCGTCACCTTTAGGCCCGATGGCTCCTTCGATCATCAACAACGACGCGGTCCAGGGTGAGATTTTTCTCCTTGGAAAGATCTTCGTATTCAGCGGCTTTGCACTACGGGCCAACTCGCTTGGCCATCTGGAGCAGATTGAAAGCTACGCTCCTGGCCATCAGGTCAGATTTGGAAGTTTAAACTATACGGCTGACGTCCGTGGAGACTTGATCTTCGATGGGTCGAGCCACAGCCAAGCGCGCCGCACTGTCACGATGGGCATGATCTAGCTCTGCCGCCAGACAGTGCCCTGGAGGCCGCACAAGTGTCCGCTCCGACCCTTAGCTTGGAGCCGACTACGCCGATCGAGGACGGGTGGCTGGACACCGCCTCGGGGGCTGCTACCTCTACGGCGATAGAGCCGAATACCAACCCTGTCCTTTGTGAATCTCGTGACTCCAAGGTGCCGGACTCCTCTCCGGACTCCGAACCTTCTGCGCCCTTGCCAATCGAATCCAATTGGGCATCGATCATGGAGTTCACCACTGCGGATATCTTTCAGCACTCGCCCTTTGGCGACATCCTGAATTAACTAAAGTCTCTCTCTTTATCAGGAGAGCCCTGACCGGACTATGGTCAGGTAGGTTGGGATGCAGACAACGAAGAAATTCAAAGCCCACCCACCACCCACTTCGTAGCCACTGTCGATGACTTAACCGACATGCTAGACTTCGACTCCGAAGACATCGACGGTATGGACGACGATGCAGGAGACGACCAAGAACCAGTGCCTACAGGGCACTGGAAGGCCACCTCGTCATACAACATTTACATGGTGGACATCCCAAAGGATGGGGATGGCGATGGAAAAACGAAGGACGACCCCTCCAAGAAACAGCCTAAGCGCAGGCGTCAGTGGCGCCGCTCTAAATCCCGCCACAGCGAAAATGGAGATTCCGGCACCGGAGACAATAACACCCCGGACAGTGCTGAAGACAACCCCCTCCAGCAGGATTCAGCGCAGGAGGATGGAGAAGCCAACCCTCATGAGAGAGCGGCAGAACGAGAGGTGGAGGACGATAATTATATGCCTCCCTCCGAAGACGAGGCAAGCCTCGACAACGACGAATTTGTCGTGCCCGAGGATCCCGTCGAACAAGAGCGTTTCAAACGTAGGCTTATGGCCACGGCAAGCAGCCTCAAGAAAAAGCAACAACAGCTTAGATCTGACCAAGACATGCTAGCCGACAGATGGACTGAAGTCCTTGCAGCCGAAGAGTATGAACTCAAACGCCCCTCCAAGATCTACCCAAAACGCAGGCTGCTACCCTGATTAGAGGAGGAAGCACCTAAACCTACATCACCAGCACATAATACGGCCGACCGGCCACCTCATGGCCGCGACAGAGAGGCCTCTTGGCCCTACACTCAAGCCGCACCCCGGCGCCGCTCAAAAAATACCAAGGCACGGGAAAATGCGCCAGACCTGCGGGATATACTCGAGGACAAGGCAAGGCAAACAAGATCGATCTACGGATCGGGTGGGCGCCCCATGATATGTGATGATAACCGTCACGCCGGATATGGCAATTCCGGCTGGGCCAAACATAGTAGACAAAGCTCATTTGAGCTGCGTCGTGATATAGCTCAATACAGAGGCGCCGCACACCCGCTATGCTTCACAGACGAAGTAATGGATCATCAAATCCCTGAGGGTTTCAAACTCGTAAACATTGAATCATACGATGGCACAACAGATCCGGCGGTCTCGATCGAGGACTATCTCCTCTATATCCACATGGCCCGCGGTGATGATCTACACGCCATCAAATACCTCCCACTCAAGCTTAAAGGACCAGTGCGGCATTGGCTTAACAGCTTGCCAGCAGAGTCAATCAGTTGTTGGGAAGACCTGGAAGCCGCATTCCTCGACAACTTCCAGGGCACTTATGTGCGACCACCAGACGCCGATGACCTAAGCCACATAATTCAGCAGCCAGAAGAATCGGCCAGGCAATTCTGGACACGGTTCCTACTAAGAAAAATCAAATCGTCGACTATCCGGATGCAGAGGCCCTTGCAGCCTTCAAACACAACATCCGCGACGAGTGGCTTGCCCGGCACCTAGGACAGGAAAAGCCGAAATCCATGGCAGCCCTCACAACACTCATGACCCGCTTCTGCGGGGGAGAGGATAGCTGGCTAGCTCATAGTAACAACATGACCAAGAGCCCTGGTAATTCGGATACCAAGGACACCAACGGTAGGTCACGTCGCAACAAGCACAAGCGCCGCATTAATGGCGACAATACTGAGGATACGGCAGTCAATGCCGGATTCAGAGGCTCTAAACCCGGTCGGCGGAAAAAGCCATTCAAAAGAAATACTCCGGGCCCATCCAATTTGGACCGAATACTCGATCGCTCGTGCCAGATACACGGCACCCGCGAAAAGCCAGCCAATCACACCAACAGGGATTGTTGGGTGTTCAAGCAGGCAGGCAAGTTAACTGCCGAAAACAATGACAAGGGGCTGGATAGCGATGACGAGGAGGAGACCCGGCTGCCGAACAATAGAGGACAGAAGGGTTTCTCCCCACAAGTGCAGACGGTGAACATGATATACGCAACCGACATACCCAAAAGGGAGCGGAAGCATGCACTCAGGGACGTATATGTGATGGAGCCAGTCGCCCCAAAGTTCAATCCTTGGTCCTCCTGCCCGATCACTTTTGATCGAAGGGACCACCCCACTAGCATCCGGCATGGCGGATTCGCCGCATTGGTTCTAGACCCAATCATCAACGGATTTCACCTCACTAGAGTCCTGATGGACGGCGGCAGCAGCCTGAACCTGCTTTATCAGGATACAGTGCGCAAGATGGGCATAGACCCCTCAAGGATTAAACCCACAAAGACGACCTTCAAAGGCGTAATACCAAGTGTAGAAGCCGACTGTACAGGCTCAGTTACACTTGAAGTGGTCTTCGGATCCCTGGATAACTTCCGAGGCGAGGAGTTAATCTTCGACATAGTCCCGTTCCGCAGCGGCTATCATGCACTGCTCGGATGAACCACATTTGCAAAGTTCAATGCGGTGCCGCACTACGCATACCTCAAGCTCAAGATGTCAGGCCCTCGAGGAGTCATTAAGGTTAAAGGAAACAACGAACGCTCTCTCCGAACGGAGGAGCATACAGCGGCTCTTGCGCCGGAAGTACAAAGCAGCCTCTTAAGGCAATTCTCGAGTCCGGTTGTTAAGCGGCCAGACACCATCAAGCGCGCCCGAAGTAACCTACAACAAGACCGCCTGGCACGTTCTGAGCACGCGTAGCAATGCGGCCCCAACCCCAGCCATCGTGAAATCGCGAGACCAGTATCACGCGTACATAACTGAGCTCTGGAGATACCATGGGCATAGGGGTAGGGGCACGACCACGGCATGCCCGGAGAGCGGCTCAACCGCAACAGGGGCTCCCAATTGTGTCATACTTTTTTCTCTTATTCGCAGGACTCCGTTTTCCAGAAGCCCTGTTTGGCAGTAGAATTGCCGAACTCACCATGCAACAGCCAGGGAAGCAGAAAAGCTACGTCGAGTGTCCAGGTGATCTTTGTTGGTGTCAAAACTGGCGGATCTCGGGTAGGGGTCCCAAGCAGTGCGTCTTAGGATCAATGGTAACAGGAGACAGGGGACACGATGTTTTTACCCAGGTTCGGGCCCTCTCGATGGAGGTAAAACCCTACTCCTACTTGATTGATATTGATGATATGGGTAGTACAAGAGTGGATCTACAACGAGATCAAGGAGGCTAAACCCTAGAAGCTATCCTATGGTATGATTGTTGTTGTATATCTCTATCGACTAGCCTAGCCTCGGTTTATATAATGCACCAGAGGCCTAGGATAACATGAGTCCTAGCCGAATACGCCGGTGGGGGAGGAGTCCTTGTCTTGATCGCCAAGTCTTGTGGATTCTTCCTTGTATGTGGCAGCTGTCCGGACTGGCCCATGAGTATACGGCCATGGGGGTCCTCGGCCCAATCCAACTGATCGGGAGACGACGCGTTGAGTACCCCCTAGTCCAGGACACCGTCAGTAGCCCCCTGAACCGGTCTTCAAGTTAGGGACGCTCCTTGATTCTTCCGAACTGTTCTTCATCTTCGGTTGCCGGTCTTGAAAACTAGTTCAACAAATCTTCTCATCTTCGATCTTGAGGATCGCCGAAATGCATTCGACGAGTTTATACGTCGGGTATCCGAGGAGCCCCCTTAAGTTTCCGGCCTTTATCAATGCCTTGTTATTTTTATGCCACACCTCGAGTTTGTAGTTGTTCCCGGGAGGCAATGTCCTCTTGCATCCGAGCTCTAACGCCGAACCGCATTCGAGGTATCTTTCGCAGCCGAGCACCAATGCCGGACTGCTTCCGAGCTCCAACGCTGAAATGTACCCGAGCTCCAGCGCCGGACTGTGTCCAAGCTCCAACGCCGGACTATATCCAAGATGTCATAGATCATCTTGGTCCAAAAAAGTTGAAGGAGTTTTAGCCGAGCTTAATGCCGGAAATGCCCTCTAAGGAGCCAGCCACTTGCATCCGAGCTATATGCCGAACTGCTTCCGAGGTGGTTCAGCACCTTGGTCATGGGCTGATTTTTGGTCAATATTTTTTAATGATGCAATTTATTCTTTGACGAGATATATAGCCACTAGCCCTCAAGGTGTGTATCGGTCTAAAACCCGAGATGCTCCTGAAGGATGACATAAGACCGCTGATGCCAGTAACCGCTGAGACTCAGGTTGATTTGCAAAATCGGCCTGAGGATCAAGTCCTAGCTCGGCAGAATACTTAGGGACACAAAAAGCGCGTGCTCAGTCCTCGAGACTCAGGTTGGGTGCGGCCGACCAACCTGAGGATCAAAATCTCCTCGGAAACTGTATTGCACTTAAAATTTTCTGCATAGAACAGGTAATGCAGTAGCCCCCGAGACACTAGTCGGGTGGCAACACCAGATCAGGGGATCGATGTGCCCCTTTAATATTTGTAAATAATAAGCCCGAAGCCCAGTAGCCCCCGAGCCTTAATGCGGGCACGGGTGGCCGAATTGAGGATCGATATCCTCAGTAAAATCACAAATTATGTGTAATGACTCTATGTATCCAAGTACTTTATGTCATTAATGCTCGGATCCGCATTGTACAAAACTTTGTTGACCGACCATCGGCTTCAACCTCCTCGGCCAATAGCCAAGGAGTGTTTGTCCTACTTTATAAAGCCTTTATAAGGGCAAAGATTTATGACAAACAAGACAATCTGGCCATACAGTTTTATAAACAATGGTACGCAGAGAGATGTGTTATATTACTATTTAACATAGGAAATGTCTTCCAAAGAAAATAGTCCCGCTATTGGTTCCTTTCTTTGGGTTGTCATGCTAAGCATGATCGCGAAACCTCAGCTTTAATGGAAGAGAAAAATATTGAGGATTTAGTTTGGGAGGCCAGTTACTAGCCCCCGGTAGTGTTCGGCGACAGTCGAGGTCAAGCCATAAACACTTCGGCCAATGTTATGAACGGCCCGTCATTTAATATAGTCATCAGATCGCTGACCAGTTTACGATTATTGTGACAGTCAGTTTTCGGCTTTCTCCACTGAGGTGCTTAACCATGTGAGTTGGAAGCACAATCGCAGTGATTCTCCCTTTGCACACCTAGCCGAACAAAGCGGAACATAGGAGGCAAGTGCAGGAGCCGGGCAACCCAACTATTGACCGAAGACACAATTCAAAACCGATGCATATATAGCAATATCCGAGAATGTTTTTGCCGAATCTCTAAAGGTGTCCGGCGTTGCACTGCGAGACTTGTGCTGAAAATACACAAATAGTTTAAAAGTGCCATGGGCTCGAAAAGCCAAAAAACTTATTCAAAAGGTTAATGTCCAAACTAGATCAAGTGTTCGGTGCCAATCCGAAAATTGGACTTTAGAAAAAAAAGGTGCTTCTGCCGTGCTTTAACATGACACATCCTATCTCAAAACTTCAAGCGGGTCAGCCTACGGCTGCAACCTCCTATCCTGAAGGCGGAGTACTTCTTACTAGGTTAGTTTAGCAAACTAAACTCTAGCGGCTTTGAGAGAGAAATTAGGCTCCCTGGCTAGTGACCGCACACTTGTGTAGAAAAAAGGAGTGATAAATGATAATAGAAACTTTGCAACGACTAAGAAGAAAAACACTTATCATAAAATGGGTCATATAAACTTAAGAGCCCCCAAGTGACTTGGGTAAAGGAATGATTGCATGTACCGAAGTACTTATATCATATCTATGTTCAACCGAACTTTAAACGCGTCTTAACCGACCGTCGGCTTCTCCCTCTTCGGTCAAGGACTGAAAAGTGTTATGTACTCCATCTGTCGAGAATATTGACGGTGTTTCCAATAACCAGGCAATCAGGCCATAAGGCTGTAACAGACAAAGCGCGCTCAGGGAACTTATGCTATATTACTAACAAAGTGTAAGAAGCATCTTCGAAGAAAATAGTACCCCCACCGATACCTTTCTTCGGTGCTCATTATTATTATGAGACTTGTGCAATAGATTTTTTGTACTCATGAGTTCCGTTGTGTGCCTACCATGATTGAAAACAATAAGAGCGCTAGCTTTCGGCTTCACCCAGTCTGAGGTCCGGCTCGGTTGACCCGATCGTGACAATCGCAGAGGTGCTCCCTTTACTCCCTAGCCGAACAATCGGGAACGTAGGGGTAAGCACAGGAGCCAGGCAACCCAGCTTGCAAATCGCTTAAGTCAATATGGTGCATATTGTGGCGTAATACACGAATAAGGAACGAAGCCGTACAAGTATAACCATATGCAAGAGGAAAAAGCTTTATGAAGGAAGCCCCCAAGTAAACGGGGTATTTGAATTTGCGCGTCACAAACAAAGTTTGGACAAGGAAATTTTTACAAGCAACTTTTTTTCCAAAAAAGTATAATGCTTGGCCGAGCCGAACACAAGTTAAAAATTTAAAACTTTGAGCATGAAGACAACTTAGCTGGTTAATGTGTTCGGTATTGAAGACGCGGTCCGAGCTTGTTGCGGGACAAGGTTCCATCCCAGAGCCGGTCCCGAGGTGGCGGAGCAAAGAGCTCGGCACTCCGAAGTGGTGACATAGCACGGTCAATGAAGGACGGCAGGGTGATGCCGAAGTCCCCGGCATGGGGTAATGAAGTGTTGACGAAGCCCCCCGTCCAGCCGAGGTGACGCCAAAGGATATAGCCTGGCTGGATAAATTTCCTGTGCACAAAAAATAGTGCAAACCGGAGATAATAGTAATAATAATTAAAAAAAATCCATTGCATAACAAATAATTTATGCAAAGTGAGTAATAAAAGAAATATGGCCTGGCGCTGAAGTCAATGTCGATGCAGGGCGGCGGCGTGATGCGGTAAAGGCATGGGAAGGCCTGAATTCACAGGTCGGTTCGAGTTCCGGATGCGGCGTTCGTCGGACTATGTACGGAAACTGATCGAACCACCATGCGACCGTCGTTAATGCGGCCACCATTTGATAGACCTGCGTACATATGACGGACAAACCAGAGTAATAATTCATTGGGAAAAATGAACCCTAACAAGCAAAAAATACTAGGATTAATAGCACCTGGCTTATTTGTTGGAGGAATCCGAAGAAAGGTGATTCCCAAAATTGGGACTCGATCCGCTCACCTATCGCCTGATGGGCGATAAAGCAACGGTATGGCGATGCTGGCAAAGGTTGGCTCGCCGAGGCAAAGTCCTCGGTCCAGCTAACATGACGGAGCTGGTCGGCCAGCGACGCCGAAGTCTCCAGAGTAGGTTGATGAAGAGATGATGAAGCCCCCGGTCCAGCGATGCAGGTCGTGACGTGGTCGATGCTGGTGTGCCCTCTCCATGTAATCTGTGGGGCGGCGATGTTGGTGACGATTTATCCTTCGCGATGCCAAACTATTGTTCGGCTGGCAGAGATGATGATCTGAAGAAATTGAGCTCGGCTCAACAAAGCGACGACGTGTCTAACGCAGGTCGGCCGCCGTGGAGTGTTGTTGTCGGGCTGGTTTGACACCGGCGCGACGGTGAAGTTCATATTGCAAGAATACTTTTAATACTACTGGGATGTGTTTGAGAATAAAACACAACACCACATACAAAAACTTCCTTCAAAAAGGATGTCCGAGATCCCGTTCATAAAGAAGATGAATTCGGATCGGATTCATTCTCGCGCAGAAAATAGATCCAAAAAGTGATGCACTAACCGGAAGTTTCCCGGAGTTTGGACGGTCGGATCGAGCTGAATTTCTGGCAGGTGGTAGATATGGGAATTCCGCAGCAAATCAACGGATGGATCCTCCAAAGGACATCCGAGATAGATGCTGGATACCGCGCCCTAAACTCGTCCAGATTCTCGTCCAGATTCAACAGGGCTCTGGTATATCGGAGATTGCCGGAGATTCCTCCATCAGAACTCGACGAAATTTTTGCAGGTTTGTTGTAGACTTAATTCCGCATAATTCCACTGAAGTAATCGTTTAGGCGACACTCGAGGAGGCGGTGGCGGCGGATACAAGTTTGCTGTCCAGAAAAACAGCACGGTCGTCTCAGGGCAATGTTGACGTTGAGCCCCCGAGCTCCATGGATGACTCCTCCATGATCTTGATAGAGATCGGAGTTGGTGTTGATGAAGGCCCTCATCCGAACAAGACGATCGGAGGTAGGGCGCAGTCCTCGGTCAAGCCAAGGTGACCAGTCGAGCTGGTGACGAAGAAGCCGACGTCGCAGTTGACCTGCAGTCGAGCCATTGATCCTTTCGCCGATCACACAGCGGAACTCTCAATGAAAGCACCAATGTCGGTGTCAAAACCGGCGGATCTCGGGTAGGGGGTCCCAAGCAGTGCGTCTTAGGATCAATGGTAACAGGAGACAAGGGACACAATGGTTTTACCCAGGTTCGGGCCCTCTCGATGGAGGTAAAACCCTACTCCTGCTTGATTGATATTGATGATATGGGTAGTACAAGAGTGGATCTACCACGAGATCAAGGAGGCTAAACCCTAGAAGCTAGCCTATGGTATGATTGTTGTTGTATATCTCTATCGACTAGCCTGGCCTCGGTTTATATAATGCACCAAAGGCCTAGGATAACATGAGTCCTAGCCGAATACGCCGGTGGGGGAGGAGTCCTTGTCTTGATCGCCAAGTCTTGCGGATTCTTCCTTGAATGTGGCAGCTGTCCGGACTGGCCCATGAGTATACGGCCATGGGGGTCCTCGGCCCAATCCAACTGATCGGGAGACGACGCGTTGAGTACCCCCTAGTCCAGGACACCGTCAATCTCTATTACGAGCAGTATACCTATTTTACATACCATCCCGCAGCCTACCCCTGGAGGGGGACATGTTAAATAGTCCCATCCCTTGCTTATCACACTATTTGTATCGTTCTGCTTTCATTGTAGTATTTTTTGAATAAGCAATGCATTGCTTTTTGCCTATTATTGCATTCCTTTTTTATCCACACATGTTCACTTATGACATGTTGCATCCGTACGCTTTGGTACGGCCAAATACACCAGGGGCTTAAGTTCCCCAAAATATGGTGTGATAAGTCCGAACACTTTCGCAAGTGCGGCACCCCGAACTTATAGCATTATATGCATCAGCTCCGAATCATGTCTTGGGTCAGTAGTTGGGTTTGCCCGGCTCCCATGTTTTGGTACCTTACGTTTCGTTATATTGGCTAAGGTAGCGCTGGGAGAACCACTGCGATTGTGCCCCAGTTGAGCTGGTTTGAGCACCTCAGTTATATTGGCTAAAACTGACCATCATGATAGGGCGAGAGCCGATCGCTGTTCGAGAGGTTTTTTCGAGTCCCTAAAGACTTATGCCGCTTAGAGCGAGGAGTCGGCTTTGTCCGGCTCAGGCGTGGATAGCGCCCCGAATTCGGTCTTCTGAACACTAGGGGCTTTGCCGAAATTTAAAATTATAGAATTCTATGGCTAAGTGGGAGTGTTCAAGCATTATAAGTCCGGTTGCCTCGTTCGTTGTGTTGAGCGCCTCCCTCGAAGGACCCTAAAATGGGAACAAGAGCGCTCAAGTTTATCCCGAACACCCCAGCACTTGTGGCATGGGGGCTGAAGCCAACGACTTGCCATCTCTCAAATTTGATAAACGTCTGCACAGAAGGTAATATTTTAAATTAACAAGCGTTGCTTAGCGCACATGAACAAGTTTTCAAGCATACAGGATAACAAATGCGAGTTTACTAAAAAAATACATATTTGGAGCATTCACCCGCTATAAGGCGGGCACCCTTCAGGACGTTCTCATAATACATCTCGGGCTTGCGATACTCCCTGCCCGGCGGTGGAGCGTCCGTCACAAGCTTCTCAGCGCCCATCTTGCCCAAGTGCACTTTAGCACGGGCAAGGGCCCTACGGGCACTTTCGATGCAGATGGAGCGCTTGACGACTTCAATCCATGGACAGGCGTCCACTAGCTGCCGCACCAGCCCAAAGTAGCTCCCAGGCATGGCCTCCTTCGGCCACAGCCGAGCTATGAGGCCCTTCATGGCCGGTTTGGCCACCTTATGGACCTCGACCAGCTGCTTCAGCTGGTCGCTCAAGGGAACCGGGTGTTCGGCCTCAGCATACTGAGACCAGAATACCTTCCCCGTCGAGCTCCCTTCCTCGGCCCGGTAGAATGCGGCAGCGTCGGACACACTGTGGGGCAGATCTGCGAATGCTCCTGGAAAGCTCCGGATTCGAGTAAGTAACAAGTAATTCACTTTCGCGTGCTTGCTTTGCATGAAGAATGCCTTACCCGCCGCTATCTTCTTTATTGCCTCAATTTCCTAGAGGGCTTTTTGAGCTTCGGCCTTAGAGGCTTTGGCACTCTCAAGAGCCGAGGCGAGCTCGGACTCTCGACTCTTCGAGTCACGCTCCAACCTCTCATGTTTTTCCACAAGAGCCTGGAGCTCTTGCCGCACCTCCGCCACCCGCGCCTCCTGCTTCTCTCGCTCGGTGCGCTCCGCGGCCGCACTTTTTTCGGCCTTGGACACCGCCTCCTTCAGGGTCACCACCTCATTCGTGGCCCCTGCAATACTCACGTTATTCCTGTCTTTTTTTGCAACCAAATCCTTTCTATAAGGTATTACTTTAATAAGGTATTACTTACCTTCCTTGTCCTTGAGCTGCTTCTTGGCATGGCCGAGCTCGTTCTTGGACCGCTCGAGGCTCTGCTTCAATACATTGACCTCTGCAGTCAGTGCGGCAGAGGTCAGCAGCGTAGCCTGCATTCCCATATTGACATGCTTATGTTAGACTCCTGCGTATATCTTTTTAGATCCTCAATTCGGCTTGTCTTTCCGAACACCAAACTGAGCATCAGGGGCTACTGTCTATGCGGCACTATTTTTACATATCTTAATTACATACCTCAAAGCCTGTTAGAAGGCTGGTACATGCTTCAGTCAGCCCGCTCTTGGCGGATTGAACTTTCTGAATCACCGCACTCATAACAATGCGGTGCTCCTCGTCGATGGAGGCGCCATTGAGCGCCTCCAGCAAATTATCCGGTGCCTCCGGTTGGACGAAGGTCACCGGTGTCGCAGTCTCGCCCTCCTTATGAAGGGGCCGCCCGCCGAACTCCGGAACCACTAAAGGTTCCGGTCTAGAGTCCGGCCTAGGGCCGAACTCAGAACCCTTTGGGGGTTGACCCCTCTCGTGCCCAAAGTCCGGGAGGTTGCCTTGCAGCACCTCCAGGACCTCCTCCTCCTCCTGGCCGGGCCCCTTTCGGGACCCCACCTCGGAGTCATCAGCAGCGTGAGGAGAGGAGGCGGCCGGAAGTGAAGTACTATTCACATCCAACGGTGCCAGGGAGCCGCTCGTTGAAATATCAAGCCCGTCCTTGGGCGGGCTGCAGGGTTGTATTCGGTGTTAGAAGACACTACGCGACAAATGAAAAATCATGAGTCATTCTGGAATCCGGACACTTACGATCTCGCCAGGGGCTTGGCGCTCGGTGACCACTCCTCTTCGCCGTCGTCGGCGTTGGTGGAGTAGTCCGGAGGAAGGGTCCTTCCCTTCTTGGGCCCTCCAGCCTCCCCAGTTGGGGAGGCCTTCCTTTTGTTCTCTCCCCCCGCTGGGGGAGAAGCCTCTCTTTCCTCCTCCCCGTGTTCGTGGGAGGAGTCTGCCTCGGAGTCGTCGGACATGAGTCCGACAACACCTGGCGCCGGGAACTCCTTCGAGTTCCCGTGGCCTTCTTCTTGGCCTTCTTCTCCGGCACCACGTAAGGCACCAGAGCTAGTAGCCCCGTTAATTGGGCGTCCGCTGGGTCTTCTGGCAAGGGAGCCGGACAGTTAACCTGCCCGGACGTCTTTTGCCAGGCCTGTCAAAGGTAAAGGGAGTTTAGATCCCGCATAGAGTCAAACTATGGAAAATAAGCGTCCTATAAAGGGTAAAATAGATTACCTCCCCGGCTTGACGCTGCGAGCTGAATCCGCGATCTTCGGTAGCGGATGCGGGAGCCTCGGCGCTCTTGAACAACACCTTCCAGGCATCTTCGTACATAGTGTCGAAAAGCCTGCTCAGGGTTTGGTGCTGTGCCGGATCAAACTCCCACAAATTAAAAGCCCGTTCCTGGCACGGGAGGATCCGGCAGATGAGCATGACCTGGACTACGTTGACAAGCTTGAGCTTCTTGTTCACCAAGGTTTGGACGCAGGATTGGAGTCTGGTCAGCTCCTCCGAATCACCCCATGATAGGCCCTTCTCTTTCCAGGAGGTGAGCCGTGTGGGGATGCCAGATCTGAATTCGGGGGCCGCTGCCCATTCAGGGTCACGCGACTCGGTGATGTAGAACCACCCTGAGTGCCACCCTTTGATGGTTTCCACGAAGGCTCCCTCGAGCCATATGACGTTGGGCATCTTGCCCACCATGGCACCTCCGCACTCCGCCTGCTGGCCGCCCACTACCTTCGGCTTGACATTGAAGGTCTTCAGCCATAAGCCGAAGTGGGGTTTGATGCGGAGGAAGGCCTCACACACAACGATAAACGCTGAGATGTTAAGGATGAAATTCGGGGCCAGATCATGGAAATCCAGGCCATAATAGAACATGAGCCCCTGGACAAATGGGTGGAGTGGGATGCCCAGTCCGCGGAGGAAATGGGGAAGGAACACCACCCTCTCATGGGGCCTGGGGGTAGAGACGAGCTGCCCCTCGTCTGGAAGCCGGTGCGCAATGTCCTTGTGCAGGTATCCGACTTTCCTCAACTTTTTGATGTGCCCCTCCGTGACGGAGGAGGCCATCCACTTGCCTCCTGCTCCGGACATGGCTGGGGAAGGTTGAGGCGAGATGTGCGGACTTGGGCGCTGGAGCTCGAGTGCACGGAAATGGATAAGCAAAGGAGGAAGAAGGTGTGGGTAAAAAGGTGGATTCTTATCCCCTTATATGGACGGACGAAACTATGCGTCCCCGCCAGCCTGGTAAAACTCGCTTATCTCCCAAGCGCCGTAATCAATGGCGCGGTTGGGTTACCCACGCCCGTATTGATGAGAATATCGGAATAAGGGGACACGATCTCTGCTTTGACAAGACGTGCCGAGGAAACCGCTTCGCTAAATGCGCTGAGGTTGAACTGTAAAAACAACTCGAATAAAGGCTTGGCCATGGTATGATGTCACGCCACGGAATACGTCAGCAGATTGAACTTGTGTAAATGTTATTCTCTCTATGGTGGTATGTGGAACTTATTTTGCAGAGCCGGACACTATCCTTGTGTTCAAAATATTCTATGAAGTATTCGGAGGAGGAACCCGCCTTGCAATGCCGAAGACAATATGCGCGCCGGACTCGTCATCATTGAAGCCTGATTCAGGGGCTACTGAGGGAGTCCTGGACTAGGGGGTGTCCAGATAGCCGAACTATCATCTTTGGCCGGACTACTGGACTATGAAGATACAAGATTGAAGACTCCGTCTCGTGTCCGGATGGGACTTTCCTTGGGGTGGAAGGCAACCTTGGCGATACGGATATGTAGATATCCTACCATTGTAACCGACTCTGTGTAACCCTAACCCTCTCCGGTGTCTATATAAACCGGAGGGTTTTAGTCCGTAGGACGAACAACAATCATACCATAGGCTAGCTTCTAGGGTTTAGCCTCTCTGATCTCGTGGTAGATCTACTCTTGTACTACCCATATCATCAATATCAATCAAGTAGGAGTAGGGTTTTACCTCCATCGAGAGGGCCCGAACCTAGGTAAAAACATTGTGTCCCTTGTCTCCTGTTACCATCTGCCTAGACGCACAGTTCGGGACCCCTACCCGAGATCCGCTGGTTTTGACACCGACAGTCACCTTACCGAGGCCAACCACCTTACCCTTTGAGTTGTCACCGAAAGTGACATACTTTCGAGGACTATCATTATCAGCAAGCTCACGAAACATGTCTTTATCTCTGGTCATGTGATTGGTACATCCACTATCAAGAACCCATTCCTTTCCTCCTGACATATATCCCCGAAGATTTACCATAATACCAAAGTGTCTCATTGCATCATCAAGCTCGAAGTCACTATCATCATCCTCATCATAGTATCCATGTTCAACATCGTCATGTGGTGGATCAAGTCCTAGAGAGGGTGATTCATTAGAGTGAGTTTGACAATGATCTTGCTTATGAATTTTTATAGCTTCGGAAATAATATCACTAATAATACCAACATTTCCTTTGGCACGCATAAGGTTTGTAAGCTCAAATAGATGATCACCAAACATATGATCGCTAGTATTCATCTTACTCAAAGCAATAGATTTATGAAGAATTTCATCAAGATTTTTCAAGGAATAATATAGAAATCATTTCTCAAGAAATTTCCATATAGTGTAGGCACACTTAAGAGTAGGCAAACATCCAATCAAGTTTCTAGGCAATCCTCTAATGATAAGTTCGGCAGTTCTAAGATTCCTAATCATGTCAATTGACTCATCATGGGTAGGATGCATAGGATCAACATAAGGTGCACAAGGACTAGCAATGTACTTGTTCAAATGATATTGATTGAAAATAACAAGCATCTCATTTTTCCACTCATGAAAATACTCTCCATCAAGAATAGGCACTCTATGTCTAAGACTCCCCAAAGTAGACTCATCCATCTTCCTCCAATGGTGATTAAACCAAAGCAATGGAGACCAATGCTCTGATACCACTTGTAGGACCTTGAGAAGAGGTGTCTAGAGGGGGGTGATTAGACACTAAGTACCAAAGTTGCAGTTTTTAAATTTCCTTAAGTTTAAGTGGAATTTAGGCACAAGTTTAACATTCACAATACATATCAAGAAAGCATGCAAAGAGTATATGAGCAGCGGAAAGTAAAGCATGCAATTTGCAACAAAGTAAAGGGAATGGTTTGGAGGATTCTAACGCAATTGGAGACACAGATGTTTTTGGCGTGGTTCAGATAGGTGGTGCTATCGTACATCCACGTTGATGGAGACTTCAACCCACGAAGGGTAACGGTTGCGCGAGTCCACGGAGGGCTCCACCCACGAAGGGTCCACGAAGAAGCAACCTTGTCTATCCCACCATGGCCGTCGCCCACGAAGGACTTGCCTCACTAGCGGTAGATCTTCACGAAGTAGGCGATCTCCTTGCCCTTAAAAACTCCTTGGTTCAACTCCACAATCTTGTCGGAGGCTCCCAAGTGACACCTAGCCAATCTAGGAGACACCGCTCTCCAAGAAGTAACAAATGGTGCGTTGATGATGAACTCCTTGCTCTTGTGCTTCAAATGATAGTCTCCCCAACACTCAACTCTCTCTCATAGGTTTTGGATCTGGTGGAAGGAAGATTTGAGTGGAAAGCAACTTGGGGAAGGCTAGAGATCAAGATTCATATGGTAGGAATGGAATATCTTGGCCTCAACACATGAGTAGGTGGTTCTCTCTCAGAAAATGTATGCTAGAAGTGTAGGTTCAGTATGATGGCTCTCTCCACGAATGAAGAGGAGGTGGAGGGGTATATATAGCCTCCACACAAAATCTAACCGTTACACACAATCTACCAAACTCGGTGGGACCAAATCGTTAAACTCAGTCAGACCGATTCAGCAAGTAATGTGACCGTTAGGATTTTCGGTGGGACCGAAATGCAACTCGGTGAGACTGATATGGTTAGGGTTAGGGCATAACATAATCTCGGTAGGACCGATTACACAAACTCGGTGAGACCGATTTTGGTAACAAGCTTTCCAGAGAGTTGGTCAGGCAAACTCGGTGGGACCGATTACTCAAACTCGGTGGGATCGATTTTGGTATTAAGTTATCCAGAGAGTTTGCATTCTAATCTCGGTAGTACCGATTGCTCAAACTCGGTGAGACCGATTCTGGTAAAGGACATACACAGAGAGATTACAATCCCATCTCAGTGATACCGAGATCCCTATCGGTAAGACCGATTTTCTTAGGGTTTGTGGCAGTGGCTAAGACATATGAAATCGGTGGCGCCGGATAGAAAGAATCGGTGTGACCGATTTTGGCTTTGGGTTTAGGTCATTTGTGGAAGTGGGAAAGTGGCTGAGGGTTTTGGAGCATATCACTAAGCACATGAAGCAAGAGGCTCATTAAGCAACACCTCATCCCTCCTTGATAGTATTGGCTTTTCCTATAGACTCAATGTGATCTTGGATCACTAAAATATAAAATGAAGAGTCTTGAGCTTTTGAGCTTGAGCCAATCCTTTGTCCTTAGCATCTTGAAGGGGTTCCCACATCCTTTAGCCCATGCCACTCCATTGTGGAACTTATCTGAAGCATGCTAGATAAAAGTGTTAGTCCAACAAGAGATATGTTGACATTAATTACCAAAACCACCTAGGGAGCACTTGTGCTTTCAGTTTTTCATCACCAGCACGTTGAGGTGAAAGATGTGCAGGTTCAGTGGGTCCTCTTGCGTTTTCACTTACATGTGGGACCGCATGTGAGCAAACAGACGATGGGCTCCGCGCGTCCGCTGGCTGGTTGAGAAGAGAGATAGAGGAGGGCTGAGCACGGACTCCAGGAAAGTTGTTCTACGTACCTCGATATAGGCTCGATATAGTGGGGTGGGATGGGCCATAACTAGCATTCATGTCTAGCAGTATGGCACACACCACCCACACGAGTCCCATCCGACACCAATTTTCTTGGAGTCCGTGCTATAGCCATCTCTTCTCCCTCCTGTTTTCTCAGCCATCGCGCGGTGGGCGGTGTGGGGGTTTGCCGATAGTCGGTTTGCTCAACTGCGGTCCCACTTGTAAGTGAAAATGCAACACCGCACACATTCCCCCTTGAGTGGCGTGCCAGACCAACCATGTGGGGGTGCGACGCGAACACGGCAGGCTTTTCCTTTTGAACTCGTAACTTGTAAAATTTGATTCTGCTCCATGGTGCAACCGATAGATAGAAAATAACAATTTTGCCTAGAGTAATGAGAAGTTTGGTTCTGGCGCCGTTCATGCATGGAGTACGTACGAAAATTATGAAGTTGATGCGAAAGGTAAGATAATTACTAGTAGACCATATACTACTACATGGATTTGACGGAAAGATAAAAATACATACGGATCCATCAATGACATCCTCACGCCCTAGTGCGCCGGGTCACCAATCGACGTGTGAGGAGCAACGGCATTCGCGGTGAGCTCAACATGCTTCTGAACAATGTCGTCCAAGGTTGCCCTGCGGTCCAAGAAGGCCAGCGTCCTATCGTCCTCCCCTTGCATGTAGTAGTCCTTGTGGACGATTTGTGCGTAGACATGGGTGATTATGTCGATGGTGTCCTGCTGCGCCAGGCGTTGTGCAGCGAGCGCGACCTCGAGGTGGACATTCTCCCACACGACAGCAGGCAGTCGCAGGGCCACCAGTGCGTCGAAGAGGTTGTCACCATAGTGGCCGTTGAGGGTCGTGGGCATCGCAAAGCCTGGGCACGTCGGCTGGAGGCGTACATCAAAGTCGTCCGTGAGCTTCTTGACGATGGTGAATTTGTCGAGGAAACCGACGAGGACTTCGTCGAACAAGGAGACGAAGCTGTCGTCCAAGCGCCCCCTCGCCCTGGCAGCCTCAAGCAATACCTGGAGACGTTCCTTGGTGCCGGGCCACAGGCCGGCGTCGTGGACCATCTGGCACAACCGGCTGATGCTCGTGCTCATCGCCTCCATGGGTCTAGCTTAGCTTCTAGTGAACTAATCTTGCGATTCAAGTGATCACTCTTGCCCTTGGTTAGTGTGCGTAGGTGCGTAGGATTTCGTACTACTCCTCGACCCTCTACTGCACCTGCCTTTGGCTGTAAGATAGGTGGGCCAGCCACCCCTTGGGCCCACATGTCATTCACCCAAAGGCAGTTGCAGTAAGTCAATGAAGCTGCGTCCCCCTCCGTGCCGGTGGAGTATAGTCATCTCACCGGACCTCTAGTTGGGGCCAAACGAGAGAAGTTTGATGTTTACTGGTTTATTGGTCCCCTTTGCATTTTGCGCCAAGTTTTGACCTTTGATTTAACTAATAAAATGTTAATGCATGTAAAGAAAAATGTTGTGTAAGTCAGCTTACGAAAACCAAATAATCCCAAAACACTTAGGCACGGTGCATTAACTCCTTCCTTGTTTCTTATTTCATGACATATCAACCAATGAGAGATGTGGGCCGTGCATGCTTTCAATGACTTGAGACTACCAAACATGACATGCAGTGTTTAGTTTGTTGCATGTAATCCTATTACTCTCGACATTAAGTTCTCTCGCCGATAGGAATAAAACAATACACCATGTATTTATTTACAGAGGTAGTAGTACATTTTTGTGACATGCATTACTAGATATTGCTAGTCAAATACTAAAATACAGATGGACGTGGTAGTACTCCTAAATCCAGACCGTGGTGCTACTAGTACTAGTAGTAGTACTACCAATGTAGTAGGAGTACTAGCACTATACTACCCGTTGGTCAAATTATTACGTGTTGCTCCTCACAGTGAAGTGACAAGACCCTGCGCCGGAGATGACACCTGAGTATAGGCGCCGTGTTCGGCATACCATAGTCAGCCTCATCATCTGCAGTCACTATCATCATGGCTATAGAGCTAGCCTGCTTACAACTAGCCCTGTTCGACATAATTTCCCGTGCGTAGATGCCCGTGCATTGCATGGAACACCAAGATTGGGGTTGGACGGCGCCGACAACGGCCATCGTGCCAGATTTTTCCACGACCTTCTAGATGTGGTGGGGAGGAGATAAGGCTGATTGTGAGAGACAAGGAGTTGTTTGTAAATAGGGAACAAGTGCGGGCATCTTTTTGCAAAAATGGAGAAGCTTGGTTTGTATGCATCAAATCTAGATCCGACGGCTATTGGTGAAAGATGGGATGCAAAATATCATCACCAACTCAGGACCTGTTAGATTCGCAGGATTTTGAAAACGCGAGAATAGGACACGGCAATATTACAAGTTTCAAACTGATATTACAAATGTTAGGAGTAATGCTGCACCTACAAAGAGGGAATTACTAGGAAGTTTACGTAAGAACTTTCGTTACTTTAGATGGATGCAGCATTATCGTACAAACTAAAATCCACTGCCCTGACAAGTCACTAATGGGCAAATAAGTTTTCGAGTCTCTGGCCACTTGATGTTTCAAAAACAAATTCAGCTTATGCGGAGACTTTGTCATTTAGGCTTAGACGCTTGCGGTGATCAGCACGCCATTCATTGTTGCGCCAGAGAACGCCAAACCTCATTACCTTGAGCACACTTGCCTCCAGAACAAAGAACCTGGCCAATTTAATCTCAGATGTGCTGCCTCGATAGTCAATCAAATCAATTTCTGTAAGATGGAGATCTAGGCATTCGATGAGATTGTTATAGTGCAACACATTTTTCACTTTCGGGTCTTTTTTTATCTGCAAAAGAAGAGAACATATTAGAGCAGCTGGCTGTATAAGATTGCCGTGTCATGAAGAGGTACCAATATCATTCGCTCATACGATAGGGTTGGCTGGCTAGTGATATTTTTTAACTCTCTCTCTCTCTCTCTCTCTCTCTCTCTCTCTCTCTTTATGTTTCCTCTCATTTAACTAGGAGCACGTGAAGAGCTTGGGCATTTGTTGCCTTCCACTATGTGGCCGATGCCATATTTCACAAAAGCATGCCACATAATACACATCGATGTCAAATCAAAAGATTTTGGCACCACTCTCGCGATGTGAGAGAGTTGGCACCGCTGTGCACTCAGACCCACATGTATAAACAAATCAATCAAACCAACTACACCAGCCTCTCACTCTCCCAAACAACTGCTTTTTTATTGCCTCAGTCCTCTCTCTCTCTCTCCCATGCAGTGTTTTTTCATTGCGTGAGTTAATTTGGCATCGGAGAAAAGTAGGTGATCCAGATTGTGGCACCAGGTGAGCAATGGAGGGGCATCGATGTCAAATGCATCACAAGTGAATTTGGCATGTGTTTTGGCCTACATAGCCCACTTTTGTACTCCCTCCATCCCAAAATTCTTGTCTTAAATTGGTCTAAATACGAATGTATCTAGTTACATTTTAGTGTTAGATACATCCGTATCTAAACAAAAGTAATACAAGAATTTTGGGATGGAGGGAATACTACCTCGTATTTAGTACCATAGATTTACCTAAGAAAATGCCAATGCATGTCACTAAAAATTACACCATTTGAAATTATGTTCAAATACGAATCCAACAATATAGTTCTTGGTGACATGCATTAACATTTTGTCAGTTAAATCTATGGTCAAATTACTTGCTCTTAGGGTAACCATAGAGTTACTGGAGTAGTCTAAGTTACTTTCCACTATGACTAGCCTAGGCTACTATAGTATTACAACATAAAAACGATGCAGGTGATCATGTGAGAAAAAAATACTAAAAACATTTCTTTCAGTGCAGTGCGTAGATGCAGTTTTGAACACTACACTTGCCATCGTAATTTGGGAAAATTACGAAAAAGTTGAGCTACATTGTGATTACTGTTTACTTATCGGAAAGAAGTTTCACCTCGATGAGTAGCTTCTCCGTGCACGGAAAGCATGTAAGGAATCCAACAACTTGATCCAGATTGGGGCCAATAGATTTTACTGCCAAGATCTTCAGTGTGCGCATGGACTGGATCAAGCTTGTGGGAATCATTTTCTAGAAGACGATCCTAAATACATCAAGAAGAAATTTAAAAATCTGAATTTCAAGAAGATGGAGAAGAAGATGAGTGTTGTACCTGAACGATTACGGATCCAATAAAGAGTTCGGAGAATTTGGCAGACAACTACACCAACACTGTCAATTTCGGCACGTCAATGACCCTGATTTTTTTGGACCTTCTAGATCCAATACAAGCAATCTCTCAAGGAAAGGCGCATTCTCAATGACCATAACGTGGAACAGCTGGAGTGATCTCTTCCCAATTGATGTCTTGTTGTTGGGCCAGCAAGACACATAAATCCATCAGAGATTCGTCGAGGCGATGTGGAGGCGAATGAACCCATGGATCTGCTCAAGATTAAGGTACTCGAGCGCAGTACAATTGCGGAGCAGGTGCTCCATAGCCTTTTTCGAGATGACAACGTCGAAGAGGTCGAGCTGCTTGAGTTGAGGGAGAAGAAGGGTGAGCGCGGCATTAATCTGGGGAAGATAGCAGGAGCTGAAGCTGGCGCGGTGCAGCGTTGGCGTGAGGCAGAGCGCAGACGGCGGCAGAGTGCGACATTGTGCAGCTTCAAAGCTGAGCTCCTCGAGCTGATCTAGGGCGGGGGATAAGAACCACTCATCGAACTTGGGTTGGACCTTGCAGTTGGTACTGAACATGTGGATGTTAAGGCGTCTGGCTGGCCCAGGGTGCGATGAAAGGATCTTGGAGACTGCGGCCATGCGTTTGCAATCCCCGTCGCAGAGGCAGCTGTCGACGGTGAGGTTGAGGGAGACGCAGCGCCAGAGGGGGCGCCACCACCGGGAGAGCAGGGCGGTTCGCACGGCAGATTTGGTGAGGAGGAGGCCAATGATGACGAGCAGCATGTCATCGGGGAGGCTGCTGATGAAGTCCAGGCTCGCCGGATGCGGTTTTGGCTCGAGCCGCCTCCGCTTGTTGGCTGCCTTGTCGTCCATCTCAACCGGCGGCGATGCCGGTGTACACGTGTGCTGGTGTGTGTTGTGTGCTGGGTGTGCGCGAGTGCGTCCTTCTGTGCATGCCGCCGCGCAGTGGTGAATTGTGCGTGAGTGCGTCCTTCATGCGCAAGAAGTGTGTCCTCAATGCGCCCTCAATTTACTAGCGAGCGGGGTGCTACCCCGAGTGGTTTCAACTTTGTTTAGTTCACCGCGTGTCAGATGGGCCTCTAGTTTACTTATTTTCACCCACTACCACATGGGCCAACACACGAAGATACAGAACACGAGCTGACAAGGCAGCATGTGGATTGGTTGACCGGTCAACTAAACAATATACGGAGCTATACGCTGACATAGTGAGCGTATAATCCATCGGTATAGAGAGTTCGAGTGAGAGGGGAGGCCCGTGAGAGATAGTAGAGAGAGAGAGAGAGAGAGAGAGAGAGAAAGAGCTACTCCCTCTGTTCGATAATGCAGTTCCAACATTTTTTTTAAAGTCAAGCTTTTGAAACTTTGACCAAGTTTATAAAGAAATTACTTATATCTACAATAGCAAAGATAAATGATAGTATGAAGTAAGTACATGTTGTGATGAATCTAATGATCGTTCCAGATGTAAATGTTTTTCTCCACATATACCTAGTCAAACTTTTCTGAGGTTTGACTTTTCAAAACATCCATATGCTTATGGACGTGACAGAGTCCCTAACGAGAGAGAGAGAGAGAGAGAGAGAGAGAGAGAGTGAAAAAAGTGTGTGTGCATGTGTGAAAGAGACATGGACAACACACGATAAAAGTAGAGAAAAAGCGTGCTTGTCTTATGCAAACATATCACACATGCATCTTCAACAACAGAGGCAAGGTGAGGAGATAGTGTGTGGTTGTTTGGAACCGAGAGAGCAACACCCCTAGCACGTGGCCAAGAGGGGTCTGACAAACAAGGGAGAGAGGTCGAGAGAGACGTACGGAGAAAATGCAGACATGGGGAGGAGAGAGTGTATGTTTGTCATAGAGAGATCCCTTGGAGATCATGATGGGACTACATGGGTGGGAGATTGAGTGATAAGGTGTGTGCGTGATAGAGGATGCCCCGAGAGATATCAAGATAGATGTATGGATGGAAGGAGACAATACGTGTGTTCCTGATGGCTAGTAAGAGATAATCATACTTAGGAGGGGGGGGGGAGTGCTTGCGCCTATGATGGAGTGAGGGATTATGGTACTTAGGGGGGTGCATGTCACATGGAGAGAGAACAAGGGCGAAGAGTGTTGGATGGGTCTATATGTATAGCGCGAGCGAGACATGTGTATGTGTGAACCAGGGAGATATAAGGTCAGTTTGGCTTGCGTCCTGAGTATCTTTTTTCTGGCCTGGGGTTGTGGCTGGATTTCATGCACGCTTGTTTGGTTGCTACCCTGTGAAAAAGAAAGCCCCGCCTGGCCTGGGTTCCCTTGCACTTTAGTTAGCCTGGCTGGACTCCAAACACTGCAAGTAGCCTGGCCCAGGCAACCGATTTCGAACGCCTGGCCGTGCCTGGTCATGCGGCCACGAGGCTAACAGCAACATGTATGGATATTAGCATTAAATAGTTGATGCATGGATTGATTGATGGGACGTTGATGCTTTGCCTGGCCCAGGCATGAACCAAACGCTTCAGCACCACACAAGCCTGGCCAGGCAGAAATATTTTACATCTCACGTCCACACCAGGCAGTACTGGCCATCGAGGCATGAGGATCAGGTCATGAACCAAACTGACCAATAAAGTTTGAGAGAGATTAAGGAGCCCCAATAAGGCTGAGTGGTGCGTCAGATAGTTGAGAGGGGGAAAGAAATATTCCGTCCCCTCGATAATGTAGTGCATGTAAATTTTTTAGAAGTCAAACTTTGGAAACTTTGATCAGGTTTACGCAAATGTTATTTATATCTACAATACCAAAGATACATCATACAAAACTACATCTCATGGTGAATCTAATGGTACATGTTTGCCGTACTAGATGTAATTGTTTTTCTCCACATACATGGTCAAACTTTGTGATGTTTGAATTTTCAATAAATCTATATGCTATGGACCGAGGAGAGTGCCTAAGTCGAGACAGATCAAGTGCGTGTGAAGAAGAATGAGTAAGTGTGCAAAAAGAGTATGTGTGTGAAAGAGAAACTGACAACAAACGATAAATTGGAGAGAGTGTGTGTTTTTTCGTTTCTTATGCGAACATATTGTCGGTGTCAAATTCGGCGGATCTCGGGTAGGGGGTCCTGATCTGTGCGTCAAGGCTGATGGTAACAGGAAGCAAGGGACACAGATGTTTACCCAGGTTCGGGCCCTCTCAATGGAGGTAAAAACCCTACTTCCTTCTTGATTAATATTGAAGATATGGGTAGTACAAGAGTAGATCTACCACGAGATCATAGAGGCTAAACCCTAAGAGCTAGCCTATGATGGTATGATTGTAATTCTGATCAGCCTTCTAAGGACCAACCTCTCCGGTTTATATAGACACCAGAGAGTGCTCGGGTTTACATGGAGTCGGTTACAAGGAACGAAACACAATATCCGGATCGCCAAGCTTGCCTTCCACGCCAAGGAGAGTCCCATCCGGACACGGGCCGAAGTCTTGAGTCTTGTATCTTTACGCTTCAATAGTCCGGACGATGTATACAGTCCGGCTATCTGGATACCCCCTTATCCAGGACTCCCTCAGTAGCCCCTGAACCAGGCTTCAATGATGATGAGTCCAGCGTGCAGTCTTGTCTTCGGCATTGCAGGGCGGGTTCCTTCTCCGAATACTCCAAAGTAATTATCGAACACTTGAATCATGTCCGGATCCACAAAACGGTCTTCACATGCTACCGTAGAGAGAATGATATTTCACAAATGCAACCTGCTGACAACTTTTTAGAAAACGCGACGTGTCATTACGGTTGGGTCATTATTTGAACCGTTTTCTTACAACCAGCCACAACGCGTATTGCGAGGCGGTTTCCTTGACACGTCTTGTCAAAGCAGAGATCGTGTCTGATGTCTACTACACAACCTTCTTCTTGTAGACGTTGTTGGGCCTGCAAGTGCACAGATTTGTAGGACAGTAGCAAATTTCCCTCAAGTGGATGACCTAAGGTTTATCAATCCGTAGGAGGTGTAGGATGAAGATGGTCTCTCTTAAATAACCCTGCAACCAAATAACAAAAAGTCTCTTGTGTCCCCAACACACCCAATACAATGGTAAATTGTATAGGTGCACTAGTTCGGTGAAGATATGGTGATACAAGTGCAATATAGATAGTAGATATAGGTTTTTGAAATCTGAAATAATAAAAACAGCAAGGTAACTAATGATAAAAGTGAGCGTAAACAGTATTGCAATGATAGGAAACAAGGCCTAGGGTTCATACTTTCACTAGTGCAACTTCACTCAACAATAATAACATAGATAGATCATATAGCAAGCCCTTAACACGCAACAAAGAGTCACTCCAAAGCCACTAATAGCGGAGAAGAAACGTAGAGATTATGGTAGGGTATGAAACCACCTCAAAGTTATTCTTTCGGATCAATCTATAAAAGAGTTCGTACTAGAATAACACCTTAAGACACAAATCAACCAAAACCCTAATGTCACCTAGATACTCCATTGTCACCTCAAGTATCCGTGGGCATGATTATACGATATGCATCACACAATCTCAGATTCATCCAACCAACATAAAAGTACTTCAAAGAGTTCCCCAAAGTTTCTATCGGAGAGTCAAGAACGTGTGCCAACCCCTATGCATAGGTTCCCAATGTCACGAAACCCGCAAGTTGATCACCAAAACATACATAAAGTGGCACATGATATCCCATTGTCACCACAAATAATCACGGCAAGACATACATCAAGTGTTCTCATAAAAGACTCAATCTGATAAGATAACTTCGAAGGGGAAACTCAATTCATCACAAGAGAGTAGAGGGGGAGAAACATCATAAGATCCAACTACAATAGCAAAGCTCGGGATACATCAAGATTGTGCCATAGAGGGAACACGAGAGAGAACACGATAGAGAGAGAGAGAGAGATCAAACACATAGCTACTGGTACATACCCTCAGCCCCGAGGGTGAACTACTCCTCCTCGTCATGGATAGCGCCGGGATGATGAAGATGGCCATCAGTGATGGGATCCCCCTCCGGTGGGGCGCACAGGCTCCCGAGAGGTTTTTGGTGGCTATAGAGGTTTGCGGCGGTGGAACTCCCGATCTCTCTTCTGTTCTGGAAGTTTTAGGGTACAAGAGTATATATGGGTGCAGCGGGTACGTCGGAGGAGCTACGGGGGCCCCACGAGGCAGGGGGCGCGCCCGGGGGGGGGGGGGGGGGGGGCGCTCTCCCCACCCTCGTGGGCAGCCCGTATCTCCCTTGATGTGCACTCCAGTTCCCTGGGTTGCTTTCCTTCCAAAAATAACTTCTCCAGTTGATTTCGTTCCGTTTTGACTCCGTCTGATATTCCTTTTCCTCGAAACACTGAAATAGGCATAAAATAGCAAATCTAGGCTGGGCCTCCGGTTAATAGGTTAGTCCCAAAAATAATATAAAAGTGGATAATAAAGCCCAATATTGCCTAAAATAGTAGATAAATTAGCATGGAGCAATCAAAAATTATAGATACGTTGGAGACATATCAGTGTCCCCTTATCACGGGATTCTCATCAATACGGGTATGGGTAATCCCACCAAGCCATCAATCATGGCGCTTGGGAAGCAAGCGATTCCCAATGGGCAAGTGGGGAGGCGCACCACTTTCAGCGCCTCTATAAAGGGATAAGATTTCCCTATTTTCGCCCACGCCTTCTTCCTCCTTTGCCCACTCTTGCCCCCTCAAGCTCCAGCACCCAAGCCCAAGTCTTCTCCGCACAACTGAACATGTCCGGAGCAGGAGGCAAGTGGGTGGATTCCACCGTCAAGGAGAAGCACATCACAAATCTTCGGGCGGCCGGATACTTGGCCGCAGACATAGCGCACCGGCTACCGGATGCCTGGCAGGTCATTCCGACCCCAGGACCCCACGAGAGGGTCGTATTTGTCATCCACTTCATTCGTGGACTGGGATTTCCACTCCATCCCTTCGTCTGCAGGGTCATGTTCTACTATGGGCTAGATTTCCATGACCTAGCCCCGAATTTCGTCCTCAACATCTCGGCGTTCATCATCGTATGCGAGGCCTTCCTCCGCATCCGGCCTCACTTCGGCCTATGGCTGCAAACCTTCTGCGTGAAGCCGAAGATTGTAAGCGGCCAGCAAGTGGAGTGCGGAGGGGCCATGGTGGGAAAGATGCCCAACGTCACCTGGCTGGACGGTTCCTTTGCGGAGACCGTAAAAGGGTGGTAATCAGGATGGTTCTACATCACCGACCCGCGCGGCACGAACTGGGCGGCGGCCCCCGAGTTCCGATCCGGAGCCCCCATGCAGCTCACCTCCTGGGAAAAGAAGGGTCTGTCCTAGGGCGAATCTACGGAGCTGACCAGACTCCAGACCTGCATCAGAAGCATGAAGGACAAGAACATCAAGCTTGTCAACATGATCCAGGTCATGCTCGTTCGCCGGATTCTGCCCTGCCAAAGGCGGGCATTCAATCTGTGGGAGTTCGTCCCGGTCGAACACCAGATGCTCCGGAAGCTCTACGACATGACGCACAAAGGCGCATGGAAGGTGTTGTTCAAGGCCTCTGAAGTACCTCCTCCCACATCTGAGGACCGCAGGCTTCACGCCGCGCGACCTCCTAGTCAGGTGAGTTCTGAGACTACCGCCGGATTTGGTTCTTCCCAACATATTCATGGGGGACCCTTAAGTAGTTATGCATATTGGTTTAGGATTATGTGGAGACAGCGGAGCAGGTTTACTGTCCGGCTCCGCTGCCAGAAGGCCTAGCTGATGCCCTCCTGACGGAGATGCTGGTCCCGGCACCATACAAGGTGCCGGAGAAGAAGGCCGAAAAGAAGGCCCCGGGGACCCGAAAGGGTCTCCGGCGTAAGGTTGTGCCAGAGGCCTCGTCCGAAGATGACGAGGCGCACTCCTCCCACGAAGAAGAAGAAGAAGACACCCCATCCGAAAAGGAAGAGGGGCCCGGGGAGGCGGACCAGGGGGCTGGAAAAGGCCCTCGGCGCAAGGCCATCATACCCACGTCGTTCGACGACAACAAGACGGATTCCTCCCGCGGAGGCGGGGGGAAGCAAGAATAAACTCTACCTCCCCATGCTAGGGAGGAGAAAAAGAGAAAAGCCGCCCCAGAGGGGGAGGCTGGGGCGTCCAAGAAGGGAAAGGTGTCCCTTCCGAACTACTCTTCCATGACCACTCACAGCGAGGAGGGGTGGCTACCCAGTGGGAAGCCCCCAGTGCGATCGTAAGTGTCCGCACTCTATCCTAACTTCACTTCATAGCTTTTGTATTTATAATGCCGAACATATATGCAGTCTGGCCAGGGTTCATCCTGAGGTATCTTCCTCCGGATCCCTGAGCGATTCAGAGATGAATTCGCTTCCGACGGCCACTACTCCTCAACCCGCGGATGACACGGAGGTGTTGTCCCGAAGGCTCCCAGAGCGGGGGGAGGTGACTCTGGAGACGCCCCAAGGCGGGATTCCAGATGTCGGACACGCGGGGTTCAAGATCCCCGTGGATCGTGTCGATGAGAGCCACGGTAAGCCGGGTTCTCAGCCGAACATAGTTCCGGAACCTTCAATGGTTCCGGACTCAGGCGGGCGGCCCCTCGGTAGGGAGGGCGAGCCGTCTGTGTCGAAGACTTCCGTTGTGCCCGAGGTGACAGATTGTCTGTGGGAAGCGCTTCGCGGTGCTTCCATGGATGAGGAGCACCACACTCTTATGAGTGTGGTGATTCAGAAGGTTTCGTCTGCCAAGAGCGGACTAACCGAAGCCTGCACCAGCCTGCTGACAGGCTTTGAGGTAAGTAATAAAAAATGTATGAGATTACCACCCGATAGGTAGTAGCCCGTGATAGTCTGTTTGGTGTTCGGAAGGAAAAGCCAAACAGAGGGTCAATTATGATCCGCAGGAGTTTAATAATAAATACTCATGTGAATAAGCAGGCTGTGCTGCTTGCTGCTGCTGCCCGGACAGCTGAGGTTGCCGAACTAAAGCGGGACCTGGAGCAGGCGCAGGGAGAGCTCGACCTCACTAAGAGGCAGCTTGAAGAGAACAAGGGTAAGTGATTCCCCGCTCTTATGTGTTTTAGAGATAGACAAAATTGGCTAGTCTGATGCCAAAGCGTCGTGACTGTGTGACAGGGGCCACCGTCGAAGTGGCGTCCCTGAAGAAAGCGTTGTCCGAGGCCGAAGATAAGGCGGCCTTGGAATGCAAGGAGCGCGAAAAGCAAAGTGCTAGAGTGGGCGAGGTACAGCAAGAGCTCCGGGACCTCGGCAAGAAGTACGAGTCCATGGAGCATGATCTGAAGATGAAAGAGGCCGAGCTTGCGAAGGCCCTTGTGAGTATAAACGACGCCAAGGCTGAAGCCGAAAAGGCACAACAGGAGATCCAGGAGGCCAAAAAGATAGCAGCGGGTAAGAAGTTATTTATGCAAAGCAAACATGTGGAGGAGGCGTTTCTTTTACTTACTCGAATTCGGAGCTCTCCAGGGGCATTTGCAGATCTGCCACGCAGCGTATCAGACGCTGCGGAGTTCTACCATGCCCAGGAGGGGAGCTCAACGGAGAAGCTGTTCTGGTCCCAGTATGCTGGGGCCAAACACCCAATGCCTCTTAGTGACCAACTGAAGCAGTTGGTCGAACTCCACAGGGCGGCCGAACTAGCTATGAAAGGTGTCATAGTCCGAATGTGGCCTGGTGAGCTCCTGCCCACTAGCTACTTTGGCCTGATCAAGCGGATGGTGGATGCCTGTCCGTGGCTTGAAGTGATCAAGCGATCTGTTTGCATTGAGGGTGCCCGCCGGGCCTTTGCCCGCGTCAAGGTGCATTGGGGCAAGCTGGATGCGGAGAAGCTGGTGAAGGACGGGCCACCGGAGGGCAAGGCGCATCGCCATCCCGAGATGTACTATGATGGCGTTATGAAGGGTGCTCGTCTCGTGGCCGATGAATGTACCAAGGACACCATTTTAGAATGAATTCACTTCTGTCATGTTTGTGATTTTAAAGATGAAGTTACTTGCGCTATGTAGCGCCTTTGTTATTTAAAATATTACCTTTTGTGCGGCTATTTATAAAATTCTGAAAGTAGGCCAGTCGTCGGCTTCCGCCCCCACGTAACAAGGCAATCGGACTATGCGGCTTTATAACTTTAACTTAGCCATAGAAGTCTACAATTTTAAATTTCAGCGAAGCCCCTAGAATCCGGAAGGCCGAATTGGGGCGCTATACACACCTAGATCAGACAAAGCCGATTTATCGCCTAAAGCGGAAAATCTTTAAGGATTTTAGGACCTCTCGAACAGCGACCAGCTCTCGCCACATCCTGCCGGTCAGTTTTCGGCTTTCTCTACTGAGGTGCTCGTCCGGAAGAAAAGGGACACAATCTCAGTAGTTCTCCCTGCGCTACCTTAACCGATATAACGGAACGTAAGGTACCAAAACAAGGGAGCTGGGCTAACCCAACTATAGACCCAAGACATGATTCGAAGCTGATGCATATAGTGCTATAAGTTCGGGGTGCCGCACTGATGAAAGTGTTCGGACTTGTATTGCCGTATTATGGGGCACCATAAGAAGCCCCTGGCAAACTGAACGTACCAGGGTGTACGGATGCAATATCAAATAAACATTATAAGAAAAAATGCTCAAATAAGAATAGTAAGCTGACGCTATATATGATCTCCCATTGATGAATAATACATTTAAGCGTATCTTTACAATGGATGCATTAAGCGGAGATAAATAGGACTATTTGACATGTCCTATCAAGGGGCAGGCTGTGTACAGATAGATAAAGCAGGTATAATGACCGTAAATAGATTCCACCTGGGTATTTCCTTCTGTGCACAATGCTTGTTGCCTCCTTGGTTGTCTCTCCCGTGTAAGTCCCGCAATCCGGCTCTTCTGAGGATGCTGCGCTAAAGCGATGTCCTGAAAGGTAAAAGGGGAAGATTAAGGTATTTGGCGATTACCCGCACTATTGACTGAGTCGTTGTTGCGCCTCCGCCTATGCCCTTGGTATCTTGAGTGCGTAATTGTGTACGCGTGGCACGCATGCTGCTCTGATGGGGCTTGAGCGGAGGCCGGACTGCTAATCACGCTCTTGGCATTTCTGATGATCCTGTTGCAGGGTGCTCCGGACTCGCTTGACGGTGATTGAGGTTGTCGTCACCGGATTGGTGGTTTGCCGGAGGAGGCCGCATTGTACTTCTGCCGCAAGGGCTTCAGTATGCTCTTATGTACGGAGAGAGTGGTCCATGTTTCCATTGACTGTTATGACCCCGCGCGGACCTGGCATCTTGAGCTTGAGGTATGCATAATGTGGTACCGCATTGAATCTAGCAAATGCGGTTCGTCCGAGCAGTGCGTGGTAACCACTACGGAAAGGGACGATATCGAAGATTAACTCTTCGCTCCGGAAGTTCTCCGGGGATCCGAAGACCACTTCCAATGTTATAGAGCCCATACAGCGGGCCTCTACTCCAGGAATTACATCTTTAAAGGTGGTTTTGGTGGGTTTGATCCTTGAAGGGTCAATGCCCATTTTGCGCACTGTGTCTTGATAAAGCAGGTTCAGGCTGCTGCCGCCGTCCATAAGGACTCTCTGAGGTGGAATCCGTCGATGATTGGGTCTAAGACCAATGCGGCTAAGCCGCCATGACGGATGCTAATAGGATGATCCCTACGTTCAAAGGTGATCGGATAAGCTGGCCATGGGTTGAATTTGGGGGCGATTGGCTCCATCGCATAGACGTCCCGTAGTGCTCACATTCGTTCCCGCTTGGGGATGTGAGTGGCGTAGATCATGTTGACCATTTTCACCTGGGGGGAATTTCTTTTGTCCCCCGGTGTTCGGACGCCGGGGCTCTTCGTCATCGTCGCTGTGCAGTCCCTTGTCCTTGTTTTCGGCGTTTATTTTGCCGGCCTGTTTGAAAACCCAGCAGTCTCTATTGGTGTGATTGGCTGGCTTGTCCGGGGTGCCATGAATTTGGCACGAGCGCTCCAGTATGTGGTCCAGACTGGACAATCCCTGATTATTTCTTTTGAATAGCTTCTTCCGCTGATCGGACTTGGATCCGCTGAATCCGGCGTTTACTGCCGTGTCTTCAGTGTTGTCGCTGTTGTTCTGTCGCTTATGTCTATTGCGTCGTGGCTTGCCGTTGTTGCCGCGGACATCCGAAGTGCCGGAATGTGGCATGGTGCCGCTGCGAGCTAACCAGCTATCCTCGCCCGCGCAAAAGCGGGTCATTAGTGTTGTGAGAGCTGCCATGGACTTGGGTTTTTCCTGGCCGAGGTGTTGAGCGAGCCACTCGTCACGGATTATGCTTAAAAGCTTCTAGGGCTTCAGCGTCCGGGCAGTCAACTATTTGGTTCTTTTTAGTTAGGAACCGAGTCCAGAATTTCCTGGCTAACTCTCCGGGCTGTTGAGTAATGTGGCTCAGGTCATCAGCGTCCGGTGGTCGCACATATGTGCCCTGGAAGTTGTCGAGGAATGCATCTTCCAGGTTTTCCCAACTACCAATGGAATTTGCTAGCAGGCTGTTTAGCCAGTGCCGGGCTGGTCCTTTGAGCTTAAGGGGAAGATACTTGATGGCATGTAGATAATCTCCATGGGTCATGTGAATGTGGAGAAGGAAATCTTTGATCCATACTGCGGGGTCTGTTGTGCCATCGTATGATTCGATGTTTACGGGTTTGAACCCTTCTGGGAATTCATGATCCATCACTTCATCAGTGAAGCAGAGGGGGTGTGCGGCGCCTCTGTGTCGGGCTATGTGTCTACGCAATTCGAATTGGTCTGGGTTGCTTTGTTCGGCCCAGCCAAACTTATTGATAATGTATCCGGCGTGACGGTCATCATCGCACGCTGGGGCGCGCCCTCACGATCCGTAGATGATCTTGGCTGTCCTGCTTTGTTTTCTAGAATACCTTGCAGGTCTTGCCTGTTGCCCTAGGCCATAGTGTATCGGCGCGGGTGTGCGGGCTGGTATTCGGGATGATATCCCGTTTTATCCCGACCATGGGGTGGACGGTCAGCCGTTTGGCGCTCGAGTCCGTATTCCTCGGTTGCGAGGACTTCAGTCCATCTGTCTATGAGCAGGTCTTGATCAGCCTGGAGTTGCTGCTACTTCTTCTTCAGGCTCCTCGCAGTGGCTATAAGTCGACGCTTGAAGCACTCCTGCTCCACGGGATCCCCAGGCACGCCAAACTCGTCGTCGCTGAGGGTAATCTCGTCTTCGGAGGGGGCATGTACTTGTCCTCCTCCGGGTATCCATCCGTCGCCTGTTCTTCTGGGCTGACCTACTCATCTTCCTGTTTGGCCTACTTGAAGGCAGGCTGGTCAGGGTTATATTCCTCTTCGGTGTCATCCTGATTGCTTTCATCTCCGGGGCCGATATTGTTGTGGCGGGGCTTGGAGCGGCGCCGACGATGCCCATGCTTTGCTTTTCTTCCTGAGGGGTTATCCTCCATTGCCTCGTCGCCATTGGTTTTTGGAGTGTCCAGCATATATATATATATATATATATCGTATGAGGAGGTGGCCATCCACCGCCCTGTGAGTGGTGGCTCCTGTAATTCTCCTGCATCGTCGTCCATACTGTCGATGTCTTTGGAGTTGAAGTCTAGCACGTCGGTTAGATCATCGACCGTGGCAATGAAGTGGGTGGTGGGTGGGCAACGAATTTCGTCGTCGCCTACTTCCCACTCAAGCCGGACATAGTTTGGCCCAGAGCCTCCTGACAAAGAGAGAGACTTCAATGAGTTCAGCATGTCGCCAAAGAGCGAGTGCTGAAAGATGTCCGCAGCGGTAAACTCCATTACCGGAGCCCAGCTTGGCTCGGCTGGCTCAAGGGTGTGAGGACCGGAACCAACAACTGGATGAGAGTCCGGGGGCCCGGGGTTACAGGCTTCCACAGAGGTGAGACCTGTGTTCGGCTCCACCGCCGATGAGTGTGCGGCCTGCGGGGTGGGGTCCAGCCCTCCGTCCTTAGGCAAGGCAACCTGCTCCAGATTTAGATCCGAGGCTTCTGCCGGGGTGATATTCCGCGCATCGTCTGACAGCAGGTCTAAGCCGTGCTCATCGTGACTGTTCGGTGCTCCTGGCACAGGCCCGGATCCGTTGAAGATCAAGTCTCTGCGAATGTCTGCCGTGTAGTTCAAGTTTCCGAACCTGACCTGGTGGCCGGGGGCATAGCTGTCGATATGCTCCAGATGGCCAAGCGAATTGGCCCGCAGTGCGAAGCCGCCGAACACGAAGATCTGTCTAAGGAGAAAAGTCTCGCCCTGGACCGTGTTGTTGACGATTGGAGGCACCATCAAGCCCTGTAGCAACGACACAAAGGAACTCTCAATGAAAGCACCGATGTCGGTGTCAAAACCGGCGGATCTCGGGTAGGGGTTCCCGATCTGTGCATCAAGGCTGATGGTAACAGGAAGAAAGGGACACGAATGTTTACCCAGGTTCAGGCCGTCTCGATGGAGGTAAAAACCCTACTTCTTGCTTGATTAATATTGAAGATATGGGTAGTACAAGAGTAGATCTACCACGAGATCATAGAGGCTAAACCCTAAGAGCTAGCCTATGATGGTATGATTGTAATTGTGATCGGTCTTCTAAGGACCAACCTCTCCGGTTTATATAGACACCGGAGAGGGCTAGGGTTTACATGGAGTCGGTTACAAGGAAGGAAACACAATATCCGGATCGCCAAGCTTGCCTTCCATGCCAAGGAGAGTCCCATCCGGACACGGGCCGAAGTCTTGAGTCTTGTATCTTTACGCTTCAATAGTCCGGACGATGTATACAGTCCGGCTGTCCGGATACCCCCTTATGCAGGACACCCTCACATATCACACATGCATCTCCGAGATAGAAAAGCGAGGCGAGGAGATACACGAAGATAGCTAGTGTGTGATTGTTTGCAACGGAGAGAGACACCCCTGTAGCACATGTCCAATAGAGGTCTGGCCAACAAGGAAGAAAGGTCGAGAGGGACACATGGAGGACATGGGCGCATGGGGAGGGAGAGAGGGTGTGTTTGTGATAGAGAGATCCCCTCGAGATCGTGAGGGGACTATATGGGTGGGAGATCGAGGGAGGTGCGTGCGCGATAGAAAGATGCCCCGAGAGAAATCGAGATAGACCATGCACATGTTTGTGATGGAGACTAAGATTAGCTAGTCATATACATATAGGAGGGATTGCGTGTGCCTACAATTGAGTGACAGACCATCATACTTGGCTAGCTAGGCATGAGATTGTGTGTGTGCGTGTGAGATGGAGAGAGAACGAGGGAGAGAGATAGAGTTTTAGATGGGCCTATCGAGTGCGAGTGAGATATGCATGTGTATGTGTGACCCAGGTGGATGGAGAGTTTGAGAGAGGGGGGAAGAGCTCCGAGATGACAGAGTGGTGCATGAGAGAGTTACGGGCAAAGAGCCAAGGAATTTGTTTGCGTACGATGAGTGCACCCAAGATATCTAGCTTGGACTAGCTAGAGTATCATACATAGTGTGCGAGAGAGACCTATAGATGGTGTATATATGCATGCGAACTAGAAAGAACCCCCCCCCCACACACACACACAAAGAGAGAGAGAGAGAGAGAGAGAGAGAGAGATGGAGAGAAAGGGAGAGGGACCAACAAGGTTTTTGTGTCGGATGCGTGCGACAGAATTGAAGATTGTCGGCGAGAGAAAGAGAGAGAGAACATGAGACCGGGAGAGGGGGAGGTCGCATTTTATGCATCAAAGACTGATATAAACCATGTTGCGATATAAACTTGCATTGAAATATTTAAATTAGAGAACATGTTGTCTGCAATCCACACATGAATGGATATATGTGTATATCAAACAAGTTCATTAATTTGACTTTCAACATGTTCATGGAGTACTATGATACTGTACAACATGCTACTCGATTGAGGTGTTCAATTTTGGATTTAGTTCACTATTTTGACCTAGTGAACGAGTTATTTCATTGAATCGAGATATTTCATTTTGGGTTTGATTCGCGTTTTTGAGTGGGTCAACTATTTGTCATATAGTAAATCGCTAGCAACGAGAAAGTAAAAACACATTACTCCCGAGCATCAGCTCTCCATCTAAAAAAGAAGTGGCAAGCTAACATTTCAAAATTTGATTCGAATCGACTTGGTAAGGTAGACGTGGATGCTTGTTCTCCCAAAATTTGAACGAACCGTTAAACATCCTCTCTGCTCGGTGGAATTCGCCCGAGCAAATAAATGGGAGACGCGAAATTACCGTCCTATGTGGGACACGCATCAATTGACCCGTTGTACATCGAGGGTAGGTTCGTAACTTCATCCAAGCGCGCCTTCTCCTCGGCCTAAATGACATGTGCCGAATAATTCATAAACCATGGTCGGCAAAACACACTCTCCTCACCCGAAATAGCTCGCGCCCACTATTTCAAAACACGCTCTCCTCGCCCGAAATCGCTCACGCCCACTATAGTTCAAAACACGCCCTCCTCGCCTGAAATCGCTCCCGCCCACTATTTGGGGAGAAGCAAAGTTACTCTACTATCCTCGACCCTTAGTACACACACCCAAGCCGAGAAGCCTAAAGGCAAGGGTAGAACTATAACTCCCCCTCACATTTCAGACAAATGTGTCCGTAAGACATGGTTCTACTCCCCTCCCAATTCCCCCCCCCCCCAATTCATACCTCGTGGGCGCCAAATCACCTTCTCCCCGGGAGGCTCCCTTCTCTCGAGCCGCGAAACCTCAGCCCCACCTCCATGGCGCCCCCACCGCACCAATTTCACAGCCGCCCTCCTCCCTAATGCCGGAGATGCTGTCCATTTGCCGTCGTGCACTGGGCCGTGTGCCTCTTACTCCGTGCTGCTGGTGTTGTCTCGACGACGGCCGCGTGAACCGTACCGGAGCCGATTCACCCCCACCGTTGTTCACGACGCCGGAGAGGCTCCAACTTCGGATCCGTCCAGAGTCCAGTCGTTGCGTCCCTGTAGCCGTCGACCGTAGCGCATCGTTGTTTCCCTGCCGTCGGTCGCCACCGCAACCGTGCCGGCCTCATCGGCTCGGCAGTTGGACCTGCCTACTTCACCATGCCGCCAGATAGGTCACACCCTCATCTCAAATCACTTTATTTAGGCTTCAGTTGTCTGGATTTTTATTCTGGGCCAATCGATTCCCAATGGGAAGCAGCACCCCTCGAGGCGGCGGAGCTCCTAGGCTGCCGGTTGGCTAGTGTCTAACGTAAGGGTGTGGGGCCGCAAGTTCGCCACGGAAGCAACGCTTAGATGGCTATCTTTTAGAGTTGCATGGGTTGAAGGTACTGCCGCCGCCGGATCTGGATGACGGGGAGTCTTTGTGGATTGGCCCGGGGGCGGCGCAACCACGGCAGTGCGGTGGGGCAGGGAGCGGGGTTTTGGCTGGGGCCACGGAGGACGGAGGCAGGCTGCTCTACCGTTGGTTGCTGGCTCTTCGGGGAAGATTCAGAACAGTGTCAGCCGGGACGCACAAAACGGCCATCAAGCCATCCGGCGTAGATCGGACAGTACCAAAATAAAATAAAATCGTGTGACCCCAATTTAGTCTTCAGTCAAAAGACGTGTGACCACTATCGTACCTTGTTGTTGATCTCTTAGTGTATTTCTTAAATCAAAGAGATATGTCGTTCTTAACATTATGCGTTATCTGCATATTCAGACACACCGTCTTCCGACTCATCGCAGCTGCTCCAACAAGGGAAGCATACACTAGAGGGGAGCTATAGTCCCCACTCAATAGTTCCCTGCATCGAATGCGCGTGCCCAACATGGACAGCCACAACAACTGCAGGGCCATCGACAAGTCAGCACATGATGCTCACTCCTATGGATGGCAGCCAGATAGGTTGTACCCTCATCTTACTTGTGTGCAACATTTATGGCTTTGTTATTCATCTAAGCATGGAAAATAGATCATCACATTTCACTATATATTCATGCTGATCTCTTACGGATCTTGTTCAAGAGTTAACGTTGTTCCATAGTTCAGCTAAGATACTTGTTCTTTAGGTAACGCTATTCCATAGTTATCATCCATCAGCCAATGCTATCCCACAGGCTGGTGATTATAGTATTATACCACTTCTAGTATTACCTATGTTGTTCTTTAATACTTTTGTGTGCCATCTAGTTAATCTCGAGTACAAACGATACATATTCTGTAGCTTTCATCTGTGTTCTTCCTTTAGTTTATGAGACCTGTTGCTGCTAGTTAACCCCTGTCCTACTATTTATGTCGTCTCCTACAGGCACTCATTACATAAATCTAACTACTAGTTGTCTTCCATGCATGTCAGATATAATTGCACACACTGATATCCACAAGAACCTCACGGAGCAATGTAAAGGCCAATAAACTTGATGTCAATGATACCCAATATGATGGAACATGTAAAGGCAGTTCTTCAGAAGACTTGCAGAAAGATGATCAATCCTCTTCACCCCACAAGGTCCTTGCTCTAATTTGGCCTGTGATATGGGTACAACATGCATATAATGTCCTGGAGTGTAACTACTCTGTTACAATGCCATGTGCTTAGCATGTTGATAATGCATGAAAATATGCCATGCCTTCCAGTTTTTCAGTACCTATTCCATTGATGATAACATGTTTTCAAATTCAAGTACTGTCATTCTACTCTATCGCAATGCCATCTGCTTAATTTGGATATCATGCTTCTGAATATCTTATGCATTGTTATTCATCAGTATGTACTTCATCTGTCTACCATACCATGTTTTTTTACATTGAAGTGCTGTTCTAGTGCTCTGTTGCAATGCCATCTTAGTTTCCCAATCATACACGTGTATGTTGCCTTAGTTATTTCTGTACGTATTCCGCTAGCATACAGTTTTACATTCAACTAGTGTTTTTTTGCTGTGTTGTCCTGTCATATCCCTAGCTCTTACACCATACTCCCTTCGTCCGGATTACATGTTGCCGAAATGGATAAAAAAGGATGTATCTAGAACTGAAATACGCCTAGATCCATCCATTTTTTTGGATGGAGGGAATACATGTCAATATGTCATGCCTTTCTATTCTTCAGTACCTATTCCATCTCTCTGTTGTTGCATGTTTTATAATTAAAGTACCATTCTTCTATACAAGGCATGCAAGGGGAAGACGACTATGTTAGAATCTGAATGGTTACAAACAAGGCCTTTGCAAAAGATCCAAATGCCAGGAGATAATAAACCAACTCCAGTTTTTATAGATACTGCTCCAGCACAGAGAAACCAAACTCCTACTGATAATAAGCAGATTCCAGTGGCCAAAGAACTAGTCCGCTCCAGTCCAGCAAAAATATGTCAACTCCATTCTAAGAAGCGTGTGCGTATCCTTGCATCATGAAATTTTATAGCATGCTGATCATATTTTCTACATGTTTCTTACCCATCTCTCTTTTAGAAAATAAGCTTAACAGATAGAAGAACTTCTGCAATGGTATCGTTTATGAGGAAAGATTCTTGCAGGAATTCTCTGTGCTCCAATGTAGATGTAAGTACCTGTTGTATATCACTATATTTTTACATCAGCATGTAATTTGTTAATTGGCATGAATCCAACCTTTATATGATCTAAATTTAGTTGTAGCAAAATGTATGATTAAAAGCCACAATGTTGATTTTTGTAAGGAAAACTGCCTGGTAGTTTTGCATCCTGAGCTGCATGAGTGTACTATCTCATATCAGTGGGTTTGAATACTTTGGTTCTGCAGTGGGTTTTCAGTGTTTTTTCACTGTGTTGTCCTGTCGTATCCCTAGCTCTTACATCATACTCCCTCCGTCCGGATTACATGTCGTAGAAATGGATAAAACTGGATGTATCTAGAATTGAAATACGCCTAGACCCATCCATTTATTTCCGGATGGAGGGAATACATGTCAATATGTCATGCCTTTCTATTCTTCAGTACCTATTCCATCTCTGTTGTAGCATGTTTTATAACTGAATCGCCATTCTTCTATATAAGGCATGAAAGGGGAAAACGGCTATGTTAAAATCTGAAGGGCTACAAACCAGGTCTTTGCAAAAGATCCAAACGCCAGGAGATAATAAACCAACTCCATTTTTCATAGATACTGCTCCAGAATAGAGAAACCCAACTCCCACTGATAATAAGAAGATTCCAGTGGCCAAAGAATAGTCCGCTCCAGTCCAGCAAAAGAATGTCAACTCCATTCTAAGAAGCGTGTGCATATCCTCGCATCATGAAATTTTATAGCATTCTGGTCATATTTTCTACATGTTTCTTACCCATCTCTCTTTTAGAAAATAAGGTTAAACGATAGAAGACTTCCTCCATTGGGATCGTATTCGAGGAAAATATCTTGCAGGAATTCTCTGTGCTCCAATGCTGATGTAAGTACCTGTTGCATATCACTATATTTTTACATCGGCATGTATTTTGTTAATCGGCGTGAATCTGACCTCTATATGATCTAAAATTAGTTATAGCAAAATTTTAAAGGAGCCAATGTTGATTTTTGTAAGGAAAACTGCCTGGTAGTTTTGCATACTGAGCTGCATGAGTGTACTATCTCATTTCACGCACATTACTGAATTGTAGTGCTTCTCTGGTTGCCCATTCATTCATTGTGTCAATGTTGCTTTTGTATTACCTTACCTGGTTGATGATAGTCATGCCATACTATGTTAATTTTGTGTAGGCTAGTTGCCCAAACATTTGTTGTGTCAATGTTGCTTTCCTCTTATCTGACTTGGCCAATGATAGCAATGCTAGTGTGTTAATTTTGTGCAGGCTGCTGAAGATAAGAAGACAAACTCTGAAAACAGCAAGGCAACCCCATTGTTTCTTTCCAGTAAATCTAGGCCAGGTAATATGGCAATAACTAATGATTAATCTATTTGGTTCCCGTCCTAATTTCTGTTATGATGCATTGGTCGAGACGCTCTCCACTATCAATAATACAAGCCTGCCAAAATCGCCATCTGAATCTGTTCAGTATCCTCTGTCTCGAATGCAACGGAATAAATGTATGTTTGTGAACCAATTAATGGCTGAAGCAATGATGGAAATGGTGGATGAATCAGAGGTGCAGAGTCGTGCGACACAACAACTGATTAAGGTTTTCAGAGACAGTGTAGCAAAGCAGCAAGAACTTGCCCACATGCTTATGGGCGTCATCTGTGCTGAGGTTGCACATTGTGATGTTGTAGATGGTTAGGTTCTGCTCATTTATTTGCACTGGCATCAATCTTCGATTGCCCAGTGGATGTAATTTCCTGTAATATATGCTGGATGTGCAACGTTATTCCCTGTATGCCGTACCTTTGTGTAACGCCCCGGATTCGATGCGCCAGGTGTCCGCCAGTTATTCGCCTCCATTTCCATGTCATTTGCTTGCGTGCTGCATTTTATCATGTCATCATGTGCATTTCATTTCGCATACATGTTCGTCTCATGCATCCGAGCCTTTTCCCCGTTGTCCGTTTTGCAATCCGGCACTCCTATGCCCTCCGGCGTCCCCCTTTTGCCTCTCGTTGTGTGCGGGTGTTAAACTTTCTCGGAATGGCCCGAGGTTTGCCAAGCGGCCTTGGTATAGCACCGGTAGACCGCCTATCAAGTTTCGTGCCATTTGGAGGTCGTTTGATACTCCAACGGTTAACCAGGTAACCGTAAAAGCCCCTTTCTCTTTGCAGCCCAACACCCCTTCTAAAGTGGCCCCAAACCCATCTAACTCCCCTCCATGCTCTCGGTCGTTCGATCACGATCGCGTGGCCGAAAACCGCTCCTCATTTGGACTCTCCTAGCTCCCTCTACCTATAAATATGTGGTCTCCCCCGAAATTCCCGCAGTCCAAACCCTAGCCCCGCTCCCCTCGCGCGCCGGACATGTCCAACTCCGGCCGGACACGTCCGGCTTCCACCTCACTCCGACGAATCGGAGGCTGCCACCTCAGCTCCGCCGCGGCCTCCAGCCAACTCGTCGTCGCGACGTCACCCGCGCGCCGCCCCACCCCGCCGCCGGCCCGCGGGGCCCGCTACAGGCCCGCGGGGCCCGGTCACCGCCGCCGCCCGGCCTGCGCGAGCGCCGCCCGCGCCCGCCGACTCCGGCCGGCGCCCGCCATCTCCGGCTCCCGCGCCGCCGCGCCGGTTCCCCGCCGCCGCCCACCTTCGTCCCGCCGCAGTTCCCCGCTGCCGCGCCGCCACTCCCCTCTGCCGCCGGCCGCCGAGCCGCGCCCGCTCCGGCCGCCGGACTCCCCGCGCTGGATCCCGCGCCCGCGCCCCGGCCGCGCCGCCCGCGCTCCGGCCATCTCCGGCGCCGCCCCCGGCCTCCTCCTCCTCGCCGGCGCCCCCTCGGGCCAGATCCGGTCGAGGAGCGACCGGATCCGCCTCCACCGCGTCTCCCCGGACATCTCCCCGCCTCCTCCGGCCTCTCTCCGGCCATCTCCGGCGAGCCGTCGCCTGCCTCGAAGTCCACGCTGGGTCAAACCCTAGATCTGCGAGGTTGCCCGTTTTCTCTAAGTCCCCAGATTCAGTAATTATCATGCCATGTTCATCGCATCACATCTCTGCATCCGTAGGTCCATTTGGTGCGGGTAATATGTCAAATTGTTCGCCTCGACGAGTACTTCATTTCGTTCCATTGCATCATTTTCATTTGAGCTCATCTTGATGCCCGAAATGTTGTTGGAAGAGTGCATAATGATGTTAACCTGTTGAAACTGTTATAACTTGCTCATTTATCATTTTTGCCATGTTTGATGTGTGCATCCTATGAGGTTGATGTCTACATGAATGTTGATATATGCCATGTCATCTTTCCAGGGGTGCTAACCATGTATTTTTGTGAGTTGTGTGCTGAGTGTATCAAGCTTGCTAAGTAGGGTAGTTGCTGTTGCTGTTTTCCTGACAGATTCTGTTATATTTTGTTGCTATGTAAACATGCTTCTACTAATCATTCTATGCATAACCTTCTGATGAAGACTGAGGAGTAACTCACAGTCATTCATCACCCTGGGTACTGTGGCTTGAGGCTTTTGCTTGGCTGAGGTATTTGCGGCAGTGTCATGTGTGGCAGAATCATCATTGGTAGAGTAAGATGTAGCCAGACGAAAGTGACCATCCAATGGACGAATGCCTTCATCGATCACAGCAGCTGCCTTGCCTTTATCATCAGATGATGAAACTGGTCGCTTGAGGACTTCAATGGGAGGCAAGTAGATACCATGGTTCAGAGTGTCAGCTTTGTAATTCAGTGAAGATCTTGCCCTTATGAATCTCATAATCCAAGGTGCATAGGGCTTCAGCTCAAAAGGTGACATAGCAACATTAGCCAGAGTCCTCATGAAGAAATCATGGAAGTTGACGGGAACGCCATGAATGATGTTGAAAAGCATATTCTTCATGATGCCAACGACATCTTCATCATTTGAGTCGTGGCCTTTGATAGGACTCATTGTCTTCGTCAGGATTCGATAGACAGTCCGGGGCACATAGAGCAATTCCTTGACGAGGAATTTGGTTCGTGGGGCCTGCCCTGGCTTCAAAGGCTTCATGAGCACTTGCATATAATGATTCGTCAGTTCAGGGTCATTGTAGATGCAACGTGCAGTATCATGGGGAGGATCAAGAGGAAGGACACGAAGCAATTCAGTTGCTGGTGCCTTATAATGAGTGTTTTTAGTCATCCAATCCAGCACCCATGAATTGACATCTTCAGCATCTTCGGTGATATGCAGTGTGGCGTAGAACTGAAGAATGAGTTCTTCATTCCTATCACAGTTATCAATGCAGAAATTTAGTAGTCCTGCATCGTGAATAACACTGAGGACTGGCTCGAAGCATGGTAGAGATTCCATATCCACATGAGGAATATGTTCATGATCGAAGATTTTGTCCTTGTCAAAGAGCACTGAGGAATAGAAGTTGGCTTGACTAGCAGTCCAGAAACGCCTCTTCCTTATGCGAGCAGAGTCATATGGATTATAATCAGTGAAGAACACATGCTCAGAAAAGAAGTCTTCAGCCTTGAATTTTTGCTTGATTGAGAAGGGATTCTTCGGCTTGGGCAAAGGAGTGTCAGTGATTTGCAGCACAACCTCAGGAATCGCGAGCTCAGGTGCTTCAGGCTGAGGAATTTCTGGTTCCTCTTCTTGTGCAACTTGAGGATCAACAGCAGCAGGTTCTTCAGCACTAGCGGCTGGAATTTCTTCATGAACAGATGAAGTGGGATGAGTTTCTTCAGAGCCCATTTGAACAGTTGTAGCCGGGGACTGAGGAATTTGTTGAATAGGAGTGAAGAGAGGAGTAGTGCATCCAATATCCACATCTTCATTTTCATTTTCAATTTCCTCAACACCAGCCTCTTCAGCTGTGAACTGAGGCATAGGTGAGGAAATGACTGGCGTTGAAGGGAATGCTTCCACTTCAATTTCTTCATCAAGCTGCTCTGACATAGCAGCAGAATGATTTTCTTCATCAGATCCGCTAGGGATCTTGTAGTCTTCTCCATAAGGAACAATTTCCTTTGATGACATGGAGGAAATCGGAACATCATCAATAGGACTTTCAAAAGAGCTGGTCATTGGCTTCATTTTCTTCGCAGCTGAAGAATTTGACGCAGCTGATGCCTTCCTTTTCTTCACTGCAGCTCGCTCTGCAGCCTTGGTCTTCTTCACTTCATAGGCAAAAGGAAGAATTGGAGTTGGTGTAGGCGCGGGAGGAGTTGAGGACTGTGGTTGATTTTCTTCAGGTGCAACTGATGCAGTTGCCCTGATTTCTTCAGTTTCTTCAGGCGCACCACTAGTGGATGCCCTGGTAATTTCTTCAGCGGCTGGAATGGAGTCATCAACCCTGGAACTTACATTTTCATCAGCAGGCTGAAGGTCATCAATGGTGCTGGCATGTTCTTCAGCAGGCTGAGCAGAGTCTGCAGCCTGAGGATTTTCTTGTTGCGATGGGGCTGCAACAGTTGACATTTTCTTCATCAGGTTGACGAATCTCACTTTGGCTCCTTTCCAATCAGCATAATATGCATCGAAGTCCTTGCTGAGGGCTTGGATCTCAGATTGAGCCTGGAGAAGTTCCTCAGGTGTCATTCTGACAACGTTTTTCTTCAGGAGCTTCTCCTTCCTGTATTGAGCCTTCTTGATTTCACGAGCCTTTTCGAACTTCCATTTCTCTTGAGAGATGAAATGGGTCAGCATGTGACTTTGACCGGGAGTCAGAGGCAGATCAGGCATTGGAGTGTTTGGATCCTTATGCCATAAGTCAATGTAGTCGAGGATTTTCTTCGGATCCAACAGCAATGGCACAGATGTGCCTTTGGCTCTAGCGGCCTTGACTTGTCGGTCTCTGATGATTTCTGCAAGTTCTTCATCAGAAGCTTCATCATCAGATGGTACTTGGAATGCAGCCTGTTTCTTCCTTGGACTTGGCCGAGGACCGCGTCCAGCTGTTGCTTTAGTCTTCAACAGTGTGGGGCCTAATGAGGACATTGGTGCAGCTGAGGAACTCGCTGAGACACCAGAAGCAATTGAGAAACCCTGAGTCCTTTGACATGTAGCCAGATGCACAGGAGTTGAGGACTTTGAGGGAGCTGCTGAGGACTTTGGTGGAGCAGTAGCAGTCTGAGGAACTTGCCGTGAGGGCGCAGCTGAGGAACTTGGCCGTGAGGGCACTGTTGGTGAAGCACTTGGCTTACGGGCAGGCTTCTTTGGCAATGATTTCCTCGGCTTGACTGAGGTCTCAGCAGCAGCAGTAGCGGTAGAATCCTCATTGAATTTCCTCACTGCCTCCTTGGCTTGTCTTGGCGCCTAGCCCATTCTTCAGGAAAGTCCTCACCACGCTTGATGCTGGTGGGATCAGCTACTTGGCCAGGTGCCAATGGAGCTCTTGCGCATGGAGGATTTAAGGCGAATTTCTTCATGTACTTTGGAGTGACATATCGATATTCCCTCCATTCTCGTGCCCATCTTCGTTCAATCCTCTGAATGCGCACTTTGCGCTGATTTTTGTTCTCTTTGCCAAATTTGGCTTCATCAGGTGTGCAATAGTCTTTGTATATGTCATCAAGGATTTCGAAGGCAGTCATGACCTCCGGTTTCTTTCCTCCTTTCTGCAGTCTCTTTCCTTCAGCCATTTTCTTCAGATGAGGAATTTGAACAATTGAACACTCTGAAGAAGTATGCAATTTTTCTTCGAGGAACGCTGCAAATGAGTTAAGTTGATGAGAACCTAGTGATTCAGCAGCGGACATGAGTACCTGTGAACAGAGTGTAGGTGCGAGGAATTTGGAGAGGTCATATGCGTTCTCAGAAGGTTTTTCGAAAAGACAAGTTTTGAGGAATTTGACCAGTTGAGCCTTGAGGAATTTCACTAAGCGTTCTTGTCTTAGGTTCCAGAGTTGTACAGATCGAAAATCCGCACAATTGAGGAATCTTGAAGAAAATGAGTGCTTAGAGAAATGGATCAAGAGCATACAGTAAGTGAGGTGTTCAGATGTGTGAAGATTTGAAGAATAAAACACCTTTGAAGATTTTCAGGAAAACTTGAGAATCAAAGTGAGTAATAAAAGTAACTTTTAATTACCCGAACTGAAGAACACGACGAACTAAGATGAACAGCGGTGAAGTTCGTCAAATTAGATCTCCCACGCCCTAACTTGGCAGAGGGAGACAGCTTCGGCGGCGGCGGAGTGAAGATTTCCGCAGCCGGCGCGAGTACGACGGCGACGAGGTTGAGGCAGTGAAGCTCTTCCTCACCGGTGGCGATGGAGTAGTGGCGGCGCTAGGGTTTGAGGAGCTCGAGCGAGAGAGAGCGACCGAGCGGAGTAAATGAAGTGAGGAAGGGGAGAGGGGTATTTATAGCCGCGGTAAAAACTGTTCGCCCGAAGATTTTGGGACGAACATGCCCCTGCCCTTTCTCCTTCACGCGACATGTGTCACCCACGTACTGTGCAGATGAGATCGTGTAAGATCGTGGGTGATTATAATAATGCATCATGGGATGCGGAACGGTTTGAGCGGCAAAACCGAAAATCTAGATAAGATTTGTTTTAAAATTTCGTTCGCAATTTCTTCAGCTGACAAGGGCACAGTGAAGACTTTGAACGAGTTTCAAATAGAACGCACATGAAGAGTTTATGAATAGATTGGGTTGAGTATAGCATAGAGGGGGAAGGGTCCGATCACATTCACTTAGCAGAAAACGCTGCTTGAAGAAATAGCCATAAGTGAATGCTGTAGAGGAAATAAACTCATATATATATATAGTGAAGATTTTGCAAAGTTGAAGAATTTGAAAAACTGAAGAATTTCAAAAAATGAGGAAAAACTCAAATTGAAGATTTTCAACTTTTTGTGGTGGTGTGACCCACCGTATAAGAATGATGATTTCAGACACCACGTACAATTGTCGTAGGGTTCTGAGAATCAAATTCTTCATTAATTTCTTCACACTTAGAGTGTTGTTCTTCATTGATTGAAGAAAAACGTTTCTTCATGCGTTGCACATCTAAGTCATCAATTTTGCGTAAGTGTTAGGATGTGTGTCCTTTTCAAAGAACATTCGAAGACTCTAAGATATTTAGCTCACACCGCAACTTGCTAAATCTCTTCTCATCCAAGGGCTTAGTGAAGATATCAGCTAGCTGTTCTTCAGTCTTCACATGCTCGATGGAGATATCGCCCTTCAACACATGGTCACGAAGAAAATGATGACAAATCTGAATGTGCTTTGTCTTCGAGTGCTGAACTGGGTTGTGAGCAATCTTGATGGCACTCTCATTGTCGCAAAGGAGAGGCACATTCTTCACATTGACGCCATAGTCCTTGAGGGTTTGCTTCATCCAAAGCAGTTGAGCACAGCAAGAGCCAGCAGCAATGTATTCAGCTTCAGCAGTAGACAGTGATACACAGTTCTGTTTCTTCGAGGACCAACAGACCAAAGATCGTCCGAGGAAATGACAAGTGCCAGATGTTGACTTGCGGTTCACACGATCACCAGCATAGTCAGAGTCAGAATATCCAATGAGATCAAAAGCAGAGCCCTTGGGGTACCATAATCCTAGTGTTGGTGTGTGAGCTAGATATCGAAGAATATGCTTCACAGCCTTATGGTGTGATTCCTTCGGTGCAGCTTGAAATCGGGCACACATGCAAACACTAAGCATTATATCTGGCCTAGATGCACATAAGTACAAGAAATAACCAATCATGGAGCGGTATACCTTATGATCGAAGTCAATACCATTTTCATCAGTGCATAGATGGCCATTTGTGGGCATAGGAATTTTGACGCCTTTGCAGTCTTGCATGCCGAATTTCCTCAGTACATCTTTGAGGTATTTCTCCTGAGATATGAATATGCCATTGCGCTGCTGACGGGTTTGAAGACCGAAGAAGAATTTCAACTCTCCCATCATAGACATTTGATATTCTTCACTCATCATATAGGCAAATTCATCACTATAACGTTGGTCAGTACAGCCAAAGATAATATCATCAACATATATTTGGCACACAAATAGTTCACCATCATAAGATTTAGTAAAGAGAGTAGGGTCGAGTGAACCGGGTGTGAAGCCATTCTTCACGAAGAATTCCTTCAATGTATCATACCACGCCCGAGGGGCTTGCTTGAGGCCATAGAGAGCCTTATTGAGTCTGAAGACTTTGTCAGGATTCTTTGGATCTTCAAAACCTGGGGGTTGAGCAACATATACTTCTTCCTCAAGCTTACCATTGAGGAATGCACTTTTCACATCCATTTGATATAAGGTGATATCATGATGGTTAGCATAAGCAAGTAATATGCGAATAGCCTCAAGTCTAGCAACAGGTGCAAAAGTTTCATCGAAATCAATTCCTTCAACCTGTGTGTAGCCTTGAGCTACTAGTCGTGCCTTATTCCTCACCACAAGGCCATTTTCATCTTTCTTGTTGCAGTAGGTCCACTTTGTGCCAATGATATTATGCTTGCAAGGATCTGGGCAATTGACTAATTCCCAGACATTGTTAAGCTCGAACTGATGTAATTCTTCTTGCATAGCCTGAATCCACTCCGGCTCCAGAAATGCTTCATCTACCTTAGTGGGCTCTGTGATAGAGACAAAAGCATAGTGCCCACAAAAGTTAGATAAATGTGAAGCTTTTGAGCGTGTGAGAGGACCTGGTGCGCTAATGTCATCGATGATCTTCTCCACTTGCACTTCTTTTGCAACGCGAGGATGAGCTGGTTGTCGCTGAGGAATTTGATCAGCATTTACTTCAGCACCATTTTCCTCATCATGTTCTTCAGGTGCATCAGCTCGACGTTCTTCATAAACAGGAATGAATTCTTCAGCAGATTCTTGAGTAGGAATGACATCCTCAGTTGCCTTGAGCTTGATAGCATCCTCGGGTGCTGGTTCATCTAACACAGAAGGTAGGTGCTCTCTTTGCGAGCCATTAGTTTCATCGAACCGCACATCTACAGTGTCAACAATCTTGTGAAGAACAATGTTGAAGACTCTGTAGGTGTGTGAGTCCTTTCCGTAACCAAGCATAAATCCTTCATGTGCTTTCGGTGCAAATTTAGAGTTGTGGTGAGGATCTCTAATCCAACATTTAGCACCGAAGACTTTGAAATAACTCACATTGGGTTTCTTGTCAGTGAGGAGTTCATAGGCAGTCTTCTTGAAGAATTTGTGAAGATATACTCTGTTGATGATGTGGCACGCAGTATCAATTGCATCAATCCAAAAATGCTGAGGTGTTTTGTATTCATCAAGCATAGTGCGAGCCATCTCAACAAGAGTTCTGTTCTTGTGCTCCACGACGCCATTTTGCTGAGGAGTATAGGGAGCAGATAACTCATGAGTAATACCAAGTTCATCAAGATAGGCATCAAGACCGGAATTCTTGAACTCAGTTCCATTGTCACTTCTGATATGCTTGATCTTCACACCAAAGTTGGTTGAAGCCCTCGAGGAAAATCGTTTGAAGACTTCCTGCACTTCATGTTTGTAAGTAACAATGTGTACCCATGTATATCGAGAATAATCATCAACAATGACAAAGCCATATAGAGATGCATCATTAGTGACTGCTGAGTAATGATTAGGTCCTAAGAGGTCCATGTGAAGCAATTCGAATGGACGAGTAGTGGTCATGATAGTATTCGCTGGATGCTTGGCCTTGGTCATTTTTCCAACTTCACAGGCTCCGCATAAGTGATCCTTGAGGAATTTGACATTCTCAATGCCAATGACATGCCTTTTCTTCGTAAGCGTGTGCAAATTCCTCATGCCTGCGTGACCAAGTCGTTGATGCCATAGCCAGCCTTCTGAAGCTTTTACAAGTAGACACACAGCTGGTTGTGGTCCTGTAGAGAAATCAAGAATATACAGATCTCCTCTCCTAAAGCCTTCGAAGACCTTGGAATTGTCAGCTTCCATAATCACAACACAGCGATACTTGCCAAAGACAACAACCATATCAAGATCACAAAGCATTGAGACTGACATGAGATTGTATCCTAAGGACTCAACAAGCATGACTTTGTCCATGTGTTTATCCTTAGAGATTGCAACCTTACCAAGACCCAATACCTGACTTTTGCCTTTGTCAGCAAAGATGATATGCTTCAGAGGTGACGGTGATAAGGGAGCATCCATCAATAGATTCTTGTCACCAGTCATGTGATTTGTACATCCACTATCGAGGACCCATTCAGTAGTTTTGGGTTGATCATCCTGCAGATGAATTAGTGTAGCTTACAATCTCGTATGCTTCATCAGTGAAGAATATGATATCAAGTTCATCAGATGAATTTCATCAAGCAGTAAACAGATATAGCAGTATGAGGACGTGTGAAATGAAAGTTCATTTCATCATGATTCGCCTGCGTCCTTTCAGGCATTTTCGTCAGGTCCCCAGCAAATTCTTCAGACGTTAAAGCACGTCTGGAGACCTGACCCTGCAGAAGAGATTAGTTCTTTTTCTTCACCACCCACATCTGGAGGGGTGGCAAAGAATTCATCACTCTGCGAGCACCATAAGAGAAAGGTGGCAAAGATGCCAAACCATTTCGTTTCACATAAGAGGGGTTAGGGTAAGCATATGAATAAGCAGAGTAATTCTTCAAGGACTTATGAACATAATGGTTTGAAGAATAATGCACATATTCATAGCCCTTAGCTCTACCCTGCGAGACAGAGTTGTTAGCACGATGATAATCATATGAGGACTTTGATCCTTTTGAGGAATTTGATCCATGTGAGGAATTTAGTCCGTATGAGGACTTGGATCCATATGAAGAGTTTGGTCTATATGAAGAATTTGATCTGGGGTTCCTGTTCTTCACAGATGGTGTCATGAGGACATTCACCTGAAGACTTTCAACATAACTTTTGGGAACCCAGATTTTCTTCATAGGGGAACCGTTCCTGCAGTTAGTACCAACATATCTAGCAAATACTTCACCATTCTGATTTTTGAACAGTTTATAGTTGGAGTCAAATGACTCATCAGAAGAATGAGGAGATTCACATGTAAAGCCAGATAAGTTAGATGGATCAACTGGAGGTCCCTTTGCAGCAACCCATGAGGTCTTGGGGTACTGCTCAGGCTTCCAATATGTTCCATCAGCATTGAGTTTCCTCTCAAAGGCAATACCCTCTTTCCTAGGGTTTCTGTTGAGGATCTGCTTTTTAAGCACATCACAAAGTGTCTGATGCCCTTTGAGGCTTTTGTACATGCCTTTCATGTACAATTCCTTCAGCCATGCATTGTCAGTGATACTAGCAATGTCCTCAGATGAGGAATTAGTGATAGCAGAGGCAGATGAAGAATTTGTAACAGTTGAAGCATTTGAACATTCAGGTGAAGAATTAGCAGATTCACGTTCAATGCACTTTAAGCATGGAGGAACAAATTCTTCCTGAGAAGCGTTGATTTGTTGAGATAGTAATGAATCGCGCTCCTTCTGAAGATCTTCATAACACACTCTTAGCTTTTCAAGATCTTCCTTTCTTTGAAGAGATTCAGAGGAAAGCTTTTCATGGTCTTGCTTTTCTTGAAGAAATTCATAAGAAAGTTTCTCATGATCAGATAAGAGAGTGTTATGATGACTTTGAAGATTGTCAAACCTAGACTGAAGTCTCTAAAGATTTTCAGTCAGGGCTTTAGTGCGATCCATTTCTTCACCCAACATATCATCACTTTTGTCTAGCATGTTTTGAACCTTTTCAAAAGCCCTTTGTTGTTTCACAGCAATCTTAGCAAGTTTAGAGTAGCTGGGCTTGAGATCCTCATCAGATTCATTTTCACTAGATTCAGAGGAGTTGTATTTGAGTACCTTAGCACCTTTCGCCATGAAGCAATAGGTGGGAGCGTAGCCATCATTATCTTCATCAGGCTTGTCGCTGGAGTCAGTTTCTTCAGTGTTGAAGATGGACTTGCTGACGAAAGCAGTAGCGACGGCCAGACTAGCCACACCAGATTCAGATTCTTCAGACGCCTCCTCTTCATCATTTTCCTCAGATTCAGCTTCAGAGTCCATTTCCTTGCCAATGAATGCCCGAGCCTTCTTGGAGCTGCTCTTCTTGTGAGATGAAGACTTTGAGGATTTTAATGACGAAGATTTTGATGATTTCTTCTTCTTCTTTGCATCATCAGAACTGTAATCCTTGTATTTCTTCTTCTTCATTTCCTTTTCCCACTGAGGACAATCTTGGATGTAGTGACCAGGTTTCTTGCATTTGTGGCACAGCCTTCTCTTATAGTCACTGGATGAGGAATCACTGCTTCTTGAGGATTTTCCAAAGCGACCACGTCTTGAGAACTTCTGGAATTTCTTCACGAGCAGTGCAAGCTCCTGGCTCAATTCTTCAGTATCACCAAGGCTACTACCAGAATCCTCATATTCAGAGTCAGACACAGCCTTGGCCTTCAGGGCACGTGGTTTGCCATAGTTTGAACCATAGAGATCTGTCTTTTCAGCAAGCTGGAACTCGTGAGTATTTAGCCTTTCGAGGATATCAGCAGGATCAAGAGACTTGTAGTCAGCACGTTCTTGTATCATCAGTCCCAGAGTATCAAATGAGGAATCAAGCGATCTCAACAGTTTCTTCACCACTTCATGATCAGTGATGTCAGTGGCACCGAGGGCTTGAAGCTCATTTGAGATGTCAGTGAGGCGATCAAAGGTTTGTTGGACATTTTCATTGTCGAGTCTTTTGAAGCGGTTGAAGAGATTCCGAAGAACATCGACTCGAGAGTCACGCTAAGTTGAAACTCCTTCATTTACTTTGGACAGCCTATCCCAGATAAGCTTAACAGTTTCCAAAGCACTCACTCTTCCATATTGTCCTTTGCTCAGATGGCCGCATATGATATTCTTCGCTTGAGAATCGAGTTGCTTGAATCTCTTCACATCGGTAGCGTTCAGTGAGGGTGAGAAAGAGGGAACACCATTTTCCACAACATACCAGAGATCGTTATCAATTGCCTCAAGATGCATTCGCATCTTGTTCTTCCAGTAGGGGTAGTCCGTCCCATCAAAGGTAGGACACCCAGCTGAGACCTTGATCATACCTGCGGTCGACATAACTAAAACTCCAGGCGGTTAAACCAAAATCACACAAAACAAGGGAGTACCTTGCTCTGATACCAATTGAAAGTGCGTTATATCGACTAGAGGGGGGTGAATAGGCGATTTTTATGAATTCTTCACTGAGGAATTTGCTGGTGAGGAAATTCCTTAGCGAAGAACTACTTGCAGCGGAATAAGTACTCAGAAGTAAGCATAGTCATCATGATGAAATGAAGACAAGCACAGAGTACAGAAAGCGTAATCACAGGATAACACAAGATGAAGACAAACAGACTGAAGAAATTGAACTAAGGAATTTGTGAAAGTCTTTAGTCAAAGTCTTCAAGCACAGATATGAACAAACATTCAACACAGTAATGAGGAAATGAAAGGGTTGAGGAGATAGAACCAGTTAGTTGGTGAAGACAATGATTTGGTAAACCAGTTCCAACTGTTGTCTCAGTTGTACGTCTGGTTGGAGCGGCTGAGTATTTAAACTCGAGGACACGCAGTCCCGGACACCCAGTCACTGAGCCACAACTCAGGACACCCATTCCTCACCGTATTCTCCTTGAACTAAGACCACGCAGGCCTCGTCCAATCACTCGTGGTAAGTCTTCAGGTGACTTCCAAACCTTCACAGACTTGGTCACTCGGCGATCCACAATTCCTCTTGGATGCTCTAGACCTTGACGCCTAATCGTCTGGAAGAAGCACAGTCTTCAAAGGTAACAAGCGTCGGATCCACGCGGGATCAATTTCTTCAGTGATGCTCAATCACTTTGGGTTTGTGGGGGTTTGGTTTTGGGGATTTTTCCTCACTTGATGATTTTCGCTCAAAGTCCTCGGAGGATGGGTTGCTCTCAAATGACAAGTGTCAAGTTCTCTCGGAGCAGCCAACCAACTAGTGGTTGTAGGGGGCGGCTATTTATAGCCTAGGGAGCAGCCTGACATGATAAGACATAAATGCCCTTCAATGATATGACCGTTAGGTGGATAGGATATTTTGGGACAGCCGGCACGCAGCACAGCAACGGTCGAAAATTTGACTCTCAAATTCCTCAGGGCTATCATGTTCCTCACTGTGTAGGCAATTCGCACTGGCGAATTCCTAACTCCTCAGTCAGAGCAAAGTCATTAGTGACCAGAAGAACTGCGTCTCTGTCACTGAAGAAATTGACTGAACTGTATGAGATTTCCAATGGCTTCACTCGAAGGGATTGGTAGGTGTAGGATTTTGAGTTGAGCATCACATGGAAATTTTTCCTTAGTATTTCCTCGACCCCCTTTAACAGTACGGTGTTTCCTATGACTCAAGAAAGAGAAAATGAAACTACGAAAACAAAAGTCTTCACGCTCCATGTTCCTCGAATGAGTACCAAGTCTTCAAGGTCACACCAATTTCTTCACTTTCAAAGTCTTCAGAAAGTCTTCAGAATATTAAGTCTTCAGTCGAAGAACTTCATTTTTAGGGGTCGACTTTTTCTGTAAATATCAAACTCCTCATAGACTTATAGACATGTGTACACTCACAAACGCATTAGTCCCTTAACCTATAAGTCTTCAATACACCAAAATCGCTAAGGGGCACTAGATGCACTTACATGATGTGAGTGTTAGCAATCAGAGAACGTTAAATGATGGTTGAGTATGTGGACTTGTGAAATATCGAGGATGTCACCTAGAGGGGGGGGGGGTGAATAGGCGCTTTAAAATAATTACGGTTTAGGCTTGAACAAATGCGGAATAAACCTATCGGTTAATTTGTCAAGCACAAAATCTAAAACAACTAGGCTCACCTATGTGCACCAACAACTTATGCTAAGCAAGATAAGTAACTATGTGATAGCAAGATATACGACAAGAAACAATATGGCTATCACAAAGTAAAGTGCATAAGTAAAGGGCTCATGTAAAAGATAACTGAGGCACGCGGAGACAACGATGTATCCCGAAGTTCACACCCTTGCGGATGCTAATCTCTGTTTGGAGCAGTGTGGAGGCACAATGCTCCCCAAGAAGCCACTAGGGCCACCGTAATCTCCTCACGCCCTCGCATAATGCAAGATGTCATGATTCCACTAAGGGACCCTTGAGGGCGGTCACCGAACCCGTACAAATGGCGACCCTTGGGGGCGGTCACCGAACCCGTACACTTTGGCAACCCTTGGGGGCGGTCACCGGTACCAGTCAAATTGCTCGAGGCGATCTCCACAACCTAATTGAAGACCGTGATGCTTGCCCGGAGCTTTACACCACAATGATTGAGCTCCGAACAACACCGACCGTCTAGGGCGCCAAGGCACCCAAGAGGAACAAGCTCTAGGGTGTCCAAACACCCAAGAGTAACAAGCTCAAGGGTACCAAGCACCCAAGAGTAATAAGCTTCTCAACTTGTAACTTCCACGTATCACGTGGAGAACTCAAACCGATGCAGCAAATGCAATGGCAAGGGCACACAGAGTGCCCAAATCCTTCTCTCTCAAATCCCACCGAAGCAACTAATGCTAGGGAGGAAGATGAGAGGAAGAACAAGAAGGAGAACACAAAGAACTCCAAGATCTAGATCCAATGGGTTCCCCTCACATAGAGGAGAAAGCGATTGGTGGAAATGTGGATCTAGATCTCCTCTCTCTTTTCCCTCAAAAACTAGCAAGAATCCATGGAGGGATTGAGAGTTAGCAAGCTCGAAGAAGGTCAACAATGGGGGAAGAACACGAGCTCAAAGGATGAGGTTCATTGGGGAAGAAGACCCCCTTTTATAGGTGGGGAAAAATCCAACCGTTATCCTCACAGCCCACACAGAGTGGTACTACCGCTCGTCCTCACGGTACTACCGCTAGGGATTGCGGTACTACCGCAAAGGGTAGCGGTACTACTGCTTGCGAGCGGTACTAAAAAAATACATTCGTGCCTACCACCGCATGACTTGGGACGAGTTTTTGGTCTGGAGCGGTACTACCGCTGTAGGAGCCGCGGTAGTACTGCTCTGGAGCGGTAGTAAAGCTACATCCGCTCCAATTCCCGGTAGTACCGCTGCAGCCTTTTCAGAACACCAAAACTGCCACAACTTTTGCAAACGGACTCCGAATTCGATGAAACCAAGTTTGTTGGAAAGCTGGAGACAAGGGCTAACACAATCTTGAAAGAAATATCAATAATAAGCAAAATAGAAAAGGCCCATAAGAAAAAGGTGAGAACCCTTCCTTGGATAAGACCGGTAAAACCTCCAACCGAAAACATCATAGAAGACGCATGCGAACTCCGTTTTTGATGAACTCAACCTTGTCATCAAGATGACCATAAGCTCTAAGACTCACAAAGAGAACCAAACAAGAACCAAGAAACATGATGCAAGGATGCAATGGTTTGAGCTCTCTACTAACGATATGATCAAGCTACCAACTTGAGAGCCTCCCTTGATAGTACGACAAACGATCCTATAACCCGGTCTCCCAACTACCACCACGAGACCGGTAAAATAGAAAACCTATCAAGGGAAAACCTTTGCCTTGCACATGGTCCACTTGAGCTAGATGATGACGATCTTGACTCCCTCAAGTTGGACCACCTTTCTTGATTGCGTTGGCTCGATGAAGACTAGATGATTGCTCCCCCATAGTTCACTATGGGTGAGCCACTCTTGGGCACATCTTCACAAGTTCATTGACACCACAATGGATGGCAAGATTCAAGCACTTGATCTCTTCGTGATGCTCCACTTGAACTTGCACACGGCAATCTTGATGACGATCACCACTTGATGTCATCCTTTCCATGGGTTGTATGATATCTTCCTCTTGACGCAAGCCCATGGATACGTACCTAACCCCACATAGAACTCTCACATAGACCATGGGTTAGTACACAAAGTGTAATGGACAATGCTTACCATACCATGGGATCACTTGATCCCTCTCTGTACATCTTCTACGCTTTGTGAGTTGATCAACTTAATTCACTCTTAACTTAGTATTGACCAACCTTGAATCTTTGCAACTCTCTTCATTTGATGATTTCTTGAAGGTAAACATGAATGATCACACAACCTTCTTCTTCAAGACATGCTTGCAATAAGCTCAACACTCACATGAGCAATCTTTGGATAATTCCTTAATGGCACCTTGGTTAACTCATAAACTCCTTGAAACCAACACATGGACTTCAAGAAAAGCCTATGGACAAATCCTTAAAATATAACTCAAGACAACCATTAGTCCATAGAGATTGTCATCAATTACCAAAACCAAACATGGGGGACCGCATGTTCTTTCAATCTCCCCCATTTTGTTAATTGATGACAATCACTTTCAAGAGAGTTTATATAAGGAATTATGCATCACCATGCAATGCAACAACCAATAGTGCATGCGAATGAGATGCAACTGCTAAGGAACAAAACCAAAGCAAGAGGAGATAACTCTCTAAACTTCTCCACAAAACTATCTAAAACTTCTCCCCCATTGGCATCGATTGCCAAAATGGGCGAAAATCTAAGAAGGCCAATATAAATTGTGGTCCTCCATAAATTGTGTATTTCTCAACAAGAGAGTGGAATGCAATACACATACCCAAAGGTAAATACTTGGAGGAACACAAACTATATTGAGGCACAAAGATTGCTAAAGAATGATATGCCACAAAGACATAACAAAGAGAGACACAAGCAATGAAGCAGTCAAAATATACGAATTGAAGCAAGCAATCAAAGGATATCAACTGAACCAACTAGACCAAGGATCCTATGAGCCACAAGAATAAATGATATTATGATATGAGCAGAGGAGTGTTCTAAAGAAACTAGAGAAGCTCCCCATGATTTTTGCACAAATAAGAATATTTGTATTGGATACAAAGTGCACAAAATAGGATCATAGCTCCCCCAAAATCAATAAAAACTCACAACCAGTGCGAGTGAGCATATAGGAAACAAAGCCTAGCACTTGCAACAAGCACATGGTTGAGCAACATGTAAAAGAGGCAACTTAATAATAGGCTCAACCAAAATGATGTGTGTGAGTCATGACAAAGCACTTGAGAAGACTAATATAAGGATGAGCATAAAGCATCAACATAGTCTTGGGTAAATGAGATACACGGTGCATGACATGTCGTCCCCACACACACCAAGCAAACGGGTTCACAAGAACACTAAAAATGCAAAATGAATAACCAACACTTGTGACAACCCATGGTGAAGAAAGAAAAAGAAAGCCTTATCAAGACGAGGGATACCAATTAAGATGGCAAAAGCCTCATAAAGACAAGCATGAGGAAACAAATCTTCACCACACAAGAGTGCATCAAGATGCAACGAGATAAGACACACACTCAAGGCAAAAGCTTTCATGGAGCCACCAAATAAAATAAACAAAATAAAGACAAGGTGGACGTGAAAGAAAGGATATCATTTAGATATGCAACTTCTCTCAAGTGTATAAGGTTCTAGGTAGACGAAATCGTGATGATATATGTCTACAAAGAAGGATGTACACCCGATATAGTTACAACACGCAGGAACAAGATATCCACAAGGAAGTCATACATATACCAATAAGATATTTTCTTGGAAGCATAGCACATGGCTAGATATGGTCTTATTGTATATAAATGAATTCCTACCACACAACCATCAAAGACATCACAACTAGCAACATGAGATCATCGTTGAGATGCTTTGAGAAAGGAAACAAGTATCACAAGAAAGAATGCATTTCATGCACATCTCATCCAATTTGAGACTTGGTGGAGTTTCCCCTATATATTGGGTCAACGAAAGAAAGCATGCCAAATAGAATACATGAAGTAAATATGCATGCTCGAAACTTTCAAGAATCGAAACCAAATGAAAAAGAAATGCCAAGTGAAAAGGATACCGAATGGAGAAATCATCACTTGGAAGATATCATTAAAGATACATCAAGGAATGATATATCCATTGATACACACTAAATTAAAGATGTCAAACTCCCAAAGAGAGGATGGTTCCAAACAAACCAGGCTCTCAACAAAGTTTCATGATGGCACAAAGTACCAAAAAGAAAACGGCTTGCCTTCCACCAACACACACTTGATAAGGATCACAAGAAGAGTGTTCTAAAGAAAATAGGATAGCTCCCCCACGAGTTGTGCATTATAGAGAATTTGCATTTGAATACAAAATGCACAAGATGGGATAACCACTTTCACTGTATCTAGAAAACACTAGACAAGAACAAGAAATTAAAAGATCCACAAGTGGTATGCAAGACAACGGGAGTTGACACAATCCTTGGCAAGAGAAAAGGCAAATAAAAACAAAAACCAATGTAAAGATGATCAATAGATTCTACCACACATAAGTGAATACCAATTGTCAAAAGACAAGAAGTATTTGGAAATAATTCCCAGTGGTAGATAACAAGGATATTCAACATCATCTTCACAACCAACACAAGCAAGCTGCAACTTGTAGAGCTAACATGTCACCTAGGAACAATATAATTACAATATCAACTCTAAGTGACAATATCTCAAATGTACACATTCTCTAGGCTTGTAATATGCCCATAGCATATTACTCCCCCATAATGTGATACCAAAGAAAACTTAACAAGAGGCAATAAGAGGATCCAACAAGAGATAATCAATGGACTTTTAGAATTTGAATTTCTCATGAGAGATATACCACCTAGCGACTAGATACTCTTGTAATATCAATACTAGATGGTATTCCTCATGTACACACATTTATAAGATTGTGAGGTGCACAAAGCACATCACTCCCCCATAATGGGATATTCCATTAATCTCTCACAAGAGCCAACTAAGAAACAAACAAGATGCACAAAGGCTCAACGCACGACACACACGTACATGACGTGAACATACACATACTTGATTACTCAAGTTAAGAAAATTGGAAACACATCATATACAAACACATGCAAGGTACAAAACCACAACATGCTTAGGGGCAAGTAACTATCAGTGTAAACAATTTAAGTACGAGTTACCGCAAGGAGGAACATTGGATATAACATAGAAACTTGATAACCCAATTGACTTGGCTTGAGACAATAAGAATGATGAAGTCCCCTTAATTCTTCATAATGTAGCCAAGTCTCCAATGCTCTCCAACAACACCTATTGATCAAGTTTGAGCTTGTTGGTCCCCAACCAAGTTGGGTCCTAAGAGGTTAGTCACAATAGTTTTGGCAACCCAAATGGTTCTTTTCTTGACACCACTTTGAGTACCAACAAACTTGGCAAACACATTGCCAACCTTATCCTTCCCAAGAGAATAGATATTATCAATAATAGTTGGGTTGGATAAGTTACCACTAGTGCATGAAGAAGCGACGTGACCTTTCTCACGACATAAGTAGCAACGTCTACTCTTCACTTTCTTCTCAGTTGATTTCTCAACTTGAGAAGCATTAGCTTGAGTATTCTTGGGAAGAGGCATTTCTTCAACTTGTGGTTGAGCATGAGATTGAACTTGTGGCCGCTTCCCTTGTTGCTTGTCACTAATGGCCTTCTTCTTCAATGGGCAAGATCTCACATCATGCCCTTTAATTTTGCACTTGAAGCAAACAATCTTGGCCGAATTCTTGACTTGTTCTTGGCCCTTCCTCTTGTTCAACTTGGACTTCTTCTTGTTGGAGTTGAATCCAAGTCCACCTTTGTCATTGGGGGATTTTTGCACACTCAAGATATTGTTGAGTGTGGATTTCCCTTCATGACTCTTTTCCAAGTCTTTCTTCAAAGAAGTGACTTGGGCCTTGAGCTCTTTGATTTCCTCTACGTGGTTAGTCTCAACACAAGTACTAGAGGAAGTATAAGCTTCATCATTAGAGCAACAAGGCAAGGAAAACAATTCATCACAAGATGTACCAATGTTATGCATAGACGAATTACGAGGACTAGCACAAGGCAATATAGCATTTTGACTAAAAGTAGTGCTAATATCCACATGAGGCTCACTATATGTTACCTTAGCAATCATAGCCTCATGAGCTATTTTTAGCACATTATGGGATACAAGAAGATCATCATGAGAGCTAGAAAGCTTTTCACGACTTTCTTCCAATTTCCCATACTTGCTAGATAGCAACTCAAGTTGAGCACTTAGCTTAACATTCTCCTTTAAAATGGATGCTTCACAAGAAATAGAGTTAGTAGCACAAGCATCATCATTAACTAAAAGAGGAGAAGGCAACTTGGAAAGCTCTTTTAAATAAGAAGCTTCAAGTTGAGCATGAGACTCGGTGAGTTTGATGAGCTCACCCTTGATGACCCTTGAGCCATTTTCGAGGTGCCCAAAATCCTCAAGGAGTCTAGCATGAGCAACTTCAAGCTTAGCATTTTTAGTTTCAAAAACATTGGCCACCTCAAGAGCTCTATCATTAGATTCCTTCACTCTAGATAATTCTAGAGCAAAAGTCTCCTCAAGAGATTCCTTGGTGGTTTGTTCAAGTTCAAGTGCTTGAGAGAGGTCCGCAATCTCATTAGCGTAATCACGCTCATGACCTTCCATTTTATCAATGGTGACCTCATGCTCCTCAAGACGAGATTCCAACTCATCAATATATTTCTTGCTCTCAATAGCAATCGACATGATTTCCATGAAGTTGGAACGAGCAATTTTATTCTTAAGAAGAGCTTTAAAAATCATTTTCCCCCTTAATTTTTAAGGAGGCAACATCATCATTCTCTTCATCATAATCGACATCATCATCACTTTTGCCATCATCAATATCATCATAAGATATATTGGGATTCAAAGTGGGAGATACCTTTGAAGCCTTGGCCATAAGGCAAAAAGCAATAGATGATGATGTAGGATCCCTTGAAGCACCATTCAAGACCACATCTTGTTCCATGGAGTGTTGGGGTTTCCTCTACATTGTTAGCACAACAACTCGAGGAAATACATGCATTTTTATCATGGCAACAAGATATAGCAAGCATATCATCATGAGATTTAGTCAAGCAATTTCTACATGATATGCAAGAACTATCAACACAAGCATGTGAAACATTTGGAGTGCTCGAAGTGCTAAAGTCCAAAGATAAAGCATTGCAATAAGAAAGTGATGAAGGATTATCAACAACAAGCCCACTATCATCATTGCAATGAACACCACTACTCACCATGTCATTACCATCTGGAAAACCACATGTAGGTGAAGTAGAAGAAGTTGAGAATGCAACACGGTCGGAGGTGGAGGGAGAACGATCATCCTTACATATCTTGGACACACCATATTTATCTTGAAGCTTTGTCCACAACTCATGAGCATCCCCGAACGGCATGAGTTCAAATATAACTACATTGCTCAAAGCATCGAAAAGCACATTAGAAGCTTGAGCATTGAGATAAGAGTTTTTCTCATCCTCTAAAGATAAGCTTTGGGGATCCTTTGGAGGAGAAAAACCCATATCTACAATTCGCTCTAAATTTGGGTCCATGACCGTAAAGAGATTAAGCATGCAAATCACCCAAACATCAAAATTTGTGCCATCAAAACTAAGAGTGTCAGAGAATCCTAATCCCCTAGTCGACATCTTTACTCTCTAGGCAGTTAAGCCCAACAAAGAGAGACGAGGCTCTGATACCAATTGAAAGATCGAGGATGTCGCCTAGAGGGGGGGTGAATAGGCGCTTTAACATAATTACGGTTTAGGCTTGAACAAATGCGGAATAAACCTAGCGGTTAATTTGTCAAGCACAAAATCTAAAACAACTAGGCTCACCTATGTGCACCAACAACTTACGCTAAGCAAGATAAGTAACTATGTGATAGCAAGATATACGACAAGAAACAATATGGCTATCACAAAGTAAAGTGCATAAGTAAAGGGCTCATGTAAGAGATAACCGAGGCACGCGGAGACGACGATGTATCCCAAAGTTCACACCCTTGCGGATGCTAATCTCCGTTTGGAGCGGTGTGGAGGCACAATGCTCCCCAAGAAGCCACTAGGGCCACCGTAATCTCCTCACGCCCTCGCACAATGCAAGATGCCGTGATTCCACTAAGGGACCCTTGAGGGCGGTCACCAAACCCGTACAAATGGCGACCCTTGGGGGCGGTCACCGAACCCGTACACTTTGGCAACCCTTGGGGGCGGTCACCGGTACCCGCCAAATTGCTCGGGGCGATCTCCACAACCTAATTAAAGACCTCGACGCTTTCCCGGAGCTTTACACCACAATGATTGAGCTCCGAACAACACCAACCGTCTAGGGCGCCAAGGCACCCAAGAGGAACAAGCTCTAGGGTGTCCAAACACCCAAGAGTAACAAGCTCAAGGGTACCAAGCACCCCAAGAGTAATAAGCTTCTCAACTTGTAACTTCCACGTATCACGTGGAGAACTCAAACCGATGCAACAAATGCAATGGCAAGGGCACACGGAGTGCCCAAATCCTTCTCTCTCAAATCCCACCGAAGCAACTAATGCTAGGGAGGAAGATGAGAGAAAGAACAAGAAGGAGAACACCAAGAACTCCAAGATCTAGATCCAATGGGTTCCCCTCACATAGAGGAGAAAGTGATTGGTGGAAATGTGGATCTAGATCTCCTCTCTCTTTTCCCTCAAAAACTATCAAGAGTCCATGGAGGGATTGAGAGTTAGCAAGCTCGAAGAAGGTCAACAATGGGGGAAGAACACTAGCTCAAAGGATGAGGTTCATTGGGGAAGAAGACCCCCCTTTTATAGGTGGGGAAAAATCCAACCGTTATCCTCACAACCGGCACAGAGCGGTATTACCCCTCGTCCTCACGGTACTACCGCTAGGGATCGCGGTACTACTGCTTGCGAGCGGTACTAAAAAAATACATTCGTGCTTACCACTGCATGACTTGGGATGAGTTTTTGGTCCGGAGAGGTACTACCGCTGTAGGAGCCGCGGTAGTACTGCTCTGGAGCGGTAGTAAAAAATTACATCCGCTCCAATTTGCGGTAGTACCGCTGCAGCCTTTTCAGAACACCAAAACTGCCACAACTTTTGCAAACAGACTCCGAATTCGATGAAACCAAGTTTGTTGGAAAGCTGGCGACAAGGGCTAACACAATCTTGAAAGAAATATCAATAAGAAGCAAAATATAAAAGGCCCATAAGAAAAAGGTGAGAACCCTTCCTTGGATAAGACCGGTAAAACCTCCAACACCGAAAACATCATAGAAGACGCATGCGAACTCTGTTTTCGATGAACTAAAGCTTGTCATCAAGATGACCATAAGATCTAAGACTCACAAAGAGAACCAAACAAGAACCAAGAAACATGATGCAAGAATGCAATGGTTTGAGCTCTCTACTAACGATACGATCAAGCTACCAACTTGAGAGCCCCCCTTAATAGTACGGCAAACGATCCTATAACCCGGTCTCCCAACTACCACCACGAGACCGGTAAAATAGAAAACCTATCAAGGGCAAACCTTTGCCTTGCACATGGTCCACTTGAGCTAGATGATGACGATCTTGACTCCCTCAAGTTGGACCACCTTTCTTGATTGCGTTGGCTCGATGAAGACTAGGTGATTGCTCCCCCATAGTTCACTATGAGTGAGCCACTCTTCGGCACATCTTCACAAGTCCATTGACACCACAATGGATGGCAAGATTCATGCACTTGATCTCTTCATGATGCTCCACTTGAACTTGCACACGGCAATCTTGATGATGATCACCACTTGATGTCATCCTTTCCATGGGTTGTATGATATCTTCCTCTTGACGCAAGCCCATGGATACGTACCTAACCCCACATAGAACTCTCACATAGACCATGGGTTAGTACACAAAGTGCAATGGACAATGCTTACCATACCATGGGATCACTTGATCCCTCTCCGTACATCTTCTACGCTTTGTGAGTTGATCAACTTGATTCACTCTTGACTTAGTCTTGATCAACCTTGAATCTTTGCAACTCTCTTCATTTGGATGATGTCTTGAAGGTAAACATGAATGATCACACAACCTTCTTCTTCAAGACATGCTTGCAATAAGCTCAACACTCACATGACCAATCTTCAGATAATTCCTTAATAGCACCTTGGTCAACTCATAAACTCCTTGAAACCAACACATGGACTTCAAGAAAAGCCTATGGACAAATCCTTCAAATATAACTCAAGACAACCATTAGTCCATAGAGATTGTCATCAATTACCAAAACCAAACATGGGGGCACCGCATGTTCTTTCAACTTGCCTAAAGGCTCCGATACGTGAACCTTCCTGAAAATATGTTGAATTGTAATTGCAAAGTTGACTAAAAACATAGTTTGTTGGTTTTCAATAGGGTTAACACTTTATACTTCAATGTTGTGACGAATTGCTACTTGTTAATGAGAAGTTATATGATAAAAGTTGTGTGATAAAGTTTAATGTTAAAGTTCTTTGTTGTTATAATAATAATAAGCATGATGCTTCTATGTCCGTGTTTTGTTTTTATCGACACCTCTCTCTAAGCATGTGGGCATGTTTTTCGACTTCGGTTTTTCGCTTGAGGACAAGCGAGGTCTAAGCTTAGGGGAGTTGATATGTCCATTTTGCATCATGTTTTCCTACTGTTATTTATAATGTTTCTATGCATAATAATGCTTTTTGGAGTAATTCTAATGCCTTTTCTCTCATAATATGCAAGGTTTACACAAAGAGGGAGAATGCCGGCAGCTGGAATTCTAGACCTGAAAAATCTATGTCAGAGTTACCTATTTTGCACATCTCCAAATGAGCTGAAAATTTACGGAGAATTGTTTTGCAATATATAGAAAATATTGGAGCAAATACTGGAGGGGGCCACCATGGTGAGCACAAGACACCAGGGCGCGCCTGGGCCCCCAGGCGCGCCCTGGTGGATTGTGCCCTCCTCGGCCCACCTTCGGTGCCCATCTTCTGGTATATAGGTCATTTTGACCTAGAAAAAATTAGAGGGGGACTTTCGGGACAAAGCGCCACCCTCTAGAGGCGGAACTTGGGCAGGAGCACTTTTGCCCTCCGGTGGAGCGATTCCGCCAGTGGAACTTCCCCCCGGAGGGGGAAATCACCGCCATCGTCATCACCAACAACTCTCCCTTCCTTGGGAGGGCAATCTTCGTCAACATCTTCAACAGCACCATCTCCTCTCAAACCCTAGTTCATCTCTTGTGTTCAATCTTTGTACCGGAACCTCAGATTGGTACTTGTGGGTGACTAGTAGCGTTGATTACATCTTGTAGTTGATTGCTATATGGTTTATTTGGTGGAATATTATATGTTCAGATCCATTATGCTATTTAATACCCCTCTTATCTTGACCATGATTATAATTTGTGAGTAGTTACTTTTGTTCTTGAGGTCTCGGAGAAGTCATGTTGCAAGTAACCATGTGAACTTGATATGTGTTCGATATTTTTATGATATGTATGTTGTGATTCCCTTAGTGGTGTCATATGAATGTCGAGTACATCGCACTTCACCATATTTGGGCCTAAGGGAATGCATTGTGGATTAGTTATTAGATGATGAGTTGCTAGAGTGATAGAAGCTTAAACCCTAGTTTATGCGCTACTTGGTAAGGGAACGATTTGGATCCGAAAGTTTAATGCTATGGTTAGATTTTATCTTAATACTTTTATCGTAGTTGTGGATGCTTGCGAGGGGGTTAAAAACAAGTAGGAGGTTTGTTCAAGTAAGAACAACAGCTAAGCACCAGTCCACCCACATACCAAATTATAGAAGTAGCGAACACAAATTAAACCAACATGATGAAAGTGATATGGTAAAATTCCAGTGTACCCTCAAGAACACTTTGCTTATCATAAGAGACCATTTTGGACCATCTTTTGCCACAAAAGGATTGGGGCTACCTTGCTGAACTTTATTTACCATTACCGTCACTTGCTCGTTACAAATTATCTTGCTATCAAACTACTTGTTACCGAAATTAACTTGCTGAAAACCACTTGTCATTTCCTTCTGCTCCTCGTTGGGTTCGACAATCTTACTTATCGAAAGGACTAGGATTGATCCCCTATACTTGTGGGTTATCAATCCTCACACTGAAATGCTTTGTGCCATGTTTGCTGGTTTTAGAAGTCTTCGTAAGGAAAGTGCCATGGAATTTACTGATCGGTTGACCAATATTGTTGAAAGACTTCATCAACGAGGAGTAACAGGTATCCCTGATAGAGATGTAGTCAACAAGCTACTGAGTGCTCTTGATGCAACCTTCCATCCAAACATAGCTGAAATCAAGCAACGACCAGACTATGAAGAACTTCACTACGTCGAGGTCATGACGCTGTTGTTTATTCACAAAGAAAAGATGGAACTTGAAAATGGATACCAAGAATCTTCTTCGAAAAGTGAAGGGGAAATTCTTTCACACTATGGCAGCTCACAAGCAGAAGATGTCGAGAATCAACACACTATTACAAGGGAACTAGAAATACTCATAGAAAGGCTAAGTGATCTCAGAATACAGAATCTCTCACAAATGATGAAGAATTTGACTTGCCTGAATCTTCAAGAAATTTACCACCGAAAGAAATAGAGTGCTTAAAGTGCAAACAATTTAGTCACCTCATAGTAGATTGTCCTTGCTGGGACAAAAAACCTAGCAACAGATGGATGCATCTTCACTGCAATGGATTCACTCGAATAGATCATCACACTAAGCTCTTGATAACCCACAAGTATAGGGGATCGCAACAGTTTTCGAGGGTAGAGTATTCAACCCAAATTTATAGATTCGACACAAGGGGAGCCAAAGAATATTTGCAAGTATTAGAGTTGAGTTGTCAATTCAACCACACCTGGATCTCAAATATCTGTAGAAAAGTGATCATTAGCGCAGTAATATGATAGTTTGATACCAGTGGTAACAGTAGTAATAACGGTAATGGTGATAGCAATGGTTTTGTAGCAAGTGTAACGGTAACAGCAGCAATAGTAACTTATCAAGAACAATATGTGGAAAACTCGTAGGCATTGGATTGGTGAATTTGTTGGATGATATTCTCATGTAACAGTCATAACCTAGGGCGATACAAAACTAGCTCCAGTTTTTATAAATATAATGTAGGCATGTATTCTGTAAATAGTCATAGAAACTCTTAGAAATTCATGACTAACCATGTCAATAGTAAATTTTAGAAATTATATTAAGTCATATCAATGGGATAATCAACTAGAGAGCAATAATAAGACATACCAAATGCCAACACTTTGTCAAAACAACCATGATATAGTATGACAACAGTGGTATCTTGCTAGCCCTTTTCGAGACCACAAAACATAAATGCAGAGCACCTCCAAAGTTCAAGCAACGACTAAATATTGTAATTCATGGTAGAAAAGATCCGGTCATGATGCATTCAACATTAACTATACATAATGCATGAGGATGACAATAGTGATCTCAGGTCTGGTGCTTGTTTGAGAAGGTGATGTTGGGGAACGTAGTAATTTCAAAAAAAATCCTACGCACACACAAGATCATGGTGATGCATAGCAATGAGAGGGGGAGTGTCTCTTTATACCCTTGAAGATCGCTAAGCGAAAGCGTTTATCAACGCGGTTGATGTAGTCGTACATCTTCACGATCTGACCGATCCAAGTACCGAACGCACGGCACCTCCGAGTTCTGCACACGTTCAGCTCGATGACGTCCTTGCCTTCTCGATCCAGCAAGACGGACGAAGTAGTAGATGAGTTCCGGCAGCACGACGGCGTGGTGACGGTGTTGGTGAAGAACAATCTCCGCAGGGCTTCGCCTAAGCACTACGCAAACTATGACGGAGGATAAACTAGAGGGGACGGGTTGCCGGCACACGGCTTGGTGTTTCTTGATGTGTCTTTGGTGCTAGCCCTGCCCCTCTATTTACATGTTGAGCCCTGGGGTCGAAACTTGGAGTAAAAGCCTCCTCACAGTCGGTTTTGCCCGAAAGGCAAGAGTCCTACACGGACTCCAAGGCTAGACGCCAGGGTTCCCGGCGTCTACCCCCTAGACGCCAGCGTTCCTGGTGTCTAGCCTCTGGTCTCCGCAAAACATCCTTTTGCACTTTCCAAAAGCCTCGTGGGCTTTCCCCTTTGGCCCAAATAACGTGTTCTCGTACCCAAACATTTCAGGGAACATCCGGAACCCCTTCCGATGAATTCCGGAACCCTTCCGGAGATCAAACACTATTATCCCATATATCAAACTTTATCTCCGGACCATTCCGGAGTTCCTCGTCATGTCTGTGATCTCATCTGGGACGCCGAACAACATTCGGTTACCAACATACATAACTCATATAATAGTATATCGTCAACGAACGTTAAGCGTGCGGACCCTACGAGTTCGAGAACTATGTAGACATGACCATGACATCTCTCTGGTCAATAACCAATAGCAGAACCTGGATGCCCATATTGGCTCCTACATATTCTACGAAGATCTTTATCAGTCAAACTGCATAACAACATACGTTGTTCCCTTTGTCATCCGTATGTTACTTGCCCGAGATTCGATCGTCGGTATCCCAATACCTAGTTCAATCTCGTTATCGGCAAGTCTCTTTACTCGTTATGTAATGCATCATTCCGTAACTAACTCATTAGCTACATTGTTTGCAAGGCTTATAGTGATGTGCATTACCGAGAGGGCCCCGAGATACCTCTCCGACAATCAGAGTGACAAAACCTAATCTCGAAATACGCCAACTCAACATGTACCTTTGGAGACACCTGTAGAGCTCCTTTATATCACCCAGTTACGTTGTGACATTTGGTAGCACACAAAGTGTTCCTCCGGTAAATGAGAGTTGCATAATCTCATAGTTGTAGGAACATGTATAAGTCATGAAGAAAGCAATAGTAACATACTAAAACGATCAAGTGCTAAGCTAACGGATTGGGTCATGTCAATCACATCACTCTACTAATGATGTGATCCCTTTAATCAAATGACAACTCATGTCTATGGTTAGGAAACATAACCATCTTTGATTGATGAGCTAGTCAAGTAGAGGCATACTAGTGACATTAAGTTTGTCTATGTATTCACACATGTATTATGTTTCCGGTTAATACAATTCTAGCATGAATAATAAACATTTATCATGATATAAGGAAATAAATAATAACTTTATTATTGCGTCTAGGGCATATTTCCTTCAGTCTCCCGCTTGCACTAGAGTCAATAATCTAGTTCACATAGCCATGTGATTCAACACCAAAATTCATATATGTATATGATTAATATCCATAGTTCACATCGTCATGTGACCAACACCCAAAGGGTTTACTAGAGTTAATAATCTAGTTCACATCGCTATGTGATTAACACCCAAAGAGTACTAAGGTGTGATCATGTTTTGCTTGTGAGAGAAGTTTAGTCAACGGGTCTGTCACATTCAGAGTCGTATGTATTTTGCAAAATATTCTATGTCTACAATGCTCTGTACGGAGCTACTCTAGCTAATTGCTCCCACTTTCAATATGTATCCAGATTGAGACTTAGAGTCATATGGATCAGTGTCAAAACTTGCATCGACATAACCCTTTACGACGAACCTCTTGTCACCTCCACAATCGAGAAACATATCCTTATTCCATTAAGGATAATTTTGACCAATGTCTAGTGATCTACTCTTAGATCACTATTGTACTCCCTTGCCAAACCAGGGCAGAGTATACAATAGATCTGGTCTATAACATGGCATACTTTTATAGAACCTATGACTGAGGCATAGGGAATGACTTTCATTCTCTTTCTATTTTCTGCCGTGGTCGGGATTTGGGTCTTACTCAATTTCACACCTTTGCAACACATGCAAGAACTCTTTCTTTGACTGTTCCATTTTGAACTAATTCAAAATCTTATCAAGGTATGTACTCATTGAAAATCTTATCAAGCGTCTTGATCTATCTCAATAGATCTTGATGCTCAATATGTAAGTTGCTTTACTGAGGTCTTTCTTTTAAAGAACTCCTTTCAAACACTTCTTTATGCTTTCCAGAAAAATTCTACATCATTTCTGATCAACAATATGTCACTCACATATACTTATCAGGAAGGCTGTAGTGCTCCCACTCACTTTATTGTAAATACAGGCTTCACTTCAAGTCCGTATAAGACTATATGCTTTGATCAACTTATCAAAGCGTATATTCCAACTCCGAGATGCTTGCTCCAGTCCATAGATGGATCGCTGGAGCTTGCACATTTTGTTAGCACCTTTAGGATTGACAAAACCCTCTGGTTGCATAATATACAACTATTCTTTAAGAAAACCATTAGGGAATGCAGTTTTGACATCCATTTGCCAGATTTCATAAAATGTGGCAATTGCTAACATGATTCGGACAGACTTAAGCATCGCTACAGTTGAGAAAATCTCATTATAGTCAACACCTTGAACTTGTCAAAAACCTTTTTCCACAAGTCTAGCTTTGTAGATAGTAACACTACTATCAGCATCCATCTTCCTCTTGAAGATCCATTTATTCTTAATGACTCACTGATCATCGGGCAAGTCAATCAAAGTCCACACATTGTTCTCATACATGTATCCCATCTCAGATTTCATGGCTTCAAGCCATTTCACGGAATCTGGGCTCATCATCCCTTCCTCATAGTTCATAGGTTCATCATGGTCTAGTAACATGACTTCTAGAATAGGATCACCGTACCACTCTGGTGCGGACCGTACTCTGGAAGACCTACGAGTTTCTGTAATAACTTGATCTGAAGTTTCATGACCATCATCATTAAATTCCTCACTAATTGGTGTAAGAATTACTGGAACTGATTTCTGTGATGAATTACTTTCCAATTCGGGAGAAGGTACAATTACCTTATCAAGTTCTACTTTCCTCCCACTCACTTCTTTCGAGAGAAACTCTTCTCTAGAAAGGATCCATCTTAGCAATGAGTATCTTGCCTTCGGATCTGTGATAGAAGGTGTACCCAACTGTTTCCTTTGGGTATTCTATGAAGACACATGAGGGAGTCCTGGACTAGGGGGTGTCCGGATAGCCGGACTATCATCATCGGCCGGACTCCAAGACTATGAAGATACAAGATTGAAGACTTCATCCCGTGTTCGGATGGGACTTTCCTTGGCATGGAAGGCAAGCTTGGCGATACGGATATGTAGATCTCCTACCATTGTAACCGACTCTGTGTAACCCTAGCCCTCTCCTGTGTCTATATAAACTGGAGGGTTTTAGTCCGTAGGACACATCCATTACAACAATCGTACCATAGGCTAGCTTCTAGGGTTTAGCCTCCTTGATCTCGTGGTAGATCCACTCTTGTACTACCCATATCATCAATATTAATCAAGCAGGAGTAGGGTTTTACCTCCATCGAGAGGGCCCAAACCTGGGTAAAAACATCGTGCCCCTTGTCTCCTGTTACCATCCACCTAGACGCACAGTTTGGGACCCCCTACCCAAGATCCGCCGGTTTTGACACCGACATTGGTGCTTTCATTGAGAGTTCCTCTGTGCCATCACCGATAGGAAGGATGCCTCTTCCCGTCTTTAAAGATGATATCTTCGCCAAAGGAGCCTTGGCCGCCGGCCAAACTATCTGGCTGGGTGGCTTTCTCATGACCGCCTGTTCGGCCACCGCTTCGACGATGACCTCTCGGGTCATCAAAAGCAATCTTCACGTCAACTCGGAATTCGCCGAGCAGCTGGATCCAATAGAGCTCTCGTCCGTAAACGAGCTCTTGGATCGCATCGCCACCCTGGGAGTCGCTACAGACTACAATCAGATTGGGCTTAAAACCGATCTGAGAGAGATTAACTCTCCCCAGGTTACCCACCACGTTGCGGTGGTAGAGGAACAACGCGGCGACTCTTCTCTTGTATTGAAAACTAGTCATGTCCGGGCTCCCGAACCCTCCATGCCGGATTCTCGCGGAGGGACGGACTTCGATCAAGCACTGAACCTAAAGTCAGGCATCGGACCGGACTCGTTGGACAACGTCCAGCAATCCAAGCTTCCAAATTTGGAAACTTCTCGACCCTTGAGCCTCGAGATGGGTAGGGTTCCGGACTCAATTCCACCCGCCCACCCAGACATATGCAATCTATCTCAAATCCTGCAAGCGCCCGCTGAAACAGTACATCATTACTGGGCTAGATTCCTCCTGGTTACGGACAGGATAAAGGACTGTCGAGAGGAAAACGCAATTTCAATTTTTTGCAATAATTGCACGGACGAGGGAATCTTGAACGCCGTCAGTCGTCGTGAAATTACACGCTTCGCCGATCTGGCGTCCATAGTACGAAAGTACTGTGCGATGGAGAGTTTCCGGAAAACCGAAACTAAGTTTTGGGACAATCCGGCCCCGAATACAACCCTAGTCCGTAACAAAAGGGTGCATCACACTCAGGCACCAGGTACAAAAACCAAAAAGCAAAAACCCCATAAAGGGCACGAAACCGTACTGGAGGGATGGCTCAACGGACTCTGTAAAATTCATAGTACAGAAGGCGCCACCCCAACTCATAGCCTCCGAGCATGTTGGATACTGCAGCAGGTGGCCAAAAGTGGCGAGGAGCTTCTAGCCCCGGAAAACCACTCCAACAGTACCAGTATGGTGTCAACAGTCTTCGAGACTTTCGCATCAAATAATATGCGAAAACGAACAATCCGCAGCCTCGCCGAAGTCTACCAAGTAGCAACACCAAATCCATGGAGCGACACGGCCATCACCTTCAACGCCAGCGACGAACCTAAATTCCGAACAGCCCGAGCACCAGCCGCATTGGTCCTCAGTCCAATAGTGGACGGCTTTCGTCTTACCAAGGTACTCATGGATGGCGGCAGCGGACTAAACCTCATCTACAAGGAAACTCTTCAAAAAATGGAAATAGACTGGAGCCGCATTGAGCGGAAGCAGCACAACCTTTAGAGGAATAATCCCTAGCCGGGAAGCACGTTGCACAGGAAAAATCACACTTGATGTGGTGTTCGGCTCACTGGACAATTACAGGTCCGAAGAGGTCACGTTCCAAGTGGCCCCGTTTAGCAGCGGATATCACGCTATATTAGGACGAGAGGCATTCACAATTTTTCAAGCCATACCCCATTACGGGTACATGAAGCTTAAGATGCCTGGGCCCGGCAGGATAATCACTCTCGTTAGTGATCCGGACATAGCACTCCGCGCCAAAAACAAGACAACCGCATTAGCCCTGGAGGCACTATCCGAAGCCCTAGCGGCGGAGGAACTCACTGCGCTGCGCTCTACGGTGAATAGGGACGGTGTGATACTCAATAAGAGATCCAAGTCCACCTCCTTTAAACCAGCGGATGAAATAGTCAAATTTCAGGTCCATCCAACGGACCCAACAAAGACGGCCTCCATCGGGGCACAGTTGAACCCTGATGTAGATGCCGCACTGCGAGAATTCCTTCGGGAAAATTGGGACATCTTTGCCTGGCACCCTTCAGATATGCCAGGAATCCCACGCAGATTGGCAGAACATAGCCTAAACATCCTAAAAGGATTCAAGCCAGTCAAACAGGCTCTTCGGCGATTTTCCAAACCCAAAAGACAGGCAATGGGAGAAGAGCTAGCCAAACTACTGGAAACCGGATTCATCAGAGACATCAAACATCCGGACTGGCTAGCAAACCTGGTAATGGTACCAAAGAAGGACAAATCCTGGCGCCTATGCGTCGATTTTAAAGACCTCAACAAGGCCTGCCCAAAGGATCCCTTCCCCCTTCCCCGCATCGACCAAATAATTGATGCTACTGCAGGGCACGATTCATTGTGCTTCCTCGACGCATACTCCGGCTACCATCAAATCAAGATGGCGGAGGCGGACCAAGCCGCAACGGCATTCATTACTCCATATGGACCATTCTGCTTCAACACGATGCCCTTCGGACTCAAAAACACCGGCGCAACATATCAGTGCATGATTCAGACATGTCTGGCTACCCAGATCAGCAGTAGAGGCATACGTAGACGACGTAGTCGTCAAAACCAGACACATCGAGACTCTAGTAGACGATTTGAGGCTCACATTCGACAACCTCCGAGCATATGACATTAAGCTGAATCCGGAAAAATGCGTTTTTGGCGTACGAGCCGGAAAGCTCCTGGGCTTCATTGTACCCAGCCAAGATTCGAGCTCTATGACAGCTGGATATTCCAAAAGACCTCAAACAAATACAAAAATTGACTGGATGCGTGGCGGCTCTAAGCCGCTTTATCTCCCGTTTGGGAGAAAAGGCATTGCCCCTCTATCGCCTCCTCAGGCGCACCGAACACTTCAAGTGGACGGATGCTGCCACTGCCAGACTCGAAGAAATAAAAGCCATATTGGCAACAAATCCGGTCCTGGCTGCGCCTAACCTTGGCGAACCAATGTTGTTATACATCGCGACAACACATCAAGTTGTAAGCACGGTACTCGTCGTCGAACGAGAAATAGAAGGGCATAAATTCCCTCTTCAAAAACCAGTGTACTACGTATCCACTGTCTTAACTCCCTGCAAGTCCCGTTACCCGCATTATCAAAAGATAGCGTACGCGGTGTTCATGGCATCCCGGAAGCTCCGACACTACTTTCAAGAGTGTTCGATAATAGTGGCCTCCGAAGTGCCACTCAACGACATCATAAACAACCGCGACGCGACGGGCAAGATTGCAAAATGGGCCATTGAGCTCTTACCATTTGATATAACTTACAAACCTCGGCGAGCTATAAAGTCGCAAGTCTTGGCTGACTTTGTCGCTGAATGGACTGAAGCCGAACTCCCTAAAGAGTACGACACATATTCCAATTGGATTATGCATTTCGACGGCTCCAAAATGTTGGCCCGCTTGGGGGCTGGCGTCGTATTGACGTCCCCAACCGGGGACACAGTCCAATACGTATTTCAGATAATGTACACGGACTCCAACAATGCAGCCGAATACGAGGCCCTCCTACATGGCCTCCGGATGGCAATCTCCATGGGCATTCAACGCCTAGAGGTGCGCGGGGATTCAAACCTTGCAATATCCCAAGTAAACGGAGACTTTGATGCCAAGGATCCGAAAATGGCAACCTATCATAACGCTGTCCTAAAAATGTCAGCTCGGTTCGAAGGACTCGAATTCCACCACGTAGCCCGGGATAATAACCAAGCAGCCGACGTATTGGCACGCATCAGCGCGAAACGCGACGCTGTCCCTCCAAACATCTTCCTGGAACGGCTCTTTAAGCCATCCGTACTATGGGAAGAGGAGTCCGAAAATAACAACCTGGAAGCAGCCGCGCCACCCAACACAGAACAATCTGACATAATCGGCGACTCAGCCAATGAAATAACACCTTCAGCCCACGAAATAATGGTAGTAATCGCCCCGTGGACAGAGCCATTCCTAGCCTACTTACTTAGGCAGGAACTTCCCGAAGACCAAAATGAGGCCCGCTGCATAGTTCGGCGATCTAAAGCCTACAAGGTCCACGAGGGAGAACTCTATAACAAAAGCACAACCGGAGTCCTTCAAAGGTGTATCTCCGAAGAGGAAGGGCGAAACCTTCTAGCTGAAATTCATGCCGGACTAGGCGGACACCACGCCGCAGCTCGGGCCCTTGTAGGCAAGGCATTCCGTACAGGATTTTATTGGCCAACGGCCCGGGCAGATGCTCAGGACTTAGTCCAACGATGCGTCGGTTGTCAGCTCTTTGCTAATCAGAGCCATATGCCACCCACCGCCCTCAAAACTATACACATCACCTGGCCGTTCACGGTCTAGGGGCTTGACATGGTTGGACCCCTTAAAGGGGGGACCCACAAGCAAAAGTACCTATTGGTCATGGTGGACAAATTCACCAAATGGATAGAGGCCAAGCCAGTTAAAACGGCAGAGTCCGGACCAGTGATAGACTTCATATCCGGGGTAGTACACCGTTATGGCATCCCCCATAGCATCATTACCAATAACGGCACGAATTTCATGGCCGACGAGGTCAAATTATGGTGCAAAAATATGGGCATTAAGCTCGATTACGCTTCAGTCTATCATCCTCAAACCAACGGTCAAGTGGAACGAGCAAATGGTCTAATAATGAGTGGCATCAAACCCAGACTAGTGCGGTCCCTCGCGGAATCTAACACGCACTGGGTAGAGGAGCTTGACTCCGTACTCTGGGGGCTGCGGACTACGCCCAACCGTACTACCAGATTCACACCATTTTTCATGGTATACGACGCAGAGGCAGTTTTGCCCTGCGACATCATTCATGACTCACCTCGAGTACGCATGTACGAAGAAAGAGAAGCCGAGCTGGATCGGCAGGATAGCTTGGACACATTGGAGGAAGAACGCGATGTGGCAAAGGCCCATTCCGTATTCTATCAGTAGCAGGCTCGAAGATATCAAAGCAGAGAAGTACAGGCTAAAACTTACAACGTTGGCGAACTAGTTCTACGCCTGCCGCACAAGAAAAAGGACAAACTCAAGCCCAAATGGGAGGGTCCCTTCATCATCGACCAAGTCCTGACCGGCGGAGCATACCGTCTGCGAAGTGCATCGGACAACCAACTCGAGCCGAACCCATGGAATGCGGCCCGCCTCCAAAGATTTTACGCCTAGCGCCGGACTAAGAGTTCGTTTCCCTCCTCCGTCCATGTTTTTACACTTCAGTCGTCTTTTATTTCTCTCTTTTCTCTCACCTTTTTCATAAAGGCCCTTAGAGGCCTATTTGCGCATTGTTCGCGCACACTTGATGTGCTATCCGCACTCATTATACCTGGGGGCTTCTTTACCAGAAGCTTACTTATACGGGCTTCATGCCCAGCACATGTGTCAAACTTCCACATGTACCTTTTATTCACCATTGTATGCATCGATATGACTTAAGTTTTGGCCAAGCTGGGTTGCCTGGCTCCTGTGCTTACCCCTACGTTCCCGATTGTTCGGCTAGGAGGTAAAGGTCTGCGATTCTTACTGCCGGGTCAGCCGGATGTGTACCTCAGACTGGGTGAAGCCGAAAGCTAGCGTTCTTAAGGGAATATTTGGTCGGTGACTTGAAAGATGATTTTTTACCTATTTATTTATCTGCCCCCATATGTTTTCCTGCTCTTTTCGCAGTCCGGACATGCACTTTAGGGCATGCCTCCCAGGGAAAGGAACCCTTAACGGAACTATTCTCCCTGGAAGATGTTTCTCACTAACCATGTAATATAACATAACTAGTTGGGCACTTGTCTGATAAAGCACTAATGACCCCTACGCCTGGTCTCCATGCATGCCCCGGTTTTTTCTTAACCGAGAAGGTATTCGAACACACTTCGGACTCTAGGGTCCCGAGGTTGAAGCGAAAAGGTCGGCAAAGACAAACGATCTACAATCTGGCTAGAAGGCATTTTACACGTCATTTTAAATACATCGTCAAATCAACTGACTGTACTCCTCCTCAATCCCGTCTAACAGGGTGTCTAATTTACAGTCCCGTTGGGAATATTTAGCGGCCAACTCTACTTGTCCGTACACTAAGCTCACAAGGATCTCCTTCCCCTCGGGCCCCACAGGTCCGACCTCGGCCATGTGGTTGGGATCCGCCTTCTTGTACCGCGTCTTCACCATGGCCCAGGCCTCCCTGGCACCTTGGCGGCAGGCCGATATCTTCCATAAACGGAAGCGCTGCCGCGCTCCCTGAAGCTTCTTCGCAAGCTCTCCAAGGCCCTCGGGCAGGGAGAGGGACGGCCATAAGGCCTGGACGACGCCGCTCATCACCTGCCGAACACGTTCGAGCAGTTGCACCAGCTCGGGAAGTTGATCACCCGTTGAGACGGGCATCTCCTCCACAGGGCGACCTGTGAGCACACCTACAGACATATTTCTGTCAATCGACTTCCTCGCCGAACTATTCTTTTCAAAAGAGTTCGCTCAAGCACTTACTATAGATGCCGCGACGAAGCCGCTGATTCTCCTTCACGGAGCCAGACAGCTGGGCGTGGGCAACCTGGAGTTTGTTCCTTTCCTGCTGCACCTTTATAAGCACCCTCTCGCCGGCCTTCAGCTGGCGCAGTAGTTGTTGCTTGTCCGGATCAAGTCCGGCAACATCTGCAATACCATTGTCAGATTTATACGCACGCCGCACACCGCTTATTTTTTCTGAAATAATGTGTTACCGGAGGGGGTTTCTGTGCCTCCTTCTGCGGCAGCTAGTGCGGCCTCAAGTTGGGCTTTGCACCCTTGCAGCTCCTATGACAATCGGGTATTCTTCTCTGTAAGATCCTGCAAATTATATGATCCTTAAATCAGCTACTTTAACTACTTTAAGTCTCGGGGGCTACTGGCATATACAACCATTAAAATCTCTTACCCGTATGTCTTTTACATATTGCTTCGTGGCTCTGGTTAAACCATCTTGAGCGGACGGAGGTGTGCGTCTCCCGCGTTAAAGGCGTTCAACGCCTCTGGGAAGAAACACGCGTCACGCAGAACTGTCCGGCGACGCCTATGATTCATGGCGCTCTCCACCGCAGACCTGGTGGTGGACAGCCGGTCGGCATCCTCCGCTGGAGGAGAATCCGGCCCACGCCTTGCGCTCGCCTCCCCCTCCGGACCAGGTGTTGGAGCCTGGCGGGCGGAGGCTTGGTTGGCAACCCCTCCGGACACAGTCCGGCGAGTGCTCTTTCTCCTGGAAAGGTCATGAGTGTTAATACACCTCCTGGGAATTCTTTTCCTAAATAACAGTCGCGAGCTATACCGTTGCGGTGACGTTTCGATCCGCGCCGCACTCCTCTTCCGCCTGCTGGGCCGGACTGACCCTTGTTGGCCAGCTGCCGTGGGCTCGGCTTCCTGCCTTGAAGGCACCTCCTGTGAGACACCATTGTATACGGTGGTCAGAAATGCGCAAGGACGAAATAATGGTGTCAGGACTTCGGTCACAATCACCTGGGGAGCCGAAGATAGGCCGGGGTAGTCAGCCGTAATGGCGACTAGAGCATTGTCCATGCTGAGTTGGTGGAACACCCCCTCGATTAGCTCCACCTTTATGTCTGGATCCTCTTCGGAGGCCGGATCAAGGGATCTTCCTGGATCCTCGGGTTGTGGAGCCGGACTATGTATGCCCTCCACATCCCGACGCAGCTCCTGCGTCGAAATCGTAAAGTAAGGTACTTAACTTTGAAAGCATGGGTCGGATAAACAAAATGTCCGCTTACCCAGCGCCGAGGGTTATTCATGGAGAACCCATTCAATGGGCTTGTCTGGAGGAAGTCCTTCTTCTCCCCCATGTACAGGACGGACAGAATCTTTACCAGATCTTCGGCCGATCCCGGCCCTTTGTGGCCATGACGGGTGGCATCATTTTCCCCGTTGAAATCCCACATGGGGTGGCCCCTGTATTGTAGCGGCTGCACCCCCCCCCCCCCCCCCCGCATTATGCAAGTGACCATGACTCCAATCATGGTCAATCCGGAATGGGCCAGCAATCTTATCCGGCCCATCAAATAATGAACGCCCTTGTCTTCCTCCAGTTGAGGGCTCCGCGGGCGCCAACTTAGGCGTTTCTTCAGAGGAGCCTTGCTGATCTCCGGGAGGCCGATCCGAACTGGGTCCGGTAGTGGAGCGTCTTCTATGTAAAACCACTCCGAAGGCCAGTCTTCGGACGCCTTCTTTGGGGTTCCGGATGGTATCCGGTCCCGGCGATGCGCCATATTTCGGCACCGCCCACTTGATATATTGACCCCTCGTGAGAACGGGGTACGAGGCAGAATAGCCTCTTCCACAGCGCAAAATGGGGCTCGATGCCCAAGAATAGCTCGCACAGAGCTACGAAACCCGCGATGTGCAGAATAGAGGCGGGCGTAAGGTGATGGAGTTGGAGTCCATAGAACTCCAGAAGCCCGCGGAGGAACGGATGCACGGGAAATCCGAGCCCCCTTATTACATAGGGGACGAAGCACACCCGCTCTCCTTTAGAGGGACTACGGGTGGCCTCCGCTTGCTTCCCGCCTTTGTAGGTGGCCAGCCCGGCTCAAATCGGGACCATAAAAGCCGGAGGAAGATATCCCTCCGCTTGAAGCTTCACCAGCTCGTTGTGCGGAACTGAGCATCTCCTCCAATCTCCTGGCGGAGGGCTGGGAGCGCGAGAAGAGGAGCCGCGTCGACGGTCCATGATGGAATGGGTTTTCGGTCAGAAGCACTCCGATGAGTAATCGCGGAAGAAGGATGGTGTGATTTGGATCTGGATTCTTATCTCTCTTATAGGCAGATTACTTGCGCAGCTAGGGGGTAAAACATAAAAGATACCCCGGCTTTTCACATTCGTGCGACGCATGGAAGAAGGCCATTATTGGGCGTGGAAGCCAAGGAGCGCAACATTTATAAGGGAGCCGGACACTATCCGGCAAGCAAATGGAGTTTGGAGGAGAACCCGCCTTGCAACGCCGAAGACTATATATGCGCTGGACTCGTCGTCATTGAAGCCTGGTTCGGGGGCTACTGAGGGAGTCCTGGACTAGGGGGTGTCCGGATAGCCAGACTATCATCATCGGCCGGACTCCAAGACTATGAAGATACAAGATTGAAGACTTCGTCCCGTGTCCGGATGGGACTTTCCTTGGCGTGGAAGGCAAGCTTGGCGATACGGATATGTAGATCTCCTACCATTGTAACCGACTCTATGTAACCCTAGCCCTCTCCGGTGTCTATATAAACCGGAGGGTTTTAGTCCGTAGGACACATCCATTACAACAATCATACCATAGGCTAGCTTCTAGGATTTAGCCTCCTTGATCTCGTGGTAGATCCACTCTTGTACTACCCATATAATCAATATTAATCAAGCAGGAGTAGGGTTTTACCTCCATCGAGAGGGCCCAAACCTGGGTAAAAACATCGTGTCCCTTGTCTCCTGTTACCATCTGCCTAGACGCACAGTTCGGGACCCCCTACCCGAGATCCGCCGGTTTTGACACCGACAACACACTTCTCTGATTTGGGTTTGAGCTTATCAGGTTGAAACTTTTTCACATAAGCATTGCAACTCCAAACTTTAAGAAACGACAGCTTAGGTTTATTCCTAAACCATAGTTCATACGGTGTCGTCTCAACGGATTTTGATGGTGCCCTATTTAAAGTGAATGCAGATGCCTCTAATGCATAATCCCAAAATGATTGTGGTAAATCGATAAGATACATCATAGATCGCACCATATCCAATAAAGTGCGGTTATGATGTTCGGACACACCGTTATGCTGTGGTGTTCCAGGTGGCATGAGTTTGTGAAACTATTCCACATTATTTTAACTGAAGGCCAAACTCGTAACTCAAATATTCATCTCCACGATCAGATCGCAGAAACTTTATTTTCTTGTTATGATGATTTTCCACTTCACTCTGAATTTCTTTGAAACTTCCAACTATTTCAGACTTATGTTTCATCAAGTAGATATACCCATATCTGCTCAAATCATCTGTGAAGGTGAAAAAATAACGATACCCACCACGAGCCTTAATACTCATTGGTCTGCATACATCAGTATGTATTATTTCCAACAAGTCAGTAGCTCGTTCCATTGTTCTGGAGAACAGAGTTTTAGTCATCTTGCCCAAAAGGCACGGTTCACAAGCATCAAATGATTCATAACCAAGTGATTCCGAAAATCCATCTTTTATGGAGTTTCTTCATGCGCTTTACACCGATATGACCCAAACGACAGTGCCACAAATAAGTTGCACTCATTATTAACTTTGCATCTTTTGGCTTCAATATTATGAATATGTGTATCACTGCGATCGAGATCCAACAAACTATTTTCATTGGGTGTATGACCATTGAAGGTTTTATTCATGTAAATAGAACAACAAGTATTCTCTGACTTTAAATGAATAACCATATTACAATAAACATGATCAAATCATATTCATGGTCAACGCAAACGCCAAATAACATTTATTTTGGTTTAACACTAATCCGGAAAGTATAGGGAGTGTGTGATGATGATCATATCAATCTTGGAACTATTTCCAACACTCATCGTCACTTCCCCTCAACTAGTCTCTGTTTATTATGTAACTCCTGTTTCGAGTTACTGATCTTAGCAACCGAACAAGTATCAAATACTCAGGGGCTACTATAAACACTAGTAAGGCACACATCAATAACCTGTATATCAAATATACCCTTGTTCACTTTGCCATCCTTCTTATCCACCAAATATTCAGGGCATTTCCGCTTCCAATGACCATTTTCTTTGCAGTGTAAGCACTCAGTTTCAGGCTTTGGTCCAGCTTTGAGCTTCTTTGCGGGAGTGACAACTTGCTTTTCATTCCACTTGAAGTTCCCTTTCTTTCCCTTTGCCCTTTTCTTGAAACTAGTGGACTTGTCAATCATCAACACTTGATGCTCTTTTCTTGATTTCTACCTTCGTTGATTTCAACATTGCAAAGAGCTCGGGAATCGTTTTCGTCATCCTTTGCATACTATAGTTCATCACGAAGTTCTACTAACTTGGTGATGGTGACTAGAGAACTCTGTCAATCACTATCTTATCTGGAAGATTAACTCCCACTTGATTCAAGCGATTGTAGTACCCAGACAATCTGAGCACATGCTCACTAGTTGAGCAATTCTCCTCCATCTTTTAGCTATAGCACTTGTTGGAGACTTCATATCTCTCAACTCGAGTATTTGCTTGAAATATTAACTTCAACTCCTGGAACATCTCATATGGTCCATGACGTTCAAAACGTCTTTGAAGTCCCGATTCTAAGCTGTTTAAGCATGGTGCAGTAAACTATCAAGTAGTCATCATACTGAGCTAGCCAAACGTTCATAACGTCTGTATCTGCTCCTGCAATAGGTCCGTCACCTAGCGGTGCATTAAGGACATAATTCTTCTGTGCAGCAATGAGGACAATCCTCAGATCACGGATCCAATCCACATCATTGCTACTAACATCTTTCAACACAGTTTTCTCTAGGAACATATCAAAATAAACATATGAAAACAACAACGCGAGCTATTGATGTACAACATAATTTGCAAAATACTACCAGGACTAAGTTCATGATAAATTCAAGTTCAATTAATCATATTACTTAAGAACTCCCACTTAGACAAACATCTCTCTAGTCATCTAAGTGATCACGTGATCCAAATCAACTAAACCATGTCCGATCATCACGTGAGATGGAGTAGTTTTCAATGGTGAACATCACTATGTTGATCATATCTACTATATGATTCATGTTTGACCTTTCGGTCTCCGTGTTCCGAGGCCATATCTGTATATGCTAGGCTCGTCAAGTTTAACCTGAGTATTCCGCGTGTGCAACTATTTTGCACCCGTTGTATTTGAACATAGAGCCTATCACAGCCGATCATCACGTGGTGTCTCAACACGAAGAACTTTTGCAACGGTGCATACTCAGGGAGAACACTTCTTGATAATTAGTGAGAGATCATCTTATAATGCTACCGTCAATCAAAGCAAGATAAGATGCATAAAGTATAAACATCACATGCAATCAATATAAGTGATATGATATGGCCATCATCATCTTGTGCTTGTGAACTCCATCTCCGAAGCACCGTCGTGATCACCATCGTCACCGGCACGACACCTTGATCTCCATCGTAGCATCGTTGTCGCTTCACCATCTATTGCTTCTACAACTATCGCTACCGCTTAGTGATAAAGTAAAGCAATTACATGGCGCTTGCATTTCATACAATAAAGCGACAACCATATGGCTACCAGTTGCCGATAACTCGGTTACAAAACATGATCATCTCATACAATAAAATATAGCTTCACGTCTTGACCATATCACATCACAACATGCCCTGCAAAAACAAGTTAGACATCCTCTACTTGGTTGTTGCAAATTTTACGTGGCTGCTACGAGCTGAGCAAGAACCGTTCTTACCTACGCATCAATAGTTCGTCAAGTTAGTGTTGTTTTAACCTTCGCAAGGACCGGGCGTAGCCACACTCGGTTCAACTAAAGTTGGAGAAACTGACACCCGCCAGCCACCTATGTGCAAAGCACGTCGGTAGAACCAGTCTCGCATAAGCGTACGCGTAATGTTGGTCCGGGCCACTTCATCAAACAATACCGCCAAACCAAAGTATGACATGCTGGTAAACAGTATGACTTGTACCGCCCACAACTCACTTGTGTTCTACTCGTGCATATAACATCTACGCATAAAACATGGCTCTGATACCACTGTTGAGGAACGTAGTAATTTCAAAAAAATTCCTACGCACACACAAGATCATGGTGATGCATAGCAACGAGAGAGGGAGTGTATCTTCATACCCTTGAAGATCGCTAAGCGGAAGCGTTTATCAACGCGGTTGATGTAGTCGTACGTCTTCATGATCCGACCGATCCAAGTACCGAACGCACGGCACCTCCGAGTTCTGCACACGTTCAGCTCGATGATGTCCTCGCCTTCTCGATCCAGCAAGACGGGCGAAGTAGTAGATGAGTTCCGGCAGCATGGCGGTGTGGTGACGGTGTTGGTGAAGAACAATCTCCGCAGGGCTTCGCCTAAGCACTACGGAAACTATGACGGAGGATAAACTAGAGGGGACGGGGTTGCCGGCACACGGCTTGGTGTTTCTTGATGTGTCTTTGGTGCTAGCCCTACCCCTCTATTTATATGTTGAGCCCTGGGGTCGAAACTTGGAGTAAAATCCTCCTCAAAGTCGGTTTTGCCCGAAAGGCAAGAGTCCTACATGGACTCCAGGGCTTGACGCCAGGGTTCCCGGTGTCTACCCCCTAGACGCCAGGGTTCCAAGCGTCTAGCCTCTGGTCTCCGCAAAACTTGCTTTTGCACTTTCCAAAAGCCTCGTGGGCTTTCCCCTTTGGCCCAAATAACGTGTTCTCGTACCCAAACATTTCGGGAAACATCTGGAACCCCTTCCGGTGAATTTCGGAACCCTTCCGGAGATCAAACACTATTATCCCATATATCAAACTTTATCTCCGGACCATTCCGGAGTTCCTCGTCATGTCCGTGATCTCATCCGGGACTCCGAACAACATTCGGTTACCAACATACATAACTCATATAATACTATATCGTCAACAAACGTTAAGCGTGCGGACCCTACGGGTTCGAGAACTATGTAGACATGACCGAGACATCTCTCTGGTCAATAACCAATAGCAGAACCTGGATACCCATATTGGCTCCTACATATTCTACGAAGATCTTTATCGCTCAAACCGCATAACAACATACATTGTTCCCTTTGTCATCGGTATGTTACTCGCCCGAGATTCGATCGTCCGTATCCCAATACCTAGTTCAATCTCGTTACCGGCAAGTCTCTTTACTCGTTACGTAATGCATCATTCCGTAACTAACTCATTAGCTATATTGCTTGCAAGGCTTATAGTGATGTGCATTACCGAGAGGGCCCAGAGATACCTCTCCGACAATCGGAGTGACAAAACCTAATCTTGAAATATGCCAACTCAATATGTACCTTTGGAGACACCTGTAGAGATCCTTTATAATCACCCACTTACGTTGTGACGTTTGGTAGCACACAGAGTGTTCCTCAGATAAACGGGATTTGCTTAATCTCATAGTTGTGGGAACATGTATAAGTCATGAAGAAATCAATAGCAACATACTAAAATGATCAAGTGCTAAGCTAACGGATTGGGTCATGTCAATCACATCATTCTACTAATGATGTGATCCCGTTAATCAAATGACAACTCATGTCTATGATTAGGAAACATAACCATCTTTGAATAATGAGCTAGTCAAGTAGAGGCATACTAGTGACATTAAGTTTGTCTATGTATTCACACATGTATTATGTTTCTGGTTAATACAGTTCTAGCATGAATAATAAACATTTATCATGATATAAGGAAATAAATAATAACTTTATTATTGCCTCTAGGGCATATTTCCTTCAGGTGATGCCTCAACATAAAATTAAATAGATAGTCCCTTCGCAGAGGGAAGCAGTGATTTGCAGAGGTGCCAAAGCTCCAAGCTTAAAATAGAGATAAATATAATTTTGGGAGGTACACCCTTCCTATCAACATTACGACCAAGAGTTATCAATATCTTCCATGCTAAACATAGTGTCAGTTCCCAAGCGATAAAAGTAAAGTTTACTCCCCCTCCACCAACAAACACACTCCACGGCTAGCCGAATCCACGGGTATCGTCCATACCAACAACAATCCAGGGGGAGTTTTGTTTAATTATTTGCAATTTTTTATTTCGGGACTGGGAATCCCTATTACCGCCCCTCGCGTGCAAGGACGAGTGAATAAACACTCATCATGAGAATAACCCGCTTAGCATGGAAGATATTGACTGCCCCCTGTCGCTCCATGAGCGGTCTAGGCACACAAAACAGATGTTCATTTGAAATTTCAGAGGTAGCACATGCAAATTTACTTGGAACAGCATGGCAATACCGCATATAGGTAGATATGGTGGACTCATCTGGAATAACTTGGGTTTAAGGATTTTGATGCACAAGCAGTATTCCCGCTTAGTATAGGCGTACGCTAGCAAATAGGTTGAGAAGCGGCCAGCTAGAGAGCGAAAACGGTCATGAGCATGCATTATGAATAATCAACATTGAATACTAGCATGAGTAGGATATGAACACCATGAACATAAATATCATAGAGGCTATGTTGGTTTTGATTCAACTACATGCATAAACATGTGCCAAGTCAAGCCACTTGAAACATCCACATGAGGAATCATATACGTCTCCAACGTATCTACTTTTCCAAACTCTTTTGCCCTTGTTTTGGACTCTAATTTGCATGATTTGAATGGAACTAACCCGGACCTACGCTGTTTTCAGTAGAATTGCTATGGTGTTATTTGTGCAGAAATAAAAGTTCTCGGAATGACCTGAAACTTCACGGAGACAATTTTTGTAATTAATAAAAAATACTGGCAAAAGAATCAGCTGAAGGGGGCCCACACCCTAGCCACGAGGGTGGGGGCGCCCCCCTCCTCGTGGGCCCCCTGGACCTCCACCGACCTCAACTCCAACTCCATATATTCACGTTCGGGGAGAAAAAATCAAAGAGAAGGATTCATCGCGTTTTACGATATGGAGCCGCCGCCAAGCCCTATTCTTCCTCGGGAGGGCTGATCTGGAGTCCGTTCGGGGCTCCGGAGAGGGGAATCTGTCGCCATCGTCATCATCAACCATCCTCCATCACCAATATCATGATGCTCACCGCCGTGCGTGAGTAATCCCATCGCAGGCTTGCAGGATGGTGATGGGTTGGATGAGATTTATTATGTAATCGAGTTAGTTTTGTTAGGGTTTGATCCCTAGTATCCACTATGTTCTACGATTGACGTTGTTATGACTTTGCCATGCTTAATGCTTGTCACTAGGGCCCGAGTGCCATGATTTCAGATCTGAACCTATTATGTTTTCATGAATATATGAATGTTCTTGATCCTATCTTGCAAGTTATAGTCACCTACTATGTGTTATGATCCGGCAAACCCCGGAGTGATAATAGTCGGGACACTTCTGGGTGATGACCGTAGTTTGAGGAGTTCATGTATTCACTAAGTGCTAATGCTTTGGTTCGGTACTCTATTAAAAAGAGGCCTTAATATCCCTTAGTTTCCATTAGGAGCCCGCTGCCACGGGAGGGTAGGATAAAAGATATCATGCAAGTTCTTTTCCATAAGCACGTATGAATATATTCGGAATACATGCCTACATTATATTGATGAACTGGAACTAGTTCTGTGTCACCCTATGTTATAACTGTTGCATGATGAATGTCGAGTAAAGAGGACTTGATACTTAATACTATGGTTGGGTTTCATGACCTTAATGCTCTTTAGTAGTTACGGATGCTTGCTAGAGTTCAAATCATAAGTGCATTGATCCAAGTAGAGAAAGTATGTTAGCTCATGCCTCTCCCTCATATAAAATTGCAAGAATGATTACCAGTACTTGTTATCGATTGCCTAGGGACAAATGACTTTCTTGTTGACAAAAGCTATCTACTTTTATTGTCTTGCAATTTATTCGTAGTTTTATTCTCGCAAAGTACTCATAGTTTTATTCTCGCAAAATAGTTTCATACTTGTTCTAGGTAAAGCAAACAATAAATGTGTGTATAGTTGTATCGGTGGTCGATAGAACTTGAGAGTTCTACCAACACAATATCATGTTATATACTTGTTTCATCCAACAAATTCACCGGAGAATAAATCCGAAAGAGTACTCCTTTACCGTGAATGGCACGTAGTTTTTCTCCGAATGGATTCTTTGGTTGCAAGACTGTGTCCTCACACAGTCGATACAACAAAAGAATCCAGTTAGAGAGAGGGTAATACAAACGATAGTGAGCTGAACAATTTGTCAAAGTAATTATCTTTGGAAACATGTGGGTAAAAGTACTAGGAGATATATAGTTTGAGCTTTTTCATCGTTGGCGATATATGAATAGAACATTGTTAAGCTTACATGTTTAGGCGTATGCTAGTTATTTCATCCTACATATTGTCTATGGGGCTGAGCCGTTGATTTCATTAAGTAGTGGTTCTGAGTAACTCTTATCTTCTTACCTCTCATGCGAAAAGAGGAGGTAAGGGGGGGCGTCTTAAAATTGCTTAAAAATACATGGATTGAGATAGCATGTCTCTTAATTCCTAGAGGGAATCAAAACACTTGAGGTATAAGACTAGCCTGTGGTCATGTTGGCGCAAGAGCGAGAGAAAATAGCATGGAGAAGGGCCTCAAAGTGCCGTGTTTGACGCCACATGAAATTTTCCATTATATCAGACTGGATTATTATTTTCCTGTGAAACACGAAGTGTAGGAACCAAATTCTTCACTCCTTTCCCATTCCTACGTTTCACAAGGCCCCAAGGAAAAAAAATCCTATTATAAGTCACATCCTTTGATATTCCTACAAGATTCCGTGTTCCAGACGACCCCTTGGTTGTCATGATTTCGTATGTTAAGATTGTTCAACACAATAGCTTCATCGTTAGCTATATGATCCACATGTAATAGATGAAATTTCTTGACAAATGTGGTCACCATTGTATTGTCCATTTTATATGCGACACCTTTTTTGTTGCAGCCTAAGATTAACTGAAGTTAATTGTTAGTTGTGACAATATTAGACATCAACTTTACATAATAGATCTATTTGTATGCACATAAGGTATCATCAATTTGTATAGATGAAAGAAATTTTACAACTTATGTACGTTTTTTCAAATGAAATTTGAAGTGTGACATTGGTTGAAAAAGGGAGTAAGCCTTTATGTGCGTGCCCTAGCTACTCCTAGCTAAGCCCCCCCCCCCCCCCCCCCCCCCCCCCCCCCCCCGGCATGGTGAAAGGGATAGGTGCAACTAGCTGTAGGAGGTGAGACGCCCAAGAAAGAGGCAACCTTTACAAAGTTGTTGGTATGTGCTTGCCAGCTATTTGAAAGCTACCCCACATTGGGTAGAAACAGCAAGCTGCCAAACCAAAGAGAGAGGCCGAGAGAATTCAAAAGATGGAGCCGAGCAATCACATGTTTGGCATCTCTTGCTCCTGCTTTAGAAATTTTAGATGGTTTGGGGGCTCTAGTGATGCAAGTCGTGTGAGTGGCTAGCAATAGTCTAGTCCTAGCGGATTCTCCAAATGCAGCATAGTACCTTTTTCTTGGAAAAATAATAATATAGGAATCACTATACTATGCAGCTACTCATGCACGTAGCCATAGTGTAGTGCAGGGACATGGATTTGCACATTGTCTCTATCAGCAGCAAGTGTTAATTTACTTACTCATGCACGTGGCTGAAAAGCGTTCATCAGTGGAGGGCTTCATGGAAGATATGTATGTAAATATTTGCAAAAGTTGAAAAAACAAAAGGAGGGCACCCAGTGCTAACTGTAATTCTTGTCATAAAGTACTAGTATCACAAAGGAAAGGACCACAAACCAGCGAGCTATAAGGCTGAAACTAGCCTGTTTTTAATCTGTTTCAAAGCTTTGAACCCTGATGAAAGCCGTTGGACTGGTCAAACAGTACATTGATTTTGTGAGCTAATAAGCCGTGCGAGGAAGCTGGGTAAAGGTGTCTTGGCCATTCAGTCCGTGCTTGCTTGGTCCTTTGTGGTTTGTTTTGCAAGAGATTAGCATCAGGTTCTACGTACTTAATATTACTTTATATTACTACGTATGTTACTACTACTTGGTGCACTGTTTTGGTTTTGTCATGGCAGAAATCAGAAAGAACTAGAAACTCATCCATGTCAATCAATTTAATTCTGGGGACGATTCTAAAAATTAAAAAAAAACTCGGGACGCCCATGTACGCTTGACGTGCTTTATCCAGCACAAGAGCTGTAGTACGCCTAGCCTTTATGTGCACGTATAGCTTTGTCGAAGCTATGGTGTGATGAAGCTACTGAGATTTTTCCTGGAGAAAGCCACAACACAAAGATCATGCGCCTTGCACGAGCTTGGGCATCTTCTAGGGACAACTGAGGAGTTGCAGGCCGATACATGTCTTTGGGCAGTACGTTGATGATGTATACACCTCTCTTTTTTTCGAGAGAAAAAAGAGTATACCTCTCTTTTCCACGACATGCATAAGCTCTTTACATACTTGGCCTTTTTCCAGCACACTGCATGTGCAAGCAGAAAGTGTGTTTTGCTGCCGTCGCCGTCGCCAGATTGGTGTTTCCACCTACTAAATCGTAAATGGAACAACGTAGTAGCTCATAGGATGGGGCTTTGTCACCTGGTGTGAGCAGAATGAAAGAAATGGCTATTTTCTTCAGCTATTATTAGGAGTATGAGGACCACCGAATTGCCGCAAATACGTGGTCCTCGTCCTACATGTTGCTACGTACAGTAGTTGTTCCTCATTTCAAGATGTTTTCGGCATCTGATTAGCACCACATTGCCCCGAGCTTTTCAGACATGTTACTGCAGTACACTCACGTGCGCGGTTGACTCAATGGTTCAAACTCACTCTGGTTCAAATGCGCAATTACCGCGCATTATGTTGTGCTTAATCGACCGATCAATAATCATGCGAAGCGAGAAACTCAGTTGCAATTATCATTGTAATAGAAAGAGAGCGACAGGATGAGCCTGAAGTACCAGGCCACATACATAGTCAAACATAGGTAACCACTGGAGATTATGACCAGGAATGATTAGGTCTCTCACCGCTACACCTTATCCCTGCCAACAATTATCAAAGGCGGTCGAGACCCATAAAAGAAGTTTCCTTTGAAGAGCATGCCTGTTCAGGCCAGGGGACTCATCTTTGTTTGCAGAGACTCAGAAGAGCAGCCGGCGTTCTTTTTTGCCAGATCGCATGATTGGTTTTCAAGTGCCGGAAACACAAATTCCAGAGACCATTACGGATGTTGATTGCCACTCGAAAGATGCCCGTGGTGGGTGTTAGCACTACTAATCCTGCCTTGCAGATAACAGAGTAGACCCCTGTGCCGCGAAAAGACGGAATTGACAGGCTTCTATCGCGGCGACGTCGATCACGAGAGAGAATAGAAATTCGAGAGATCTGCTGCTGCGGTGCGTTGCGCGTCGAGTCCCGTCCGTGACCGCGCGGGGCAGTGGTTCACGCACGCATGGCTAGAATCGATGGAACGGCACGCCGGGTATGGCCTAGAGCCCCGAGCGCGGCCGCACACTGTTGCTCACGCAGGAGGGGAATGCTGCTGGTGCGCGTGCTATAGCGAGCGACTGGGATGGGACTGATTGATCGGAAGCGCGTTGCAGGCGGCGTAAATGTATGCGCGCGTGAAGACACGCCAAGGTTACGTTACGTACGATGACCATACCGTGCGGCATGCTTGAGATGACCCTTCTCATTGGTTACATCGGCTGCCGGCAACGGAGTACAACGCCCCCGCTCCCGGCATCATCTCACGGGAGACCTCCTCGTGAGCGCCCCTGCACTGCACGCTCGCGGGCCGAGGCCCGTTGCCATGCTCGCTCGCCTTTTTTTTCAGTCACTTTGTACTGCGTCCTGAAGTAGCAAAAATTGACAGGTTTTGAAAAAACTTGTGGATTTTTAAAAAGTTCACAACTACGAAAAATAAATCCTAAATTAGTAAAAAATATCATGAATTTGCAAAAAAATAATGAATTTTAAATAGTTCACGAATCTCAATCATGTACGTGAATTTGAAAACTGTTCATGAATTTGGAAAACGTTCACAAACTTTAAAAAGTTCAATAATTTGAAAAAAAATCAAATATTTGGAAAAAATTCTAAGTTTTATAAAATTTCCTGAATTTGGTAAAAAGTTCATGAGTTTGAAAAAGATCATAGATTTGAGAAAATCAAATATTGAAAAAAATGAATTTGGAAAAACTTCACAAGTTTGTGCAAACAAAGCTCAGGAATTTTTAAAAATTTCACAAATCTGAGACAAAAAAAGTTCACGAAATTGAATTTTTTTCACATATTTGAGGGGGAAAGTTCACGAATTTGTTTTTTTCCCACGAATTTGAGATAAAAGTTCAAAAAATTGAAAATGTTCACCGATTAAAATAAAAGAATTTTCAAAGTTCGCGAATTTAAGAAAAAATTGCAAAATTGGGAAAGTTCATGAATTTGAAAAAAAATCATGAAACATAAAAATAAAAGAAGAAAAAGGAAAATGAAAAGGTTGGTTACTTCAGTTGACGCAAAAAAAAGAAAGAAAAAAGAAGTAATTACGTAGAACTAGTCAGCTGTCGAAGTTGGTTATCCTGGTTTGGAGGTTCGGAGTTCAAATCTCACGATGTGCATGTATTTTTTGAAGATTAAAATAAAAAATAAAGTAAATGGGCCGAGCCTACACTACTAGGGAAAACCTTATACACAGAATCTTACCAGCAGCGCTCTTCAGAATACAACGCTACTGCTACTTAGCAGCAGCGCGTGCAAGAAAAACACGCTGCTAAAAAAAAATAGCAGTAGCGCGTCCCCACTAAACCGCGCTACTGCTCTAATTGCCATGACCATCCCGTCCAGCTAGTTATAGCAGTAGCGCTCACCGCGCTACTGCTATAGATCTTAGCAGCAGCGCGCTTCTGTAAAACTCGCTACTGCTAAGTTCAGCCCCACCTCGCTCCGCGAACAGGCTGTTTACCACCTTAAATATGTTACTTCTCAAACTATCACAACCACTTGGTCTTCACTGAACTCTATGTGTAGAATTTGTGGCCGCAATATGAGTCTTCTCCGGTTCCTACCTGCTAATCTTTTTGAGAGATCCAATTATGATGAACCAATTGCTAGTGAGTTGAGTGCACTAGATTATCTTTATGGAGTTTTACTAGAAATTCGTGAACCTGGAAATTGTGATGAAGTGCTAAAAGAAGGAATTTATATAGTGATTCACGATAGCTCCTTGAATGAAAAAGCATGACTGCAATTATGTTATTGTAAATTCTATTAATATCAATTGTGCTAATAATATGTAAAACCCTAAGCTTGGGGATGCTAATTTTGCTATGTCCACTACTTATTGTAATGATCATGATTGGGGTGATTCTTCTTATGATCTTGAAAATTGTATTAAATATGACTGCAATAATATTGAAAATGGGTTTGGAAGAGTGTAAATATGTGGGTAATAATGATCCCACTACTTTGGAGAATGGTCAATCTTATGAAGTTCTTGATAAAAGTGGGCTTGGAGAGGTCATGACTTTATTTGGTGATAATCCCACTATTTTGGAAGAGAAATGAGAGAAATGAGAGAAGGGACAATGTTAGAGAGTCTCCTATTTTGTCAATGTTACTATCCTTTTGCCACACTTGTGCTTCAAAGTAGCACCATGATCTTCATGATAGAGAGTCTCCTATTTTGTCACTTTCATATACTAGTGGGAATTTTTCATTGTAGAACTCGGCTCATATATTCCAATGATGGAATTCCACAAATTTTCCTTGGTCTTCATGATCAAGCAAGTTGGATGCACACCCACTTAGTTTCTTTTTTGAGCTTTCATACACTTATAGCTCTAGTGCATCCGTTGCATGGCAATCCTACTCACTTGCATCGATATCAATTGATGGGCATCTCCATAGCCCATTAATTTGCCTAGTTGATGTGAGACTTTCTCCTTCCTTTTGTCTTCTCCACAACCATCATATTCTATTCCACATATAGTGCTATATCCATGGCTCACGCTCATGTGTTGCGTGAAAGTTGAAAAAATTTGAGAACACCAAAAGTATGAAACAATTGATTTGCTTGTCATCGGGGTTGTGCATGATGAAATACTTTTTGTGATGAAGATGGAGCATAGCCAGACTATATGATTTTGCAGGGATAACTTTCTTTGGCCATGTTATTTTGAGAATACATGATTGCTTTATTAGTATGCTTGAAGTATTATTGTTTTATGTCAATATTAAACTTTTTTCTTGAATCTTATGGATATGAATATTCTTGCCACAATAAAGAAGACTGCATTGATAAATATGTTAGGTAGCATTCCACATCAAACATTCTGTTTTTACCATTTACCTACTCGAGGACGAGCAGGAATTAAGCTTGGGGATGCTCGATACATCTCCAACGTATCTATACTTTTTTATTGTTCCATGCTATTATATTATCTGTTCTGGATGTTTTATATGCATTAATATGCTATTTTATATTATTTTTCGGACTAACCTATTAACCTAGAGCCCAGTGCCAGTTTCTGTTTTTCCTTGTTTTAAAGTTTTATAGAAAAGGAATACCAAACGGAGTGCAAATGGAATAAAACTTTATAATTATTTTTCTTGGACCAGAAGACACCTACGTGACCTGGAGAGAGGGCCAGAAGAGTCTCGAGGAGGCGACAAGCCTCTGGGGCGCGCCCCAGGGGGCGCGCCCTGAGGGCTTGTGGGCCCCTCGGGTGTCCTCCAACCCTAGTTCCGCCTCTATAAATTCCAAAATATTCCCCAAACATCAGAAGCGTCCACCAAAATACTTTTCCTCCGCCGCAAGCCTCTGTTCCCATGAGATCCCATCTTGGGGCCTTTTCCGGCGATCTGCCAGAGGGGGACTCGATCACGGAGGGCCTCTACATCTACCTTGATGCCCTTTCGACGATGCATGAGTAGTTTACCACAGACCTACGGGTCCATAGCTAGTAGCTAGATGGCTTCTTCTCTCTCTTTGATCTTCAATACAATGTTCTCCTCGATGTTCTTGATGATCTATTCGATGTAATACTCTTTTGCGGTGTGTTTGTTGAGATCCGATGAATTGTTGATTTATGATGAGATTATATATGAATATTATTTGAGTCTTCTCTGCACTCTTTTATGCATGATTAATATATCTTTGTATTTCTCTTCGAACTATCGATTTGGTTTGGCCAACTAGATTGGTTTTTCTTGCAATGTAAGAGGTGCTTAGTGGTGGGTTCAATCGTGTGGTGTCCTCACCCAGTGATAGAAGGGGTAGCGAGGCATGTATTGTACTGTTGCCATCAAGGATAAAAATATGGGGTTTATATCATATTGCTTGAGTTTATCCCTCTACATCATGTCATCTTACTTAAGGCGTTACTCCGTTCTTATGAACTTAATACTCTAGATGCATCCTAGATAGCGGTCGGTGTATGGAGTAATAGTAGTAGATGTAGGCAGGAGTCGGTCTACTTGTCACGGACGTGATTCCTATATTCATGATCATTGCCTTAGATACCTTCATAACTATGCACTTTTCTATCAGTTGCTCAACAGTAATTTGTTTAGCCACCGTATGCTATCTCCAAGAGAGAAGCTCTAGTGAAACCTATGGCCCCCAGGTCTATTTTCCATCATATATTTTCAGATCTATAAACCAAAAAATCCAAAAATACCTCGCTGCAATTTATTTATATTTACTTTAGCTTGCTCTTTTATTTATCTTTTATACCTATCTCTATTAGATCTCACTCTTGTTCGTGACCATGAAGGGATTGACATCCCCTTTTTCGCGTTGTGTGCAAGTCTTTGTTAGTTTGTGCAGGTGCATAGATCGGAGACTTGCTTGTGCCTCCTACTGGATTGATACCTTGGTTCTTAACTGAGGGAAATACTTATCTCTACTTTGCTGCATCACCATTTCCTCTTCAAGGGAAAAATCAACGCAAGCTCAAGAAGTAGAAAGACCTGAGGCCAACATCGAGAATCCTGAAGACCATCATGACAACCGGGGTGACCCGCCCCCGCAAACCGAAGTAACGGCCTCTGAGGCCATGGGTGTTGATGCTAACCTGATGGACAACCTTAACCCTGAGTCCCATCCTTTCCTCAAGCCCCGTCAAGGCAACTGAAGAGACTCCTCCTGAGAAGAACAATGATAACATTGCCATTATTGGGGCGGGTCATAAGGCGCCAGAAAGCTCCAACATTCTAACTAATCACAAAACCAAGGAGGAGACTCCCTTACTTGAAAAGGGTAAATCAAAACTTGAGCTGCCAAATTATGATGACTTCGGTGCTAAGGAATTGCATGTTGGCTACCTAAGCCGCCTGGCTACAAGCCGGGACATGGAGTCCAGTTTGGTTAGCATGATGAAGAAAAAATATGAGATATACTCTATTTTCTCCTGTTTATATACCCTTATGTAGCCCCCGAGTCTGGATCATAGGAAAAACTTGAGTATGGTTAAGACTTAGAGAAAAATCTGTAGAGTCTGAAGTGTAGTCCCCAAGGGCCGGGTTATCGTGTGAATGATAAGCTGGTTCTTTAAGCATTCTCCTTATAAAAAGGCAACACCATGTAGCCCCTAAGGGCCGACTTATCTTCATGAAATGAGCCGGGTATTTCAATATGATTATACTTTGAGAATTGACCTGCAGCCCCCAAGGGCCGGCTCATCTTTCCGAGATGAGCCGGGTCTTTGTTTAGAATAGAAAAATAACATGCATTAGCCCCCAAGTGCCAAGTATATTGCTTGCAATCTGCTTGGGATTTCTCCATTGATCTTGAACTGACAGGGCCCTGAGGCACTGGGCTTAATATTATCTCCGGCTTACATCAACATCTACGAACTGAATTATCTCATTATGTAGGAGGTTGTAAGCATCACCGGGTCAAACTTGTCCGGCTTGAGAAAAGACATGGAAGTTGAACACACCCAATGGACCAAAGCAGAGTCAAACCTGCAATCCTCCTTGGAAGAGCTGGAAACAATCAAGGCAGATTTTGAGACAGCGAAAGAGTCTTTCGGAACAGAGAAAGCCTCTAACGGGCAGAAACCATCGAGAAACAATTAGCTCTCGTTACTGAGGAACTGGCCGGCTTAAAGCACCATATTACCCTAATGGCACAAGCCATATTTGGTAAGTCATCCATCAAGCTTCAAAAGAAATCTTTAACTCACATGGCGACTCATATATGCCAACTGGTGTACGGTGATAGAACCCGCAACCATGAAGACAACATCCTCAAGTTAAAAGCGGTATACTCTCTCACGGAGCAGTTGTACACCCGAAGCATGCGGACTTTAAAGGTCGTAATGATCAAAAAGGACTTGCCAAAATTTATCAAAGATGCCTTGAATAAGCTATCCACTATCCCCACTCAGGAGCAACCACAGCGCTAAGCCGGGCAATGGCCTATTGATACGTCTCCAACGTATCTATAATTTTAGATTGTTCCATGCTATTATATTATCTATTTTGGATGTTTTATGTGCACTAATATACTATTTTATATTATTTTTGGTACTAACCTATTAACCTAGAGCCTAGTGCTAGTTCCTATTTTTTCTCTGTTTTTGAGTTTCGCAGAAAAGGAATACCAAACGGAGTCCAAACGGGATAAAACCTTCACGATGTTTTTTCCTGGACCAGAAGACAACCAGGAGACTTGGAGATGAAGTCGGAGGAGCCACTAGGCGGCCACAAGGAAGGGGGGGTGCCCTCCACGCTTGTGGGGCCCTCGTGCACCTCCTGACCTAATTCTTTCGCCTATATATCCCCAAACCAACAGAGACATCCAAGAAAACACTTTTTCGCCACCGCAACCTTCTGTACTCGTGAGATCCTATCTAGGGGCCTTTTCTAGCGTCCTGCCAGAGGGGAATACGATCACGCAGGACTTCTAAATCAACACCATTACCATTCCGATCAAGCGTGAGTAGTTTACCATAGACCTACGAGTCCATATCTAGTATCTAGATGGCTTCTGCTCTATCTTTGATTCTCAATACCATGTTCTCCTCGATGTTTTTGGAGATCTATTCAATGTAATACTTTTTTTTTGCGGTGTGTTTGCCGAGATCCGATGAATTGTGGATTTATGATCAACTTATCTATGAATATTATTTGAATCTTCTCTGAATTCTTATATGCATGATTTGATATCTTTGTAATTCTCTTCGAACTATCGGTTTGGTTTGGCCAACTAGATTGGTTTTTCTTGCAATGGGAGAAGTGCTTAGCTTTTGGTTCAATATTGCGGTGTCCTTTCCCAGTGACAGTAGGGGCAGCAAGGCACGTATTGTAATGTTGCCATCGAGGGTAAAAGGATGGGATTTTCATCATATTGCTTGAGTTAATTCCTCTACATCATGTCATCTTACTTAATGCATTACTCCGTTCTTTATGAAATTAATACTCTACATGCATGCTGGATAGAGGTCGATGTGTGGAGTAATAGTAGTAGATATAGGCAGGAGTCGGTCTACTTGACACAGACGTGATGCCTCTATTGATGATCATTGCCTTAGATGTCGTCATAACTTTGTGCTTTTCTATCAATTGCTCGGCAGTAATTTGTTCACCCACTGTATTTATTTGCTATCTTGAGAGAAGCCTCTAGTGAAACCTATGGCCCATGTGTCTTTTTTCCATCATATAAGTTTCTGATCTACAATCTTAGTTTCTGATCTACTCTTCTTGCAATATTTTACTTTCCGATCTATAAACCAAAAATACCAAAAATATTTACTTTTTCATTTATCTATCTCTATCATATCTCACTTTTGCGAGTAACCGTGAAGGGATTGACAACCCCTTTATCGCGTTGGGTGCAAGTTTGTTTGATTGTTTGTGCAGGTATTCGGTGATTTGTGTGTTATCTCCTACTAGATTGATTCCTTGGTTTTCAAACTGAGGGAAATACTTATTTCCACTTTGCTGCATCACCCTTTCCTCTTCAAGGGAAAAACTAATGCAAGCTCAAGAAGTAGCAGGAAGAATTTTTGGCGTTGTTGCCGGGGAGATCTACGCCAAGTCAATACATACCAAGTACCCATCATAAACTCTCATCTCTTGCATTACATTATCCTCCATTCACCTCTCATTTTCCTCTCCCCCACTTCTAAAACTATTTTCGAAAAGATTTGCCTTTTCTTCGCCCCTCTTCCATTCTTCTTTTCTCGCTTGATTTTTGTGTGCTCCTTTGCTAGATTGGTTCGTTGCCATCATGTCTGAATCTGGGGAGGTTATCATTGAAAATCTTGAGGAAAAATTTGAATCTTGTTGTTTGGATAACGAAACTGTAAATCCTCCTAATTACAAATCAAAAACTTTTCGTGTGGGTGATGGTAATATTATTGGAAAAAGTTTTATTGAAGAGTTCTTTGATTGTACGGGATCTATGCCTATTAATAAAAGATCTATTCTTCTCAATACAAATTGTTATGCGAATGCCATTGTTATGCTTGTTGAGAAACTAGAAAGAAAATTTGTGCACCTTCACCCCGCTTTGCAAAAAGTGTTTTACGAACTTCTCAACATTAATTATCCTATAACTAAAAATATTGCAACTATCATTCTTACGCGTGAATTTGATTTTATACTACAAGAAGCTAGGGATATTTTTTTCTTACTATGAAAGGATGTTGAACACCCTCCAATTGAGGATATCCTCCATCACAAAGAAACTATGTGTAGTTTGGAATCTAGGGATTATCAATCTTATAGTGAAAACCTTAGGAGGAGAGTTCCCTGTGCAGAAATCTCTCAATCTTTGTACCTTAAGGCCTATGAGGAATTTGATTGGATTACTAGGGGTATTAATGTAGGATTCAATAGATATTGGTAGAATAAAATGATGAAGGAACCCGTTAGAAACGATATTCGTGTTCTTTATGATGATATTTATGGTGATGATCCCGATTACAGGTTTATGAATGTCAAAATAACTAATCAAAGTCCTTTTCATGATTTGGGTTCATCTACTAGAAGTGAAATAAAGGAAAGGATAGATTTTTTAAGATGAGTTTTGGAGGATTTGATGAGAAAATAATTGCAAACCGAAGATGACAATACTTAGATCTATTCGTGTTTTTATGCCTAGCTAAGGGCGTTAAACAATAGCGCTTGTTGGGAGGCAACCCAATTTTATTTTTGTTCTTTGCTTTTTGTTCCTGTTTTGCTTTTAATAATTCATATAGCCTCTGGTTATATGTGGTTTTGTGTTTTAATTAGTGTTTGTGCCAAGTAAGACCTTTGGGATAGCTTACAGTGATAGTTGTTTTGATCTTGCTGAGAAACAGAAACTTTTGCGCCCACAAAAAAAATATCATAATTCACAGAAGCCTGCTTTTGATATGATTCTTTTTTCTATGGATTGGTACACAAATTTCCCAGGCTGTCCTAATTTTTCAGAATTTTTGAAGTTACAGAAGTACTCGAGAGTTATAGATTACTATAAACTGTTCTGTTTTTGACAGATTCTGTTTTCTATGTGTTGTTTGCTTATTTTGATGAATCTATGGGTAGTATCGGGGGGTATGAACCATGGAAAAGTTGGAATACAGTGTATATTACACCAATATAAATAAATAATGAGTTCACAACAGTAGCATAAAGTGATGATTTATTTTCTTATACTAACGGAGCTTATGAGATTTTCTGTTGAGTTTTGTGTTGTGAAGTTTTCAAGTTTTGGGTAAGGATTTGATGGACTGCGGAATAAGGTGTGGTAAGAGCCTAAGCTTGGGGATGCCCAAGGCACCCCAAGGTAATACTCAAGGACAACCAAGAGCCTAAGCTTGGGGATGCCCCAGAAGGCATCCCCTCTTTCGTCTTCGTCTATCGGTAACTTTACTTGAGGCTATATTTTTATTCACCACATGATATGTGTTTTGCTTGGAGAGTCTTGTATGATTTGAGTCTTTGATTTTTAGTTTGCCACAATTATCCCTGTTGTACACACCTTTTGAGAGGGACATGCATGAATCATGATTTATTAGAATACTCTATGTGCTTCACTTATATCGTTTGAGCTAGGGAATTTTTATCTAGTGCTTCACTTATATCTTTTTAGAGCACGACGGTGGTTTTATTTTATAGAAATTGTTGAACTCTCATGCTTCACCTATATTATTTTGAGTGTCTCTAAACATCATGGTAATTTGCTTTGGTTATAAATTTAGTCCTAATATGATAGGCATCCAAGAGGGATGTAATGAAAATTTCATATAAAGTGCGTTGAATACTATGAGAAGTTTGATTCCTTATGATTGTTTTGAGATATGAAGATGATGATATTCGAGTCATGCTAGTGGAGTAATTGTGAATTTGAGAAACACTTGTATTGAGGTTTGTGATTCCCGTAGCATGCACGTATGGTGAAACGTTATGTAACGAAGTTGGAGCATGAGGTATTTTTTTATTGTCATCCTTTGTGTGGAGGTCGGGATCGCACGATGGTTAACTCCTACCAACCCTTCCCCCAGGAGCATGCGTGCCGTGCTTGGTTTTGATGACTAATAGATGTTTGCAATAAGTATGTGAGTTCTTTATGACTAATGGTGAGTCCATGGATTATACGCACTCTCACCCTTACACCATTGCTAGCCTCTCTTGTGCCACGCAACTCTCGCCGGTACCATACACCCACCATATACCTTCATCAAAATAGCCACCATACCTACCTATTATGGCATTTCCATAGCCATTCCGAGATATATTGCCAAGCAACTTTCCACCGTTCCGTTAATTATGACACACTTCGTCATTGTCATATCGCTTTGCATGATCATGTAGTTGACATCGTATTTGTGGCAAAAGCCACCATTCAAAATTCTTTCATACATGTCACTCTTGATTCATTGCACATCCTGGTACATCGCCGGGGGCATTCACATAGAGTCATATTTTTGTTCTAAGTATCGATTTGTAATTCTTGAGTTGTAAGTAAATAGAAGTGTGGTGATCATCATTATTAGAGCATTGTCCCATGTGAGGGATAAAAAAAGAGGCCAAAGAAGCCAAAGAAAAAAAGAGGCCAAAGAAGCCAAAGAAAAAAGGAGAGAAAGAGAGAGAAGGGGCAATGTTACTATCCTTTTTTCAAACTTATGCTTCAAAGTAGCACCATGATATTCATGATAGAGAGTCTCCTATTTTGTCACTTTCATATACTAGTGGGGATTTTTCATTATAGAACTTGGCTTGTATATTCCAACGATGGGCTTCCTCAAATCGCCCTAGGTCTTCATGAGCAAGCAAGTTGGATGCACACCCACTTAGTTTTTCTTTTTGAGCTTCCATAAACTCATAGCTCTAGTGCATCCGTTTCATGGAAATCCCTACTCACTCATATTGATATCTATTGATGGACATCTCCATAGCCCGTTGATACACCTAGTTGATGTGAGACTATCTCCCTCTTTTGTCTTCTCCACAACCACCACATTCTATTCCACCTATACTGCTATGTCCATGGCTCACGCTCATGTATTGCGTGAAAGTTGAAAAGGTTTTAGAATAAAGTATGAAACAATTGCTTGGCTGAAACCGGGGTTGTGCATGATTTGAGTAATTTGTGTGATGGTTTTGTAGGATAAGCTTTCTTTGGCCATGTTATTTTGAGAAGACATAATTGCCTTGTTGGTATGCTTGAAGTATTATTGTTTTTATGTCAATATTAAACTTTTGTTTTGAATCTGATGGATCTGAACATTCATGCCACAATAAAGAAAATTACATGGATAAATATGTTAGGTAGCATTGCACATCAAAAATTCTAATTTTATCATTTACCTACTCGAGGACGAGCAGGAATTAAGCTTGGGATTGCTTGATACGTCTCCAACATATCTATAATTTTGTATTGTTCCAACCTAGAGCCCAGTGCTAGTTCCTGTTTTTTCCCTGTTTTTGAGTTTCGCAGAAAAGGAATACTAAATGGAGTCCAACTGGAATGAAACCTTCACGGTGATTTTTCTTGGACCAGAAGACAACCAGGAAACTTGGAGATGAAGTCGGAGGATCCACGAGGCGGCCACAAGGATGGAGGGCACGCCCAGGGGGGTAGGGCGCGCCCCAACCCTTGTGGGCCCCTTGTGCACCTCCTGACCTTATTCTTTCGCCTATATATTCCCATATATCCCCAAACCAATAGAGGCATCCATGAAAACACTTTTCCACCGCCGCAACCTTCTGTACCTGTGAGATCCCATCTAGGGGCCTTTTCCGGCGTCCTGCCGGAGGGGGATTCGATCACGGAGGGCTTCTACATCAACATCATTGCCCTTGCCATGAAGCATGAGTAGTTTACCACAGGCCTACAGGTCCATAGCTAGTAGCTAGATGACTTCTTCTCTCTCTTTGATTCTCAATACCATGTTCTCATCGATATTCTTGGAGATCTATTCGATGTAATACTTTTTTTGTGGTGTGTTTGCCGAGATTCGATGAATTATGGATTTATGATCAGCTTATCTATGAATATTATTTGAATCTTCTCTGAATTCTTATATGCATGATTTGATATCTTTGTAATTCTCTTCGAACTGTCAGTTTGGTTTGGCCAACTAGATAGTTTTTTCTTGCAATGGGAGAAGTGCTTAGCTTTGGGTTCAATCTTGCGTCCTTTCCCAGTGATAGTAGGGGTAGCAAGGCACGTATTGTATTGTTGCCATCGAGGATAAAAAGATGGGGTTTTCATCATATTGCTTGAGTTAATTCCTCTACATCATGTCATCTTACTTAATGTGTTACACCACTCTTTATGAACTTAATACTCTAGATGCATGCTGGATAGCAATCGATGTGTGGAGTAATAGTAGTAGATGCAGGCAGGAGTCGGTCTACTTGACACGGACGTGATGCCTATATTCATGATCATCGCCTTAGATATCGTCATAACTTTGCGCTTTTCTATCAATTGCTCAGCAGTAATTGTTCACCCACCATATTATTTGCTATCTTGAGAGAAGCCTCTAGTGAAACCTATGGACCCCGGGTCTATTTTCCATCATATAAGTTTCCGATCTACAATCTTAGTTTCCAATCTACTATTCTTGCAATGTTTTACTTTCCGATCTATAAACCAAAAATCCCAAAAATATTTACTTTACCGTTTATCTATCTCTATCAGATCTCACTTTTGCAAGTAACTATGAAGGGATTGACAACCCCTTTATCACATTGGATGTAAGTTTGTTTGATTGTTTGTCCAGGTATTCTGTGATTTGTGCGTTGTCTCCTACTGGATTGATACCTTGGTTCTCAAACTGAGGGAAATACCTATCTCTACTTTGCTGTATCACCCTTTCCTCTTCAAGGGAAAAACCAACGCAAGCTCAAGAAGTAGCACCTATGCACCTGAGCTGGATCTTTCAGAGATGGCCAATGGGTTCCCTGAATATAAAGATGATGGGACTCCCTTTTCCCAAGCTGACTATGAGCGTTGTGTGAAGGAATCTCGGGTATTGGCGAGTCAGCTTGTCGCCGACATGGAACTGAAGAAATACCAACTGTCTTATGATAGCAATAACTCGCGAATCCCACCTCCAACCGTGATTTCTTGTGACTTAATTCGACAACGATGTAAGCATCTCTTTGCGCCTGATGTTGACCCGTCTCCAATCTTTAACAAAGAAGTTGTCTTCCAGGCATTAACAAATATCAATTGGAAACTGGAAAACCTTCAGATCCAAGAAACAGAAGAAGCGGGGCAGGATAACCCGGAAGCTTCCACTGCTGGGGGCCATCAGGGTGCTAACACGGATGGCACAGAAGCCGACTTACAAGAGTAGTTTGAAACTCTTGCGAAAACTTGACTGAATATCATGGGCTCAGTTGTGGCCTGGTAATAGGGCTAGCTGAAAATACTTGGTTGCTCTGTCGTGCCTTCATGCACTTTACCTGACTTATGATCCAATTAACTATGTCTATAAGTCGCCCTGGATGTGTTTCCTAGTCTTATATGCATATTCTATTTACACCATCCTTTGAATAAAGGTGCCTTGCTGATTCAGTAGCTCTGTTAAAAATAACCCAGCAACTTGCAATTGGCGACTTATAGCAATGGTGTTTCATATTGCTGATAAGCATCATTGGGTTAATAACCCGACGGCTCATGGCAAAAAAAGGGCTCACTATTAATCAATGCTAACCCATAGTTCTTTTGACCCAGAGACTCATAGTCTTAGCAATGATATGAGCAAGATCAAAAGTTTCCTCCAATCACAGAAAAACAAAACATACAAATATGTATAGCGGATAAATTATAAGTCGGCTTTCGAGGCTCGACAAAAAGACCGGCTTCAGAGGCTCGAGTCTTGCTTCAATGAAGCTGACATGGTAGCCTTGGTTTATCCTTGCTTTCGTAAGCAGGCTCTCACGTGACCTAAACCGCCGTTTTAACCTTGACAAGTTCAGGGTCATATAGATTGACTTGTCAAGAGTACGAGGGGTCACCTGTTCGGAGTAGCATCTTGCTTACACGTAGTTTTAACCAATAATATTGTGGCGTTTTTTGCCAGATCAAGAGAGTGAGAAATCTGAACTCGCTGAGTTGGAAGCCCCCAAGTGACCTATGATCAATTAAATAAAAGACTCATGCACATAATATGAGATGAAACGACAGAGGTCCCGAGTTTTGTGGATGTCGGCTTTATTATGTTTGATCATAAAAAGATATATACATCATGTATCTACAAGAACTGGAGCCAGTGGCTCAAGTATAATAAGGCCGAAGATGCGCAATATTCCAGGGCCTGTTGGTCTCCTCCTCAAAGGTATGTGACTTATTGTTTTCATGCATATCAATGAGATAGTATGACCCATTGTTTAGGTTTTTGCTAACCACAAAGGGCCCTTCCCAAGGAGGTGAGAGATTATGCATGCATGTCTGGTCTTGAATCAAACGGAGCACTAAGTCACCCTCCTGGAAAGTGCGGCTTTGAACTCTATAGTTGTGATAGCAACATAGGTCTTGCTGATAAATTGCAGATCGAGCCACCGCAAGATCGCGTTCCTCTTCCAAAGCATCCAGAGCATCTTGTCGAGACGCCTCATTATCTTCTGCGATGTAAGCCGCCACACAGGGCGAGTCATGACGGATATCACTTGGAAGAACTGCCTCTGCGCCATAAACCATAAAGAACATCTGAAGCATGTTGATCTGTTGGGGGTGGTCCTTATGCTCCACAGAACGAAAGGCAACTTTTTGACCCAACTACCCGGCGTGCGTTGCAACGGAACCATGAGCCGGGGCTTGATCCCTCGTAGAATCTCCTGGTTAGCACGCTCCACTTGGGCATTGGACTGTGGATGAGCCACAGCTGACACATCAAGCCGGATACGTTCCCTCTGACAGAACACTTCCATAGCACCTTTGGACAAATTTGTCCCATTATTAGTGATGATACTACGAGGATAACCAAAGCGGAAGATCAGCTTCTTCACAAACTGAACCGCAGTCGCCGCCTCACAATTACTCACTAGATCTGCTTCAACTCATTGGTAAATTTATCAACTGCCACCAATAGGTGAGTTTTCTTGTCCTTAGACCTCTTAAAGGGTCCAACCATATCAAGCCCCCAGACCGCAAATGGCCAAGTTATTGGGATCATCCTCAATTCTTGAGCTGGCACATGAGCCTGTCTTGCAAATTTCTGGCAACCATCACACTTTCAGACAATATCCTCTGTGTCAGCATGAGCCGTCAACCAGAAAAACCCATGTCGAAAAGTTTTAGCCACTAGAGATCTTGACCCGGTATGATGACCACAATCCCCAACATGGATTTCTTAAAAGATCTCACAACCTTTCTTAGGGGAAACACAATGTTGAAACACGTCTGTTACACTGCACTTGTGTAATTCGCCATTGATAATTGTCATGGACTTAGATCGCCGGATGATTTGCCGCGCCAAGAGTTGATCTGCCGATAACTCGCCCCTAGTCAAGTAAGCCAAATAAGGCATAGTCTAATCTGGAATAGCACGCAGAGCCGTCACCAGCTGCCCCTCTGGGTCAAGAATAGCAAGGTCTTCCTCTAAAGGCAATCTGACAGAAGGGTTATGCAACACATATTGGAACACATTAGGGGGGACCGGCTTATGCTGAGATCCAAGCCGATATAATGAATGAACCGCCTCATTGAGCCACCGGTCGATGTGATCCACTTTGTAACCTTTGTGACCAACAATATTGGTGACTGCCTGACGGTAAGCCACCATGAGGGGGTGTTTAGAGTCCCACTTCCCTGAAACTTGTTGTGCAACGAGGTCCGAGTAGCCCAGGCACCTAACCCGGCTCAAGTTCATTTCCTTGGCCATACGGAGCCCATGTAGCAAAGCTTCATACTCAGCTGCATTGTTAGTACAAGGAAACATAAGCCTCAAAACATAACAAAACTTGTCAACTCGTGGGGAAGCTAAAATGACTCCAGCCCCCGTGCCTTCCAATTGCCTGGAACCATCAAAGTGTATCGTCCAATATGTGTTATTAGGCTTCTCCTCAGGTACTTGCAGCTCTGTCCAATCATTCATGAAATCCACCAGAGCTTGAGACTTGATGGCAGTCCTTGGCACATATTTCAGATGATGTGGCCCAAGCTCTATTGCCCACGTAGCAACCTGGCCTGTAGCCTCTATGTTTTGTATAATATCTCCCAAAGGGGCTGAACTGACCATCGTGATTGGATGCCCAAGGAAATAGTGCTTCAACTTGCGACTCGCCATGAACACTCCAAATACCAATTTCTGCCAGTGCGGGTATACCTGCTTGGACTCTGTTAAAACTTCACTGACATAATAAACCAGCCAGTGGATGGGGTACTCTTTGCCTAACTCCTTGCACTCAACGACAACTGCCACGTGACAACCTTGTTATTAGCCGCCACATACAGGAGTACAAGCTCTTTGTCAATCGGAGCAGCCAAGATGGGCGGCTCAGCCAATTGCTTTTTAAGCGCCTCAAATACCTCATTAGTTGCATTACCAGACAAAGTGGTCAGTCTTTTTCATCATCTGATATAATTGAATCGCCTTGTCACCCAGGCGGCTTATAAACCGGCTCAGGGCTGCAATACGACCTGCCAGGCATTGAACATCATTGATACAAGCCGACCTAGAAAGAGAGGTGATGGCCTTGATCTTCTCCGGGTTTGCCTCAGCGCCGCTCTGAAACCAGAAACCCTAGCAATTTGCCTGGAGGTACACCAAAAACACACTTGGCCGGGTTAAGCATCATCTTGTAAACACGAAGATTATCAAAAGTTTCCTTCAAATCTGCAAGTAAGGTCTCTTTCTTCCTTGACTTAACCACAATATCGTCCACATAAGCATGAACATTATGCCCAATCTGTCCATGAAAACAATTCTGAACATAGCGTTGGTAAGTCCCTAGGCACTCTTGAGCTCAAAGGGCATAGAGACATAGCAGAAAGCTCCAAAAGGTGTGATAAAAGTTGTTCTCTCTTGGTCCTCAATTGCCATATTGATCTGATGGTAACCAGAATAAGCGTCCAGGAAGCATAGACTCTCACAACCCGCTGTTGCGTCAATGATCTGGTCGATACGGGGGAGAGCAAACGGATCGGCCGGACAAACCTTGTTGAGGTCTGTATAATCAACACACATACACCATGTGCCATTCTTCTTGAGCACAAGCACAGGGTTAGCCAACCACCGAGGGTGAAAAACTTCAATGATAAACCCAGCAGCTAGAAGCCGGGCTACTTCTTATCCAATAGCCTTGCGCTCTCTTCATTGAAACGGGGGAGGAACTGTTTGACCGGCTTAACTTTGGGATCCACATTAAGGTGGTGGTCAACAAATTCTCTCGGTACACCCAGCATGTCAGAAGGTTTCCATGCAAAGATGTACCGATTCTCGCGGATGAACTCGATGAGCATGCTTTCCTATTCGGGATCAATCCCAGCACCAATGGTGACATGCTAGGATGAGTCACCATCCACTTGCTTTGTATCATCAGCCAACTTAAATTTTAGCAAAGGGTCCTATTCAGTGGTGGGCTTGTTCAGAGAGGTCATGTCAACTGGGTCAACATTGTCCTTATAGAAATCGAGCTCCGCAGTAGCACAAGCCGCCTCCGCATAAGCAACATCGCCTTCTTCACATTCCAAGGCAACCTTATGATCACCATGAACCGTAATTGTCCCCTTTGGCCCTGGCATCTTGAGCTGTAAGTAGATATAGCATGGGCAAGCCATAAATCAAGGGTAAGCCGGCCGTCCGAACAGTGCATGGTATGGACTCTTAATTTTGACCACCTCAAACCACAAAAGTCTCTGCTCGATAGTTGTATTCATTGCCAAAAGGTACCTCCAGAGCGATCCTGCCAACAGAATAGGCCAACTTGCCAGACATAACACCATGAAAGACCGTAGAAGACGGCTTTTAGATCCTTATCTGTGAGGTTCATCCGTCGAAAGGTGTCATAATACAATATGCTGATGCTGCTACCACCATCCACAAGCACCTTGGTAAATTTATAAACACCCACCTACGGGGCTACCACAAGGGCCAGGTGACCTGGATTATCAACCTGGGGTGGGTGATCCGCCCGGCTCCACATTTTTATGGTGTGCTCTGACCACCTTAAATATTGTGGAACTGCCGACTCAACTGCATGAACCACCCGCTTATGAACCTTCTGGTCACGTTTGCACGTCTTCATAGTGAAAACATGATACTTGTCATTGCTAAGTTGCTTGGGATTGCTCTGGTATCCTGACTGATTATTCTGCTACTGATTCCCATGATCAGACTGCTCATTATGACCACCATGGTTCCCTTGGTTCTGATAACCAGAGTTTGAGTCGCCTTTGCCAAAACCAGCACCTGAAAAGCCTCCTAGATCTGACCCACCAAGCGGCCCACCATGATTATTCTTAAACGCCTAGCTCCTATAATCCTTCATGATATAACAATCCGTCCAAGCATCAGAAGATGGCTTGTTAGGATAACTATGCTTTGCGCACGGTGCATTAAGAGCCTCTTCATAGTTTCTGGGCTTTCCACCAGCATATGGCTGCTTGCCATTACGTCACTGATTCTTATACCCTACATTGGTGTTGGCAATAAAACCTGACTCGCCGTCTGATGATTTACGTTTTCCACCATTACCATGGTTATCGCCATTGTGCCCTGCAACATTCTGTTGTTGGCCTTCAACACCATCGTTTTTCTTGCCCTTGTTAGACTTATCATCGTCAAAACTAGAGTCCTTTGTATTGTCAAAGTCCGCGTATTTGGTGAGTGCACCCATGAGGTCGCCCATCTCCTGGCACTTGTGCTTGAGCCACCCGAGCTTCTGCTTCAGAGGTAGGAAATGACAGTTCATCTCCAGAATCAGAACAGCCTGAGCCACCGCAAGGTTGTCTGACGAGTGGATGATAGTGGAGACCCGGCGAGCCCAATGATGGGCCGACTCATCCTCACGATGCGCACAGTGTTCCAAATCAACAACCATCATCGGTTGTTTGCATGTTCCTTGAAAATTCTTGATAAAACTCTCCTTTAACTCTGCCCATGTGTTGATAGAGTTAGGGGCAGGTTTTTTAACCATGTGCAAGCCAGCTCTTCTAACATAATGGTGAAGTACTTGGCACACACTGCATCGCTGACATCCAACATATCCATGGTTAGCTCATAACTCTCGATCCAACCCGTCGTGTAATTGGGTATCTTGCAAGGACCCTTGAAATCCTTAGGCATGCATTTGTTACACAGAGCCGACACAATACACGACACTCCATTTGTTCTGGTACTTGATTCGGCTCCTACTGAATTTGAAGGAATCACCGGGGGCGGCTGATAAGCCCACTGGTCTGCTGCCTCTGCCTCGAGGAGGGCCCTTGCCCCATCCACGATTTCTTGAGCATCAACACGCGGCTTGCGGGCCGGGTCATACTGGGGCGGGCTTTGGCGTCGATCACTTCTGGGCACTGTAGGCGATTCAACATGCCGGCTATAACTACGGCTAGGCAAAGGAGTCGAATGCACATGCTGCCTACTGTAGGAACAGCTAGCTTGTTGCACGATAGCTGTTTGCAAGAGCTCAATGGCGTTCCAGGTTTCCACCGCGGCTGGTGACTCGTCGGCTATAGGAATTTTTGTAAGCCGAGTTCCCGCCGCCACCATGTTATCCACCGGGTTAGAAAACTGCCCAGGTGGTGTTAGAAAATGCTGCGGTGGCGTCTGAATAGGGGGCGGTTGGGCGCCAACTCTTCCCTCTGCACTGGCTCTAGCTGACGGGGCTGAGCCACCGCACAGTTTCCTGGCGCATCAGGGTGTAATTGGGGGGTAACCCGTGCTCCTGGAGTACTCGGCCCCACCCCGGGCCTGTCAAACAGGCTCACCGGCTCATATGTCTAAGGTAAAGGATTCTGGTGTCTCCTCCAGAATACTGCGTTAGATGCGTTCTGATCCAGGTTTAACCGCCAAGCCTCTGCCTTCAGGCGCTTCGCCTCTGCATCAACCTGGGCTTTCAATGCAGCCGTCCGAATGTTCTCGGCATTGATATCCTCCTGGGCCTTGGTCATTTGCTCGCAAGTTTTCGCAATCTCCACATTGCGCTCTACATGATTTTTTGCGGTAACTTCCGTCGCTAGCAGGTTCGTCAGAGTGCCCATGAGGTCAGATAATACTTGAGCCGACGGCCTAGCCGAGCCGGATACGCCGGCTGCTGCTGCTGCCGGGTCAGATGTTGTTGTTGCTCCAATCGCCGAAGAATTGAGAGCCGACGCCGTCCTTGCCATGAATTTGGCGGCTCGGCATGGTGGCTCGTAGGGGTCCGGAATAATGTCACCATCGGAACGGCCCCCAAGCCCGACGTCTTGAAGTTGATAGATTGACTCCGTCTCACCGATCGAGGACTCATCGCTTGAGTAGATGAGAGTCTCTCCTCCAGATGCAGAGTTTTTCGTAAGTTCCACACCTTGCGTGAAACCAACAAGGACGCCTCTCCAGCCGGCTTGAAAACGGGCGGGTTGCGCGCGCCGAGCCGGCTCGACGAGGTTGGTGCAGATGTCCGTCTCAGGCTCAGATCCGCCGATCTTGCCGATGAAGACATGGACTCCACCGAAGGGGACTCGGTACCCATAATCGATTGAGTCGGTCTCGGCGACTCTTGGCCATCCTGCCGATGGCGTACCCCTCGATCCCTGAGAAAGAGTCCTTCAAGAACTCGAAACCACCGTGCGCTGGCCCCATGGTGGGCGCCAATTTTTTTGGTTTTGTCACGACGGATGTCCTAGTGTGAGGACTTAGCCGTGAGACCATCGCAAATACTGATTAGCTTGGCAGGGTTGAACAGGTCGAATGACACAAGTTTACCCAGGTTCGGCCCCTCACGGTGGAGGTAAAAGTCTACTCCTGTTTTTCTACTTATTGCTTGAGCATCGATTACAAGGGAGCGGATTCGCTTGACCTAGCTCTCGATTGATTGTAACCTGATCTATCTGTGTCGGGGACTCGCCTTTATATACAGGTTGAGGCCTCTGGCATACAAGAGTCTGGGTCATATCATGACCCGTGACCGAGTCTAACTCTAAGTCGCCTTGTCTTCTATGGCAAGACATCGCACGGCTGCTTGTAACTCTTGGTCGTCCGCCGCCTTCTGGCTGCGAGCCCTAAGCCGCCATCTTGTGAGCCGCCCTTTCAGTGCCGCGTCTTAATCATTCCGGCCCATCTGAAGCCTAGCGCCAAGAGTCGCCAACAACTTGACCCGGCCTTTATAGGGCGGCTTATACCGTGGAGTTATATCCCCGACAATATGCGAGCTCCCAATGCCGAGGATAGGACAAGGCTTCTAGCGCATAGTGAAGCAAGAGGCTGGCCTAGGATGCTATGGAGTGTTGGAAGTATGCACTGAATGTGGAAGAATTACTCTACAGCTTGCACGACAAATTCACCGGGCACTGAATGTGGAAGCCTCTGAAGATTTGTCGATTTGCCATTGCTACTTTGCGTCGTCAATGACTTGTGGAGATCTCATATGTTTGCAAGGCTAGCTGGTGGTACTGCCCCACTTTGCAAGTTCACGGTGGATGCCCATGACCAGGGCTACTATCTAGCCGGTGACACCTATCCATCTTGGTCAACATTTGTGAAGACAATTTCTAATATCGAGAAGAAGAAACTTAAACATTTCACCAACATGCAAGGAGTAGCGAGGAACGATATTGCAAGAGCATTTGGAGTGCAGCAAGCAAGGTTGGAAAATTTCCAGGGGGCCTTCTCATTGCTGGAATAAGAATTTATTGGCAAAGATCATGAATTCATGGATGAGAGAGACATGGCAAGCCCCATTGAATACAGACATGTTGGCACAAATCGTGAGGACCCGTGGACACACAAACCACATTCAAACATTTCTTAAGGCGTACCCGAAGTTTGGAGATCGGTTCTCCCATCATCAGCTGAATGAGGATCTCATTCAGCGCCATTGGCAGCTAGCTAAACATTGTGCTTATTTTTTTTCTTCCAAAATTCGTTTATTTTTACTTGAACAATTTATTTGGTCGGGCTATTTGTTGCATTTGGATTGTTTCTTAATCTGAATTATTTGTATTCAGATTAATAATTTGTAATAATATTTGCTAGAGTATTGAATTGTTTGATCAAAATAGTTGCAATAGTGTAGAAAGAAGAAAATGGATGAACAGAAAAGGAGATGGAGGCCACATTATATGGCGAGTTTCGTACAGCTTCCACAGGCGCAAAACATTATGAAACTTGCTCCATATGTAGCGTGAAGGCTACAAATATTGCAACTCCGCTAGAGTTACTCTACAAATATGGGTCAAGGTAGAGCTTTGTGACTCACGTATGCATGCAGTTTAATCCCTTCAACGCACACTAGCTAGAATCAGTTTCAAACAAAAAACAGATACTACTACTTGTAGCAGAATCTGAGGCCGACTGCGCCACTAGCTGTCCAGCAGGTGGTGCGGCCCGGTTGGTTCCGACGCATGCACGCGGCCGGAGACGGGAGACCGTGCGTACGTGGAGGCGGTCCAGCCAGCGCGGTTGGCTCGCCGGTTTGCCTGCCGCCGAGCAGGCGGGGCCGGCGAGAACGTGCCGTAGGGCGCGACAAAACCCACTGCATGCCCTCTGCGCTGCCGGGACAGGGCTGGGCTCCGGCGTGCCATTGCTGTTTTAACGCACGTACGACCGGTGCGTCTCCCTTTTACTAATGCTGCGTGTTTTGCTTCTCCGTGCCGCATCCGGCGCGGCGACCATATGCATGCAGGCCAAGCCATGCACTGATGCATGAGGGCATCTCCAGCCGCGCCCCCAAGAGGCCCTTCCCAGACGATTTCGCCGCGCCGGCGCCGAAAAAAGGCCCCAGTCGCGCCCCCAGAAACCCGTTTTTCGCCGGCTCAGGCCAAAACTGGTCCCGGCGGATCCAGGCCGAACCCGGCACCCTGGGGGCGCTTGTGGAGCCGGCGCAAGCGAAAAAGGCGCGTGGGCCCGCACTGGAGGCGACCCGAGGGCCTTTTCCCGCCGTTTTGCTGCCGCTTTTCTCACTTCTCTCCCGCTCGCTCGCCTTGCTCCCGCCATTCTCCCCCCCTTTCTCCCGCCAACCCCGCTCGCATCCCGCCGCCATGCCGCCGAAGAAGTACTCCATGCCGCGCGCGGCGGCGACCGCGACGGGCGCCGTTACCCAACCGAAACAGAGGAAGCCGAGGGCGCCTCCAACGAAGCCGTCGGGCCTGTCGAACGCCGAGTGGAGGGTGGAAGTACATCGGCGAGAAGCAGTCACCGCCGACAGGCGGAACCGGGGGATAGCCAAGAAGGCCCGCGACAATGCGGTGCGCGCGGCGGCGTCCTCCTCTTCTGTCGAGGCTCCCGTCGTCAGCCACGCCCACCAGTACGCGCCATGGGGACAGCAAGGCGCCGGATCTCCATGGGGTTCATCGTCGCCCGGCTACGCCGACGGCGACGCGCACGGCGGGTTCAACCCAAACGTGACCTTCCCCCATGGTCACCCCGCTATGCGCACGCCATCGCCCGCCTTCGCCGGTGTGCAGTACCCACCATACAACTACTCGCCGCCCCCCGCCTACGCGACCACGCCGACGCCCCATCTCTACCGTGGGCCGCTGCCCTTCTCGCACCTCGGCGACGCCGACGGGAGCCGACATGGACGACATCATCGCGGCAGGATCGGCCGCGGCCTCCTCGTCTCCCGGTTTCGCCACCCAGGACGAGGTAGTCGACCTCAGCGGCGACATGGAGGCCGAGCTCGGCTACGTCTACGGCGACGATGCGCATGAACCCGAGGAGGAGGACGAGGACGAGGAGGAGCCGGCTCCTATTCCGACGAAGGGGCGCCAGAAAAAGAAGCGGGCGGCGAGGTCGGGCGAGCCGCGCATCAAATTGACGTCCAAGGAGGAGGAATGCCTCGCCGAAGCGTGGAAAGTCGTCTGCCTCGACCCGACCACCGGCGCGAACCAGAGCTTGGAGACATACTGGGACCGCATCAAGGCCGAGTTCGACGAGCGGAAGCTCGTCGACCCCTACTTCAAAGGCGTGTACATGCAGCGCGGGGCCAAGGCGATGGCGAACCATTGGGGGCGTATCTAGTTGGCGTGCAACAAATAGCACGGAATCGTCGAGGAGGTCGCGGCTCGCCCGGAGAGCGGCGCCAGCGTTGAAGATCAGGTACGCACGCCGTTCGCCCGCACATCTTCGTCCCCCGCGCCCGCGGTTCGCCAACTGTTCGTCCATCCGCGCAGCTGCTGCGCATGTTCGCCATGTTCCGGGGTGACAACCAAGACGCCGACTTCAAGCACCTCCACGTCTACAAGCGCATTGACAAGTGCGAGAAGTGGGCGGAAGTCCGACGTGCCCTCGACAAGGCCAAGGAGACGTACAAGCCGGACGCGCCAACTCCGGTCGCGTCGGAAGGGCGGCCGGACGGCCACAAATTGGCCAAGAAGGGGAAAAACGCCGACGCGGCAACCGCGCGAGTGCAGGAGTCCATCGAGCATTGTCTCGCCGACGTCCAGGCCCGGGCCGTCCTACGCGAAGAGAAGACCGAGGCGCGGTGGTCGGCGCTGATGAAGAACAACGCCATCAAGCTCGACCTGCTCCGGACGAACGTCGCCGCGAAGAAGAGGAACACCGACATGGCTTTCCTGATGGGTGGGGCGGACATGCTTCAGAGCAACGACGAGAAGCTCAAGGCGTGGTACCTGGTGCAGCGCGGCCTTATCCTGAACGAACTGCCGACGGCAACGCCCACGACGCCGACGACGCCCACGGCCGCACGGACGCCAAGCCCGAGCGGAGCTTCTACGTCGCCGTCCAGCAGTGACGAAGCCGCGCCGACGCAGCCCAACAACACTGAAGCAGCTCCGACACCGCCGAGCTCGCGCACGCCGACTCCGCCAACACCTGGGACCAACCCCGCCGAGTGAATGACCCCGCCGAGGCGGCGGCGCTCTTTTTTTGTAACGACAGACTATGCCCGATCACCGGACTTGCGGCGTCTTGAGAGCGGGAAAGGCCAAGTTTGTATTAACCGCGTCCTGGGACCGGCGCGTGGGTGCGTGACTGGGAGCTAGCTCGCCCCCAGGGGCCGAGCTAGCGCCGGCACGCCCCAGGATGCCGAATTTAGACGCCCTGAGGGGCCGAACGGCTGGAGATGCCCTGAGGGGCGCCGTGCGTACGTACACACAGAATACACGCGCGCGCGCAACAAGACATGCAACCAGTCGCTCTATTTTAAAGGGACCCGACGGACGCGCGGTTAATCGTACTCCCTCCATTCCGTTTTATAGTGCGTATAGTTTCCAGCGGCAATACCAATGAGTGAGGTGGCACATGTACTTTGGTCTAATATACCCCTCCACTAACTCTGTCCAGCCCCATGTGCACATCACCTCAGCCACGTGTAATCCCGCCACGGAGAGAAATTGGAGGAAAAGTTCAGCGCATTCCCGCGTCCACGTCTGCGTGGCCAGCCCCACCCACGCCCGCTCAGCCTTTTCAAATTTGAATCAGCTCTCTAGGACGGGACCAAGAGTGTACTAGTACACCATTTTTCTCTCTGCATCTCATTTCTCTCTAGTTCTTCACCCTGCAATGGCACAGTTAGATTTAAACAACCAGATCAACTGGGAAGATGTCCAAGAAGACTACGGCGGTCTTGCCGGAGAGCTAGACTACGATCTGGAGCTGATTGTCTCGGATGAAGGTACGTCCTCTCTCCCTGCCGAGGTTCATATTTTTGTTCGTGCTCTCGTCTTCTTGCTGATCATTTGCTCACCACCTTGGTTTGTTGATTTATTTTGCCAGAGGACGAACCTCACGAGCATGTGTATGCTGAAGCTGAGCCTGGCCGTGGACGCGGAGGCGCCGGCCGCAGAGACGCCGGCCGTGGACGCGTAGGCGCCGGCCGCGGAGGCGCCGGCCGTGGATGCGGAGGCGCCGGCCGTGGACGCGGTCATGGCCAGAGCGGACGCGGACGAACGAGGTTGGGACTCACTGGAAGATCACCAACTGTTAGGTGGCAGGCTAGCCAACCTCCACTCGGTGACGTCGGCCTCGGCCAACCTTCCGTTCATGTCGATACTGGCATTGACTTGAATGTGGAGTCCGGTGGCGGCAGCGGCGGCGACGACGGACGTGGCATGCTTGGCATTGACTTGAATGTTGAACTTGATGTAGTCGACGCCGGAGTTGATGCTGAAAACGTTGAAGGAAACGACGAGGGACATCCAGCTCCAGCTGGTATGCATGCTTGTACTGGTTCATGCATACATGTGTGCTATGCATTGTGGATCATGCATGCTTGCACTGATCGCATACATGCGTACTGCTTCATGGATTCTGGATCATTCATGCATGTACTGGTTCATGCATGCATGTGTGCTGGTTCATGGATACTGGTTCATGCATGCTTATAGTGGTCATGTATACTGGATCATGCATGCTTGTACTGCTTCATGCATACATGTACTGGTTCCTGCATGATTGTTCATATAGTTAGCAATGTAATAAATGTATGATGCCACTTATTTGCAAATGAAGGCAAGAAAAAGAGAAGGCAGTACAAAGATGAAGAAAAGCAAAATCTATTTGCCATGATCTTGGAGAGGTCTTCTTTGGGTAAACTGAATCATGGAATTACTAAAGCTATTGCCGAAGAAACAAACATTCCTTTGCGAACTATACAACTGAGATGGCTGGAGGGAAAGAAGGCTGGTGGATTGCAGGGAGTCTTGAGCAAGAGGACCCAGAATTGTGGCCGCAAGAGGATTGCTTTCAATGAAGATGCTATAAAGGATATTGATCTAAGAAAAAGAACAAGTCTCCAAGATCTTGCTAATGAGTTGAACATGGCAAAGACTACCTTATTCAGGCGTTTGAAGGAGGGCAGACTCAGGCGGCATTCTAATGCCATCAAATCAACATTGACAGAAGAAAACAAGAGGGCTAGGGTTAAGTTTTGTTTGTCTATGTTTCAGCCACTAAGCATCCCACAACAGCCAACATTTGATGGAATGTACAATGTCATCCACATAGATGAGAAGTGGTTCTATCGCACTCGGAAGAATCAAAAATTCTATTTGGGTCTCAATGAGGAAGATCCGAAGCGTACCACACAAAACAAGAATTACATTGAAAAAGTGATGTTCCTTGCTGCGGTGGCGAGGCCTCGATATGATGATGATGGCAACATGACATTTGATGGCAAGATTGGCATATGGCCTTTTACATTCCTAGAGGAGGCTAAGAGGGATAGCAAGAACCGCGATGCGGGAACAATTGTTACTAAGGTGTTGCCGGCGGTGACAAGGAAAGTTAGCCAAGATTACATGGTGAACAAACTTCTGCCTGCCATTAAGGAGAAGTGGCCTACTTCGGAACGCGGTTATCCTATAATCATACAACAGGACAACGCCAAAACTCATATTCCCGTCAATGATCCTATGTTTTGTGCAGCCGCAATGGCAGATGGATGGAACATTACGTTGATGTGCCAACCACCAAATTCTCCCGATCTGAACATATTGGACCTAGGTTTTTTTGCAGCCCTACAAGCTTTATTTCAGAAGTTGTTCCCAGGTTCACTAGATGACATTGTTGCCAAGGTGCTCCAAGCATATGGAGAGTACCCCCCTGAGAGGAGCAACCGCATCTTCCTCACTTTGCAGTCCTGTATGCGGGAGATACTCAAACTTAATGGCAGCCAACACTACAAGGTTCCACACATGAGAAAGATGGCTCTAGCAGGAGCTGGTCTTCTCCCTCCTAGGTTACCATGTGATCCAGCAATTGTAAATGCCGCGATTGAGTTCCTAAATGCCACCATCTAGACATGGTCATTGTCTATGCATGCAGCTGTTTGCAATCTGGACATAGTTTGGGTTCAATGGATCAATGTAGTCTGGACATATTTTGGCAAGAAATGATCAATGAATCTGGACATATTTTGGGTTCACTTGATCATACTAGCAATCTGGGCATATTTTGGGTTCAAATGATCAATGTAATCTGGACATATTAATCAATGTATTATGGACGTGTTTTTTGTTTAGTTGATCAATGATAATTACCATGCATGAAACTGAGCTACTGAGGACAATAAGAAAAATACACATCATAGGACAATTCGTGCTACTGAGGACACTATCTACATTCACTTGAGAAACTACACACACCAACTTTTCAAACAAAATACTCATCACATCATATCACCATGTCCATGCATGCAACCAAATTTGAGGTGAACACACTCACATCAGATAACCAGGAATTAATAACCTGAGCATACTATCCCTTACCTCCATTGTTCGTTCATCGAGCGAGTCGCCTCCGTGAGCGGGCATGGAGTCAGGCACAAATAATACATCGGTCTCGACATCCTCGGGCGGCACCTCTTCACCGTCGTCGGTCTCGGCGTCCTCGGGCGACACCTCTACGCCGTCGTCACTCTGGGCATCCTCAGGCACCACATCTACGCCATCGCCGGTCTCAGCGTCCTTGGGCAACACCTCCTCACGGTCGTCACTCTCGGCATCCCCGGGCAGCAACTCTAAGTCATCGTCGGCCTCGGCGTCCACAGGTAACACGTCTCCGCCGTTGGTCTCGGCGCCCTCGGGCAGCAACTCTCCGACGCCGTCTGTCTCGGCGTCCTTGGGCAGCAACTCTCCGACGCCGTCGGTCTCGGTGTCCTCGGGCAACACCTCTTTGCCGTCCTGGGTCTCAGCATCCTCGGGTGACACTTCTTTTCCGGCCAAGATGGGCAAGCTCGATGTACTAAGGACATGCACGCCATTACTTGGACAACAACTGAGCTTGTTCCCGTACATGCATCCTGTTCCTGTACTTGGGCAGCCGCCAAGGACATGCACACCTTGTTGAATGAAACTAAGCGGCATGGGTGAGGCATCTTCTACACGGACGCCGACATCGGCATCCTGGGTCACAAGCGAACCTTGGTTGGTGTGGCTGACATCAAATCCGTTGACGTACTCCAGCAGGTCCTCCTTACTGAGGGCATCCAGCCAGTCTCCAGCGCAACCCTCGCCAGGGACCTCCTCCTCTTCTTCTCCCTCGGTGTCTTCGAATTCCCGCTGCCGCTTGCCAAATCGTTGAGCAACTCGTCCGTCCAGCTTGGGCGTCTCGCCTAGCAACAGCTCAATTTGCTGTATTGCCACCTTTGCCTCCTTCAACAGAGCCAGGACCTTCCTCCTCACCTCTCCCTCAACTCCTCCGCCCATGAAGACCGCCGCCTCCGCCACACCTCTCGGCCCAGATCTGTTGGATGGCTACTGATGTGAAGCGGAGAAGATCGATGAGAGAAGGAGAGGAAGCGTTGTGGGAGTTGGGGATCAGCAAGGGAGGTGGGGATCGATGGGGATCAGCGAGGAAGAAGGGAGATCGGTGGGGATCAGCGAGGTGGGGAGGGAGGTGGGGAAAGCAGCGAGAAGAAAGAGATAAGGGAGAGAGAGAGAGAGAGGCGAGCGATGCGGTGGGCTGGGTGGGGCGCTGGCTGTTCGATTAGGTGGGGGGCCATTTTCGTCCAAAATCGCTCGAGAAAGGAGATACGCACTACATTGTGGAATTTTTGTCAAAAACTTATACGCACTATAAAACGGAATGGAGGGAGTACCTAGTTTTATCGTTCCCATGCACCCATGCATGCTGCCAAAATGATTCAAACATGACAAGAGACCAAGCGAGGCCAAGTGCACTCCTAGTCCTAGTCCTAGAGTAGTCTTATACATTGGGCGAGCAGCCGAGCACGTACCATAAACCACTTGTTTTTTCTTGCTGTCCCAGTGTGCCTAGTACTAAACTGAGGTAGGGTTACAATTGCAGGGATAACGACTGAAAAGAGGGCGATGGCATTAGGACGAATCATAACAGTTTGCTCACAAAAGAAAGGCTGAATCATGGCCGCAATCTTTCGAGGTTGTTCTTTGCAGGGCTTCCCATCCAATGGGGACAGCCTCTGACTCGGAATAGCATGCTTAGATGCCGCCCTCTCATCACATCACACACCAGTACATCGCACCCCAATGGTGGCGTCGCCGCCGTCCAACAAGTGAGATCGGCAGCCTAGCTAGCTCACGTAGGATTACCAAAAAGCGAGGAGGTAATAGCACCCCAGGTCCACAAACTTGCTCCAAATGTGATGTTTTAGTCCAAAACTTGCAAAATGTGACTGAGGAGTCCACAAACTTGACACCGTATGTGATGTTTTGGTCCACAGCGAATCAGAGCGTGCCATGTGGCAGTTCACAGGGTGGACCGGTCAGCTCTGGCAATTTTGCACAAAGGCCCCTGCCGTTCGCTCTATTCAACCCGCAGTGCAGCCACCTGAATTAAATGCCACAGGAGTTGCACCAGATCCGTTCGACCTCTCCCGCTGTCTTGTCGGGGGAGACAGCGTGGTGTGGCGGCGATTCCTGAAGATGACGGTTGTCATGGCGCCGTCGTCGCCGGAGTTCGCCGGCGGGGTTGAGCCACCTTCTTCCGCTCATCTCATCCGCCCGTTCGCCGTCATCCCACCGGACTATGGTGAGCTCCTGTGCCCTCTTCCCCCTCTTCCTTGTTCTTCCGCCCGTGCTCTGTTTCCTCGTCGCCGGTGTGTCGTCGTCGTCGGCATCAGCCCCGCCGCGTCTGTTTGTCTCACGGTGGTGTGCTTGTTGAATGCCGTTTGTTTTCTCTTACGGCAGTAAAGCTAGGGTTTTTGCGTAGTGGGTTTAGGCCGAGTAGATTAGGTTAGGTTTTAGCCTCGCAAAGTGTATGGTTTGGCCTGACAAGTGGTTCATTCTTTCTCTTTCATATGTTAGAGTTGTTCTGTAGTTATCTGTAGTTATGGTTTGACCGGACTATGACTGAATTTATTTAGTTAACTGTAGTTATCTGAATTTTGTCAGTTAACTGTAGTTATCTGAATTTTGTCATTGAACTGTAGTTACTCAGAATGTTTTCAGTACACTGTACTTTTTCATAATGTTTTCGGTGCACTGTACTTAACTGAACATCTTATCTAACTGAACTTCTGAGCTAACTGAATTTTAATGTTAAGTTTATACATCATTTTGCAATGCTTACAAATTACACATCTTTGATGCAGTTTGTGATTCAGCAAATGGACAAAGGGTGGACACTTCTTTCTTTACACTTGAACTTGAGCATGGTGGAATTTTCTGTGGCCCAATCACTAATTTGGAGTACTGGAACCCTTCAGTGGAAGTTCTTGATTATGTTGATGCCAACACATTCTCATATTCTTTCCTTGAAGAGCACCTAACTTGGTTGGGATATCCAGTGGGTGAGCACATACTTTACTGGTGCTTGCCTGACAAATCAATTGCAGATGGTTTGGTTAGAATTAAATCTGATGATGATGTGCAACACATCATCAGAGCTAGTGTTGATCATAAAGTGCTGGCTATTATGGTTGACCATGCAGATTTCATCAGCAATTTCAGGGCTGAATCCATATGCACATTGCCATCAATGCACACTGCAAGTGAAGCATCTTTCCACCAGTCAGTAATTTCTGTCAATGAAGATGAGCCAATTTTAGAGTTTCCTGCAACTGGAACAGAACCTGAAAGCTTGGTTATACAAGGTGTAGATCACAATCTGCTTACTGAAGATGCAGTAACAGTAGTTGAAGATATAGTTGTTTCTGAATCAGATTTCAGTGACAGTGATTATGACATAGATGAGGGGGATGATGATCTATATGATGACAACATTGACTTTGATGTTGATGAAGAAGCTCGGGAAGAAGAGGATGATGTGGAGGTAGATGACTATTTGCTTGATGATGAAGATCTCAATTTGCCCATTGAGGAAGAAGAGCAGTTGAGGTACAAGTTTACTGCCTTCAATTCAAAGGTGGACATGCTTGCCCCTGCCTTCAAAGTTGGGATGGTCTTTGCTGATGTGAAGGAGCTTAGACTTGTTATTACAGCATATTCTGTTAAGAACAGAGTTCAGATCAAGAAGTTAAAGAATGACAAAACTAGAATGGAGGCTGTTTGTGAAAGAGGATGCCCATGGTGGCTAAAAGCTGCGAAGGACAACAGGACAGGTGGATTTGTAATCAAGGCTTACCATGGAGAGCACATTTGTCAGAAGAAATGGAAGATAAGGCAGATGACAGCTAAGTTTCTGTGCCAGTATTTCATAGATGAGTTCAGGGATGACCAGAAAATGTCACTTGGTACATTTTCAAGAAAGATCACCAAGGCATTCAATGTGACCCCTAACAGATGGAAGCTAGCAAGGGCTAGAACTGCAGCCCTGAAAGAGATCCATGGAGATGAAGAACATCAGTTCAGTAGGCTATGGGACTATGGTCATGAATTAAGGAGTACAAACCCTGGCTCTACATTTCTGTTATCAACTGAGCTGAAGAAAGACCCAAAATTTCCAATGGGCAGGAAGTGTCTGAAGACACTATATTGGTCTTATGATGCATGTAAAAGAGGTTGGTTAAAGGGGTGCAAGCCTATCATTTTCATTGATGGATGTCACATGAAAACAAGGTTCAAAGGAGTTTTGCTTAGTGCTGTTGGAATTGATCCAAATGACTGCATTTTCCCCATTGCAATGGGTTGGGTGGAAGTAGAATGCACAGGATCCTGGGAATGGTTTCTGACAACTTTGAGAGATGATCTAAACATCATTAACACTGCTCCTTTCACAATAATGAGTGACAAGCAAAAGGGATTGATAAATGCTGTGCAGAAAGTGTGGCCAGATGCAGAGCATAGGTTCTGTGTGAGGCATATCTATCAGAATTTCAATGAGAAGCACAAGGGAGAGTTGCTGAAGCAAGACCTGTGGGCCATTGCAAGATCACCCAACAAAGTGAAGTGGAGCCAGAACTGTGAGAAAATGGATGCAGATAGTTCAGCTGCATTTCATTGGACTGAAAAACTTGATCCAAAGACTTGGTGTAAAGCATTTTTCAGTGAATTTCCCAAATCTGACATTCTACTGAACAATAATTCTGAAGTGTTTAACAGTTATATCCTTGAAGGCAGAGAGATGGCAGTGTTGTCAATGCTTGAATATATATTCTACAAAATCATGCAAAGGCTTGTGAGCAAACAAAGAGAGGCAATAGAAAAGTGGGCAGGGCAGAGAATATGCCCAAAGATCAAGAAGAAGTTAGACAAGAACACTGAATTTGCTGCAAATTGTCATGTTTCAGAAGCTGGCCAACAGAAATTCAGAGTTCAGTCTGGAAATTCTAGCTACTCAGTGGACCTGTGTTTGCATACATGTGATTGCAGGAGATGGCAGTTATCTGGTGTGCCTTGTGGCCATTCCATAGCATGTTGTAGGGAAGAAAGAATTGACCCAGAGTTAATGGTTCATGACTGCTACACTGTGGAGAATTATTTGAAAGCATATGGCTACACACTGGTCCCTCTAAGAGACCCTAAATACTGGGAGGTGCAGCCAGGATACAAGGTATTTCCGCCAGTGTTCACCAAACAGCTGGGCAGGCCAAAGAAAAACAGGAAAAAAACACCTGAAGAGAAAATCAAACATGGTGTGAGATATTTGAACAAGAAAGATGTTACAATGCATTGCTCCATATGTGGCAGAGCTGACCACAATAGAAAGGGCCATTACAGATGGCAGGAAGCACTTGTTGAAGAAGGTGTAGAGCTGGTTGATGAAAATTATGATGATCCTACTTTTCTGCAGGTATGTTCCATTTGAAACTAAATAAAGCATCATTTGTAATTGAATAATGTTTCATCTTCAACTGAATAATATGAGCTTCTTCTCTGCAGAACATATAACCCACCAGGCCAGATCCTAGGTTAGATCCTAGTGAGTCACCCACCAGCATGGTCTTCAACATGGCTACCAGGCATAGAGCTAGAAGAGGTCAATAAAGAGTTCATTTCCCATTGCCAGAACAGTCTTCATTTGTTGCAGCTGCTGGTGCTGCAATACCACAGCCAAGGGTCACTACAGAGATGAACATTGCTAGACAGACAAGGGCAAGAACAACAGCTGACAGGGGAGAAGGATCTGAAGCTACTGGCAGAGGAAGAGGAAGGAAAAGGAGAGGAAGAGGAGAAGGAAATCCACCAGCAAGGAGAGAAAGAGGAGCAAATGCTGTCCTTGGAAGAGGAGATAATGCAATGCTTGGAAGAGGAGCAAATCCAGTGCTGGGAAGAGGATCAAATGCTCATGCAGTTCCAGCAAGAGGAGGCAGAAATGTGCATGCTTGGAGAGGCAGGGGAGGAATTCCAGGTGCAGGTAGAGGTAGGGGAGGAAGAAATGCAGATGCAGGTACAGGAAGAGGAGCAATCCCAGGTGAGAGGGCATGGTGGCTGATGTTTGGAGAAGATATGAGCAACAGCCTAATTCCTGATCTAAATGCCCCCCCTAATGCTTGATTTGGTGGCAGTTGGTACTGTCAATTTTTTTGTTAAGGCCTGAAGCAATGTAAAACATTGAGTGGCCTTATCTGGATGCAGAAAGGAGCATCCAGTGCCTCATTATTTGATGGCTAGCAGTGGCATTAAGTGCCCTTTTTGTAACTAAAAACTATGATGTCAAACATGTGGCATTACTGTCAGTTACCTAAGTTCAGTTAACTACTGTTAGTTATCTAAATTCAGTTAAGTGTTGTGAGTTAGCAATGTTCAAAGAAGTTAAAGAAAATTAACTTACCTATTTGGCCTACATTCAACTGCATTATTTGGCCTACATTCAACTTAATTTTGTGTAAAAAAAATTTGTGTAAAAAAATTTGTTTAGCCTGGGTCTCGAACCCAGGACCGTGGGTTTGGTAAGCTAGAAGCAATGCCAGTAGAGTAGTTGTCGTGGTTTGGTGTATTTGCTGCGACTGCTGTAGTAATGCGACAACCGTGATTCAGTTTTTCGACGGGCCGACGATTCAGTTTTCACACCTGTCTTAAATACGGCAACCCATCGCTCTCGTCGCCCACTACCCACTCTCCACTCCCCTCGTCTCCTCGGTGCTTGCGCTACCCACCTCCATCTCATCGCCACCAAAGAAACCCTCGCCGGAGGTCGAATCTGCCGCCAAAGCCATGGACGGCAGCCTCGGATGGGAGAGGGCCGTCGAAGATCTGGCCGGCAATGACCAGGCGGCGCAGGCGGAGCTGCAGGAAATCGCGCGCTGGTTCCCGAGCATCCAGATGATGAGGAACCACGCGCGCGGCCTCGTCAAGGTAATGACGGACGACAAGAAGCATCGCGCGATGCCTAGCGGCAATCACGGCGTCGTCGGCGTCCATCCGGCGAAGATCCTGCAGTTCGCCATGGGGGAGACGCGGTCTGATGATCCGGACCAGCGCGCGCGCTGGTGGATGTATCGCTCCGCCAAGGCGCCGCCGCAGCAGGACGATCCCAACCGTGTCGCCTCCAGGGCGGAGCGCGTGACCGAAGTCGTCCTTGCCGTCCCCGCGCCAATCAACAGGGCGTACTGGGACAGGTTTCAGCCTGACCTCCTCCTTCCCGACGACGTCTCTGACGCGGATTCGTCGTCCGACTCCGAGTACGACAACCTCACCTCCGACGCGGACTCTGGCTACGACCCGGAGACCGAGTCGTCTCAAGAGTGGGAGGTGGATGTCATCGTGCTCTCTGACGACGAGCCGGATGAGGTGCAGATGGCACCACGGGCTGTGATCATCCCAATCGACGTGGACGCGCTGCCAGATGTGCCTGACGGCATCGTCTTCAAGCAAGAGGAGGCGGACGAGGCGGACAAGGTGCCTGCGGAGGAAGAAGTGCATGTCAGGAAGGGGAAGAAGAAAGCAAGCAACAAGAGAGCTGCAGATGGGGAGGTGCGCCGCTCGGAGAGGTTGAAGATGCTGAAGGACAAGTGAAGATGAAGCCTTGAAGCCTTGAAGGATTAGGTATGCTGATATAGTAGAGCAGCATATAAGTTAAGTATTTTGGGACTGTTGTTTAGGTATGCTCTTATATGTAGAGCATATAAGTTATTTTGTGATGTTATGGGCAGTGAACTATGATGTTGAACTCTGATGCTATGGTCAGTGAACTATGATGCTAAACTATGCTATGAATGTTGAATGTTGCTGTTTAGGTGTTAAAATAGAAAATGCCGTACTTAGTTATATTTGTTGTAGTTATGGTCAGTGAACTCTGAACAAATTCAGTTAACTGACAAATTCAGTTAACTGACAAAGTTCAGTTAACTGACAGTTAACTAGTTCAATTTGAACAATTCAAAAACTAGTTAACTGTCAAAAACTTAGTGAACTAAATAAATCAATATTAAGACAAATCAAAAATTAACTCAAAGTACTTAAATTGAGGGAGCATAATTCAGTACACAAATTAGTCAAATTACTTAATACAAATAAGTCTGAAATTCCAAGTGCAAAGTCATACTTGACCTGCTACTAAGCAAGGTCATACTAGAACTGGTACTAATGATTACATTACACCATCATTCAAATTCATCAAGCATCTCTTTCAGCTTCCTTATCTTGCCCTTGGTGTCTTCCTTATGTTTGAAAAGATCACCAATCATGTACTCTAACTTCTTCTCTTGCTTCAGCACATTCCTCTCCAGCACTAGGTTGTCCCTCTCTTGCACAAGATTGTCCCTCTCTTCCATGATGCTGTCCCTCTCCTGCTTCATTAGGTCCCTCTCTTTCTCTGCCTTGGCCCTGACAACTTGATGAATGGTTGTGAATGATTTGTCAGAAATCTTCTTCTTATCAAGATCTTCCTTCATGTCAGCCAGAGCAAGTTGTGTGTTGCCTAGCTGGGCAAGAGCTTGCTCCTTCTCAGCCACCATTTGAGCAAAATCAACCTTAAAAAACCTCAAGTCTCTTTCCATCTTTTCCTTCTCTCTCACAACCCTAACATTCTCTTGAGCATGAACAACATTGTCCTTGAGCCTAAGCTTGTTCTCATCTTCATACATGCCCCAGATCCTAGCTAGGCTCTTCAAAGGGGCAGGCCACTCAGGATCAACCCACTCCAGATAGCTGCATTTAGGTATGTCCTACAAATTTGCAACAAAAGAAAAAATTCAGTACAATGAAATAGTAGTTAAATACTTGCTGAACTACACTATAAATGTTTAGTTTCAGACAAATCTCCAAAATTTCAGACTTGCAAACATTGAGATTCAGTAAACTGACAAATAACAACATTCAGTTAACTGACAGAAGCAACTTAAACACTGAAACTAACTGTCAAAAATAGAAAACATACACACTTATTCTAACTGTCAGAACTGTCAAACTTAACTGAACACTGAATCAAGAAAAATCAGCAACTAACCTTCTGTGCACAAGCTAAGAATCTCCTCCCACTATCCACTGAATCAAATGCCACCAGCTTTTGACACACACATTGATGCTCACATCTTGAACTCAGATCTGTGGCCAGGCCGCTCCATTCCAAGCACAAGATGGTGGTAGGTAGCTAAAACATAACAAAATCAGCTTCATTTGCTAACTAACAATGCACAGCCCTCAAAACCCTAACCGTACCATAGCAACAGATCTAACCTGCACTTCGCTGCTGACTGACTCAGAGTCGGACGAACTGCCAGAATAGCTCCAGGAAACCATTGTGACGAGCTGTGCAAAGGTTCAAGGTTCAAAGGAGGTGGTGGTGGTGGGGGAGGGGCCTGGCTGCCGGCGACAGAGGGAGAGGGAGAGCGAGAGGAAGAAGGAGAGCGAGAGGATGGAGAATGGGGAACAGGGAGGAGAAAGGGGGACAGCAACGGTATGTGTGGGGTGGGGGACATAACAGTAACGGTAGGTGGAGTGTGGAACGGGACCAGCGAACTGCGGGTTGAATAGAGCGAACGGCAGGGGCCTTTGTGCAAAATTGCCAGAGCTGACCGGTCCACCCTGTGAACTGCCACATGGCATGCTCTGATTCGCTGTGGACCAAAAGATCACATAGGGTGTCAAGTTTGTGGACTCCTCAGTCACATTTTGCAAGTTTTGGACTAAAACATCACATTTGGAGCAAGTTTGTGGACCTGGGGTGCTATTACCTCAAAAGCGAGGCATGAGTATCCGCGTGGGTAGCCAAAAGCAAAGACCATATGTACTATGAGTATGACCGATTGTTAGGCCAACTCCAACGCCGGACGCTGTTTTTTTCCCTCGGGTCGGCCGAGCGGACATGCATGCCCGTTTTTGAATTTGGGTTGGTCGATGCACCCTCCGCGGCTGGGGCATTAGTCCGCGTGGTCTTTGTTGAATATAGATTATGATAGGTTAGGATTTGTTAAGATTGATCGCAATCTTTTGAATATGATTCTTTTCTTATCTCTAGGAACGCCTTCTTGCCCTTCAAGTCTTACACTCTATATATACTTGTCCCCGAGGCTTAATAATAGAACCACCGCATTACGTGAATCTCCCTCTCTATTCCCTTTATATGGTATCAGCCTAACCCCGATCCAAACCTTAGTCGTCGCTGCTTCCGCACCGCGCTGCCCTTGGACGGTCGATCTCCATGGTAGCCACCAGCGGCTACGCCACTTGTACCTAGGGTTCATCCGCCTATCCAGTTGATCAGCTGCCCTAGAGAGTCCTTTTGCCAATCCTTTGATCTAGGTTTTCCTCTCTCACCGGTCACATTGATCGACGTCTTCGTTTTGTTTTTTTGATCTAAGATCTGCCTACGTCACCTGCCGCCACCGTCGACCCTCCGTGCCTCTACTTCTACGTCAGCGCGACCGCCCGGCCTCTTGTCCGACGCGGTGGCCCGTCACAGCCGTCGCCCATGCGTTTGCCCGCCCGATGCTTTGCGCTAGCCATCGCTGCCCCCGCTGCGAATGGGACTCCTTCATCACCACCTGCCTCCGCCGCGTATGTACGTCCGCCTCTGCACGGCACTGCGTTGGCCGCTCGGGCGACGGTGCTCTGTTGGCCGCTCGATCTTTGCTGCTCGGGCGTCGGCGCTGCCACCCCGCCTCCACAGAGCGGCGTCCAGGACTTTGTGCGCGATCAGATTAATCACCCGCCCGCGATCCGCCCCATCTGGACCGTGCAATCGATCTGGCCCGTCGGTGGCGCTTGCCTCCGCTAGTCACGTGAAGACTACCCCTTGTACAACGCGCCCCTCCATCGGTCGAGAAAAGGGTTGCCGCTCTGTTGCCCCCATCGAACCGCTATCGGTGTCAAAACCGGCGGATCTCGGGTAGGGGGTCCCGAACTATGCGTCTAGGCTAATGGTAACAGGAGGCGGGGGACACAATGTTTACCCAGGTTCGGGCCCTCTCTATGGAGGTAATACCCTACTTCCTGCTTGATTGATCTTGATGATACAAGTATTACAAGAGTTGATCTACCATGAGATCGTAGAGGCTAAACCCTAGAAGCTAGCCTATGATTATGATTGTTGTTATCCTATGGACTAAACCCTCTGGTTTATATAGACATCGGAGGGGGCTAGGGTTACACAGAGTCAGTTACAGAGAAGGAAATCTACATATCCGAATTGCCAAGCTTGCCTTCCACGCAAAGGATAGTCCCACCCGGACACGGGGCGAAGTCTTCAATCTTGTATCTTCATAGTCCAACAGTCCGGCATAAGCATATAGTCAGGCTATTTGAGGACCCCCTAATCCAGGACTCCCTCAGTAGCCCCTGAACCAGGCTTCGATGACGATGAGTCCGGCGCGCAGATTGTCTTCGGCATTGCAAGGCGGGTTCCTTCTTCGAATACTCCAAAGAAGATTTTGAACACAAGAATCGTGTCCGGCTCTGCAAAACAAATTCCACATACCACCGTAAAGAGCACAATATTCCACGAGTCTAATCTGCTGACAACTTTTCATAGCGTGGCATCACGCCGCAGCCCGGTCATTATTCGAACCGTTTTTCTCAACCTGCTACTGCACATCTTGCGAGGCGGTTTCATAGGCACGTCTTGTCGAAGCAAAGATCGTGTCCCCTTATCACGGGATTCTCATTAATACGGGTGTGGGTAACCCAACCGCGCCACTAATCACAGCGCTTGGGGGATAAGCGAGTTTCCAGGGCAAGTGGGGAGGCGCAGGATCCCTTCTGCCTTTATAAGGAGATAAGGACTCCCCTTTTTCACCCACGCCTTCTTGTTCCTCTGCTCATCCATTCTATCTTGCTCGAGCTCCATCGCCCAAGCGTTCGCTTTCTCCGCCCACCAAGGGCCTTCGAAAATGTCCAGATCTAGAGCAGGAGGCAAGTGGATGGCCTCTACCGTCCGGGAGAAGGATATCAAGATACTTCGGGAGGCCGGGTATCTGGCCAAGAAAATAAGCCATTGTCTCCTGATGGTGGGACAGATTGTCCCTACTCCGGAACCCCATGAGAGGGTTGTATTCCTCCCTCACTTTGTCCGCGGGCTAGGGTTTCCACTCCACCCATTCGTTCGCGGCATTATGTATTACTACGGGATCGATTTTCATGATCTATCCCCCAAGTCCTTCCTCAACATCTCGACATTCATCGTTGTGTGCGAGGCCTTTCTCCGCATCTCGCCACACTTCGGCTTATGGCTCAAGACCTTCAATGTGAAGCCGAAGATGATCGACGGGTGACACGCGGAGTGCGGAGGCACTATAATAAGCAAAGGTGCCGACGCCTTATGGCCAAAGGGTTCCTTCCCGGAGGTGTCTGACCTATGGCAACGGGGGTGGTTTTATATCACAACACCCCGAGGTACAAAGTGGGCAGCCGCCCCGGCGTTCAACTCTACCCCTCCGCCACAGCTTGCATCATGCGTCAACAAGGGGCTGGACTGGGGACCGGTTAATGACGTGCTGACATTGCAAAGCCGCATCCGAGATCTCGTTAAGAGGGATATCAGTCTCGTCAAAGTAATTCAAGTAATGTTAGTTCGTCGGGTCCTGCCATGCCAACGTCGATCTCTCCGTATGTGGGAGTTCAACCCGGAAGGACCGCGAACCATTCAACACTTCTTCGGCATGACACTCGAAGGGATGTATCGATTATTCTTCGGATCACGAATAAACTGTCCGGACACAACAGAGGATGCGGGTCTCAACTGCAACCGTCTAGATACCCAAGTAAGTAACTCCGCGACCGAACATGCTGTCATTATATTTGCCACAACATTATTCTAAAAAACCACCCTTGGCCAGGACTGGATAAGAAAGGCAGAGAGGATCAGGTGTTCGGCCCCTCTTCCCAAAGGCTCGCCGGATCCTGTACTAACCAGGATGCTGGCTCGCACACCTTATCAAGTGCCATCAGGGGAGGACGAGGGGAGGAATAGGGAATCCAAAAGCGGGCTAAATGCTGGAGGTACATTACGCATCCTAACCGCGGGAATTAGTGCTCCCGTGTCGGAGGATGATCGGGGAGGAGAATCTAGAATCCCCTCTCCCCACGGGAAGAAACGGACCGCCCCTGAAGATTTGGAAACAGAGGTTTCCAAACGAGGGAAGAAACCTTCACCAGGGGCCCCTGGAACTCCACGGAAGTCATTTTTGGAATTAATAAGAATTATTGATCGAAGAAAGTACCAGAGGGGGCCCACACCCTGGCCAGGAGGGTGGGGGGCGCGCCCCCCCTACTGGGCGGCCCCCCTTGTCTACTGGGCCCCTGGTGGCCCTCCGGTGCCCATCTTCTGCTATATGAAGGCTTTTACCCTGAAAAAAATCATAAGCAAGCTTACGGGACGAAACTCCGGCCCCATGAGGCGGAACAAATCTAGGGCTGCGGCGGAGCTGTTCTGCCGGGGAAACTTCCCTCCGGGAGGGGGAAATCATCACCATTGTCATCACCAACGATCCTCTCATCGGGAGGGGGTCAATCTCCATCAACATCTTCACCAACACCATCTCCTCTCAAAACCCTAGTTCATCTCTTGTATCGAATCTTGTATCAAAACCACAAATTGGTACCTGTGGGTTGCTAGTAGTGTTGATTACTCATTGTAGTTGATGCTAATTGGTTTACTTGGTGGAAGATCATATGTTCAGATCCTTAATGCATATTAATACTCCTCTGATCATAAACATGAATATGCTTTGTGAGTAGTTATGTTTGTTCCTGAGGACATGGGTGAAGTCTTGCTATTAGTAGTCATGTGAATTTGGTATTCGTTCGATATTTTGATGAGATGTATGTTGTCTCTCCTCTAGTGGTGTTATGTGAACGTCGACTACATGACACTTCACCATTATTTGGGCCTAGAGGAAGGCATTGGGAAGTAATAAGTAGATGATGGGTTGCTAGAGTAACAGAAGCTTAAAACCCTAGTTTATGCTTGCTTCGTAAGGGGCTGATTTGGATCCACTAGTTTCATGCTATGGTTTGGTTTACCTTAATACTTCTTTTGTAGTTGCGGATGCTTGCAATAGGGGTTAGTCATAAGTGGGATGCTTGCCCAAGAAAGGGCAGTACCCAAGAACCGGTCCACCCACATATCAAATTATCAAAGTACCGAACGCGGATCATATGAGCGTGATGAAAACTAGCTTGACGATAATTCCCATGTGTCCTCGGGAGCGCTTTTCTCATTATAAGAATTTGTCCAGGATTGTCCTTTGCTACAAAAAGGATTGGGCCACCTTGCTGCACATTATTTACTTTCATTTCTTGTTACCCATTACAAATTATCTTATCACAAAACTATCTATTACCTATAATTTCAGTGCTTGCGGAGAATACCTTACTGAAAACCGCTTGTCATTTCCTTCTGCTCCTCATTGGGTTCGACACTTTTACTTATCGAAAGAACTACGATAGATCCCCTATACTTGTGGGTCATCAAGACTCTTTTCTAGCGCCGTTGCCGCGGAGTGAAGCGCCTTTGGTGAGTGGAACTTGGTAAGGAAACATTTATAAAGTGTGCTGAAATTTTCTGTCACTTGTTTCTATGGAAACTAATCCTTTGAGGGGCTTGTTCGGGGTATATTTGCCCCGACCAATAGAGCAAAGAGTTGCTCCTCAACCTACTGAACCTACTGAAATTTTTTACTTTGAGATTTCTTCGGGTATGATAGAGAAACTTCTAGCTAATCCCTTTGCAGGAGATGGAACATTGCATCCCCATTTACACCTTATCTTTGTGGATGAAGTTTGTGGATTATTTAAGCTTGCAGGTATTCCCGATGATGTTGTTAAGAGGAAGGTCTTCCCTTTATCTTTGAAGGGAGATGCATTGACATGGTATAGGCTATGTGATGATACGGGATCTTGGAACTATAAACGATTGAAGTTGGAATTTCACCAGAAGTTCTATCCTATGCATCTTGTTCATCGTGATCGTAACTACATATATAATTTCTGGCCCCGCGAAGGAGAACGCATCACTCAAGCTTGGGGGAAGCTTAAGTCAGTGTTATATTCATGCCCCAATCATGAGCTCTTAAGAGAAATGATTATTCAAAAAATTTATGCTCGGCTTTCCCTCAATGATCGCACCATGCTTGATACTTCCTGTGCTGGTTCTTATATGCTGAAGACTACTGAATTCAAGTGGGATTTATTGGAAAGAATTAAACGCAACTCTGAAGATTGGGGTTCCGACGATGGTAAGGAGTCAGGTATGACACCTAAGTTTGATTGTGTTAAATCTTTTATGGATATCGATGCTTTTCGTGGATTTAGCACTAAATATGGACTTGACTCTGAGATAGTAGCTTCTTTTTGTGAATCTTTTGCTGCTCACGTTGATCTCCCTAAGGAGAAGTGGTTTAAATATAATCCTCCCATTGAAGTAAAAGTAGTTGCACCTATTACAGTTGAAGAAAAGACTATCACTTATAATGATCCTATTGTTCCTACTACTTATGGTGAGAAACCACCTTTTCCTGTTAGGATAAAGGATCATGCTAAAGCTTCAACTGTGGTTCGTAAGAGTAATACTAGAACATATACACCTCCTGAGCAAATTAAAGTTGAACCTAGTATTGCTATGGTTAAAGATCTCTTGGATGATAATATAGATGGGCATGTTATTTACTTCTGTGGTGAAACTGCTAATATTGCTAGACCAGATGCTAAGATACATAGACCTGTTGTAGGCATGCCTGTTATTTCTGTTAAAATAGGAGATCATTATTACCATGGCATATGTGATATGGGTGCTAGTGCTAGTGCAATTCCTATTTCCTTATACAAAGAAATTATGCATGATATTGCACCTGTTGAGTTAGAAGGTATTGATGTTACAATTAAGCTTGCCAATAGAGATACTATTGCACCAGTTGGGATTGTTAGAGATGTCGAAGTCTTGTGTGGGAAAGTTAAATATCCTGCTGATTTTCTTCTTCTTGGTTCCCCACAAGATGACTTTTGTCATTATATTTGGTAGACCCTTCTTGAATAATGTCAATGCTAAGATTGATTGTGAAAAGGATGTTGTTACAATTGGCTTAGGGGATATGAAACATGAGTTTAATTTTGCTAAATTTTGTAGACAACCCCGTGATAAAGATTTTCATAGTAAGGATGAAATTATTGGTCTTTCTTCTATTTCCGCGCCTCCTACTGATCCGTTAGAACAATATTTGCTAGACCACGAAAATGATAGGTTTATGAATGAAAGAAGGGAAATAGATGAAGTATTCTTTAAATAGGGTCCTATTTTGAAACACAACTTGCGTGTTGAAATCCTAGGGGATCCTCCTCCACCCAAGGGTGATCCCGTGTTTGAGCTTAAACCATTACCTGATACTCTTAAACATGCTTATCTTGATGAAAAGAAGGTATATCCTGTTGTTATTAGTGCTAACCTTTCAGAGCAATAAGAGGAAAGATTATTGAAAACTCTGAGGAAGCACCGTGCTGCTATTGGATATACTCTGGATGATCTTAAGGGCATTAGTCCCACTCTATGCCAACATAAAATAAAATTGGAGAAAGATGCCAAACCAGTTAGAGATCCTCAACGACGGTTAAATCCTAAGATGAAAGAAGTGGTAAGAAAGGAGATACTAAAGCTCCTAGAGGCAGGTATAATTTATCCCGTTGCTGATAGTGATTGGGTAAGTCATGTCCATTGTGTTCCTAAGAAGGGAGGTATTACTGTCGTTCCTAATGATAAAGATGAATTGATTCCGCAAAGAATTATTACATGTTATAGGATGGTAATTGATTTTCGTAAACTGAATAAAGCTACTAAGAAAGATCATTACCCTTTACCTTTTATTGGTCAAATGCTAGAAAGACTATCCAAACATACACATTTCTGCTTTCTAGATGGTTATTCTGGTTTCTCTCAAATACCTATGTCAGCGGAGGATCAATCAAAAACAACTTTTACTTGCCCTTTCAGTACTTTTGCTTATAGACGTATGCCTTTTGGTTCATGTAATGCACCTGCTACCTTTCAAAGATGCATGATGGCTATATTCTCTGACTTTTGTGAAAAGATTTGTTAGGTATTCATGGATGATTTCTCCGTTTATGGATCCTCTTTTGATGATTGCTTGAGCAACCTTGATCGAGTTTTGCAGAGATGTGAAGACACTAGTCTCGTCTTGAATTGGGAAAAGTGCCACTTTATGGTTAATGAAGGCATTGTCTTGGAGTATAAGATTTCTGAGAAAGGTACTGAAGTTGATAAAGCTAAAGTTGATGCTATTGAAAAGATGCCATGTCCCAAGGACATAAAAGGTATAAGAAGTTTCCTTGGTCTTGCCAGTTTTTATAGGAGGTTCATTAAGGACTTTTCTAAAATCTCTAGGCTTTTGACAAATTTATTGCAAAAAGATATTCCTTTTGTCTTTGATGATGATTGTGTAGAAGCATTTGAAATACTTAAGAAAGCTTTGATCACTACACCTATTGTTCAGCCACCTGATTGGAATTTACCCTTTGAAATTATGTGTGATGCTAGTGATTATGCTGTAGGTGCTGTTCTAGGGCAAAGGGTTGATAAGAAATTAAATGTTATTCAATATGCTAGTAAAACTCTTGACACTGCCCAAAGAAATTATGCTACTACTGAAAAAGAATTCTTAGGAGTTGTATTTGCTTGTGATAAGTTCAGACCTTATATTGTTGATTCTAAAGTTACCATTCACACTGATCATGCTTCTATTAAATATCTTATGGAAAAGAAAGATGCTAAACCTAAACTTATTAGATGGGTTCTCTTGCTCCAAGAATTTGATTAGCATATTATTGATAGAAAGGGAGCTGAGAACCCCATTGCAGACAACTTGTCTAGATTAGAGAATGTTCTTGATGACCCACTTCCTATTGATGATAGCTTTCCTGATGAACAATTAGCGGTCATTAATGCTTCTCGTACTGCTCCATGGTAGGATGATTATGCTAATTAAATTGTTGCTAAATTTATACCACTTAGTTTCACATACCAACAAAAGAAAAAGTTCTTTTATGATTTAAGACATTACTTCTGGGATGACCCGCACCTTTATAAAGAAGGAGTAGATGGTGTTATTAGACGTTGTGTACCTGAGCATTGAACAAGAACAGATCCTACGCAAGTGTCACTCCGAACCATATGGAGGACACCACGCTGGAGATAGAACTGCACATAAGGTATTGCAATCTGGTTTTTATTGGCCTACTCTCTTCAAGGATGCCCGTAAGTTTGTCTTGTCTTGTGATGAATGTCAAAGAATTGGTAATATTAGTAGACGTCAAGAAATGCCTATGAACTATTCTCTTGTTATTGAACCATTTGATGTTCGGGGCTTTGATTATATGGGACCTTTTCCTGCCTCTAATGGATACACACATATTTTAGTTGCTGTTGATTACGTTACTAAGTGGGTAGAAGCTATTCCAACTAGTAGTGAAGATCATAACACCTCTATTAAGATGCTTAAAGAAGTTATTTTTCCGAGGTTTGGAGTCCCTAGATATCTCATGACTGATGGTGGTTCACATTTTATTCATGGTGCTTTTCGTAAAATGCTTGCTAAGTATGATGTTAATCATAGAATTGCATCTCCTTATCACCCACAGTCTAGTGGTCAAGTAGAGTTGAGTAATAGAGAGCTCAAATTAATTTTGCAAAAGACTGTTAATAGATCTACGAAGAATTGGTCCAAGAAACTTGATGATGCATTATGGGCCTATAGAACCGCATATAAAAATCCTATGGGTATGTCTCCGTATAAGATGGTTTATGGAAAAGCATGTCACTTACCTCTCGAACTTGAACATAAAGCATATTGGGCTATTAAATAGCTCAATTATGACTTCAAACTTGCCGTGAGAAGAGGTTATTTGATATTAGCTCAATCGATGAATGAAGAACCCAAGCATATGACAATGCCAGGTTGTTCAAAGAAAAAGTTAAAAGATGGCATGACAAAAGAATACAAAAGCGTGAGTTTAACGTAGGTGATTAAGTTTTGCTATTCAACTCTCGTTTAAGATTTTTTGCAGGAAAACTTCTCTCCAAGTGGGAAGGTCCTTACGTTATCGAGGAGGTCTATCATTCCGGTGCCATAAAAATCAACAACTTTGAAGGCACAAATCCGAAGATGGTGAACGGTCAAAGAATCAAACATTATATCTCAGGTAATCCTATCAATGTTGAAACTAATATTATTGAAACCGTAACCCCGGAGGAATACATAAGGGACACCTTCCAGAACATTTCAGACTCTGAAAAGGAATAGGTACGTGGTACGGTAAGTAAACCGACTCCAAAACAATTCTAATGGCAATTTTTCTCCGTTTTGGAATATTTAAGAATTTTTGAAAGCAAGAAGTAATCCGGGAAGGACACGAGGCCTCCACGAGGGTGGAGGGCGCGCCCACTCTTACTGGGCGCGCCCCCTGTCTCGTGGGCACCTCGTGTGCCTCCCGGACTCTGTTTTCTTGCACGTTACTTCTCTTAGTCGGTAAAAATTCATTATATAATCTCCCCAAGGTTTTGACCACCGTATCACGCAAAAATCTTCTGTTTTTGTTTCGAGTTGTTTCTACCGCAGGTTAGAGCAATATGTCATCCTAGGATTCGGATGGAGAAAGCTATGTGGCTAATTTCCTTGCAGACCCAAAGGTCTACGGGGACTTGGAACATGGTGGCTGGACCACTGAGGAAGAGGAGGACTATGAGCCTAAGGGAAAGGAGGAGACGAGCTCAGATGAAGCTAAAACACCATTACCTCAACCTGGGGACATGCATGTGGAGTTTAGAAAGTCAAGCCTCCCTGATAGAGCAAAGAAGCCAAAGATCGAGTTTATCCCTTCTCGTCTCGTGCAGGAAAACAAACAGGAACTATGCAGAAGGATATTAAGTCTTGAGCAGGAGATTGATGATCTAAAAGAGCAAAATGTTGTCCTCAAGCGTAAATTGAGGAACAAGCCTACATCATCAACAACTCCTTCTTCACCACCTCCGAGGACATAATCACATGGGTATGGGCACTCCCCTTGGCAACTGCCAAGCTTGGGGGAGGTGCCCCGGTATCGTATCACCATCACACTCCTATCTTTACCGTTTTTCTTAGTTCGATCCTTTAGTAATATCTTGATCTAGTAGATTGAAGTTTTGGTATGAATTAGTTTTGAGTTTTGCTTTGTGATCTATCTATGTAATTGAGTCCATGAGCTATCTATAATAAAGATTAGTGTTGAGTCAAGGGCTTTGCTATCTTGCTATGATCTTGAGAAAATAGAAAGAATAAAAAGAAATAAAAGAGTTCATATTGATCTTATGGATAGTAATGACTTCACATATAAAGAGTATGAGGCTTAAAAGTTGTTGAGAGTTGACAAACATAGTTTTGGTCATCGTTGCAATTAATAGGAAGTAATAAAGAAAGAGAGGTTTTCACATACAATATACTATCTTGGACATCTTTTATGATTGTGAGATCTCATTAAGTATGACATGCTAAAGAGTTGATGTTGGACAAGGAAGACAACGTAATGGGTTATGTTTTCTCACATCTCAGTTAAAGTATATTATCATGGATCATTCAAACATGTTGAGCTTGCCTTTCCCCCTCATGCTAGCCAAATTCCTTGCACCAAGTAGAGATACTACTTGTGCTTCCAAATATCCTTAAACCCAGTTTTGCCATGAGAGTCCACCATACCTACCTATGGATTGAGTAAGATCCTTCAAGTAAGTTGTCATGTTGCAAGCAATAAACATCGCTCTCTAAATATGTATGACTTATTAGTGCGGAGAAAATAAGCTTTATACGATCGTGTGATATGGAAGTAATAAAAGCGACGGACAGCATAATAAAGGTTCATATCACAAGTGGCAATATAAAGTGACGTTCTTTTGCATTAAGATTTTGTGCATCCAACCCTAAAAGAACATGACAACCTCTGCTTCCCTCTGCGAAGGGCCTATCTTTTACTTTATGTCTTTTACTTTATGCAAGAGTCAAGGTGATCTTCACCTTTCCCTTTTTCATTTTCTCCTTTGGCAAGCACTTCGTGTTGGAAAGATCCTGATATATATATCCAATTGGATGTAAGTTAGCATGAACTATTATTGTTGACATCACCCAAAGGTGAATACATTGGGAGGCAAAATTATAAGCCCCTATCTTTCTCAGTTTCCGATTAAAACTCCATAACCATAAGTATTGCGTGAGTGTTAGCAATTGTAGAAGACTATATGACAGTTGAGTATGTGGACTTGCAAAAAAGCTCTATTCTTGACACTTTCTGATGTTATGATAAATTGCAATTGCTTCAATGACTAAGATTATCGTTTGTTAGTTCTCAATGAAGTTTCTGAACCATACTTGACATTGTGAATAGGTTGTTACTTGAGCATGAGAAATCATATGACAAAATCCATATATGTTGTTGTTATAAGAATGATCATGATGCCCTCATGTCCGTATTTTATTTTTATCGACACCTCTATCTCTAAACATGTGGACATATTTTTCGATATCGGCTTCCACTTGAGGACAAGCGAGGTGTAAGCTTGGGGGAGTTGATACGTCCATTTTGCATCATGCTTTTATATCGATATTTATTGCATTATGGGTTGTTATTACACGTTATGTCACAATACTTATGGCTATTCTCTCTTATTTTACAAGGTTTATCATGAAGAGGGAGAATGCCGGCAGCTGGGATTCTGGCTGGAAAAGGAGCAAATATTGGAAACCTATTCTGCACAGCTCCAAAAATCCCGAAACTCCACGGAAGTAATTTTTGGAATTAATAAGAATTATTGAGCGAAGAAAGTACCAGAGGGGGCCCACACACTGGCCAGGAGGGGTGGGGGCGCGCCCCCTTGTCTCCTGGGCCCCCTGGTGGCCCTCCGGTGCCCATCTTCTGCTATATGAAGGCTTTTACCCTGAAAAAAAGAATCATAAGCAAGCTTACGGGACGAAACTCCGCCGCCACGAGGCGGAACCTTGGCGGAACCAATCTAGGGCTCCGGCGGAGCTGTTCTGCCGGGGAAACTTCCCTCCGGGAGGGGGGAAATCATCACCATCGTCATCACCAACGATCCTCTCATCGGGAGGGGCTCAATCTCCATCAACATATTCACCAGCACCATCTCCTCTCAAAACCCTAGTTCATCTCTTGTATCCAATCTTGTATCAAAACCACAAATTGGTACCTATGGGTTGCTAGTAGTGTTGATTACTCCTTGTAGTTGATGCTAATTGGTTTACTTGGTGGAAGATCATATGTTCAGATCCTTAATGCATATTAATACTCCTCTGATCATGAACATGAATATTCTTTGTGAGTAGTTATGTTTGTTCCTGAGGACATGGGTGAAATCTTGCTATTAGTAGTCATGTGAATTTGGTATTCGTTCGATATTTTGATGAGATGTATGTTGTCTCTCCTCTAGTGGTGTTATGTGAACGTCGACTACATGACACTTCACCATTATTTGGGCCCAGAGGAAGGCATTGGGAAGTAATAAGTAGATGATGGGTTGCTAGAGTGACAGAAGCTTAAACCCTAGTTTATGCGTTGCGTCATAAGGGGCTGATTTGGATCCACTAGTTTCATGCTATGGTTACGTTTACCTTAATAATTCTTTTGTAGTTGCGGATGCTTGCAATAGGGGTTAATCATAAGTGGGATGCTTGTCCAAGAAAGGGTAGTACCCAAGCACCGGTCCACCCACATATCAAATTATGAAAGTACCGAACGTGAATCATATGAGCGTGATGAAAACTAGCTTGACGATAATTCCCATGTGTCCTCGGGAGCGCTTTTCTTATTATAAGAAATTGTCCAGGCTTGTCCTTTGCTACAAAAAGGATTGGGCCACCTTGCTGCACCTTATTTACTTTCATTGCTTGTTACCCGTTGCAAATTATCTTATCACAAAACTATCTATTACCTACAATTTCAGTGCTTGCAGAGAATACCTTACTGAAAACCGCTTGTCATTTCCTTCTGCTCCTCATTGGGTTCGACACTCTTACTTATCAAAAGGAATACGATAGATCCCCTATACTTGTGGGTCATCAGCCGTCGACCGAGCCATAAGTGAACAAAGGCACTTTAGTAAGCATGCCCCGCTCTTTTCCTAAGAATAACAACCGAGACATATGTTTTGCAGTCCGGCTCATAGCCCTTCTTAACAATGTTCGTCCTCGGGGGATCTTCTTTCGGAGATGATGGAGAGCAAAACGCCTCCTCCTGCTTCCCCGCCTCATGAGGCAGATGACCCTGAGGTGTCGTCCCGGAGGATCTCTCCTAATACGCAAAGGCCAGAAGGTAACTCTTTGCCCGCCCGAACTCCGGGGTTCTCGGCTCCTTAGGAGACCAACAAAAAAAGCCCGGGATTGTCCGGCATACAACCGGACACATTGATGGGTCTTCTAGAGCAGGCGGCTATCTCAGAGGCACATCGTACCTTAATGGGTACGGTGGTTGAGAGGATTTCATCCGCAAAAAGCGGGTTGAATGAAGCTTTTACGAGCCTGCTAAGAGGCTTTGAGGTATGCAAAGTGATATATATATATATATATATATATATATATATATATATATATATATATATATATATATATATATATATTTGACTGTACCACACACGCAAGGTGTACTTTGTATAGATAGTATCTCCTGACACTCTGGTTGCCGTCTAGACGAGGCGAGCAGAGGATCATAGTCTCAGGTAATGATAGTGCTGCTTTTGTGCGCAGGCGGCTGCAGATCCGTCGGCTGAACGGACTGCTGAATTTGCTGAATTAAGGCGGCAACTTGACGTGGCGGATGAGGACATCACGCTTGTGAACAAGCGGCTTGTCGAGGCATAGGGTATGTATATTCGGGTGGTCAGCAAATATTAATAAGAGCATGATGCTAGTATTTATAGTATGCTTTGACTGCAGATGGAGCTGCCGCCGTGGAGACCCTTCGGGCAGAACTTGCCCGGGCTAAGGAGCAAGCCAGGAGGAGTGATGCGGCCGCCCTGAAGGCAGCCGAAGAATTAAAAGCCAAATAGGACCGCCTTCTTCTTCGGTGCCTTGTAAGGCGTCGGGACCAGCATCTTTGTTGGAAGTGGGCCGGTTGGTTCTTCTGGCAGAGGGGCCGAACAGTAGATCCGCCCCGCCTTCTTCACCCAGCCCTAGGAAATTTGGGTGAAACATTTCAGGCATTTTCTTAAAGAATATGCGAATGAAACATATGAACTGCCAACGAATGATCACTTAGCGAACTTGCCAGGCGGGACAGTTGGTACCCGCGGTCCTCCGCGGAGTCCGACCATGATTTGCCGGACATGAAAAGCACCTTCCATATGTCCTTATGCAACGAGCCAAAGAGCTCTGACAAGGTCTGGTGCTTGGCCGGGTCGAACTCCCATAGATTGCCAGCCCGGTGTTGACAAGGTAGAATCTGGCGAACTAACATCACCTGGACTACGTTGTCGAGCATAATGTACTTTTCTTCCATGTCTTGGACGCGCGTCTGGAGCTCTGATAGCTCATCAGACGAAGCCCAGTTCAGGCCATTCTTGGGCCAGGACGTAAGTCACAGGGGGCTTCGGATCTGAACTCTGGGGTGGTGGCCCATTCCTTGCCATGCGGCTCGGTGATGTAGAACCACTGCTGCTGCCACTCCTTGACAGAATCATTGAAAGCACATGTTGGCCATGTAACGTTGGACATCTTGCTCACCATGGCACCTCCGCATTTCGCATGCTCGCCGCTCACTACCTTGGGCTTCACATTAAAAACCTTCAGCCATAAGCCAAAGTGCGGAGGGATGCGGAGAAAGGCCTCGCACACGACGACGAATGTCGAGATATTGAGGGAAGAATTGGGAGATAGATCATGGAAATCAATCCCATAATAGTACATGATGCCACAAACAAATGGGTGGAGGGGAAACCCTAGCCCGCGGACAAAATAAGGGAGAAATACCACCCTCTCGTGTGGTTCCGGGGTGGGGATGATTTGTCCCGCCGTCGGAAGACGGTGGCTGATTCTCTTGGCCAAATACCCTGCCCCCCGAAGCTTTTTAATATCCTTCTCCCGGACGGTGGATGCCATCCACTTGCCTCCTGCTCCAGATCCAGACGTGCGTCTGGAGCTCCGATAGCTCGTCAGACGGAGCCCAGTTCAGGCCGTTCTTGGGCCAGGACGTAAGTCGCAGGGGGGCTTCGGATCTGAACTCTGGGGTGGTGGCCCATTCCTTGCCATGCGGCTCGGTGATGTAGAACCACTGCTGCTGCCACTCCTTGACGGAATCATTGAAAGCACATGTTGGCCATGTAATGTTGGACATCTTGCTCACCATGGCACCTCCGCATTTGGCATGCTCGCCGCTCACTACCTTGGGCTTCACATTAAAAACCTTCAGCCATTAGCCAAAGTGCGGCGGGACGCGGAGAAAGGCCTCGCACACGACGACGAATGTCGAGATATCGAGGAAAGAATTGGGAGATAGATCATGGAAATAAATCCCATAATAGTACATGATGCCACAAACAAATGGGTGGAGGGGAAACCCTAGCTCGCGGACAAAATAAGGGAGAAATACCACCCTCTCGTGGGGTTCCTGGGTGGGGATGAGTTGTCCCGCCATCGGAAGATGGTGGCTGATTCTCTTGGCCAAATACCCTGCCCCCCGAAGCTTTTTAATATCCTTCTCCCGAACGGTGGAGGCCATCCACTTGCCTCCTGCTCCGGATCTAGACATTTTTGGGAAACCTTCTTGATGGAAAAGGCGGACGCTTGAGCGCTAGGGCTTGAGCGAGAAGGGACGGATGAGCAGAGGAAGAAGGCGTGGGTGAAAGAGGGAGTTCTTATCCTCTTATAAAGGAAGCATGTATCCTGCGCCTCCCTGCTTGCCCGTTAAAATCGCTTGTTCCCCAAGGGCCACGATTGATGGCACGGTTGGGTTACCCATGCCCGTATTGATGAAAATCCCGTGACGGGGGGACACGATCTCTGCTTCGACAAGACGTGCCAATAAAACCACCTCGCGATATGTGCGGTAGCTAGTTATGAAAAATGATTTGAATAAAAACCGGGCCGTGGTGTGATGTCACTTTCAGCAGATTAGATTTGTGGAAAATTAAGCTCTCTACGGTGGTATGTGGAATTTGTTTTGCAGAGCCGGACACGATCCTTGTGTTCGAAATCTTCTATGGAGTATTCGGAGAAGGAACCCGCCTTGCAATGCCAAAGACAATCTGCACGCTGGACTCGTCGTTATTGAAGCCTGGTTCAGGGGGCTACTGAGGGAGTCCTGGACTAAGGGGTCCTCGGACAGCCGAACTATATACTTTGGCCGGACTATTGGACTATGAAGATACAAGATTGAAGACTTCGTCCCGTGTCCGGGTGGGACTCTCCTTTGCGTGGAAGGCAACCTTGGCAATTCGGATATGTAGATCTCCTTCTCTGTAACCGACTCTGTGTAACCCTAGCCCCCTCCGGTGTCTATATAAACCGGAGGGTTTAGTCCATAGGATAACAACAATCATAATCATAGGCTAGCTTCTAGGGTTTAGCTAGCCTCTACGATCTCGTGGTAGATCAACTCTTGTAATACTCATATCAGCAAGATCAATCAAGCAGGAAGTAGGGTATTACCTCCATCGAGAGGGCCCGAACCTAGGTAAAACATCGTGTCCCCTACCTCCTGTTACCACTAGCCTTAGATGCACAGTTCGGGACCCCCTACCCGAGATCCGCCGGTTTTGACACCGACAGCTGGGAAGCCCTTTTTATTGCGAATGAAGTTCGGTGATCCGAAGTAAGCCCCTCTTGATCAATTGTGGAGTTCTGCAGACGATTTATTCGGTGAACGAAGTTCTTCAGTAAGCCCCTCCGGATAGTTATTTTAGTTTGGTGCAACGATTTATTCGTGTTGTGCCGCATATCGACGCTATCAAGAGGTCGGCGTGCATAGAGGGTGCGCGAATGGCCCTTGCACGTGTTAAGACATATTGGGCGAAGATGGAGGCCACCGATATTGCAACCAGGGGTCCGCCCGGAGGCCAGGACTCGCCCGCGCACTATTTTGAAGAAGTCTTAGAGGGTGCCCGTTTAATAGAGGCTCAGTGCTCAAAGAATACCATGTTACAGTGACATGTATCTTAATTGTAAAAACAATGCTTGTGATAATAAATGCTATATTTATACTTTTGCCCGTAAAGTATTGTAGTGCCTCCTGTGCGACCGTTTATGTATATATGTATATAACCTGAAAGTTTGTAGTCGTCGGCTTCAGCCCCCACGCATATAATGCGGGGTGTTTGGCAAAACGCGTAATCACACTTGATCCAACGTCTTGGTCCGTTAAGGAGGTGGTAGCGCGGCAAACAAGGCAATCTGATTATATAGCTTTAACACTTTCACTTAGCCATAGGAGTTTGACGGTGGGGCTACTATATAGCCCCTGGTATGTCTGCGCTCATCCGAATACGGTGCGTGTCCATACGTGACCGGGAAACCGGTCCTTCGTTAATGCGGAGGAATCACGAAGATTCCGCTGGGTCATCGAGTGGTTGTCCAGTCTCTCGCTTTATCATGACAGTCAGTTTTCGGCTTTCTCTACTAAGGTGCTCATCCAGATGAACCAGGGCACAATCGCAGTAGTTCTCTCGGTGCCACCTTAGCCGACAGAGCGGAACGTAAGGTAGCAAAACACGGGAGCCGGGAAAACCCAACTATTGACCAAATACATGATTCGGAGCTGATGCATATAAGGCCAAACTCGCGACGCTGAACACTTTGAAGGTATTCGGACTTTACAACATATACTGGGCTGAGTACTAAAAGTGCTAGTATCGACTAGAGGGGGGGTGAATAGGCTATTTTTATGAAAGTCTTCAAAACTTTGAAGTTTCGAAGACAAACAACAGAAACAACCTAATTGATATGCAGCGGAAGATAAACTACCCTAAACAAGCCATAGTCAAGTATGTATTGATGTGAAAGTACAGGACTAATAGCAGTAAGGTAGTAAGGATCAAGATGGAAGATAGTGTGAAGCCAATCAGCAATAGTAGTCAAGCAATGAAGTCAAACAGATGAACAGATAAGCAATGACTTCATGAAGACAAACTTAAGTAAGGTTGGAAGGGATAGAACCAGTTGCTTGTGGAAGACACATGATTTGTTGGACCAGTTCCAGTTGCTGTGACAACTGTATGTCTAGTTAGGGAGGCTGAGATTTAACTCAGAAGACCGTGTCTTCACCTTATTCCCCTTGAGCTAAGGACACCCAGTCCTCACCCAATCACTCTGGTAAGTCTTCAAGGGAGACTTCCAAACCTTCACAGACTTCGTTCACCGGCAATCCACAATGACTCTTGGATGCTCAGAACGCGACGCCTAACCGGCTGGAGGATCCACAGTCCTCAAGTGTAATAAGTCTTCAGGTCACACAGACAGAAAGACTTCAGTGATGCCTAACACTCTTTGGCTCTAGGTGTTTGGGCTTTTTCCTCGCAAGGATTTCTCTCTCTCAAATGCTTCGAGGTGGGTTGCTCTCAAACGACAAAAGCCGTGCACAAACTCTGAGCAGCCACCAATTTATGGTGTAGGGGGTGGGCTATTTATAGCCACTAGGCAACCCGACCTGATTTGTCCAAAATGACCCTGGGTCACTAAGGAACTGATACGTGTTCCAACTGTCAAATTTCAAACACACGCGGCAACTTTACTTGGGCTACAAGCAAAGCTGACTCATCCAGCTCTGGATAAGATTTGCTCTCATTGTCGTCGCTCGAAGACATAGGATTTGGGTTGAGCATCACTTCAGTCACTCTGACATAGTTCACTTGGACCCCACTTAATAGTATGGTGGTTCCTATGACTCAACAAAGAAGAAAAGGGAAACAACGAAAACACACAGTCTTTGCGCTCCAAAGTCTTCACGCAATGTCTTCTCATGTCATAGTCTTCAATATGAATATCTTCTCATACCACCATTGTCTTCAATGTCTTCATACATTTTTAGGGGTCATCTCCGGTAGGTAAACCGAATCAATGAGGGACACTACCTGCGTTATCCTGCAATTCTCACAAACGCATTAGTCCCTCATGTCGTCAATACTCCAAAACCAACTAGGGGTGGCACTAGATGCACTTACAAGTACCGCCCTCGATAATGATCCCTGAATTTCCGGGTAGGTGCATTAATCCGGCGTGATGAAAGAGCGGCTGTGGTGAGGGCATAAATCCCAAAAACACATTGGGTGCTGCCCTTGTAACGTCCATTTTAGATCGGCGAATAATAAGCTTGCCAATAACGCCGGTATCCCTCTTGGTCGTTTAAAGTACCAGGATGGTGTGAACCAACAATAGACAATTAAAAAGGTTTACACAGGGTCTTAATCTAAAAAGAAACCTTGGAAAGGGGCCCTGCTGCACGTCTGTGCCTTTGTCTCTGTTGGGCCGTATCCTGGAAGGGTATAGCACGATAGTCATCTGAAAAAAATAAAGAAAAACCTAGGTGAAAGAATCTTGTGTGACCGTGCGTAACGTCGGTTAAACTTAGTGAACCATCAAAATTCAATTTCTTGAGTGTAAATAGGATCCAACCGAACTATAGATCTTTTTCGTGCGGGCAGCCCCCAGCACCACATATAGGGTCATAGGCGTTAATCAAGCTCAGGTTTATCTGGGCTGCTACAAGTAGTGGTGCGCGGAACACGTCTAGCCGTGTCCGTGGTCTCGACGACCGATTAGTTACTTGGGTTGGAGAGGCCGTTCAGTGGTTCGGCTGCCAGAGCCGCCACATATTCTTCCGCATGCAGGGAACACTCTGTATTTTCGCTAATTGTGATGACGCCACGTGGACCGGGCATCTTAAGTTTAAGATAAGCATAATGCGGTATTGCATTGAAATGAGCGAACGCCATTCTTCCGAGTAGTGCATGATAGCCACTTCAGAACAGAGCGATGTCGAAGATTAGTTCTTTGCTTCGGAAGTTGTCGAGAGAACCGAATACAACCTCTAATGTTAGAGAGCCCGTGCATCGGGCCTCTACGCGTGGTATTACTCCTTTAAAGGTAGTATTGCTTTGGCAGGTCTATCCCATCTTGCGGACAGTGTCCTGATATATCAAATTAAGACTACTGCCGCCATCCATGAGGACTCGGGTGAGATGGTATCCGTTAATTATTGGGTCGAGCACCCAGGCAGCCGAACCTCCATGCCTGATACTAGTCGGATGATCCCTGCGATCGAAAGTGATCGGGCAGGCCGACCATGGGTTGAATTTGGGGGCGACGGGCTCTACAGTGTATACGTCTCGGAGTGCGCGTGCTTCCTCTTTGGATGTGGGTTGCGTAAATCATGTTCACTGTTTTGACTTTTGGTGGAAATTTTTTCTGTCCCCCAGTGTTCTGCTGGCGAGGTTCGTCCTCATCTTCACTCTGTGGCTCCCTCCCTTTGTGTTCATCATTTAGTTTGCCGGCCTGATTGAAGACCCAGCATTCTCTGTTGGTGTGATTTGCAGGTTTCTTGGGGGTGCGATGAATCTGACAAGATCTGTCTAGAATTTTATTTAGGATGGATGGTCCATCTCTGCTGCCTTTAAATGTCTTTTTCCATTGACCGGGTCGAGAGCCCCTGAATCCGGTGTTTACCATTCCGTTATCTGGGCTATCTTCATTATTTCGACGCTTGTTTTTATTGCGTCTTCCCATTGCCATCCCTGATATCGGATGTGCCTGGGTCGCTGGTGCCGCTGCGGGCCAACCAACTGTCCTCGCCCGCGCAAAAGCGGGTCATGAGAGTTGTTAGGGCTACCATTGTCCTTGGCTTTTCCTGGCCGAGGTGTCTGGCGAGCCATTCGTCTCGGACACTGTGTTTGAAAGCTACTAAGGCTTCGGCATCCGGACAGTCGATGATTTGGTTCTTCTTGGTGAGAAATCTGTTCCAAACCTTACGGGTTGACTCTCCAGGTTGTTGGATTATGTGACTTAAATCGTCTGCATCCGAAGGTCGGACATAGGTCCCTTGAAAATTAGCCCTGAAAGCGTCCTCAAGTTCCTCCCAACTTCCAATTGAAGTTTTCGGGGAGGCTTTTCAACCAGTGTTGAGCTGGTCCTTTCAACTTGAGGGGAAGGTATTTGATGGCGTGGAGATCGTCTCCGCGAGCCATATGGATGTGAAGAATAAAGTCCTCAATCCAGACTGCAGGGTCTGTCGTTCTGTCGTATGCCTCGATGTTTATAGGTTTAAACCCCTCTAGAAATTCATGATCCAGCACCTCATCGGTGAAGCACAGGGGGTGTGCGACGCCCTTGTACTTGGATGTATCGTGGCATGGGTCCGACGGTTGTAGTGTTCGGTGTTGATTCTGAGCTGGTAGTTGATCAGTATAGTCCATTCGGTGGTCATGATCCTGCGTAGGGACGCGTTTCCTAGATCCATAGATGGACCTGGCCATACCAACTCTTTTGTCCAGGTGCTCACGTAGATCGTGTGCTGATTTGTGTGCGGCGTCGTAGCCGCTCTGTCCCGGCCACAGGGTGGTCGGTCCGGCAGATCGGTCGTATTGTTTTTTTTGCGGAATGGGCTCTATAGCCTCGTCATTGAATTTGGGCAGCAGCTTGCGCTTTGGGTAGCTCTTTGTGTGGCGATCACCGCCGTATATTTCGTCAGTGTTGAGCACTTTGCTCCATCTGCGGTTGAGCGTATCCTGCGCAGCCTTAAGTCGTTGCTTCTACTTCTTCAAGCTCCTTGCGGTGGCAATAAGCCTTTTGTGGAGGTGCTCTTGTTCCAAGTGTTTTTATAGGATGATGTGTGCATTGTCGTCCGGACTGTTCTCCTCTGCAGAGATGGGTTTATAGGTTTTGTCTTCGGCATCGCTGTGATCAGACAGCGGGCCCGGACCGTGTTCGCCGTCCCTTGGCTTATCCTGCTCCATCATTGGGCCTACGGGGTCGTCTTTATCTTTAGCGTCGTCTGGGGTATTATTCTTTCTTGTGCCGGAATCGCCGTTTTTGCTATGGCGGGCTTTAGAGTGGCGCCGCTAACGTCGGCGCTTTGTTTGCTTCTCAAGGGGATTATCGTCCGTTGCATCATCGCCATTGCTTTCTTTGGGTGTGTCCACCATATATATATATATATATATATATATATATATATATATATATATATATATATATATATATATATATATACATATATATATCATATGATGAGGTGGCTTTCCAGCGCCCTGGGGGTGGTGGTTCCCGTTTTTCTCCGGCATCATCGTCCATGCCATTGATGTCCTCGGAGTCGAAATCAAGCGAGTCGGTTAAGTCATTGACAGTGGCTATTAAGTGGGTGGTGGGTGGGTAACGAATTCCTTCGCCGTCCGCTTCCCATTCAAGCCGGACATAGTTCGGCCAAGAGTCTCCCAACAGGGAGAGAGATTTTAACGAGTTCAGTACGTCGCCCAAGGGCGAGTGCTGAAAGAAATCCGCGGAGCTAAACTCCATGATCGGCGCCCAGTCTGATCCGATGGGCACGGATGCATGCGGTTCGAAGCCTATGGCCGGAGATGAGTCCGAGGGTCCGATGATACAGGTCTCCTTGGAAGTGAGACCTGTGTTCGGCTCTATCACCGCTGAGTGTGCGGCCTCCGTGGCGGGGTCCATCCACCCGTCCTCGGATGGCACGATCTGCTCTGGATTTGAAGCCAGGGCAGTTGTAGGTGCGAACTCCTGAACACGGTCCGACGGCCGATCTAGGTCATGCCCGTCGCGACTGTGGGGTGTACCTGTCATGGGCTCGAACCCGTCGAAGATCAAGTCTCCGCGGATGTCCGCAGTGTAGTTCAAGCTTCCAAACCTGACCTGAAGCCCAGGGGCGTAACTATCGATCTGCTGCAGATGGCCAAGCGAGTTGACCCGCAGTGCGAAGCAGCCGAATACGAAGATCTGTCCCGGGAGGAAAACCTCACCCTGGACCGCATCGCTGTAGATGATTGAAGGAGCCATCAAACCTTATGGTGACGACATAGTGGAACTCTCAATGAAAGCACCAATGTCGGTGTCAAAACCGGTGGATCTCGGGTAGTGGGTCCTGAACTGTGCATCTAAGGTAACAGGAGGCGGGGGACACAATGTTTACCCAGGTCCGGGCCCTCTCTATGGAAGTAATACCCTACTTCCTGCTTGATTGATCTTGATGATATGAGTATTACAAGAGTTTATCTACCACGAGATCGTAGAGGCTAAACCCTAGAAGCTAGCCTATGATTATGATTGTTGTTGTCCTACGGACTAAACCCTCCGGTTTATATAGAATCCGGAGGGGGTTAGGGTTACATAGAGTCGGTTACAGAGAAGGAAATCTACATATCCAAATTGCCAAGCTTGCCTTCCACGCAAAGGAGAGTCCCACCCGGACATGGGATGAAGTCTTCAATCTTGTATCTTCATAGTCCAACAATCCGGCATAAGCATATAGTCCGGATATCCGAGGACCCCCTCATCCAGGACTCCCTCAACCGCCGCGCCACCACCCCATGGTTCTTCCCGCGGCTGCACTAACCCGTGTGCCGCCGCTGCATCGCCCCTTCGAGCCGTACCGCTGTGGCATGTGGTCCAGGCCGCTGCCTCGAGGCCGCCCCCGCGGCTGCACTAACTCGCGCGCTCCTGCTGCGTTGCCCCTTCAGGCCGTCTCACCGCGGCACGCGGTCAATGTTGCCGCTGCCCCGAGGTCTGGTCTAATTCTAGTTCGTACCTTGTGGGCCCACTGGTGGTCGTTTGACCTAATTCTAGTCCTGCAAATACCATCTTCCGAGAAAAAAATCAGCGAGAAAATTTCATCATACTTTACGATACATAACCGCCGCCACCTCCTATTCTTCACCGGGAGGGTTGATCTGGAGTTCGTTCAGGGCTTCAGAGAGGGGGATTCATCGTCGTCGTCATCACGAACTCTTCTTCATCAACAATTCCATGATGCTTACCAGTGGGAGTGAGTAATTTCATCGTAGACTTGCTGTAGGCGATGGAGATGTATGAGATTTATTATGTAATGGAGACAATTTGTTAGGGCATGATCCCTAGTACCCACTATGTTCTGAGATTGATGTTGCTATGACTTTGTTGTGCTTAATGTTTGTCATTATAGCCCTAGTGCCATGATTTTAGATCTGAACCTGTTATGTTTTCATGCATATATTTGAGTTCTTGATAGTATGTACGAGTGACATGCACCTATTATTGTTCTGAACCGTAGACTCCAAGGTGACAAAAATTGGGATTGTCTCCGGGAACGATTGTAATTTGAGGAGTTCATGTATTCACTATGTGCTAATGCTTTGTTTCGGTTCTCTATTGAAGGAGCGCCTTAATTATCCTTAGTTTCCATTAGGACCTCGTTGCCACTGGAGGGTAGGACAATAGATGTCCGGCAAGTAAGGAGGCTTAACTCTCTTTCTTGGAAAATGTATTGTCGGTGTCATAACCGGCAGACCTCAGGGTAGGGGGCCCCGAGCTCAGGATCTAAGGTCGATGGGTAACAAGGGACGACGAACACAGTGTTTACCCAGGTTCGGGCCCTCTCAAAGAGGTAAAATCCTACGTCCTTCTTGATTGTATTGAATGTATAATGTGATTTACAGAGTAGATCTACCTTGAGATCAACATGAGTTAAACCCTAAGGCTACAGGGTGATGAATGTAGCTCTCCCTCTAAAGACTAAAAACCCTTGGTTTATATAGACACCAGTAGGGTTTCCCGAAGATAGATTACAACAAGGGTTCAAAGAGATCCTGCGCCTTCTTGACATGGGGGGCACACCACACCTTCATAGATCTCCTGCCAATATACGACTACACCAGTCTGGCCCATGTACAATGGGCCGTCACCCCGAGGACCCCTTAGTTCATGACTCCCTTAGTAGCCCCCGAACTTACCTCCAACGCCAAGACTTGTATCCGGTATCCATTCGTCCGACCAATATTCAGCTTGCGGGGCGAGTTCCTCAGTATGTTTCTCCCTATTCGGAGCCAGGCGATGTCCGAAATCTGAAACGACAGTTTTGCTTAGCGCCGAAGGTAATAATAAAAATTAATGCTCAAGCACAGATGATGCCTTCGCCTGATAACTTTCACTTTCAACAAAGGGTAACGTCCGGCCATAACACCGGGCAATTACTATTTCTCGAAGCGCAACTCGAGGCCAACACCACGTTCGACACGTCCCCTCGAGGTGGAGATCGTGTCCCGCTTTTTGGGGGATATGGTTAATGATTTCGATTCTCCTCCCCGCTCATAATGTTGCGGAGATATCGGGAAGTGGAGAGGCCAACGACATGAAAAAAGGAAATCCTAGGCCTGCATCTTACGCCCTCTTCCACCTCCCGCTTACGCAGACCTTCAGAGCTCTAGTGTCCTTTCTCTCTACTTCCACATTGATTCCCTTCTTGCTTCCTTCGACCATGGTTGGATCCGGAGCCAACGGGAAGTGGGAGGCCTCCAGTGTCACCGAGGGGGACATCTTGAAGATGAAGGAGGCCAGCTATTCTGCTGGCCAATGTTGCTCATCGGCCCCAAGAAGAAGGCTAGATCATCCCCACGCCCCAGCCGGGCGAGAGGGTCGTTTTTCTTCCCCCATTTTCTTAGAGGGCTAGGATTTCCCCTACACCCCTTCGTGCAGGGGTTGATGTTCTTCTACGGGCTAGATTTCTATGATCTAGCCCCCAATTCCCTCCTCCACATTTCGACCTTCATTTTTGTCTGTGAAGCGCTCCTTCGAGTTCAGCCGCACTTTGGTTTGTGGCTGAAGGTGTTCAACGTCAAGACTAAGGTGTTTGGCGGCGCGCATGCGGACCGCGGAGGGGCCATGATTAGTAAACTAATGAGGGTCCAGTGGCTGAACGGCCACTTTGTCAACACCACGTATGTGGCAGAAGGAGTGGTTTTATATCACCAAGCCAAGGGAGGCCGCATGGGGAGCGGCCCCCGCATTTAGGTCCGGACCCGCTACTAGGCTGGCCTCATGGACCACCAAGGCTCCGGACATGGGGTGTGTCGCACACATGAAGTCACTGCATGAACGCATCGACAGCATAATAGAGACCAGTGCGAAGCTGGTTGATGTGTTTCAGATCATGCTCCACCGCCAGTTCCTCCCTTGCCAAGAGATTGCCAAGCCTATGTGGGAGTATGAGCTCGAGGATCCGGCCACCATGGTACGCCTCTACGGCACGACCCCTGACAAGATATGGGGTCAATTATTCTAGCCCCACAAGGAGTGGTCGGTCGAGGAGAAGGACATCAGTCTTGACGCCACAAACCACCCAAAGTAGGTGAGTGGCATTTTTCTTCGAGGAGTGTTCGAATATTTATACCATGTTTAATTCGGTCTAACCTTGTATCCGTATTTTCGCAGGGTTGGCTTGCGAAGGCCAAGTAGATCAGCGCCCCATCACCCCTGTCGAAATAGCCCCGATCAGAGCAGCTGGAGAAGCTGCTGGTCGTGGTGCCCTACAAGGCGCCTTCCAAGAGGGTCATGAAGACATAAGTGCCGGAGGCCAGGGAGGGCCTCTGCAGCAAGGTTCGTCCGGGCAATCGGTCTGGAGATGCTGCGGCCTCGTCCTTGCAGGACGGGGGCGAGGATGAAGACGGGGAGGAGAGTGCCTCCTCGCACTCCAAGAAGAGGGCGGCATCCGAGGACGTCGAGGAGGTTCAACCTTCTCCGGACCCAAAGAGACGATGCCCGCCAAGCTGGTTCTGTCCGATAGTTTGGACTGTGACTTCCTAGAAGGTTCCATAGAAGGAACCCAGGGTCAAGCCCCCGACCAGCAGTCAAGGTGTTTGTAATTTTAGTCATCTTATTTTCAGTAATTTGTTTTATTTGAAGGTTAACCCTTCTGAGCTAGAGTCCCCCACATGAACGCCCCATGGAGCAGACTTCACAGGGGACGTTTCTGCCCGTCGAACTGGCGTACAGTGGGTCTATGGCGCACTACATGCCCCCTCCGATCCCTGACGAGGTCAAGGAGGTGCGGTTACAAAGGGATCCTCCTCCCTAGAACACATAGGGGGAGGTGGATACCATAATGGCCGCGGTTAACACCTTGGTCACTGAAGACCAGGAGGGAGCGTTCCTCATGGCTGACGAGGAAAAGGAGTCCGGACCATGCAGACCCCCCTATCGACTGCTCCCGAGCCCCCAAGGCCTTTGACGACACAGATTCCTCCCAGCGGGGAAGGGGTCTGGGAGCCAACGCTAGCACCGAACAACTCGACACGGGCGGCAACTGGCTAGCCAGATGTGCTGGAGGGGCTGGTGAATAACTCTGTCATTATTGATGGGCACCGTACTCTAATGAGTGCGGTCATGCAGCGTGTTCGGTCTGTCCAATCCGGACTGAACGACGCTATCCAAGGCCTTCGAACAGGCTTTGAGGTAAGTCAAGTAATGCTCTTTCCTCATAATGCAGTTGTAATTGTTAATTTGGGTAGGTCGTATACATAGCAGCCCCCGAGACTCTGCAAGGGCTTCAAATAATCCTGTAGAGGATCAAATTTAATAGGCTGATTAATAATGTCAACATTTCTCTAGCTGATGCAAGCATCTTTCGTGGTTGTGACTGCTAATGCCCCAGCACTAGAGGAGATGGATCAGAAGCTCAAGCTTTCCGATAAAGAGCTTGACCTTGTCAACAAACTGCTTGGTGAGGTGCAAGGTAAGCCATATAAGAAGATGTGTATTTGTCGAATATTAACTGTCCAGAATATTTACTGATCCTTTATCTTGATGATCTTGCAGCCGCAGCTGCAGAGGTCGATGCCTTGAGGGAGGCCCTGCAAAAAGTCACGGCCGAGGTGGCAGAGAAGAAGACGACTGCTGAGAAGGCGGTGGCCCAGCTTGAGAAGGCCAAGCTTGCTGCCGAGCAACATGAGGCTCGGGTGACCGAAGTCCAAGTGGAGCTCCAAGATGCCGCCGAGAAGCTGGAGGCCCTTGAGAAGGGGCGGGATGAGAAATCCCCCCGGTTATCCAAGTAGGAGAAGGAGCTCCAAGAGGCAAGGACTGACGCCCAAGGCGTCCAGGAGGAGCTCCGCCAAGCCGCGCAAATTGCCAATGGTAAGAAATACTTACTGCAGAGTGTGTTCAGAGGCAATAGGTTCGCCCTGCTGACGAGGGTCTGTTGCTCCACAGGTGTTTTCGCTGAACTTCCGAAGAATGCGGCGGCCGCGGTGAGGCATTGTGCCACCCTTGAGGAGGACTCCATGCAACGGCTCTTCTGGTCACGGTTTCTGCACTCCGAGAGTACGCCCCTCCTCAACGATCAAATGAAGCAGCTGATGGAGATGCATCAGATATCCGAGTTGGCCTTGAAGGACCTCTGTATCAGTCTATGGCCGACTGAGCCCATTCAGAGACCTACTTCGGCCTTCTGCAGAAGCTATGGGAGGCGCCGCTCTGCATTCACACCGTGAAGCAATCAGCATGTCTTGATGGGGCGAGGCTTGCATTTGCAAAGACAATGGTGCATTGGCCAAAGATCAATCCAATGGAGATGGCCACTGGTCCCCTGCCCAAGGGGAAGGAGCATCACCGCCCTGAGCAGTATTTCACGCAGGTGATGACTGGTGCGCGGGCGATAGAGGACCTGTGGTCAAAAGATGTAATGCTTGAGTGATTGTATTAAGTGTGTACCAAGTGGACCTTATGCTTTATTATGCATCTGGCTGACTTGTTTATGTTGTCGTGATTTAATTTTGACTCTGGTGTGGCCGTATGTTTATTCTGAATGCAACCAGTTGTCAGTTTCAGCCCCCAAGTGAATATCACAAGGGGTGTTTCGTCTCCACACTGTTACCCTTAGCCAACAACTTGGTGCCCGGAGGCGGTATTGCGGGAGCGAAACCAGGCAATCGGACTATTCGGTTTTAGTGCTTTCACTTAGCCTTAGGAGCTTGACGGTGGGGACTAGGGACTAGCCCCCGCTGTATTATGATGTACTTGGGGATCAAAACATACCCTTTCGATCACATGGTTTGTGTGAATACAAACCCTTCATTTGACATGGCGAAATCGCCAACGATTTTTAGAGTTGAACCTCATCATCAGATCACGGATCCGTTCGCACTTACTATGACGGTCAATTTTCGGCTTTTCCCATCTGAGGTACTTGACTGGGCAAGCCAGAAGTACAGTCGCAGGGGTTCTCCCTTTGCCCTCTTAGCCGAACATGCAGAACATAAGAGGAAAGCACAGCAGCCAGGCAACCCAACTATTGACCGAAGACATAGTTCAGAACAGATGCATATAGTGCAATATCCGAGACGCCGAACACCGAGCGGAAAGTGGCGACGAACTTGAAGATATTGAGCTGATATATAAATCGAACTCCTGATTAGTTAATACTTTCATGTCCGGATGTTCAAAGAGCAAGGAGAGAATCCGAAAGGGAATAGACAAGTCGTAAGATGCGGATGTCTGAACACCATAAACGGTATTTTTATTATTTCTCGTAAGCTCGAGAAGTCTAACCGTACAATTCGAACTGCGAAGGTGGTACTTATAAGAGAAAAAAAGGAAGTTTTACAGAGTAAAGGTTGACACAGGTCCTTGATGCATGAGTTGAAGCCTTCACTGTGCCCTGCTGCACATTTGCGCCTTTGCTTCTGTTGGGTGGGGCTTGGGACCTTCAATGAGACCTTGATGGGCGAGGGCCCTGCTGATGGAGCTTTATGCTTGGGGGTATCCGGAATTGGTCCCCAAGTCGTCCGAAGACGGGGTAGTTCTGCAATTCGGTTGAACCAAACATACACTTCAAATTAATGTACGCCTCGCGACTGCCCATGGTATTTTGAGTGCAAAATTGTGTTGATGAGGCATGTGGAGCATGAAGAAAGTGGGCAGGCCATGGGGTGCGTGTCCCTATTTGCAGCGAACGCAAGCGGGTTCCCATGATGGCGAACGGGTTCGAACCCGTTTGCTATTGTCGCTAGCCTTTACGACGGGTCGGCATCTGGGCCTATATGGGCCGGTGTTGTATTCGGCTGCTAGGGCCACAATGTGTTCTTTAGTTCGAAGTGAGTGTTCTGTGTTGCCGTTGATAGTTATTACACCTGAAGGGCCATGCATCTTCAACTTGAGGTATGCGTAAGGTGGGACAGCGTTGAATTTGGCGAACACTGTGCGGCCGAGGAGGGCGTGATATCCACTGCGAAAAGCTGCAATATCGAAGATCAAGTCCTTGCTTCAAATGTTATCCAGAGATCCGAACACTACTTCAAGTGTCACGGTGCCCGTGCAGCGGGCCTCCACTCCCGGAATGACCCCCTTGAAGGTGGTGTTACTGGGTTTAATCCTTGATGGATTGATCCCCATTTTCCTCACTGTATCCTCGTATATCAGATTGCGGCTGCTCCCTCCGTCCGTTAGGACTCTAGTGAGGTGGAGTCCATCGACGATGGGGTCTAGCACTAGGGCTACAGACCCTCCATGGCGTATGCTGGTGGGATGATCCCTGTGATCGAACATGATCGGGCAAGCTGACCATGGATTGAACTTCGGCGCTACTGGTTCAACGTAGTATACGCCCCATAGCGCTTGCTTCCTCTCCTTCTTCGGTATGTGGGTTGCGTAGACAATGTTTACCGTCTTGACCTCGTAAGGGAAGGGTTTCTGGCCTCCACTATTCGTCCCACGGGGCTCATCATTGTCCTCGCTTCATGGGCTTTTGCCCGAGTCCTCGGCTATGAGTTTGCTGGCCTGTTTGATCACCTAACAATTTCGGTTGGAGTGGTTGGCGGGCTTCTCTGATGTGCCATGGATCTGACAAGGTATGTCCAGAGTTATGTCCAGTCTAGACGGTCCATCACTGTTACCTTTAGGGGCTTTCTTTCGGTGTCCGGACTTCTGGTTTCGGAATCCCGCATTTACTACCGTATCCTCACCCTCACCGTTATTGTGGCGATGTTTATTCTTGCGTCGTCGGGGCTTTCCATTTCCGTCCTGAACCTCAGAGGTATCGGGTGTGTCTGGGTTGGTGTTTCGGGAGCAAGCCAACTGTCTTCGCCTGCGCAAAAGCGGGTCAGGGCTGTCATAGTTCTTGGTTTGTCCTGGTCGAGCTACCGTACAAGCCATTCGTCCTTGACACTATGCTTAAAGGCAGCCAAGGCTTCGGCATCCGGACAGTCAACGATCTGATATTTCTTGGTCAGGAATCGGTTCCAAAACTATTGGGCAGATTCTTCGGGTTGTTGCATGATGCGATTTAGGTCGTCCGCATCTAGAGGCCGGACATAGGTGCCCAGAAAGTTTGCTCAAAAAATGTCCTCAAGCTATACCCAACAACCTATAGAGTCTTCTGGGAGGCTGTTCAACCAGTATCGAGCTGGGCCTTTGAGCTTTAGTGGCAAATATTTAATGGCGTGGAGATCATCGCCTCGAACCATGTGGATGTGGAGGAGGAAATCCTCTATCGATACGGCTAGATCTGTGGTTCCGTCGTATGATTCGATGTTCACAAGCTTGAAGCCTTCCGAGAATTGATGTTGCATTACCCTCTCTATGAAGCACAAGGTATGTGCGGCGCCCCGAACTCGGGATACATCGCATTGGAGGTCATCGACCCTCCTAGTCTGTTGATCCTGGATTCTATCATTTCAGTTTAACCGATCGTAGTATCCTTCCCGGTATATGGGCGGGTCTTCTGTGGGTCCGTAAATGGACCTGGTGTGGCCTCCATGGGCATCTAGGTCATGGCGGAGGTCGTACTCGTAAGTGGGCCGCAACTGGTCCTCGCCATCATGGCGAGGTGGGGCGGCTTGGTGTTCGACCTTGTCAGCTTCTTTGTCCTGCCCTATAGGGGGCGGTCAGGCTGTTCGACGTTTGTGTATATTGGACGTGTGGGCTCTATGGCCTCATCGTCAAACTACGGCAATAGCCTTCGCTTGGGATAGCTTTTGAGTGAATTTTCGAGGTCGTATCCCTCTTTGGCAGCTAGGACCTTGGTCCATCATTCGTTGAGGGTGTCTTGTTCGGCCTTGATTTTTCATTTTTTCTTCTTTAGGCCGTGGGCGGGGCCTTGAAGCCTCCGCTTGAACCGTTCCTGCCCTAAAGGGTCTTCAGGGATGATGAAATCGTCCACCCCAAGATTGACCTCCTCTTCAGAGGGTGGGAGGTAGTTGCTATCCTCGGAGTCGTTGTGGTTTTCTGGATTGAGCGGGTCCTCCTGACCCGTGGGGTCATCCTGATGGTTCTCGTTGGATGCCCCCTGTGAGGTCATCCATGTTGTCTATGGTGCCGTTCTCGGTGGAGTCTATGTTGCTCGCATGGCTTCGATGTGGCTTTGATCGACGGTGCTGTTTTCGGCGTTTGGGTGGCTTGTTACTGGGCTTGCCTATGTCCTGATTGGGAGTGCCATCACCATCTTTAGGGGTGTCTACCATGTAAATATCGTAGGTTGATGTAGCCGTCCCGCGGCCGGTGACGGGAGGGGATGTACGAGCCATGGTTCTGCCATCCTCGTCCATGTATTCGGTATCCTCTGAATTATAGTCTAGCATATCGGTTAAATCATCGATAGTGGCTACCAACACTACAAAAAAAATACAATTTTGTGATGATACGTGTTTGTCACAGTAGGTCGCGTTTTTTGTCATGCATGTACATCCATGACGATTTTATGACAGAATCAAGATAGTCATACATGTGCTGTCGTAGAAGTGTTCCATGACATTACCAAAATTATCATCACGAAAGTGTCCACTTCCATGACGATAAATAGAGCGTCACAGAAGTGCTTTCGTTAAGGGTGACCGACACGTGGCATCCACCGTAACGGAACGCCGTTAAGCTATCGGGTCGGGTTTTGGATCCGATAACCCGTTAACAGCCCAGACCAATGGGAAATTTCCACGTGTAAAATTCTTATTGGCCGGACGAAACACGTGTCAACTCGTCAGTGGGTCAGATAGGTGCCTATGATATGTTGACACGTGCCAGGGCCCACCACTGGCCCATTTAGCTTACAAAGCCGGCCCGTTTGACTTGGTTAAAAGTTAACGGACTGGCCCATGAAAACCTTTTAATAGTATCTTCGCAAATAGCCCATTTTACGGCCCGGTAACTCAAGGCCCGTTAGGCCCTAACAGAAATCGGCCCAACAACGTCACGTGGGCCGTCGAATATAACACCAACTCATTTCACTTTTGGCCCATGTATGGCCCACGACGTCTTTCGGCCCATATGAGGCCTTCGTATCTTTAGGCCCTTTAGAGGCCCACGATGAATCTAGCCTATAATGAACAGTAAATTTCTTTGTACCCGTTAACGGTGCGTGATTCATATTGGCCGTTTCCAGCCCGTGTTAGCTTTCGGCCTATTGACGGCCCATACGTTCTTGGGATCCTTTCCGGCCCTCGATTACTTCCGGCCCGTTACTGGCCTGTTCTCCTAATGGGCCAAATTCGGCCCATGGCAAGAATCGGCCTGTTTCTGGCCTGTTAACCCGTTGCGCCGTTTCCAGCCCGTCCTATATTCTGGCCCATTAACGACCCGTTATGCCTGTGACAGAATTAAGCCTTTGTTGTCCTTCGGCCTATTAACGGCCCATTACCGTGCTGGGCTGATACCAATTACGCCCATTTACGACCCATGTAGACCCATTTATCCAACGGCCCGAGGCCCACCGATTCTACGGCCCTGTTGGAGGCCCATTTATCGACGGCCCGTAGGAGACCCATGGATCCTACAGCCCGTATATGGCCCATGGTTGTTGCGGCCACTATCGCTTCTAGGTGATGCCTGTCTTTGCTGGGCTTGTCACTGGCTCGGCTAGTGCCCTGATTAGCTATTTGTCTTCTGGTGCTCACGGGATGGTGGTTCATGTAAAAAACATCTTTCCTTATCTTAATAAAGACTGACTTCAGCCTTTCGAATACAAGCTAGACACCATATGGAACATGCAACCACATACGACACCGCGAAGTTAAAGCAAGCACCTAGGATGGTGGTTCATTGCGAGCGAGGTCAACAACTCCAGAGCTATGTTTACCGCCTCTATCTGCTGACACTACGCCCTTTATAGTGTTGTAAAGTGCCATGCCTACCCGCGAAGAAAGCTGGCATGACTTCTCTCTTTTCTTTGCTGCGTCTCTCGAGGCACAATCTGAAATACCCTTGCATAAAAACACAATAGTGAGAGTATGGGTGAAGTGTGTGCAGAACTAGTGCACTGTAAAAGTAGCAGATAGCAGGTGGCTGAAAAATAAATGACAAGAGACATATGATAACTCTACAACATTGCATGGCAAACAAAATTAGATTCTACTCCGTATGATTTTGTAATATATGAGCAAAGGAAATGCAGGTACTCCTCCAGCACACCACCACATGTGGTCATATCTAAGATAACAATCGACTTAAAATAAATAGGTCTGTCGATTTTTTTAATGAACCGTCCGATCTATAAGGAACGGGCAGATGGCCTTCGTCTACCTCCCGCCAGTCACTGTTGAGGATCTTTCTCGAACCGCCAGCGACCACCGGCCCAGACCCCTGCCTCCGCCGCCCCGCCCTCCCCTCGACCTCGCACCATCCCCGTGCTTGGCAGCGCCCCCAGACCATCCCTTTAATCCCGGCCGACCTCCAGATCGGACGCCAGTAGCTCTAGGCCCCACACGCCCCTAAGATAAACACTGAGGCGCTGCTTCCCCAGCGTAATAGGCGTACTAGCGCATGTTACGTTGGGCAATGCTTCCGTTAATCGGGAATCAACTGACCAGAAATTGAAATTCAGGGGGGGCGATGGACCTCTAGCTAAGCTGAAATAGTATATGAGGAGAAACCTTGTGCATCGTGAGTTACTAGGGACATCTACTATCAAGAAGAAGCGGTCAACTAGTGTCTTCTGTGGGATGAATACCGTGCAAGCAGACACGTAAGATTTGCACAAATAAGGGAAGAGGAGTACCCTTTTCGGTTGCCAGTGTGGTCTCCTCCATATGTCGCGGCGATCTTCTTTTTTCTCCCGGGGGAACCGATGTTTTGGAGAGCCGTGGATCCTTGGACAAACCCATGGCCAAATTGTTGACTGTGTTGTCGTGGCCGTATATCGGCGGAGGGGTAGCAGATCCGAGGCGGCGAAGGACGGCGTAGCAGGAACAGCTCTGGTGCAGTGGACTGTGGCAAAGTTGGAGCGGCAGCGGTGAGGCGCAGGATGGCGTGGTTGAACTGGTTCGGGTACGGACGGCTCGGCCTCGGCTTCAACTACTAGCCGTGGAGGGCGTTGCGGTTGAGGTTGCGGTTGACGACGATGGCGGGGGATCGGCTCCGGTGTGATGGAGGAGGGCGGCGGATGATGGGGTGGGATGGGGTGGCGGACGGAGGACGTCGGGGTTTCGTGGCTGGTGGAGAGGTAGTTTTTGCACCCACGGAGTACGAATGGGGAATCGGATGGGTGGGCGGGGGGAGAACCATGTTTCGGTCTGGGACACGCTTGTTTTTGGCTTTTTCGAACAGAAGATGGGACGCGCTTGTTTGAAATTTAGGGAAAGTACAAACTTTGCCCCCCCCCTTAAATTTCGGACCTACTGCGGGTCGGGGGTAGGATGGTAATCCCAGGTGTCCCAAATAGTGGGCGGGAGCGATTTCAGCCGCGCACATGTGTGCTTAGGTGGGCATTGTGTATGAATGTTTTTCGGAGGCGGTTGTGTGGCGTCTAGATGAAGCTACAAACCTACCCCGGTTTAGACCTTTGGACGTCGGGCCGGTAGGTTTCAGGGGTCGGAGTTATTAGAAAAGTAATTTCCTTGTACTACAAAGCATTGGTCTCATGCGGTTTCGGGTGAGTAGAGGATCTTTTGGCGCTTCGTTCGAAATTTTGAAACACAAGCATTCACGTTTAGAGTACTCTTGAACTATGAGGATTGACCTAAATAGACAACGTTATATTTGACCTTGTATGTTTGAAAACCTCATTAAATTATCCGCTTCTTTTTGAAATTTTGACACTTGAAAATCCTATAACTACGATTATTTTGGCATGGAGGAGCTAAATTTTAATCTATTTTGTACATGACTACATATGCTATTACGTACAAAATCAGAGCAAAGATTGGTGCCCCCATAATTTAGGTATGATTTACAAATGCCATGATATCAAATTCAAATAATTGAATGGACTTCATGTTGAATTCAATTTTTTTAAACCACCTTACGTTGAGTTCAAATGTATGCTAGTTTATAGGTAGCTATTTATAATGTTCATTGTGTAACTTTCGTATGTATAATGTGCTTTACACACACAACATGAACTATACTCACATTTATATTCGATTGCTAAAGCGATGCATTGTCTGGAGTTCAAAATACTAACTATGTGGATCAATTGTGTCGAATAATAACATAGACATGCTCAAATTCGATAGAATCTAGATGTCTGATGGATCAATGACCGTTCCTTACGCGAATTGCAAATATCATGATCCCATCCTAATATTTGGATACAATTTACATCTTTAATCAATGTGTACAACAGTCTTTTATGTGTAGTTTCACTCTCCGTCGGTGGTCTCTCACACATGCTCACACACTCTCTCCCGAGGTTTTTTTCTCGCACACATGCTCTCAATATAACCCTCCCTCCATCTCGTAACCATTTACGACTGTTTTCACTAACCTTTATCACAAGCACTCTTCCTATCACAAGCATACACACGCACAATCCCCATCGACCCTTTTTATATACATAGACCTGCCTACGTATCTCTTGTACGCACATTTATCTTTAGGCATGTCTCTCACGCATTGTCTCACACCTCTCTTCCTAATCGACGAGTATGATTCTAGCAGAGCAATCTGTAGGATGCCCCTTAAAGTTAGGTTGGATGAATAGTAATATCAGAGATAAAGGGGTTACCTTAGTCCGAGAACCTAGGGTTACAAATCCTAGCCGGCTTTGTCAGTGGACACAGAGTCCTTCACAATTCTGTTATCTATGTCTTGTACGACTAGTCATCCATGGGTCTCCCTAAATGCGTCACGGGCCGACCAAGCGTAGGACGGAACCGAACGAAGGGCCTCACCTCGACCCACCGAACCTCACGCGGTGACACACCCTTTGCCCCCACGTCTCGTTATCTTCTCACACCCACACATACCAACACAAACACCACACAAAAAAATATATTCTCCTGGTGCCTCTATCCCCTCCCCGTTGCACATACACACTCAAGGGAATCTCTCGCCGTGACGTCATATTCGTCTCTCTCTCTCTAGATCACTCTCATTTCTCGTGCTATCTCTCCCACGCCCCCCCCCCCCCCCCCGCCGGCCCCTCTATCCATGCCTCTCTCGAATACGTAATACACACACACACATCTCTAGGCCCTGCCAAATGCATCAACTACACATTCACACATGTTACATCACGTACCCCATTGATCTAAAAAGCCCTCTCTTCACGTTTATTTCACATACAACATTCCTTTTGAATAAAGTGTGGCCAAAAAATTATTTTAGAATTTCTACATATATACAACATTACAAAGATATATGGAGGAGTACGAACGCTAATTTGCATTGCATGGTGCCTACAATGATATTTATTCCTCACTGTGAATTTGTATATTTTTATACTATATACAAAGTTAGTCATAATAAAGAGAAACAAAGAGCATCTCTCTCTCCATCGCATAGCCCCCCTCTACGCCCCTTTCACGTATGCACACAAACTATCTCCATGTCGCGATATATACAATGACGATCATTGTATTTGAAGCGAAAGCACGATACATACATTGGACTTCAGAATCCACTCATTACGGTCACCATTTATATTTTGTGGTTATTATACAGTCACAGGCTCCCCGTACAATTCTGTATTTGCTCAAGGCATGACTAGTTAACCAGTTAAACGCTCCATGTGGCACCTCTAGTGTTGCATCACATTATCTCACTATCATCGGGCCCACCTGTCGGCTTGTATCTACTCTATATCTACACTCTTACAAAATACACTCTTATAAAAAACAGAGTTCGTGATGATGGTGTGCCTGCCATCCTGCAATATAGGCCGTCCGATTTATATCTGACGGATAGGAAACTATGGCAATTTTGCAAAAAGGTACCCACACACCTCTCCACATTTGCAAATAAGGCCTTCCCTCGTTCATCCTTTTCTCTCACAAGATAAACTAGTCGTACAAATGCATCTTGATGTTACGTGCAACGCATGGGCATCATGCTAGTAAGAATGAAAACAAACGACAAAAAAATATTGGACGGTGGTTCGAAGTCATGACCGCGGGCACAGCGGAGAAGGTGGCCTTGTGTTGGTATGCTGAGCCGTCTATTTTAACACATAGGAGCTGGTGTGGTGATTATACACACACGCACGCATGCACACGAACTGCATGCATGCAACACTCACACGAACACATGAACCCACACACGCACGCAACACTTACACGTACACACGCAGCCACGCACACACACAACACTCACACGCACGCATGCATGCACACACCAGTACACAACATGACCAACACACACTCTCACGCTCAAGTGCTCAACCTACACGTGCATGCGCACACATCTGGCCCTGACAGACACATACACAACCAGGTGATTCCCTCGCACGGGTTGGAGTCTTGTTGCGCCTGCGTAAATTTGTGTTTATCTGACCTTTTCACTATGCGAACTGACAGGTGGGACCCACAAGGAACGTGGTCAATGTAACTAGTCAACACGGCACCATGCGGACTATTTGGCCGGTCAACAGAGTGCATTCCGATGCTGAACCGTGAGCAAGTGACCGTATAATCACCGCAAAATGTATATAGTGACCTTAATCAGCTTATTCTGAAGTTCGGTGACCGTATTACTCTTTTCTCTCTGCAGGCCCTCCAAAACTACATCTCTACACGTTCTCGCATTTACATTTAACAACTATGCAATACAGCACTACTACTACACTCTAACACAATAAATCATATGTGTTTTTAGTTTTACTAGATATCATATTGTTACTTAATTATTCAGTTTGCATACATTAAAATTGCCTTTGAAATGTATGGCCACTATCATCTATCGCGCGGGAAAAATCCCGCCCTTTCCAATTTAATCGGGTTTGTATCGATGGATCGTGCGAAACAGCAAAACTATAGTACTATACAGTACAAGTGACATTTCACTGGGCCGTCGTGTCGTGTACTCCTCCGTCGTAAGAGTGGAGAGCTCGCTTTCATAAATCTTCTAGTCCCTTTTGCCGACATGTGGGACATCAAGCTACCGGGTCCACGTGCCATACCGGAATACAGTGCAGAGCAGCCGGGGTGAAGCACCCCAGTCATGGCGCCGGCGTAGTAATGAGCAATGTGGCGTCAAATCACAAAGTTGCACATTTCCCACAGTTAAGTTTGAGGGACAAAGTAATAATGCTAAAAAAAGAAGTTGGAGGGACGAAGCAACCATCATTTCACTCGTTGCTGAATCCGATTCTCCCTCATCTTCTTCAAGTTAACCACGTGTTGCTTCTGTCGTTGTTCTGCCTCATGTGGCACGCAGATCGGCTTGGTAAAGCACTGACATGTGGGACCGCATGTTAGCAAACCGCCAGGACAATGTCCTCTAAAAATAAGAAACCTCCCCCACCATCCGCGCAGCAAAATCACCCTCTTTTTACTAATCTTGATTCTATAATTATTTAGATCAATATAATTGAGATTTGTATAGATAGCACACAGGAGCAAAACCAAGTGGTATGGTTAAGGGCATCCACAATGTGTAGCCAAATGTGAAAATGGCTTTTGGCATCGCGGGAACCATTATGGACGGTGTTGCCAAAGCCAAAAAGATGGAACTGAAGCTCCCTGATTGATTGATTGAAGGAATAGAAAATTGCAACATCTCTCCTCTTTCTCGCATGCTTGGACGCACGTACAGTATAGAGCACAGAGTCTACTCCCCAGTCCCTTCTATCACAAATCATAAAGCAGTGAGGCGTCAAATCACAAAAGCACGGACGAAGCAACCATCATTTCACTCTTCGCTGACTCCGCTTCTCCATCGTCTTCTTCGAGAAACCATCTCACCGCACTAAGCTGGACGGACGACACTATTGTGTACTAGTAGTACTAGTACATTTACGCGTCCTTTGGTTCAACGGACTTTCTGGATGCAAATAAGGTGGTTGTCTTGGCTTGCAGGCGGCACTTGTGAACGACTTACCGTTGTCTCCCTCAATGGCGTTCTCCATCGAACGCGCTTCGCCAAACCACAACATTTGAGATATCGTCGACGTCACCGCAATGGGGAAGGAAGTCAAATATAGTTAATAATTCCATTTTTTTGTACACAAGGCCAGTATATCAAAATTACAATTTGCAAAAGGCCACTAACACTAATCGAGGCAAAATTGATGGGGTTTGCCTCGTACTAGCAACCAAGGACATTAATATCCCCTGCATGAATGCTGAAATGAAAAGGTTGGTTTGCATGGCGCTGCATTAATCAAGCGATGAGGAGTGAGATCGTTAGCTCTTTGGTCTTTGGAGAAAAAAATACGCATTAATTGACACGTGAACGAGGATTTGTATCGATTAATCCCGCGAAGGAAAACCCTGCCTTTCTTTTTAACACTAGTACACCTAGTACGTACGTACTTATCCTGTTTGGGTCTAGGCCTTGCATTGCCATACTTCGCCACACATTTTTTCCAAGCTTGCCTAAAGTTTTCAAAATTAAAAGGAGGTACACTTGCACACGGCTGTCGCGGTCGCACCGCACCCTCACACAGTCGCTCCTGCACGCCGCGGTCGCACCGCACCCTCACACAGTCTCTCCTGCACGTCGCAAACCCAACCAAGGGAACGCACCCTCACTGACACGTGCTGTCGCATGTGAACAAACTAAACTCAGCCATCCTACCGCTGACACATAATTTTCGTTCATAGAGTATGTTTATCCAACCACATGTTGGGGAGTATCCGTACGACCCTTGCGCTGGTCTATTGGCGAAGAAGAAGAGGTGAGGATGAAGGGTTAAGAGACGTAGGATATTTATCCAACCGCCTAAAATGGTAGACTGGCCCAAGTCAGGCGACTTGCATAACAATATATGTTTTTACACAGCAAAAGATCCATAAAACCAACAACATATAGAAAAACTATCACTGCTCGCGGAACGAGACAGCCTCGTCGTCTTTGGTTGCTGGCGCGAACCGGCCGTAGCTGCCAACGTGTGTCTCCGCACCATGGTTGTCCTCGACCTCCAGCTACTCGTTCACGCGGAGCATGTGGGCGCTCTGCACGGACGAGAGCACAGCCCGGTTCAAGTTGAGAACGTCCGGTTCCGCCAGCAGGATGGCCTCGATGGCAGTGGCATCCGCGCGCTCCGCGTCGACTCGAGCCTCCGCTGCCCGTTCAAGTCCAGGACGTCCAGTTCCGCCTGCAGGAGAGCGTCGATGAGAGTAGCATCCGCACGCTCCATGTTGAGTTGAGCCTCTGCCGCCCGGTTCAAGTCCAAGACGTCCGGTTCCTCCTGCAGGAGGGCCTCGATGGCAGCGGCATCCGCGTGCTCCGCCTCAAGTTGAGCCTCCGCCGTTTGGTTCACATCCACGACATCCGGTTCCGCCTGCAGGAGAGGCTCGATGGCAGCGGCATGCGCGCGCTCCGCGTCGAGTTGAGCCTCTGTCTCCCGGTCCTCCTTTTGCATCGCCATGTTGAACCGCTGGTCCGCCTGCACCATGGGGACTCGGACGCCGGCACGAAGTCTACGTCCATCGTCTCATACCCATCGGGGGCCTTCTACGCCGCGACCTCTACCATGAACATTAGATCCGCTTCCTCCTCCTTGTAGCTTGGCTCCAAAGAACTTGGGGATTGGCCCGCCGCAAAGTGAGCTTGGGAACGGAGGTTTGTGGCACCGACTGCCGCCGCGATTTCTGCACGGCGCTTCGGGTCACCATCTTGTAGTAAGTGATCTTGTGGCGCACCATGGCTTTCCGGTGAACTAGGGGAGGCTTGATGCGGGCTAGGGGATTGAAAGGTGGGGGAATGGGCTGGAGATTAGGTGTGGTTTTAGGGTAGTGGCTGGCGTAGGCCGAGCAGTAAAGGTTCTGGTGTGAATAGTGGTTCCGGTGATGACCGGTCAATCGGTTTTGACTGTACATCGCTCTTGTCGCGTTCGCGTTGCAGCTTGGCACGCTGGACCCTCCACCTCGCTCGTCGAATGGAACACGCTTCGTCTTGCGTTTTCGCTCGCTTGTGGGACCGCAGTTGAGAGCAAACCGACGTCCCTCCCCCTCCCCCGCCCGCATCATTTATATTACCACTCCCTCCGTTTTATGCGGAGTAAATAAAAATAGAGGGAGTATACTATGGATGAGGATCCCCTGACGTGGCCGAACCCATTGAGTAACTGACATGCGGGGCCTAGCAAGCATGGGTCCGCCAGTAAGTGACCAAAAGGGAGGGTAAGGCAGGGATACCTACGTCAGAGGATCCATTTCCACTACTACTCCCTCCTTCCATTTACTATACAGGGCCTAATGCGTTTTTCGAGGCTAACTTTGACCAAATGTTAGAGTAATAATATATGACATGCAGCTTACACAAAGCATACTGTCAAATTCGTATGTGAAAGGAGCTTCCAATGATATAATTTTCACATTATACATCTCATGTACTATTAATCTTGTCAATAGTCAAATGCGGTTTTAAAAAACACATTAGAGCATGGTTAATAATATAGGTAGTCGATGGCTATGAGGCACAGCCATGTCATCTATAGCCATCATCTATTATATGCACTCATACAGTAGTGTGGGCTATAAGGCTGGTTATTTCCACAAAAAAAATTATAAGGTTGGCTATTGTATTAGTACTTTTTTCCATCTCCTCTCTATCTCTTTCTTCATATTTATTGTATTTAACTAGGAATGCGTATATAGCTAGGCTCTTGCATGAGAGCTCACTCCCCTTACTTTTTCACATCTCTCTCCTCCACATAGGCCCTATATAAATGGAAGGGTGGAGTACTACTATGAGCACTGCATACTCTAGTACAGATGTTGTCAGTACTCTACTAGTACTATTGAACAGGGAGCTTAAAAAAAGTTACTATTGGACTGGCTATACGTGGTGAAATCCTAGTAGGAAGAGGATGCACGAGAACAAGCACATTCACGTGGTTGAAAACAAATTGGAAACCATCTCGAGTACAAATCTAGCAGTACGTACGAATCTAACAATATTGATTGGGCGTTGTTGAATGTTGATACTTTTTTGATCAAAGTAGAGATACTTTGACTACACATAAAACTTATATGTAAACTAGAAAGGATAGGAGGGAGTATATTGTACGTTCAAAAATGAAACGACCATTGAATACCCTTTATATATGATTTGCCGATGCTATGATCACCGGTTCAAAATTTTGAATCCGCCTTAGGTATCACGTGCCCCCACTCGTTCTCTCTCAATTTCATCTCGGGGTCCGAAGATCGATTGAAAGAGGACTAGGGTGGGTACAATACGTTCATTTCGCTTATGAATGTACAATATACTCCCTCTGATCCCCACAGACACCCCCCCCCCCCCGCGCGGGTCATTTCTATCATAGAAAAAGACCAAACCTTTATCTCCTTGCACGACACGTAGTTGATCTTTGAACATCAATCGATCTCGTCAACATGTGTCAGGCATGAACCGAATGCGATGTCAAAACTAAGACGCGAAGCGACATGTAGTGGAGGCAAAGTGAAACTTTAAACGAACCGTTTGTTTGTATGCATGTCGGACAAATTACAACATTGGAAATACAAGCATGGTCTAGGCCCACATGCAAATGATACTCGGCGGAATGTTCAAATGAGGCATGTGGGAGGATGGACTCTACTGGAGGGCAACATGATCGATGGAGAAGAGGATTGGAGAGGAATGAGAAATAAGCAAATGCCACATGATTATACTTGAACGACTAAAAAAACAATAAGTTGTCTCGCTTGGCCTACATAGTGAAAGGCCTAATGCGCAACACGGAGCACTAACGCTCGAATATGGTCGGGAAAACAGGGAAACCAACATGTGGGGCACACCCGTTGGGACGACGTAGCGCAGACTAGTCCAATGGAGGAGCTGGCCCCTGACCTCCTCGCCACCGACAACCGTTCATGTGGGTCGTGGGGGCCAACAACGTGGCGCAGCTCCAGCACCGGCTCTGGACACGGCGACCGTGGTGAGCGACACGCTCATCGTTGCTAGACACGGTCGGTTTCAGTGTGCCGAGGGTGGCATTAGTGTTGTGGCACGACCAACAGTATGTTTTGTTTGTGCCCAAGGTTGCCCCATCAAAGCATTGGGTAGCCAAAATTTTTGTTGAGGTTTTGGTTGCCCATGATTTGGCCGACATTGGCAAGAAAAATGAAATAGAGTTGGCTAGAGTTCATTGGCATGCCAAAAAAATGGCAACCATCCAAACAAAGACTAATCTTTGGGTCATGACCAAAATTTTGGTAAGGTGCACTTTGGCCACAATCCAAACACACCCCAACACCCGACTCGTCGAGGATGCACGGGGCGCCGCGACGCGTCCGCAGAGTAGTGTAGCGCGGCCTACTGCATCCTCAGGACCTGAGACCATGCCGGGTCGTCTTGCTTTTTCAATGACATGCGGGGATCGCATGTGAGCAAAGGGCATCTCGAATGTTGCCACGAGCGCAGCTGACTACCCTTGTCCCTCGCATCGTCGTGCAGTGCGTTCCCATCCGGCGCCAACTGCCCGCATTCATGCCGTCCATTTGTATGTCGTCATGAAGAGGACCGGTGCCCGAGGAACCAACTCCGGCGACTGAATGACGCACCCGGACGCTTGGCCTCACCGGAATGCGCTACTTAAAGCGGCAACGCCCAGCTAACCTTCACACCATAGCGCATCGTCCTCCTACCTGGCACCACATCCGCCATGACCGCAAGCGCGAACGCTCTGCGAGAGAGCTTGTCTTCGGGGATGAAGCTCGAGGTCGCCAACCTCGCACAAGTTGCCTCTCGCTACGCAATAGCGGCGTAGCCGCACTCGGACGTGACCGCACAAGCGGTGGCCACGCTGGCGGCCGACAACGGGAGCACGGTCAGCCATGCGTCCTACTTGCCGCCGTCAAACATCTAACACCGCCGAGGTCGGGGACTCCTCCGTGGATGAGTAGGGCATGGGAGGCGGCAGGGCATGGTGTGCCAACTGGCCGGTCCGTATCCCGTGTTCTACTCTTCCTCGCCAGAGACCGCACCTTCACTTCACGGGTCTTGAACCTCGCCCCCGTACATAGAGATCGCAGATGCAGGATGTCGGTCGCCGTTGTAGAATAGGTTTATGGTCGGGTTTCTTTTATTTTTCTGTCCTATAAAAGTTCGAAATGTAATGAAAATTTACTGTGTTTGCATTAATCTCGGCCGGTGTATATGAACTTTCACAATAATATAGTATATTGTAGGAGTACTAGCAAGATGCCCGTTCATTGCACGGAAGATCAAGATCTTGTGGGAGAAAAGGATGAACGAGGGAAGGCCTTATCTGCAAATCTGGAGAGGAGTGCGTGTAGATTGTCATAGTTTTCTTCCTATCCGTTAGATATAGATCGGACGGCCTATATTGCAGGATGACAGGCACACCATCATCACCAACTCTGCTTTTTATTGAACTGAGACAAAGCTAACATGCGAAGTAAAATAAACACATAGGGTCTATACATACACAATTTATCTTAGGCACTCCAATAGTACGTCCACTACACATTCACGCATTTCACATCTTTCTACATCTACGGGAACCTACGAAAGGGTTAACGTAAATTGCCTCTCTCTCTCTCCTCCCTTGATTTTCATGGTGGTGGGCCCCTCCCTCCCCCAATCTACAATCAACAGCTCACACGTTTCACATTACGTTAATTACGTAACTGGGATTACGTAGGTGTAGCATTACTCATCCTAAAAAACCCAACTAAGCCAACCTCCCAGCATATCGCGCGGGAAAAGACCCGACCGCGCCGTTTTAGTCGGGATTACCAGATTACTAGTAGTAGTATCGATGGAACACACGAAGCAACAAGTTTTTTTACCTGGTGAAGCACCTAGTTTAAAAGGAAAAAAGGCGGTACACTCACAACACTCCTGTCGCGGTCGCATTGCACCACACACACGTTCGGTCCTGCACACGGCTCACGCAAACGGAACGCGCTTCGGCTTGCCTCTTCACTGACGCGTGGGACTGCACTTGGAGAAACCGACCATGCGCCAAACTCCCCCCGCCCACCACGCGAAAATCCTCCCCCCACCAAAAATTCCCCCCAAATCCTAGATTCAACCGACCTTCGGCCAACTAGCAAATAATATTCCCCAAACCCCCCTCCCCCCGTCCCCCTCCACTCCATTCGCTCCGCCAAAGACGCCCTCCTCACCGCGCCGATACGCCGACGCCGCGGTTCGTCGAGGGGATGCACGGGGATCCTCTCGCTCCACAGTACGCTCTCGTAGACTGCCGTCCTCGAGCCGCGCCGCCACCGCCGGCGACGTTCTTGTGGAGGCGCACGGCGGTCAGCGCCGCCACCGCTGGCAACGTTCGTGTGGAGATGCATGGCGGTCAACTTCTTCCATGGTATGCGCATTCTAGACTGAGGCCCCATGCATGTCATTGTAGCGCTAAATGTTAGCTGATAGACGCTGGTAATCTCACTATTTGCCGAAGTAGTTTACAGTCAATATGCTCTGCTTAAGAAGCTTCCTTGCCCTGTTCTACACTCAATCTGCTTAGCTGAGATGACATGCCATGGCCGATTAGTTGCTAAAATATCCTGCCATATATTTATTGTAACGTAGATTCTCATGGTCTAGTAGCCAATCTGTTAGGTGAAATAGCTCTAAACCGTTTTATACTCGATCTTTGTTGCTGCAATGGCCTTCGATAGTTTGATGGCTGTGTGCTCGTCCTCATTAACTGCTGAAATAGCCTGCCATAATTTAGCACTCAAATCTGTTTGCTGAATTAGCTTTACATATATTTCGTTACTTAGATATGCTCGTCCACATATCTTGCCATAGCTTTAGACATCGACCTAGGTATTTTTTTCTGGACTTCATAAAAAAGCATATATGTTTTTCCTGTAATATCTAGTAGAAGAACTAATTTTTATGTCTAATAGATGGACATGACTTGGATAACTTTTGCTCGAAGATTTTCCACTTCATAGGTCGAGGGGGTTGAAAACTTCATGAACTTTATCAAAGTTGAGTACGGTGGTCCGAAATCAGATGTTCTCTGCCTATGTAGCAGTTGTATGAATTCAGTTACAAGACCCCGGTCAACTGTGCAAAATCATCTACACTTGTATGGGATGTCGTTCACATATACTAGGTGGGTTCATCATGGTGAAACTGTGAACGTCAATGTTATTGACTATGTGGAAGCAGCAGATCACCATCTTGATCTGCCTGATGCTCAGGTGGAAGAGGAGGAGGAGGTGGCGGTGGCGGAGCCAGTGAGTTTGACCAACATTGAAACAATGCTATGAAATGCTCGTGCATTCCGTGAACTTTCACCTGCAGAAGAAAAATGGTGGGCTTGCATTTTGGAAAAATGCAACGTGGCTGTTACCCCAGGAAATAAGCTGTCAGTATTCTCAGCTATGGTCACCTTTCTTCAGGTGAAAACATCTGAGCGGATGACCAACAAATCATTCGATGCGATGTTGGCTGCTTTCCGCAAATCTTTCCCAGATGCGTCTGAGCTGCCACACACCTATAGTAAAATGAAGAATTTCCTTCGTGCAATTGGAATTGGATATGATATGATCCATGTTTGTAAGAATAATTGTGTTCTGTTCCGGAAGGACTATGCCAAATTAAGTGAATGCCTGAAATGCAACTCATCAAGATGGAAAGATGGCGATGCTGTGAAGAGGATTCCTCATAATGTTCTGAGATATTTTCCAATTATACCAAGATTTCAGAGGTTGTTTCATGATGCTAAAACAAGAGAGGATGTACCATGGAATTCTAGGAACCAGGAGTATAGAGATCAAAATGTAATGAGCCATCCATCTCATGGTAGTGAGTGGAAAAGCTTCAATCATAAACACAAAAAGTTTGCTGCTGACCCGAGAAACATTAGACTTGGCTTAGCTTCAGATGGATTTAACCCATTTGGCCACCAGAGCGCCACATATAGCATGTGGCCAGTGCTTGTTATCCCTTAAAACATGCCTCCAAATGTCTGCACCAAAGAATCAAACTACATGATGACCTTGCTCATCCCAGGTCCAAAAAGTCCTGGAAAGGATTTTGATTTGTTCATGGAGCCTATTGTGGAGGAACTTCAACAGCTATGGAGGGGTGTTCTCACTTGAGACCTATATAGCAGCCCACCAACTGATTTCTTTCTGTGTGCTGTTATAATTTGGTGCGTCCATAATTATCCGGATTTGGGCACTATGTCAGGGCGAACGACACATGGTTATAATGCATGTGTTCTTTGTGACAGGAATCCGCTGTCATACACAATATTTAGCAAGATCTGTTACATTGGACACTGCCGTTTCCTTGCCAAGGACAAGCCGCATCCTAGAAAATATCAAAGACATCTGTTAAATGCAAAGAATGAAAACCGTGATGGGCCAAAGAGGCTCACCGCCAATGAGTTGCAAGTGGAACTAGAGACGGTCAGGCATATTACACCAGGAAACCATCCACGTAATGGTAGCGGGAAAAGGAAGCATGGCAGGGCAGAAGAGAGATTATTGTTTACCCGCAGGTCCACTTTGTGAGACTTGGAGTATTGGAAAGATTTGGATCTGCGGCATAATCTTGATGTGATGCATATCGAGAAAAATATATGTGACAGCATTATTGGCACACTTCTTAATATTGAAGGCAAGACGAAAGATACCTTAAAATCTAGGATCGATTTGACACATCTGGGTATCACACAGGATTTGCAGGTGCAAGATAAAGGTAAACCACGGGATATGGCACCAGCTGTGCACGTCTTGGACAAGGTAAAAAGAAAAGAATTATGCGAGGTCCTGTCATGTGTGAGATTCCCACATGGATTTGCTTCCAACCCTGAAAGGAGAGCCAGTGCAGATGGAAAAAAGGTACAAGGGTTGAAAACTCATGACTGCCACGTCCTACTTCAAAGGGTTTTAGCTGTTATCCTTAGAGGATTGGGCTGCCCTGACTTATACAGAGCAGTTGCAGAGTTGGGACAATTCTACAGGGAACTCTGCGGTAGAAATATCATGATAGATGCTTTGGAGCATCTTAGAGACAAGATACAAACTATCCTATGCGACCTTGAGAAGATATATCCTCCAGCCTTCTTTGATGTGATGGTGCATTTGGCTGTTCATCTACCTGATGAGGCACTACTTAGAGGTCCAGTACAGTATGGCTGGATGTACCCTATTGAAAGGCGGCTAGGCACTTTCAAGGGCTATGTTAGGAACAGAGCTAGACCCGAGGGTTCCATTGCAGAGGCCTACATTTCTACAGAAGCGTTTACATTCTGCTCAAAATACATTGAAACAGCTGATCAGCTTAGCAAAGAGGTGGGTGAACACAATCCTAGGCTCAATGTTTTCGATTATTCTGTTCGAGTTACAGGGAAGGGTCGACAAGAGGACAAACCTAAAGATTTGGACAAAATGGTTTGGTACATGCTGAATAACTGTCCTGAGATACTACCTTATATCAACTAAGTGCTAAGTACTGTAGCTTATACATCGTAATCTACTAAACATGCAGCACATTTTTATATATTTAGATGTTTGACGCAATCACTATGTTGTGCAACATCTACAAAAAGGAGTTACTGCCAAAAAATCCAAGAAACATTGACAAACTGGTTATGGCAGGACTTGCAAAATGGTTCAAGAACCATGTAAGCTTTTGAATTGCACTCTCAGTTTTTTTAATATATTGAGTACATAAGATGATCAGCTTGTCTATTTTCTAACCATAGGTTAAGAAGATGCGGGAGGATGGGCAGGCAGTTGATGATGCCCTTTACTCACTAGCAATGGGTCCTGATACTCGGGTAAGACATTATGAATCTTCCGTTGTTGGAGATGTGCGCTACAACACCCTTGCACGAGACGAAGCCAGGAAGACACAAAACAGCGCCATCATGAGCACGGATACATATGACAAAGAGATAATTGAAATGTATGCTAACATAACAGACATTGTTCAGTTGAAGTATATCTCCAGTTTCAAGGATCATCGGTGTGTGATTCTGTTGTGCTGTCGTTGGTATAACCTGTTTTCCAGGATCGCAAAACCCAGAGCTGATGACTATTTTAAATCCATCAATGTCAAAGCAGCGTACCAGACCAACGAGCCTTTTATTTTGGCAAATCAAGCAACACAGATATTTTTCTTGGAAGACACATTTGCACGTAGCAATGACTGGAGAGTATTGCAAAGGTTTGAGCAGAGGAATTCGTTTAATGAAGTTGCAAAACAAGATGATGCTTACACTGCTCCTGATGTACAAGATAACACAGATGTTCCTAATATCTTTGAGAGCCATCATGTCAATGACGCTGGCGAAAAGATTGCCTGTCGTGTTGTGGACATACAAGAGTTGATCAAGAAGAAGCCAACGTTCGAGGACGTTGAGGACGAAGAAGAAGAAGACACCATGGGGAATTATGATTCAGACTAATACACATGGCGAAGATGTTGACGCTGCTGCTGCGGATGATGATTACATTGCTTTTGTCGTATTTGCCTGTCAGAAGACGTTTTTTATCTACTATGTGAAATTGTGTTTGCTATGACAACTGAAACCTGATGAACATGTTGTTTAGTATTTTGTTGTGAGAACATCACTAGTTATGTATGCTGATTTGTGTTTGGTGATTGTATGATGACTAAAACATGATGACATTGTTGTTTAGTTGTACTCAAATTTGGCTGTGAAACTTGAATTTGATGACACAGTTTGCTGTTGGACAACAATTTGCTCGACGTCTTCGAATGAGAACAAAGCCGACTCGACAGGGGCTCTGCTAATTTATTAATTTATTGCCAAAAGGGCCTCTGCTATTTATTTATTTATGAGCAAAAGGGGATACCCCCTGATTTCCGTTAATAGAAATCATTAGATGTTCACAACACTATGCCCAGCCTGCTACACAGGTTTCATTCATTACTAGTTTCAGCAAAGTGCTCATGTCATAGCCACTGAATACATCACGAGTGCTACATACACCGCAAATAAAGAGACAATCATCCTACAGAGCACATCGATTTTTCCCATTATCTTCACAAGCTCTTTCATCTCCTCATTGTTGTCAAGGCCGTTCAGCAGCTGTTGCTTGGCCATGATCAGAGGAACTGCATCTTTAACCTTCCGCTCTGCATCTTCCTCTTCTGCCATTCCTTCAGTTACTTGTCCAACACCCCAACCTGCTGGTATTGGGGTTCCTCGGCTAACCAAATAATCAGCGTAGTTACATTCCCCCACATCAGCAACTTCCCAGAAATACAAATCACACGAATCTTCCCTTTTCTGCACGAATCAAATTGTAAGATCATCAACCAAACTATTAAAAAAAATCAGCAAGTGAAAGCAGCAGAACAACACTTAAACATATTATTACCCCATGATTCAGGCATTTGTAGAAGACTCGGCCAGGGTTGAGGATTGTGGTTGAGACGCGATGGATGACTCTACATGATTTGCAGCAGGGGCACCACACCAACGGCAGCGGGTTGCGATAAGCAATCGGTTGCGGTGCACGTGCTGGCGGGGGTGTGATGAGACCCATAGGCGATGGTACGGGTGGCGACTTGGCGCATATCTGGTTGTTGTCTGCTGAAAAGCAGGTGGACGAGCAGCCAGCGGACATGGTTGCTGCGGCCAGAGCTTCTGATGCTAGGCAGAGTAAGTAGAGAAGAGGAGAAGCGAACATTGGATATGTCAATTTCATTACCTGCAGAGTAGCATAGCACCATATATAGTCATAGTCTAGGTTTGGATTTGAACCAGCTACAGGAGCATGTCTCTCTATTTTCTAAAACCCAGCAACGTCTCTTTACTAGTACACTAGCTTGTTCTTTATGCCTTCTCAAGTCTTTGATTTTCTTTCCCTTTTTTGCGAGGAAGGAAGGAGGACAAAATTGAGACTTCCTGGGACTCGAACCCAAGACCTCTTTAAAACCAAGGGTGCTAGTCACTTATGTGGCGAACGTTCCCTGGTTGGAGGACGGCAGACGAACGCATTTTCCTCGCAGTTTTAGTTGTGACACAAGATCAAACGGTCGCAGTTTCGGGAATGTTATCAGGCAAACGAGCCCAGTTTTTATTTTCTTTCTATATACAAAAAAGTATGCTACTTGGTGTCGGCTTAGTCAACAAACGATTGTGCCAACCTTGACCATTGGATTGACATTCAACGTCTGTCGTGTTTCTTCAGTCTCCTCTTCCTCGAGCCGCCAAAGCCAAACCAGCGCCGGCCGGACCGCCTGCTCCCGCCTCCCACGGCTGGTTGTGTTGCCGCGCACGCATCGTGGCCACATCGCACCCTAAAACTTTGCGCATCTTCCCCGGATCTTGTTCGTTCCCGTCCGAGGCCTCACCATTGTCCTCCGCCTTGGTTCACTCGCCGCGGCGCCGCCCTTCGGTGTTATCAACATGCTCAACAACCGAGAGGAATAAGGAGATGACTGTACATGGTGAAAATGACAGTAGGGACCCAGCAGCGCGCGCGGTAATTTTGTTTTTTCGGGACGGAGAAAGGTATCAACTGGGTTGTGCGGGACCTGTGGCCCGTCTAGCCCAGGATTTTATTTCATATGTTTAGCACATGACCAGCGCAGTTTGTTTTTTTCCTTTCTGAAAAATGGCTATCCAGCTACTTTGTTTTTTGCAGAATAACCAACGTAGGCCTAATTGCTTTTCTATGCCCTGCTGGGCCGGAAATCTTTCAAGACGAGGAGGGATGCATTTATCCCAGAAAATGGGCTATAAGTAATAAGAAATGGGCTATTAGTAATAATAAATGGGCTGTAAAATGAAAAAATACAGCAAACAGCCAATTTGTTCCAAAATACTCTTTTCTTTCGGATTTTGATATTTTAAATTTCATTGTTTTTGTGCGGGTAAAATTTCATTGAATTTAAATTATATTTAGTTTTAAAATTAATTTGAACCTGGTTAGAAATTTCAGGCTGTATGCTATTTGGGACAGATTTGGAGGCTAACTTGTGGGTCTACTAGGTTGACGTGTACGAAAGGCTTTGTCAACTTAGTCCACAAATGATTCTAGCAGAAGTGACCGTTGGATGTTAATCCAACGGCCGTGCTGCTTCTTCAATATCTGATCTTCTTGCTCCAGCCACCCAAACCAGCGCCGGTGGGACTGCCTGCTCCCGCCTACCGTGGCCGGCTGTGCTGCCGCGCAGGCCGCACCGCCCCACCATACTTCATTGTTGGCCAGGCCATTCCTCACCCACACCTCCTATTATTTTCCGGCGACGGCAGCTGGACCAGTAAACCCTCGTACTCCCCACCGCGTGGACCATTGCCGAGTCTTCCCCGGCTCCGTGTTGTTCCCTTCCTAGGCCTCGCCGTCGTCCACCTCCATGGTGCTCTTGGCGCATCCTGGTCAACATGGTCAACGAACGACATCCATCGGACGTGGACTGTACGTGGAGAGGCTGATAGATGGGTCCACGGCCGCACACAAGGAAATGCCTCCTTATTACATGCAAAATAATGATTCCTCCACCTGACAGCTAGGACCCGCCGGAAGGGCCTCTGTATTTCGCAAAAAACGTTCCACCCGCTGACAGGTCGGACCCACCAGCTATATCTTTGCACGCAAGTAAGTGCCTCCTTATTACGCACAAAAAAATGAATACTCCCGTGGCTGGCTATGATGCCGCGGAGGCCTCACCGCCCCCTACTACTCCCACCGCTGGCCAGGCCATCACTCTACTCACCCACACCCCATGTTATTCTGTGGCGACGGCAGCCGCACATCGCAGCCGAACTAGTGAACCCTCGTACTCCTCTCCGCGTGGGCTTCCACTTCTGCGTCTTCCCCGGCTCCGCGTCCTCCCCTTCCTAGGCCTCGCTGTCTTCCATCGCCGTTGTGCTCTCGGCGCGGTGTGGTCAATGTGGTCAACGACCGACTTCCATTGGAAGAGTACTGTACGTGGAGAGGCTGACAGCTGGGTCCAGGGCAGCCGCAAGGAAGTGCCTCCTTATTACGCAAAAAATAATGATTCCTCCACCTGACAGTGGGGACCCACCGGACGGGCCACCGTATTTCGTGAAAAAACGTTTCCCCCCTGACTACTGGGACCCACCAGCTACATCTTTGCATGCCAGGAAGTGCGTCCGGGCAAAAGAAAAATGATTCACCCGCTGACTGCTGGGACCCACCAGCTACATCTTCGCACGCAAGAAAGTGCCTGACAGCCGGGACCCACCTGGTCAAAACGTATGTAGCGTTGTCATTCTGGTCGCGGATGTGTACTTACATACTGGTCGATGTAGAGTGGCACATGTGTCGTATTACAGGCGCGCATGTAGCATGTACACGTACGTACAACGGCCAGGGTGCAAGAAAGTAAATACGGCCACGTACGTACATACGGGCGGGGTCTCGAACGCCTACTCGTGCATACGTACAGCCAGGGCTCGTGTACATGGCTGGGTCAGAACAGAGAAACATCGTCGTCATCGTGCTCATGGGGAGCCAACCGGCTGGGTCAGAATGGAATGCATTGTCGTGTTCATCGGGAGGGCTTGGACGGAACAGCCGATGGAAACGAGGCCTGGCGTACCGCAGAACAGAGGAAACAACCTTGTGTTTGACCGTCCACGTTCGAAACGGGATCCTATTCATCGGGAGGGGTCTGGCGTACCGCAAAGCAGAGCAAACGGACTTGTGTTGGACCTCCTACGGTCGAAACAGGGTCCTGTTGATCGGGAGGGGTGTGGCGTACCGCAAAACGGAGGAAACAGACTTGTCTTGGAGCGCTACGTTCGTAACGGGGGTCCTGTTCATCAGGAGGGGTGTGGCGTACCGCAAAGCGGGACTCCACGGGATACTGTTCATCTCCACCGTCGACCTCCTCCAGCCTCCACGGGCTACTGTTCATCCACCGTCGACCTCCTCCAGCCTCCACCTGCGACTGTTCATCCAGCCTCCACCGCGCGCTACTCCATCGGCTACTGTTCAACCACCCCTCTCCATGGGCTCCTGTTCAACCACCCCTCCACAAGCTACTGTTCATCCACCCCTCCACCTTCTACTGTTCATCCAGCCCTCCACGGGGACGTCCTGTTCATCCAGCCCTCCACGGGGTCCTGTTCATCCAGCCCCAACCGGCTCGATCGATCGGGGTCCTGTTCATCCACAGGCAACACCACAGAGTCCTGTTCATCCACCCCCACTGGGAACTGTTCATCCAAACCCCGCAGCAACGCTCACTGTTCATCCAGAGGCAGCAACGACCGGTTTCAGTTAGCAGCAGTAGCGAAGGAATCGCTCGATTGCTCGAGTTCCGTAATGCGTAGCCTGCAGTGCAATCACTCGGGTTCAGTTAGGCGACGCCTCGCTCGGGTTCAGTTAGAACCCAACGCCTCGCACACATGCGCGTACGTGTAGGAGAGAAATGTGCATCGCTCGGCCCCGACCACCCACCGTAACCCGGAACTCCCCGAAATTTTCCTCGCCCTCGCTTCTACCATGGTTTTTTCCGTCATGGACGGCCCAAAGAATGTCATGCAGCTGTGTCTCCAGCCCTCCCAGGACGAAAAGCCCGTTTTCTGTCATGATTTTTTGTCATAGAAGTAGGAGCCCACCACATCTACGATGATACCGGGTTTTGTCACAATTATCATCATAGAAGTGTCATAAGTATGACAGAAAAAAAATTCGTTCAGCCCAAAATGTCATGGATGTGTCTTTTTTTGTAGTGCAAGTGGGTGGTGGGTGGGATGTAAAATTCCCTGTGGTACACCTCGAGAGGTTGATGATTGTGGGAGGAGGGCAGATCCTCCCAGATGGTCATCTTCTGGATTCAATATAACACCTTGTTTAGCATGGCGAGGGTCGCTGAACCCGAGGGCTCTAGGCCGACCTCCACCGTAACGGGGCGGGAGGAAGTAGGTGCCTTGGCTGGTCCTTGGCTTCCGCAGGCTGAACTGGGTTCGGTGCTCGATACCGGAATCCTGACGGGGTCCAGACTATCATCGCAGGTTAAGGACGAGCTTTGGTATTTGCTGGAGATCCCCACCCCGGGCTTCGAGATCAACTTGTCTCGATGCGGGGGCGACTCCGGGTCATTGACTGTCGGTTCATCATGGGGGCTTAAGGCCTGAGGAGCATCGTGATGGAAAGGCTTGGCCGACATTGACTCTTGGTTTCTGACCCTTAATTCCTCCTCGAGGGTCGAAGATGTGTCGTCCGCAGACATGGTGGATCCGGCCATGGGTGGAGTTTGGCCTTGGCTTGAAGCAAAATCCTCTTGGCTGAAAGTCGTTTGGAGGGTGTAGGCCGATCAATAGATCGGCTCGGAGATGAATTCTAGAGCGGGCATGGCGGGGCCCGTGAGGGTGCAGAACGGGGTAGTAAGTCCTGTAAAGACCAGATCGCTAAGTCGGTCTGCGACATATTCCAGATTTCGGAATTGAATTCTGTGCTCGGGGGCGAAGTTGTCACCGAACCCAGATGACCAGTCAGGTCAGCGTGCAGCATGACACTGCCAAACACGAAGAGTTGATCGGGGACGAAGAAATCCCCGGATTCGATGCCTTCCCCTATGAGTAGGCGAGCCATCGATCTATTCAGCGATCCAACATTGGAACTCTAAATGAAAGAACCAATGTCCGTGTTAAAACCGGTATACCTCGGTGGAGGGGGTACCGAGATGTGGATCTAGGATCGATGGGTAACAAGGGACGACAAATACAGTCTATACCCAGGTTCGGGCCCTCTTGAAGAGGTAAAACCTTATGTCCTGCTTGATTGTATTGAATGTATAACGTGATTTACAGAGTAGATCTACCCTCGATCAGCACGAGCTAAACCCTAAGGCTATGAGGTGATGACTGTAGCTCTCCCTCTAAAGACTAGAAACCCTCAGTTTATATAGACACTGATAGGGTTAGGGTTCCCGAAGATACATTACAACAAGGGTTCAAAGAGATCCTGCGCCTTCTTGACTTTGGGGGCACACAACGGCTTCATAGATCTTCTGCCAATATACGGCTCCACAATTCTGGCCCATATGTACAATGGGCCGTCGCCCCGAGGACCCCTTAGTCCATGACTCCCTCATGTTCCATACCTTTTTTAACGGAAATTGGAACCATGTTGCTCTCCTTCATATCAATATAGCACCTACAGTTCTTGAAAACAGTCTTCCAAGTGTAATAGGACATGCAGGACTACATCAATATACAAAATAATAAAGTCTATGGGAATATAATTTCTATATGAAATAATGAGCACATCATCTATTCCCCCATAGTCCTTTATAATGGTAGGATCCGCAAGGTGCAAATTGAACAAACTGCCAGACATAGCATCAAAACCAGGAACATCATATACTGTTATAGGCATAGTAGACACGTTTACTCCTAAATCACATAAGGCATTGCATACATAATTTTTAGTCTTAATTTTTGTATTAGGTTCCCATCCATCATCTAATTGTCAAGGGATGGAAACTTCAAGTTCAAGCTTTTCTTCAATACCTTAGTGAATTCTTGTACGTCAAAATAAAAAATCTAAGAAATTTCTTGACCAAAGAATCCATGGAACGAAAGAAAAATAATATTAAGAATAGATGCTACCTCTTGAGTATGCATTCCTTTTACCTTGAAGAGGAAAGGGTGATGCAGCAAGGATGATTGTGGTAAACTAAAAAGCAAAGACTCAAACCATACAAGACGCTCCAAGCAAAACACATATCATGTGGTGAACAGAAAGATAGCCTCAAGTAAAGTTACCGATAGACGAAGACGAAAGAGGGGATGCCTTCCGGGGAATCCCCAAGATTAGGCTTTTGGTTGTACATGAATTATCTTGGGGTTCCTTGGCATCCCCAATATTAGGCTCTTGCCACTCCTTATTCCAAAATCCATCAAATCTTTACCCAAAAACATGAAAACTTCACAACACAAAACTTCAACAGAAAATCTCATGAGCTCCGTTAGTATAAGAAAAGAAACCACCACTTTAAGGTACTGTAATTAACTCATTATTTATTTATATTGGTGTTAAACCTACTTCATTCCAACTTATCTATGGTTCATACCCCCGATACAACTCATAGATTCATCAAAATAAGCAAACAACACACGAAAAACAGAATCTGTCAAAAACAGAACATTCTGTAGCAATCTGTAACTTTAGAATACTTATGTAACTATAAAAGTTCTGAAATAAATTGGTGGACGTGAGGAATTTTTCTATTAATAATATGCAAAAAGAATTGAGCTAAAATCACTCTCCAGTAAAAAATGACAGGTATTCTTGTGAGCACAAAAGTTTCTGTTTTTTACAGCAAGATCGCAAAGACTTCACCCAAGTCTTCCCAAAGGTTCTACTTGGAAAAAACACTAATTAAAACATAAAACCACATCTAAACAGAATCTATATGAATTATTTATTATTAAACAGGAGCAAAAAGTAAAGAACAAAAATAAAATTGGGTTGCCTCCCAACAAGCGCTATCGTTTAACGCCCCTAGCTAGGCGTAAAAACAAGAATAGATCTAGGTATTGCCATCTTTGGCATGCAATCCATAAGTGGATCTCATAATAGATTCATAAGGCAATTTAATTTTCTTCCTAGGAAAGTGTTCCATACCTTTCCTTAACGGAAATTGGAATCTAATGTTTCCTTCTTTCATGTCAATAATTGCACCAATCGTTCTAAGGAAAGGTCTACCGAGAATAATAGGACATGTATGATGGCAATCTACATCAAGAACAATGAAATCTATGGGCACATAATTCCAATTTGCAACAATAAGAACATAATTAATTCTTCCCATAGGTTTCTTAATGGTGGAATCCGCAAGATGCAAATTTAAAGAACAATCATCAAATTCACGGAAACCTAGCACATCATAAAGTTTTTGGAATCATGGAAACACTAGCACCCAAATCACACAAAGCATAGCATTCATAATCTTTAATCTTAATCTTAATAGTAGGTTCCCACTCATCATAAAGTTTTCTAGGGATAGAAACTTCTAGTTCAAGCTTTTCTTCATAAGATTGCATCAAAGCATCAATGATATGTTTAGTAAAAGCTTTATTTTGATTATAAGCATGAGGATAATTTAACACGGATTGAAACAAGGAAATACAATCTATTAAAGATCAATTATCATAATTAAATCCCTTGAAATCCAAAATAGTGGGTTCATTGCTACTTAAATTTCTAACCTCTTCAATCCCACTTTTATTAATTTTTGCATCTAGATCTATAAACTCCGAATCATGGGGACTACTTTTAACTAAAGTTGACTCATCTCCAGTCGCATCTTTATCAAGATTCATATTGGAAAACAAAGATTTAATAGGAGTCAGATCAATCACTTTTAGATCTTCATCATTATTATCATGAAAACTAGAAGAACACGCTTTCATAAAGGAATCTTTTTTAGCACGCATCCTAGCGGTTATTTGTTTGCACTCATCAATGGAAATTCTCATGTATTTGAGAGACTCATTGATATCATGCTTAGGTGGAATCGATCTAAGTTTCAAAGAATCAACATCAAGAGAAATTCTATCCACGTTTCTAGCCAACTCATCAATCTTAAGCAATTTTTCTTCAATCAAAGCATTGAAATTCTTTTGCGAACACATAAATTCTTTAACACTATTCTCAAAATCAGAGGGAATCTTATTGAAATTTCCATAAGAGTTGTTGTAGGAATTATCTAAATTATTACAGGAATTACTAGGAAACAGCCTAGAATTAAAATTGCCTCTATACGCGTAGTTACCAAAATTGTTCCTGCCAACAAAATTCACATTCATAGATATATTATTATTCTCAATCAAAGTGGACAAAGGCATATCATTAGGATCAGAAGAAACACTTTTATTAGCAAACAATTTCATAAGTTCATCCATCTTTCCACTCAAAACATTAATCTCTTCAGTCGCATGAACTTTTTTACTAGTGGATCTTTCGGTGTGCCATTGAGAATAATTAACCATAATATTGTCTAGGAGTTTAGTAGATTCTCCTAAAGTGATTTCCATAAAAGTGCCTCCCGCGGCTGAATCTAAAAGATTTCTAGAGGCAAAACTCAATCCGGCATAGAAGTTTTGTATAATCATCCACAAATTCAAACCATGTGTAGGGCAATTGCGTATCATTAATTTTATCCTCTCCCAAGCTTGTGCAACATGCTCGTAATCAAGTTCCTTAAATTCATAATATCATTCCTAAGAGAGATAAAAGCATCTTTCCACTTATTCCATGAATCAATACTATTTTTAGGAAAAGAAGAGAACCAAGTTTTAGCACGATCTCTAAGCGAAAACGGAAATAGCTTCAATTTAAAAATATCATTATCCACATCTTTCTTCTTTTGCATATCACACAAATCAACAAAGTTGTTAGATGGGTTGTGGCATCTTCACTAGAAAGGCCTGAAAATTGATCTTTCATAACAAGATTCAACAAAGCTGTATTAATTTCACAAGATTCAACATCGGTAGTAGGAGCAACGGAGCACTAATAAAATGATTGTTGTTAGTATTGGAAAAGTCACACAATCTAGTATTATCTTGAGCCATCGTGATAAACAATCAATCCAACACACAAGCACACAAGAAGCAAGCGAAAAGAGATGAACGAAAGGCAAGGTTTTAGAAAACCGTTTTAGAAGTGGGGGGAGAGGAAAATGAGAGGCGAATAATGTAATGCGAGGGAGAAGAGTTTATGATGTGTACTTGGTATGTCTTGACTTGGCATAGATCTCCCCCGCAATGGCGCCAGAAATCCTTGCTACCTCTTGAGCAAGCATTGGTTTTCCCTTGAAGAGGAAAGGGTAATGCATCAAAGTAGCGTAAGTATTTCCCTCAGTTTTGAGAAACAAGGTATCAATCCAGTAGGAGACGACACACAAGTCACCTAGTACCTGCACAAACAATCAAGAACCTTGCAACCAACGTGATAAGGGGGTTGTCAATCCCTTCACGGTCACTCACAAAAGAGAGATCTAATGGAGATAGTAAAGTAAATATTTTGGGTATTTTTGTTGTATAGATTGGAAAGTAAAGATTGCAATAAAAAGGAATGGCGACAGAAATTGGCAAGTTGACAGGAAACTTATAGATTCAATATAATGGAAAAGAGACCCGGAGACCATAGGTTTCACTAGTGGCTTCTCTCAAGATGGCATGTATTACGGTGGGTGAACAAATTACTGCCGAGCAATTGATAGAAGAGCGCATAATTATGAAGACATCTAAGGAAATGATCATGAACACAGGCATCACGTCCATGTCAAGTAGACCGAAACGATTCTGCATCTACTACTATTACTCCACAAATCGACCGCTATCCAGCATGCATCTAGAGTATTAAGTTCATAAGAACGGAGTAACGCATTAAGCAAGATGACATGATGTAGAGGGATAAACTCAAGCAATATGATATAAACCTCATCTTTTTATCCTCGATGGCAACAATACAATACGTGCCTTGCTGCCCCTACTGTCACTGGGAAAGGACACTACAAGATTGAACCCAAAGCTAAGCACTTCTCCCATTGCAAGAAAGATCAATCTAGTAGGCCAAAATAAACCGATAATTCGAAGAGACTTGCAAAGATATCAAATCATGCATATAAGAATTCAGAGAAGAACCAAATAATATTCATAGATAACCAAGTTCATAAATCCACAATTCATTGGACCTCGGCAAACACACCGCAAAAGAGTATTACATCGAATAGATCTCCAAGAACATCGGGGAGAGCTTTGTATGGAGAATCAAAGAGAGAGAAGAAGCCATCTAGCTAATAACTATGGACCCGAAGGTCTGTGGTAAACTACTCACACTTCATCGAGAGGCAATGGTGTTCATGTAGAAGCCCTCCGTGATCGATTCCCCCTCCGGCAGTTCACCGGAAAAGGCCCCAAGATGGGACCTCACGGGCACAGAAGGTTGCGGCGGTGGAAAAGTGGTTTCGTGGCTCCCCCTTATGTTTCTAGGGTATAACAGTATATATAGGCGAAAGAAGTACATCGGTGGAGCTACGATGGGCCCACGAGGGTGGGGGTGCGCCCTCCTGCCTCGTGGCTTCCTCGTAGAGTCCCAGACTTCAACTCCAAGTCTTCGGGATTTCTTTTGGTCCAAGAAAGATCCTCACGAAGGTTTCATTCCGTTTGGACTCTGTTTGATATTCCTTTTCTGTAAAACACTAAAATAGGCAAAAAAAATTAGAAACTGGCACTGGGCCTCCGGTTAATAGGTTAGTCCCAAAAATAATATAAAATAGCATATTAAAGCCCATTAAACATCCAAAACAGATAATATAATAGCATGGAACAATAAAAAATTATAGATACGTTGGAGACGTATCAATAGACTATAGTAAAAAGTAAAAGGATGTTTAGTAAAAGTTTATTATGATCATAGGCATCGGGTGAATTTAACATGGATTACAACAAGGTAATACCTTCACTAATAGAAAAATTATCATAATTAAAGTCCTTGAGATCCAAAATAGTTGGTGTAATGCTTCCTAAAGTATTGGCCTCTCCAAACCAATTTTTATCAATTTTCACACCAATATTCTCACCCTCCAAACAATCGGGGGCCCTTCTACTTGAAGTTGACTCTTCTGCAACCCCTTTATCACCATTTTAACATGTTTAACATTTCCAAACAATGATTCTAATGGTGACACAACTATTATTTCAACATCCTAATCATACTAGCAGGATACTGAGATTCAGGTTTGGGTCTCATTCTATTAACTAGTGTGGTTTTCTTATCAGATATTTTCCCAAAATACTTTTTGTTTGCACAAGATTATTATAAATTAACAACTTGTTGTTTAGTTAATCCTTCAAGAATATAAGAATGTTCTTTAACCTCTCTAGAAAGCAATTCATTTGTTCAAATTGAGCATGCATATTTTTTTAGTAATATGCTAATTTCATGCAATCTTTTTTCATAAGAGTTATCATAAGCATTGTTGAATTACCGGGATAAAGCGTAGGATAATTTCCAAAGTTTTGCATATAAGCATTATTGTTGAAATTACTTCTAGAAATAAAATTCACATAAACATTATCTTTATTTTTCTCAATCAAAGTAGATATTGACATATCATTGGGATCAAGAGGAGTATTTTAGTAGCCAGAGAGGAAATTTTGTCAACAAAATTTACCTTTTTACCAACAGAAGCTCGCTCGGTGTGCCATCAGGAATAGTTCATGGTCATGTTATCAAGAAGCTTTGTTGCTTCTCCAAGAGTTATCCCCATGAATCTACTACTTTGCAGCAGAATCTAGAAGGTTCCTAGAAACAAAGTTTAGTCCTGTATAGAAATATTGTACTATCATCCAAAGACTTAATCAATGAGTAGGGAATTTTTTAGCATAAGTTGAATCCCAAGATTGGGCAACATGCTCTTGATCAAGGTGTTTAAATTCATAATTTGATTCCTCAAAGTATAATTTCTGTGGGAGGAGAATATTTGCCAAAAAAAGCATCTTTACATTTGGACCAAGAATCAGTGCTATTTTTAGGTAAATACACCAAGCACTGCTTAGCTCTTTCTCTTAAGAAGAAGCGAAACCATTTCAGTTTTATAATACTATTGTCCACATCTTTAGTTTTCTGACTAAGTTCAACGAAGGTATTAAGATGGGCAACAATATCTTCATTATAATTTCCAGAAAAATGTTCTTTCATGACAATATTCAACAAAGCAACTTTAATTTCATAAGATTCCGCACTAGTGGCGGGAGGAGCAATAGGAGTAATAATAAAATCATTCTTATTAGTAGTAGAAAAATCACACAACTTACTATTCTCAAGAGTTAACATGTTTTCAACAACACCTAGAATAGCAACAAAAGGTATTTTTGGTATTTTGAAAACAATATTTGGCAAGCAAAGGATGCAAGTAAAGAAAAAAAAGAGTAACTAGACAAGAAAGAAAACAAGTAAATAAGGAGTTTGTGTGAACGCACCTGATTTGGCAGTAGAAGACTCATCGACAATGATGCCAAAAATTCCTTTGGTGACTTTCGTAGGATTTAATGGGATTCCACCAAATATGAAGGGTGATGCATATAGGGAAACATAGTAGAAAACAAAAATAATCCACCTACGATCACCCATGAGCAATATGAAGATGCGTATAAGGTTTGGATCAACGATTGTTGCCGACTCCGAAGTGAAGCGAAAGTAGGCAAGTCGGTGTAGATCGTACTTGGAGTCCCTCAAACGGTTGTGGTGAACCCTCATATGATCCCTCAAATGGAAGACCGAAAGCACAACCTTTCTACTTTGTTGCAAGCATGCGATCTTCACAATCCTGCAGTGCTTCGCCGTGCAGAGCTAATCATCACATGAGAATTAGAGGGAGGGGATTAGAACCACACTGGGTTCTAATTATGAGGATTAGAGGAACTAGGTCAAGATCTAATTTTAACAACTCGGATCAACTAGAACTAGAACTAGAACTACATGAACTAGAGGAGGCTCCAATACTTTTTTTGACACCTGAAACAGTAGGAGAGGCTCCTACTATGCTCTATATTAAAGTATCAAGAAGGTCTTACAAATTCATAACCTCACATACATCACCATAATGAGAGTTGGGGGGTTTGGGGAAGCTAATCAAAGTAAAATAAGTTAAGAAAGACTAATTCCAAAGGAGTTCAGGCTCCAAAACTAAGTTAAGAAAAACAAATGATAAATCCTCCAAAACTTGTCTGTACAAAACAACCAATACCTAAAGTATATATATAGGTTAGAGGGGGGAGAGGGGCTGCCACCAAGGAGGGAAAGTCCCTCCTTGGGGTGCCGACCAAGGGGGAGGAGTTCCACTCAACCCTAGTCCAATTCCCCCCCCCCCCCCCCAAGGAAATGGGAGACCCCACTTCCTATTGCGCCATGGTAGCCCAATACTCCTTCCACCACTTGGCCTTTTAAGGACCATTGGTCTTAAAATAAATATAAAAGCCTCCTAAAAATTACTAGAGAATTTTATTATTAATTTAACACCCCAAAACATTTTCCACCTATATATTATTTATCGGTAATACCTGGTATTGCCCGATAAACTTTAAACCCTTCCAGTGACCCCAAAACGCTTCCGGATCCTCTCGAAACTATTTTGATTATTAGTGAAACAATTCCAAAAACAAATCCTTGATACTATCGTCCTACTAACACTCAATAGATTGTCATTAGCTGAAGCTTGTGACCCTGTAGGTTCTGTAAATCATCAACATGAACTAAACTCCTTCATTCAATGACCGATAACGGAACCGTGGACGTCCATATCAATCCCTATGATTACACGAATGACATTCGAGTGAACCTTTGGTTACCATGTGATGTTCCCTTTGCTTTCCGATACTTTACAAAACCCGATATGAGCCGGTATCCTCTTGAGTCCTGCACATGCTCACTATACCGTTCTTCTACTTACTGGTTTTCTTCTTCTTACTTGTTGAAGTGTTCCCACATCCCCGTGACGTAGTCACTTGTGTTTGGCCAGATGATGATTGATGCCATCACACCGAGAGGGACCTAATAATGTCTCTCCATCATCGGAGGATCAAATCTCACTCTCGAGCTATCTAGTCCCTTATCAAGCTTTCTGATGAACCCCTAAGTTGTTGTTATGATCACCGTGTTAGACATGACGTTTGGGCAACCCCAGAGTTCACCGTATGGTAGGATGTGACTAGATACTCTCATGGTGTGAGGAATTAAAAATACATGCTAACACTCCATGTTATAAAAATTGATTTTAGATAATATTATCTCAAAGCATAACAAAAAGTTTGGGTCGATTCAATATGATTGTTCTTCTAACGTCATACTCTCAATGTTGTTTTAGGATTATCGATACACTTGATGATATCCTAAGATCCCGAAAACATGATCAACAACAACACTTGAGTTAGTCTTAGAGGCAAGACTAGAAACCTATACTTAACGGTTTATCATATCACACGTGCATATGATTTTTCCACTAAATCACATATTTCAGGATCATAACAGTTATAACATCAAATATAAACTCTTAATTATGAAAAATAGAAATATCTTAATACAATATTATTGCCTCTAGGGCATATTTCCAACAATCTCCAACTTGCACTAGAGTCAATAATCTAGTTTACATATTTCTCTCTGATACCTATGGATATGCGGTGTTGCTCATGCTTTGCTCGTTGTAGAGATTTCGTCATCGGGTCTGACACATTCAAATCTGTGTGAACATTAAGAACTTTGACAAAAAAATCTCGACATACTATCTGATAATGTGATACTTACGCTCGATGTCCCTGGTCTTCACGAGGGATCTTGGTTCCTTTGGTCAGCAACAACACCACTATTATCACAATAGAGCACCAATGGGTTCATCGCACTTGGGACCACATCAACTTCTTCAAGAAACTTCTTGATTCATACTGCCTCCTTTGAATCTTCTGAAGCCATAATATACTCTGCTTCTGTCGTAGAATCTGCAACAGTGTTTTGTTTGAAACGTTTCCAAACTACCGCACCACTATTAAGGGTGAAAAAATAAACGATTGAGATTTATATTCATCTATATTACTCATAAAGCTAGCATCGGTTTAACCATTTTCAATGAGTCTTCATCTGCTCCAAAAACAAGGAGCATGACTTTTGGTTCTCCTGAGGTACTTACGAATATTTTTAAGAGCTATCAAATGACTCACTCCAGGATCACTTTGGTACCTGGTATACATCATAGCTGTGACGCCCCCGATTCAATCCTACACTAATCATACACGGAAATGTGTACAATCAAGATCAGGGACTCAGGGAAAGATATCACAACACAACCCTAGAGACGAATTAAAATAATACAAGCTTTATATAGAAGCCAGGGGCCTCGAGGGCTTGAATACATAAGCTTGAAAACAAACGAGTCAGTGGAAGCAACATTATCTGAGTACAGACATCAGTTAAACAAGTTTGCCTTAAGAAGGCTAGCACAAAAGCAACATTGCTCGAAAAGGCAAGGCCTCCTGCCTGGGAACCTCCTAACTACTCCTGGTCGCCGGCGGACTCCACGTAGTAGTAGGCACCCTTAGTGTAGTAGCAGTCGCCGTCGAAGGTGGCGTCTGGATCCTGGGCTCCACCATCTGGTTGCAGTATCCGAGAAGAATGGAAAGAGGTGGAAAAGGGGGAGGAAAACAACCGTGAGTACTCATCCAAAGTACTCGCAAGAAAGGATCTACACTACATATACGTCAATGTCAATGAACTGGGTAGTATTTGTGGACTTAACTGCAGAATGCCAGAAGAAAAGGGGAAAGGCTAGCCTATGGAAGACTAGCATCTTCAAGCAGGTCCAAGCATCTTGCAGCAATCAGAAGAGTATAGTGTCGGATATCGGGTTCCGGCAAAACCCTTAAGGTTCGAACTCTGGGGTGCGCACGAAGATCTTCTCCCTAACGATTCACGCCCCAAAACCTCGCCGCGATTCTAAGCTAGCACGATGAACAACACAAGGGACACGAGGTTTATACTGGTTCGGGCCACCGTTGTGGTGTAGTCCTAATCTAGTGTGTGGTGTGGTGGATTGCCTCTGGGGCCAATGATGAATAGTACAGAGGGAGAACAGCCTCGCGAGGGGTGTTCTTGAGCTGGTGCGGTGTTCTACTAGGGAAGGATTCGATCCCCCCTACTGTGGTGGCTATGTCTCTATATATAGAGGCCCTGGTCCTCTCCCCAAATGTTGAGCGGGAAGGGAGACAACAACGGCCATTTTGAAAGGGGACAGCCAGTACAAGCTATCCTGACTAAAGGTGGTCTTCGACTGCCAAAGGCACTGGCGATGACGCCGTCTTGGGCTCCATGGTGACCTTCATCCTGCCGCTCTGCTGGTCTTGGTCTCATTGCACCGATATGGAAACCTTTGCTTGATGCCTCAGTACTCCGCACCGGCGCTTGCCTCCTTTGCACCAAAGAGGAAACGAGGACACTGTGCAGGCTGGCGCCCGCCTGGCACCCGCCTAGTCTTGATCGTCATGGCTTGCGTCATGAGCACCTCGCGAGCTACTTCTTTCCTTGATCTCTCCGCCTCCTCGCGAGCCTGCCTGGTGAGGCCGCCCTTGCGCAGTCTTCCCCGCGAGGCTTGGCCCCTCTCGAGGGTCTTGAACTTGGGTTGATGAAGACAGGCTGTACTGGACCATTGGTTAGCCACGCCGCAGGCCGCATGCAGGCTAGTCTAGGGACCCCTGTTTCCAGAACACCGACAGTAGCCCCTGGGCCCAAGGCGCGCTCGGACGTGGCTTACCAGCGAAGCCAAAGGGCAAGTGCGGAGCGCCGCGGGCCCCAATAGCCTACGGCCTTGGTCGCTGCGTGACTGTTGATTGGACGTGGGCGTCTCCGCTTCCCCACGCTGCCTCGGCAACTGCTCGATTTGATGAGTCCCTGCTGCATGCAAAAAGAGTCATCATTACCTGTGATTGTGGAGGCCGGCGGTTGGCCTCCCTTAGTCTATAAATGGGAAGGGGCGGAAGCCCCCGTCGTCCATCTCTTCTCGCTCTGCCTGCTTCTTCTTATTCCTCGCTCCGATCGCTTGCGGCGTTCCATGGCACCCGTGAAGAGGTTCTCGGCCGCGGAAAAGGGGAAGGCTCGCCAGGAAGGGCCTGGCTCTCCTCTACCCAAGCGCGGTCGTGGTTATCCCTGCAAGCATCTCGCGACTCCCATGGTGGCTCCTCGTGGTCGCGGTGGTGGCCCTTCACTCGACCGTGGCCGCCCATGTCGGGGAAGCCCAGTTGGTGGAGGAAGGCGTGTCATGGCTGCACGGCCTCCCCGGCCGCGCTTCCATTCGACGGAGGTGTTGCCGGAGTTTGTTGTGTGGTCAAACAACCCGGCCGGCAACTGGCTCCAGCTCCCTCGCTTCTTCGCCGGTGAACTGCCGGCCGCTGGCCCTGGCGGGCTTTGGCTGTAGGCGGACGGCTGCTGCAGCAGGGCCTCCTGGGTTGCAGTGGAGATCTCCATTGCCTAGAACGTGGCCCTGGCCTGCGGCTAGCAGACGTTTGCCCGCGCATGTGGCCTGGGTCGGCGGTGCACCCTCCACTTCAAGTTCGATTGCGATGCGACCCTCTGCGTGAGGGTGTTCGGAGAAGATGGCCGCCGCGTTGGGTGCTTCCCTGAAGACGATGATGGCGATGAGGTGCTTGGCCTTGGCGACGGCCGTGACGAGGGCGAAGGCGAACCCGCTCCTGGCGGCATCCGCAGCTTGCCGAGCTTCAGCTGCTCCTCCTCCGGTGACAGCTCCTCCAGCGGTGGCCGCGATCAACTACCACATCACCGCGCCTACTTCGAGGGCGGTAGCGGGTTGTCCCCTTCGCCGCACCCCGGTGAAGCGCGAGGTGGAGTCTGATTGAGCTCGAGAGGATGGTGCGGATCCCTCCTCCCAAGCTGTCGCAGGGCGTGCACCATTTTTATTTTGTTTTTCTCCTTTTCCTACATTGAGAGAGAGAGAGAAGTATGGAGCCCCGTGGGGGCGTGCAACAGACTATGATCCCTAATTATCATGCTATTTTGATTGTCCCTGTGCTGGTTTATGGTGTTGCGGTTATGTGCTTGCGCGTAGGAACAACTTAGCTCAGGATGTTTGCCGTAGTTTTTGCCTCGCGAGGTACCTGCTCGAGGCCTCGCCGGGCATCTTAAGGTCTGCAAAGATCAGTTGGGAGAATAGTTTCCAAACCTTTGTTGCGAGGGTGGCCAGCTTAGGTCCGGCGCTTTGTGTCGCGATGCCCGTGGGGCACGGACCGGGAGGGGTGCTCCCACTGTGAACTTGAGCGAGGGAGCCTCGTGAAAACCAGTCAAGAAAGGGCTCACGAGGGCGCCCGCGCAGCCCCCTCGCGAGGCTTGCGAGAGAGAGAGAGAGAGAGCAAGCCGGGCAAAAGCCAAAGACAGAGAACAGGGGCAGAAGACGGCAAACAACACTAGAAGAAACTCCAATAAAGGTTCAAACAAGGGAGAACAAGCCAACTGCGGAAAGCAAATGAAAAGCCGAGTCCGGCACCTAGTCTAGTCTTCGACGTCTTCTCACCAGCGTGGAGCTAAGTGCTGCCACTGGGCGTGGGCGGGAGCCCCCGAGGCCCAAGGGCGGCACTCTGGAGACTCCGTGGCATGTACATCCCCAACTCATTATTACGTGAGAGTGTCACGGGCGGCGAACTTCAAATGCACTGGGCCTTCTTCACAGGCATCGGGCCTTTCTTGGGGCAGCGAGCTTCATAGGCACCAGGCCTTCTTTACAGGCACTGGGCATTTCTTCACAGGAACGGGGCCTTCTTCACAGGCATCAGACCTTTCTTCAAGGGTAGAACTTCCGGAAGTGCTAAATGTTCCAAGCGTTTCGGATGAGCACCCCCTCCTGAGTCTCCATACACGCGGCCCCAGGCCTGGAAACATGAACAACCTTGAACGGGCCATCCCACATGGGCGAGAGCTTGTGCAGCCCTTCCCTGGAGAGCACCCGCCTGATCACGAGGTCATCTACCTCAAGAGTCCTGGGGCGGATGTTGCGGCAATGATACCGCCGCAGCGCCTGCTGGTATCTTGCCGCTCGTAGTGCGGCTTCTCGACGGTGCTCCTCCCCCAGCATGAGGTCCATCCCCCGCATGGCATCCTACCGCGCTTCGTCAAATGCTAAGATCCGTGTGGAGCAACGCCTGACCTCGTGAGGGGGGACCTCCCCTGGTCTTGCCAGTCGACTTGGCGGCGGTAGTGCCGATGGACCACAACACGGACTGGAGCTCGTCGTACCAGCCCCTGCCGTAGGCCTCCAGCTTCTTCTTGAATTTCCTGGTTTTGAGGCCTTTCAGGACCTCCGCGTTGGCGTATTCGGCTTGGCCGTTACTCCGGGGGTGTGCCACCGAAGCGTAGCATATCTGCGTTCCAAGGTTAGCACAATATGTTTTGAAGAGATTGCTGGTGAACTGTGAACCGTTGTCGGTGATGATGCGATTTGGGACCCCGAATCGGCTCATGAGGCCCTTGACGAACTTGACTGCAGAGCCACCTGGGATGGTGCGGATGGCTTCCACCTCCGCCCACTTGGTGAACTTGTCGATGGCGGCATGGAGGTAGCGGTAGCCCCCAGGCGCTCGAGGAAACGGGCCCAAGATGTCCAGCCACCAGACCGCGAACGGACACGAGAGTGGGATAGTCCATAGGCCCTGAGCTTGCTAGTAGATCTGCTTGGCATGGAATTGGCAGGCTTGGCAAGCCTTCACCAGCTTGATTGCATCATTGAGTGCCGTGGGCCAATAGAACCCGCTGCGAGATGCCTTGCCGACAAGGGTCCGTGATGACGAGTGGCGTCCGTAGTCTCCATCATGTATGTCAGCCAGCAGCTCCTTCCCCTGTTCCCCGGAGATGCAACGCAGGGAAACATCATTTGGCTGCATCCGGTAGAGCTCTCCGTCTTGGATACAGTAGGTCGTGGCCTGCCGGGCCACACATTTCGCGTCCTCCTCTTTCTCTGGTAGGTCCCTTGCATCAGGTAGTACTTGAATTCCGTAGTCCAGCATCCCTCCTGAGGCTCCAGCGCCAGGAGCAAGCGTGCTCCCGAGGTTGGGCCACAGGCTGGGGCTCCTGTGGCAGGTGGTTGAGGGAGTTCTTCCCGAGGTTGCGCGGTGCTTGATAGTGACGGTGCTGCCGAGGGCTTGAAGAGTCGTTCCTCAAAAACACCAGGCTTCTGAGGCAGCCGCCTTGATGCCCTCCTGGCGATGTCATCAGCTTCTTGGTTGGTGCCGCGAGGCACATGCTGCAACTCCATCCCCCAGAATTGCTTTTCCATCCTGCACACCTCTGCAAGATACGCCTCCATGTGCTCGTCCTTTGGCTCGTACACTTTGTTGGAGAAGTTGACGAGGAGCTGTGAGTCACCCTTGATGATGAGGCGCTTCACCTCCAGTGCTGCTGCAGCTTTTAAGCCCGCTATATGGCCCTCGTATTCTGCTATGTTGTTGGAGACCATCTCGCCATGCTGAAAACAGAGCTGCACAACGTAATAGAGCTTGTCTTGAGTGGGGGATATAAGCACTGCGCCAGCCCCCGCGCCATGTCGCGAGAATGCTCCATCGAAGTACATGACCCAGCCGTCTGGTGCCTCGCTTCCTGGGGAGAGTGACCGATCTTCGCCTGCTTCGAGCCCTGGCGCCTCTGTCCATTCTGCCACAAAATCTGCAAGTGCGGCTCCCTTGATGACTCTGGTTGTGCTGAATTCCAACCGAAATGCTTGCAACTCAATGTTCCATTTGGTGCCCCTTCCAGCAGAATTGGGGCTCCTGAGTACCCTTTCCAATGGGTAGGCCGAGACGACCTTGATGGGGTGACCTTGAAAGTAATGCCGCAACTTACGCGAGGCCACCAGCAGTGCAAGCAAGAGCTTCTGAGGCATGGGGTATCGTGCCCTAGCATCCCGCAGCATCGTGCTGACGAAGTACACCGGATGCTCGACGAGGGTGGGTGTGCTGATGAGGCCCGTGCCCTCCTGAGGGTTAGGCGCCTCCTGAGACCCAGCACCTGGCTGCCTGGTGAGGCCCCTTCAGCCCTGGAGGCGTCTTCCTGTTGAGGCTGGTCTCCATCTGCCAAGGTCGTGGTCTTTGCGAGGCCTTCTTGGTCTTGTGCTGTCGTGGCCGGGGCCGTGGCCGGTCGAGATGCAGCCTTGACCTGGCGCTCTTCCCGAACCGCCACCAGACCTACACTGGCGGAGTAGGGTGTGGCGGTGAGGTAGAGCACCAGGGGTTCAAGAGGGCGCAGTGCCACCATCACAGGAGGGCTGGTTAGGTACTTCTTGAGGTCTTGAAACGCTTTGTCGGCCTCCTGTGTCCATTCAAACGGTCCCTTCTTCTTCATCAGCTTCAAGAAAGGCAACGAGCGCTCCCCCGGCTTGGAGATGAAGTGTCCTAATGCGGTTACGTGCCCCGTGAGCTTCTTTGCGGCGGACTCATGTCTTTGAGTGCCTTGACCTTCTTTGGGTTGGCCTTGATTCCTCTGTGGGACACGAGGAAGCCCAGAACCTTGCCAGAATTAACGCCAAACAGGCACTTCTCCGGGTTCAGCCGCAGGTACACTTCACGGAGGCTCGCGAAGGTTTCTTCCAGGTCCTGGATCAAGGTCTTCGCCTCCCGAGACTTCACCACAATGTCGTCAACATAGGCCTCGGCGTTTCTCCCGAGCTGCCAGCCCAAGGTGATGTGCATCCGTTGCTAGAAGGTTGCGCCCGCGTTGCGGAACTCGAACGGCATGCAGGTGTAGCAGTACACCCCGCAAGGGGTCAGAAAGGACGTCTTATCCACGTCTTCTATCGCCATCTTGATTTGATGATAGCCCGAACATACATCCAGGAAGCACAGCAGGTCACACTCAGCGGTGGAGTCGACAATTTGGTCGATACGAGGGAGTGGGAACGGATCTTGAGGGTAGGCCTTGTTGAGGTTGGTGAAGTCGACGCACATGCACTCCTTTCCTCCCTTTTTTTGGCACAACAGCAGGGTTTGCCAGCCATTCGGGGTAGCGAACCTCGCGAATAACACCAGCCGCCTCCAGCTTGAAGGTTTCTTGGACGATGAAGGCCTGCTTCTCGGTGGACTGCCGCCTTGATTTCTGCTTCACAGGGCGTACATTAGGGCACACATTTAGGTGATGCTCAATCACCTGCCTTGGGACCCCCGCCGGCTGTTTAGGTTCCCACGCGAACACCTCATTGTTCGAGCAGGAATTTCACCAGTGCCTCCTCCTGGTCGGGGTCGAGATTGGCACCTATGGTGAAGGTGGCGCCGGAGGATCCATCCTCATCAACTGGTACCTACTTGGTCTCCACCTTGTCCTGGGTGAACAACTGCTTCTTCTTGATTGGCGCAGCCCCCTTGGCCTTGGACGTGTCGGTGCTGGTGGGTTGCGCTGTTGCAGCTGTCTTGAGGACAAGCTTTAGCGCCAGCAGAGCGTCTTTGGTATCTCCAGCTACGGTGAGGACGTTGCTGCTCCTGGGCATCTTCTTGAGGTTGTAGGATGGATGGGTCGCTGCTATGAATTGGGCCAAGGCGGGGTAGCCGAGGATGGCGTTGTACGGGAGGCCAATGTGGGTGATGTCGAAGTTGACCAGCTCCGTGCGGAAGTTGTCGTGGGTGCTGAAGGTCACCGAGAGGCGGATCTTCCCCAGGGAGCCGGAGGAACCGACTCCGACGCCCGAGAAGGGCTTGCTGGGTTGGAGTCGTTCCAGCGGTACATGGAGGAGGCTGAAGGCCTCCACCGAGAGCACGTTGAGGCCAGCACCTCCGTCGATGAGGGTCCTGGTGACGGCCACCTGGCAGATGGTGGGCGTGCAAAGCATTGGGAGCGCACCCGAGCAAGCGGTGTTGACGGGGTGATCATCCGAGCTGAAGGTCAGGTCGACCTTGGGTGCCGCCCAACCCGGAGGGGCTCCATGCTGCGTGAGGGCGGCGCCAATCTGGCGGACGAACGGCTTGACGTGGCGGCCTGAGGGTGGCGCCTGCGAGCCGCCCAGGAGAGCTGCGACGACCTGGGGCGCTGGCGCAGCGTAGTGGGTGACGAAGAGGTTGGGCAGCTCCTCCTAGGAGGCCACAGAAGCCGTTGGCAGGTGGAGCAGCCACACGCGCGGGACGCCTGTGAGGGCCATGGGGAACTAGTTGGGCATGACCTTGTCATCGCCCCCGACCTTGAGGACGGTTTCCTCGTACGCTAGCAGGAAAACCAGCGGATCTGTCGCGCCGTTGTAGTGCGGGGGCATCTCTGGCTTGAACTTGTGCGGCCACTGCACCTATCGCAAGGCAGGGGCCAAGGCTCGGAGCCCCCTGTCCCCAGTGCTGGCGTCGGCCGCCGGAGCCGGCGACGTATTGTCCGCCATGATGGCGAAGCGCAGTGTTGATGGAGAGCGGGTCAATAAAAGGGAGAGCTCCGGAGCACCCCTACCTAGCGCACCAAATATCGGATATCGGGTTCCGGCAAAACCCTTAAGGTTCGAACTCTGGGGTGCGCACGAAGATCTTCTCCCTACCGATTCACGCCCAAAAACCTCGCCGCGATTCTAAGCTAGCACGATGAACAACACAAGGGACACGAGGTTTATACTGGTTCGGGCCACCGTTGTGGTGTAATACCCTAATCCAGTGTGTGGTGTGGTGGATTGCGTCTGGGGCCGATGATGAACAGTACAGAGGGAGAACAGCCTCACGAGGGGTGTTCTTGAGTTGGTGCAGTGTTCTACTAGGGAAGTATTCGATCCCCCTACTGTGGTGGCTATCTCTCTATATAGAGAGGCCCTGGTCCTCTCCCCAAATGTTGAGCGGGAAGGGAGCCAATAACGGCCATTTTGAAAGGGGACAGCCAGTACAAGCTATCCTGACTAAAGGTGGTCTTCGACTGCCAAAGGCATTGGCGATGATGCCGTCTTGCGTTCCATGGTGACCTCCGTCCTGCCGCTCTGCTGGTCTTGGTCTCGTTGCACCGATATGGAAACCTTTGCTTGATGCCTCGGTACTCCGTGCCTGCGCTTGCCCCCTTTGCACCAACGAGGAAACGAGGACACTTCGTAGGCTGGCGCCCGCCTGATCTTGATCGTCATGGCTTGCGTCATCAGCACCTCGCGAGGTACTCCTTGCCTTGATCTCTTCGCCTCCTCGCGAGCCTGCCTGGCGAGGCCGCCCTTGCACAGTCTGCCCCGCGAGGCTTGGCCCCTCGCGAGGGTCTTGAACTTGGGTTGATGAAGACGGGCCGCACTGGGCCATTAGTGAGCCACGCCGCAGGCCGCAGGCAGGCAAGTCTGGGGACCCCCGTTCCCTGAACACCGACATATAGAATAGAAGTTTATATTTAGCAAACATGTTGTAGAAATAACGACCAGAGATCGTTCCCCGACTCCCTGCGGGAAAGCAATCTTGGAGCCACATATCCATTACGTGCCTCAGCATTAAGTATCGAGTTCTAGTTCTATCGATCGGGATACAACTCCGGGCGTCCCTTACTATGGACCCGGCTATTCGAATAGATAATACTTCCCTGCAGGGGTGCACCAACTTACCCAACACGCTCGATCAACTCCGGCCGGACACACCATGAGGTCATGACTGCCCTCGATCGATCAACACACCGCAGTCCAACATAGGCTCATGAGAGAGGCCAGCACGCCGGTCTACATCCTAAGCGCACAGGGGTCTTGGGCCCATCGCCATTTGCACTCCTGCATGTTGCATACATGGCTGGTGAGTGATACGTCTCCAACGTATCTATAATTTTTGATTGTTCCATGCTATTATATTACCCGTTATGGATGTTTATGGGCTTTACTTTACACTTTTATATCATTTTTGGGACTAACCTACTAACTGGAGGCCCAACCCGAATTGCTGTTTTTTTTGCCTATTTTAGTGTTTCGAAGAAAAGGAATATCAGACGGAGTCCAAACGGAATGAAACCTTCGGGAATGATCTTTTCGGAAAAAATGCAAACCTGGAGACTTGGAGTGGACGCCAAGCAACAAACGAGGCGGCCACGAGGGGTGGGCGCACCCCCACCCTTGTGGGCCCCTCGAGCGTCAACCGACCTACTTCTTCCTCCTATATATACTCCCGTACCCGGAAAAAAACGAAGAGCACCACAAAAACCTAATTCCACCACCGCAACCTTCTGTATCCGCGAGATCTCATCTTGGAGCCTTCGTCGGTGCTCCGCCGGAGTGGCAATCGACCATGGAGGGCCTCTACATCATCTCCAAGGCCTCTCCGATGAGTTGTGAGTAGTTTACCACAAACCTTAGGGTCCATAGTTATTAGCTAGATGGCTTCTTCTCTCTCTCTCTCTCTCTCTTTGAATCTCAATACCAAGTTCTCCTCGATCTTCTTGGAGATCTAGTCGATGTAACTCTTTTTGTGGTGTGTTTTTCGAGATCCGATGAATTGTGGGTTTATGATCAAGTTTATCTATGAGAAATATTTGAATCTCCTCTGAATTCTTTTATGTGTGATTAAGTCACCTTTGCAAGTCTCTTCGAATTATCAGTTTGGTTTGGCCTACTAGATTGATCTTTCTTGCAATAGGAGAAGTGCTTAGCTTTGGGTTCAATCTTGAGGTGTCCTTTCCCAGTGACATCAGGGGCAGCAAGGCATGTATTGTATTGTTGCCATCGAGGATAAAAAGATGGGGTTTATATCATATTGCATGAGTTTATCCCTCTACATCATGTCATCTTTCTTAATGCGTTACTCTGTTCTTCATGAACTTAATACTCTAGATGCTGGCAGGAGTCGGTCGATGTGTGGAGTAATAGTAGTAGATCAGAATCGTTTTGATGTACTTGTCTCGCACGTGATGCCTATATACATGATCATGCCTAGATAATCTCATAACTATGCACTTTTCTATCAATTGCTCGACAGTAATTTGTTCACCCACCGTAATACTTATGCTATCTTGAGAGAAGCTACTAGTGAAACCTATGGCCCCCGGGTCTATCTTTTATCATATAAGTTTTCATCTATCTTTAATTTGCATCTTTTACTTTCCATTCTGTATCATAAAAATACCAAAAATATTTATGTTATCATATTATATCTATCAGATCTCAATTTTACAAGTTACTGTGAAGGGATTAACAACCCCTTTATTGTGTTGGTTGCGAGGTTCTTTTTTGTTTGTGTAGGTGCCTGGGACTTTTGAGGAGCCTCCTACTGGATTGATACCTTGGTTCTCAAAAACTGAGGGAAATACTTATGCTACTTTGCTGCATCACCCTTTCCTCTTCAAGGAAAACCAACACAGTGCTCAAGAGGTAGCAACAAGGATTTCTTGTGCCGTTTCCGGGGAGGTCTTCGCTCAAGTCAGGACATACCAAGTACCCATCACAAACTCATCTCCCTCGCATTACATTATTTGCCATTTGCCTCTCATTTTCCTCTCCCCCACTTCACCCTTGCCATTTTATTTCTCCCTCTCTTTCCTGTTCTCCTCTCTCTTTCACTTGCCTTTTTGTGTGCTTGTGTGTTGGATTGTTTGTCATGATGGCGCAAGAAAATACCAAATTTTGTGACTTTTCCAATACCAATAATAATGATTTCCTTAGCACTCCGATTACTCCTCTTAATGATGTTGAATCTTGTGAAATCAATGCTGCTTTGTTGAATCTTGTTATGAAAGATCAATTCTATGGCCTTCCTAGTGAAGTCGCCGCTACTCATCTAAACAACTTTGTTGATTTGTGTGATATGCAAAAGAAGAAAGATACGGATAATGATTTTGTTAAATTGAATTTATTTCCGTTTTAACTTAGAGATCGTGCTAAAACTTGGTTTTCGTCTTTGCCTAAGAATAGTATTGATTCATGGAATAAGTGCAAAGATGCTTTTATCTCTAAGTATTTTCCTCCCGCTAAGATCATCTCTCTTGGGAACGATATTATGAATTTTAAACAACTTGATCATGAGCATGTTGCCCAATCTTGGGAAATAATGAAATTAATGATTCGCAATTGCCCTACTCATGGTTTGAACTTATGGATGATCATACAAAAAATTTATGCCGGATTGAATTTTGCTTCTAGAAATCTTTTAGATTCAGCCGCGGGAGGCACTTTTATGGAAATCACCTTAGGAGAAGCTACTAAACTCCTTGATAACATTATGGCTAATTATTCTCAATGGCACACCGAAAGATCTACTAGTAAAAAAGTGCAAGATATAGAAGAAATTAATGTTTTGAGTGGAAAGATGGATGAACTTATGAAATTGTTTGCTACTAAGAGTGCTCCTATTTATCCTAATGATATGCCTTTGTTTACTTTGATTGGAAATAATAATGAATCTATGGATGTGAATTTTGTTGGTAGGAATAATTTTGGTAAAAATGCTTATAGAGGAAACTTTAATCCTAGACTGTTTCCTAGTAATTCCTCTTATAATTATGGTAATTCCTACAACAGCTCTTATGGAAATTTTAATAAGATTCCCTCTAATTTTGAGAATAGTGTTAAAGAATTTATGATCTCTCAAAAGAATTTTAATGCTTTGCTTGATGAAAAATTGATTAAAGTTGATGAATTGGCTAGGAACGTTGATAGACTTTCGCTTGATGTTGATTCTTTGAAACTCAGATTATTCCACCTAAGCATTATATCAATGAGTCTCTCGAAGCCATGAGAATTTCCATTGATGAGTGCAAAGAAAGAACCGCTAGATTGAGTGCTAAGAAAGATTGCTTTGTAAAAGCGTGTTCTTCTAGTCACCATGAAAATAATGATGAAGATCTAAAAGTTATTGATGTATCCCCTATTAAATCCTTGTTTTGCAATATGAATCTTGATAATGATGGGACTGGAGATGAGTCAACTTTAGTAAAAAGGCGTCCCAATAATTCGGAGTTTTTAGATCTTGATGCTAAATTGGGTAAAACTGGGATTGGAGAGGTCAAGACTTTAAATAGCATTGAACCCACTATTGTGGATTTCAAGGAATTTAATTATGATAATTGTTCTTTAATAGATTGTATTTCCTTGTTGCAATCCGTGATGAATTCTCCTCATGCTTATAGTCAAAATAAAGCTTTTACCAAACATATTGTTGATGCCTTGATGCAATCTTATGAGGAAAAACTTAATTTGGAAGTTTCTATACCTAGAAAACTCTATGATGAGTAGGAACCTACTATAAACATTAAAATTAAAGATTATGAGTGCTATGCTTTGTGTGATTTGGGTGCTAGTGTTTCCACGATTCCGAAAACTTTATGTGATATTCTAGGTTTCCATGATTTTGATGATTGTTCTTTAAACTTGCACCTTGCGGATTCCACCATTAAGAAACCTATGGGAAGGATCAATGATGTTCTTATTGTTGCAAATAGGAATTATGAGCCCGTAGATTTTATCGTTCTTGATATAGATTGCAATTTTTCATGTCCTATTATTCTTGGTAGACCTTTCCTTAGAACGATTGGTGCAATTATTGATATGAAGGAAGGGAATATTAGATTCCAATTTCCATTAAGGAAAGGCATGGAACACTTTCCAAGAAATAAAGTTAAATTACCTTATGAATCTATCATGCGAGCTACTTATGAATTGAATGCCAAAGATGGCACTACATAGATCTATCCTCGCTTTTATGCCTAGCTAGGGGCGTTAAACGATAGCGCTAGTTGGGAGGCAACCCAATTTTATTTTATTTTATTGCTTTTTGCTTCTGTTTAGTAATAAATATTTCATCTAGCTTCTGTTTAGATGTGTTTTCATGTTTTAATTAGTGTTTGTGCCAAGTAGAACCTATAGGATAACCTACGGTGATAGTTAATTTGATTCTGCTGAAAAACAGAAACTTTTGCGGGCACAAAAATTATTTTAGTGAATCACAGAAACGTGCTTTTGCTTTGATTATTTTTTATGTATATCAATAGACCAATTTCCCAGGACTTACTATTTTGGTAGGATTTTTAGAGTTCCATAAGTATTCGAAAGTTACAGATTTCTACAGACTGTTATGTTTTTGACAGATTCTGTTTTTCGTGTGTTGTTTGCTTATTTTTATGCATCTATGGCTAATATCGGGGGGTATGAACCATAGAGAAGTTGAGATACAGTATGTTTGAAACCAATATAAATAAATAATGAGTTCATTACAGTACTTTATGTGGTGGTTTTTCTTTCTTGCACTAACGGAGCTTATGAGATTTCCTGTTGAGTTTTGTGTTGTGAAGTTTTCAAGTTTTGGGTAAAGATTTGATGGACTATGGAATAAGGAGTGGCAAGAGCCTAAGCTTGGGGATGCCCATGGCACCCCAAGATATTCAAGGATAACCAAAAGCCTAAGCATAGGGATGCCCCAGAAGGCATCCCCTCTTTCGTCTTCGTCTATTGGTAACTTTACTTGGAGCTATATTTTTATTCGCCACATGATATGTGTTTCGCTTGGAGCGTCTTGTATGATATGAGTCTTTTCTTTTTAGATTTCCACAATCATCCTTGATGTACAAACCTTTTGGGAGAAATCCACATGATTTGGAATTTATTAGAATACTCTTTGTGCTTCACTTATATCTTTTGAGCTAGATTGTTTTGCTCTAGTGCTTCACTTATATTCTTTAGAGCATGGCGGTGGTTTAATTTTGTAGAAATTGTTTATCTCTCATGATTCACTTATATTACTTTGAGAGTCTTTTAGAACAGCATGGTATTTGCTATGGTTATAAAATTGGTCCTAGAATGATGGGCATCCAAGTTGGGTATAGTAAAAACTATCATAGGAAGTGAATTGGATGCTATGATCAATTTGATACTTGATAATTGTTTTGGGATATAGAGGTGGTGATATTAGAGTCATGCTAGTTGGGTAATTGTGAATTTAAATAATACTCGTGTTGAAGTTGGCAAGTCCCGTAGCATGCACGGATGGTAACCGTTGTGTAACAAATTTGAAACATGAGGTGTTCTTAGATTGTCATCCTTATGAGTGGCGGTCGGGGATGAGCGATGGTCTTTTCCTACCAATCTATCCCCCTAGGAGCATGCGCGTAGTGCTTGGTTTTTGATGACTTGTAGATTTTTGCAATAAGTATATGAGTTCTTTATGACTAATGTGAGTCCATGGATTATACGCACTTTTACCTTTCCATCATTGCTAGCCTCTTCGGTACCGTGCATTGCCCTTTCTCACCATGAGAGTTGGTGCAAACTTCACCGGTGCATCCAAACTCCATGATACGATACGCTCTATCACACATAAACCTCCTTATATATTCCTCAAAATAGCCACCATACCTACCTATTATGGCATTTCCATAGCCATTCCGAGATATATTGCCATGCAACTTTCCACCATTCCGTTCATCATGACACGCATCATCATTGTCATATTGCCTTGCATGATCATCTAGTTGACATCGTATTGTGGCAAATCCACCTTCATAATTTTCATACATTTCACTCTTGTTACATTGCCCATCCCGGTACACCGCCGGAGGCATTCATATAGAGTCATATCTGGTTCTAGTTTTGAGTTGTAATTCATGAGTTGTAAATAAATAGAAGTGTGATGATCATAATTATTAGAGCATTGTCCCTTATAAAAAAAGAGAAAGGCGAAAAATAAAAAAAGAAAGGCCAAAGAAAAAAAAGAAAAGCAAAATAAAAAAAGTCCCAAAAAAAGAAGAAGAAGAAAATAAAAAAGGGGGACAATGTTAATATCTTTTTCCACACTTGTGCTTCAAAGTAGCACCATGTTCTTCATATAGAGAGTCTCATTTGTTGTCACTTTCATATACTAGTGGGAATTTTTCATTATAGAACTTGGCTTGTATATCCAACGATGGGCTTCCTCAAAATGCCCTAGGTGTTCGTGAGCAAGCAAGTTGGATGCACACCCACTAGTTTCTTTTGTTGAGCTTTCATACATTTATAGCTCTAGTGCATCCGTTGCATGGCAATCCCTACTCCTCATGTTGACATCAATTGATGGGCATCTCCATAGCCCGTTGATTATCCTCATCAATATGAGACTTTCTCCTTTTTTGTCTTCTCCACACAACCTCCATCATCATATTCTATTCCACCCATAGTGCTATATCCATGGCTCACGCTCATGTATTGCGTGAAAGTTGAAAAAGTTTGAGATTATTTTAGTATGAAACAATTGCTTGGCTTGTCATCGGGGGTGTGCAAGATGAGAGCATTCTTGTGTGACGAAAATGGAGCATGACCAAACTATATGATTTTGTAGGGATGAACTTTCTTTAGCCATGTTATTTTGAGAAGACATGATTGCTTTGATTTGTATACTTGAAGTATTACTATTTCTTCTGTCAATATGAACTTTTACTTTGAATCATTTGGATCTGAACATTCATGCCACAATAAAGAAAATTACATTAGGAATTATGCTAGGTAGCCTTCCGCATCGAAAATTCTGTTTTCATCATTTACCTACTCGAGGACGAGCAGGAATTAAGCTTGGCGATGCTTGATACGTCTTCAACGTATCTATAATTTTTTATTGTTCCATGGATGTTTATGGGCTTTACTTTACACTTTTATATCATTTTTGGGACTAACCTACTAACTGGAGGCCCAGCCCGAATTGCTGTTTTTTGCCTATTTCAGTGTTTCAAAGAAAAGGAATATCAAACGGAGTCCAAACGGAATGAAACCTTCGGGAGTGATCTTTTCGGAACAAATGCAAACCTGGAGACTTGGAGTGGACGTCAAGCAACAAACGAGGCGGCCACGAGGGTGCCCGACGCGCCCCCACCCTTGTGGGCCCCTTGAGCGTCAACCGACCTACTTCTTCCTCCTATATATACTCCCGTACCCTGAAAACATCGAAGAGCACCACGAAATCCTAATTCCACCACCGCAACCTTCTATATCCGCGAGATCCCATCTTGGAGCCTTCGCCAGCGCTTCGCCGGAGGGGGAATCTACCACAGAGGGCCCTACATCATCTCCAAGGCCTCTCCGATGAGTTGTGAGTAGTTTACCACAGACCTTCGGGTCCATAGTTATTAGCTAGATGGCTTCTTTTCTCTCTTTGAATCTCAATACCAAGTTCTCCTCGATCTTCTTGGACATCTATTCGATGTAACTCTTTTTGCGGTGTGTTTATCGAGATCCAATGAATTGTGGGTTTATGATCAAGTTTATCTATGAGAAATATTTGAATCTCCTCTGAATTCTTTTATGTGTGATTAAGGTATCTTTGCAAGTCTCTTCGAATTATCAGTTTGGTTTGGCCTACTAGATTGATCTTTCTTGCAATAGGAGAAATGCTTAGCTTTGGGTTCAATCTTGCGGTGTCCTTTCCCAGTGACAGCAGGGGCAGTAAGGCATGTATTGTATTGTTGCCATCGAGGATAAAAAGATGGGGTTTATATCATATTGCATGAGTTTATCCCTCTACATCATGTCATCTTTCTTAATGCGTTAATATGTTCTTCATGAACTTAATACTCTAGATGCAGGCAGGAGTCCGTTGATGTGTGGAGTAATAGTAGTAGATGCAGAATCGTTTCGATGTACTTGTTGCGGACGTGATGCCTATATACATGATCATGCCTAGATAATCTCATAACTATGCACTTTTCTATCAATTGCTCGACAGTAATTTGTTCACCCACCGTAATACTTATGCTATCGTGAGAGAAGCCACTAGTGAAACCTATGGCCCCCGGGTCTATCTTTTATCATATAAGTTTTCATCTATCTTTAATTTGCATCTTTTACTTTCCAATCTATATCATAAAAATACCAAAAATATTTATCTTATCATATTCTCTATCAGATCTCACTTTCGCAGGACCGTGAAGGGATTGACAACCCCTTTATTGCGTTGGTTGCGAGGTTCTTGTTTGTTTGTGTAGGTGCATGGGACTTTTGAGGAGCCTCCTACTGGATTGATACCTTGGTTCTCAAAAACTGAGGGAAATACTTACGCTACTTTGCTGCATCACCCTTTCCTCTTCAAGGAAAACCAACGCAGTGCTCAAGAGGTAGCAGTGAGCAGACCTAGCTACCTCCTTAAAAAGGTAGGTGCTTACGCAGTCCAACCCGGCGCGCGCCTCTCCATCATTGACGTCCGCTGAGCTTTTGGCTGATACATACGATGCAGAGTGCCCATACTTATTCCCGCGTGGTGGTTATTGCAAAAAAGGCCAGAGGCCTACTCAGATCAAATATCCAAACCATTAGTATCTTGGTAGTGCGCGGTAACGATCAATGATCCATGATATGTGGACCCGTCGCCCCATCTAACGGGCTTGCGACAAGGGCTAAGAATTCCCGGTCGCGCCACGTGGAAAACCTGCGGGTATCCTCCAGATCAACCCGACTTCACATCACTCGTGGGTACCCCTCGGGGCCGACCCGATGTCATCATGGTACTGTGGTAAGTCAAAGTAACCGTGTGTCCAAAACAGCAAGGGGAAAACCTGAGGAATCACCCTCGATGGATTCCCACTCAATGTAACCATTAAGGTGGACTTTGCAGGAATCACCCTCGATAGTCCACATTTGAGGGGTTGTACGACATAGTCATTATTGGGAGTGGTGAGGGAGGAATCACCCTCGATGACCATGACCGAATAGCTACACTACAGGGTTAACATCAGAAGTGCTGACGAGCTATCACCCTCAGCACTCGATAGTAACTCTACAAAGTCGTACAATTAAGGGGGGGGTGATGTGCGGAGTCGGGGCCTGGACATCGATCACTTTGATCGAGTCATCGACCATAAAGCGGGGCAACTGGGATAAGGTGGGGGTCACTAATGGATCTCTAACCAGCCTATAGTAAGCAGGTAAGATATGAAAGTAGGTAAAAAATAGGCCATGCATCAGAGTAGGACCATACAAAAGCGGTTGCAGTTCTAATGCAAGCAAGAGAGGGAAATAAATGGGCGATACCGGAATGAACAAGGCGGTTTGCTTTCCAGGAGCTCTGCAGCAAAAGCAAGGTCGTCAACGGTCTTGTCGGGCTCCTGAACTGCGTCGGTCTCGAGGTCTACCGGAATAGAAGACGGGGAAGAAACAATTAACAAAAGGCATACAATTGGAATCCCAGATGCATGGCATGGCAGCATGTTATACGAGGGATGCCCTAATGTAGTACTACGCAAGTTAGTGAGAGCGAGAAATTATCCGGGAGTGTTCTCCCAGGTCCGGGTGATTATCAGACAGATGAAACGGAGGGGAAAGTTCCTTGTTCATCATATTAGACTCATGTGACAAGTATGATCAAGGCATATTCGGATTCGTCTCGTTTTCCTGATTGTTTTTCATATATAAATTATTTTCATCGGAGTTACGGTTTATTTCCTATGATTTTTCTAAGTTTTAAAGAACTTCTAGAATTTATTTTATCTACTAAAATCAACATTACCTAGAACAGTAATAGTGACGTCTGCATGATGCAATGATGACATCATCAGTTAACAGGACAGCTAGCCAGGTCAAACCTGACCAGTGGGCCCCACCTGTCATTGACAGAGGGACTAACAAAGTTTTATTTTAACTAAACGGAGTTAATTAGCTAATGGACCCTACCTATCAATGACACATTTAACTAACTAATTGATTTCAATTATAAAACATTTGTTAAACTAATTATGCGGTTGGGCCTGCAGATCAGCGTTGCTAGGCTGCCCAGTCAGCATGTTGACTGGGTCAACCCAGTCAATGGGGCCCGTGGGGCCCGACGTCAGTGACCCGAAGGTGGGCCTGGCCGTGCCACGTTGGCGCCATTGCCGGAGCAACGCCGGCGAGGCAAAACGCGGCGGCACGACCATGGGGGTCGTCAGAAAATGACTACAGGGCACGGGAAAGAGCGCGGCTAGGCGCGTTTGAACGACCACTCGACCGCGCGTCGAATGGTGGTGCCGGAGCGCCTGGGGTGGCCGGGGCTGGGAGCAACGGCGTCGCTGGCGGCAACACGCTCGGGCGAGCTACGACGAAGGCAATGCGGTGCGTTAGAGAGCGAACTGAGAGGATGGGCAAGGCATACGCGTTGCGGCCAGGCCAACGGTCGCGAGCCTGTGACCATTTGGTCACCGGAAGCACGCCGACGGCGAGCGCTGGTGGCGACGCATTCGGGCGCTCGTCGAGGTACGTGCTAAGGGGCACGGGGAGGGAAGTAAGTGGCACGGGCTGCCTCAGCAAGCGGTCCTAGGCATGCTCGTGTGCTCAGATGAGCATGACGATGCCACAGCAACGACGGCGAGCTATGCGGCGGAGCTGCGTTCGGGCGGCGATGGCAGCGGTGGCTACAGCGACGGAAATGCATGGGAGAGGGAGGGCAACGTCGCGTGGGCTTACAGTGACCCTGCATGTGTGCTTAAGTGGGCTCGAGGAAGATCGACGGTGCCAGAATCGTCGAGGATCTTCGACAGCCGTGGAGGAAGAAAACATCGCCGATCTATGATGCAGAGGCGTCGGGCTCGAGGCAGTGGTCGTAGGCTAGGTAGTGGTCGACGGTGCATCTCGTGGGCGTGCTGGCGAGGCGCGGGGTGGGAGGCGGCCGTGGATATGGCACAGCCATGGCGACGCGGTGCTCGGTTGAGGTGGGGAGCGAGCGAGAGAGAGAGAGAGTGAGCGATCACATGGGTGAGAGAGAGAGCGAGCGGGGGGAGGGATATCTGGGGCCACGGTGTGGGACATATCCCCTCGTTATGCTGGCGAGGCGCGGGATGGCGAGCTGGTTCGGCGGCGACGCGTAGGCGCGCGCCCTCGGTCGATTGAACAGGGGGGGACACGACAGGGGAAAGGCTAGGCTGGGCCGTCTTGGGCCGCAGGCCAGGTTAGTTTCAGCCCATTTTTCTTATTTCTTGTTTTTTTAATTGAGCTGATGACTTGAATTAGTTAGTGCACCAAATGATTTTTGTAAAATGTGCCACTAGCCACATTAAATAGTTTGTAATATAATGAGTTGGTACAAAAAGTTTGAGGCAGTTTGGAATCCACTTGAATTTTGCGGACATTTTAAAAGGCTTGAAAAGTGTTCCCGGGCCATTGTTTTAAAACCAGGGGCATTTTGGGAAACCAAATGAGGTTGGTTTCATCGTGACAATTAGGTAGTGAATATTCGCAACCTAACGAATATTTTTATTCGGCGTTTGAAGAAATAAGAATTTGACTTGTTATTTGAATTTTAAATTGACTTTGTTTTCATCAAGGGGCAATTTGGCTTAGCAAAACATGATGACATAGCATCATTAGCAGGAGTTTACTGTAGCATGATTCTCGAGGTGTTACAAATCTCCTCCACTACAAGAAATCTTGTCCCAAGATTTAAGAGGTAGAGTAAGGAGGGAAGTTCTGGTTACGAAATTCTGACGAGTCTTCACGGTCTTGGTTGCCCTTCTCGAAGAAGTTGATCCCTTTCGTTGATGCCTTCATTTCGCTGCATCAGGGCATCATGATGAAGTCATCATCCTCCTTTCAGGACCTTCACCATATTTTACGGAAGGATGAGAGGGGAAATTCTGTAAGGACGGGTTTTAACATGATTGAGCATCGGACAATTAACTCAAGGGGAGAAGCATAAAATGTCTCTCGAGAGAATTAGAAGAAACAGCTCGAGAGCATTATAGGGGGGTACGAAAGTTCCAAACGGGTAAGCAATCGTTCGATTCCTAAAGTAGTGTGAAGGGGGTTCAGAGCAACGGAATAAGTATTGCGTCAAACCAGAATAGATCATCTCTAGGATGGTGGCTCATGAATTACATACGAAGGCAGGTGCAAAGGATATTTTGGAATCAATGATGTACATGAGAGTCAGGTTTCGACCCTGTGGAACCACAGATATAATACATGCTCAAAATCGAGCTTGTTGTTCGAGGTGAAATGATACAATGAGGAAGATCGACGTAAGCTTAGCTCATCATCTCAAGTTACTCCGATCATAAGGACCATGTAGCACAGTTAAAATTAGTATGTTAATGGTATAGCCGCTCAGGCTAGGAATGACATGATGGAGTATCACTCCAATAAGAATTTACAAGAGGTAGTGCAATGACACAGTATCCTTGAGATAACATGGGGAAATACTTGGAGGTAGATCAGAATAGAGGTTGGACAGGTGGATTTATCTGCGGAAGACAAGTATTTAAACTTGTCCGAGAAATGGAGTCAAGGAGAAAATATGGTCGAAACCATAGTTGCAAAGGTTCAATTTACAGATTCCAGATGAACTTATACCAAGGGAACAATTGATTTTAAGAGAAGCTTTCATGATAAAATCTACATTGTGTCTATGGGCATCAACACAAAGGTTCAAGGTCGACTCCCACTTCTTTAATGCATAACCTTTCATTCACTCCTCGTTTTCGAAGAAATTGTAGTGCGGAAGATTTATCTGGTGAAGCACCAGAAGAGTATAACTTGCATAACTTTCGAGTTAACACTGACTAGGGAAAACATAGGTTCAACCCGTAGGGGTATCTTAGGAACATATACCACTAATTTCCAGAGCATATAACATCAGCTCAATAGCAGCGCATGGTTGTCAATAAGCAGTGGATAAAATTTTACCGAAGGCAATATGTATCAGGGGAAGAGCGCACAACATTTTTAACTATGAAGGACATAGTCGAATATTAATCCAAAAAAAGATCAGCTAGGCGACAAAGGATCTGACGTGAGTAGCGGTACTCAACTAGAAGAATAAAGAATGGAACGGCATCAGATTATAGAAACATCAAAATAATTCGAGGCTTAAACACCAAGGAGTTATCATTCCAAAATGAAGGATCAGAAGCATAGGGTCTGACCAACAGACGAGTTAGTTGAATAGAAATAGATGGATAATCAGTTGCAACTTGAGTGGCCGGGAATCAACTCATGTCCAAAATGACGTATGAGCCGGAAGGACGAAGAATCGACTGATGATTGCGAGCATTCTCAACATATCAAATCAAATGCTCAATATGACAATGTCAAAGGATGCTAATGAATATCGCTAGGCATATGAAATTAACCATATTGCAAGCAGGTAAGGATGATCAGGAGTAATAGGCTACCGAGGATTTCGAAAGATCGAATAGCATTTTGAAGAATTTTGTGAAACACATTAATAACTACAGATGAATGGGTACCCAGTATTTGCGAGGAATTATCTGGAGGGGTATTCATGTGGCAAAGAACAGCAAGGCAATAGGTACAAAGCATTCTAGGAACAATAGAGAGTATTTTGGGAGTATCTGGTAGTAATAAGTTCATCAGGGAATGATTGTATGAATGACAAGAGTAATACGATCATCGGGGAATGATTGTATGAATGACAAGTGTTTGTGGTCATCCGTAGGGGTTTATCGATGGAAGGGAATTGCAAAAGCGACGGGCACAAAGTATCAAGCGAACATCGAAGGGTATCTTCAGAATCTTCTAGGGCACCAAGCAATCATCTGGAGTGAGGGGCTCTCCAAAAGGAATTAGTTACGAGAACCTATTCAGAGTTAGTAAAATCATTTAACCCGAATAGCAGAGAGATCCGAGTCCTAGAGTATAGACGAGGAGTAAAAGATCCTAATACCACCCAACGCCGACGTGGGCCCATAAGACACACAACCATGTTAGTAAAAGTTTTTCCGTGACTAGACTCAACTTTGTCCAAGGACTTGGAAAGGGGGCTACCTACAGGCAGTCGGCTCTTATACCAACTTGTGACGCCCCCGATTCAATCATACACTAATCAGACACACAAATGTGTATGATGAAGATCACGGACTCACGTGAAGATATCACAACACAACTCTAGACACAAATTAAAATAATACAAGCTTTATATTAGAAGCCAATGGCCTCGACGGCTCGAATACGTAAGCTTAAAAACAAACGAGTCACCGGAAGCTACATTATCTAAGTACAGACATGAGTTAAACAAGTTTGCCTTAAGAAGGCTAGCACAAAAGAAACATCGATCGAAAAGGCAAGGCCTCCTGCCTGGGAGCCTCCTAACTTCTCCTGGTCAGCGGCGGCCTCCACGTAGTTGTAGGAGGTACCCTCAGTGTACTAGCAGTCTCGTTGAAGGTGGCGTATGGATCTAGGGCTCCACCACCTGGTCGCAGCATCCGAGAAGAATGGAAAGAGGTGGAAAAAGGAGAGCGAAGCAACCGTGAGTACTCATCGAAAGTACTCACAAGCAAGGATCTACACTACATATGCATCGGTATCAATGAACTGGGTAGTATCTGTGGACAGAAATGCAAAATGCCGGAAGAGAATGGGAAAGCCTAGCCTATCGAAGACTAGCATCTTCAAACGGCTCCAAACATCTTGCAACAATTAGAAGAGTATAGAATAGCAGTTTATATTTAGCAAACATGTTGTAGAAATAATGCCCAGAGATCCTTCCCCGACTCCCTGCGGGAAAGCAATCTCGGAGCCACATATACATTACATGCCTCAGCATTCAGTATCCAGTTCTAGTTGTACTGATCGGGATACCAGTCCCAACGTCCGTTATCGTGGACCCGGCTATTCGAATAGATAATACTTCTTTGCAGGGGTGCACTGATACGTCCATTTTGCATCATGCTTTTATATCGATATTTATTGCATTATGGGCTGTTATTACACGTTATGTCACAATACTTATGCCTATTTTCTCTTATTTTACAAGGTTTACATGAAGAGGGAGAATGCCGACAGCTGGAATTTTAGGCTAGAAAAGGAGCAAATATTAGAGACCTATGCAGCACAACTCCAAAAGCCCTGAAACTCCACGAAAGTCATTTTTGGAATTAATAAAAAATACAGGGTGAAGAAAGTACCAGAGGGGGCCCACACCCTGGCCACAAGGGTGGGGGGCGCGCCCTACCCCCTGGGCGTGCCCCCTGCCTCGTGGACCCCCTAGCAGCCTCCTAGTGACCATCTTCTGCTATACAAAACTCCGCCGCCACGAGGCAGAACCTTGGCTGAACCAATCTAGAGCTCTGGCGGAGCTGTTCTGCCGGGGAAACATCCCTCCGGGAGGGGGAAATCATCAGCATCGTCATCACCATCGATCCTCTCATCGGGAGGGGGTCAATCTCCATCAACATCTTCACCAGCAACATCTCCTCTCAAACCCTAGTTCATCTCTTGTATCCAAATATTTGTCCCAAAACCTCAGATTACTCCTTATAGTTGATGCTAGTTGGTTTATTAGGTGGAAGATCATATGTTCAGATCCTATATGCATATTAATACCCCTCTGATTATGAACATGAATATGATTTGCGAGTAGTTACGTTTGTTCCTGAGGACATGGGAGAAGTCTTGCTATAAGTAGTCATTTGAATTTGGTATTCGTTCGAAATTTTGATGAGATGTATGTTGTCTCTCCTCTAGTGGTGTTATGTGAACGTCGACTACATGACACTTAACCATTATTTGGGCCTAGAGGCAGGCATTGGGAAGTAATAATTAGATGATGGGTTTCTAGAGTGACAGAAGCTTAAACCCTAGTTTATGTGTTGCTTCGTAAGAGGCTGATTTGGATCCATATGTTTCATGCTATGGTTAGGTTTACCTTAATACTTCTTTTGTAGTTGCGGATGCTTTCAATAGGGCTTAATCATAAGTGGGATGCTTGTCCAAGAAAGGGCAGTACCCAAGCACCGGTCCACCCACATATCAAATTATCAAAGTAACGAACGCGAATCATATGAGCGTGATGAAAACTAGCTTGACGATAATTCCCATGTGTCCTCGGGAGCGCTTTTCTCTATATAAGAACTTGTCCAGGCTTGTCCTTTGCTACAAAAAGGATTGGGCCATCTTGCTGCACCTTATTTACTTTCATTGCTTGTTACCCGTTACAAATTACTTTATCACAAAACTATCTGTTACCGATAATTTCAGTGATTGCAGAGAATACCTTACTGAAAACTGCTTGTCATTTCCTTCTGCTTCTCGTTGGGTTCGACTCTCTTACTTATCGAAAGGACTATGATAGATCCCCTAAACTTGTGGGTCATCAAGACTCTTTTCTGGCGCCGTTGCAGGGGAGTGAAGCGCCTTTGGTAAGTGGAACTTGGTAAGGAAAAATTTATATAGTGTGCTGAAATTTACTGTTACTTGTTACTATGGAAAGTAATCCTTTGAGGGGCTTGTTCGGGGTATCTTCACCCCGACCAGTAGAGCAAAGAGTTGCTCCTCAACCTACTGAACCTACTGAAAATGTTTACTTTACTAGCTAATCCCTTTACATGAGATGGAACATTGCATCCCGATTTACACCTAATCTATGTGGATGAAGTTTGTGGATTATTTAAGCTTGCAGGTATGCCCGATGATGTTATCAAGAAGAAGGTATTCCCTTTATCATTGAAGGGAGAGGCATTGACATGGTATAGGCTATGTGATGATATGGGACCATGGAACTACAAATGATTGAAATTGGAATTTCATGAGAAGTTTTATCCTATGCATCTCGTTCATCGTGATCATAATTATATATATAATTTTTGGCCTTTCTAAGGAGAAAGCATCGCTCAAGCTTGGAGGAGGCTTAAGTCAATGTTATATTCATGGCCCAATCATGATCTTTCAAGAGAAATGATTATTCAAAAAAATTATGCTCAGCTTTCTCTCAACAATCGCTCCATGCTCAATACTTCTTGTACTGGTTCTTTTATGATGAAGACTATTGAATTCAGATGGGATTTATTGGAAAGAATTAAACACAACTCTGAAGATTGGGATCTCTATGAAGGTAAGGAGTCAGGTATGACACCTAAGTTTGATTGTGATAAATCTTTTATGAATACCGATGCTTTTCGTGAATTTAGCACTAAATATGGACTTGACTGAGATAATGCTTTCGTGAATTTAGCACTAAATATGGACTTGACTCTGAGATAGTAGCTTCTTTCTGTGAATCATTTGCTACTCATGTTGACCTCCCTGAGGAGAAGTGGTTTAAATATAATCCTCCCACTGAAGTAAAGTAGTTGCACCTATTATAGTTGAAGAAAAGACTATCACTTATAATGATCCTATTGTTCCCACTACCTATATTGAGAAACCACATTTCCCTGTTAGGATAAAGGATCTTTCTAAAGCTTCAATTGTGGTTCATAAGAGTAATACTAAAACACCTACACCACCTGAGAAAATTAAAGTTGAACCTAGTATTGCTATGGTTAAAGATCTCTTGGCTGATGATATTGATGGGCATGTTATTTACTTCTGTGATGAAGCTGCCAGAATTGCTAGACCAGATACTAAGAAACATAGACCTGTTGTAGGCATGCCTGTTATTTCTGTTAAAATAGGAGATCATTGTTATCATGGCTTATGTGATATGGGTGCTAGTGCCAGTGCAATACCTCATTCCTTATACAAAGAAATTATGCATGATATTGCACCTGCTGAGATAGAAGAAATTGATGTTACAATTAAGCTTGCCAATAGAGATACCATTTCACCAATTGGGATTGTTAGAGATGTTGAAGTCTTGTGTGGGAAAGTTAAATATCCTGCTAATTTTCTTGTTCTTGGTTCCCCACAAGATGACTTTTGTCCCATCATATTTGGTAGACCCTTCTTGAATACTGTTAATGCTAGGACAGATTGCGAAAAGGATGTTGTTACTATTGGTTTGGGAGATATCTCTCATGAGTTTAACTTTGCTAAATTTCGTAGACAACCCCATGATAAAGAATTGCCTAGTAAGGATGAAATTATTGGTCTTGCTTCTATTGTCGTGCCTCCTAATGATCCTTTAGAACAATATTTGCTAGACCATGAAAATGATATGTTTGTGAATGAAAGAAGGGAGATAGATGAAGTATTCTTTAAATAGGGACCTATTTTGAAACACAACTTGCCAGTTGAAATTCTAGGGGATCCTCCATCACCCAAGGGTGATCCCGTGTTTGAGCTTAAACCATTACCTGATACTCTTAAATATGCTTATCTCGATGAAGAGAAGATATATTCTGTTATTATTACTACTAACCTTTCAGAGCAGAAGAGGAAAGATTATTGAAAACTCTGAAGAAGTACCGCGCTGCTATTGGATATACTCTTGATGATCTTAAGGGCATTAGTCCCACTCTATGCCAACACAAAATAAAATTGGAGAAATACGCTAAACCAGTTATTGATCACCAACGACGGTTAAATCCTAAGATGAAAGAAGTGGTAAGAAAGGAAATACTAAAGCTCCTGGAGGCAGGTATAATTTATCCCGTTGCTGATAGTCAGTGGGTAAGTCATGTCCATTATGTCCCTAAGAAAGGAGGTATTACTGTTGTTCCTAATGATAAAGATGAATTGATCCCGCAAAGAATTGTTACAGGTTATAGAATGGTAATTGATTTCCGCAAATTAAATAAAGCTACTAAAAAAGATCATTACCCTTTACCTTTTATTGATCAAATGCTAGAAAGGTTATCCAAATACATACATTTTTGCTTTCTAGATGGTTACTCTGGTTTCTCTCAAAGACCCGTGTTAGCGGAGGATCAGGAAAAGACCACTTTTACTTGCCCTTTCGATACTTTTGCTTATAGACGTATGCCTTTTGGTTTATGTAATGCACCTGCTACCTTTCAAAGATGCATGATGGATATATTCTTTGAATTTTGTGAAAAGATTGTTGAGGTTTTCATGGATGATTTCTCCGTTTATGGATCCTCTTTTGATGATTGCTTGAGCAACCTTGAACAAGTTTTGCAGAGATGCAAAGATACTAGTCTTGTCTTGAATTGGGAGAAGTGCCACTTTATGGTTAATGAATGCATTGTCTTGGGGCATAAAATTTCAGAAAGAGGTATTGAAGTTGATAAAGCTAAAGTTGATGCTATTGAAAACATGCCGTGTCCCAAGGGCATCAAAGGTATAAGAAGTTTCCTTGGTCATGCCAATTTTTATAGGAGGTTCATTAAGGACTTCTCTAAAATTTCTAGGCCTCTAACTAATCTATTACAAAAAGATATTCCTTTTGTCTTCGATGATGATTGTGTAGAAGCATTTGCAATACTTAAGAAAGCTTTGATTTCTGCACCTATTGTTCAGCCACCTGATTGGAATTTACCCTTTGAAATTATGTGTGATGCTAGTGATTATGCTGTAGGTACTGTTCTAGGACAAAGAGTTGATAAGAAACTAAATGTTATTCAATATGCTAGTAAAACTCTAGACAGTGCCCAGAGAAATTATGCTACTACTGAAAAAGAATTTTTAGCAGTTGTATTTGCTTGTGATAAGTTCAGACCTTATATTGTTGATTCTAAAGTAATTGTTCACACTGATCATGCTGCTATTAAATATCTTATGGAAAAGAAAGATGCTAAACCTAGACTTATTAGATGGGTTCTCCTATTACAAGAATTTGGTTTGCATATTATTGATAGAAAGGGAGCTGAGAACCCTGTTGCAGACAACTTGTCTAGGTTAGAGAATGTTCATGATGACCCACTACCTATTGATGATAGATTCCCTGATGAACAATTAGTTGTCATAAATGCTTCTCGTACTGCTCCATGGTATGCTGATTATGCTAATTACACTATTGCTAAATTTATACCACCTAGCTTCACATACCAACAAAATAAAAGGTTCTTCTATGATTTAAGACATTAGTTCTGGGATGACCCACACCTTTATAAAGATGGATTAGATGGTGTTATTAGACGTTGTGTACCTGAGCATGCACATGAACAGATCCTACGCAAGTGTCACTCCGAGGCAAATGGAGGACACCATGCTGGAGATAGAACTGCACATAAGGTATTGCAATCCGGTTTTTATTGGCCTACTCTCTTCAAAGATGCCCGTAAGTTTGTCTTGTCTTGTGATGAATGTCAAAGAATTGGTAATATTAGTAGACGTCAAGAAATGCCTATGAATTATTCTCTTGTCATTGAACCATTTGACGTTTGGGGCTTTGATTATATGGGACCGTTTCCTTCCTCTAGTGGGTATACACATATTTTAGTTGTTGTTGATTACGTTACTAAGTGGGTAGAAGCTATTCCAACTAGTAGTGTTGATCATAAAACCTCTATTAAGACGCTTAAAGAAGTTATTTTTTTGAGGTTTGGTGTCCCTAGATACTTAATGACTAGTGGTGGTTCACATTTTATTCATGGTACTTTCCGTAAAATGCTTGCTAAGTATGATGTTAATCATAGAATTGCATCTCCATGTCACCCACAGTCTAGTGGTCAAGTAGAATTAAGTAACAGAGAGCGCAAATTAATTTTGCGAAAGATTGTTAATATATCTAGAAAGAATTGGTCCGAGAAACTTGATCATGCATTGTCGGCTTATAGAACTGCATATAAAAATCCTATGGGTATGTCGCCATATAAAATGGTTTACGGAAAAGCATGTCACTTACCTGTCGAACTAGAACATAAGGCATATTGGGCCAATAAAGAGCTCAATTATGGTTTCAAACTTGCCAGTGAGAAGAGGTTATTTGACGTTAGCTCACTTGATCAGTGGAGAACCCAAGCCTATGAGAATGCCAAACAATTTAAAGAAAAAGTTAAAATATGGCATGACAAAAGGATACAAAAGCGCGAGTTTAATGTAGGTGATTATGTGTTGCTATACAACTCTTGTTTAAGATTTTTTGCAGGAAAACTTCTCTCTAAATGGGAAGGCCCTTACGTTATCGAGGAGGTCTATCGTTCCTATGCCATAAAAATCAACAATTTCAAAGGCACGAATACGAAGGTGGTAAACGGTCAAAGAATCAAACATTATATCTCAGGTAATCCTATAAATGTTGAAACTAATGTTATTGAAACTGTAACCCCGGAGGAATACATAGGGGACACTTTCCAGAACATTTCAAACTCTGAAAAGGAATAGGTATGTGGTACGGTAAGTAAACCGACTCAAAAACAGTTCTAATTGCAATTTTTCTCCGTTTTGGAGTATTTAAGAAAATAGGAAAATAAGAAGCAGTTCGAGAAGGACACGAGGCGTCCACGAGGGTGGAGGGCGCGCCCTACCCCCCTGGGCGCGCTCCCCTGCCTCGTGGGCACCTCGTGTGCTCTCCGGACTTTGTTTTCTTGCACGATACTTCTTTCGGTCGGTAAAAATTCATTATATAATCTCCCGAAAGTTTTGACCACCGTATCACGCAAATGTCCTCTGTCTTTGTTTCAAGCTGTTTTTCTGACAGATCTAGAGCATCATGACGTCTTCAAGAGCCCCCAAGGAAAAGTTTTTCGAGAAGGTCATCAACCCCTACCTTGCGGAGGTGCTGCATCACCCTCAAACTATTGAGATGCGTGAGGGTGTGCTGCACATCCGTGATGTTGAGGGACCAGGGAGAACCGGAAGCGTGGAGACAAGACTCGAAGCAATGGAACAACAAGTTTTCAAGTGCCAAGGGATGGTGGAATGAGGACTCAACGCCAACCAGATGACGATCACGGAGTTCACCAACGACCACAAGCTGGACGCCAAGAACATTGGGGAGACCAGCTTCAAGCTCCATGAGAAAATCGAGCACCTCCAAGCCCAGATCTATGATTTGTGAGTATGAATATAGATTCAAGAGGATGAGTTTGGCTGCAGATTTGAGGATCCCGGAGACTCGATCATCCTTCTATGATGGTGAGCCTAGGCCTTGGAAGACGGACGACAAGCCTACATCATCAACAACTCCATCATCACCACTTCCGAAGAGGGAGACCTAAACACTTGGGTATGGGCACTCCCCTTGGCAACTGCTAAGCTTGGGGGAGGTGCCCTGGTATCGTATCACCATCACCATCGCACTCCTATCTTTACCGTTTTACTTAGTTCGATCCTTTTAGTAACATCTTGATCTAGTAGAGTAGAGTTTTGGTATGATTTAGTTTTGAGTTTTGCCTTATGATCCTTCTATGTAATCGAGTCCGTGAGTTATATATAATAAAGATTAGTGTTGAGTCAAGGGCTTTGCCATCTTGCTATGATCTTGAGGGAATAAATAAAAGAATAAAAAGAAATAAACAGATCATATTGATCTTCTGAAGAGTAATGACTTCACATCTAAAGAGTATGATGAATAAAAGTTGTTGAGAGTTGGCAAACATAGTTTTAGTCATCGTTGCAATTAATAGGAAGTAATTAAGAAAGAGAGGTTTTCACATATAAATATACTATCTTGGACATCTTTTATGATTGTGAGCACTCCTTAAAATATGACATGCCACAGAGTTGACGATGGAAAGAAAGACAACGTAATGGGTTATGTTTTCTTATATCCGAAAAAAGTATATTGTCATGGATCATCCAAAATGTTGAGCTTGCCTTTCCCTCTCATGCTAGCCAAATTCCTTGCACCAAGTAGAGATATTACTTGTGCATCCAAATATCCTTAAACCCAGTTTTGCCATGAGAGTCCACCATATCTACCTACGGATTGAGTAAGATCCTTCAAGTAAGTTGTCATGTTGCATGCAATAAAAATTGCTCTCTAAATATGTATGACTTACTAGTGTGGAGAAAATAAGCTTTATATGATCTTTTGATATGGAAGCAATAAAAGCGACGAACTGCATAATAAAGGTCAATATCACAAGTGGCAATATAAAGTGCCGTTCGTTTGCATTAAGATTTCGTGCATCCAATCATAAAAGCACATGACAACCTCTGCTTCCCTCTGGGAAGGGCCTATCTTTTATTCTTGTCTTATACATATGCAAGAGTCATGGGGATCTTCACCTTTCCTTTTTATATTTTATCCTTTGGCAAGCACCTCGTGTTGGAAAGATCCTGATATATATATATATATATATATATATATATATATATATATATATATATATATATATATATATATATATTATACACACACACACACACACACACACACACACACACATATATATATATATATATATATATATATATATATATATATATATATATATATATATATATATATCCAATTGGATGTAAGTTAGCATGAACTATTATTGTTGACATTACCCTTGAGGTAAAAGGTTGGGAGGCAACACTATAATCCCCTATCTTTCTCTGTGTCCGATTAAAACTTCATACCCATAAATATTGGATGAGTGTTAGCAATTGTGAAAGACTAAATGATAGTTGTGTATGTGGACTTGCAGAAAAGCTCTTATATTGACTTTTTCTGATGTTATGATAAATTGAATTGCTTCAATGACTGAGATTATAGTTTTTTGGTTCTCAATGAAGTTTCTGATTCATACTTGACATTGTGAATAGATTGTTACTTGAGCATAAGAAATCATATGACGAAATATATATATGTTGTTGTTATAAGAATGATCATGATGCACTTTTGTCCGTATTTTATTTTATCAACACCTCTATCTCTAAGCATGTGGACATGTTTTTCGATTTCGGCTTCTGCTTGAGGATAAGCGAGGTCTAAGCTTGGGAAGCTGATACGTCCATTTTGCATCATGCTTTTATATCAATATTTATTGCATTATGGGCTGTTATTACATGTTATGTCACAATACTTATGCCTATTCTCTCTTATTTTACAAGGTTTACATGAAGAGGGACAATGCCGGCAGCTGGAATTCAGGGCTGGAAAAGGAGAAAATATTAGAGACCTATCCAGCACAACTCCAAAAGTCTTGAAACTCCACGAAAGTTCTTTTTGGAATTAATAAAAAATACTGGGCGAAGAAAGTACCAGAGGGGCCCACACCCTGGCCACGAGGGTGGGGGCGCGCCCTACCCCCCTAGGCGCGCCCCTGCCTCGTGGGCCCCCTGGCAGCCTTCCGGTGACCATCTTCTGCTATATGAAGTCTTTTACTCTGGAAAAAATCATAAGCAAGCTTTCGGGATGAAACTCCGCCGCCATGAAGCGAAACCAATCTAGGGCTCCGGTAGAGCTGTTCTGCCGGGGAACCATCCCTCCGGGAGGGGAAAATCATCACCATCGTCATCACCATCGATCCTCTCATCAGGAGGGGGTCAATCTCCATCAACATCTTCACCAGCACCATCTCCTCTCAAACCCTAGTTCATTTCTTGTATCCAATCTTTGTCCCAAAACCTCAGATTGGTACATGTGGGTTGCTAGTAGTGTTGATTACTCCTTGTAGTTGATGCTAGTTGGTTTATTCGGTGGAAGATCATATGTTCAGATCCTATATGCATATTAATACCCCTCTGATAATGAACATGAATATGATTTGTGAGTAGTTACATTTGTTCCTGAGGACATGGGAGAAGTCTTGCTATAAGTAGTCATGTGAATTTGGTATTCGTTCGATATTTTGATGAGATGTATGTTGTCTCTCCTCTAGTGGTGTTCTGTGAAAGTCGACTACATGACACTTCACCATTATTTGGGCCTAGAGGAAGGCATTGGGAAGTTATAAGTAGATGATGGGTTGCTAGAGTGACAGAAGCTTAAACCCTAGTTTATGCGTTGCTTCGTAAGGGGCTGATTTGGATCCATATATTTCATGCTATGGTTAGGTGTACCTTAATACTTCTTTTGTAGTTGTGGATGCTTGCAATAGGGGTTAATCATAAGTGGGATGCTTGTCCAAGAAAGGGCAGTACCCAAGCACCGGTCCACCCACATATCAAATTATGAAAGTAACGAACGCGAATCATATGAGCGTGATGAAAACTAGTTTGACGATAATTCCCATGTGTCCTCGGGAGCGCTTTTCTCTATATAAGAACTTGTCCAGGCTTGTCCTTTGCTACAAAAAGGATTGGGCCATCTTTCTGCACCTTATTTACTTTCATTGCTTGTTACCCGTTACAAATTACTTTATCACAAAACTATCTGTTACCGATAATTTCAGTGCTTGTAGAGAATACCTTACTGAAAACCGCTTGTCATTTCCTTCTGCTCCTCGTTGGGTTTGACACTCTTACTTATCAAAAGGACTATGATATATCCCCTACACTTGTGGGTCATCATGCACCAACTTACCCAACATGCTCGATCAACTCCGGGCGTACACACCATCAGGTCATGACCGCCCTTGGCCGATCAACACACCGCAGTCCTACCTAGGATCAACAGAGAAGCCAGCATGCCGGTCTACATCCTAAGCATGCAGGGGTCTTGGGCCCATCGCCCTTTGCACTCCTGCATGTTGCGTACATAGTCGGTGAGCAGACCTAGCTACCTCCTTAAAAAGGTAGGTGCTTACACAGTCGAACCCGGCGCATGCCGCTCCATCGCTGATGCTCGATGAGCTTTCGGCTAATACATACGACGCAGAGTTCCCATACTTATTCCCGAGTGGTGGTTAGTGTGAAAAAGGCCAGAGGCCTACTCGAATCAAATATCCAAACCGTTAGTGTCTTGGTAGTGTGCGGTAACGATCTATGATCCACGATATGTGGTCCCATTGACCCATCTCACGGACTTGCGGCAAGGGCTAAGAATGCCCGACGGCGCTGCATGGAAAACTTGTGGGTATCCTCTAGATCAACCCGACTTCACATCACTCGTGGGTACCCCTCGGGGCCGACCCGTTGTCATCATAGTTCTATGGTAAGTCAAAGTAACCGTGTGTCCAAAACAGCAAGGGGGAAACCTGAGGAATCACCCTCGATGGATAGCCACTCGATGTAATCATCAAGGTGGAATTTGGAGTAATCACCCTCAATGGTCCACACTTGCGGGGTTGCATGACAGAGTCATTATCGGGAGTGATGAGGGAGGAATCGCCCTCGATGACCACGACCGAATAGCTACACTACAGGATTAACATCAGAAGTGCTGACGAGGTATCACCCTCAGCACTCGTTATTAACTCTGTAGAGTCGTACAACTAAGGGGGGCGATGTGCAGTGTTGGGACCTGGATGTCGATCATGTTGTTCAAGTTATCGAACATAAAGTGGGGCAACTGGGATAAGGTGGGGGTCACTGATTGATCTCTAACCATCCTATACTAAGCAGTTTAGAATAAGCAGGTAAGGTATGAAAGCATGTGACAAAACAGGCTATGCATTAGTAGGATCATACAAACGCGGTAGCAGTTCTAACCAAGAGATGGAAAGAAACGGGCGATATCGGAATGAACAAGGGGGGTTTGCTTGCCTGGAAGCTCTGCGGCAAAAGCAAGTTCGTCAATGGTGTCGTCGGGCTCCTGAGCTGCATCGTTCTCGGGGTCTATCAGAATAGAAGTTGGGGAAGAAACAACAAATAAAAGGCAGACAATTGCAATCATAGATGCATGGCTTGGTAGCACGTTATACGAGGGATGCCCTAATGCAGTAATACGCAAGTTAGTGGGAGTGGGAAATTATCCGGGAGGGTTCTCCCAGCTCTAGGTGATTATCGGACAGATGAAACGAAGGGGAAAGTTCCTTGTTCATCACACTAGAGCCATGTGATAGGTATGAGCAAGGCATATTCAGATTCGTCTCATTTTCCTGAGCGTTTTTCATATATAAACTATTGTCATCGGTGTTAAGGTTTATTTCCTATGATTTTTCTTAGTTTTAAAGAATTTCTGGAATTTATTTTATCTACTAAAATCAAAATTATCAAGTACAGTAGTACTGATGTCAGCATGACACAATGATGACATCATCAGTCAACAGGACGGTTGGCCAGGTCAAACCTGACTAGTGGGTGTCGGTGTCAAAACCGGCGGATCTCGGGTAGGGGGTCCCGATCTGTGCGTCTAAGGCTAATGGTAACAGGAGGCAAGGGACACGATGTTTTACCCAGGTTCGGGCCCTCTCGATGGAGGTAAAACCCTACTTTCTGCTTGATTGATATTGATGATATGAGTATTACAAGAGTTGATCTACCACGAGATCGTAGAGGCTAAACCCTAGAAGCTAGCCTATGATGATTATGATTTTGTCCCTAAGGACTAAACCCTCTGGTTTATATAGACATCGGAGGGTCTAGGGTTACACAGAGTCGGTTAAAGAGAAGGAGATCTACATATCCGAATTGCCAAGCTTGCCTTCCATGCAAAGGAGAGTCCCATCCAGACACGGGACGAAGTCTTCAATCTTGTATCTTCATAGTCCAACAGTCCGGCCAAAGTATATAGTCCGGCTGTCCGAGGATCCTTTAATCCAAGACTAGGGTTTACACAGAGTCGGTTACAAAGAAGGAGATCTATTGTCCGGATTGCCAAGCTTGTCTTCCACGCAAAGGAGAGTCCCATCCGGACACGGGACAAAGTCTTGAGTCTTGTATCTTCACGATCCAACAGTCCGGCCAAAGTATATAGTCCGGCTGTCCGGATACCCCCTAATCCAGGACTCCCTCAGTAGCCCCTAAACCAGGCTTCAATGACGATGAGTCTAGCACGCAGTTTGTTTTCGGCATTGCAAGGCGGGTTCCATCTCCGAATACTCCAAAGTACCTGTTGCAACGAACAGTGTCTGGCTTCCCATCAATGTTGTACTCCTCGGCTTCTGTGCCTCAATAATGACCATCTCCACGTGTCGAGCGAATACGAGGAGCCGGGGCATTTTTGCGCCACCCCGGTCCTGCAGGCAAACCGTCTATTCGAAGAGACGGGGATTCTCAGATCCAAGCTTCACCTTCTTCCCTTGAGCGCGCATCCAACAGAGCGCGCCCAGAAAAAATCATTCCAGCATGGTCGGTCGTCGCAGCTCCTCCTCTCGCTCCCATAGATCTAGGCCAGGTGATTGGGAAGAATGTTCTGTTCCTCAAAACCGTTTAAGAGAGCTGCAGACCCAAGGGTTTCTTCCACCGGCGTTCATGGTCCCTGTCCGAGCCGGACTAGCCACCTATAATGGCGGGGAGCAAGCGGAGAGATCTCCTAATCCATCCCCGGGGGAGCGAATATGCCTCATCCCGCATCTGCTAGGAGGCGTCGGGTTTCCAATCCACCCATTCCTTCATGGGCTCCTAGAGTTCTACGGCCTCCAATTACACAACTTCATCCATGCCTGCGTGCTGCACATAGCAGGATATGTTGCCCTTTGTGAACTATTTCTGGGCTGCGAGGCTCAGTTCGGGTTATGGAAGAAGTTGTTCTGCATCATCCCCCGTAACCAGAGGGAATCCATATGTCAAGTGGGCGGAGCCGAAGTATGGCGCGTCGCCGAGACCGGATACCTATCCGGTACTCCCAAGAAGGCACCTGAGAACTGGCCCTCTGAGTGGTTTTATGTTGATGACGCTCCCCTTCCGGATCCAGTCCGGACGGGTCTCCCTGAGTTCAGTAATGCTCCGCCAAAGGCACGCCGAAGTTGGCGCCCTCAGGGCCCCCAAGAGGAGGATACCAGAGAAGTACACTTCTTGATGAGTAGGATAAAGATACTAGCCAAATCAGGGCTGACAATAGTCGAGGTTATGGCAATATGCATAATGCGGGGAGTGCAGCCGCTTCAATAACGGGGGAAGCCCATGTGGCATCACAATGGGGAAGATGACGCCACCTGCTATGGTCATAAAGGTCCGGACTCCGCCACTGCTCTGGCGAGGATATTGTCCGATTTGTAGAAAGGAGAAGAAGAAGAATTCCTTCATATTAAACCGCGGGATGGGTTTTCCATGTACAACCCCCCAAGCTGGGTAAGTCTCCACTCTTCCCCCCCCCCCCTCGCTCCATTCCTTCTAGCGTCCTTCTTCATGATTATTTACCTCAATATTTCTGAGTAGGAACTGAGGAGGGACGTAGAAGGATTCAACGGCCCCTCCCCGCAGCCAGAGGACCCCGGAAGGGCCTTCGATCCCAAACTCGAAGAAGATCCGGATATTACTGTGGGGCTTGTCAACGGGACATTTTATCAGGCCAGCTGCGATGGCGCCTCGGTGGCTATTGTTGCCGACTATCCCGGACTACTACCCTCACCCCGCGTAAACAAAGCCGAAACCTTATCCTCCGAAGAGGACTCCTTTCTGACACCATGCCTTATGCCTAAAATATCGTATTTTTGTAGAGACGACCATCGGAACACGGCGCTGAGCCCCTGGGGGCTCGTCGGCAAAGGGCGTCCGGATCGGGCAGGCTTAAGAGGAAGGCGGTTAGGGCCGAAACGCTGTTACAGAGGTATGGTAATAACCTGCTCTGTGATTATTGTGTTTGAAATGTAACAGCGTCCTTTGTGTCCTGGCAGAAAGAGGAGTTGTCGGACCATATCCGGAGATCCTGCCAATCATGCCTCCATCAGCCAGATTCCGGAACCGGCTTTGAGAGAGGAGGCCGACGCGGGGCCGATGCCGAATTGTCCTCCGACGGAGGATGCGGATATGCTCTCCGCCACGAATTTTGAGGTAGAGAGTGCCATGAATCACCGGCGCCGACGGGCCGTACTTCGTAATAACATCTTTTCCGAAGAGGCATTTAATGCTTTCAATTCGGGAGACACATACATCCAAGCTGCTCAATGCGGGCTTGCCCGGGCGACGGACCAGTATGCCAAAGATATACGGGTAAGAAAATTTGATAAGCATGTATAGCAGTAGCCCCTGAGACTTGAAACGGTTAGAACAACTGTTTTAAGGATCAATTTATTCATAGGTCCTTGTAGATAAGAATGCCCAATTGTCTCCAGAGCTGGAGGATTGCAAGACCCAGCTGAGGGCCGCGGTTGCCAAACTAGAGGATTCCCAGAAGGCCTCATCTGGTAACATTTTTCTCAATAGAGAAAGTTTATGGAAATGTACCAGTTAGTAATTGGCTTGTTTGATTAGTCTAACAGAAAATTCTGCAGACAATCCCGGGGAGAATCCGGAGATCATGAGAGAGAGTGAGTCACATCTCCAAAGGCAGCTAAAAGCTGGCAAGCGTGTTCTTACGCAAGTTAGGCGGGAGAAGAACGGTCTTCAAGATGCCAATGTCCGGCTGGGCATTGAATTAGGAGATGTTCGCGCTCAGCTGGCGGACTCCATGAGGGAGAACAGAAGGCTTCGTCGCGGCATTTATGGTAAGTGCCTAGACGAACTGTAGTACAACTCGGTGAGGAAGCATATTGAAAGAGTTTATATCTGTATGTATGTTGACGGGCCGCCTTGAAGAGGAGATGCCCACGTCTGCAGGCAATTTACTACAAGACCTCTCACAGCTGCAGGAGCGAGCTCGACAGGTGATGCAGGGTATTGCCCAGGCCTTGTGGCCATCCACCTCCCTGCCATAAGGCGTGGGGGAGATTGTGGATATGCTCCAAGGAGCACGACGGCGATTCCGATTGTGGAAGATGTCAACCTGCCGACAAGGTGCAAGAGAAGCCTGGGCCATGGTGAAGACGCGCTACACCAAGCTTGACCCGAACCATATGGCTGAAGTCGGACCGGCGGGGCCAGATGGGCAAGAAATTCCCGTGAGTCTGGTGTATGACCAGGTAGCATTAACCGCAAAGTATTCCCAACAGGATTGTAAGCTAGATAGCCTGTTGGATGGTATAGAGGAAGAATATAGTTAGTCCAAGTGACTATGTAATTCAATGGACATATGTAGTCCCTAGCCGGATTAAAATCATTTGTCATGGCGGACCTTTTCGCTTCAGCCCCCGGATCCGACAGTCCGGGGTGTATCCGAATACCCCCTCAGTTATGCAGAACCGGGGTATGCGTGGAACCCAGGCGTAGGGGTCATAAGTGCTTGAACAGACAACTACCCAACTAGTTATGTTATATTACATGGATAGTAAGAAACATCTTCCAAGGAGAATAGTTCCGTTAGGGGTTCCTTTCCCTAGGTACGCATGCATCGATGTACATGTCCGGACTGCAAACAGAGACACAGGATGCAAAACTTCTGGAGATTCATGTTGTGATAAACGAAAAAACATCTTTTGTTCACCGACCGAATATTCCCTTAAGAACGCTAGCTTTCGGCTTCACCCAGTCTGAGGTACACATCCGGCTGAACCGGGAGTAACAATCGCAGAGGTGCTCCCCTTATGCCCTAGCTGAATTAACGGGAACGTAGGGCATAATCATAAGAGCCAGGCAACCCAGCATGGCCACATCTTAAGTCATATCGATGTATATAATGGTGAAGAAAAGGCACATATGGAAAAGGAATGCATATGTGATAGGCAAGAGGCCATGAAAGCAATTATATTTAGCTTCTGTATAGGAAGCCCCCAGGTATGGCTTACACATAGTGCGGCCGGAGTGATCCGAGCATCCGCACTGTATTGAGCACTTTGCGTAAGGAAAAAGGGCGAGAAAGGAAAAAGGGGGAGGAACATAATTAAAAAAGGGAGGGGGTAAGGAGACGAACACTGAGTTCGGCGCTAGGCGTAGAATCTCCGGAGTCTGGCCGCGTTCCATGGGTTCGGCTCGAGTCTGTTATCAGATGCATTACACAGGCGGTACGCTCCTCCAGTGAGAACTTTATCAATAATGAAGGGACCCTCCCACTTAGGTTTGAGCTTGTCCTTCTTCTCTGGTAGGCGTAGAACAAGTTCGCCAATATTATAAGTTTTGGCCCGCACTTCCCTGCTTTGGTACCTTCGAGCCTGCTACTGATAGAATGTGGAACGGGCTTTTGCGACGCCGTGCTCCTCCTCCAGGGCATCTAAGTTGTCCTGCCAATCTAACTCGGCTTCCTTCTCTTCGTACATGCGCACGCGAGGCGAATCATGGATTACGTCGCAGGGTAGTACTGCTTCTACACCGTACACCATAAAAAATGGTGTGTATCCAATGGTGCGATTCGGCGTGGTCCACAGCCCCCAGAGTACGGAGTCGAGCTCTTCGACCCAGTGCGTGTCTGATTCTGTTAAGGACCGCACTAGTCTGGGTTTGATGACGCTCATGATGAGATAGTTTGCATGTTCGACCCGGCCATTTGTTTGGGGATGGTAGACGGAGGCGTAATCGAGCTTAATGCCCATGTTGCCGCACCAAGTTTTAACTTCATCGGTTGTGAAGTTTGAGCAATTGTCAGTGATGATGCTGTGGGGGACACCGTATCGGTGTACAACCCCGGATATGAAGTCTATCACTGGTCTGCATTCGGCCGTTTTGACTGGTTTGGCTTCTATCCATTTGGCGAACCTGTCCACCATGACCAATAAGTATTTTTTTCTTATGGCTTCCCCCCTTAAGGGGTCCGACCATATCCAGCCCCCAGACCGCGAAGGGCCAAGTAATGGGGATTGTTTGGAGAGCGGTGGGGGGCATGTGGCTCTGATTGGCAAAGAGCTGGTAACCGACGCAGTGGTGGACAAGGTCATGTGCGTCTGCTCAGGCTGTCGGCCAATAAAAGCCTGTGCGGAAGGCCTTGATGACAAGTGCCCGAGCCGCAGCGTGGTGTCCGCCGAGTCCGGTATGGATTTCAGCCAAGAGTTGCCTCCCTTCCTCTTTGGAGATGCATCTCTGGAGCACTCCGGTTGCACTTTTCTTATAGAGTTCTCCCTCATGGACTTTGTAGGCTTTGGAGTGCCGCACGATGCAACGTGCTTCATTTTGGTCCTCGGGGAGCTCCTACCTATTTAGGTAGGCCAAGAAAGGCTTGGTCCACGAGGCAATTACTGCCATGATTTTGTGGGCCAAAGGTGTTATTTCAGTGGCGGAGCCTCTAATTATGTCTGATGGTTCGGAATCTGGGGGTGTATTCGGATCCGTGCTAGTGTTGCCGGACTTCCCTTCCCATACCACGGATTGCTTGAACAGCCTTTCGAGGAATTTGTTAGGTGGGACAGGGTCGCGTTTGCACCGATGCGTGCAAGGATATCCGCCGCTTGATTGTTTTCTTGAGCCACATGGTGGAATTCGAGCCCCTCGAACCGAGCTGACATTTTGAGGACGGCATTACGGTAGGCCGCCATTTTCGGATCCTTGGCATCAAAGTCTCCGTTTATTTGTGATATTGCTAGGTTTGAATCCCCGCGCACCTCCAGGCGTTGAATGCCCATAGAGACTGCCATCCGAAGACCATGCAACGGAGCCTCATATTCAACTGTGTTGTTGGACTCTTTGTATAATATTTGGAGTACGTATTGGACCGTGTCTCTGGTGGGGGAGGTCAGGACTACGCCTGCCCCCAATCCGGCCAGCATTTTAGAGCCATCGAAGTGCATGATCCAATTAGAGTACGCGCCGTACGCTTTAGGGAGTTCGGCTTCTGTCCATTCGGCGACGAAGTCAGCCAATACTTGCGACTTAATGGCCCGCCGTGGTTTGTGTGTTATGTTGAATGGGAGGAGCTCGATGGCCCATTTAGCAATCCGTCCGGTAGCGTCGCGGTTGTTTATTATGTCGTTGAGTGGTACTTCAGAGGCCACCGTAATCGAACACTCCTAGAAGTAGTGTCATAGATTCCGAGATGCCATGAAGACCGCGTATGCTATCTTTTGGTAGTGTGGGTATTGGGATCTGCAAGGGGTGAGGACAGTGGACACGTAATATACCGTCTTTTGGAGCGGGAATTTGTATCCGTATGCTTCTCGTTCAACGACGAGCACTGCGCTTGCAACTTGATGTGTTGAGGCTATGTACAATAGCATAGGTTCGCCAATATTTGCCGCTGTCAGGATTGGGTTGCTGGCCAATAAGGTCTTTATTTCATCCAGTCCGGCCCCGGCTGCATCCGTCCACACGAAGTGTTCGGTGCGTCGAAGAAGGCGGTAAAGAGGTAGTGCCTTTTCTCCTAATCAGGAGATAAAGTGGCTTAAGGCAGCCACGCATCCAGCTAGTTTTGGGATATGCTTGAGGTCTGTTGGGATAGCCAACTGTGATAGAGCTCGGATTTTTTCCAGGTTTGCTTCAATTCCACTATTGGAAACGATGAAGCCGAGCAACTTCCCGGAGGGTACGCCGAAAACACATTTTTCCGGGTTTAGCTTGATGTCGTATGTTCAGAGGTTATCGAACGTAAGCCTCAAGTCATCTATTAGAGTTTTGACGTGTCTTGTTTTTATGACCACGTCGTCCACATATGCATCCACTGTTTTGCCGATTTGCTTTTCTAGGCATGTTTGAATCATGCGTTGATAGGTCGCGCCGGCATTTTTAAGACCGAAAGGCATAGTGTTGAAGCAGAAAGGACCGTATGGCATTATGAAGGCCGTTGCAGCTTGGTCGGACTCTGCCATCTTTATTTGATGGTATCCAGAGTATGCGTCAAGGAAACACAGTGAGTCGTGTCCTGCGGTGGCGTCGATGATTTGGTCGATGCGAGGGAGAGGAAAGGGATCCTTGGGGCAAGCCTTGTTGAGGTATTTGAAGTCGACGCATAGGCGCCAAGATTTGTCCTTCTTCGGTACCATTACCAGATTTGCCAGCCAATCTGGATGCTTGATATCTCTGATGAATCCGGCCTCAAGTAGCTTGGCTAGCTCTTCTCCCATGGCTTGCCGGTTAGGCTCTGAGAAGCGCCTAAGAGTCTGTTTGACTGGCTTGTATCCTTTCAGTATGTTGAGGTTGTGTTCGGCCAGCTCGAGTGGGATGCCCGGCATGTCTGAAGGATGCCAGGCAAAAATGTCCCAATTCTCACGTAGGAATTCGCGTAGTGCGGCGTCCATTGTGGGGCTCAACTGTGTCCCGATGGAAGCTGTCTTCACGGGGTCCGTTGGATGGACCTGGAACTTAACTATCTCGTCTGCGGGTTTAAATGATGTGGACTTGGGTCATTTGTCGAGTATCACGTTGTCCCTGTCCACTGTGGCGCGTAGCGTTGTTAGTTCTTCGACCGCTAGGGCTCCAGATCATGCCTCCAGGGCTAGTGCTGCAGTTTTATTTTCGACGCAGAGTGCGACGTCCGGGTCACTGGCTAGAGTGATGATTCCATTGGGTCCAGGCATTTTAAGCTTCATGTATCCGTAATGGGGTATAGCTTGAAAGCTTGTGAATGCATCCCGCCCTAAAAGGGCGTGGTATCCGCTGCTGAAAGGAGCCACTTGGAATGTGATTTCGTCGGACCTGTAATTCTCCGGGGTGCCGAATACCACATCGAGTGTGATTTTTCCCGCACACCGTGCCTCCCGACTAGGGATGATTCCTCTGAAGGTTGTGCCGCTCTGCTCAATGCGACTTTTGTCCATTTCCATCTTGCTGAGTATTCTTCATAGATCAAGTTTAGTCCACTTCCGCCGTCCATGAGTACTTTAGTGAGCCGAAAGCCGTCCATGATTGGGCTACGGACCAATGCGGCAGGTGCTCGGACAGTCTAGAATGTGGGTTCGTCACTGGCACTGAAAGTTATAGCAGTGTCGTTCCACGGGTTTATTATTGCCACGTGGCAAATTTTAGCGAGATTTCGATGGGCTCGCTTGCGCCTATTATTTGAGGCGAAAGTCTCGAAGGCTGTCAGTACCGTATTGTTTTCTTTGGCGGGATGTTGTTCTGCCTTATGGCCTACAAGAAGATCCTCGCCACTTTTTGCTACCGGCCGGAGTATCCAACATGCTCTAAGGCTATGTGTTGGTGTAGTGTCCGGCGTGCTGTGGAGTTTACATGGCCCACTAAGCCATTCTTCCAATACGGTTCCACGCCCTGGGTGGGCTTTGGTTTCTTGGTGATTGGATCAGCTGACTTACGAGAGTTCGCCCGTTTAGCTTGGACAAAGGTTTTAGTGAGAGCCGGACTATCCCAAAATTATGTTTGGGTTTTCCAGGCGCTTTCCATCGCACAGTACTTCTGTACTATGGTTGCTAAGTCAGCAAAGTGTACTATGTCACGGCGACTTATAGCATCAAGGATCCCTTTGTTCGTGCAGTTTTTGCAGAAAAGTGAGATTGCGTCTTCCTCACGACAGTCCTTGACCTTGTTTAGCACAAGGAGGAATCTGGCCCAGTAGCGATGTACTGTCTCTTGGGGCTCTTGTCTGATATGGGAGAGACGGTTTAAGTCCGGGTGGGTGGGTGTAGCTAAATCTGGATTCTGATCCGATCTAACGCCCAGGGGGCAGAGGAGCTTCCAAGCTTGATAGCTCGGAATCTGGGGCGCTGCCCGCGGCCCGATACCCGATTCTAAGTCCGGGGTCTGGGTCATGTCCTCCCGTGAGCGGGTATCCGGCTCAAAGAGGTCGGTAATCCGGACATAATTCGTCCTCAAAATAGAGGGCTAATCCGTATGTGGCTCCTCCACTACCGCTATCTCGTGGGTGACCGGTGGGGATTTAATATCCCTTTGGTCGGGTTTAAGCCCAATCCGGTCATAGTCTGTGGCGACTCCCAAAGCGGCGATGCGATCCAAGAGCTCATTAAGAGAGGAGAGCTTCCTTGGATCCATCTGTTCGTGATGACCCAAGAGGTCATCGTCGGCGCGGCGGCCGATCGGGCGGCCATGACGAAGCCGCCTAGTCGGAGAGTTTGGCCTATAGCCAGTGCTCCCCCAGAGGTGATGTTGTCCTTGACAACGAGATGGGCCATCGAGCCTTGCAGCAACAACCCAGAGGAACTCTCAGTGAAAGCACCAATGTCGGTGTCAAAACCGGCGGATCTCGGGTAGGGAGTCCCGATCTGTGCGTCTAAGGCTAATGGTAATAGGAGGCAAGGGACACGATGTTTTACCCAGGTTCGGGCCCTCTCGATGGAGGTAAAACCCTACTTCCTGCTTGATTGATATTGATGATATGAGTATTACAAGAGTTGATCTACCACGAGATCGTAGAGGCTAAACCCTAGAAGCTAGCCTATGATGATTATGATTCTGTCCCTAAGGACTAAACCCTCCGGTTTATATAGACACCGGAGGGGGCTAGGGTTTACACAGAGTCGGTTACAAAGAAGGAGATCTATTATCCGGACCGCCAAGCTTGTCTTCCACGCAAAGGAGAGTCCCATCCGAACACGGGATGAAGTCTTGAGTCTTGTATCTTCACGGTACAACAGTCCGGCCAAAGTATATAGTATGGCTATCCGGATACCCCCTCATCCAGGACTCCCTCAGTGAGGCCCACCATTCATTGACAGAGGGACTAACAGAGTTTTATTTTAACTAAACAGAGTTAATTAGCTAATGGACCCTACCTGTGAGTGACTCATTTAACTAACTAATTGATTTTAATTATAAAACATTTGTTAAACTAATTATGTGGTGGGGCCCGCATGTCAGCGTCACTGGGCTGTCCAGTAAGCACATTGACTGGATCAACCCAGTCAACAGGGCCCGTGGGGCCCATCGTCAGTGACCCAGAGGAGGGCCTGGCAGTGCCACGTCGGCGCCGTTGCCGGAGCAACACCAGCGAGGCGAAACGCAACGGTGCAACCATGGGGGTTGTTGGAAAATGACTACAGGGCACGGGGAAGAGTGCGGCTAGGCGCGTTCGAACGGCCACTCGACCGCGCGTCGAATGTTAGTGGCCGGAGCAGCTCGGGTGGCCGGGGCTAGGAGCTACGGCGTCCCCGACGACGACGCGAGGTACGGCGAAGGCGATGCGGTGTGTTAACGAGAGAACTGAGAGGCTGGACAAGGCGTATGCGTTGCGGCGAGGCCAACGGTCACGAGCCTGTTCGGAAGCACGCCGGCGGCGAGCGGAGGCGGCGACGTGTTCGGGCGCTCGTCGATGTAGGTGGTAAGGGCACAGGGAGGGAAGCAAGTGGCATGGGTGGCCTGAGCGAGCAGTCCTGAGCACGCTCGCGTGCTCGGATGAGCATGATGATGCCCACAGCAACGGCGGTGAGCTATGCGGCGGAGCTGCGTTCAGGCGGTGATGAGAGCAGAGGCTACAGCGATGGAAACTCATGGGAGAGGGAGGGGAATGACGTGTAGGCTTACAGTGAGCCTGCAGGTGTGCTTAAGCGGGCTCGAGCAAGAACAAGGCGTCGGAATCATCGAGGATCGTCGGCGAGTGTAGAGGAAGAAGACGTCGCCGATTTGCCGATGCAGAGGCGTCGGGCTCGAGATAGTGGTCGTAGGTGAGGTAGAGGTCGACGGCGCATCTCGTGGATGTGTTGGTGAGGTGCGGGTGGGCGGTAGCTGCGGATACGACACAACCATGGTGACGGCGGCGCTCGGTTGAGGTGGGGAGAAAGATAGAGAGAGAGCGCGAGCACATGGGGGAGAGAGAGCGAGCGGGCGGGGGGAGGGGATATCTGGGGGCCGGGGCGTCGGCCTTATCCCCTCGCTGCGCTGGCGAGGCGCGAGACGGAGAGCTAGTCTGGCGGTGATGCGCGGCCGCGTGCCCTCAATCGACTGAACTGGGGGAGGGGAACACGACAGGGGAAAGGCTGGGCTGGGCTGTCTTGGGCCGCATGCCAGGTAAGTTTCAGCCCATTTTTCTCACTTCTTGTTTTTTTATTTGAGCTGCTGACTTGGATTAGTTAGTGCACCAAATGATTTTTTTTTAAATGTGCCACTAGCCACATTAACTGCTTTGAAATATACTGAGTTGGTACAAAAAGTTTGAGGTAGTTTGGAATCCACTTGAATTTTGTTGACATTTAAAAAGGCTAGAAAAGTGCTCCCGAGACACTGTTTTAAAACCAGGGGCATGTTGGGAAACCAAATGAGGTTGGTTTCATCATGACAATTAGGTAATGAATATTCGCGACCTAGCGAACATTTTTATTGGCGGTTTGAAGAAATAAGAATTTGACTTGTTATTTGAACTTTAAATTGACTTTGTTTTTATCAAGGGGCAATTTAGCTTAGCAGAACATGATGACACATCATCATTAGCAGGAGTTTACTATAGCATGATTCTCAGGGTGTTACAATAGCATACGTGATGGATTCAATAGGAGAGGCATATGGGACCACTCGCTCATCTACTGTCTTGCTAAGTGTTGTGCCATGTGACATTGGGAGAAACCCTTTCTTTGCATTCTCCATTTTAAACCTATTTAATACCTTGTCAACATACGTGCTCTGGCTTAGTGCAATTAGACGTCTTGATCTATCTCTATAGATCTTTATGCCCAATATATATGCAGGTTCTCCTAAATCTTTCATTGAAAACACACTCTTTAAATAGTCTTTTAATGTGCTAAGAAACTTCGTATCATTTCCAATGAACCATATGTCATCCACATACAAGATTAAGAATGCCATAGAAATCCCACTAAACTTCTTGTGTACACAAGCTTCTTCATCATTTTTAATGAAACCAAACTCTTTTTACCAATTCATCAAAAACATTGATTCCAGCTCCTTGATGCTTGCTTCAAACCATAGATAGACATTTGAAGCTTGCACACCTTTCTGGCATCATTTGGATTGAAAAAACCTTCTAGTTGTATCATATATACATCCTCTTTCAAGTAACTATTTAGAAAAGCAATTTTGACATCCATCTGTTGTATATCAGAATTTAAATATGCAAGAATAGCCATCATAATTTGGACAGACCTACGAAGGTCTCGGTATTGGTGAGAAAGTCTCGGTATAATCAACTCCCTCAACCTACAAAAACCCTTTCGCAACTAGCCTTGCTTTATAGATGGTAGGATTAACATCTGCGTATGTTTTTCTCTTGAAGATCCATTTACACTGTATGGATTTTACACCCTGTGGAGGATCAACCGAGTTATAAACTTGATTCTCGTAAATTTACTCCATTTCAGATTGCATAGCTTTGAGCCATTCTTTTAAGTTTGTCACCACTATTACTTCTTTGTAATGTGCGAGTTCATCTTAACATAGGATGAATATTTCAGTATGAAACCATTTAGGAGGTCTCATAACTCTTCATGATCTGCACGGTTCAGTTACACTCTTAACTGGAGTTTCTACAGTTGGTGTAGCAACATATAGTTCAGTTCTGTGGATAAATTCTAGAACAGATTCCATTTCACTGTTGCTACTCACTTCCGAAGATTCAGTAATCTTGTCAAGTTGTACTATCGTCCCACTTACTTCTTTAGCGAGAAACTCCTTCTGGAGAAAGTGTCCATTCTTAGGGAGATACACTTTTTCTTTGGACCTTTGTTAGAAGGAATCCCAAATTTTTCTTTGGGATAACCTAGAAAGTGACATTTGTCTGCTTTGGGATCGAGCTTACTTGGCTGTAAATATATTACATAAGTCTCGCAACCCCAAATCTTGGGATGTGACAAATTGGGTTTCTTCACATTCATAACTCATATGGTGTTGCCTCATCAGACTTAGATGGTGCTCTATTTAGTGTATAAGTTGTTGTTTCAAGTGCATACCCACAAAATGATAAACGCAGATTGGTAAATTACATCATTGACCTCACCATGCCTAACAAAGTTTGGTTACGCCTTTCAGGCACTGTGTTTCTCTGCGGAGTACCAGAAGGAGTAAGTTGTGAAATCACTTAGATGTTTGCTAAACTCATGACTTGGATATTCTCCTCCACGATTTGATCGCAAAAACGTTATATTTTTGCCACGATGATTCTGAACTTTGTTTTGAAACACTTTGAACTTTCCAAATGTTTCATATTTATGTTTCATCAGGTAGATATAACCGTATTTACTCAAATTCAGTGAAGGTAATATAGTATAATTATCCACCACGCGCCGGTACACTCATTGGACCATGATACGTCTCCAACTAATCAATAATTTTTTATTGTTTGATGCTATTATATTATCAATCTTGGATACTTTTTATGCATTTATATGCAATTTTATATCATTTTTGGGAATTAACCTATTAACCCAGTGCCAGTTGTTTTTTTGTTTGTTTTTGGTTTTCCAAAAAACAGTACCAAACGGAGTCCAAACACTACAAAACTTGTTGATGATTTTTTCTGGACAAAAGAGATCCTGGAAGCTTCATGAAGAGACCAGAAGGAAAATAAGGAGACGATAAGGCAACTAGGCATGCCCTATTACCTTGTGGGCCTCATGTGGATCCGTCTGAGCTAAATCCACTTGTATAAATATTCAAATATTAGTAAACCCCCAGAGAGCCACCCGAAACAATTTTTCAGCTGACGCAAATTCTTCCCGATCCAATTTGAAGGCCTTTTTGGTACTCTGCCGGAGGGGGGATCGATCATGGAGGGCTTGTACATCAACCTTGCTGTCCTACCAATGATGTGTGAGTAGTTCACCACAGACCTACGGGTCCATAGCTAGTATCTAGATGGCTTCTTCTCTCTCTTTGATCTTCAATACAATGTTCTCCTCGACTTCTTGGAGTTCTATCTGATGTAATCTTATTTTGTGGTGTGTTTGTTGGGATATGATGAATTGTGGGTTTATGATCAGATTTCATTGAAAGTAAATGAGTCTTTTCTGAACTTTATTATGCATGATTATGACAGCTTTGTATTTCTCTCTGATCTATCCATTTGGTTTGGCCAACTAGATTGATTTATCTTCGGTTGGGGAGGTGCTTTGTAGTGGGTTCAATCTTGTGGCACCCTCACCTCGTGACAGGAGGGGTAATGAGACACATATTGTCACTACAAAAAAATACACATCCGTGACATTTTGGCCCGAACAATTTTTCTCTAACATGGTTGTGACACTTCTATGATGATAATTGTGACAAAACCACGTATCATCATAGATGTGGTGGGATCCTACTTCTATGACAAAAAATCATGATAGGAAATGGGCTTTTCATCCTGGGTGGGCCAGGGACGCACATGCATGACATTCTTTGAGCCGTTCATGACATAAAAAATCGTGGTAGAAGTGAGGACGAGGAAATTTTCACGGAGTTCTCGGTTAAGGTGAGTGGTCAGGGCCGAGCGATGCATTGTGGTTTGCGCGTTTCTCTCGTATGTAGTCGTGTGTACATGTGCGAGGCATTGAACCCAACCGAACCCAAGGGAGTTGTTCGCTTACTGAACCCAGGCGATTGCACCAGCTACGTTACTGAACCGTAGCGATCGATCCCTTGGTTGTTTACTGAACCCGAGCGATTCTTTCTCTGCTGACTGAACCTTAGTGATTCCTTTGCTACTGCTGCTAACTAAAACCGATCGAACCTGCCTCTTGATGAACAGTGACCGTTGTTGGGGGTTCATTGAACGAGTCGAGACGTGGTGAGTCTAGCTGGTTGGTTGGGGTTGGATGAATAGTTCCAAGTGGGGTTGGATGAACAGGACCTCGTGGTAGTAGGCTATTGCTGCTGGATGAACAGGACCCCGAGGAGGCCGCCACACTCGAGCTAGTTTTGGGTGGATGAATAGGACCCCTTGGAAGGCTGGTTGAAGAGTAGCCGGTGGAGGTTGGATGAACAGTAGCCCGTGGATGAACAGTTGTTGGTGGAGGCAGGAGGAAGACGCGGTGCATTAACAGTAGCAGGTGGAGGATGGAGGAAGTCGGCGGTGGATAAACAATAGCCCGTGGAGGCTCGAGCGAGGCCGTAGATAGTGGATGAACAGGAGCTCGTGGAGTCCCGTTTTTCGGTACGGCACACCCCTTCCAATGAAGATGACCCCGTTTCGATCTTAGGCACTCCAACAGAAGTCTGTTTCCTCTGTTTTGCGGTACGCCACACCCCTCCCAATCAACAGGACCCCATTTTGACCGTAGGCACTCGAACAGAAGTCTGTTTCCTTCGTTTTGCGGTACGCCAGACACTTCAAGATGAACAGTGTCGGATATCAGGTTCCGGCAAAACCCTTCAGGTTCGAACACTAGGGTGCACACGAAGATTTCCTCCTACCGAAACACGCCCTCAGCCTTGCCGCGATCCCTAAGCTAGATCGATGAACTCACAGCACAAGAGACACAAGATTTATACAGGTTCGGGCCACCATTGTGGTGTAATACCCTACTCTTGTGTGTGGTGTGGTGGATTGCCTCTTGGGCTGATGATGAATAGTACAAGGGAAGAACAGCCTCGCGAGGAGAGGTGTTCTTGTGCTGGTGTGGTGTGCGGATGAACTAAATGATTCCTCCACTTCTACTATGGTGGCTAGACCTATTTATAGAGGCCCTGATCCTCTTCCCAAATATTGAGCGAGAAGGGATCCCACAACGACCATTTTGAAAGGGGACAGCTAGTACAAGCTATCCTGACTAAAGGTGGTCTTCGCCTGCAAAAGGCGCTGGTGGTGACGCCGTCTTGGGCTCCATGGTGACCTCCATCCTGCCGTCCTGCTAGTCTTGGTCTTGTCGCACCGATATGGAAACCTTTGCCTGATGCCTCGGTACTACGTGCCTGCGCTTGCCCCCTTAGCACCAAAGAGGAAACGAGGACACTGCGCGGGCTGGCGCCCGCCTGGCCTTGGTCGTCATGGCCTGCATCATGGGGGACCTTGCGAGGTACCCCTTGCCTTGATCTCTCCGCCCCCGCGCGAGCCTACCTGGTGAGGCCGCCCCTGAGGAGGCCATGTGTCGTCCGCCCTGCGAGGCTCGGCCCCTCGTGAGGGTCTTGAGTGTTGGTTGATGAAGACGGGCTGTACTGGGCCACTGGTGGAGCCACGCCGCGGGCCACAGGCAGGCAAGTCTGGGGACCCCCGTTCCCAGAACGCCGACAGTAGCCCCCGGGCCCAAGGCGCTCTCGGACTTGGCTTAGTAGTGAAGCCAAAGGGTAAGTGCGGAGCGCCGCGGGCCCCAACAGCCTGCGGCCTTGGTCGACACGTGGCGACTGATTGGACGTGGGCGTCTCCGCTTCCCCACGCTACCTTGGCAACTGCCCGTCTGACAAAAGGGCTGGCGCTGCAAGGCTTGCCTTCATTGCTTTCCTTCGTCTTGCTCCAGATCCCCTTCCTCGCTTCTTGGTTCCGAAATATCCAGATCCACTCCACTCCTTCCCTTTCAACCCCGCAAGGCCAAGGTTGACGCGCATGTTAGGGCGATGCCATATGTGGCCCTTCCATGCCACTTCTTCCTCCTCCAAACCAACGGCGACCACACCTCAGCGTGCGCCAATTTCGTCGTGTACGGTGAGGCCAACGCAATCTCGAAGGCCGGGAAGAGGGCCGACAACTTCCGGAGCACGTGGGTCATGATGGACGCCAAGTGTGTCCATCCCCGGTTGGCGCTGCCTACGGAGATGCCCCAGCCTGGCGAAGGGTGGTCTCACGCAAAGCTTGCTGATGATCGGGTGAAGTTGGTGCTGGAGAAGATGAGTGCCAACCTGAAGCTGGGAAACACGAAGGCGGCGAAGTTGACGGGGCCGCACTCCTGAGGGAGTTCTTGATGCAGCGGCTGCCTCCACTTCAGGCGCACTTGCGCCCCTAATGGATGCTTGGGGGCGCAAACGACAAGCTTCGCCTGAATCCGGTGGCTTTGGCTGACGAGGATCTGCCCGCAGCTCTCCGCCTCATGGTTGGACACGACCAGGAGCACCCGCCGAATGCCCATGTCCCATTGTTCCTCCGCGAGGACAAGGCGCAGGTGGTGGCTGCTATGCCCACCTTTGATGGGCGCAGCCTGGTGCCGGCAGCGCCCCCTGTGGTCCGAGGGGCGACGGCGCCGGTGGACGTGTCTTCGGGTGACTCCCGCAGGGGCGGAAGAGAAGAGGAAGAAGAGGAGCGCGACTCGGAGGCGACCCTCGAGGGGACGGGGGAGACCCCCCCTCCCCCCCCCCCCCCCGCACGTGCAGGGCCGACATCCTCCGCACCTTGCCAGACGACGACGAGGCCGACGCCGCCCTAGAGGTGGGGGATCTGCCCGTGATCCCGAAGAAAGGCAGGTCGGCGCTGATCTCCCGAGAGGCTGCTTCTGCCCAGGCGCCGCCTGGAGCCGCCTCCAGCCCTTCTGCTACACCTTCTTTTGCTCCTGGACCTCTTGCAGCTGCGCACCAAGCCTCGAGGCTCTCGGGCTTCAAGCTCGGCAAGAGGTCGGTGAACTACGCCGCGGTAAACCAGTAAGTGTTCGTGCTTCATCTCCTTCTTGATTATACTGCCGGAGCTTGACGTTCTCCATCAATTGGTTAGGCCGCCGCCTGCGGCGAAGAAGAGGAAGGGGGACACGATGACTCCGTCTGGGGCAGACTCATCTGCCACGGCCGCTCCTTCATCCGTGGGGAGGGGAGGCGATGACGTTAGCACCTCCCCTGCCCGGTCATCCTCGCGAGGCCTGGAAGAGCGCCCTGGTGGGGCGCCAGCCCCCATGGCCACGCTGGATCTGGAGGTGCTGATACCAGATGTTGTTGCTGAGGTAGCCTAGGCTCGGGAGCCCCCTGTCTCCCGAGCCGTCATTACGCAGCCGCCTCCTCCTTCTGCTGCGCCGGTGGTTCCAGGTCCTTATGCCCCCTCAGATGTCTTGGATCACGCCCTTTCAAAGTTGGCCCAGCTGCGAGAAGACCTCCAAGGCACCGACTCCCATCTGGTGGCCGGGCACCTGGAGCTGGTCTCCGGCTGGCTTCATTCTGACGCCTCTGTCCGAGTGGCACTGAGGCGGGTCGCGGCAGCCTCTGAGGAGGAGAAGCAGGCCACCGCCCAGGCCGCATCCGCTCACGAGGCGGCACTGAAGGATGCCGCGGTCGCCCAGGACCGCTACACGGCACTGGAGGCCGAGCTGAAGGATCTGCGCGACAAGCACGCCAAAGAAGCTCGTGGCTGCAAGGCGGAGGAAGAGAGGATGAAGGATCGGGAGGATGCCCTCAGGGGCCGCGATGCCGAGCTGACACGGCTGGCGGAGGCGCATACCACTGAGGCGGCTGGCTGGAAACGCTGGAGCAGAAGGTGAGGGCGGATAAGGCCGAGCTGGAAGCCAAGGCGAAGGTCCTGGCCGAGGACCGCATGGCCTTTGCACTCCTCGAGGAGAGGTCTCGCGTGGCGCTGAAGACACTCTATGAGAAGGTCCTGGAGAAGCCGCTGGTTACCAACAAGGATGGCCCCGCCCAGCTGCTTCCTTACTTGGTCGAGGCGCTTGAGGAAGTCGTAGCGGCGTCGGCCCCATGGCACAGGTAGAAGATCGCGTCCTTTCTTCCGCGCGTTGACGCGCATCTTCAGCCACCTCCACCTTCGCAACCCTGACGCCAATCTTGATGAGCTGCTAGAGCCCGTGGACAGCGAGTGCTTCACCGCTACTGCTGAAGTCATGAAGAGCCAGGTGGAGGCCTTGCTGGGGAAGTTTCGCGCCTTCGCTCCTGCGCTCGTGGCAGGCGGTGCTGCTGATCCTGTGGCGCCACTACAGGGGTGGAGTCTCTGGTGGGCGACGACGATGCCCAAGGGTGACGGCTTATTTGCTGCTTAATTCCTGCAACATGCACCATGCCTCGAGGAGGCGTTTAAACTTCCGTCTGTTATTGTAAGACAATTATGGTTTGTAATATTTGCTCTGGGATTTGCTTCGAGATTTTGCGGTTTCCTTCCTATTTGCTTTATGTTTTACGTCGGCAGAGCCCGGCCCCGCGCATACCTCAACCGTCGTTGGCCCCGACCGGATCACCAGGACGGGACCAAGGAGTGAGGGGCTACGTGACAAGTTAGGCTCCTGAGTCGCGATGCTCAGGAGTCCCCCTTGATGCGCAAACAGCAAATAGGGAGGGAACGTAGGAGTAGATCTGGTGTTCAACGTCGGCAGAGCCCGGCCCCACGCATACCTCAACCGCCGTTAGCCCCGACTGGATCACTAGGACGGGACCAAGGAGTGAGGGGCTACGTGACCAGTTAAGCTCCTGAGTCGCGATGTTCAGGAGTCCCCCTTGACGTTCAAACGACCTTCATACCTTGGCTCTGCTCGGGGAGGGGCGTGCGACGACCAGGTCCAGAGGACCTGGCTAGGTGGCGTACGCTCGGGCCTGACCCGGGCGCAGCCCCGTGCCCAGCCCCCTCGCGCGACGCTTCCGAGGGGAGGTGTTGCGATGAGGCCAGACACTGAGCTCTAGGGCTCCCTGAGGTTGATATGGCCGTGGGGCCGCCCTCAGTTGTTTATCACCAGCGCGAAGCATAGCTCTTCCGTATGTGTACGGGCATAGCCGCTCCTCGGCAGTGTTGTCAGCCAGCGGGGAGCATGGTGCTTCCACTGGTGCGTGGGAGGGGGGCTCCCTCTGGGGTTAGCCCCCCGGGGCGTGTACAGCCCTGCCCTGACACGTGGCTTGCACGGTAGGGCTAGACGAGGTATATCTAGGCACTCGTGAGCCAGCGTGGGACTCACGAGGCCCTACCTCAAGGCGGGTTGCGCCTGGTCTTGGAACTTGAACAGCTATGTGTTCCTGCGAGATGGTTAGGTACAAATGCTCTGCATCCTCAGGTCCCGGCCCTTGAGAGAGCTCAGCCGCCGCTGGTATGCCAGGTCGCGATGCCGTGGTCAAGGCCAGGGGGTGAGGGCTGGAGAGCCAGTAAGAGCTCCTGAGGCGCGATGCTCAGGAGCCCCCCTTTTAACGCGCAAGCGAATTGTATGAGAGAGGGACGGACCCGTGGTAGGTGGCAATCGAAGAGGTGATAATCACAGGTAGATTAGGCATGAAAGGCAAACCAGCTTAGGCAAATGCAGGAAGGATACATGACACTAGGTCGGACCCGACCGGCTTGGGGACGATGCAGCCTGAGGGGCGCCCCCATCAAGGTAAGCTAAAGACATAAGAAAAAGGGATACATGTCGCAGGGACGGACCCGCGCGGCCTGGGAGTGATGCAGCCCTGAGGGCACTCCCAGTTGAAATGAACTTGAGAGATGTTACCTGGTACCGTTGTAGATGGGGGTGTTGGAGCAGCTTGGAGATGCGCGGTGAAGAGGCCGACCCTCACGAGCCGCCGGAGCCCTGAGCCTCAGGAGGCTCTAGGGGTCCAGGTGGTTCCTTGTGGACTGCCTCCATCTCCGCTAGGACCGCGTGATGCCTCGCCTCCTGAGCTGCCAGAATTCTTCGCAGGTGACGCTGGTAGGTGGCAGCCATGTTCGGCAGGATGAAAGGCATGCGAACGTAGCTGTGCGGCAGACCCTCGCAGTGTCCCACGCCCGAAGGCCAGAAGTGCTCCTGAGATGCGGATCGGTTGAGCCCTGGGACGTCGATGCAGACGCGCAGCCCACCATCCTCGCCTGGATGGGAAGCCACGCCAGGCAGGCAACGGTCGCCATGCATGGCCCTCGCTTCCTGAAGCTCCTGAGTGGTCTTGGTGATGAACTCCTGAACGTTGGGCTTCTCACGCCCTGTGCCTTCCTGAGGGAAACGTGTCGTGAAGCACGCCTCCAAGTGGTGCCCGAGCGCCTCCCTCGTGATGTTGGCAAGGTCTGAGGCCCTCCAGAAGAGAGCCCCCGAGCCCTGCCCAAGGAGGGCGCTGGGTGTGCCTTCCTAGGCGATGGAAGGAGGCATCCCTTGCACGGGCGCTGATCCTGACGCGGCACCACCCTGGATGCCAACCTCCTGAGGCCTTGCGCAGAGCGGCTGCTTCTTCTTCTTGGGGACTGCCTCAGGAGGGTTCTTGCCCTTGCTGTCCGGGTCCTCGATTGATGCAGCTTGGAAGGCATGCTCGAGGGATCACACCGCATCTTTCTCTTTGCAGGGTACCGTGATGATTCCGCTGCTTCCTGGCATCTTGAGGATGTTGTAGCCGTGGTGGGTCACCGCCATGAACTTGGCCAGGGCCGGATACCCAAGGATGGCTTTGTATGGCAGGTGGATGTGGGCGGCGTCGAAGTTGATGAGCTCGGTGCGGTAGTTATTGCGCTGTTTGGAGGTGAAAGGGAGGCGGACCTGCTCTATCAGAGTTGTGGAACCATCGGTGACTCCTGAGAAAGGCTTGGTAGGCTGGAGCTGATCGTATGGCACTTGAAGGTTGTCGAACGTCTTAACAGACAGGACGTTAAGCCCTGCGCCGCCATCGATGAGGGTCCTGGTGACTTGCACGTTGCTGATGACAGGTGAACAGAGCATTGGGAGGACGCCAGCAGTAGTCGCACACTTGAGTTGATCTGTCGAGCTGAAGGTGATGGCGCACTTGGACCACCTGAGAGGGCGTGTGGCCTCGAGCCTGGGGAGGACTTCATTCACCTCACGAGCAAACTGCTTGAAGATGCGCTGAAAGGCTGGGGCCTGAGCTCCGCCCAAGATGCAAGCGATAGCACGTGGCTCCTGGAAGCCCCCAGACCCCTCGTCTTGATGATGGTCGTCATTCCTTCTTGGCGGCGGCGGCAGTGGAGTAAGGCCTGCGTTGCCCTGCGGGCGGTCCTCGCGAGGATGAATCCTCCATGCGCCCTCGCGAGGCTGGTCCTGCCAGCGATCCTCACAAGGTCGGTCATACCACTCTTAGAGAGGGCCACGGTCGTCCCATTGTCCTCTGCCCCATCCTCCTCCTCGGTCATAGCACTGGTCCTTGCGCTCGGGGCGTCGACCGAAGCGTCCTTCTTGAATGGCCCTGAGCTCCTGGCACTCGTTGGTGTTGTGGGTGTTGAGGTTGTGGTAGGCGCAGAACGGTCGGCTGCCCTTGGACGACTCCGGCTGGTCCCTGCGGCGCTTCGTGTCTGGTCCTGCCACGATCACGGCTACTCCCTTGCGCTTCACGTCCTTGGCCTTGGTCTTCCTTTCTTCTGGGTCGGCAGTAGGGAGCTCGAGGAGGGAGAGGCGTCAGGTTGAACAGCTCCAGGGATGTGCATAGCTCCTCGTGGATGGGGAGCTCCTCCTTCATCTTGACATCGCGGACGCCATCAGAGAACGCCGAGATGATGGCCTCGTCTGTCACCTTGGGGATCTTGAGGCGGACGCTGTTGAAGCGCTGGATGTATTTCTGCAGGGTCCCTGGGCTGTTGCTTGGTGCGGCGCAGGTCACCCGCATCCGGGGGGCGGTCACGAGTGCCCTGGAAGTTGGCGATGAAGCGGCTGTGCATCTCGTCCCAGGAGGAGATCGAGTCGAGGCAGGTTGAGGAGCCACGAGCGGGCACCGTCCTTGAGCACCATGGGAAACCAGTTCGCCATGACCTTTCTGTCTCTGTTGGCCGCCTTGATGTTTAGCTCGTAGAGCTGCAAGAACTCCGCGGGGTTGGGGGTGCTGTCATACCGAGGAGGCAGGTCCGGCTTGAACTTGCCCGGCCAGGCGACGCTGCGTAGCTCGGGGCTGAAGGCACGACAACCTGCTGTGGTCACCGGGGCCCTTTACTAATGCAGAGCTTTCTCTTGATGGTACCCGCGCGCCGCTGCCAGAGACAGCACGCGGTCTTGTCGTGTCGGTGCAGGGACGCGGTCTTGTCGCGCTGGTGCAGGGAGCACAAGGGCGCCTTCTTGGGGCTGAGGGATTTCTTGGCAGCTTCTTTCTTGTCGCGCGGGCACTGGATGCGGCGGGTCACGTCGCCGCGCGCCTTGGAGCCAGGGCGCCGTCTTGGGGTGGAGGTGGTGGAGGCGCTCCCTGAGCCGCGTCGCCCATACCTGGCGGAGGGCGAGGCAGCGAGAGGGACGACGCGGGAGAGCCCCCTGCGGCACTGACGAGCTCGGTGATGCGAGCGAGCCATTCTTCGTAGAGGTCGTCGACAGGGCGGTAATGCTGGAGCTCACGTGCCAGAAGCAACGCGGCCTGCGCGTCCATGGGGGCGCGACGAGCGTGGGACGATGAGCCAGCTGGGGTCAGCGACGGAGTAGTGATGCGGCCTTCCCGCCGCACCGAGGGGTGCAACAATGAAGCTTGCTGCTCGTTCCTTGCCGGGCCGGTGGCGGAGTTGGTGGCAGGCGCGGAGAACGACGGGGAGGCCCGCCGACAGGAGCTGTCTGGGCGACGCGAGCAGCGAGAGCAGCCCGGCGCTCGGTGCGGGCTCGGCGGGCGTCAGACCTGGATGCGACGAAGCGATGGGACGCGGATCAGCAGAAAGAAGATTTCGGTGCACCCCTACATGCGCGCCAAATGTCGGATATCGGGTTCCGGCAAAACCCTTAAGGTTCGAACACTGGGGTGCGGACGAAGATTTCCTCCTACCGAAACATGCCCTTAGCCTCGCCGCGATCCCTAAGCTAGATCGATGAACTCACAGAACAAGAGACACAAGATTTATACAGGTTCGGGCCACCATTATGGTGTAATACCCTACTCCTGTGTGTGGTGTGGTGGATTGCCTCTTGGGCTGATGATGAATAGTACAAGGGAAGAACAGACTCGCGAGGAGAGGTGTTCTTGTGCTGGTGTGGTGTGCGGATGAACTGAATGGTTCCTCCCCTTCTACTGTGGTGGCTAGCCCTATTTATAGAGGCCCTGGTCCTCTTCCCAAATATTGAGTGGGAAGGGATCCAACAACGGCCATTTTGAAAGGGGACAACTAGTACAAGCTATCCTGACTAAAGATGGTCTTCGCCTGCCAAAGGCGCTGGTGGTGACGCCGTCTTGGGCTCCATGGTGACCTCTGTCCTAGCGTCCTGCAAGTCTTGGTCTTGTTGCACCGATATGGAAACCTTTGTCTGATGCCTTGGTACTCCGCGCCTGCACTTGCCCCCTTAGCACCAAAGAGGAAACAAGGACATTGCGCAGGCTGGCGCCCGCCTGGCCATGGTCGTCATGGCTTGCGTCATGGGGACCTCACGAGCTACCCCTTGCGTTGATCTCTTCGCCCACTCGCGAGCCTTCCTGGTGAGGCCGCCCCTGAGGAGGCCTTGTGTCATCCGCCCCACGAGGCTCGGCCCCTCGCGAGGGTCTTGAGTGTTGGTTGATGAAGACGGGTCATACTGGGCCACTGGTGGAGCCACACCGCGGGCCGCAGGCAGGCAAGTCTGGGGACCCCCGTTCCCAGAATGCCGACAAACAGGACCATGTTTCGATCGTACGTGGTCGAACGGAAGGTCGTTTCCTCCGTTCCGTGGTACGCCGAACCTAATTAGGTTGTTCCGTCCAAGCTGGTTGGCTCCCGATGAACAGGACGTATTCCGACCCAGTCGGTTGCCTCCTGATGAACATGACGTTGTTTCCTCCATTCCGACCTAGCCGGTTGGCTACCAATGAACAGGACGCCGTCGCTGCCGTTTGTATGCGCGAGTACGCATTCGACACCCTGCCCGTATATATGTACGTGGCCGTATTTTTTGCCCTATGGTTGTACGTACGTGTACATGATTTGGAAGGGACTACCTGAACTGCTACGTCGGGGGCTCAAGTACGACACGTGCCACTACTTACTCGGCCATGGTTCATTGTTATAGAGAGATGGATCGACCAACATGTACATACACGTTTGCGACCAGAAAGATAATCGTACGTATGTTTTGACCTGGTAGGTCCCAACTGTCATGGGGATAAGGACGCATATCCTTGCGTGCAAAGATATAGCTTGTGTGTTCGAGCTGTCAAGGGGAGGAATCATATTTTTTCACGTAATAAGGAGGCACTTCCTTGCGTCCGAAGATGTAGCTAGTGGGTCCCTGCTGTCAGGGGGAGGAAACATTTTTTCCGCTTAATAAGGAGGGACTTCCTTGTGTGTGACTCATTGACATGCGACCATGGACCTCGTGGGTTCCAGCTATTAGCCTCTCCACATACAATTCTCTTCCGATGACTCTCATTTGTTGACGACACAACACCGAGCGCAACAAGGTGGTGGACGATGGCGAGGCCCCAGACGGGAACAACCCAGAGATGGGGAAGATGCGGCAGTGGAGTTGCAGCCTGAGAGAAGTACGGCGTACGAGGGTTGACTGGTTCAGTGTGGCCTGGGGCTACAGTCGACGGACAATAACAAGGGGGGTGGAGTGGTGGAGGGATGGCCTGGCTGGCACTAGAGTAGCACTTCACAGCAAGGCGTGCGAAGCAGCGCCGTGGGCCGCCAGAGGTGGGAGCAGGAGGTCCCGCCAGCGCTGGAGTAAGTAGACAAGAGATTGAAGATGCACGACGGCGGCCATTGGATGTACATCCAACGACAACAGATGTCAGAATCATTTTGTTGACTAATTTGACAACGCCTTCCGTAGGTGACCTAATGGCCCACATGTGAGACTCCTTACGTGCGAAGATCTAGCTGGTGGGTCCTAGTTCTTAGGGGGGAGGGGGATAATCTTTTTTGCCCATAATAAGGAGGCACTTCCTCGCGTGCAAATATTTAGCTCCTGGGTCCCAACTATCCGGGAGAGAAAATATTTTTTCCGCGTAATAAGGACACACTTCCTTGCGTGCAAAGATGTAACTGGTGGGTCCAAGCTGTCAGCGGGAGGAATAATATTTTCCCGTGTAATAAGGAGCCAGTTGCATGCGTGCGTCCATGAACAGGTGCGTCCCCATTGTCAGCCTCTCCATGTACTATCCTCCTCCGATGACTCTCGTTTGTTGACCACGTCGACCGAAGTGCGGAGCGCACCAAGGTGGTAGACGACGGCGAGGCCCCAGACGGGAATGAGCCCGAGATGGGAAGACACGGAAGTGGAGTCGCGGATGGAGAGGAGTAGGAGGGTTAACTGGCTCAAGTGCAGCGTTGGGTTATAGTCAGTGGAGAATAACATGAGGTGTGGACGGCTGGAGGGATAGCCTGGCCGGCAGTGGGGTAGCGCTTCATTGCGATGCATACTAAGCAGAACCGCTAGCCACAGGAGACCGGAGTAGGCGGTCCCGGCAGCGCTCGAGGAAGAAGATGAGAGATTGAAGATGCATGCTGGTCGTTGGATACAAATCCAATGGTCATGAATGTCAGAATCTTTTACTGACTAAGTGACAACGCCTTGCGTAGGCTTCGACCTATTGGCCCACATGTCATCGTGAAAACCGCGGAACATATTTAACCCTTTTTTGAGAGAGAAACATATTTAACCCATGTTTTCTAGAATTTATAGTCAATTTGCTGGACTGGGTGAACAACTAATGTAGCGTCAATGCGGCCCATTTAATTTTTTCTAAGAAATCACAACAAATTTGCACTTTCTTCAAATACATGAATTTGCTGGGCTTGTTGTAAATATAATGACAGGTTAGACGGTGCAATTAGTATCAAAAAATAAATGGGAGCTGGCCAATTTATTATATATAAAATTAGCTAATTAGCGAGTTATTGCTCGAAATAAAAATGAGCGCATTATTATTACATTGGTCCTTAAATCTTTGCAACTTTTGTGAGCAATCACCTAGATTTTCGTTGCCTTAACCATGATTTTCCTTGCCAATTTCTGTTAAACATTTTTTTTATAAGTTGATAAGACGTGGGATGCTTTTATAATGCATATATAAGTTTCTATTAAATATACGATAACAATAATATATATATATATATATATATAATGTGGTTAGAAGGGAAAACATAAATTGGACCCAACATTCTAATTCTTATCTATAGAAAAATAGAACACAGATCTGTGTTTTGTCAAAAAAATATAAATTGGGTTTCTGATGTTTAAGAAAAAATAAAACCTAGGCTGGGAGGCCCATAGGCCGGTACATACATGATGGAACTCAAAAAAAAGAGTTGAAACCACGATTTCGGTATATCGTCGGCTGCGCATGTTAAATAACATGACCTAGCCCGAGCAGATACTTAGTTCGCCCTCTGAAAAATATGATAGCTGCTAGATCCCAGATACCCCTAAAAAACAGCTCCACGTTGACAGTCTTCGTTGTAAAAAAATCATTTATTGACTAGGCTGACAAACCCGTGGGCCCCAACGTCTGTATAATGTATACAATTAGTAGGAAGCTTTTTTTCCAATGAAGCACTTGCTTGCGTACGGCCATGGACCTGGTAGGTCCAGGCTATCAGTCTCTCGATGTACAATCCCACTACAAAAAATATACTTCCGTGATGATACATGTTTGTCATAGTAGGTCACGTTTTCTGTCATGCATGTACATCCGTGACGATTTTATGTTAGAATCAAGATAGTTATACCTATGCTGTCATAGAAGTCTTCCATGATAATACTAAAATTACCATCACGGAAGTGTCCACTTCCGTGATGATAAATGACGCGTCATGGAAGTGCTTTCGTCAAGAGTAACCGACACATGGCCTCCACTATAAGGGGTCGCCGTTAAACTATCGAGTCTGGTTTGGATCCAATAACCCGCTAATAGCATGGAGCAATGGCGATTTTCCACGTGTAAAATTCTCATTGGTCAATGGAACCACATGTCAGCTCTGCGCCCAGACAGATGTCAGCCGTCCAATGGACAGCGGGCGCCTATGATATGTCGACACGTGACATGACCCAACAGTGGCCCGTTTAGGTTAAAAGGCCGGGCCTGTCAAAATAAGTGGGATGGCCCATTGGCAGCGTACTTGCATCTGGCCCATTCACAACCACAACCCATACAACTTAAATAGACTCGGCCCATCAAAGGCCCATTTTAGATTTGATAATTTCCAGCCCATCGTCAGTTCCGGCCCGCTAAGGGCCCGCTACATCTTTGGGCTCAATTATGGCCCAACCTTCTTTCGGCTTGTTAGCAACCCATTATATATATATATATATATATATATATATATATATATATATATATATATATATATGGACCAATATGCCACTGACACGTCTTTTGGCCTTTTCTCAGCCCATTCTATAGTTGGGCTAACTTCTAACACATTGTGACTTCCGGCCTTTTCTCAGCCCATTTTGTACATGGGCCAACTTCTAGCCCATTTTGTCTTTCGGCCCGTTAATGGCCGACACAACAGTTGGGCCTTTGACGGTGGCACCTGATTTTGGGTCCATTAGCGGCCCTCGTTACCCTAGGCACAATTTCATCTCGACGCGACTTTTGGCCTGTTAAAAGCCTCGTTTATAAATTGGGCCTCTTTTGGTCCGAAGCACTTTGATCATCTACTGGTCTGTCAAGTGAAAGGGCCGACACAAAATTGACATTTATTTCGGCCTGCTAGAGGCCCGCGGGTCGTTTCCATTTATACGGCCCTATCGAGCTTTCGGCCTATTAACGGCCTCCTAAGAGCCGTTGTTACGGTGGGCCAAATCGATTGTGATCCACTAAATATTAGTTGACTAGCCCAATCAAGCCCCGCTTTGACAACACATGTTTGTTCGTTCGGATGGCGTCTAGGTAATGTTTGGGCGTGTTGGCCCCCGTTTCAATGATACAACATATACTAAGAATTATCCTATTCTATACTATAGCCTCTAAAAAGCCTACACTATACAATAAAGAGACTAAGGCATATGAGCAAAGAATAATCCTACACTATACAATAAAGAAATTGTAGCAGATTATATCCACTGGGCATTATAGTTCGGCTCCAGTGATAATAAAGCGTCTGTTTCATTTTCTCACTGCTGCATCTAATACTCGCTACTCCAGTATCAACATGTTGAGAATCATATACACGTTGTCTTGCCACCTCTATTTGATGCTCGAGAACATAAACACATTCCAATTCCAATCCATAATCAATTGGTAATGGCCATGTCGCACTGCTTTGAGATCTTTGTGTTGATGTCACTTCATCCTGAAATCTTTCTGTAAGTACACATGACTAGGAAAAAAATATAGTTACAATAGTGAAGCGAACAAGACAGACTATCTTGTACATGGCAAAAAAGGACAAACAATAATGTTACACGTCATGAAGCATAAGCAGGTGATATTTGAAAAATTATAAAAATGGTTGTCTGTGCAGCCCACATACAGAAATCTCTCTTAGCTCACCAGAGGAGCATGATGTTGGGGCCAAATCCAAAACATAGACAGGTTACAACTTTAGACCACATGCAGCTAGTGAACATTATATATATATATATATATATATATCTTGCGTGTTAGTAAGCAAGCAGTTGGCCATTCTGTAGCTCAATTAACTAGCTGGAACATTGTGTGCCATGTTCCAGAAGAGTCTTATGGAGCATAATGAACAGTAGAGGGATGCATACAGACCAACTACAGCAAGCAAAACTATTCAATCATTAGCCTCGTATAAACTAGATTGTGAGCCTCATGAAGTAATAGTTGGTTAATAGACTTCAAAGCTTCAGGCACACTTCGCCAGAGTAATTAAATGGTAAGCACTTTAATTACGTCAACTAATAGCTATACAAGTACCCTACATTAGGCATCATTGTTTGGGCATCTCATTAACTAAGGACAAACAAAGCAATTGAAAAGAGTAATTTAACTATGTCTGAAACAAACAAGCAATTGAACTGTTGAGTTGGTAGCACGCATACATGCACGCCTCAATAACATCCATGGCCTAGCTACATTTACGATATAAAGGAACAAGTAATGTAATATTGTTTGCCCCCCTATGAAGTATCTCGACTAGTATGTAATCAAGATCCTAGTAATGATAGGGAGGCTAATGATGTGAACATGCATTTCGTTATGACATTTATGACATCGACAACTCTACCATAGCAGGAAGCAGTTTCACACTGTTCACTACTATAAGATGTTTTAGATATTTAAAAGTAGACTACATCCGTTAGGAGTGAACAGACACATTAAAATGTGTTTACATACATCTGATCTACAAAAAAGTTAGAACATCATATAGTAGTTAGCGGAGGGAGTTTTAAACAATGGCCCAATGACTGGGTTACAGGTGAAGAACCCTACACGAGCACAATGTCAGACAAATAGGATGTCCTGGTAATACAGTGACTTACCTTAAATGGTTGAGCAGGCTCAGCGCTACTCCTCCTTATCTCACAAGGCTCCTTCTAGCATCTTGTACTTGGAAATCCTCAATCTTATCTTCACTGCACCCCCTCTGCAAGGTGACACAAACTAGTTACCTGTCTCCTTGGAAGATAAATATGCACACTTTCGAGTCTGTGAACAACACCAAAGGATGAGTTTATAACAAAACAACACCACATGATGAAACATGCCACATCTCTTGCACACAATGAAATGAGCATTTACTATGTGTACACTGTGTAAAAACAAGGCATACGTTCGAACTGGACCTCCAGGTACTCTTGGAGAGGCTAGTTTAGTGTACAACCAAACCTTTATGTCACCTATGAGTTATACAAGCCCCCACTATAGCAGCCCTTAGTATTTAAATTATTGACAAGCTCTGTTAGGTCAAGAACAACAAGTAATCAAAGCAAACAGTCCTAGTATGGTTGGCTGATACAAACAAGCAATCGAATAGATGTGTGAGCTAATCTTGCACAACACTGAATTACATATCAAGAAAAGGAGCATAGGAGGAGGCTTAAAGACCATGATTTGACTGACCAGGTTTAAGAGGCATTTAAACATCATGTGCAATGTATGAACTAACATAAACATTACATATTTCAAATTCTATAATGAAATGCACATGTATTAGGTTATGCCATGTATGATGCCTAAATGTACACTATAGCAGGTAGGAGTGATTCATCATTGCATGCACAATTGAATTGCAGGTTAAGGGTCGGTTCTATTCCGCCTTTTGAGAGCTTATTGTCAATAAGCCATAAAAGATGTAAAGAACTCATTTTTGAGTTATGGGCTCACCAAAAATTGAAGGGAAGGGGAATAGCAAAATGACTCTGTTGTCTCCCTATATTACAGAAAATTCCAGTGCTCATGCCCGCGTCACACCTGACCCTCAAGTAAAAACAAACACCCAAGCGTTCATTGCCCTGCTATCGGTGCAACAAACCCTGGGTCTGTTGCCCAGACTGTGCACGGGCATGGGAACAAGATTATGGCACCACGCCATGCCACAGTACAGGAGACCAAGACCTTCGAAGGACCAACATGCAGATCAAGAGGGCCAAGGTCAAGCCAGAGAAGTAAAATACCACCAGGAGAAAAACCTCCCTTTCCAGGCAGACGAGCTCGGTGAGGGTGGGGTCGCCCCCGGAAGAAAACATCCAAGACGTCCTGACAGGGCCTGCAGGACTCACGGAGGCAAAAACCGCCTCACCCAACCACGCCGCCATGACCCACGTCATCAATCAATGCGGTGTCAAGCCGCAAAGTGATTAAGTGGCAGCCATTCGCCACATGGCAGCCTCTTTCTACAGGAAATACCTACAGATGACAACCGTCCTACGACGTGTCAAGCGAGTAGGCGTGAAGCTGGCAAAATAGCCCGGCAAGGCTTGCCGGGCGAGCAACGATGTGATGTTGAGCGGTGCATTTAATGCGCTCTATCAGCCTATAGAGTTAGGTATGATAGCATTGTTTGCTATCTTATCAGTGCATAATGACCCCTACTGTGGTGATACCTTAATCTATAAAAGGAGGCCCGTGGCAACCATAGAAAGGGGTTAGAAGGTTGGATACCCACACACTCAATAGCGCGTAGCCAGTGTCGCCCATAGGCAACCCTGCCGGGCAAGTGTACTACGCTCCACCAACATTCTCCCACCATTAATCCACCAAAGCAGGAGTAGGGTTTTAAGCCTCATGGCAGCCCAAACCTAGGTAAAATTGCCCGTGTGATTTCTGTCGTGATGCCCCATGCTCTTCTGCTCTTTGCGCGATGTGACATCCCCCCTGCCGAACCAGCAAGGGACCCTTGGTCCCATAGGTGGCCGTGGTTTCCCACGACACCTGCCCTCTTGCATCTCCTCTCCCCTTTCCCTATACCTCGATCCCCTACCTGCAGTCCAGGGTTCCTCCAGCGAGCCACCGCCCCAGGTCCCATTTGGCCTGCTCGTCGATGATGCTCTATCCAGCTAGGTGTCGGTGTCAAAACCGGCGGATCTTGGGTAGGGGTCCCGAACTGTGCGTCTAAGGCTAATGGTAACAGGAGGCGGGGGACACAATGTTTACCCAGGTTCGGGCCCTCTCTATGGAGGTAACACCCTACTTCCTGCTTGATTGATCTTGATGATATGAGTATTACAAGAGTTGATCTACCATGAGATCGTAGAGGCTAACCCTAGAAGCTAGCCTACGATTATGATTGTTGTTCTACGGACTAAACCCTCCGGTTTATATAGACACCGGAGGGGGCTAGGGTTACAAAGAGTCGGTTACAGAGAAGGAAATCTACATATCCGAATTGCCAAGCTTGCCTTCCACACAAAGGAGAGTCCACCCGGACACGGGACAAAGTCTTCAATCTTGTATTTTCATAGGCCAACAGTCCGGCACAAGTACATAGTCCGTCTGTCCGAGGACACCCTAATCCAGGACTCCCTCAGTAGCCCCTGAACCAGGCTTCAATGACGATGAGTCCGGCGTGCAGATTGTCTTCGGCATTGCAAGGCGGGTTCCTTCACCGAATACTCCAAGGTAGATTTTGAACACATGAATCGTGTCCCGCTCTGCAAAACAAATTCCACATACCACTGTAGAGAGCACAATATTCCACAAGTCTAATCTGCTGACAACTATTCATAGCGTGACATCATGTCGTGGCCCGGTCATTATTCGAATCGTTTTTCTCAACCTGCTACTGCACATCTTGCGAGGCGGTTTTATTGGCATGTCTTGTCGAAGCAGAGATCGTGTTCCCTTATCACGGGATTTTCATCAATACGGGTGTGGGTAACCCAACCGCGCCATCAACGCGGCGCTTGGGGAATAAGCGAGTTTACGGGGCAAGCGGGGAGGCGCACAGTTTCTACCGCTTTTATAAAGAGATAAGGATTCCCCTTTTTGACCCACGCCTTCTTCTTCCTCTGCTCATCCATTCTCTCTCGCTCGAGCTCTAGCGCCCAAGCTTTCACTTTCTCCGCAAAGTCATTCCAAGCATGTCCGGAGCGGGAGGCAAGTGGATGGCCTCCTCCGTCATGGAGGAGGACATTACGAAGCTTTGGGAGGCCGGATACCTGTCCGCAAACATCGCGCATCGGCTTCCGGCCGAAGGGCAGATCATCCCCACCCCGAAACCCTAGGAGAGGGTAGTGTTGCTCTCTTACTTCGTCCATGGACTAGGATTCCCCCTCCACCCATTCGTCTGTGGACTTATGTTCTACTACGAGCTGCCCCCAATTTCATCCTCAACATCTTGGCGTTTATCGTCGTGTGCGAGGCCTTCCTCCGCATCACGCCCCACTTCGGCCTATGGCTGAAGACCTTCAACGTGAAGCCAAAGGTGGTGGTTGGCCAGCAAGCGGAGTGCGGAGGCGCCATGGTGGGCAAGATGCCCAATGTCACCTGACCCGAAGGCTCCTTCGTGGAGACCGTGAAGGGGTGGCAATCGGGGTGGTTCTACATCACCGATCCGCGCGACACCAACTGGGCAGCGACCCCCAAATTTTGATCTGGCGTCTCCATTCAGCTCACCTCCTAGAAAGAGAAGGGCTTAGCCTGGGGCTCATCGGTGGAACTGACCGGACTTCAGACCTGCGTCCAAAATATGATAGGCAAGAAAATCAAGCTTGTCAACGTGGTCCAGGCCATGCTCATCCGCCAGATCCTTCCGTGTCAGAGACGGGCTTACAATCTGTGGGAGTTCGACCCGGCCGAACACCAGATGCTGTAGGAGCTCTTCGACATGATGCACGAAGACGTCTGGAAGGTGCTCTTCAAGGCCAATGAGGTCCCTCCACCCATAACCGAAGATCGTGGACTCAGCGCTAAACACCAAGCGCATCCAGTGAGTTTTTACACTTTGCAAGATGTGCCTTTTATCAGCACATTCGCGGGAGGAATCTAAGCCCCTGTGCTGAGTTAATAGGACTGGGTAGCGATAGCGGAGCGGATCGACTATCCGGCTCCGCTACCTGAAGATCCAACATCGTCTCTTCTAACGAAGATGCTGTTTCCGGCGCCCTATGAGGTGCCGGAGAAGAAGGCCAAGAAGAGGGATGCAGGGACCAGGAAAGGTATCTGGCGCAAGGTTGTATCGAACGTGACGTCCGAAGGCACCAAGGCGCACACCTCCAACAAAGACGAAGAGGAGGAAGAGGAAATCCCTGACCCCCCCCCCCCAACCGGGGGGGGGGGGAAGAGAAAGGCCGCACCGCAGGGGGAGGACGAGGTGTCCAAGAAGGGAAAGACCTTCCTTCCGGACCACTCCACCACGACCACCTACAGCGGCGAGGAGTGGTTGCCCAGGGACAAGCCCCTGGCTAAGTCGTAAGTATCCGCACACTATAATACTTCTAGTATGTTTTGCTTTATTGCTTCTTATCATGGCGAACACGCATATGCAGTCGGCCAAAAATCTCACATCGAGGTATCCTCTTCGGAGGGGTCCCTGGGCCCATCAGCGATGAACAGTGATTCACTCCCGACAGCCTCCTCCCCCAGGCCTGCGGATGACACCGAGGTGTTGTCTCAGGGGATACCGGACCAGGGGGAGGCAGTTCTGGAGATGCCCCCAGGCCAAATCCCAGTCGTTGGGGACATGGGAGGGAAGACCCCCATGGAATCCGATAACGGGGGCCGCAGCAAGTCTGGCCCCCAGCCGAATATGGCTCCGGAATCCCAAGTGGTTCCGGATTCAGGCAGGCAGCCTCTCTCTAAGGGGGGCAAGCCGCCTGTACCGATGACCTCTGTCCATCCAGAGGCATCGGATAACTTGCTGGAAGCACTTCGCGATGCTTCCATTGATGAAGAACACCGTACCGTTATGAGTACGGTGATTGAGAATGTCCGGTCCGCCAAAAGCGGATTGACCAAAGCCTGCGCCAGCCTCCTAATAGGCTTTGAGGTAAGTAACAAAATTGTAAGAAAATATCACAGTATAGATAGTAGCCCCTGACGCTCTGTTTGGTGTTCGGAAAGAAAGGCCGAACAGAGGATCAAATAACATCCGCAGGAGTCTAACAAAAGATGTCTATGTGAATAAGCAGGCGTCGCTGCTGGCCGCTGCCGCTCATACTGCGAAGGTCTTCGGAATGAAGCAGGACCTGGAGCGGACTGAGGGAGAGCTCGGCCTCGTTAAGAGGCAGCTCGAGGAAAACAAAGTTACACAATACCCCGTCTATATATTTAAAACGGAAAAATGGTTTCTGCTGATGAAAGCGTCATGAACTTTACTAGGGGCCACGACCAAAGTGGTGGCCCTTAAGACGGCACTGACCGAGGCCGAAGACAAAGCGGCCAAGGGGCACGCCGAGCGTGAGAAGCAAGAGGCCCGGGTCAACGAGGTCCAGCAAGAGCTCCAAGATTTCGTCCAAAAATATGAGTCCTTGGAGCGTTAAGCTAAAACGCAAGAATCTGAGCTTTCTAAGGCCCTCCAGAGCGTGCGAGACGCCAAAGCCGAAGCCCAAAAGGCCCTCCAGGAGATTAGAGCGGCCAAGAAGATTGCGGCGGGTAAGGCATTCATTATGCAAACCAAGCATGTGAAGGAGACTTTCATTTTACTTACCCGAATTTGGAGCTCTCCAGGAGTGTTCACAGATCTGCCACGTAGCATATCTCATGCCGCAGAGTTCTACCGAGCCGAAGAAGGGAGATCGACGGAGAAGTTGTTCTGGTCTCAGAATATTGGGACCAAACATCCGATGCCCTTGACCGAACAGCTGAAGCAACTGGTCGAACTGCACAAGGCGGCCGAACTGGCCATGAAGGACCTCATAGTTCGGCGGTGGCCTGCCGAGCCTCTGCCCATCAGCTACTTTGGCCTAGTAAAGCGGATTGTGAGTGCCTGCCCGCGGCTTGAAGTTATAAAGCGGTCAGTTTGCATTGAAGGTGCGCGAATGGCCTTCGCCCACGCAAAAGTGCACTGTGCGAAGATGGATGCCAAGAAGCTGATGACCGAAGGGCAAGGAGCATCGCCACCCCGAAAACTATTATGATAGTGTCCTGAAGGGCTCCAGCCTTGTGGCGGAGCAAGGTGCTAAGGATGTAATCTATGAGTGAATGTACTCATTTTGTTCTGTAATATGAAACAAGTTCTTTTGCGCAATATAACCCTTGTTGATTTAAAATTTTACCTTCTGTGTGGCCGTTTATAAAAGCTGAGAGTTGGCCAGTCGTCGGCTTCTGCCCCCATGTAACTAGTATAGGGGTGTTCGGGATAAATCTAAACACTCTTTATCCAAATTTTTAGTCCTTTAAGGAGGTGTTTAGCGCAACGAACAAGGCAATCGGACTATACAGCTTTATCACTCTCACTTAGCCATAGAAGTTCTATAATTTTAAATTTCGGCATAGCCCCTGGTATTCAGAAGGCCGAACTTGGGGCGCTATACACGCCTAAATCGGACAAAGACCGATTCCTCGCCCGAAGCGGAAAAAATCTTTAAGGATTTCAAACCTCTCGAACAGCGACCAGCTCTCGCCGCATCATGACAGTCAGTTTTCGGGTTTCTCTACTGAGGTGCTCATCTGGAAGAACTGGGACACAGTCGCAGTAGTTCTCCCTGTGCCACCTTAGCCGATATAGCGGAATGTAAGGCAGCAAAACATGGGAGCCGGGCAACCCAACTATTGACCCAAGACATGATTCGGAGCTGATGCATATAATGCTATGAGTTTGGGGTGCCGCACTGTCCAAAGTGTTCGGACTTTTCTTGCCGTGTTATGGGGTACTCTAAAGCCCCTGGCGAACTGAATCGTACCAAAATGTACGGGTGCAATTTGTAATGAATAAATAGTCAAGGAAAAAGAGAAAGAAATGTAATAATAAGTTGACGTTGTACATTATTTTCCATTGTTATTTGGATGATACGTCAAGGCGTATGTATACAAATAGTGCGATAAGCAAAATAGGACTATTTGACATGTCCTAACCAAGAGCAAGCTGCGTGCGGGTATGGAAAAACAGGTATAGCGATCGTTATCAGAGACCACCTGGGAATTCCCTCGTATGTCAAAGCTTCTTGCCTCCTTCGTGTTTCCGTCCCGTGATGGGTCCGATAATCAGGTTACCGGAAGAGCCTCAAGAAGATAGGGACCTGGAAGAAAGAAAAGGGTGAAGGTATATGGATCCTGAGGCGGTTGAGCCACATTGTGGACCGCATTCTAGTTGTGCCTCCGTCTATGCCCATGGTGTTTTAATTGCGTAATTATGTACGCGCGGCACAAATTTCACCGCTTGACTGGGACTAGGACGGAGGCCGAATTGCTAGGAAAGCTCTGGATGTGCCGGACGATCCTGTTGCAGAGTACTTCGGACTCGCTTGGCGGTGTCTGGGGGCTTTATTGCCGAATTGGAGGTCTGCCTAAGAAGGTTGCTCTGTACTTCTACTGCGAGGGCCGCAGTGTGCTCCTCCATACGGAGGGAGCGCTCTGTGTTTCCATTAACTGTTATAACCCCGCGAGGTCCTGGCATCTTGAGCTTGAGGTAGGCATAATGCGGCACCACATTGAGTCTGGCAAATGCGGTTCGTCCGAGCAGTGCATGATAGCCACTGCGGAAGGGGGCGATATCGAAGATTAACTCTTCGCTTCAGAAGTTGTCCGGAGATCCGAAGACTACTTCCAGTGTGATTGAGCCCGTGCAACTGGCCTCTACACCTGGTATGACACCTTTAAAGGTGGTTTTGGTGGGTTTGATCCTTGAGGGATCGATGCCCATTTTGCGCACTGTATCCTGATAGAGCAGGTTCAGGCTGCTGCCACCGTTCATGAGGACTCGTGTGAGATGGAATCCGTTGATGATGGGGTCAAGGACTAATGCGACCAAACCGCCATGACGGATACTGGTCGGATGGTCCCTGCAATCGAAGGTGATCGGACAAGAAGACCATGGGTAGAACTTTGGGGCGACTGGCTCCATCGCGTAGACATGCCTTTGTGCACGATTTCGCCCTGCTTGGGAATATGGGTTGCGTATATCGTATTTACCGTGTTTACTTGGGGAGGAAATTTCTTCTGTCCTCCGGTGTTCGGCAGCCAGGGCTCCTCGTCGTCATCACTATGGGGCCCCTTTTCCGTGTTTTTGGCATTCAACTTGCCGGCCTATTTAAACACCCAACATTCTCTGTTGGTGTGGTTGGCTGGTTTATCGGAGGTGCCATGAATTTGACATGAGCGATCGAGTATGTGGTCCAGACTGGACGGGCCCGGATTATTTCTTTTGAATGGCTTTTGCCGCTGACCGGACTTTGAGCCACTGAATCCGGCATTGACGGTTGTGTCTTAGGTGTTATCGCCATTATTGTGACGCTTGTGTCTGTTGCGTCGGGCCTAGTCGTTGCTATCTCTGGCGTCTGAGGTGCCAGGATCTCTTGATGTGCTGTTGCTACGAGCCAACCAGCTATCCTCGCCCGCACAAAAGCGGGTCATGAGTGTCGTCAGGGCTTCCATGGACTTCGGCTTCTCTTGGCCGAGGTGTCGAGCAAGCCACTCGTCACGGATGTTATGCTTAAAGGCCGCTAGGGCTTCGGCATTCGGACAGTCGACAATTTGGTTCTTTTTAGTTAGGAACCGAGTCGAGAATTTCCTGGCTGACTCTCCGGGCTGTTGGGTTATGTGACTTAAATCATCAGCATCCGGTGGTCGCACATAAGTGCCCTGGAAGTTATCCAGGAATGCGTCTTCCAGGTTCTCCCAACTTCCAATGGAGTTTGCCGGCAAACTATTCAGCCAATGCCGAGCTGGTCCCTTGAGTTTTAGTGGGAGCTACTTGATGGCATATAGATCATCACCACGGACCATGTGAATGTGGAGAAGGAAATCTTCTATCCATACCGCAGGCTCTGTAGTCCCATCGTAGGGCTCGATATTCACGGGCTTAAACCCTTCTGGGAATTCATGCTCCATTACTTCGTCAATGAAGCATAGGGGGTGTGCGGCGCCTCTATGCCGGGCTACATCACGACGTAGCTCAAATGAGTCTGGTCTGTTGTATTTTGCCCGGCCAGATTTGTATTTAGTATATCCGACGTGGCGGTCAATGTCACACGTTGGGGCGTGCCTCGTGATCCGTAGATCGATCTTGACTGTCCTGCTTTGTTTTCCAGTTCGTCTCGCGGGTCATGCGTGTAGCCCTGGGCCTTCGTGTTTTTATTTGTTTGGCGACGGGGTGCGGGCTAGTGTTCGGGCTGATACACCGCTTTATCTCGGCCACGAGGCGGCCGGTCAGCCGCATCCTGTGTTGGTAGTGTAGGCTCTAGTGCCTCCTCCTCGAATTGAGGTAACAACCTGTGCTTCGGGTAACTTTTGGTTGGGCGCTCGAGTCCGTATTCCTTGGCTGCCAGGACCTCAGTCCATCTATCAGTTAGCAGATCTTGATCAGCTTGAAGCTGCTGCTGCTTTTTCTTCAGGCTTTTTGCAATGACTATAAGCCGGTGCCTAAAGCGCTCCTGCTCGACGGGATTCTCAGGCACGATAAATTCTTCATCGCCGAGGCTCACCTCGTCTTCGGAGAGAGGCATGTAATTGCCATCCTCCTAGTCTCCATCCATTGCCTGTTCATCAGGGCTAGCTTGCCCATCCTCCCGTCCGGCTTGCTCGAAGCTTGGCTGGGCGGGATTGTTTTCGTCTTTGGCATCATCCGGTGTGCTATTGTCTCTTGTGCCGGTATCACTATTTTTGCTATGGCGGGGATTAGAGCGGCGCCGCTGACGCCGGCGCTTAGATTGCTTCTCAAGGGGATTATCCTCCGTTGCCTCATCGCCATTGCTTTATTTGGGCGTGTCCACCATATATATATATATATATATATATATATATATATATATATATATATATATATATATATATATATATGATGAGGTGGCTGTCCAGCGCCCTGTGGGCGGTGGTTCCTATTCTTCTCCGGCATTGTCGTCCATACCGTCGATGTCTTCGGAGTCGAAATCCAGCATGTTGGTTAAGTCGTCGATAGTGGCTATTAAGTGGGTGGTGGGCGGGTAACGAATTTCTTCGTCGTCCACTTCCCACTCAAGCCGGACATAGTTCGGCCAAGAGTCTCCTGGCAGGGAGAGGGATTTTAATGAGCTTAGCATGTAGTCCAAGGGCGAGTGCTAAAAGATATCCGCGGAGCTAAACTCCCTGGTCGGTGCCCAGTCAGATTTGATGGGCACGGATGCACGCGGTTCGGAGCCTATGGCCAGAAACGAGTCCGAGGGTCCGATGACAGAGACCTCATTGGAGGCAAAGTCTATGTTCGGCTCTATCGCTGATGAGTGTGCGGCCTCCGTGGCGGGTGTTGGTGTCAAAACCGGCGGATCTTGGGTAGCGGGTCCCGAACTGGGCGTCTAAGGCTAATGGTAACAGGAGTTAGGGGACATGATGTTTTACCCAGGTTCGGGCCCTCTCGATGGAGGTAATACCCTACTTCCTGCTTGATTGATGTTGATGATATGAGTATTACAACAGTTGATCTACCACGAGATCGTAGAGGCTAAACCCTAGAAGCTAGCCTATGATTATGATTTTTGTTGTCCTACGGACTAAACCCTCTAGTTTATATAGACACCAGAGGGGGCTAGGGTTACATAGAGTCGGTTACAGAGAAGGAAATCTACACATAGTCGGTTACAGAGAAGGAAATCTACATATCTGAAGCGGTGACGGCGGTGATGGAGGGGCAGAGGGCGGCTCGAACATCGGGCTGGCAAGAGAGGCCACAGGGGCCGCTGAGTCGGAGGGCAGCGGTGAGGCGGATGCCGAGGGGGACGCCGAGCTGAAAGATGGCGTCGAGGAAGGGCCAGCGCTTGACCCGAAGGCAGCCAAGAGATGGGTGATGCGCCTCAGAGACAGGGTCGGACCAAGGGCGGTGCGCAAGCGCCCCGGGCCAGACGCCGAGGATCCCACATCATTAGCGGAGGGAGGATCAACCGGAGTTATGTGCTGAAACAGAAACACATGCTTATCAAAGTAACTATGTCGGGAGGTGAACACGTGGTGGGAGACGGGATCGTAGCACCAATAGCCCTTGGAGTTGGAAGGGTAGCCGATGAAGATGCATGCAACAGAGCGTGGTGCAAGTTTATGAGAAGTGTCGGCAGTGCTAGGATAACATAGACAACCAAAGATACACAAACCATCATAAGAAGGTGGCGTACCAAAGATGAGGTGGTGAGGTGCGTAGTTCCACCGTGGGCGACAGGGCTGTAGGTTAAGGAACATTAAGGCGGTAGCAAGTGCATCCGTCCAGAAGCGAGGCGGCACGTTAGCATGAAACAAGAGCGTGCGAACGCAGTCATTCAGAGTGCGAAGGACGCGTTTGGCTCGACTGTTCTACTGTGAAGTATACGAGTAAGTGAGACGAAAAATTGTGCCGTGGTGCGACAAAAAAGTGCGGAAAGCAAGATTGTCGAACTCTTTTCCATTGTCAGTCTGAAGAGCAAGAATGGGAAGCCCAAACTTCGTGCTGACATAGGAGTAAAAATCCGTCAGGGTGGAAAGTGCATCCGACTTTCGTCACAAAGGAAAGGTCCACACATAGCGAGAATAGTCATCAACGATAACCAGAAAAGGAAAAGAAGCAATGGTGGTGGAGTTATTAAACGAAAGATGAACGTGTTTGCCGACACGACAAGCATGACAAGTGTGATCCTCTATCTTATTACAACTGAAACTAAATCTCCTAAGAATATGATGAAGGGTGACGGGGTTGGGATGACCCAGATGAGCATGCACTACTAGGGAAAAGCCTAGCAGCAGCGCGGGTTTTGGGCCTCTCAGTAGCGCGGGGACCGGTGCTACTAATAAGGCGCTACAGCTAATGTATAGCAGTAGCGCCTGTTGTCCCACACTACTTCTATACACGAATAGTTGTAGCGCTCTTTAGAAAAGGGCGCTACTGATATTATCTGCAGCGTTGTTTACAGGGAAGCGCTACTGGTAAGGCGGCGCTACTGCTAAATTCCCCCCCCCCCCTCGCTACTACTAGTTTTATTAGTTTTTTTCCCTACATATTTGTTTTGTATTTGTTTTGTATTTGAATAGTCTTTATACAATAATCTTTAGCATATCATACACATACAAATGTAATCATAGCATATACATACAATTAGTCTCATCAAATCATGTCATCATCATAATCATCATCCAACACAAAGTGGTCTCTCGTCATCAATCTCTAAAATAGCGATACAAGTCTCGATTACTTGCAAATACATCGTCATCCATCTAAACAATGATATACGCGAGAAGAGCTATCACTTTGAGTACATGAGTTCGTATCCCTCTCTCGCATTAGCGTGAACCTAAACTAACTACTGCCTGTCGCTCGGAAACCGGAAACCGGTACACCTGGGCCTGACACTCCGGCCACTTGTCGTATATATACTCCTGGCGTAGCACTTCTTCGCCATCTATGATCTATGCACCTGCATCGTCACATGAGTCGATGGTATGCAACATATATAGTTGAGCAACAAAAAGAGACAGAATTGGCAAAAATAGAAACAACATATCATAAGCATAAATAACAAAGTTCATCATACCCAAAATGCCCTAACTAGAGTGATTTTCGCTAGTCGAGCAGGAGGACGGTTTAATTACATCACAAATAAAGTTTCACCGTGCATAACTCAAAGTTTTGTCATACAGAAAGTATGGACTAAACGGACACATTGTCATATATCGACAATCACTCCACCATGTCGTGCCATCCATCCATGTCAGGGAGATAGTCCTCGAGCTTAGTGAAAGGCTTCATGTCGAGACGCTGAGAGGCTATCCATGTTCAGACGTCTTCCCGTGACATTTGTCCTTCTCCATAGAACATCCCTGTTTTTCTGACGACCTCCTTCATGATGATTTGGGCAAGTTCGCGCTGGATGTTATAGAACTCAGCTCGAAGTCGATGATCCTCGATATCTCCTATGTCCTTTGCCCATTGCAGAATATGGGCATCGCCAGATCTAGGTGACATGTGAAGGTTTTGGTGATCCAGTCTGTACTCCAGCATGTGGTGTAGGACATAGAATCCATCATTAAGAGAATCGTTCGGTTGCTGGATGCAGCTGAAGTCGGTCTTATGGCTGAAGGCGACCCTGCCGCCCCTTCTCTTTTTGTCCCTAACCTCTCCACCCCTTGCTTGGTAGTAAAACATAGCATTATCGAGAACATCTTTGATGTGGGTGTAATCCTTTTTGTGAATGTTCTTCGACGAGTCCAAGTAAAGAGCATGGGAGAATCGGGGGTAGGGGATGATGAGGACGGCGCGCCCGCCGCTGCGCAAAATAAGTACACCTCAAATTAATTAGCCTCCACCGTGCAAATGAATTATTGAAATCGAAGGAAGGATAGCAGCCCAGATGACTTACACGGGATGATAAGGCATGAGAATCGCCTCCTTGTCCTTATTGGCGAGCATGAAACTGACGTTGTAATCCCTCGCGTATTCACGCTGCTCTGCGCAGACTCCCAATAAGCCCTGGTGCATGTAGTACGGGTCAGCGACACAGATATGACGTATCTGCTCAACCCCAATGATGTAGTTCATGTGCAAGGCATAAAGGCGGACAAACGTAAAATCCAGCTTCTTCACGTGAAACATGTCGAATATGTAATCGAATCGGAGGAAGAACTTATCCGCGGGGAAGCTGTCGACGTATGACATTTGTCGCGGAACGTTAACCACGTAGAGTGGGTATCCTGGATCTTTCGAGGCGATGAGGCCTTTCTCTACCCGCAGCACATCGTCATGAAGTCTCCTTAGATCGCCAAATCTGGCCCGTAGCGCTGTTGCAGGTAGGATTGGTTGACCAGGGATATGCCATTTATCCGCATCGGGGATATCTATATGGTCCTGAAGCCGAGGCTGCTGAGGCGGCTGGATCATAGAATCAACTTTTTTGCCTTTCCTCGCTCTCTTCCTAGACTTCTTTACTACCGGAAGGTCGTCCATAATACGTTGAGACGGTAATTCAGGCATCGACTCATGACGCTCAAACCCTGAGGAGGCGCCAGTATAGACATACTGTTCAGCGCCATCGTCATCCTCATCCTCATCCATGGCCACGTCATCAGCGACTAATGGAGCCTCCTCCTTACCCCGTCCGCTATCACCCAACCCGACACCCGACGCTAATTGGGTAGGTGGGGTGTTGATGTTCATACTTGCTGCGGCTGCGTGCTCGCGAGTGTGCTCCCAGCCGCCTCCAGACGAAGCAAACTCTTTGGCCACAAGAGGACCCACCCATTGCAACAATCACCAAGCCGCCGTGGGGTCTCGTCGTCATCCCCCACTAGTATTAGGGGAGGCAAATTCTCGTGGCCCGGTTTGACACTGGCCACGGAAACCTTGAAGATGTTCGGGGGGATCGGCCGGCTGTGGAACAATGGTTCCTTCGGCTCCATTATCGTCGCCTTCCCCACGTCCACCTTCTGTTCGCCGATGGTGTACAATATGGTGCACGGGGTTTCGTCGGTCTGCAAAGAAAAGTCTGCGACGTGAGACATCCGAAAGGCAACGAAACAGGAGATTATACATTTATATTGAAGGGGGCCAGTGTGACAGATACCGTGAGGGAGTCGAGCTCAGCCAAAGATGAGGCACCACCGAGCACATCCGGTGCGGGAGTCGGTGCGGGAGCAGGTGCGGGAGCCGGTGTGGGAGCCGGTGCGAGAGCCGGTGCAGGAGCAGGTGCGGGAGCCGGTGCGGGAGCAGGTGCTCCCAAGAAGTCAGCAAGGGGAAAGGCCTCTGCATTTTTTTCTGGATTTTGCCTTGTCCAAGTGAAAACGCCCATCACCAAGGAAGTAGACAAATCTGCAACCACCTGTTTTGCGGCAGCTACCGCTGTTGCGACTGTCTGAGATGATTTCTTCTCAACCGCAATCTCAAGCTTCTTGTCGATGTTTTCTTCAGTTAACCTCCGCCTTTCCTTTCTCTCCTTCATGGTCTCACGGTAGTACTTCTTCCACGTGGCACCGTCTCCGACACCGTGCACGCATCCATACGACGGTCGAGTATCCACCGGTTGTCGCTTCAATATGTTCAACGCCCGGTTGAATGGAGTGTCCCACTTGGGCCTCGAATTGATCAGAAACTAAAATTACCAGCAGTCTCATGAACTCCGTAATGACCGGTGTTGTCTCGTAAACCTTCTTCACTGGGTCCCAACGGTGCCGGGCCCTCAGGACGTCACGCTCCTGCGGGACGGTGAAATCCGCCAAGGGGTCTGGGATGCCCAGACTCACGACTTCCGCGTCCTGCTTGGCCCATTTGGACCTCTTTCCGCCGTAACCACGGCTTCCGAGGTGGTGGCTCCCAATGTTCCTCTCTTGAAGCCCCTTCATGTACTTAGACTTTTTTTTGGCAGCTTCGGCCTCGCAAGCCTCCTTGAATATTTGAAACTGCTCTTCCATGATTGTCGGATTATCCTTTACAATCTTGGAGTAGGGTTCCTTCTTGTCGATGATCCTTGCTTGCACTCGAGTTTTCCAGGCGGCCAACGCGGCGCTAAACTTGGTCATGGCGTGTTTGTTTATCTTCTTCATTGTCGGGTCCTTGTCTGGATCTTCATAATCCTTCTCATTCCGGCCCGGGAACAAGAATATCTGGTGAAACTTCTTTCGGAGGGAGCTCCTCATATTTTCTATCTTCTGTAGTTTCTCATCGTTGATGGTGGCGGTTGTCCGTACGATGCAGACTATTTGATTGCCGTAGCACGCGCGCGCTACATCGGGCGCCTTTGGCTCAAAATTGTCGTCGTCCACCTCCGTGACCACCAGTCTAGTAGTCCTGAGTTTGTTAGGAACCCGTTGCCTCTTTGCTTTTGGTTCTACACTGGCTTCGCTCCCCGAGGCAGCACCGGTCTCAGTCTCAGCGCCGGTCTCGATGCCGGTCTGAGTCTCAGCGCCGGTATCAGTCTCGGCGCCGGTCTCAGTCTCAGCACCGGTCTGTGTGTCTATCTCAGTCCCCGATGCCACTGGTGGGCCCAGCAACAACATCGGTTTCGTCGGTAAGGCTAAAAAAATTGTCTGCCGCCCGGTAGACGTCGTCGCAATCACTAGAACCCTATCCTTCATCGTTGCTAGCCATGTTTCCTATGATTAAATCTAGTCAATTAATTCTAGACCTAATAAAATGAATAATGACATAAAAAAGGCCTATTGTTTTGCAGGAATGTTGACTCCTTCCTGGTGCGGCAAATCCCGGGCACTCGATATGTCCTAGTTTGTAGCACAATTCATGCCGAAATTCACGGAAAATTTCGGCATGACCTTTGCTAAAAAGGGGACAAATCGAGAACCTGAAATTTGTCGGAGCAGAAATGAATCAACATTCCGGCAAAACATAGGCCACTCAGCATCATTCCCTGGAAACAACAAAGCCACTTGGGCACAATCGAACAACTTCAATGAAAAGATATAATATGACCACTTCAATGAAAAGATATAATCAACAATAAAAGTCTAGGAAGGGATCATCTTTAAAATAAAATTTGCCTAAATTTGCCTAAAATTTTCCTAGTTAGTTAATCTAGTTTACCTAGATAATTAACCCTAATTAAACTAGTTAACACAGTTAGTTCTCTGTCAAAGCCCTACATAAATTTTTGCACTAATTAACCTAGATAATTAACCTAATTAAACTAGTTAACCTGACTAGTTCTCTGTCAAATCCCTAACTAAATTTTTGCACTAACCTAGATAATTAACCTAATTAAACTAGTTAACCTAACTACTTCTCTGTCAAAGCCCTAACTAAATTTTTGCCCTAACCTAGATAATTAACCTAATTAAACTAGCTAACCTATGCATGAGAGAGAGAGGAGGGGTGGGGGGCTTACAGAGAATGGCTCCGATGGTGGCGAGGGAGGCAGTGGTGGCGACGGAGGCAGCGGCGTCTCCGGTGACGGCGAGGGAGGAAGTTTTGGCGAGGAATGATCCGGTGGCGTCGACGGCGGCTCCGGTGGCATTGACGAGGCTGCGCGGCTCCGTGGCGTTGGGGGCGGCTCCAGTGGCGTCGACGGCGCACGGCTCTGGTGGCGTCGACGTTGGCAGGAGACGGCGGCGAAGTGGGGCGACGGCGAATCGGGGAGACAGCGGCGCGCGGGGTGGGTTGAGGGATTTGGGGGAGAAGTGGTGGCCGGGGGAAAACAGTTTTTTGGTTAAGTCAAACTTAGCGGTAGCGCGTTTGGTAAAACACGCTATAGCTAAGATAGCTATAGTGGTTTTTACAAAACGCGCTGCTGCTATAGCTATGTAATTTTCTTCCATTTTTTAATTTTCTTTTCTGTTTCTATAGCGGGGGTCCAGGACACGCGATGCAGCTATGTTAGCTATAACGCCTCTTACGAACACACGCTACTACTATGCCTTCCTCCGTGTTTTCGCCTTTTCATTTATTTTGCTTTACATTTTATTTTTTCCTTTCTCCTTTTTCTATTTCTTTCATTTTCACTTACTTTTCTATTTGTTTTTCATCTTATTTTATTTCCGTTAGTAGTAGCGCTCTTCTTAGGAAACGCGCTGCTACTTATGCCCTAGCGGTAGCGCGCTTCTTCCAAGCCCGCTACTGCTATGCGTAGCCTATCATTCTAGCAATGGGAATATTAGTAGTAGCGCTTTTGTCACTACACGCGCTACTGCTAAGGTTCTATCTGTAGCGCGGTTTTTTCTCAAACGCTACTGCTATCTAGCACTAGCGCCGTTTTTTGACCCGTGTTGTTGCTAAATTTCTGTGTATAAGGTTTTCCCTAGTAGTGATTGAAGGAAATATGCCCTAGAGGCAATAATAAAGTTATTATTTATTTCCTCATATCATGATAAATGTTTATTATTCATGCTAGAATTGTATTAACCGGAAACATGATACATGTGTGAATACATAGACAAACATAACGTCACTAGTATGCCTCTACTTGACTAGCTCATTTATCAAAGATGGTTATGTTTCCTAACCATAGACATGTGTTGTCATTTGATTAATGGGATCACATCATTAGGAGAATGATGTGATTGACATGACTCATTCCGTTAGCCTAGCACTTGATCGTTTAGTATGTTGCTATTGCTTTCTTCATGACTTATACATGTTCCTGTAACTATGAGATTATGCAACTCCCGTTTACCGGAGGAACACTTTGTGTGCTACCAAACGTCACAACGTAACTGGGTGATTATAAAGGATCTCTACAGGTGTCTCCGAAGGTACATGTTGGGTTGGCGTATTTCGAGATTAGGTTTTGTCACTCCGATTGTAGGAGAGGTATCTCTGGGCCCTCTCGGTAATGCACATCACTATAAGCCTTGCAAGCAATGTAGCTAATGAGTTAGTTACGGAATGATGCATTACGTAACGAGTAAAGAGACTTGCCAGTAACGAGATTGAACTAGGTATTGGATACCGATGATCGAATCTCGGGCAAGTAACATACCGATGACAAAGGGAACAACGTATGTTGTTATGCGGTTTGACCGATAAAGATCTTCGTAGAATATGTAGGAGCCAATATGACCATCCAGGTTCCGCTATTGGTTATTGACCGAGAATAGTTCTAGGTCATGTCTACATAGTTCTCGAACCCGTAGGGTCCGCACGCTTAACGTTATGATGACAGTTTTATTATGAGTTTAAAAGTTCTGATGTACCGAAGATTGTTCGGAGTCCCGGATGTGATCATGGACATGACGAGGAGTCTCGAAATGGTCGAGACATAAAGATTGATATATTGGAAGCCTATATTTGGATATCGGAATGGTTCCGGGTGAAATCGGGATGTTACCGGAGCACCGGGGGGTTATCGGAACCCTCCCGGGGGTTAATGGGCCTTAGTGGGCCATGAGGGAGAAGACGAGGGCCGGCCAGGGCAGGCCGCGCGCCCCCTCCCTCCCTAGTCTGAATAGGACAAGGGAGGGGGGCGGCGCCCCCCTTTCCTCTTTCCCCTCCCCTCTTTCCTTCTCCACCAAGGCAAGAGGGGGTAGTCCTACTCCCGGTGGGAGTAGGACTCCTCCAGGCGCACCCCTAGGGGGGCGTCCGCACCTCCTCCCTCCCTCCTTTATATACGGGGGCAGGGGGGCACCTCTAGACACACAAGTTGATCTTCGTGATCGTTCCTTAGCCGTGTGTGGTGCCCCCCTCCACCATATTCCACCTCGGTCATATCGTTGCGGTGCTTAGGCGAAGTCCTGCGTCGGTAGAACATCATCATTGTCACCACGCCGTCGTGCTGATGGAACTTATCCCCGAAACCCTGCTGGATCGGAGTCCGGAGATCGTCATCGAGCTGAACGTGTGCTGAACTCGGAGGTGTCGTGCGTTCGGTACTTGAATCGGTCGGATCGTGAAGATGTACGACTACATCAACCGCGTTGTCATAACGCTTCCGCTTACGGTCTACAAGGGTACGTGGACAACACTCTCCCCTCTCGTTGCTATGCATCACCATGATCTTGCCTGTGCGTAGGAATTTTTTTGAAATTACTACGTTCCCCAACAGTGGCATCCGAGCCTAGGTTTTATGCGTTGATGTTATATGCACGAGTAGAACACAAGTGTGTTGTGGGCGATACAAGTCATACTGCTTACCAGCATGTCACACTTTGGTTCAGCGGTATTGTTGGATGAAGCGGCCTGGACCGACATTACGCGTACGCTTACGCGAGACTGGTTTTACCGCCGTGCTTTGCACACGGGTGACTAGTGGGTGTCTGTTTCTCCAACTTTAGTTGAACCGAATGTGGCTATGCCCGGTCCTTGCGAAGGTTAAAACAGCACTAACTTGACGAACTATCATTGTGGTTTTGATGTGTAGGTAAGAACGGTTCTTGCTCAGCCCGTAGCAGCCACGTAAAATTTGCAACAACAAAGTAGGGGACGTCTAACTTGTTTTTGCAGGGCATGTTGTGATGTGATATGGTCAAGACGTGATGCTATATTTTATTGTATAAGATGATCATGTTTTGTAACCGAAGTTATCGGCAACTGGCAGGAGCCATATGGTTGTCGCTTTATTGTATGAAATGTAAACGCCCTGTAATTGCTTTACTTTATCACTAAGCGGTAGCGATAGTCGTAGAAGCAGTAGATGGCGTAACGACAATGATGCTACGATGGAGATCAAGGTGTCGCGCCGGTGATGATGGTGATCACGACGGTGCTTTGGAGATGGAGATCACAAGCACAAGATGATGATGGCCATATCATATCACTTATATTGATTACATGTGATGTTTATCCTTTATGCATCTTATCTTGCTTTGATTGACGGTAGCATTTTAAGATGATCTCTCACTAAAATTACCAAGAAGTGTTCTCCCTGAGTATGCACCGTTGCGAAAGTTCTTCGTGCTGAGACACCACGTGATGATCGGGTGTGATAGGCTCTACGTTCAAATACAACGGGTGCAAAACAGTTGCACACTCGGAATACTCGGGTTAAACTTGACGAGCCTAGCATATAACAGATATGGCCTCGGAACACGGAGACCGAAAGGTCGAACGTGAATCATATAGTAGATATGATCAACATAGTGATGTTCACCATTGAAACTACTCCATCTCACGTAATGATCGGACATGGTTTAGTTGATTTGGATCACGTGATCACTTAGATGACTAGAGAGATGTCTGTCTAAGTGGGAGTTCTTAAATAATATGATTAATTGAACCTAAATTTATCATGAACTTAGTACCTGATTGTATTTTGCTTGTCTATGTTTGTTGTAGATAGATGGCTCGTGTTGTTGTTCCGTTGAATTTTAATGCGTTCCTTGAGAAAGCAAAGTTGAAAGATGATGGTAGCAATTACATTGACTGGGTCCGTAACCTGAGAATTATCCTCATTGCTGCACAGAAGAATTACGTCCTGGAAGCACCGATGGGTGCCAGGCCTACTGCTGATGCAACTGATAATGTTAAGAACGTCTGGCAGAGCAAAGCTGATGACTACTCGATAGTTCAGTGTGCCATGCTTTACGGCTTAGAACCGGGTCTTCAACGACGTTTTGATCGTCATGGAGCATATGAGATGTTCCAGGAGTTGAAGTTAATATTTCAAGCAAATGCCCGGATTGAGAGATATGAAGTCTCCAATAAGTTCTATAGCTGCAAGATGGAGGAGAATAGTTCTGTCAGTGAACACATACTCAAAATGTCTGGGTATAATAATCACTTGATTCAACTGGAAGTTAATCTTCCTGATGATAGTGTCATTGACAGAATTCTTCAATCACTGCCACCAAGCTACAAGAGCTTCGTGATGAACTATAATATGCAAGGGATGGACAAGACTATTCCCGAGCTCTTCGCAATGCTAAAAGCCGCGGAGGTAGAAATCAAGAAGGAGCATCAAGTGGTGATGGTCAACAAGACCACCAGTTTCAAGAAAAAGGGCAAATGGAAGAAGAAGGGGAACTTAAAGAAGAACAGCAAACAAGTTGCTGCTCAAGAGAAGAAACCCAAGTCTGGACCTAAGCCTGAGACTGAGTGCTTCTACTGCAAGCAGACTGGACACTGGAAGCGGAACTGCCCCAAGTATTTGGCGGATAAGAAGGATGGCAAAGTGAACAAAGGTATATGTGATATACATGTTATTGATGTGTACCTTACTAATACTCGCAGTAGTACCTGGGTATTTGATACTGGTTCTGTTGCTAATATTTGCAACTCGAAACAGGGACTACGGATTAAGCAAAGATTGGCTAAGGACGAGGTGACGATGCGCGTGGGAAATGGTTCCAAAGTCGATGTGATCGCGGTCGGCACGCTACCTCTACATCTACCATCGGGATTAGTTTTAGACCTAAATAATTGTTATTTGGTGCCAGCGTTGAGCATGAACATTATATCTGGATCTTGTTTGATGCGAGACGGTTATTCATTTAAATCAGAGAATAATGGTTGTTCTATTTACATGAGTAATATCTTTTATGGTCATGCACCCTTGAAGAGTGGTCTATTTTTATTGAATCTCGATAGTAGTGATACACATATTCATAGTGTTGAAGCCAAAAGATGCAGAGTTGATAATCAAGTGCAACTTATTTGTGGCACTGCCGTTTAAGTCATATCGGTGTAAAGTGCATGAAGAAACTCCATAATGATGGACTTTTGGAATCACTTGATTATGAATCACTTGGTACTTGCGAATCGTGCCTCATGGGCAAGATGACTAAAACGCCGTTCTCCGGAACTATGGAGCGAGAAACTAATTTGTTGGAAATCATACATACTGATGTTTGTGGTCCAATGAATATTGAGGCTCGCGGCGGGTATCGTTATTTTCTCACCTTCACAGATGATTTGAGCAGATATGGGTATATCTACTTAATGAAACACAAGTCTGAAACATTTGAAAAGTTCAAAGAATTTCCGAGTGACCTGGAAAATCATCATAACAAGAAAATAAAATTTCTACGATCTGATCGTGGAGGAGAATATTTGAGTTACGAGTTTGGTTTACATTTGAAACAATGCGGAATAGTTTCGCAACTCACGCCACCCGGAACACCACAACGAAATGGTGTGTCCGAACATCGTAATCGTACTTTACTAGATATGGTGCGATCTATGATGTCTCTTACTGATTTACCGCTATCGTTTTGGGGTTATTCTTTAGAGACGGCCGCATTCACGTTAAATAGGGCACCATCAAAATCCGTTGAGACGACACCGCATGAACTGTGGTTTGGCAAGAAACCAAAGTTTTCGTTTCTTAAAGTTTGGGGTTGCGATGCTTATGTGAAGAAACTTCAACCAGATAAGCTCGAACCCAAATCGGAGAAATGTGTCTTCATAGGATACCCAAAAGAGACTGTTGGGTACACCTTCTATCACAGATCTGAGGGCAAGATTTTCGTTGCTAAATTCGGATCCTTTCTAGAGAAGGAGTTTCTCTCGAAAGAAGTGAGTGGGAGGAAAGTAAAACTTGATGAGGTAACTGTACCTGCTCCCTTATTGGAAAGTAGTTCATCACAAGAACCGGTTCCTGTGACAACTACACCAATTAGTGAGGAAGCTAATGATATTGATCATGAAACTTTAGATCAAGTTTCTACTGAACCTCGTAGGTCTACCAGAGTAAGATCCGCACCAGAGTGGTACGGTAATCCTATTCTGGAGGTCATGTTACTTGACCATGGCGAACCTACGAACTATGAGGAAGCGATGATGAGCCCAGATTCCGCAAAATGGTTAGAAGCCATGAAATCTGAGATGGGATCCATGTATGAGAACAAAGTATGGACTTTGGTAGACTTGCCCGATGATCGGCAAGCCATTGAGAATGAATGGACCTTTAAGAAGAAGACTGACGCTGGTGGTAATGTAACTGTCTATAAAGCTCGACTTGTTGCGAAAGGTTTTTGACAAGTTCAAGGGGTTGACTACGATGAGACTTTCTCACCCGTAGCGATGCTTAAGTCTGTCCGAATCATGTTAGCAATAGCTGCATTTTATGATTATGAAATTTGGCAAATGGATGTCAAAACTGCATTCTTGAATGGATTTCTGGAAGAAGAGTTGTATATGATGCAACCAGAAGGTTTTGTCTATCCAAAAGGTGATAACAAAGTGTGCAAGCTCCAGCGATCCATTTATGGAGTGGTGCAAGCATCTCGGAGTTGGAATAAACGCTTTGATAGTGTGATCAAAGCATATGGTTTTATACAGACTTTTGGAGAAGCCTGTATTTACAAGAAAGTGAGTGGGAGCTCTGTAGCATTTCTGATATTATATGTAGATGACATATTATTAATCGGAAATGATATAGAATTTCTGGATAGCATAAAGGGATACTTGAATAAAAGTTTTCCAATGAAAGACCTCGGTGAAGCTGCGTACATATTGGGCATCAAGATCTATAGAGATAGATCAAGACGTTTGATTGGACTTTCACAAAGCACATACCTTGATAAAGTTTTGAAAAAGTTCAAAATGGATCAGGCAAAGAAAGGGTTCTTGCCTATATTACAAGGTGTGAAGTTGAGTCAAATTCAATGCCCGACCATAGCAGAAGATAGAGAGAAAATGAAAGATGTTCCCTATGCTTCAGCCATAGGCTCTATCATGTATGCAATGCTGTGTACCAGACCTAACGTATGCTTAGCAATAAGCTTAGCAGGGAGGTACCAAAATAATCCAGGAGTGGATCACTGGACAACGGTCAATAACATCCTGAAATACCTGAAAAGGACTAAGGATATGTTTCTCGTATATGGAGGTGACAAAGAGCTAGTCGTAAATGGTTACGTCGATGCAAGCTTTGACACTGATCCGGACGATTCTAAATCGCAAACCGGATACGTGTTTTTATTAAACGGTGGAGCTGTAAGTTGGTGCAGTTCTAAACAAAGCGTCGTGGCGGGATCTACATGTGAAGCGGAGTACATAGCTGCTTCAGAAGCAGCAAATGAAGGAGTCTGGATGAAGGAGTTCATTTCGGATCTAGGTGTCATACCTAGTGCATCGGGACCAATGAAGATCTTCTGTGACAATACTGGTGCAGTTGCCTTGGCAAAGGAATCCAGATTTCACAAGAGGACCAAGCACATCAAGAGACGCTTCAATTCCATCCGGGACCAAGTCCAGGTGGGAGACATAAAGATCTGCAAGATACATACGGATCTGAATGTTGCAAGAATCATTACTGTGTAAACTAGATTATTGACTCTAGTGCAAGTGGGAGACTGAAGGAAATATGCCCTAGAGGCAATAATAAAGTTATTATTTATTTCCTCATATCATGATAAATGTTTATTATTCATGCTAGAATTGTATTAACTGGAAACATGATACATGTGTGAATACATAGACAAACATAACATCACTAGTATGCCTCTACTTGACTAGCTCATTAATCAAAGATGGTTATGTTTCCTAACCATAGACATGTGTTGTCAATTGATTAATGGGATCACATCATTAGGAGAATGATGTGATTGACATGACCCATTCCGTTAGCCTAGCACTTGATCGTTTAGTATGTTGCTATTGCTTTCTTCATGACTTATACATGTTCCTGTAACTATGAGATTATGCAACTCCCGTTTACCGGAGGAACACTTTGTGTGCTACCAAATGTCACAACGTAACTGGGTGATTATAAAGGAGCTCTATAGGTGTCTCCGAAGGTACATGTTGGGTTGGCGTATTTCGAGATTAGGTTTTGTCACTCTGATTGTCGCAGAGGTATCTCTGGGCCCTCTCGGTAATGCACATCACTATAAGCCTTGCAAGCAATGTAGCTAATGAGTTAGTTACGGAATGATGCATTACGTAACGAGTAAAGAGACTTGCCAGTAACGAGATTGAACTAGGTATTGGATATCGACAATCGAATCTCGGGCAAGTAACATACCGATGACAAAGGGAACAACGTATGTTGTTATGCGGTTTGACCGATAAAGATCTTCGTAGAATATGTAGGAGCCAATATGAGCATCCAGGTTCCGCTATTGGTTATTGACCGAGAATAGCTCTAGGTCATGTCTACATAGTTCTCGAACCCGTAGGTTCCGCACGCTTAACGTTACGATGACAGTTTTATTATGAGTTTATAAGTTTTGATGTACCGAAGATTGTTCGGAGTCCTCAGTTTTATCACGGACATGACGAGGAGTCTCGAAATGGTCGAGACATAAAGATTGATATATTGGAAGCCTATATTTGGATATCGGAATGGTTCCGGGTGAAATCGGGATTTTACCGGAGCACCAGGGGGGGTTACCGGAACCCTCCCCGGGGTTAATGGGCCTTAGTGGGCCATGAGGGAGAAGAGGAGGGCCGGCCAGGGCCGGCCGCGCGCCCCCTCCCCCTTAGTCCGAATAGGACAAGGAAGGGGGGGCGCCCCCCTTTCCTCTTTCCCCTCCCCCCTTTCCTTCTCCACCAAGGCAAGAGGGGGGAGTCCTACTCCCGGTGGGAGTAGGACTCCTCCAGGCGCACCCCTAGGGGGCAGGCCGCACCTCCTCCCTCCCTCCTTTATATACGGGGGCAGGGGGGCACCTCTAGACACACAAGTTGATCTTCATGATCGTTCCTTAGCCGTGTGCGGTGCCCCCCTCCACCATATTCCACCTCGGTCATATCATTGCGGTGCTTAGGCGAAGCCCTGCATCGGTAGAACATCATTATCGTCACCACGCCGTCGTGCTGACGGAACTCATCCCCGAAACCCTGCTGGATCGGAGTCCGGGGATCGTCATCGAGCTGAACGTGTGCTGTACTCGGAGGTGCCGTGCGTTCGGTACTTGGATCGGTCGGATCGTGAAGATGTACGACTACATCAACCACGTTGTCATAACGCTTCCGCTTACGGTCTACGAGGGTATGTGGACAACACTCTCCCCTCTCGTTGCTATGCATCACCATGATCTTGCGTGTGCGTAGGAAATTTTTTGAAATTACTACGTTCCCCAACAGTGATGCCAGAGATCAACGCCAGTGGAGAGGGCGGCTGATGCGGTGGTGGTGGAGGAAGGCAGATGCACCGGATAGAGCGCATCGGGGCTGTCACATCGGTGAAGTACCATATTGGTTCGAGCGTCCTTGACACAAAAACCAAGCTCGTCAAATTCAACTGTAACAGGATTTTCACGAGTGAAACAAAGAACGAAAATAAGGTTCTTAATAAGATGAGGTGACACAAGTATGTTAGACAAAGATAAAGGCATGGAATTAGAAGGAAATGAAGTGTGCCCACGTGTGTAATAGGGAGGGTGGAACTGTCACCGACAATGATGCGGTGGGCGGTGGTGAAGGGAGCGAAAGAGGCATGATTTCCAGAATGAGCAAACATGTGACCAGTGGCCTCGGTGTCCATGTACCAATCACCGCCTCCAGTGTAGTTGTTCGGCGCAGGGGCGGTGTGCAGCGCGGCGAGAAGCGTCGAGTCCAAGGCGACTGTGGCAGCACCGGCGAAGGTGACAGAGACACCATCAGGAAGTCGTAGCCGCCACTCAGCTATGGTGGCGGGTACCCCCCCCCATAGGGCTGCGGAGCCGCGTAGTACGCCTGATGCGCCGGAGGGCGCGGCATGGAAAGAGTCAACGCCGGTGCCCATGGGACTGGCATGGTGTATGGATGGATGACACTGGTCCATGGTTTGTACCCGCCGGCCCATGGAGGAGGCACGTGGGGCTGTTGCTGCTGGCGAGGAGGACCCGCGGCCTGCGGCTATTGCCAGCCGCTGCGTCGGCCTCCGCAGCGCCGATCGGCGGGAGGGACGGGCACATTGTAGGGAGGCGGCGGCTGCTGCTGCGGCTGGTAGGGCACCGGGTGGCGCGGCGGTGGAGGGGCGGCAGGGGCGATGGGTGGTGTTGGTGGTGGCACGCCGCGGGTGGTGCCAGCGACGAGGGCGGTGTGTATGGCCAGCGCCTTGACCTGCTTCATCCGACGCTCCTCCAGCCGGAGGTATGCCACGAACTTGGCAAAGGAGGGCTCGGGGATGAGGGTGAGGTTCGCCGCAGCATTGCCGAAGTCCTCATTGAGGCCGCGGTGAGCGTGCTGAGAAGGAGATCATCATCAATCTTTGCGCCAATATCGCGGAGCTCGTCAATGAGAGTCTTGAGACGGCGACAGTAGTCGTCGACGGAGGAGTTATCCTGGTGGCATCCAAAAAACTCTTGCTGCAAAAAAAGCGACATTGAAGACGATTGTCGGTGAAGAGCCCGTTCAGCTTGGTCCACATGGCGTGGCGTCATCACCATCTTGCATGACCGTCTGAAACAGGTCCAGCGAGATGGTGAGGAAGAACCACCGGATGAGCGTGGCGTCGATGGTGGACCACTCATGAAACACGGACACGACGCTGGAGTCGACGAAGCCGTCACATGGTCGAGGAGGTTGTACTCCTGGAACACGAGGGAGAAATACGTCTTCCACGCGTAGTAGGAGGAGTCCGTCTGAGAGAGACGAACTGGAACCTGCTCGTAGATGTTGAGGTTGCGAATGTCGGCAACGAAGGTGTTGGAGGAGCCGGACGAGGTGACGGACGACATGGCGGCGGCTTGGTGGTGCGGCTGTGGCTAGGGTTAGGGTTTTGAGAGCGGCGGTGGCAGAGAGGTGAGGCGGCGGCTTTGGGTTGCGGGGAAGGGGGACGCGGGGCGGCTAAGGGAAGCGGGGGAGGCGGCGGATGAGGTGGTGGCGACGACGCTAGGGGGTTGCGGCTGCAGGGGCGCGGCGGCGTCGGCTGATGAGGCGGCGGCGACGAGAGGGGGGAAGGAGCAGCGACAGGGGGTAGCGCGGCGGCGGGGAGGAGGTAGCAGCGGCCGCAACGCGACGAGGGGGGCGGTGGCGGCGGCTGGGGCGGCGGCGGTGCAAAGGAGTGCGCGACGGCGGCGGTGGAGCGGAAGCTAGTGTTGTAATCTAAAAACTGATACCATGTATGATGATGAAATTGCATGATGTATTACTCAGGTGCAATCGCACGTATATATGATGTACAACAGTGGACCACGTCCTCAACTATACAAGAAAACTAGGAGGTGGGTCCAATACACAATATGCACAACACATATACTCAACATCAATGTCTTTGTCAATTCTGCAAGACCGCTGTCATGGCCAATGTAGATGAAGATGGTGATCCAACAAAGGAAGACCTTAATCTGATGAAAAGGATGGTAGAAACTCGAGGAGGAAGTCAGTAAGAAGGAGAAGCGAGAAGGGACGGCAGCCAAGATGATAGAAAGGTTTGAGAACATCATGGCAGAGGAGGGATGTGCCAAGCCTAATGAGGCAAAGGAGGAAAATAAGACCAATGAGTTTGACAAGTTTATCGAGGCACGCGTCAAATGGAGGGGACCGGATCCATGACGAACATTTGGGGCACTCGGTTGAATGACCGGCTCTCGAACATTCAGTGGACGTGCCCGCGGATGTTTGGGACGTCGGATTTGATGGACGAACCTAGTGCACATGCACGACGGCTGAACTACTCAACATGGGATTCCACTGCTAGCTAGCAAAATCACCAAGCTTCAACAGCCTTTCCTCAGGTTCCAAACTATAATAACACCGAATGCAGATACCTTCACGGGTTAATTAAACTACCATTTCGCCTTTGCATCACCCGTGCACAACAAAGCATCGATCATCACCCACGGGCGCGAGAGGGGCAAAAAAAGCGGCTTTTGACCACACGCGCGCACCACGCCTGTCTTGGCAAAATTACCAGGATGTTTCGTTTTGAACACTTTGGAAAATACAACATGAACAGTTCCTACACTTGAACGGTCCCAAAACAACAAATTACTACTCCTAGCAGTGGGAAGGAAAATGAAAATGCTGGACGGCATGGGGGTAAGATGTTGCAGATCCGCGAGACAGGCAGGGGCCGGGCCCGGGCAGCGGGCAGGCAGGCAGGCCGCTGCGGCATTGGCAGTTCGCCACACATGGGGAGGGACCCCAACCGAAATCCTTTTGACCCCGGGAAGAACAGCAGAACACGAGACGCAATTCAACCAGAACACGAGGCCGGACAAGGGCCAAGGCCCCATGGGACGGCAGGAGCTGTACATAGCTTGCGATGCACTCAAAGCCGCCCTCCGAGCACGAGCCGTACGCTGCGCCCGTCGAAGCAACAGTGCTCACCGGTCACCCGTCCGCGCGCACTAGCCACTGGCTAGCTAAGCCGAGACGGAGGCTACGGCGACGGCGACGGCGACGTGGGTTCGCTTGCTTCCCGACCGCGAGTCAGACAGCGCGCCGCGCGGAGGAGGAACAACGCCTCCCTCCCTCCTCCGCTTGTTTCTTTTGTTTTCCTGCCGTGTCGTGTCGCGTTGGTTTTTCCCAGGTCGAGTTCCCAAGGCCAAGGCCCAGGCCCCGTACCGTACGCCCGGCTCGGACATTCTTGCTTCAGGCCAGCTCGTAGTTACGCCTTCACTTGCTTGGCACGCAACCGCTCTCCCGTAAATTTCTGAAGGGACAAGCTGAGGCGACTGTTGCTTGTGGTTGCTGCTGATCTCTCTCGGGCATTGGGAAGCAGGTACTCCCTCCATTCCGTTTTATAGTGCGTATAGTTTCCAGCGGCAATACCAATGAGTGAGGTGGCACATGTACTTTGGTCTAATATACCCCTCCACTAACTCTGTCCAGCCCCATGTGCACATCACCTCAGCCACGTGTAATCCCGCCACGGAGAGAAATTGGAGGAAAAGTTCAGCGCATTCCCGCGTCCACGTCTGCGTGGCCAGCCCCACCCACGCCCGCTCAGCCTTTTCAAATTTGAATCAGCTCTCTAGGACGGGACCAAGAGTGTACTAGTACACCATTTTTCTCTCTGCATCTCATTTCTCTCTAGTTCTTCACCCTGCAATGGCACAGTTAGATTTAAACAACCAGATCAACTGGAAAGATGTCCAAGAAGACTACGGCGGTCTTGCCGGAGAGCTAGACTACGATCTGGAGCTGATTGTCTCGGATGAAGGTACGTCCTCTCTCCCTGCCGAGGTTCATATTTTTGTTCGTGCTCTCGTCTTCTTGCTGATCATTTGCTCACCACCTTGGTTTGTTGATTTATTTTGCCAGAGGACGAACCTCACGAGCATGTGTATGCTGAAGCTGAGCCTGGCCGTGGACGCGGAGGCGCCGGCCGCAGAGACGCCGGCCGTGGACGCGTAGGCGCCGGCCGCGGAGGCGCCGGCCGTGGATGCGGAGGCGCCGGCCGTGGACGCGGTCATGGCCAGAGCGGACGCGGACGAACGAGGTTGGGACTCACTGGAAGATCACCAACTGTTAGGTGGCAGGCTAGCCAACCTCCACTCGGTGACGTCGGCCTCGGCCAACCTTCCGTTCATGTCGATACTGGCATTGACTTGAATGTGGAGTCCGGTGGCGGCAGCGGCGGCGACGACGGACGTGGCATGCTTGGCATTGACTTGAATGTTGAACTTGATGTAGTCGACGCCGGAGTTGATGCTGAAAACGTTGAAGGAAACGACGAGGGACATCCAGCTCCAGCTGGTATGCATGCTTGTACTGGTTCATGCATACATGTGTGCTATGCATTGTGGATCATGCATGCTTGCACTGATCGCATACATGCGTACTGCTTCATGGATTCTGGATCATTCATGCATGTACTGGTTCATGCATGCATGTGTGCTGGTTCATGGATACTGGTTCATGCATGCTTATAGTGGTCATGTATACTGGATCATGCATGCTTGTACTGCTTCATGCATACATGTACTGGTTCCTGCATGATTGTTCATATAGTTAGCAATGTAATAAATGTATGATGCCACTTATTTGCAAATGAAGGCAAGAAAAAGAGAAGGCAGTACAAAGATGAAGAAAAGCAAAATCTATTTGCCATGATCTTGGAGAGGTCTTCTTTGGGTAAACTGAATCATGGAATTACTAAAGCTATTGCCGAAGAAACAAACATTCCTTTGCGAACTATACAACTGAGATGGCTGGAGGGAAAGAAGGCTGGTGGATTGCAGGGAGTCTTGAGCAAGAGGACCCAGAATTGTGGCCGCAAGAGGATTGCTTTCAATGAAGATGCTATAAAGGATATTGATCTAAGAAAAAGAACAAGTCTCCAAGATCTTGCTAATGAGTTGAACATGGCAAAGACTACCTTATTCAGGCGTTTGAAGGAGGGCAGACTCAGGCGGCATTCTAATGCCATCAAATCAACATTGACAGAAGAAAACAAGAGGGCTAGGGTTAAGTTTTGTTTGTCTATGTTTCAGCCACTAAGCATCCCACAACAGCCAACATTTGATGGAATGTACAATGTCATCCACATAGATGAGAAGTGGTTCTATCGCACTCGGAAGAATCAAAAATTCTATTTGGGTCTCAATGAGGAAGATCCGAAGCGTACCACACAAAACAAGAATTACATTGAAAAAGTGATGTTCCTTGCTGCGGTGGCGAGGCCTCGATATGATGATGATGGCAACATGACATTTGATGGCAAGATTGGCATATGGCCTTTTACATTCCTAGAGGAGGCTAAGAGGGATAGCAAGAACCGCGATGCGGGAACAATTGTTACTAAGGTGTTGCCGGCGGTGACAAGGAAAGTTAGCCAAGATTACATGGTGAACAAACTTCTGCCTGCCATTAAGGAGAAGTGGCCTACTTCGGAACGCGGTTATCCTATAATCATACAACAGGACAACGCCAAAACTCATATTCCCGTCAATGATCCTATGTTTTGTGCAGCCGCAATGGCAGATGGATGGAACATTACGTTGATGTGCCAACCACCAAATTCTCCCGATCTGAACATATTGGACCTAGGTTTTTTTGCAGCCCTACAAGCTTTATTTCAGAAGTTGTTCCCAGGTTCACTAGATGACATTGTTGCCAAGGTGCTCCAAGCATATGGAGAGTACCCCCCTGAGAGGAGCAACCGCATCTTCCTCACTTTGCAGTCCTGTATGCGGGAGATACTCAAACTTAATGGCAGCCAACACTACAAGGTTCCACACATGAGAAAGATGGCTCTAGCAGGAGCTGGTCTTCTCCCTCCTAGGTTACCATGTGATCCAGCAATTGTAAATGCCGCGATTGAGTTCCTAAATGCCACCATCTAGACATGGTCATTGTCTATGCATGCAGCTGTTTGCAATCTGGACATAGTTTGGGTTCAATGGATCAATGTAGTCTGGACATATTTTGGCAAGAAATGATCAATGAATCTGGACATATTTTGGGTTCACTTGATCATACTAGCAATCTGGGCATATTTTGGGTTCAAATGATCAATGTAATCTGGACATATTAATCAATGTATTATGGACGTGTTTTTTGTTTAGTTGATCAATGATAATTACCATGCATGAAACTGAGCTACTGAGGACAATAAGAAAAATACACATCATAGGACAATTCGTGCTACTGAGGACACTATCTACATTCACTTGAGAAACTACACACACCAACTTTTCAAACAAAATACTCATCACATCATATCACCATGTCCATGCATGCAACCAAATTTGAGGTGAACACACTCACATCAGATAACCAGGAATTAATAACCTGAGCATACTATCCCTTACCTCCATTGTTCGTTCATCGAGCGAGTCGCCTCCGTGAGCGGGCATGGAGTCAGGCACAAATAATACATCGGTCTCGACATCCTCGGGCGGCACCTCTTCACCGTCGTCGGTCTCGGCGTCCTCGGGCGACACCTCTACGCCGTCGTCACTCTGGGCATCCTCAGGCACCACATCTACGCCATCGCCGGTCTCAGCGTCCTTGGGCAACACCTCCTCACGGTCGTCACTCTCGGCATCCCCGGGCAGCAACTCTAAGTCATCGTCGGCCTCGGCGTCCACAGGTAACACGTCTCCGCCGTTGGTCTCGGCGCCCTCGGGCAGCAACTCTCCGACGCCGTCTGTCTCGGCGTCCTTGGGCAGCAACTCTCCGACGCCGTCGGTCTCGGTGTCCTCGGGCAACACCTCTTTGCCGTCCTGGGTCTCAGCATCCTCGGGTGACACTTCTTTTCCGGCCAAGATGGGCAAGCTCGATGTACTAAGGACATGCACGCCATTACTTGGACAACAACTGAGCTTGTTCCCGTACATGCATCCTGTTCCTGTACTTGGGCAGCCGCCAAGGACATGCACACCTTGTTGAATGAAACTAAGCGGCATGGGTGAGGCATCTTCTACACGGACGCCGACATCGGCATCCTGGGTCACAAGCGAACCTTGGTTGGTGTGGCTGACATCAAATCCGTTGACGTACTCCAGCAGGTCCTCCTTACTGAGGGCATCCAGCCAGTCTCCAGCGCAACCCTCGCCAGGGACCTCCTCCTCTTCTTCTCCCTCGGTGTCTTCGAATTCCCGCTGCCGCTTGCCAAATCGTTGAGCAACTCGTCCGTCCAGCTTGGGCGTCTCGCCTAGCAACAGCTCAATTTGCTGTATTGCCACCTTTGCCTCCTTCAACAGAGCCAGGACCTTCCTCCTCACCTCTCCCTCAACTCCTCCGCCCATGAAGACCGCCGCCTCCGCCACACCTCTCGGCCCAGATCTGTTGGACGGCTACTGATGTGAAGCGGAGAAGATCGATGAGAGAAGGAGAGGAAGCGTTGTGGGAGTTGGGGATCAGCAAGGGAGGTGGGGATCGATGGGGATCAGCGAGGAAGAAGGGAGATCGGTGGGGATCAGCGAGGTGGGGAGGGAGGTGGGGAAAGCAGCGAGAAGAAAGAGATAAGGGAGAGAGAGAGAGAGAGGCGAGCGATGCGGTGGGCTGGGTGGGGCGCTGGCTGTTCGATTAGGTGGGGGGCCATTTTCGTCCAAAATCGCTCGAGAAAGGAGATACGCACTACATTGTGGAATTTTTGTCAAAAACTTATACGCACTATAAAACGGAATGGAGGGAGTATAAGCAAAGCAGAGGCAGCATGCCGCAGGCAGGGGCGGCCAAAACAGAGAACGAAAGGACAGACACAGGCTAATCAAGCAGCGGGCCGGGGCGGAGGGGCTTTTGGTCTTTTGGACGGACGGACCAACCAAATCTAAACGCTGGCTACACTGTCTGCCCCTGTGGTACTGCGAGCTAGTAGTAACTCGCGAGTGGTACTGGTGTACCCCTAGTACACTGAGCACTGGCATGGGGTTTGAACTGTGACCGAGGGTACCAACAGTCTCGAGTTTGACAAAAAAAATCTTCTCCGCCGGAACGTGCCGGTGGAGCCCGCGCTCCAGTCGCCGGTGACGCGAACGCATCCGTGGTTAGCGTCCGGAGCAAGAACGGCGACGTAGCGATCAACGGGGCTGAGGTGGCGGCAGATAGATACGAATACGAGCGCACGCATCGGCACGTCCAAGCCGCTAAAAACACCCATCTTTTAACGCACGTGTCGACCCGGCCAACGACGTCCCGATCGGCCGAGCGAGCTGGAGCCGGAGAGACTGGAGACCGACTCCAACCGAGCAGATCGTAGGCTAATAAAGCTGGTGAGCAGGGGAGGGAGGGGCGCGCGAGAGGAAAAAGGACAGATACTGCACCAGCACTGCACGTCCTCGCACCGCTGCGATCGAGCCCAGCCAGAGATCGGGCCGGTCCGGCCCTGTGTACTGGAGTATCTAGCTCGGTGGCCTGGCCTGGTTCAAACCAAATCAAATCAAAGGAGGGGCAGCGTTGGAAAGACAAGAAAAAAGAGAGAGAATTCCCCGTCGCCTTCCTTCTTCCCGAAAGGACCACCCCATCCCTGCGGCTTGTCCATGCTCTCTGCTCTGCTCGCCCAACTAAAGACCTCCAAAAGAATAGACACGAAGGAGGAAACATGCCATCTTTTCATGTATCCTTCCTGCCCTTCTCCCTTGTTCGCCAAAGGGGTGGGCACGTACATTCGACATGCCCGCTTCAGTCCTTTTCCCGGCCGTGTGCTTGATAATAATAACAACCATTAAGTGAGCAGCAAGCTTCCGTTTCGATTTGCAAAATCACTCGCCCTTTACTGTTTCCCTTGTCGTGACGGTGGTGGAGGGCCCTGAATAGAAAGGCACATAGTCAAAAAGGCCCACGGTAAAAGAGGGATTTCCACCCACGCTCACGCTCACGCTCGCGCCCACCAGCCGCTCTGCTGCAGCGCACGCAGCGGCGCAGTACGCCCTGCGCCCGCGCAGCGCTGCGCTTCCCACGAGAAAAGAGCGCAAGTTTAACAACCCCCGAGCCAGCTTTCGTTTGTTTTCCTAATCTCCCGCTCCCCTTTTGTCAGGCGCTCCTCTCATGCCGTCGTCCGCCCGACTGTTGACCGCCGCGCCGAGCCCAACGGGCCAGCCCCGATCCAGCCAGCGATTCTTACAGCCCAAGACTCGGAAAGTTGCCAACTAATCTCGTACTACCAGCAAATCCAACTTAATTTTGCAGAGTTATTAAAAAAGGCAAGGTAAATCTCGCAATATATACGATGCGAAGCGCCAGCAAATTTCCGAAAATAATGCAGTTAATGTTGGGGGTGGTATGCTGCTGCGGCTGTGCTGCGCCCTGCCCCACATTTAATTGCGCGACGACCGACGCCTCGTAACGGAGGCGAGCAAATCGCGGCCCGTATCGGGAACCGACGCTCGCTCCAAACATCGCCGGCCGCCGGCCGGACGGGCGCGTCGTTTCATTGCCAGCCCGCTAGCTGCCCGTACGTTACGGTCCAACGTATACGTACTGTTAGTACTAATACTGATACATACACTCTTCTGTCTTTTCCGATCCTCTTCTCCTCTTCGCCTTCATTATTCATTCATTCACATAGAAATATATACGGAAATGCTTAACTCATAACACGATGATACTATTGCTAATTACTGATAACTTGGCTTCAGCGCTGGTGACAAAACCAGCGATGAACAAAGAGACTAATAACAGCCATCCCATTCTTTCACTCTCATCTAAACCCCTTCGAGGCTTCCCTCTTCCGGGGATTGTTCGGCGGCAGGCAGCTACACAGGCGAACGACAACATCATACTCTCTCTTCTCTCTCTCTAGAAAGCCAAAAAAGAAAAAGAAAAAGAAAAAATAACGAATGCAAACAAAATTTGACCGAATTAGGCGCCTAATTCGGTGTTTGTTTTACAATTGTTTCGCTAGATGACGGGGAGGGGATCGATTTGAAACAAGTCGGTGATATCTTCGAAAAACTCGTCCGCCTGCTGCAACGCCGCCGGAGACGGCGGGCACGGATTGTAGGCCGACAACGAGCAGTCGCTGGAGAATGTGAAGGCCGGCTCCGGGAGGTTGGACAGGAAGTCCATCGGCGGCTCCGCGAAGTCGGAGAGGAGGTCGAAGTCGGTGTAGAGCGGGGCCAGCTCGCCGGCGAAGTCGTCGCCGGAGAACGAGCAGCCGAAGACGCCGCTCGACTCGTCGGTCTCGGTGGTGCTGGAAGACGACGACGGCTTCTTGGAGGCGTCGTCGTCCACGGCGGCGGCCAGGGTGGACTGAGGGAAGGAGCGGAGGACGGAGGTCGGGGACGCGGCAGCGACGTGGGACTCCTCGCACGAGTCGTAGGAGGTGGCCGAGGAGGAGCCGTTCTTGGAGCCCGCCGGTGGCTGCGGAAGGCGCTCCGCGACCTCGGCGGGGACCTCCATGTCCTCCCCGTCCTCGGACTGCTGGAAGTTGACGGTGGCGTCGGGGCCGCGCAGCTTGATGGCGGCCGAGTCGTAGACCTTGGCGGCCTCCTCGGCGGTGTCGAAAGTGCCAAGCCACACGCGCACGCGTCGCCACGGGTCGCGGATCTCCGCGGCGTACTTACCCCAAGGACGGCGCCGGACGCCGCGGAACCGCCGCTCGCCGCCGGCCTCGGCCTTCCTCTTCCTCACGGGAACCATCACCCTGGGCCTCGTCGTCGCCGTCGCCGACGCGGCCTTGGCCACCGGCGCCGACTCCTCCACCTTAACCTGGACCGCGGGCTGCAGCCGGATCTCCTGGACGTAGCGCTTCACGCGCCGGCGCTCGCCCTCCTCCTCATCGCTCGAGGAATCGGTGGCGTCGAAATCATCGCAGAACACCCTCACCATCTTGGGCTGCTCGACGCCACCAAACCCCTCCTTCCCCTTAGCCGACGCCGCCACCGAACGCGACGTCACCTCGACGTGCTCCGTCCTCTTCACCGCCATGAAAAACTCCTCCATGGGCCACATCGAGGAAAGGAAAAAAAACTCACCCTAAAACTCCACTCGCATTTGCCTGCGCCCCAGACGCGGCCTACCCAAAACCCCTCAAGAATCCCGCTAAAACCCAAGGCAGGCTGGGCAAAGGCACCGCCGCCGGCGAACTCCTGCACGGAGGAGGGGTGGAGGGGAAGGCGAAAAGCAAAGGGCTTTTGGCCTGGAAGGAGGGGAGGGGAGGAGGCGATGAGGGAGGTGCTGTTGAGATTTTTTGGGGGAGGATGGAGAGGGGGGAGGGTGATGAAGAAGGAATGGGGAATGGAGTTGCTGCTCTCGCTGGGCTCGGCTGGGTGCGTGCGGGGGACGTGCGGCGTCCTGTTGTTTGATGCTCCTGGCTCGGAACACATCGGCGGTCCTGCCTTTATAGGATTGCGGAAGCCCATTTCCGGAAAACCGGAGCCTTTTTTTATTCACCCCCTGTTTTCTTCCTTTTCTATTTCTCTCCTGCCTTTCGTGTCACCTTTCCTGCCCCTGCCCCAGCCCCTTCTGCTGCTTTCTTTTCCACTAGAAAGAAGAAGGAAAGAAACGCGAATCTGAATCGATTTTTCACGGGGATTTTTCCGTCGGTAATTTTTAGAAGGTGAGTAAATGCGTTGCCTGGCTTACAGCAGTAGGATTCTCACTGGCGGCAGGACATTTTACGGAGGCAGTAATTCTGCCGGACCCGCGTGTAACTGGCGGTCCAGCGAATCGGTCATAGGTTCCACGGCTAGTAGCGGCTCAACGTTTTTGCCCGGCCCCGCCGGTCAGGGGAGTAAAGGGTATCCTACTCTGTCACGCGGCCACTCGACTGGCGTGGATGCGGCCCCACGTGTCAGCGGACTTGTGGTAGGGGCTCACGTGAGCGGGGAGGGTTTAATTGTGCTCAAATCATTCCTGGCGACCAGCATGCACACCATGTTTACCTGAGGGGTAAATTGGGGAGTATATTATTTTCTGAAAAGAAGAGAGAATTCTTAGAAAGAGGGTGATGCCACGCATAGTTTTTGTTGGAGATTTTCTTGCCTCGTTTCCTCTTTCTGTTGATAGGCTACTTGGGTGCCAAGGCAAAGAAAGGGTGCCTATCCTCATTTCAATTGCGAACTTCGAAATATGGGCGTTTGCAGCACGTGGGATTATGACACGTTGAAATAGGTGCTCATGGACAGTATTTAGCATACTTTTGTGTGTGGGATATATGTTGCCCATCACCCATTTTGCCACTATTCATAATGTTCTGTCCTTAGATGGACATCCGAGAAGTGTTAAGCGCTAACGGGCTTCATATGATGTGAAAGCTGGAAATATGCTTTTTTTTTTTTAGGATTAGAAAGTTCACTTGCAACTTTGCTCATGGTCATGGACTTATACTTTGCTAATTTATGGTCAATATATATTTTCGAGGGTATCATTTCTTTAGTAAGGGGCCAATAATTCCTTGTTACCATGGTTATGGATATGGAAGACGGCGACCTAACCAAAAATTGGATTCAATTTTGAGAAATAATTCAAATTCTGGTGACCACTCCCTCACCATGACTATATGCATAATAGTTGGTCTAGCCGGAAATTAGGGGGGGCGGGGGTCGGTCGGTAAGTCGTAATGAGGTTACGAGGCAACACAGTACCAGGCCCCACATCAACATTTGACAATGGCCAACATGATGAATTCAAAAAAATGCTTAAGATGTAAACAAATTAAATAGCTAGATCGTTAGTGTCTCTTGATAATTAATGTTATGAGTGTGTATGGTATTACGACGGATTGAGACAATTCATTTTCGTCCGTTGAAGGGTCGAACTAGCGACAAGTACAGTTGGATTCAGTAATGACATCAGTTACAATTCCAAATAACTAGGGTCGTGAAATAATAATGCAAGACGCGAGAATTGCATGAGGACAGCTAAGTACACATTTAAAACAAGGGTACTACAGGTATGCCAGTGGATCGTGACAATTCATTTTTGGCCGATGGATGATCGAACTAGCGACAAATATAGTTTGACCATATGATGGCATCAGTTACAACTTCAGATAAAACAAGACCATGACAGCTCCACTAGGATAAGTGAGTAAAATGAAGAAATTTATGGTAGCACCCTGGATCGTGACAATTCATTTTCGGCCGATGAACGCTGCAACTAGCGACAAATTTAGTTTAACTCTATTATGGCATCAGTTAGAACTTCAAATGACTAGAGACCGTGAAACAATAATAAAAGACCGTGAGAGTTGCACGAGGACAAGTGAGTAAAACGAAGCAACATGAGAATAAAACAACTCCAGAAAGAAAAAACATGCATGTAGCGTTGTCCATGGTGGCTCGATGAGTTGTTCGAAAAGTGATGAAGGGAGTGACGGTGTCCTGGACTAAGGGGTACTAACCTATACGACCCATAGTCCATGGGACGGGCTTATGGCCCACCGATCACCAGACGGAAGGACTACCGAAGCTACGAACCTCGACGTGACCAAGATGGAACCCTCTGAAGACTTGGCATGCACTTCAAGGACTACTCTATAGCCGACGTGTTGGCAACCGACCATGTGTGTAACCTAGGTATCCCCGATGCATATATAATCCGAGGGGATTAGTGTTTACATACATGATTTCCAGCCATATGGCTTAGAACACAACCGTACGATCTGGAGGTAGATCATCTTGTACTTTGTACTCCATGGCATCAATACAACCAAAGCAGGGCGTAGGGTTTTACCTCTTCGAGAGGGCCCGAACCTAGGTAAATATCGTCTCCCTCCATTCTTGAGGACACTTGGGAATCATCGTCTAGCCACTTTCATCATGTTTATTTGATTCGCGTTCACTACTTTCATAATTTGATATGTGGGTGGATCTGTGCTTGGGTATTGTTCTTACTTGAGCAAGCCTCCCGTTTATGATTACCCCCTCTCACAAGCATCCGCAACTAGGAAAGAAGAATTAAGATAAGTCTAACCATACATTAAACATATGGATCCAAATCAGCCCTTTAAGGAATAGCGCATAAACTAGGGTTTAAGCTTCTGTCACTCTAGCAACCCATCATATACTTACTATTCCACAATGCCTTCCCTTAGGCCCAATTATGGTGAAGTGTCGTGTAGTCGGCGTTCACATGACACCACTAAAGGAAGCAACAACATACATATCATCAAAATATCGAACGAATACCAAATTCACATGATTACTTATAACCGGATTTCTCACAAATCATATTCATGTTCAAGATCAAAGGGGTATACACATATTATAAAGGATCTAAACATATAATCTTCCACCAAATAAACCAACTAGCATCAACTACAATATGTAATCAACACTACTAGCAACCCATAGGTACCATTCTAAGGTTTTGGGACAAAGATTGAATACAAGAGATGAACTAGGGTTTGAGATGAAATAGTCACTACAAAGAAACCACTTCCATGATGATTCATGTTTGTCACAGTAGGTCACGTTTTCTGTCATGCATGTACATCTATGATAGAATCTAGATAGTCATACATGTGTTGTCGTAGAAGTGTTCCATGACAATACCAAACTTATCATCACGGAAGTGTTTTCTTCCATGACGATAAATGACGCGTCATTGAAGTGCTTTCATCAAGGGTAACCGACACGTGGCATCCATCGTAACGGGGTGCCGTTAAGCTACCAGGTCCCGGTTTGGATCCGATAACCCGTTAACAACCCAGATCAATGGGGATTTTCCACATGTAAAATTCTCAATGGCCAGAGGAACCACGTGTCGGTTCAGCGTTGGGACAGATGTCATCCACTCGTTGGACGGGAGGCGCCTATGATACGTCGACTCGTGACACGGCCCAATAGAGACCCATTTAGGTGAAAAGGTCGGCCCGTTTGACTTGGTCAAAAGGTAGTGGGCCGACCCATAGAAAGCCTTTTAACGACGTGTTCGCGTATAGCCCATTTACAACCAGCTAACTCACGACCCGTTATGGCCTATCTGAATTAGGCCCAGTAGCGTCATTTAGGCCGTCCAATATGATTCCAGCTCGTAGTAACTTCCGGTCCATGTATGGCCCATGACGTCTTTCGGTCCATCCGAGGGCCTTTGTAACTCTGGCCCATTAAAGACTCGTGGTGAAACTGGCCCATAATGAACAGTGTATCGCTTTATATGCATTAATGACCCATTATTCTGTTGGGACGTTTCTAGCCCGTGTTAACTTTCGGCCTTCTAAGGGCCCATTTTTTCTTGGGCTCATTTCCAGCATTCGGTTACTTACGATCCGTTATTGGCCTATTCCACTTGTGGGTCAAATTCAGCCCATGGTTATAGTCGGCCCGTTTGTGGGCCGTTAACCCATTGGGCTGTGTTGGGGATATAACTATTAGGTATGACCCGCCCAGGAGGGGCCGGGTTATACCTATGACGATTCATAAAGCCCAAGACGATACTTGAAGATGGCAATTTAGTTAAGGGCCCAAAGCCCAAAGGCGACTTAAGGCCCGTAGAGATAAACTGTCATATGTATATAACTTGTATTGTAAGGCAGGAATAGAGAGAGACCGAGCCGGACATTGTTTATGAGCCGGGCGGGACTCTGTGAGCCGCTGGGCATCGACCTCTGTATATAAAGGGACGACCCGGCGGTGGTTCGGGACAAGTAACATCAGATCGAGAACTAGGTCAAGCGGATTTGCTCCCTGGTAATCGAGAGATAAGCAATCCCACCTCAAACTGGATTAAACCATTACCTTCACTGCAAGGGGCCAAACTAGTATAAACTCTCGTGTCCTTTTTCCCGTTTTAACCCCTTTAAGCTTTCTAGTTGCGATGGCTCCACGACTAAGTCCTTTCACTAGGACATCTACCGTGACAATTCCACGACAGCTGGTGCCCACCGTGGGGCTACCGCACGGTGGATTTGAGTTTTTGAAGGGCAGCTTCGAAGGGCTCAAGGGATATGCTATGGGCCGGATGACCAAGAGTCGTCGCGGCAAGCTCTACATTGACGATGCAGGCTGGGGCCCTGACGCCGGCTCAATTGAGTATGGGTACCGGATCCCCTTCGGCGAAATCCACGTCTTCATCGGCAAGATCGGCGAGCCGGGCCCTAAGCCGGACATCTGCACCGACATCATCGAGACGGCTCAACGTGCGAGAACCGCCCGACCTCAACCCATTGTGAAGCATGCCTTTGTGGGATGCATCCATGGAGGGGAATTTTCAGAAGGATCTGTGTCCGGCGGTGAGACAGCTATCTACTCTGATGGTGAATCGTCCACGGGTGAGACGGATTCGTTGTATCAACTGCAAGATGGCAGGCTTGGGGGGCTGTTTCGATGGCAGTAGTATTCCGGACCCCTTTGAGCCGCTGAGCAGAGTTGGGATCTTCATGGCTGGCACGCAACCCAGGCAAAACTCTATGGCTGCGGCAGCAATGACTTCCGGGTCAGTAGCGGTGACAGCAGCCGGGGTAGGCGGCCCTGCGCGCCCGCCAGCTCAGCTTCTGATGGCTTTAATGGATAAGATGACCGCTCTGTTAACCGCCATGGTCAATTCGGCGGATCAAGCTCAACATGATGCGGAAGTGGCATAGTTACGTGAGGAGGTAGCGCAAGCCAAGGAAAACCTGGCGGCAGAGGACGTCAGGATGGCCGCAGAGCGGGCGACTTTGGATGCTCGAGCCCAACAGATTCAATCAGAGTCTCTCTAGCTTACGATGGATCTGAACGCGTCAAATGAGGTCATGAGGAGAAGGCACCAGAAGGCTCAATCCCGTCTGCCTCCGGTTTATGATCCTAGAAACCTCTTCCGCACACCCGGTGCAGGGCCCAGTAACCCACCAGAGGTAAACCGGGTTGCAACGCCCGGGGCTGGGACGCCGGTTCAACCACGTGTGACGGAACCCCCTCGTCTGAATACAGCTCCACCTTACTATGTAGCAACACCACCGGGTCATTATTCTAACCCTTTGGAGAACATGATCGCTACAGCGGCACGATTGGCGGCTTTCCCGATGGATGGCGACTCTCCGACAGTGGTTGAAACACGAAGGGTCAGAAAATTTCTTCAGGCGGCTTTGGCGCAGCAGGAGGCATACTCTTATAGTCGAGACAGGATTCATTCGACCCCTCACCCAAGCCGGAGCCTGAGCTATAGCAGGCACATGGATTCAGCAGCCATTTCAACCAACGCCCGGCGTCATGACGAGCCGTGCGGGCATGACGCGGCGTGTGATGGAGTTCCTAACTTGGTTGATCAGGACGGGATATGTCAAGAGGCTGAGCGGGCGGCTCAGCAGGCGGCTCAGCGGGCAGCTTACCGGTCTTTTCCGGTTTATCGACGACTTCAATTGAAGCAGGCGTGACCACTAGGACCGGGGGCGTACCTTGTTTGGTGTCGGCTCTGCATAACGAGCATTTGCCCAAGGATTTCAAGGGACCTCGAAAGGTGGCTAATTACACGGCCGACTTACAACCTGGGGCATGGATCGAAAGCTACGAGATGGCCATTGAACTACTGGAAGTCAGTGACGCTGCAATGGCCAAGTACTTCACCATGATGTTGGATGGAACGACCCGTACTTGGTTGAAGGGGCTCCCACCTAACTCCATCGGTTCATGGGCAGAGTTGAAGTCCTGGTTTATTCAGAACTTTAAGGATACATGCAAACAACCCATGTCGATTGTGTACTTGACTAATTGCAAGTAAGAGGAGGGTGAATCCACGACCCATTGGGTGCGCCGGGTCAAGGCCATAATACATTCATGTGATAAGACGGATGCCGGCTCTGTAGTCTTAATGTTGGAGAAAAATTGCCGTTTTGAGCCTCTGAAACAGAAGCTGGGGCGGATCAAGCGCTATTGTAATGACATGGGACAACTGATGGCGGCTCTAGTCAAATACACTAACTCTGATAGTACCAAGGATCCCGAGTCTGACAATGAGAAGACAGGGAATGGAAAGAACAGCGGCAACGCTAAGGGTCCTCAGCATAACCCGACAAATCAAGGAGGTAATAATAAACGTAAGGCTGCTGTAGCTCAGAGTTTGTGGCTAACACCAATGCGCAGGGCAACAATCAACGGCGTAAGGGGAGACCACCTCCTCGGTCTGGCGGGTCAGGTCCCACTCTTGAGCAGTTGCTAAATGAGCCCTATCCAAGGCATGGTACTCACTAAAAACCGGCCACTCACCTGTGGAAGGATTGTACGATCATGAAGGCTTTCAAGAACTCTAACATGTTTTATAGCAATCATGGGTCGGGCGGCGGCTCAGTCGGCGGCGGTTTTCATGGCCCGGGTGGTGGTTCTAATTCCATCTTTCAAGGCCCTCAAGGTAATCAGGGTGGTTACAATCAGCAATCTGGCCAAGGAGGTCTACAGCAGCAGCAATCTAGATATCAGAGTAGTCCAAAGCAGCTAAATAGTGGACAGTATCATGTGTTTACCACCAGTTTGTGCAAACGGGACCAGAGGCTTCATAAGAGGGATGTGAACGCTGTTGAGCCGGCAGTTCCTCGTTATTTGAGATGGTCTGAGCAACCTATTCTGTGGAGTAGGGTGGATCAGCCTCCCCGGGTTGATAATCCGGGTAACTTGGCCTTGGTGGTGCCACCTCAGGTTGGAGGATATAAATTCACTAAAGTGCTCATGGATGGAGGTAGTAGCATCAACATCCTGTATTTTGAGACTTTCCGTCGCATGGGGTTGCCGGATAAAAATCTTAAGACGTCCAACACTGTTTCCCATGGAGTGGTGCCTGGTAAGTCGGTGTACCCAGTGGGTAAGATTGAGCTGGAAGTGTCCTTTGGAGATGAGCATGATTCCAAGGCTGAGAAGTTAACTTTTGAGGTGGTCAAAATCAAAAGCCCGTGTCACGCTCTGTTTAGGCAGCCGGCTTATGCAAAGTTCATAGCACGGCCATGTTATGTTTATCTGCAGCTTAAGATGTTAGGTCATAAGGGAACCATCACAGTGCATGGGAGTCGAAAGATAGCCCTAGAATGTGAGGAAGGCAATGCTGCTTACGCTGAGTCTGTCTGTGCAACAGACGAGTTGAATTTTACAAGGATAATGTTGACCCGGCGGACATGGCGTCTTTGAAGAAACCAACCATGAAGCATGAACTGGTGATGAAGTTTAAATCGTCCGACGACACCAAGCTTCTTGATTTTGTTCTGGGCGACTCATCTAAGCAGTTCAGTATCAGTGCTAACCTGGATCCCGAATAGGAATGCGTGCTCATCGAGTTCATCCGTGGGAACCGGGACATCTTTGCATGGAAACCTTCTGACATGTCGGGTGTACCGAGAGAACTCGCTGAGCACACTCTCAATATTGATTCAGAATTTGAGCCGATTAAGCAGTTTCTTCGGTGGTTCAATGAGGAGAGGCGCAAGGACATTGGTGAGGAAGTGGCCCGGCTCTTGGCGACCGGGTTCATTGTTGAAGTTTTTCATCCAGAGTGGTTGGCTAACCCGGTGCTAGTGCTTAAGAAGAACGACACCGGCGTATGTGTGTGGATTACACAGAATTAAACAAGGCTTGTCCGGTTGATCCTTTTGCTCTCCCTCGTATTGATCAAATGATTGATGCTACGGCGGGTTGTGAGCGTTTGAGCTTTTTGGACGCTTATTCTGGTTATCATTAGATCAAAATGGCAGTTAAGGACCAGGAGAAGACGGCTTTTATTACTCCTTTTGGAGCCTTCTGCTATGTGTCCATGCCTTTTGGGCTCAAGAGTGCCCAGGAGACTTATCAACGATGTGTGCAGAGTTGTCTTCACAATCAGATTGGGCGCAATGTTCATGCTTATGTGGACGACATTGTGGTGAAGTCCAGGGAGAAGGAGACTTTGATAGATGATTTGAAGGAAACCTTTGATAATCTCCAGGTCTACAAGATGATGCTTAACCCGGCCAAGTGCGTTTTGGTGTGCCAGATGGCAAGCTTTTGGGTTTTCAGGTTTCTAACAAAGGCATTGAGGCTAACCCAGAGAAGATCAAGGCCATCACCTCTTTGGCTAAGCCGGTGTGTGTCAATGATGTTCAGCGTTTGGCGGGTTGTATTGCTACCTTAAGCCAGTTAGGTGAGAAGGCTATACCGCTGTATCAGATGATGAAGAAAATGGGCAACTTTGTCTGGAGTGATGCTGCTAATGCTGCCTTTGAAGATTTGAAGAGGCAGCTAGATAAGCCGCCGGTTCTTGCTGCTCCCATTGATAAGGAGCCATTATTGTTATATGTGGCTACTAACACACGTGCTGCCAGTGTGGCCATTGTGGTGGAGCGCAAGGAGGCTGGCAAAGAATATCCAGTTCAACGGTCGGTTTACTATATCAGTGAGGTTCTTATTGAGTCCAAGCAGAGATATCCGCATTGGCAGAAGCTTGTTTATGGGGTGTTCACGGCCAACCGAAAGATTAAGCAGTATTTTCTGGGTCATCCCATCACTGTGGTCAGTTCTGCTACTTTAGGAGATATCATTCAAAACAGAGAAGCCACAGGACGAGTCGCCAAGTGGGCCATTGAACTTGGGCCTCATGGTTTAAAGTATGTGCCACACACCGCCATCAAGTCTCAAGCACTGGTAGACTTCATCAACGATCGGACAGAGCTGCAGATGCCTGAAGAGAAGCCGGACAACACGTATTGGACTTTTCACTTTGATGGGTCCAGGCAATTGGAGGGCTCGAGGGCTGGAGTTGTTTTAGCTTCCCCTCGAGGTGACAAATTTTGTTATGTGCTAAGGTTGATGTTTCCCTGTACTAACATTGCAGGAGAGTATGAGGCCTTGCTCCATGGTCTTCGGATGGCTAACGAGATGAGCTTAAGCCAGGTAAGGTGCTTTGGCGACTCAGATTTGGTGGCTCAAAAAGTCTCGGGCAAGTGGGATTCCAAGGATCCCCTCATGGCGGCTTATCACCGTGAAGTTGATGCCATTGCCGGACACTTCAAGGGTTATCAATGGAACACATCAATCGCAGAAAGAATGAGGCGACTGATGCTTTAAGCCGGCTGGGATCTCAGCGTAAGCTGGTGCCACCTAACACTTTCTTGGATATTTTGCATAACCCTTCTTTCAAGTTACGTACAGAGTAAGACTTGGTTGTTCCTGACCCGGAAGCACAATCGGTGGCGGCTCTTCACGTCATCCCAGATTGGACAGTGCCATATTTGGCTTACATGACCCGGGGCAAGTTGCCTGAGGATGAAACCTTGGCTAGGCAGATAACCCGGCGGTCTAAGTCAATGGCAATTGCCAATGGTGAGTTGCATCATCGCAGTATCACTGGGGCTTTTCAGCGTTGTGTCTCTCCTGAGGAAGGTCAACAAATTCTTCATGAGATTCATGAAGGAGATTGTGGCCATCATGCCGTTTCAAAGTCCCTTGTGGCCAAGGCTTTTCATCATGGATTTTATTGGCTGACGGCTCATGCTGATGCAGAGGATCTGGTTAGTAAATGTGATGGTTGTCAGAAATTCTCACGACGAGCTCACGTGCCGGCTCAAGAATTGAGGATGATTCCAATTACTTGGCCGTTTGCAGTCTGGGGACTCGACATGGTTGGGCCTTTCAAAAGGTACAAAGATAAAAAGACCCACCTCTTGGTGGCGGTTGACAAATTCACAAAGTGGGTTGAGGCAGAGCCAGTTAGTAAGTGTGACACAGCCACGGCGATTCAATTCATGAAAAAGGTGATCTTTCATTTTGGCTTTCCACACAGCATTATAACTGGCAATGGTACTAATCTGTCCAAGGGTGCCATGGAGGAGTTATGTCAACGTGAGCATATCCGGCTTGATGTTTCATCAGTAGCTCACCCCCAATCCAATGGTCAAGCTGAAAGAGCCAATCAGGAAATCTTGAAAGGCATCAAGCCCCGGCTTATGGTTCCTTTGCGATAGACGCCAGGTTGTTGGGTGGAGGAGTTACCTTCTCTGATATGGAGCATCAATACTACCCCCAATAGGTTTACGGGTTACACGCCTTTCTTCATGGTTTACGGAGTAGAGGCGGTTCTACCTAGTGACATCCGTCATGACTCACCCTGCGTGGCGGCTTATGTTGAATCTGATAACGAAGATGCCCTCAGGATGAACTTAACCTATTAGATGAAAAGCGTGACTTGGCAGCGGCCCGCTAGGCGATTTACCAACAGGACCGGCACCGTTATCACAGCCGCCGGGTTAAATCCAGAACCTTTCAAGAAGGTGACTTCGTGCTCCGGCTCATCTAGGATCAAATGGATGCACAGAAGTTATCCCCACCTTGGGAAGGGCCCTTAGTGGTCAGCAAGAATTTGAACAACGGGTCATACTATCTTATTGATGTTCGAGAGCACAAAGACTCGTGTAAGTCGGAGGAGGAGACCCGCCGGCCGTGGAATATTGCTCATCTTCGGCCTTACTACACTTGAGCCACCGGCTCTCATGATGTACATATTTTTGACGATGTATATATTATGATAAGTAATAAAGCAGGACCTTTGTCCTTTTCATCCTCAATGATCATATGTCTTCATCATCATAATTCCAAAGACCAATTGGGTGTTGATCATATTCAAATCACAGCTTTAACCCTCTTGGCCCGGCTCATGATCGTATTTGAACATAGCCGCTAGAAAACTCTCATGATCACTTGGGGCCTTCCTGTTCAAACATAGGTCGTATTCGAACCAAAGAGAACATAGTTGTCGGTACCCTCTTGATCGGCACAATGCCAAACCCACTAGGGGGCTTCTTGATCATATTCGAATCATAGCTTAACCCCTTTTGGGTTCGGCTTTGATCGTATTCGAATCAGAGTCGTTAAAAAACTCTCAAGGTCATTTGGGGGCTTCCTGTTCAAACATAGGTCATATTCGAACCAAAGAGAACATAGCTATCAGTACCCTCTTGATCGGTGCAATGCCAAAACCACTAGGGACTTCATGATCGTATTCGAATCCTAGCTTAACCCCTTTTGGTCCGGTTTACTGATCATATTCGAATCAGAAGCCTCGATTTTTTCTCTGTTTGGCTTAAGTTTTTTGAAAACAATCTTTGGTTTTATCTTGAGTCCTTTTTGTTACGATCTAAGGCATATGTATGTGGTTTCTATTTAACTCGGCCTGGCTTCGGACGATAAGTCGCCAGCATATGACAATCATCAAAACATTTGGAAGTGTTGGCTTCTAAAGATTGGGTTATCACCCTCACTGTTCAGGTCACATTAACTGGAGTGCAAATTCAAATATCGCAGGTATGATATTATAGTTGTGTTTCAGAGATATGATTCATAACAGACTTATCTATGACTCCTTTTTTCCATATTAATGGTTATATGTAAGATATTATGACCCGCCCTGCGGTAAACCGCCAAGGGCTCTTGTGATCTATTTCTATGTGCATGATAGTTTAAGGACTTTCTTACGCATAAGGAGAACAGATGATAAATATAATAAGGGTGAATATAAGACGGTGGCTTAACAGTGTTGAGCACCAAAATGTGCATGGTGGCACGACAGAGCAAAGTCATTTCTACCCTATTACATGACTCCCCGAGTCCAAATGATTAAATTGTTTTGCAGAAGGCTACAAATATGAGCCGCCCGGCGGATCAGTTCTCTTGTTGGCCTGAAGCTTCTGGATTAACCCTCTCCGCTCCTTCGTCCTATTCCCTATGCTGGAAGGTTGATGATGACTAGTCAATGCCACTCAAACCTTCAAATTCAGCTTCATCATCAATTAGCCCGGCCGGGTCAACTTCAGGGGCGAAGGTATGCTTACGAATTGGGGGGATCAGGCTTGTCACTTTGTAATGCGGCATCGGCATCCTCTTATTTACTGCGTCATAAGCCGGATGGTACTTGGCGAGGTCCGTCTCATCGGCAATCAAACTGGCCACAGGCCGTATTTCCTTCACACAAGCAGCGAAGTCCTCCTGCTCAAATGAAGTACCATCCTCCTTAAGGCTTGGATGCCCAATGGCGATGTCGGCTGGGTCTAATTCTGGTAGCCATGCCTTGGCCCGGCTTAAGGCAGCCACGGTTCTGGCTCTCGCAGATTCCGCTTTAATTCATTGAACCGCTGGGGCAACATAGAAAGTTTCTTCAGTACATCAACCAGGAGTGTGGGGGCTTTGTTTGACAGAGCAACTGTGGCTAAGGCACACTGAGCTCTAGTGTAAAGTTGTTCCATGAGCGTGTAAACCGCCTTCAGCTTCACCAGCATGTCCTGGTTGAGGTTGGTGCTCCTGGGGCCTGCATAGCAATAGCAGATGAGTTAAATGACAATTTATATGACCATCAAAAATATTCAACACTTGACACTTGTAGGGCGACTTACCAAAGATTGTTGAGACCATCTGAGACACATGGCGTTTTAAGCCGGATAGTTCAATGGTCACCTCTTCAAGAGCCGCCTCTGCTTTTTCAGCTCGTTGGGTTAAGGCAATTTTTTCGTCAGGCCAGGCCTTTTTCTCAACCTCAAAGTCGAACTTCAATTTCTCTTGTTCAGACACACTAAATTCAAATTTGGAATTTGCCCTTTGGGTTTCAGTCTCCTGTGACTCCAGGCGGTTCTTCAATTCAGACAGCTCTGATTGAAGTTGAGTAGTGGTGGTCTGTACAAATACCGGGTTAAAATCATGAATATTAGCGTACAATATTAAGTCCCAAGCCTTTTGCAAGCAACAACACTTGGCACTTGGGGGCTAATGCCTACCGAAAGTTTGTTTAAGTGGCGGCTTATGAGAATAAGTCCCAAACACTTTCAAGCAAGAGTACTTGGCACTTGGGGGCTAATGCATATTGCTGTTAAAAGCTACACAAGTATTGTTTCTACACAAGCATATGAAGGACCGACTCATTCATGCTGATTAAACCAGCCCTTGGGGACTACGCATTAAGCCGGATTTTTAAGGATTCTTCCAAAGGATATTACTGATGCTCATAAGTTTGTTCTAAGTCTACAGCATATTCATCATAAGCAATAAACTTGGGGGCTGGCATAGTAAGGTTAATTCAATGAAGGGAAGAATTTATACCTCAAATTTCGGGTGCATCTGCTTCACCATATCAACTTCAAGGTCATGGCTGCTATGCACTTGGCTAAGATAGCCAGAAAAAACTTCGCCAATGCTCATTTGAGTATAATCAGCAACATAAAATCTAACTTTACGTCACTCGATGTGCTCCTCCTTGGCAGAACACTTGGCCAGCATAGTGGGTCTCCCCGGCTCAGTATAGCTGGTCTTGGTAATTTCCACATCAACATCTTGTGGGTCTGCTGTTTTAGCCAGGCTTGAGGCTTCAGGATTCACAGAGCCGTCGGCGGCTTGTTCGACGGGCGGGTTAGCAGTCATCGTTGGCGTATCATGAACCGGTTCAAGCGGTGGCTCAGAGGCTTCAGGCGCGGCCGTCTGAAGCTCCGGTTCATTCATGGTTGGCTCTTCGGCCGGTTTGCTCTTCTTCACCCTCTTGTTGGGCTTTGCTTTTCCGCTGCATAAGATCAAAAAGGTCAGTACAAATATAAAGGGTTATAACGAGTACAGAATAAGCAAATTGTCATTACCCTGGAGCGGTCTTAAAAGATGGCACGTTGGACTAGATTGAGTCGCCGGAAAGATGTGAGGTTTCCTGATAATTTGAGTCAGAAGAATTGAGTGGTTGACGAGTGAGACCCGCAAAGGATAAAAAAGGTTTAAGTTGGAAGTGATCTCGTTCCGGCGTTTCCTTGGTGTATTCGGTAAGCCGGAGGAGAGTTCCGCATCTTTGCTGGTCCCGGTCTGCCTCCAGCTCTCGTGAATCTCTCGCTTCAAAAGAAATTGAGGATCCTGATAAGCTAAGGGATGTGAAAATCTTACTTTATGGGTTACTCTTCGGATTTTTTGTCTTGCCAAAGGCTCGGAGTCGGAGGAAATAATATTTACCTCTTCTTCCATTCCCTAACTCGTTCCCGTGTCAGCCTGATGATAATCAGTGTCAATAAGGTGATTGAAAAAGGAGCGAAGAGAGTCGAGGGCTACCTTCGACTCAAAAGAGTCCGCCAATTGAAGCAATTTAGAAGCGCTGGGATTTTTTCCTCTTTTCTTGGCGGCGGCTTTCCTAGCGGCTCTCTTGGCTTTCCTGGCTCTCTTTGCAGCCTCATGAACATACTTTTCTTCCAAAAAAATTCCCCAGCCTGTGAAAATCAGCAAAGGTTTGGTAAAGACAACATCTAGGCTGAAGGTAAATTTACTTAGTTTGGCGGCTTACCGCTGGAGCTGGGTTAGCTTTGCAGAAAGGGCTTAAGCCCACCTTGCCACAATCTGCTAGGCTTTCGTTCAAGAGCGACTTTGTCATATCATTGATGACGTCGTCAGGTAAATCGTCAGGGCTGTGCCGCAGAGGATCATTCTTCTCGCGGATGTAGGTGCACATCAAACCGGAGCGGCGTCTCAACAGAATGATCTGCCAGGCAACCCAAACCCGGACCAAGTCAATACCATTTAAACCGTTCCCCAAAAGAGCCTTGACTTTAGCCATGGTGGGGGCAAGCTTCTGGCGATCAATAGTTGATAACTTGTCTGGAAGAAGATGATTAGACTCGAGGCGCAAGCCGCAAAAGCCGGACAGAGGGTTCTCATCAGCTGGAGATGTGTCTTGACAGTAGAACCATGTCTGATTCCAGTGTTTGGGATGACTCGGTGGTTGTGCATAAGGGAAAATGGCGTCTCTCCGTCGTTAGATTGAGACCCCGCCGAGCTCCAAACTAGGTCCGTTGGCATATTCATTCTGGCGGTTCAAATAAAACAACTCTCTGAAAACTAGCAGGTTGGGCTCTTCTTCAAGATACACCTCACAGAACACTTGAAAGTTGCAAATGTTAGACACGAAATTAGATCCGATGTCTTGAGGACGGAGGTCGAAAAAGTGCAGAACATCTCTGAAGAATTTTGAGCCAGGTGGCGAAAAGCCCCGGTTCATGTGATCAGTGAAAACAATGACTTTCCCTTCTTTGGGCTGAGATTTTTCTTCTGTTGGATCAGGAGCACGGTATGACATGACTTCTTTCTTTGGCAGATAGCCGGTTTTCAAAAAGTCATCAAGTGTACTATCCGTGACGATGGATTTGACCCAATTGCATGAAGTGGTTGTTTTGGGCGGCATTGTGAAGAAGGAAGCCTAACAAAGAGTAAAAATTGCCTGTTCAAATTTAAGCCGGAGGGAAAGCATTACAGCACATATTCAAGATGGCGGCTTATATAGGGGCCTAATGGTATATGGCTAATTACGCCGGGTTATTTAAACCGCCATGAGCAGTCAAGTTATTTAAGCCGCCATGAGTGGTTGATGTTATCTATTGAGCATTGCAATTTAAGCCGGTGATTAGAGCCGCCATGGATAGGTGGGTCTATCAAAACACAGATGTTTGGCTAAGTGTCACACAAACAAGTTTCACAGATTGCAATCATTATTTTGGATCAACGAATGCTCAGAAAAAGGAAATTCATCTAGACCTAAAAAACCAGTACAGACGAGTTCGTAAGTTCTAATGAGATCTCTTTCCAGAGAAAGGGGATCCACTGGTAACAAAAGTGGAGGCAAAACAACCACCGCATAAGTTCTATATTGCTTTTGGATCAAAAGAGGATACGGTGGAGGAACTATGGAGAAACCATGAAGAACACGATGAACAGTCAGGAACCCTAATGCGATCTAAAAGCGCTGAGGCAGAAGCACTTACAGGTGCAGATTCAACTGTGGCGGGGCGCCGGCGTACTCTGGCCCAACTCAGGTTGATGCAGCGGCCGAGGTTGAGGAGGACGAGGTGCTCTGCAGCGGCGGCGGAGCTCGAGCGGCAGAAGGTTGCGAGAGAAAGAAGAGGCTGGAAAGGGGGAGAATGAGGAAAGACTAGGTCGTGGCTATTTATAAGGGAAAGACTGATAAGTGGGCGTGAAAAACGAGGAGGCCGAAAATATGGTTATCCAGCTACTAGGACGCCTTGATTCTCGGGATGGTCATTAACATAAGGATCCGTTGAGATATGTTGGACAAAGTGTGAATTAATGACAGATGATGTCATGGCGGGTTATCACAGGTCCAGAGGATGACATCATGGTGGGTTATAAAACTTTCTTACAAAAGAAGAGCGGAAGATTTTTGATAAGTGTTGAAGATTGACATGAACCAGTTCAAATCAATCTGGGCCTAATGTTGGGGATATAACTATTAGGTATGACCCGCCCAGGAGGGGCCGGGTTATACCTATGACGATTCATAAAGCCCAAGACGATACTTGAAGGGCGGTTCATTAAGGGCCCAAAGCCCAAAGGCGATTTAAGGCCCGTAGACATAAACCGCCATATGTATATAACTTGTATTGTAAGGCAGGAATAGAAAGAGACCGAGACGGACACTGTTTATGAGCCGTCCGGGACTCTATGAGCCTCTGGGCTTCGACCTCTGTATATAAAGGGACGACCCGACGACAGTTCAGGACAAGTAACATCAGATCGAGAACTAGGTCAAGCGGATTCTGTCCCTGGTAATCGAGACATAAGCAATCCCACCTCAAACTGGATTAAGCCATTACCTTCACCGCAAGGGGCCAAACTAGTATAAACTCCCGTGTCCTTAGTCCCATTTTAACCCCTTTAAGATTCCTAGTTGCGATGGCTCCACGACTAAGTCCTTTCACTAGGACATCTGCCATGACAATTCCACGACAGGCTGTTTTCATAACTTCATCAAATACGACCCATTAACGGCTCATGATGCATGTCGATAGAATTAAGCTTGTTATACATTTTGGCCTATTAACGACCCGTTATGGTCAGGCCATAAACAAACGATTTCCACTCTAGCCCGTTTATGGCCCATTTTATGGACCGTTATTGGTCCATGAATACTACGACCCATGTTTGGCCAATCGATCATACGTCGTAGAAGGCCCATTGATTATATGACCCATAGAAGGCCCACTGATCCTACAGGCCGTAGGAGGCCCATGGTCGCTACAGCAGGTAGCAGGACCAAGGTTGCAACGGTCCGTATGTTGCCCATGGTTATTGTGGCCACTAGAAATACGTGGAAAAAGAACTACAGTGACTACAAGCAAACAACTAAACAAGACAATAAGGAAATAAATAAGTTAGCAACTAACACTAGGCTATTACGACTATTACACATATTACAACCACTTGGCATCAAAATTCCCCACCAGTGCAAATATAGGGAACAAAGCAACATATTACATATACTGGCCGTCTAAATTGGCCACCAGTGCAAATAAATGCGACAGCAAGACACGTCCATAACTGAAACAACTTCAGAAGAGCTCAAGAAATGTTATCCTAGGTATCCACCATGATGGCAATAAGCTTAGCAAGCTTATTAGCTTTCTCCTGTTTAGCACTAAAATCCTCCAATGCTTGCTGTTGCACTAGAAACTATGCATCTGAATTCTCCAGGGACTTCCGCGGTCCTTCGGCTTCTTATCGCAGCACAACTGATCGATGTCTTTCAGCTTGTAGTTGAGACTCAAGAAACCGAACTGATTCAGACAATGAGTTTGAAGAGTTTGTGCCAGCGGTAGTGGCCAGTAACTCGAACACTACACCAAGACAGGACTTTGGGGTTGTCTCACTGTCTTCAAGATAGTTTTCCTGTAACATCCCAATTTTCAATTTCAATGTTATTTATAGATCATTCATATGCATCCATGATTTATGCATTGTTTGTTGTTTTGTTTTTGGTGCATTTTGATCGAGGAGACCTTAAGCAACTCAAGGACCAATTTGAGAGACTTGGAGGTTTCACAAAAATCCATTTTTGATTTATCAAAATTTGCTAAATTGGATCAAATTGTTTTTCAAAATTCTTTTCCAATTTATTTTTTTAAAATAAAGACAAAAGATAAAATGACTTCTTCAAATCAGCAAAGAAATATTGGAAATTGAATTTTGAATTTTGGAGATTTTATCTGATTTTATTTGCTAGTTTATTTATTTATTTGCGGAGTAATTAGTACTATAATGTTTGTTTTTAGTTTAGGCATTTAGGCCCAGAAAAATGTTCACTAGGTCACTAATAACGCCACATTATTACGTGAATTTTTTAGGTATTTTTAGGTATGTATTTATATTTATTTTAGCGTGTTTTGTCTCTTTGAAAAAATATTTAAAAAAAACTTTCCGCTGGACTGGGCCGGCCCAGCACCTGCCAAGCCAAGGCCTAGCCCAGCTTGCCCGCCCGACCGACTCCCTCCTGGAGTCCGGCCGGAACAGACCACCCCGCCGCCTCCTCTGCCCCCTCCCCCAAGCCGCCCGACCTCCCGGCCTCCTATATATAGCGGCCACCCCGGCCCCCTCCACATCGCGCTGCCGCCGCCCGCAAGTCGCCACCGCCGCCGCGTCGCACTCTGCCGCCGCCGCCGCACCTCGCCGTTGCCACCGGAGCCCCGCCGCCACCTCTCCGCCCGCAACCGCCGCCGCCGCCGCCGTCTTCCCGTCGTTGTCGATCCGCCGCCGTCGCCGGTAGCCCTTGACCGTCGGATCTCGATTCGACGGGTCAGATCCCGTCTGTTTTTTGGGTTTTGTTTTTTTACTTAGTGAGTGTTCGCTCGTTAGGATTTGGTAGCGAACGTTTTCGTTCTGTTAGGTTTTGTAGCGAACGTTCTTTCGATAGAGTTTTTCTTTCTATTTTAGTTTTCTGCTAGGGACTTATTCGTAGTTTTATTTTACAGATTAGTCCCTCCATCTGAAACTAGCACATCTTTTTGCTCGTTTGTCCAACTTCGATGAAACCAACGCCAAAATCTTCAGAGCAATCTCATCTATCCATTAAACCAACTTGAACATGTTTTTTGAAAATTTAAAATCTGAGTTTAGTTCAGATTTGAATTTGATCTTGTTTTGTTAGTATCTTGAGTTTCGTAGCTCCGTTTTAGTTGATTCTTTTTGCTAATCATAGCTAATCACATGTACCTTCTATTAAGATCTAATTCACATAATTATAATGCTGTTAAAATTTGTTTTCTATTTAGATTAGTTATTTGCTTGTTTTTGTGTTTTCTGGATCTTTTCTTTGATTTCTCTTTGCATCGTTTGCTTGATTGCTTATGTATGCTATTGTTTGTTTACGCTAGATTTTTCGGAGTGCGAAGCTTGTTACTACGAATCCCTAGAGTTTTTCGACGGCAAGGCAAGTTACACTTTGATCATACTTTTCAATATCCAGTTTTTACTATGCATTAGTTTACCCTCAAAGATTTGCATGAGTAGGATTGGGAGCATGTGGTTTGGTTGTAGTTCATGAGGTAGGAACCTATTACCTTGATCACCCCGGGAATATACGTTATGCTTATATATTGCTTAGCCATGCTCGTAGACGGGGAATGGTTCGTGATATTCATGAAAGTTGTGAGAGATAATAATTCTAGATAACATTAAGGTGGCAACTTTTTTAATACACATCTGGGTGGATTGTTTGGGGCACCTAGAGAAACCAGTGCTTCCCCATGGGAATCCCGGAGTACCCGTGTGATTACCCTCGGTCCACCACCCAGGCTCAAAGGGGTCATATGACATTTCATGCCTAGAAACTTCCGGTGTGCAGCCACAAGCCATTATGGGCTCTGGCATAGTTGAGTAAGTTGTGTGACCTCTTTCAGTGGTGCACTAGCAGATGTAGGGGAAACTAGGTGTACTGGTCTACCCAGAGTAAAGAGTTAATACTTCAGAAAGACTATGTCTCGATCTTCCGATCATGTATGCGGTCGAGTCTTGTGGGGAAAAGTGCGCAACCTCTACAGAGTGTACAAACTAATCATGGTTAGCCATGTCCCCGGTTATGGACAAGTTGAGTATCTGGAAGTGAATATTTTGTTGATCTCATCTCTCTATTTAATTAATGTATTGGGTTTAATGAATTATACTTGATTAATTTTGGGATTGAGTTGGAGGAGCCTTCTCAATATTGCCATAAACTTTGTAGTAATTAAAATTTATTCCTTTGTTGTAGGAAAAAAAATTAGCTTTATGCAAAAATTAAACTTAGAGACTCCACCAGCCAAATATGCATGTAGAAATCGTCTCTTTCATTCATTTGCTTTACAGTGTAACTCTGCCAGCATATTCCATGTGCTGACCTACACGGCTGCAATGTCTCATGTTGCAGAATTTACCGACGAAGAATAAGCTGCGTTAGGTCGTTGTCATGCACTCAGTTATGCTGTGGAGTTGATGGATTCATTTATCTTTGAAGATTCCGCAGTTGCTTTGTTTAGATGGCCTTCAGCCATATATTTTTGTAATAAATACTCTTTATGAGGACCTCGATGTAATAAGTGTGTGATTGAACTCTGTTATAATTCCTCGAGTACTGTGTGTGTCACCATACCGATCCAGGGATGACACTTAAGCATAGAGGTATTAGCACAGGTTACCTCATCCCGAGTTTCCAAATCGATCCTTCTCTATAGAGAAAAAAGGGAACTTTTGTTGTATTATAACCATCATGGAGGTAGAATGTATGGGACAAAGCAAAGAAATTGCCATGAATAACATTACTTACACATAACTCCTCGACGAACACCTTCATCTGGCATTTTCCTTCATCTTCAGCATAATATTTCCATGATGGGAAGATACACACATAGGGTTGCTAAACTATGAATGGCTGGCTGTGCTTCGTCCACAAGAATAGGTGTACTAACTGGTGGAGTTGGGGTTCGCCATGGTAGTACTGGCGCTTTGGGCACTGGTGCTGCCTTACTAACTGCTCTTGTGTGGGAGCTCTGTGGTGGAGATGGTGCTGTGTCAACTGGAAATAGGTTACTATCTGCTGGGTTGGGGTTAGATTGGGTGGAGCTGGTTCTCTGTCCGTCATAGTAGGGGTACAATCTGCGAGTCTGGTTTATGTGTGGTAGGGCTGGTTCTCGTGCATGTACAACCGGGGTGCTATCTCCACCAAGAGGTAGCACTGTTTTATTGGAAGACCGTGTTTTTACTCTGCTAGATACTGCCATTACCCGCTCCAATTCAAATGACTGATAAACAAGAAACGTAGTTGAATGTATAGACCTTGTATGAGAGACAGATGCAATAGATAGTGTCGAAAAAAGAGGGCATGAAATAGTTCACATGTATATTGTTTAACTAAAAAGGATAGTATGGCGTAATTTCACATATATGATGTCTATCTAAACCGGATAGCATAGCATGACATAATTCTAAGATATGATGACTAACTAAACAGGATGGCATGAGATAATTATATGATGTCTTTAGTAATCAGGTTCGCATGACATAATTCACATACATGTTATCTAAGTAATCAGGATCGCATGGTTTAGTTCACATATGTGATTTATATACTAAGTAGAGGGTATTTGCATATATGATGTCTGAACTAAGGACAAGGTGTTGGATATTGTGTATATGATGTCTAAACTATGCAATGCAAGACACCATATGCATGATATGAGAAGTATAACCATGCCAAGTTAGAGCATACACCTCGGTGGGGGAATATGACCGATCATCCGTCTCTAAATCCATCTCTGAGGAGCTATCGTGACCTAGCAAGAGATCTGCTTCGACAGGTAGCACTGTCTGCTCTCAAGACCTTGTTTTCACTCCAGATTTTTCCATCACCCACTCAAATGGATGATTCACAGGAAGGGTAGTTGACTGTACAAACATTGTGGACAAATGGAAATGTAACGAAGAAAAGGATTGGTAAGATATCATTCAAATATATGATGCCTGGTTAAACACGATGGCATTGCATATTTCACATATATTATGGATGGCTAAAAGAGATGAGATTGCATAATTCACATATATGATATAGAAACTAAACATGTGGCATTACAGAACATGTCTAAACTAAGCAAATGACATATATGATGTCGAAAGTAGGCACTGCAAGGCAACATATGCATAATATGACCAACATCATCATGCCAAGTTAGAGCAAACACCTCGAGCGGTAAATAGGAGTGGTCAGCTCCGTCTCAATCCGCCTCAGAAAAGATATCTTCCTCTAGATTACAATCTCGAGGGGGGGGGGGGAGGATTTTCCATTGAACCCACCATGGAGCATTATCTGCATGACATTGTATTGTCGTGAAAACACTTTTTAGCCAGCCATCCACCCTGACAGCAAACACTATTTAGACATTGATTTATTCCACAGAATGAATCGCTACCACTTATACTACCAAACCTCAACTGACCAAATGGCTATATTTCATGGGATTCGCTAGTAGTATGTGTAGGCTGTAGCTTCGGGACATATGCTTCAGGACTTTCTTTCCAGGGTTGCTCTCTTTTCTCACTCCCTCGCCCTCTCCAGATCAAAACAAGAAGGCAGTGTCCACTCTATCTCTCTCTCTCTTCTCACTAGTGGTCACAAATCTTTGCTCATGGTCGTCGAGTTGGCAAATCCCGCCGCCTGCCTGGCCTTATCCCACCGACCAAAGGTATAACTTCTTTTACAAACGACTCATTCTAATGGCCCACCTCCCCATGTTGTTGCATCCTTTTTTCATCAAGTTAGGATTGCTCCCCCACGTTGTTGCAGCCTGCATGTGGATATTCCTCTAGTACAAAGCTCCCCATGTAGCTAGCTAGTGGAGGAGCCACAAAAATCGGATTAGGGGGCCGGATGTTGTCAAAACAAGTTGGGAGGACAAGTTGTTGAAATATAATAGGTTTTGTAGCAACAAATCATCACCAACTCGACACTGTTCATTGGCTAATTAGGTGTAAATCTCATATGTTGGGTGGTGGGGGGGGGGGGGGCAGGGTCGCTGCTGTTCCCCCTGTCTCCACCACTGTAGCTAGCTGCGTCGGCTTGTCGAACACTGGAACACCACCTACAATTTTACAAATAGAGGAAAAAAGGTACTACAGAGACTAGATAACAAACCAACCTCTTGGTTGAAAAGGGAAATAAAGTGGGTTGGGGTGGGCCTGACTGGGCTCTTGGTCGTAAAAGGAAAGAAAGTGAGGGAGTGTTGGGTTGACAATGCAACTGAGAATGAGCATGTCTAGATTTCATGTGGTTACGTAGGAAAAGGTCACTAACAAGAACAAAAGTGGCACAAATCCATTCATTAATTAATAAATAATGGATTCCTTAATTACTCAGCCGTTTCCGATTCTTTTGGATTGTGGGGCTATTTTTGACTTGGACGTGGGGTTTAATCGCATGACCGACCTGACAGGCTCTACCCTAGCCGCTGATGTATCATATGGTTTCGCACTATTCCAGATCACAGCATCGCCACACAAGTCTTCTCCATCCCTCCTTCCAGCATGCACCACGAGAAGGGACATCAGTCCTCCGAAACCCCGCCTTTCATGATCCTGTACGGGAGAGGGGCGATCAGGTCTCGGGGAGCACACCCACACGACTGCTGCGAGCGACGACTAACTCAATGACAACCTTCCTCCCCAACCTCGGCAACCTCTTCATCAACAACATGAGTGACAACATCAACCACAGAGGTTCTGCTCCCACTACACAGTATGTGATTCTGTCCTCCTGGTTTACTCTTCATCATTACTTTGATCTTTGCAATTGTCGTCATGATCTATTTACTGTTTATTCGGATTAAATCTCATAGTAATTTGCTCATATATTCAACAATCCAATTTAAAAACCTGATTATTGGCAATTTACTCTGACTGGTTTTGCTGCGCTTTTGAAGCCGCCTACCTTTAAGGGACTACAATATGAAAGGTGGCGCATGAGAGCAGTTTACTGGTTTCAGATCATGTACTGCTATGACGCCACTAAGGGCAAGCGTGAGGGCGATCTTAATCCTGCACAGCAGGAAGCTTTTGAGAACATGGATACCCTCTTCAAAGGCGCCCTTCTGAGTGTTCTTGATGATTCCATTGTGGATTCATATATGTCGTTTGACAGCGGCAAATACATGTGGGCTATGCTTGAGGCCATGTTTGGGGCCTTGGATGCTGGCGGCGAGTTGTACGTCACAGAGCAATTCTGTGACTACAAGATGACTGATGAGTGCTCTGTTGTTCAGCAAGGTCATGATGTACAGCCAATCACTAAGGAAGTTGAGTACTTTAAGTGTGTGTTGTCGGGCAAATTTATTGCTGGGACCATCATTGCTAAGCTTCCGCCTTCGTGGAACAATTTTGCTACTTCTCTGAAACACAAGAGATAGGAGTTTTCCGTTTCGGATCTCATTAGCACTTTTGGTTTTGAAGAGAAGGTGAGAGAAAAAGACACATGTGTTCGAGCCACTGAGGGAGCTTCTAGTGCCCATGTGGTACACGAGAAGAACTTCCATCCCAACAAGCCCCAAAACAACAAGAACAAATCTCAAGGGAAATCCAAGTTTGATGCAAAGAACAAGGTGTCACATTGTACCAACATCAAGAAGAATTCTCATAAGAAGGGGAATGGACACATACCTCAATTTTTGTAGAACCGCACAAAATTATATGGCCGCATCTACGTGCTGTCAGCTAACCTCATGTTGCTTCAGGTATTTCTACATTCGTAACTAGTTACAATGACAAGCGAAAGACGAAATAAGCTTATTCCTATGTTCACTTGCTGATTGCAGTGTGGAATGAGCCTGTCATGTGTGGAGGAGCAAACTAGCAGTGCAACTGCAACATCACCGCAAGATAAAAGAGTTCCAAGTCAAATACGGCCTAGCCGGCGAGTAGTGGTGGAGCAAACAAGCAGCTAGCTGTGGAGTTGCCGACATGCTCAAAGTGCTCGCAACATTGAGAAGAAACAAGCATGCCCAGGAAATTAATGCATGCGCAGGGAGGCCCTTTGTTCAGAGAAGCATCAATCTTTTTTTTTATTTCTGCACCTTCTCACAGCGTTGTTTTGGTTATAGTATGGTGAATCATTGAGATGCATAAACATGTTGAACTTTTATGCGTGTGAATGTTAGTATGCATACATATCTTCTGAAGCTTAGTTTTATGTGAATGTTGACACCTCATTTTGCCGTGCTATGACCAGTGTGAGTGTGTGCATGCATTTCCGCATCCTCTAATTTGGTGGATGGCAAGCAAGCCTGAGAAGGAGCCATATTTTTTTTAAAGTTGAAAAAGGTTACCGATGAGGACAAATAAGCTGGAGGGCGTCTCGTTTCTTTCTTTCAAATGGGTAATAAGCTGGGAAAGCTGGAGACTGTCTCTTATGGGCTGCCTCTAGTTTTAAGACCGTCCAGGACGATAAACACAATGGCAGATGACCAGGATGATACAAAATCCAATCCATCTTAAAGGCCATTAGTTTTTATTTTGAGAGGAAAATCCCATATTTCTTGAATTTGGGGCGCTCCCGAAAAAACCTACATCCCACTGGACTCTCCCCTTCTTCGTTACTCGTACAGAAAACCCCCACTCACCTTCTTCCTCAGTCATGCAGAAAACACATGTTCCCCTTCTTCCTCGCTCCTACAAAAAACCCTAGCCCTTCTTCTTCCCCACTGGCACTGCCACTAGGCTCGTCTCTGGCTCTGCTCAAATTCGTGAGCTCGACATGACGCCCGCAAGAAAAATGGAGTCGGTTGGCCCCAGCGCCAAGAAGATGAGGCTCCAGCCAGCGGCGACACTGGTTGTAGATGCCGCACCCAGCAGCACAAGGAGAAGCGACGAGCCCTCCCCCACCCGGATCTGAGGAACCCGTAGAATCTCTGGTGGACTGCATCAATGATCTCCCGGACGCCATCCTTGAGGAGATCATCTCCCTTCTCCCCACCAAGGATGGCTGCCACACACAAGTCCTCGCATCTCGGTGGCGCACTCTCTCGCGCACCGTGCGTCTTAATCTCGACTGTCGTCAAATATCCATCGGTCATGAATTTGAACTCCTCAGAGCTATTATCTCCTCCCACCAGGTCCCCGTCCAACACCTCTGCATCCCAACACTCTACCTGCTGTCCATATCCTGCCAGGTGGACGCCTGGCTGACATCCACTGAATTCAAAAAACTGCAGCTGCTTGAGTTGTACCATTACTACAAAAAATACGTACCGCGACCCGAACGCCATGTATTTGTGCTCACACCACCGTTGTCCATGTCATGGTTTTCCTCCTCTCTCCACACCCTCACCATAGCCTGGTGCCATCTACCAGACAATCTGGTACTAATGATTCGACTCCCACTACTAAAAAGACTTTTGCTTGTGGTGGTTGATCTGTCGGAGGCCTCACTACACAGTATCATTGGAGCGGCTGCTATTTGTTTTCGGATTAGAAATTTGTATGCATTATCTCCAAATAAAGTCGCATCACCTTAAAAGCATTGGAATTTTTGTTTTGAAGGACAAAAACTCATCATCAAAGATGCCCCTTCATTTCAAAGGTTGCTCCTTGATAATATTTATAAACCTTCGCAAATAATTGTCGTCTCTGCGCCTAAACTTGAGACCTTGGGTGTAATTCATGATCCGTTTAAACATCACGATATGGTCATTGACTCCACACTTATTCTGGTATTGTATATTATCATCTACACTTTTGTAATCACAAGCTGCATTTTTCATTTGTGTGCATAAGTTTTATATCATCTTGGAGTACACCATGGATACTAATATTATGTTATATGCTCAATAAAGAGTTAGTCAATTGATAGCCTATCAATGGTGCTGGATTATGTCAAGATCTTATATATCAAAATGTTTAGTATTGATCCGAACAAAATTATTGGCTTGCTGCGATGCTTTCCATGTCTGGATAATTTGTACATAAATGTGATTATTTCATGCACATTGAAAGCCCATATATATTGTACTAGAATTACCGTTCAGTTGTCGCTCTATCGACACTCTATTTTTTTAGACCGTAACTATTTTCAATCTTCATCTCCGCGTAGGAACTAACACATGGAGAAAAAGATATAACCAATCGATGGAGTAATAAGCACCGGGATTTTCTTAGTTCTCATGACATTCGTTTGGGAACAATAACTATGGAAGGATATGCATCCAACCAGGAAAACAGAAGGTTGGTCACATTCTTCCTGTTGAACGCGAGGTTACTACTTTCAATGAGACTTAAGTTTTCAACAAGAAATTTCTCATGGATGGATATGTTGAACAGCAAAAAAAAAGAAGTTTCAGGTGGATAAACGGGCTTCTGAACGCGCTCGGCTTCTATTTACGACAACTTGTGGTAATATTCCCGTAAACTTTTTGGCACAAGATATTGATTTTACGGATCGGACCGATTCATTGTTTGTGACTGCCAAAAGCAGTGGTTGGTTTAGATGTTATTGCCATGTTCAGTCTGGGTTTTGTCTAAACCTGATGAACAAATATGCCTTGGGCTTTTGTACCATTTGTAACCTTGAGGTAGATGTTGTTGCCCTTTTCAACTCAGCTGTGACTGTCATATTTTCTTTGTAAATGGCTTGCCATTTCCTTTATTAAAGAGACTAATGTAGTAACAATAGGGACCCAATATCTCACCCAATTGTAGAGATGGAGTAGGGTATCAACTATGCCGTGCGGGGGCTGTGGCACGTCTAGCCCAGGCTTTTATTTAAGCACATGACGAGGCCAGTTGATATCTTTTTTCTTTCTGAAAATGGCTATCCTAGTTATATTTTTTGGACAATACCCAACCCAGGCATACTTGCTTTTCTTAGCCGTGCTGGGCTGCAAATCTTTAAAGACGAGGAGGGATGTTTTCGGCTTCCCAATAAAATGGGCTATAAGAAGTAAGAAATGGGTTGTAAATTTTAAAAACACCGAAAACCGACAACTAGATTCAAATTTTGTTTTTTTCCAGGATTTCAAGATTTTAAATTTCATTATTTTTTTGCGGGGAAAATTTTGTGTATTTTAATTTGAAATAAATTTATTTTTATAATCATTTTTAAAGTGACTTAAAATTTCGTGATTAAGAGAGTTTGGACCCCACAATATGGTCTTTAATGCTAACAAAAATAATATGGGCTTAAAAATATCCCCAAGAATTAGCAAATGGGCTGTAAATTATTAAAAATAATGGCAAATGGGTTGTATGCTGTTTTCCACAAATTTGGACGCTGACTTGTGGGTCTACTAGGTTGACAATGCCGCTGTCCTATATTTATTTTGATGCTATGTCAATTTAGTCAACACAGAGTAGTGACTGTTGGATGTCGATCCAACCGCCGTCGTGCTTCTTCAATCTCTGATCTTCCTCCTCTAGCCGCCCAAACTAGTGTCGGTGGGACTGCCCGCTCCCTCCCTTCTTGGCCGGTCATGCTGCCGCGCAGGCCTCACCGACCCATCGTACTCCCACCGCTGGCCATGCCATCCCTGTACCCACCCACACCTCCTTTTATTTTCCAACGGCGACGACCTCTCCCCGTAACCGACCAGTCTGCCCTTGTACCCCCTCTACGTGGGCATCCACTGTTGTGGCTTCCCCGGCTCCGGGACGTTACCTTCCTGGGCCTCACCGTCATCCATAGCGCTGCTGCTTTCGGCGGCATGGTCAACATTGTCAACAAATGACAACCATCGGAAGAGGGATGTTAGTGGAGAGGCTGATAGTAGGGACCCACCCAAGCAAGTGCCTCCTTATTACGCAAAAAATGATTGCTCCTGCTGACAGCTGGGACCCACTGGAAAAATCTTCACATGGAAGGAAGTGCCTCCTTATTATGCGAAGAACTATTCCTCCCGATGACAACTGGGACCCGGTGGATTTGGTGGCTGACTTTTGTGCCTACTAAGCTGATGCGTACGCATGGCTTTGTCAACTTAGTCAACAAATGATTCTAGCAGCTGGACCATTGGATGTTAATCCAATCGCAGGGTAGAGCTAAGGGCTATGAATATGCGCATTATTCTTCAAATCATTATGTTCATAAGTCCTCGAAGAATTTCTCTGCTTATTCATATGCTTACCCTAACCCCTCTTATGTGAAGCGAAGTAGACTAGCTTCTATGCCACCTTTCTCATATGGTGCTCGCAGAGTGATGAATTCTTTGCCACCCCTTCATATGTGGGTGGTGAAGAAAAAGAACTAACTTCTTCCGCAGGGTCAGGTCTCCAGACGTGCTTTAACATCTGAAGAATTTGCTTGGGGCCTGACAAAATGCCTGAAAGGACGCAGGCGAATCATGATGAAATGAACTTTCATTTCACACGTCCTCACACTGCTTATCTGTGCTATTGCTTGATGAAATTGAACTGATGAAATTGACGTCATATTCTTCACTGATGAAGTATATGAGTTCGTAAGATGCACTAATTCATCTGCAGGATGATCAGCCCAAAGCAAATGAATGGGTCCTCGATAGTGGATGTACAAATCACATGACTGGTGACAAGAACCTATTGATGGATGATCCCTTAACACCGTCACATCTGAAGCATATCATCTTCGCTGACAAAGGAAAAAGTCAGGTATTGGGTCTAGGTAGGGTTGCAATCTCAAAGGATTGACACATGGACAAAGTCATGCTTATCAAGTCCTTAGGATACAACCTCATGTATGTCTCAATGCTTTGTGATCTCGATATGGTTATTGTCTTTGGAAGATATCATTGTGTTGTGATCATGGAAGCTGACCATTCCAAAGTCTTCGAAGGCTTTAGGAGAGGAGATCTGTATATTGTTGATTTCTCTACAGGACCACAACCAGCCGTGTGCTTACTGGCAAAAGCTTTAGAAGGCTGGCTATGGCATCGACGACTTGGTCACGCAGGCATGAGGAATTTGCACACGCTTGCGAAGAAGAAGCATGTCATTGGCATTGAGAATGTCAAATTCCTCAAGGATCACTTGTGTGGTGCGTGTGAAGCTGGAAAAATGACCAAGGCCAAGCATCCAGCGAAGACTATCATGACCACTACTCGTCCATTCGAATTGCTTCACATGGACCTCTTTGGTCCTAATCATTACTCAGCAGTCACTAATGATGCATCTCTATATGGCTTTGTCATTTTTGATGATTACTCTCGTTACACATGGGTACACATTGTTACTTACAAACATGAAGTGTAGGAAATCTTCAAACGATTTTCCTCGAGGGCTTCAACCAACTTTGGTGTGAAGATCAAGCACATCAGGAGTGACAATGGAACTGAGTTCAAGAATTCCGGTCTTAATGACTATCTTGATGAACTTGGTATTACTCATGAGTTATCTGCTCCTTATACTCCTCAGCAAAATGGCGTCATGGAGCGCAAGAAAAGAACTCTTGTTGAGATGGCTCGCACTATGCTTGATGAATAAAAAACGCCTCATCGTTTTTGGATTGATGCAATTAATACCACGTGCCACATCATCAACAGAGTATATCTTCACAAATTCTTCAAGAAGACTGCCTATGAACTCCTCACTGACAAGAAACTTAATGTGAGTTATTTCAAAGTCTTCGGTGCTAAATGTTGGATTAGGGATCCTCATCACAATGCTAAATTCGCACCGAAAGCACATGAAGGTTTTATGCTTGGTTACAGAAAGGACTCGCACACCTACAGAGTCTTCAACAACGCTCTTCACAAGGTTGTTGAAACTGTAGATGTGCGGTTCGACGAAACTAATGGCTCGCAAAGAGAGCACCTACCTTCTGTGATAGATGAACCAGCACCTGAGGATTCTATCAAGTTCAAGGCTACTGACACTACTAGGGAAAAGCCTATACACAGAATCTTACCAGCAGTGCTCTTCAAAATACCACGCTACTGCTATTTAGCAGCAGCGCGTGTTATCAAGACGCGCCGCTGACACGAAAATAGCAGTAGCGCGTCCACCGCATACAGCGCTACTGCTATAGTTGCCATGACCTCGCCCTCCCGCTAGTTATAGCAGTAGCGCACTATACTAAACAGTGCTACTGCTATTCAGATTAGCTGTAGCGCGTTTTGGCAAACGCGCTACAACTATCCTTACCTTATCCCCATGCGCACGACCGGCCCTCTCACTCACACTCTCACTCTCGCCCGCGTAACCATCGTCGTGCGTCGCCGCCGCCGCCGCCTTCGTCCGTCCGCCGCTGAGGTACTCCCCTCCTTCCGTCCCTCCTCCCTCCTCCTCGCACATCCTCCCTCCGCCTGCGGCCGCCCCTCCCTCCTCGACCGCCGCCCTCCTCCCTCCGCCTGCGGCCGCCCCTCCTCCCTCCTCCGCTGGCAGCCCTCCTCCCACCGCCCTCGATCTCGCCGCCCCTAGCTACCTCTCCATCGTCCCCCACCCCCTGCCACTAGTTAGTACTAGATTTAGTAGTAGTAGATGTTAATTTAGGGTTCATAGCTAGTACTAGATGTTGCTTAGTTAGTACTAGATTTTTAGTAGTAGTAGTGGTAGTTGAACTACTTTAGTTGTAGTTGAACTAGTTTAGTAACTAAATTAATAAACTAGTTGAATTAATAGAACTAATGTATTTTTAGTAAGATAATTAATATAACTAGTTGAACTACTTTATTTTTAGAAAGAACTAGTTTTTTTCTATTTATAGTAAGTTTATATTTAGTAAGAACTAGTTGAATTAATAAAACTAGTTGAACATGTCATATTTGTTGTTATTTTTTAGTTTAAGCAATTATTCGGGATGTATTAGTGATAACTTATATGGTCTCAGGTGACCACCGTCGTCCCCGTCACCGACCCCCTCCGACATCCCCGCCGTCGTCCCAGTCACCAACCCCCTCCGACATCGAGGTGAGACCAGCCAAATATCCTTGTATATCTTGTGTTGTTGCTCAAATAGGATATGTGGTTGCCCAAGTGGCCGTTCATGTTCAGTTTACATCTCCGAGTGGCCTATGTTTTGCCGGAGTGTTGATTAATTTCCGTTCCAGCAAATTTCAGGCGCTCGATATGTCCTTTTTTAGCAAAGGTCATGCCGGATTTTTTCATGAATTCTGGCATGACTTGTGCTAGAATATGTACAAGTTTAATCTTTTAATTATGATTGTAGGAAATGTCATACTCGGATGACGACAGTCTCCCGGGGGAGTGTAGCTGGTGCCACAACGATCGAGGTATGTGCGACAGGTTCGTTCGACTGGACGAAGATCGGTGCTTCAGCATTAAGCTCGAGGAGACCTTTGATTGTGAAACGGTATGCAACAGCGACAAGTGTTTTTTTCGTAATTAAGCATGACTTCAACTATTTCAACGTCTAATTTTCATATTTTACAATTCGACTAGCTTATCCCATGCCATGCAAGACGCTATGTCTTGGAGAGGATGGGTTTTGAAGACCATGAAAATTTTGAAACAAAGAAAATACACCTAAGGACCCATCATGATATGGATTTTGAAGTAAATCTGTGCAATGCTCAGAGCGTAACCCATTTTGGTTGCCAAAATTGGGAAGCACTTTGCAAAATGTATGGTTTTTATGAGGGTATGATTGTCACCATGGATCTTGGTGATCCTGACAGCGAGGAAGACAATATGGACATTTGGGTCCTTGTTGATACGCTTCCGATTGTACCGCTATGTGAGTTTCTCAAACATAGTTATTAACTAATTGATATTGTTTATTTCAAAATAGTTGATAGCTTATTTCCATTGACAGCTTATTTTGATTCTTCAAAGACTGTGCGGAAGATGGTAGATAAAACCCACTACACCGATGGCACCGAATTAACGTATAAGGAGAAAAATCATCTGATCGCATTTTGTACCCTTCTTGACAATTACAATGACTATTATCGAACTCCTCCAAATTATGGTGAATACGTGCCACTAGTGCATGTGTTGAACCACGATAACTTCTCTGGAGATACCCTGGTAAGATTTTTTACTATTACGACATACGTGCATCTTTTGCATACTTCTAAAACTAGTACATCATTGTTAACTACGAAGTTATTATTATGTTTTTCAACAGAAACTCCCGATGGATTGTGTGCCTCATCTGATATCTCTGCATGGTCGCCTCTCAGTTCTGAACATACTGCCAGGTAAATCTACGGAGCTCACCTGTGCATATCGGATTTCTAAAACCCGTGAACACATGATCATCAAAGAATGGAAGAAATGTATGGACATTCGCAAGGAGGTTCTTGGAAGTAACATTCAGCGAAAGGCAAGAATTGGAGACAGGCTAATCTCCATTCTCCATAATGGAGAGTCAGGGGCTATCTTGTTTTTTGCTATTTTACCTTAGAAAATGTAGTAGGTCTTAATCGAATGTAATAGGTCCTATGATGTACAATATGTTTATTATGTGGTAATGTGTTAAAGTTGATAATGATGATCTTGAGGAGGTGTTATGTGATGTCAATGATGAAAACGATGATCTTGAGGAGGTGTTATATGACAATGATGTGTTATGATGATAAGTTGTTAATGATATGATGATGATGATGATATTATTATATCATTGGGTGAAAGAACCGCGGATTAGTTTCAAGTGGATGGACATCCACTTGAAACTAGTCCACGGTTCTTTCACCCCATGATGTAATAACTCATTATGATGTAAAAACAATCTCTAAATTCCTGTTGTATGAAAACTTGTGTAAAGGTGTATGAATACAACATGAAATAGAAAAGAAATAAAATACTAAATAATAGTAGTAGCACGGGAGAGGAGAAGCGCTACTACTAATTACCAGTAGCGATGTTCTGAAGAAGCGCTGCTACTAAGTCAATTTAGCAGTAGCGTGGGTCCAGACGTGCTATTGCTAAGCATTAGCTGTAGCGCCTTATCAGTAGCGCTCCTGCCCGCGCTACTGATAGGCCCAAAACCCGCGCTACTGCTAGGCTTTTCCCTAGTAGTGTGAGGATCTCATTCCTACCGAAGAATCTACTGAAGAATTCATTCCAGAACGCGAAGATCGTCGAGCTAATGCACCTGAGGAAAATGCTGAAGAAAATGGTGCTGAAGAAAGTGCGGATCAAATTCCTCGACGACAACCAGCTCATCCTCGCATTGCAAAAGAAGTGCAAGTTGAAAAGATCATCGATGACATTGAAGCACTAGGTCCTCTCACCCGCTCAAAAGCTTCACATTTATCTAACTTTTGTGGGCACTATGCTTTTGTCTCTATCACAGAGCCCATTAAGGTAGATGAAGCATTTCTGGAGCCTGGGTGGATTCAGGCCATGCAAGAAGAATTATATCAGTTCGACCTCAACAATGTCTGGGAACTGGTCAAACGTCCAGATCCTCGCAAGCATAATATCATTGGCACAAAGTGGATCTACCGCAACAAGCAAGATGAAAATGGCCTTGTGGTGAGGAATAAGGCACGACTTGTAGCTCAAGGCTACACACAGGTTGAAGGAATTGATTTCGATGAAACTTTTGCACCTGTTGCTAGACTTGAGGCTATTCGCATATTACTTGCTTATGCTAACCATCATAATATCACTTTATATCAAATGGACGTGAAAAGTGCATTCCTCAATGGTAAGCTTGAGGAAGAAGTATATGTTGCTCAACCCCCAGGTTTTGAAGATCCAAAGAATCTTGACAAAGTCTTCAGACTCAACAAGGCCCTCTATGGCCTCAAGCAGGCCCCTCGGGCGTGGTATGATACTTTGAAGGAATTCTTCGTGAAGAATGGCTTCACACCCGGTTCACTCGACCCTGCTCTCTTTACTAAATCTTATGATGGTGAACTGTTTGTGTGCCAAATATCGTGATGATATTATCTTTGGCTGTACTGACCAACATTATAGTGATGAATTTGCCTATATGATGAGTGAAGAATATCAAATGTCTATGATGGGAGAGTTGAAATTCTTCTTAGGTCTTCAAATTCATCAACAACACAATGGCATATTCATATCTCAGGAGAAATACCTCAAGGATGTTCTGAGGAAATTCGGCATGCAAGATTGCAAAGGAGTCAAAATTCCTATGCCCACAAATGGCCATCTATGCACTAATGAAAATGGTATTGACTTCGAACACAAGGTATACCGCTCCATGATTGGTTCTTTATTGTACTTATGTGCATCTAGGACAGATATAATGCTTAGTGTTTACATGTGTGCCTGATTTCAAGCTACACCGAAGGAATCACACCATAAGGCTGTGAAGCATATTCTTCGATATCTAGCTCACACACCAACACTAAAACTATGGTACCCCAAGGGCTCTACTTTTGATCTCAATGGATATTCTAACTCTGACTATGCTAGTGATCGTGTGGACCGCAAGTCAACATCTGGTACTTGTCATTTCCTCGGACGATCTTTGGTCTATTGGTCCTCGAAGAAACAGAATTGTGTATCACTGTCTACTGCGGAAGCTGAGTACATTGCTGCTGGTTCTTGCTGTGCTCAATTGCTGTGGATGAAGCAAACTCTCAAGGACTATGGCATCAACGTGAAGAATGTGCCTCTCTACTGTGACAATGAGAGTGCCATCAAGATTGCTCACAACCCAGTTCATCACTCGAAGACAAAGCACATTCAGATTCGTCATCATTTTCTTTGCGATCATGTGTTGAAGGGCGACATCTTTATTGATCATGTGAAGACTGAAGATCAGCTAGCCGATATCTTCACAAAGCCCTTGGATGAGAAGAGATTTAGCAAGTTGCAGTGTGAGCCAAATATCTTAGAGTCTTCGAATGTTCTTTGAAAAAGGACACTCATCCTAACACTTATGCAAAATTGATGACTTAGATGTGCAACACATGAAGAAACGTTTTTCTTCAATCAATGAAGAATAACACTCTAAGTGTGAAGAAATTAATGAAGAATTTGATTCTCAGAACCCTACGACAATTGTACGCGGTGTCTGAAATCATCATTCTTATACGGTGGGTCACGCCACCACCAAAGTTGAAAATCTTCAATTTGAGTTTTTCCTCAGTTTTGAAATTCTTAAAATTTTCAATTCTTCAACTTTGCAAAATCTTAACTGTTTCCGTCGTTTTTCTTCATTGGCTATATATATATGGGTTTATGTCCTCTACAACATTCACTTATGGCTATTTCTTCAAGTTGCATTTTCTGCTAAGTGAATGTGATCGGACCCTTCCCCCTCTATGCTATACTCAACCCAATCTATTCACAAATTCTTCATGTGCGTTCTATTTGAAACTCGTTCAAAATCTTCACTGTGTCCTTCTCAGCTGAAGAAATTGCGAACGGAACTTTAAAACTAATCTTATCCAAATTTTCGGTTTTGCCGCTCAAACCGTCCCGTATCCCACGATAGACTTATCTATTCACCCACGATCTAACACGATCTCCACCTTTCAGTACGTGGGTGACACATGTCAAGCGAATGAGAAGGGTCAGGGGCACGTTCATCCTAAATCTTCGGGCGAACAGTTTTTCACTGCGACTATAAATACCCCCTCACCCCTTCCTCACTTCCTTTACTCCGCTCGACCGCTCTCTCTCTCTCTCACTCGAGCTTCTCAAACCCTAGTGCCGCCGCTACTCCATCGTCGTCGGTGAAAAAGAGCTTCACTGCCTCGACCTCGTCGCCGTCGTACTCACGCCGGCCGCAGAAATCTTCACTCCGCCGCCGCGGTAGCTGTCTTCCTCCGCCAAGTTAGGGCGTGGAAGATCTGAACTGACGAGCTTCTAATCTACACTTCTCAGTTCGTCGTGTTCTTCATCAGGGTAATTAAAAGTTACTTTTACTGCCCTCTTTGATTCAAATTTTCTCAACAATATCTTCAAAGGTGTTTTATTCTTCAAATTCTCACACACAAAACACCTCACTAGTCATCTGCTCTTGATTCGTTTCTCTAAGCATCATTTATCTTCAAGATTCCTCAATTGTGTGGATCCTCAATCTATACAACTCTGGAACCTAAGACAAAGAACGCTTAGTGAAATTCTTCAAGACTCACCTGGTCAAATTCCTCAAACTTGTTCTTTTTGAAAACCTTCTGAGAACGCATATGACCTCTTCAAATTCCTTGCAACTATACTCTATTCACAGGTACTCATGTCCGCTGTTGAATCACTAGGTTCTCATCAACTTAACTCATTTGTATTCGGCTGTAGTCTTAGAAACTTATGATTTTTCCTTAGTCACTCGGAAGTGAATTGTCTTTGACATGTTGTCGATTGGTTCTTCGTAGAAATCCTATGACCTTGCGGCTCGTTACACCGAGCTGGAGAACAGGCATATCCAACTCGAGCTTGATCTGAAGCTGGTCCAGGAGAATCTGGCGAAGGCGAAGGAGGAGACCAAAGGTATGTTTAGTGAGACCTCGACGACTGCTTTTGCCCCTCATTTGTTTCAAAATCTGATCTTGCTGTAACTTTGCAGGCAAAGTGAAGGAAGCCCAGAAGAAGAAAGACCTTGAGCTAGCTGAGATGCAAAAGACAGCTTAAGAGAAGACCAAGCTCGCAGACGAGAAGTTAGCTTCGGTCACCAAGCTTGAAGAAGAAAACACCAATCTGAAAGCTGCTCTTGCTATTGCCAACAAGGAGGTCAGTCGACTGAAAAGCGACAAAGCTGCTCTGAATGACAAGGCCAGTCAGTTGGCTGGGAAGAAGAATGATCTGGAGGCTTATCTGAGTGGCCTCGCCAAGAAGTTGTTCCTCATGCTCGAAGGTAGTCCTTTACGCCAAACAAACATTTTTACAGTGATCTTTCCATTCGACCATTGCCTTGACTCAGTGATTGTACTTGTAGAATTTTGCCAAAACTTTGAAGAGGAGACTGGTCGACTGGAACCAAACCTGGACCCCATCAACTCTCCGGTGAATGATGAAGTCGCCATGAACGTGTTCTGGCTCGAGTCTCGCGTTGCTGTTGTCATTGACTATCTTGCAAGGCTGAAGGTCGCCACTTCCCGCATTGACACTACGCTCTGGCCCAGGGAGACACTCCAAAATGACCTCGAGTCTCTGATGACTCGACTAAACACAGTTCCTAGTCGAGTGCGGGAGTGGAAGAAGTCTTCAGCCAGGTGTGGTGCATATGTCGCTCTGTGTCTGGCCCGAGTCCATTGCAAGGATGCACGAGAGGACAAGCTGGCGGCTCTTCGGGTGGCTAACACCAAGAAGCATGATTTCCGGTCTTTCATGGAGACTTTCATCGCTGCTACCACTCGGATCGCGGACGGAATTGATCTTGATGAGTTTGTTGCACCTTCCAACCCTCCACAGGAGGGGTAAAAACTTCTTGAGCTCAACACTTTAAATTTGCCTCGGTATGCCGTGTGATTTTGTAACCGATAAACCTTAACAAGCTTAGCACCTGAGCACTTTCGGTTCCGTTAGGTATTTATCCGAACTTGGATTCGACGTTCGAATATGCTTTCATTTGACTTGAGATGTCTTTTGCAGGTTAAAGCGAAGTTCTCATTGCAGTCGTCTGCAGGTTAAAGCGAAGTGCCATTTGGGCCATTGCTCATTCCACTCGTCCCCCAATTCGCTTAGGCAAGCACTGGGCTGCAGCTAAGCCCCCGAGTGGGAGGTCTGTTCCTCACTCGGTAGGATTCTTATAACTTAGGCGAGCGCTGGGCTGCAGCTAAGCCCCCGAGTGGGAGGTCTGTTCCCCACTCGGTAGGATTTTATAACTTAGGCGAGCACTGGGCTGCAGCTAAGCCCCCGAGTGGGAGGTCTGCTCTCCACTCGGTAGGATTTTTATAACTTAAGCGAGCACTGGGCTGCAGCTAAGCCCTCGAGTGGGTGGTCTGCTCTCCACTCGGTAGGATTTTTATAACTTAGGCGAGCACTGGGCTGCAGCTAAGCCCCCGAGTGGGAGGTCTGCTCTCCACTCGGTAGGATTTTTATAACTTAGGCGAGCACTGGGCTGCAGCTAAGCCCTCGAGTGGGAGGTCTGCTCTCCACTCGGTAGGATTTTTATAACTTAGGCGAGCACTGGGCTGCAGCTAAGCCCCCGAGTGGGAGGTCTGCTCTCCACTCGGCAGGATTTTTACGTTGTACTTGTGGTGTAGCTCGAAGGAGAAGGTGGCAATCGACCTGCATTTCATCTTCCTTGCTACCGCACATTGTACATGTGGCGTAGCTCAGAGGAGAGGGTCGCAGTCGACCTGCACCTCGTCTTCCTTGCTACCGCACATTGTACTTGTGGCGTAGCTCGGAGGAGAGGGTCGCAGTCGACCTGCACCTCGTCTTCCTTGCTACCGCACATTGTACTTGTGGCATAGCTCGGAGGAGAGGGTCGCAGTCGACCTGCACCTCGTCCTCCTTGCGATCGCACATTGTACTTGTAGCGTAGCTCAAAGGAGAGGGTCGCAGTCGACCTGCACCTCGTCCTCCTTGCGAGCGCACGTTGTATTTGAACTCAGGCGAGTGCTTAGACTGCAGCTAAGCCCCCGAGTGAGAGTCTGACTCGTCACTCGGTAGGATTTTATGGAAACTTAGGCGAGTACTTGGACTGCAGCTAAGCCCCCGGGTGAGAGTCTAGCTCATCACTCGGTAGGATTTTATTGAAACTTAGGCGAGTACTTGGACTGCAGCTAAGCCCCCGAGTGAGAGTCTGGCTCATCACTCGGTAGGATTTTATTGAAACTTAGGCGAAACGGGTTCGCAGCTAAGCCCCCGAGTGGGAGTCTGGCTCATCACTCGGTAGGATTTTATTGAAACTTAGGCGAGTACTTGGACTGCAGCTAAGCCCCCGAGTGAGAGTCTGGCTCACCACTCGGCAAGGATTTTTTTTACAAACTTAGGCGAAACGGATTCGCAGCTAAGTCACCCACTGAGGGGGAAAATTTTACTGAGTAAATAAAAGTGACAAAAAATCATTGGGGAAATTATGACACTATTATCTTGCAAGACATGAACTACACAAGTATTTTTATTACAACTCATCCGAGTGAAAACTTAAGTGTAAAATGGGCGGAGTAGCTCCGCGTTCCAAGCTCGGGGCTCGTCGATATTGTGCTTGACGTTGTAGAGACGGTACGCTCCATTGTGGAGAACCTTGGTGACAATGAAGGGTCCTTCCCAAGAAGGAGCAAGCTTGTGTTGTTTCTGCTGGTCCACTCGGAGAACCAAATCTCCTTCCTGGAAGGCTCGACTCTTCATGTTTCTAGCATGGAAGCGACGCAAGTCCTGTTGATAGATGGTCGATCGGATCAGAGCCATCTCTCTTTCCTCCTCTAAAAGGTCGACTGTGTCCTGCCGCGCTTGTTCCGCTTCAGCTTCGTTGTAGAGCTCAACTCGAGGAGCATTATGGAGCAGATCACTCGGCAAGACCGCTTCAGCTCCATAGACCAAGAAGAATGGAGTTCTTCCGGTCGACCGATTAGGTGTGGTCCTCAGACCCCAAAGCACTGAGGGAAGTTCATCGACCCATGCTCCAGCCGCATGCTTAAGGTCACGCATCAGTCGGGGTTTCAACCCTTTGAGGATCAATCCATTGGCTCGTTCCGCCTGTCCATTCGACTGCGGATGGGCGACCGAAGCGTAGTCGACTCGTGTGCCTTGAGAAGTGCATAAATCCCTGAATTCCTCCGAGTCGAAGTTTGACCCATTGTCTGTGATGATACTGTGCGGGACTCCATATCTGAATGTCAGTTCCCTGATGAAGCTAACAGCAGTACCGGCGTCAAGGTTCTTGATGGGCTTAGCTTCAATCCACTTGGTGAACTTGTCGACTGCCACTAGCACATGCGTGAAACCGCTTCGACCTGTCCTCAAGGGGCCCACCATATCCAATCCCCATACTGCGAAGGCCCAGACGAGTGGTATAGTCTTCAGAGCTGACGCAGGCTTGTGTGACGTGTTGGAGTAAAATTGGCATCCTTCGCACTTGTCCACTATTTCCTTTGCCATCTCGTTTGCCCTTGGCCAATAAAATCCGGCTCGGTATGCTTTGGCCACAATGGTCCGAGAGGACGGATGATGGCCACAGGTCCCCGAGTGGATATCATCAAGGATGATTCGACCTTCCTCTGGCGTTATACATTTCTGACCAACTCCAGTCGCGCTCTCCCTGTACAACTGTCCTTTGATCACAGTAAAGGCCTTGGACCGACGGACGATCTGTCGAGCCTCTTCCTCGTCCTCTGGGAGCTCTTTTCTCAAGATATACGCAATGTATGGAACTGTCCAGTCGGGAGTGATCACTAAAACCTCCATGACCAAGTCGACCACTGCTGGGACTTCTACTTCAGTCGGATCTGTGGCACTCTTGGGCTGCGAAGCTTCTTCGGTGAAAGGATCTTCTTTGACTGATGGGGTATGGATATGATCCAAGAACACACCACTCGGAATGGCTTCTCTCTTGGAACCTATCTTTGCCAGATCATCAGCCGCTTGATTCTTCAGTCGGGGTATATGATGGAGCTCTAACCCCTCAAACTTCTTTCCAGCTTCCTCACTGAATTGCAGTATCCAGTCATGGCTGGGCTTCTCATGTCCCACTCCTTCATCACTTGGTTGACCACCAAATCTGAGTCGCTATAGACCATAAGGCGACGGACGCCGAGTGAAATGGCCACGCGCAACCCATACAAAAGGGCGTCATACTCTGCCTCATTGTTGGAGGAATCAAAGTGAATCTGGAGCACATATCTGAGTTTATCTCCTCTGGGGGAAACCAAGACAACCCCAGCACCGGAACCATTCAACATCTTAGAGCCGTCAAAAAACATGGTCCAGTGCTCCGAGTGAACTTGAGCTGGCTGCTGTTGTTCAATCCACTCAGCAAGGAAATCTGCTATTGCTTGGGACTTAATGGCTTTCTTTGCCTCAAACTTGATATCAAGGGGAAGAAGTTCAATCGCCCATTTCGCCACTCGACCAGTTGCATCTCTGTTGTGCAGAACCTCTGAAAGCGGAGCGTCGCTGACGACGGTAATGGAATGGTCAGAGAAATAATGAGCAACCTTCTTCGTGGTCATGTAGATCCCATACACAAGCTTCTGATAATGAGGATATCGTTGCTTCGATGGAGTCAGAACTTCAGACAGATAGTACACTGGGCGCTGAACTTTGAAGGCTTTTCCTTCCTCTTCCCGCTCGACCGTAAGCACTGTACTGACGACTTGTCCTGTGGCTGCAATATAAAGCAACAGAGGCTCTTTGCTGACTGGAGCAGCAAGCACCGGCTGGGTGGAGAGCAGAGCTTTTAACTCGGCAAATGCTGCATCAGCTTCTGGAGTCCACTCGAACTTGTCTGCCTTCTTCATCAGTCGGTAAAGAGGCAATAGCCATGTGTATGTGGAGGATGTAATCCTCGATCCAGACTCCAGGGTCTGTTGTTCCGTTGTATGCCTCTATGTTTACGGGCTTGAATCCCGCTGGAAATTCATAATCCAGAACCTCATCGGTGAAACATAGGGGGTGTGCAGCACCCCTATATTTAGGTGTACCGTAGTATTCGGATACTTGATGTGTTGCATTGCTTACTAGAGCTTGCTTTCTTGGCCCGTAGATAGATCTAACTGGGCCATCTTTTTGATGCGTATCCGAGTGCAGATCGCGGGCCGGCTTGTGTGAGGGGCCATTTGCCGCTCTATGTTTGCCATGGGGTCGTCTATCCGACCGAGTGGCCTCCTTGTTCTTTGATTGCGGGGGCTCTACGGCCTCCTCATCGAATTCGGGCAGTAGTTTTCGCTTCGGGTAGCTCTTTGTTCGGTGACTATCGCCGTATTTGTCTGCGGTGTTGAGTACTTTGCTCCATCTGATTCTGAGTGCATCTTCCGCTGTTTTGAGCTTCCGCTTCTGCTTTTTCAGGCTACGCGCAGTGGCAACGAGCCTTTTGTGGAGGTTCTTCTTCTCCAGTAACTTGTCCAGTGTGAGATCGTACGGACTGTTATCTTCGCCGGGGACAGGTTGTTTATCCAGATTATCCTATTCGAACGGTCGCTCGATAGCATGTTCGTCGTCCACCGATTCGCCCTGCTCTATGGCTGGGTCTGTATGGCTGCTTTCTTTGTCGAGGCGGGACTTTGAGCGGCGCTTATATCGCTGTTTTGACTGCTTTTCGAGGGAATCAGCCCTCGTGACGTCCCGTTGTTCCTCGTCGTCGCTTCCTTTAGGTGTGTCCACCATGTATACATCGTGAGATGAGGTGGCTGTCCAGTGCCCTATAGGTGCTGGTTCATGTTTGTCTCCTACATCGTCATCCATACCGTTGATGTCTTCGGAGTCGAAGTCGAGCATGTCGTTTAAACTTTCGACAGTGGCTACAAAGTGGGTGGTGGGTGGGCTTTGAATTTCTTCGTCGACCGCATCCCAACCTTCCTGACCATAGTCCGGCCAGGGCTCTCCAGATAGAGAGAGAGTTTTTATTGAATTTAGGATGTCGCCAAAGGGCGAGTACCGAAAGATGTTCGCGGCGGTGAACTCCATGATCAGCGCCCAATCGGATTCGATTGGCAGGGGCACGGAAGGTTCGGAGTCCGGAGAGGAGTCCGGCACCTTGGAGTCGCGAGCTTCGCAAAGGACAGGGTTGGTGTTCGGCTCAATCGCCATAGAGATAGCAGCCCCCGAGGCGGTGTCCAGCCACCCGTCCTCGATCGGCGCAGTCGGCTCCGAGCTAAGGGTCAGAGCAGACACTTGTGCGGCCTCCAGGGCACTGTCCGGCGGTAGAGGTAGATCATGCCCATCGTGACAGTGCGGCGCGCTTGGCTGTGGCTCGAACCCGTCGAAGATCAAGTCTCCACGGACGTCAGCCGTATAGTTCAAACTTCCAAATCTGACCTGATGGCCAGGGGAGTAGCTTTCAATCTGCTCCAGATGGCCAAGCGAATTGGCCCGCAGTGCAAAGCCGCCGAATACAAAGATCTGTCCGGGGAGAAAAGTCTCACCCTGGACCACATCGTTGTTGATGATCGGAGGAGCCATCGGGCCTAAAGATGACGACACAGAGGAACTTCCAATGAAAGCACCAATGTCGGTGTCAAAACCGGCGGATCTTGGGTAGGGGGTCCCGAACTATGCGTCTAGGCGGATGGTAACATGAGACAAGGGACACGATGTTTTTACCCAGGTTCGGGCCCTCTCGATGGAGGTAAAACCCTACTCCTGCTTGATTAATATTGATGATATGGGTAGTACAAGAGTAGATCTACCACGAGATCAGAGAGGCTAAACCCTAGAAGCTAGCCTATGGTATGATTGTTGTTCGTCCTATGGACTAAAACCCTCCGGTTTATATAAACACCGAAGAGGTTTAGGGTTACACAGAGTCGGTTACAATGGTAGGAGATCTACATATCCGTATCGCCAAGCTTGTCTTCCACGCCAAGGAAAGTCCCATCTGGACACGGGACGAAGTCTTCAATCTTGCATATTCATAGTCCAGTAGTCCGGCCAAAGGCTATAGTCCAGCCATCCGAACACCCCCTAATCCAGGACTCCCTCACCCCTGATAAAGTGAGGGGACTTCAATGAGTTTAACACATCGCCAAAAGGCGAGTGCTGGAAGATGTCCGCGGAGCTGAACTCCAAGAGTGGCGCCCAATCAGGTTCGATGGACACGGATACACGCGGTCCGGAATCCATGGCCGGAGACAAGCCCAGTCCAATGTTGGGTCTGTGTACGGCTCGAGGGCCACTGATTCTGTGGCCTCCGCGGCAGGGTTGATCTTCCCCTCTTTGGATGATGCAGTCCGCTCCGGCTCTAGGGCCAGGGCAGTCATAGGCGCTATCTCCTGTGTGTGGCCAGATGACAAATCTAGGTCATGTTCATCGTGGTGGCCGAGGACATCCGTCATGGGCTCTAATCCGTCGAAGATCAAGTCTCCGCGGATATTGGCCACAAAATTCAGGCTTCCAAATCTGACCTGATGGCCAGGGGCGTAGCTATCGACCTGCTCTTGATGGCCAAGCGAGTTGGCCCGTAGTGCGAAGCCGCCGAATACGAAGATCTATTCGGGGAGGAAGGTCTCCCTCTGGACTACATTGTTGTAGATGATTGATGGAGCCATCAAACCTATCTTCGACGACACAACGAAACTTTCAACGAAAGCACCAATGTCGGTGTCAAAACCGATGGCTCTCGGGTAGGGGGTCCCGAACTATGCGTCTAAGGCTAAAGGTAACAGGAGGCGGGGGACACAATGTTTACCCAGGTTCGGGCCCTCTCTATGGAGGTAATACCCTACTTCCTGCTTGATTTATCTTGATGAATATGAGTATTACAAGAGTTGATCTACCACGAGATCGTAATGGCTAAACCCTAGAAGTCTAGCCTATGAGATTATGATGATTGTGGCTAAACCCTAGAAGTCTAAACCCTCTAGTTTATATAGACATCGGGGGGGGGGGGACTATGGTTGTACAAAGTCGGTTACAGAGAAAGGAATCAACATATCCGCATCGCCAAGCTTGCCTTCCACGCAAAGGAGAGTCCCATCCGGACACGGGATGAAGTCTTCTATCTTGTATCCTCATAGTCCAACAGTCCGACCAAAGTATATAGTCCGGCTGTCCGAGGGCCCCTTAGTCCAGGACTCCCTCAACCGACTCCTGCCTGCATCTACTACTCTTACTCCACATCGACCGCTATCCAGCATGCATCTAGTGTATTAAGTTCATGGGAAAATGGAGTAATGCAATAAGAACGATGACATGATGTAGACGAGATCCTTTTATCTATTATGCAGATATAGATCTCATCTTGTTATCCTTAGTAGCAACGATACATACGTGTCAGTTCCCCTTCTGTCACTGGGATCAAGCACCGTAAGATCGAACCACTACAAAGCACCTCTTCCCATTGCAAGATAAATAGATCCAGTTGGCCAAACAAAACAAATATCAGAGAAGAAATAGAAGGCTATATGTAATCATGCATATAAGAGATCAAAGAGACTCAAATAACTTTCATGGATAAAAACATAGATCTGATCATAAACTCAAAGTTCATCGGATCCCAGCAAAGACACTGCAAAAATACTTACATCATTATGATCTCCAAGAGACCATTGTATTGATAATCAAGAGAGAGAGAGAGAGAGAGGAATCCATCTAGCTACTAACTACGGACCTGTAGGTCTACAAAGAACTACTCACGCATCATAGGAGAGGCACCAATGGAAGTGGTGAACCCCTCCATGACGGTGTCTAGATTGGATCTGGTGGTTCTGGACTCTGCGGCTACTGGAATTGATTCTCGTCGACTCCCCTAGGGTTTCTGGAATATTGGGGTATTTATAGAGCAAAGAGGCGGTTCAGGGGGCACCCGAGGTGGGCACAACCCCTAGGGCGCGCATGGTCCTCCTGGAACGCCCTGGTGGGTGCTGCTCCCCTCGAGCCACCCCTAGGTGCTTCCTTGGCCCATTGGATGTCTTCTGGCCCAAAAAATGCTCCAGGAGTTTCGTTGCATTTGGACTCCGTTTGATATTGATTTCCTGCGATGTAAAAAAATATGCAGAAAACAACAACTGGCACTGGGCACTATGTCAATAGGTTAGTACCAAAAAATGAAATAAAAATGACTATAAAATGATTGTAGAACATCCAAGAATGATAATATAACAACATGGAACAATCAAAAATTATAGATACGTTTGAGACGTATAAGCATCCCGAAGCTTTATTCCTGCTCGTCCTCGAGTAGGTAAATGATAAAAACAGAATTTTTGATGTGGAATGCTGCCTTACATGTTCATCACATTTCTTTTCTTTATAGCATGGACATATGGACTTTTATGTGATTCAAAGCAATAGTCTAGTTTTGACATAAAGACTTTAATACTCAAGCATACCAACAAGCAACTATGTCTTTCAAAATATCAACACTAAAGCAAGTTATCCCTAGCCCATCATGCTCATTCATTGATCCATTCATGAAACACACTCAAATATTAGCTACACCCAATGCTCAAATACGATCATACTGCCCCTTAGTTGGTGCTTTATAAGAGAAGATGGAGACTCAAATTCAAAATAAAATTGCATAAGTAAAAGAAAGGCCCTTCGCGGAGGGAAGTAGTGATTTGTAGAGGTACGAGAGCTCAAAGCTTAAATTGAGAGATAAAAATTATTTTTGAGAGGCATACTTTTCGCACCAACGAAAACGACTTGGAGCATCCCAACACTTTCTATGCTAGATAAATCATAGGCGGTTCCCAAACATAAAATAAAGTTTATTCCTTTTTCCACCATTACTTTCACTTTCCATGGCTAATCGTATCCACGGGTGCCCTCCATACCAACACTTTCCAAGGAATTTATTATTTCATAACATAAAGTAAATTCGTTATTCATTTCAGGACTGGGCATCCCTAGTACCTTTGTCGTTCTCTCATGCAATGACAAGTGAATAAACACTCATCGTGAGAATAACACATCTAACATGGAAAATATTGGCTACCCTTTACCGCTTCGCGAGCAGTAGAACACACAGAAGAGAAATTTATTTTGAACAGTAGAGATGGCACAGGCAAATTTGCTTAGAACGGCATGGAAATGCCGCATATAGGTAGGTATAGTGGACTCACATGGCATGGTCGTACTTAGTTTTGGAAGCACAATTACTGATCATACTTAGTGCAAAATGAAGGCTACCAAAAAGATTGAGAAGCGACCAACCAAAAAGCAAAAAATCTCGTGCCCAAGCATTAAGCATAAGTAACACCGAATAATGCACCATAAGTAGGATATAAATTTCATTGCATAATTGTTGACTTCTGTTCTTGTATAGGGAATCACAATCCTTAACGCCAATATTCTTACTAAAGCACAATTACTCATCAACATGACTCACATACATATCGTCATATCTCAAAACCATTACTAAGAATCAATTTTATTTTGTCCAATGATCTTCATGAAAGTTTTTATTATATCCTTCTTGGGTATCTATCACTTTGGGACTATTTTCATATGTTGCTTTTGATAAGCTCATACAAATATAAGTGAAGATCATGAGCATAATTTTTTTCTTTCTCTCAAAATAATCTAAGTGAAGCAAGAGAGAATTTCTTAAAAATTTACTAACTCCAAAATAAAACTAAGTGAAGCATGAAAGCATTTCTTCAAAATTAACAAAGCACACCATGCTCAAAAAGATATAAGTGAAGTACTAGAGCAAATCCATGGCTCTAAAAATTTAAGTGAAGCATAGAAGCAAGAATAACATAATTTTTGGCTTTCTCAAAAGGGTGTTTCTAGAAATTCAACAGTTAAAACACAAAGCAAAACAAGCAAAGACTCATATCATACCAGACGCTCCAAGCAAAACTCATATTATGTGACGAATAAAAATATAGTTTCATGTAAAATACCGATGGTTGTTAGAAGAAACCGGGGATGCCACTCGGGGGCATTCCCAAGCTTAGTTGCTTGATACTTATTTGAATATTATCTTGGGGTGCCTCCGACATCCCCAAGCTTAGTTTTTTGCTTATCCTTATTCCTTCATCCATCATAAGATAACCCAAAACTTGAAAACTTCAATCACACAAAACTCAAACAAAACCTTCGTGAGATCCGTTTGTATAAGAAACCAAACCACTACAATAAGTACTGTAGCAAACATATTCTTATTTTGTTTTTTCATTATATCTACTGTATTCCAACTTTTTTATGGCAAAAAGTCATCAAATAAAACCATAGAATCATCAAAACAAGCACACAACGCAAAGAAAACAGAATCTGTCAAAAACAGAACAGTCTGTAGCAATCTGAATATTTTGAATACTTCTGTAACTCCAACAATTCTGAAATAAATTGGTGGACGTGAGGAATTTTTCTATTAATCTTCTTCAAAAAGAATAAACATAAAAGCACTCTTCTGTAAAAAAATGACAAATAATCTCGTGAGCGCAAAAGTTTCTGTTTTTCAGCAAGATCAAATCAACTTTCACCCAAGTCTTCCCAAAGGCCTTACTTGGCACAAACAGTAATTAAAACATAAAAAAACAATAATAATAGTAGCATGATTGTTCTAACACACAAGAACTAGAAGCAAAAAAGCAAAACTAAATTTTATTCATTGGGTTGCCTCCCAACAAGCGCTGTCATTTTATGCCCCTAGCTAGGCATAACGCGTAAGATCTAAGTTTTGTCGTCTTTTTCCAATTATTTGATCGAACACTTAGGATTTTTGAAGGATTTTGCATATAGATTCTTAGTGACAGTACTTCTATTCATGAGATTGAAAAACTTATTTTCTCGAAAAGGGTCTCTTATGACTTCAATAAAGTTGGGATGGATACTAATCATCTTAAGATCTCCTTTATCATAGCTAGAAGTTGCACTTATGCTTTTAGTGACTTGAGTAGTCTTGCCAATTTTCACGGGAGTTTTAGCGGAAGCAAAAGTCGTTCCTAGATTAGAAAAGATTTCTTCCAGTTCACCAATCCTAGACGGACTTTCTTCGATTCTTTCGTGAACTATAGTTCCCTTTTCTTTTAGCAACTTAAAAATGTATCCCGCTTTTGAGCCAACCTTAGTAGCATAACTTTGCATTTTTCTATCCAAGTTATCAATATGTTCTACGGTAAGCATTTTATTTTCAATAGCATCTAGTCTTTCCATAACATGCTCGAGAGTCAATATTGTTTAATTGATCACAAGTGATGGTGAAGCCACTAAAATTCCCAAAGCATTAAAAGCATCAAGAGAAGGACACATCAAGTAATTCCCACCGGTAATCGTATCAAGGACGAATCTATACTAAGTGGTAATGCCCACATAAAAACAACAAAGAAGAACAACGGTAGATTGCTTATGGATATATCTATTATTAGCATTGCAAAGCCTATACCAAGCATCTTTTAAATTTTCTCCTCCCCTTTTTTTTGGGGGGGGGGGTGCACACAAGAGAAGAAGAGAAATCCATAACGACAAAAAGTGATAAACAAGATTGCACACGAAAACAGATCTGACAAGAATACGGCGAACGAAAAAAGGGCGAATAAAACGAAATTTTTTCGTGAAGTGGGGGAGAGGAAAACGAGAGGCAAATGGCAAATAATGTAAATTGCGAGGAGATGAGATTTGTGATTAGGAACCTGGTTGATGTTGAAGATCCTCCCTGGCAACAGTGCCAGAAAGTCCTTTTGATGTCTGCTAGAACTACGTCGGTATTTCCCCAAAGAGGAAGGGATGACGCAGTATAGCAACGGTAGGTATTTCCCTCAGTGATGATACCAATGTTATAGAACCAGTAGGAGAACCTCCTCACACCATGTAAACAGCACCTGCACACAAATAACAAAAACTTGCAACCCGACGTGTTAAAGTTGTTGTCAATCCCTTCTGGGTACGGCGCCTCAAGATAGGCAAAAACACGTGAGGTAAAAGTGGTAGATATGATAAATAGATCACAGAACAAATAAATTGCAGCAAGGTATTTTTGTATTTTTGGTTCAATAGATCTGGAAAAAAATGCAAAGGGAAATAGATCGCAGAGGCAAATATGATGAAAAGAAACCCGGGGGCGTAGGTTTCACTAGTGGCTTCTCTCGAGAAAAATAGCAAACGGTGGGAAAACAATTACTGTTGGGCAATTGATAGAACTTCAAATAATCATGATAATATCCCGGCAATGATCATTATATAGGCATCACGTCCAAGATTAGTAGACCAACTCCTGCCTGCTTCTACTACTGTTACACCACACATCGACCGCTATCCAGCATGCGTCTAGTGTATTAAGTTCATGGGAAAATGATGTAGCTTGAGGTACATGTAACATGAGCAGGCCATGAAGCACGCATAAGCTAGCCGACCAAGGATGGCATGATAGGCATTGCGGAAGTCGACTACCTCGAAGGTCAGCTTCTCCTTCTGAAAGTTCTTCTCATCCCCAAAAACCACATCCAGGGAGATCTGCCCGAGTGACTGTGCTTTCTTGTCGTGGATTACCTCATGGAACTGCATACTGCTTTCACTAAGGTGAGACATTGGGATGCCCATTCCCTTTAGGGTCTCAGCATAGAGTATGTTCAGACCGTGGGCGTCGTCCATGAGGACCTTGCGCAGCCGAGGCAGGGTCAACTAGTAGTGTCTGCCGCCCAGGGGTAGCAATGTAGGCAGGGTGATCCGACTGATCAAAAGTGATCGGAGTCTTCTAGCAGTTCAATAACTTCGTCATTGCTAGCATGGCCATGTTCGCCTCCTGATTGATAACTTTCAATCGACTCTTGCTCTCAACATTAGAAAAGATCACCAAAGTCACATTGGCGCTAGGGTAGGCCTCATTCTCATCCTCATCATCAGCGGTGTATGGACTCTTATCACTCGACTAGACTTCTCGAAACTGTTGTATCAGCAATCTACACTGCCGAGTGGTATGCTTGGGCAATATCATATTACCTTCTTCATCTTGTTTGGTATGAATATGGCATGGCAAATCAAGAATGTCTTAGCCCGATTGATCCCTTTTCTTTTTCACAATCCACTTCTAGTTGGCATTCCCCTTGTTCTTGGCTTGTCCGGCCAAAGCTGCAGCTTCAGCCTGGGCCAAACCCTCAGCTTTGCTTTTCTGCTTCCGACTGGGATTATCGTTTGTGGGACCGGGCTCGCTAGTCTTCCCTTTGCTGTTTCAGAGACGGTCTTCTTCTTCTCCGTTCGGATACAGAGTGGCAATTTCCATCATTCGGCTCATGGTCAAAGGTTCTAACCAACCAAATTTTGGGATGAGCTCCCGATACCTGACACCTACTTTGAAATCATAGATGGCCTGATGCTCGGTGCCATTCTCAACCACATGATGCAAAGTGGTCCAACGCTGAATGTACTCCATTAAGATTTCATTCGGTTTCTGAACACAGTGTTGCAACTCAGTCAAACCAGCAGGTCGTTTACACGTGCCTTCAAACGTTTTGATGAACACTCAAGCTAGATCCTCCCAGCAATATATGCTAACAGGGGTGAGCTAGTTGAGCTAGACCTGGGCTGACCGTTCCAACATCAAAGGCAAATGCTTCACGGACATATCATCATTGCCGCCACAAATCTGCACAGCCACTCGGTGATCTTCTAACTATGTTTCCGGTTTGGACTCACTAGTGAACTTGCTTATTCTTGCTGCCAACCTGAAATTGGGTGTAGCGACCAAACCTCAAACAGTCTAGTCTCTGTGCATCAGTGTCATCCCTGGATCGGTAGTGCTGACACGCACAGTACTTGAGGATTTATAACAGAGTTTCAACCACACACTTATTACATCGAATGTCTCAAAAGAGAACTTATTACAGTAATATGGCTTAAGGCCATCTAAATAAGATAACAGCGGAAGGCTTGGAAGATAAAGTGAGTCAGCAACTCCAACGGCATAGCGGAGTGAACAACAACAACCTATGGCATCTTACTCGTCGTCTGAAAAGTCTACAACATGATATGTTGTAGCCCAAAACGGGTCAGCACATGGAATATGCTGGCAATGTAACACAACAAGTAATGAACAGAATAAATGCTATCACTACATGCATATTTGGCTGGTGGAAAGCTCTATGGTTAAAGTTTTGCATAAAGCCAATTTTTCCCTACAACAAAGGAATAAATTTTATTTAACTATCATGGTGGTTGTTAAACATTGAGAAGGTTCCTCCAACTCAATCCCATTTAATTAATATCAATTAACCCAACAAAATTAATTTAGAGTGATGAGCTCAACATGATAATCAAAGAACCAGATACTCAAGATGTCCGTAATCGAGGACACGGCAAACCATGATTAGTTTGTACACTCTACAAAGGTTTGCGCACTTTTCCCCACAAGACTCGATCTCCTCCATTAGATTTCTCGCACTACATGATGTTTGAGAAACGGATGACCGAGACACAGTCTTTCAGAAACATTAACTCTTTACTCTGGATGGACAGTTCCACCTACTTTCCCCTACATCTGCTAGCCCACCACTAAAAGAGGTCATGCAACCTACTCAACTATGCTAGAGCCCATAATAGCTTGTGGCTGCACACGGAAGTTTCTAGCATGAATAATCTTATGATCCATTTGAGCCTGGGTGGCGAACCGTAGGATGATCACACGGGTACTCCGGGATATCCTAGGACAACACTGGATTCTCTGGGTGCCCGCAACTGATATGTCTCCGTCGTATCTACTTTTCCAAATAGTTTTGCCCTTGTTTTGGACTCTAATTTGTATGATTTGAATGGAACTAACCCGGACTGACGTTGTTTTCAGCAGAATTGCCATGGTGTTGTTTTATGTGCAGAAAATAAAAGTTCTCGGAATGACCTGAAACTCCACAGAACACCTTAGAAAAAATAATAAAAAATCCTCGCAAAAGATGAAGACCAGGGGGCCCACACCCTGTCTACGAGGGTAGAGGGCGCCCCCCTACCTCGTGGGCCCCCTGGTGGCCCTCCGACGCCAACTCCAACTCCATATATTGGCTTTCGGGGAGAAAAAAATCAGAGAGAAGAAATCATCGCGTTTTACGATATGGAGCCGCCGCCAAGCCCTAATATCTCTCGGGAGGGCTGATCTGGAGTCCGTTCGGGGCTCCGGAGAGGGGGATTCGTCATCGTCGTCATCATCAACCATCCTCCATCACCAATTTCATGATGCTCACCGCCGTGCGTGAGTAATTGCATCGTAGGCTTGTTGTACGGTGATGGGTTGGATGAGATTTATCATGTAATCGAGTTAGTTTTGTTAGGGTTTGATCCCTAGTATCCACTATGTTCTGAAATTGATGTTGCTATGACTTTGCTATGCTTAATGCTTGTCACTAGGGCCCGAGTGCCATGATTTCAGATCTGAACCTATTATATTTTCATGAATATATGTGTGTTCTAGATCCTATCTTGCAAGTGTATAGTCACCTACTATGTGTTATGATCTGGCAACCCCGAAGTGATAATAATCGGGACCACTCCCGGTGATGACCATAGTTTGAGGAGTTCATGTATTCACTATGTGCTAATGCTTTGTTTCAGTTCTCTATTAAAAGGAGGCCTTAATATCCCTTAGTTTCCAATAGGACCCCGCTGCCACGGGAGGGTAGGACAAAAGATGTCATGCAAGTTCTTTTCCATAAGCACATATGACTATATACAGAATACATGCCTACATTACATTGATGGACTGGAGCTAGTTCTGTGTCACCCTATATTATGACTGTTACATGACGAACCGCATCCGGCATAATTATCCATCGCTAGTCCGGTGCCTACGAGTTTTCCATATACTGGTTCTCCCTTATTTACTTTTCCGTTGCTACTATTACAATCACTACAAAATACCAAAAACATTACTTTTGTTGTCTTTACTTTTGTTACCGTTACCACCACTATCATATTACTTCGCTACTAAACACTTTGCTACAGATACTAAGTTTCCAGGTGTAGTTGAATTGACAACTCATCTGCTAATACTTGAGAATATTCTTTGGCTCCCCTTGTGTTGAATTAACAAATTTGGGTTGAATACTCTACCCTCGAAAACTGTTGCGATCCCCTATACTTGTGGGTTATCAAGACCTTTTTCTGGCGCCGTCGCCGGGGAGCATAACTCTATTCTTTGAGTCACTTGGGATTTATATCTGCTGGATACTATGAAGAACTTGAAAGATGATCGATCTACTATTTTGCCCTCAACTACGAGGGGAGGTAAGGAACTGCCATCTAGCCTTGCACTAGATTTTCCTTCTGTTATAAGTAAGCTTGCGACACCTAAACCTACTACTGCTATTCATTCTGATATGTAGCATGTTGTTGATGATGCCACTTCTGCTATGCATGATACTTATGATGAAACTACTTCTATGCTTGATACTACTATGCCCCTAGGTGAATTTCTTGATGAGAAAATTGCTAAGTCTAGAGAAAGAGAAATTATTGAACCTGAATACGATGATGTTAGTGATGATGAAAATATGCCTGCTATTCCTGAGGGTTATCCTTTTGATGCGGAATCTTCTGCAGCTATTCTTGCTTGCCAGGAAAGATATGAACTTAAGAGGTTGCTAGTTAAATGGAGTAAAGAATCTTTTAGAGATAGGATGAGACCCGACCCTGCTTTTGCTACTTCACCTATCTTTGTTCCTGATAAGGACTATTATGATTTTTCTATTGATCCAGATATAATTACTTTGGTTGAATCTGATCCTTTTTATGGCTATGAATCTGAAACTGTTGTGGCACATCTTACTAAGTTAAATGATATAGCTGCCCTGTTTACTAATAATGAGAGATCGCGCTACCTTTATTTACTCAAAATATTTCTGTTCTCATTAAAGGGTGATGCCAAGATATGGTTTAATACTCTTGATCCTGGTTGTGTGCAAAGTCCCCAGGATAAGATTTATTACTTCTCTGCTAAATATTTCCCTGCTCATAAGAAACAAGCTGCTTTGAGGGAAATATACAACTTCGTGCAAATTGAAGAAGAGAGTCTCCCACAAGCTTGGGGGAGGCTTCTCAAGTTACTTAATACTTTGCCTAATCATCCTCTTAAGAAACCTAAAATATTTGATATCTTTTATAATGGACTAACTGATGCTTCCAGAGATTTCCTGGATAGTTGTGCTGGTTCTCTTTTCAGGGAAAGAACACCGGATGAAGCCGAAATTCTATTGAATAGTATGTTGGCAAATGAAAATAATTGGGCACCTCCTGAGCCACCTCCTGAGCCAGCTCCAGAGCCAATTACCGAGCCTATTCCTAAACCAACTCCGAAGAAGAGAGGTGTTATATTTCTCAGTCCCGAAGACATGCAAGAGGCAAAGAAATCTATGAAAGAAAAAGGTATTAAAGCTGAAGATGTTAAGAATTTACCTCCTATTGAAGAAATACATGGTCTTAATTTACCGCCTGTTGAAGAAGTATATGGTCTCAAATACTTATTTACTGAAAAACCTCCCGATATCGCGACACAGGTAGTAAAGGTAAATTCTCTCTATAGATATGATAAAGCTGAAGTCGCTCCTACTAAAATTACTAGTCAGTGCTTGGATGAGTTTGATGACTTTATCTTTAAGCAAGATGACTTTAATGCTTATTTTGGTAGACAATTAAAATAGAATACCTTTATGATTAAACGCTTGGGTGATTATATGGCTGATATTAGAGGTGAACTTAAACTTGTTATCAAACATGCTTCTATGGTTACCACTCAAGTAGAACAAGTACTTAAAGCTCAGAAAGAAGTGCTTGATGAAATGAATAGTAAGAAAATTGATTATGTTGTTAAGTGGCTACTAGAACTGGTAGAATGACTCAGGAACCTTTGTATCCTGAAGGCCACCCTAAGAGAATCGAGCAAGATTCTTAGAGAAATAATATTGATATACCTAGTTCTTCTAAGAGGAAGAAAAAGAAAAATGATAGGACTTTGCAAACTTCTAGTGAACCTATAGCTGAACCACTTGAGAATCCAAATGATATCTCTATTTCTGATGCTGAAACACAATCAGGTGATGAACATGAACCTTGTGATAATGTTAATGAGAATGTTCATGTTGATGCTCAACCTAGTAATGATAATGATGTAGAACTTGAACTTGCTGTTGATCTTGACAACACGCAATGAAAGAATCAACGTTATGATAAAAGAGACTTCGTTGCTAGGAAACATGGTAAAGATAGGGAACCATGGGTTCGAAAACCCATGCCTTTTCCTCCGAAACCATCCAAGAAAAAGGATGATGAGGATTTTGAGCGCTTTGCTGAAATGATTAGACCCATCTTTTTGCGTATGCTATTAACTGATGTGCTCAAAACAAATCCTTATGCTAAGTATATGAAGGATATCATTACTAATAAAAGAAAGATACCTGAAGCTGAAATTTGCACCATGCTTTCTAATTATACTTTTAAGGGTGGAATACCAAAGAAACTTGGAGATCCAGGAGTACCTACTATACCATGCTCCATTAAGAGAAATTATGTTAAAACTGCTTTATGTGATCTTGGAGCCGGTGTTAGTGTTATGCCTCTCTCTTTATATCGTAGACTTGATTTGAATAAGTTGACACCTACTGAAATATCTTTGCAAATGGCTAATAAATCAACTGCTATACCTGTCAGCATTTCTGAGGATGTGCCTGTTGTGGTTGCAAACGTTACTATTTTAATGGACTTTGTTATTCTTGATATTCCCGAGGATGATAGTATGTCTATTATTCTTGGAAGACCTTTCCTTAATACTGCAGGGGCTGTTATTGATTGCAACAAAGGCAATGTCACTTTTCATGTTAATGGCAATGAGCACACGGTACACTTTTTGAGAAAACAACCTCAAGTTTATAGTATCAACTCTATTGGAAAAATTCCATCGATTATATTTGGAGGATTTGAATTTCCTCTCCCTACTGTCAGGAAAAAGTATGATATTCTTACTGTTGGGGATTTTCATATCCCCGTTGAGGTAACTTAGTGTTATTCGAAATTTCTCCGGTTCCGTGATTATTCGGAATGAGTTTGTTAACAAGACTTGATCAACCTTGTTAGTGGTTCATTTTGATGATCACGAGATGGATGAAAATAGAAGCACAACCTTCTGTACCCTCGTCATATTTTCTGTTATTTAGTAGAAATAAAGTAAAATAGTATTATTCTGTCTGTCTCCTGACTTATCCGTGCAATATAAAAATTTCCCGAAAATAAAAGTCCTCAGAATGCCATGCCAATTTAATACAATTTTTTCGGGAATATTTGAGAATTTACTGTGCAAAAATTACCACGGGGGGAGCTGCCACCTGGTCACGAGGGTGGAGGGCGTGCCCTACCCCCCTGGGCGCGTCCCCCTGCCTCGTGGGCCCACGGTGGCCCTCCTCCACTTATCCCTGCACCCATCTTCTTCCTCTGCGTCACACAAACACGAAAAACCAACTCAAGCACGAGTTCCAGCCCCCGTTGCTGTGATTTTCTATCTCCTTGCTCAAAGCACCTCTCGCAAAACTGCTTGGGGAGATTGTTCCTTGGTATGTGACTGCTCCATTGGTCCAATTAGTTTTTGTTCTAGTGCTTTATTCATTGCAAATTTGTGCTGCATAGGTGACCATGTTCTTGAGCTTGCATGTCAAATTTATATGGTTCCAAGTAATTCCAATGCTTTATATAGGCTCTAGGCACTTATGGGAGTCGTTGCTATCAATTTTATTGAAGTTGGTTCACTTTTATTTGAAGTTACTAAAAATTTCAGATTGTTTCAGAAATAATGAAGAAATTTTTGAGGGGCTCGTCGAGCCGAAGCTCTAAGGAAAAACAAAAGGAAGAAGAGCAGAAGCCCAAATTTAATTTTCCTCGCACCATGGAGGTCCGGCCGTGTGAATGGCCTTCCGATGACTTCTTGAGGAGAGTCGGGATTTATGAGGATTTCTATTTATTGATTGAAAATGTTGGCCTCACCAATTTCCTCCGCGACCAACGTCAGCAGTATCTCTTACTCACAAATACTTTTGTGCAAAACTTTTACTTTTTCCCTAAGAAATCACCTCCAATAGTAGAGTTTCATTTATATGACGTTGTTAAAGAGATGACATTAGCTGAATTCTGCGAGGTTTGCAGAATACCCTTTGAGCGAACCTTAGATGAACCCCACCGTAACGAAGTAGAAGCTTTTATTAACACTATCACTGTGGGAGAAACCAGGAAGGTTTCTGATGCAAGGATCACTAGCATACATTTTCCTATTTTACGCTACTTTGCCTTATTTGCTAGTCGTTGCTTGATTGGACGCGGGAACTGTGGGAACCTTAGTATTCCTGATATTATTATTTTGCTCCATGGCTTATAGCGCAATAACTCTGAATTGTTGCTAGACGGTTAAGTCTGAATCGTACTAGGGGCCCCATCTTTGGAGGCATTTATGCTTCACACCTAGCTGAACATTTTGAAATACCTATTAGGCATGAGGAGAAAGAAGAAACAGCGCTGCCCCGTGCTTATTTAGATTATAAGAGTATGATAGCGCATGACTTTCTTGCTAAGAGTCGCGAAGGGGAGCTCAAATACACATTATACTTTGATAAACATCGAGACTATTATTTTGCCTGCTCCTTCTTTGTTTAACTTATCTGCAGGTCCTCACATCGTTCCGTGGTCAGCTGTTCAAGCCTATCGGAATCCTGCACCAGCCCCGGAACCAGAGCCACAAGATGAGCCTCCACGACTATCTGTTTATTCTTGGGATCCAGAGGAGGCTGCCAGCCAGTGGCAGCCGGAGCCTTCTTCGTCACAGTACGACCCCAGCTTCACCTACGGGTATCCGCCACGCTATCCCTGGCAATAGACCAACTTAGGCCAAAAGCCTAAGCTTGGGGGAGTACGTATTTCCCACCGACATTACATTTATGTTCACACACACACTCATTGCTAGATGTCGGTGCTCATACTCTTTCACTATAATATCCATGCTAGTTTATTTTCCTTTTTCCTGCTTTCTTCTTGTGTGTTTAATAAACCTTAAGAAAAACCCAAAAAAAATTAGTAGCGGTTTATTTCTTTGTTGTAGTAATTTAAAATGAAAACCCAAAAATATTTCCCGTTCTTCTTTTACTTGTTGGGAGCTTTCCCGTGTAAATAGTTTTTATTTCTTTTCTTTTCTTTGGGGGTTGAGAAGACCATATTGAAAATACTTAGTTGCTCTTACATGCATGATTGTTTATTTAACTTAGAGCCCATATTACTTGTCTTCTCTCTTGAGTTGAATTGTTGCAGATTCCAGCTTAGTCCAATGCACATGCACTCTTATTATTATTCACATCCTTCAATTGTGCAAGCGAAAGGCAATAATGATGATATATGATGGACTTATTCAGATGAGAAAAGCTGGTACGAACTCGACCTCTCTTGTTTTTGTAAATATGATGATTCATCGTTCCTGAGTCAGCTATTATGAAGTAAACATATTTGCAATGACATTTAGAGATTATAGTTGCTTGTGCCATGCTTGATTAGCTATGAGTTATAATGGTTTACCTTGCGTGCCAACATGATATTAGAATGATTATGATGTGGTATGATGGGATGGTATCCTCCTTTAAATGAATTGAGTGACTAGACTTGGTACATGTTCACGCATGTAGTTGAATCAAATCAACATAGCCTTCATGATATTTATGTTCATGGTGGATTATATCCTACTCATGCTTGTATTCGGTGTAAATTAATTTTAATGCATTTTTACGGCTGTTGTCGCTCTCTCAGTTGGTTGCTTCCCAGTCTTTTGCTAGCCTTCACCTGTACTAAGCAAGGTTGGAAAAAGCGGTAGGCGTAAGCGAGGCGGTTGGCCTTCGCCTTGTGCCTAGGCGGTGCCTAAGCGCCCTAGGCGCGGCCTAGGCGGTTATATAGTTTTTACTCGTAGTTTATTTGTGATTATTATATGGGTGTTGATATTAGTTTAGGGCATATAAGTAAGTTAATTATCGTCGACTACAATTGGAACATAACCCGTTTGGCATATTAGTGCAGTATATGGTATGATTTCTTGCTTGCATAGGCAATTTCTTGCTTGCCCTGCCTAGACCTCCATTTATGCCCTAGGCGAGGTGTTTGGCCATTGCCTAGCGCCTAGGCATGACTAAGCGCCTCCTAGGCACTGCCTTTTCCAATAGTGGTACTAAGTAGGAATACTGCTTATGCATCCAAACTCCTTAAACCCCAAACTTGTTCCATATGAGTCCACTATACCTACCTATAGGCGGTATTTACCTGCCGTTCCAAGTAAATTTGTATGTGCCAAAGTTTAAACCTTCAAATAAACATTCTGTTTTGCATGCTCGATTAGCTCATATGTCAACTAGAGCTGCGCTTATCTTCCGTGTTAGGCGGGTTATTCTCAAGAGGAGTGGACTCCGCTCCTCAGTCACGAGAAAATGGCTGGTATCCGGGATGCCCAGTCCCATGCTTTATGCAAACTAAATCAAAATAACTGCAAACAAAACTCCCCCTGGGACCCGTTGAATGTTGGAGGCACTCGTTGTTTCGAGCAAGCCATGGATTGATGCTTGTGGAGGAGGGGGAGTATAAACTTTACCATTCTGTTTGGGAACCGCCTATAATCTGTTTAGCATGGAAGATCGTCGTCTTTTAGTTGTTATGTTGACAATGAAAGTATGGCGCTCAAAATATAATTTATCCCTATTTCAAAACCGAGCTCTGGCACCTCTACAAATACCTGCTTCCCTCTGCAAAGGGCCTATCTATTTACATTTATGTTGAGTCATCACCCTTCTTTTTAAAAAGCACCCGCTGGAGAGCACACTGTCATTTGCATTCATTATAATTGGTTTATATTGGGTATGACTTGACTGGATCTCTTTTACCATGATTTACAATATTTAGTCAGTCCTTGATCTTTAAAGGTGCTCTGCATTTATGTTTTGCGGTCTCAAAAAGGGCTAGCGAGATACCATTTTGTTATATCATGTTATGATTGTTTTGAGAAAATGTTGTCATCCAAGTTTTATTATTATGGCTCGCTAGCTGATTATGCTATTGATATGAGTAATTATGAGACCTACGTGTTATTGTGAGTATGGTTTGTTCATAATATTTGCTGAAACTTGAATGCTTGCTTTTCATGTTTACAACAACAAGAGCAAACAGAGTTTGTAAAAGTTTTTCTTTTTCTCTTTCACTTTGTCAACTGAATTGCTTGATGAAAAGCAAGGGTTTAAGCTTGGGGGAGTTGATACGTCTCCGTCGTATATACTTTTCCAAACACTTTTGCCCTTGTTTTTGACTCTAACTTGTATGATTTGAATGGAACTAACCCGGACTGACGTTGTTTTCAGCAGAATTGCCATGGTGTTGTTTTATGTGCAGAAAATAAAAGTTCTCGGAATGACCTGAAACTCCACAGAACACCTTAGAAAAAACAATAAAAAATCCTCGCAAAAGATGAAGACCAGGGGGCCCACACCCTGTCCACGAGGGTAGGGGGCACGCCTCCTACCTCGTGGGCCCCCTGGTGGCCCTCCGACGCCAACTCCAACTCCATATATTGGCTTTCGGGGAGAAAAAAATCAGACAGAACAAATCATCGCGTTTTATGATACGGAGCCGCCGCCAAGTCCTTATCTCTCTCGGGAGGGCTGATTTGGAGTCCGTTCGGGGCTCCGGAGAGGAGGATTCGTCATCGTCGTCATCATCAACCATCCTCCATCACCAATTTCATGATGCTCACCGCCGTGCGTGAGTAATTGCATCGTAGGCTTGTTGTACGGTGATGGGTTGGATGAGATTTATCATGTAATCGAGTTAGTTTTGTTAGGGTTTGATCCCTAGTATCCACTATGTTCTGAGATTGATGTTGCTATGACTTTGCTATGCTTAATGCTTGTCACTAGGGCCCGAGTGCCATGATTTCAGATCTGAACCTATTATGTTTTCATGAATATATGTGTGTTCTTGATCCTATCTTGCAAGTGTATAGTCACCTACTATGTGTTATGATCCGGCAACCCCGAAGTGATAATAATCGGGACCACTCCCGGTGATGACCATAGTTTGAGGAGTTCATGTATTCACTATGTGCTAATGCTTTGTTTCAGTTCTCTATTAAAAGGAGGCCTTAATATCCCTTAGTTTCCAATAGGACCCCGCTGCCACGGGAGGGTAGGACAAAAGATGTCATGCAAGTTCTTTTCCATAAGCACGTATGACTATATACGGAATACATGCCTACATTATATTGATGAACTGGAGCTAGTTCTGTGTCACCCTATGTTATGACTGTTACATGACGAACCGCATCCGGCATAATTATCCATCGCTAATCCGGTGCCTACAAGTTTTCCATATACTGGTTCTCGCTTATTTACTTTTCCGTTGCTACTGTTACAATCACTACAAAATACCAAAAACATTACTTTTGTTGTCTTTACTTTTGTTACCGTTACCACCACTATCATCAGGGCCGGCCCTGAGGGGGGGCAGGGGGGGCGACCCCCCCGGGACCCCATGGTCAAGGGGCCCCTCCCATGGCATGCACATAGCCCATGGGCCCTTGCCCAGCGAGGCAGGCCAGGGTCGCAGGGATGTACAGAGCCGCACACGCATCTTAATTTCCTTCGATCTCGCATGCAAAGCACGAACGCAGATGCAGCTTTCCTTTTTCTGTCGTAGCTATTCCCCAACTAGTACGTTGTCATGTACCGATGTACTCCATGTCTGCATTCTACTTCCAAATTGAGATCGTATTCCTGTTTCTCTCTCCGGCAGCGATCGCTGAATCCATGGGTTGCTCAAGGCCGAGGCGATCCAAACAAATCTGGGCAAAAGGCCAATTATGGGAGGACGCCAAGGCGATGCCGGGCAAAACAAATCTGGGCCCTGATCGCTGGAAGCCAATGCACATAGTCGAGCGCCTCCCGCCTCGGCCAGGCACTAGTCCACTTTGCGTGATCTTCGAACGGCCGTCGTCCGATCACCGGCGCTGATTGAACCCATTTTAGGTACATCATATAACGTTTCTCACTTATATGGCTAACTATTTTACTTTGGCATACACGATGCATATCTAAGCCTCAAAGAACCTATAAATTATTATTTTCTGGTTTATCTAAGTATCTATTTGTACCGTTCAATATTTGTGTATATTAATTAGAATCCAAATACAATGCGACGGCAGCTCTAAATGACACTGCAAAGTTCTTCCGTTTGAATTTATTTGCCCCCCTTGAATGTCGAGCCTGAAGTAGATTAGAAATTTTACTCACAAAAATATGAGTCATATGCCAAACAACTATCATTTGGTTAGTGTTTTAAGAATGTTTCCAATGATCTATATTTTATCATATACAACACATATTTTGTTAGTCAAAAGTAGGCTTAAAACCCGAAGAGGATAATAAATCCAGACAAAGGAAATCCGAGCACAAAGTGTGGGAATTATGACAACTCGTCATGGGCCAACACTTGTGGATCTCACAAGAGGATCACACTCACCAAACGTCATAGTTCAAGTTGTGGCGATAAGTATACGGACGAAAGTGAGCTTGTTATAAATATCGTACCAGTTATCATTGCTATAATATATCTATTATATTATATAAGGGGCCCCGAGTTTTAGTTTCGCCCCGGGCCCCCGAAATCTCAAGACCGGCCCTTACTATCATATTACTTTGCTACTAAACACTTTGCTATAGATACTAAGTTTCCAGGTGTGGTTGAATTGACAACTCAGCTGCTAATACTTGAGAATATTCTTTGGCTCCCCTTGTGTCGAATCAACAAATTTGGGTTGAATACTCTACCCTCGAAAACTGTTGCGATCCCCTATACTTGTGGGTTATCAGCAACCAATCCACCCAGATGTGTATTTAAGTAGCCACCTTAAGTGAACCATTAATTAACAATGCTCACATCTATCATGGATACACTCACCCAATCCACGTCTACGAGCATAGCATAACAATCCTAAGCATAACGTAGCAGTAACTCCCAAAGGTTTGATAATAAAAGGGCAATAGGTTCTACCTCATCATCTACTTCCCAAACCCACATGTTATTCGGATCCTAACCATGCAATGTTTGAGGATTGAGACTAATTCAAAAAATTGGGTAATAAAGGGACATTATCAAAGTGTTACTTTCCTTGCTGATGATCCGCAAAATCTAGAGACCCGTAGTAGCATGCTTCACACTCCGGGAATTCTATCGCGAACAAACAATAGCTATATAAGCACTCAAACAAGAAGCATGGGTAAAACTCAAATAAGAAGATCTAACCAAAAAGTTCAACTGAAGAACTCCGGTTTGCAAAAAGAATCAAATCAAACAAAGCAACGAAACTCAAACTACGAACGAAACAACAGTCATTTACTAATCTGGACTAAGGTCAAATTTTACAGTACCAAAATCATGTTCAAGTTGGTTAAACAGAGAGAGGGCTTTGAGACGAAGATTGAGGCGCTGGTTTCATCTAATTTGGATAAGCGAGCAAAAAGTTATACTAGAACGAAGATCAGGGCACAAATCGTGATCGGAAATAATCACAGACAAACCCTGGAAAATGAAACGAGACGAACAGGCTAACGAAAGAACGTTCGTTGACAGAACCTAATCGGTGAAAAGCGTTCGTTAAAACGAACAAACGCACGAACGTCCGCTAAATAACTAAACCGAAAAAAACCGAACCGGTCTATTTAAAAAAACAGATCTAGGTTTTTTTTAAAACGAACGGTTAACCGAAAAAAAAGGCGGCGGCGGCTACCTCCGGCGATGTTCCAGCGGGGCAGGGCGTCGGCGAGCTCCAGGTGGCGGGGAGGGCGACGTCGGCCACGTCGGGCGACGGCAGCGCGAGCGGCGGCGACTTGCGGGGCGGCGGTGGCTTGCCGCGGCGGCGGTGGGTGGCGGAGAGGGCGGTGCGGCGGGCGGCTTTATAGGGGGGTCGGGGTCCGACTTGGGGGAGGGGACGGTCGGCGGCGTGGCACACTTGGACTCCGGCGAGTTCGGGTCGCGCACGGGAGGGAGACGGCGGCGGCGACTTGGGCCGGCCTGCTCGGCTGGGCTTCGGACTAGTCGGTCGGGAAAACTTTTTTTAAAATAATTCCACTGAAACAGAAAAATCCTAATAAAATATAAAAAAATTCTAAAATGCCAAAAACAATTTTCACCGTCTAAATAAAATATTTAAAACAAACTGAACATTTTTCTGGCCTAAAAATGCAATTTTGAAAACATGCATATTTTTTTTAATTCAAATAAAATAGCAATAAAAATCCAAATAACATAAATATTTGATTTTAACATTTTTACTCCAATATTTCTTTTATTTTGGGAAGTCATTTTCTCCCCTCTCGTTTATTTTGATATTGGAAATATTCGGAGAGAAAATGATTAAAACCAAAATGATCCTCTTTTCAATATTTGAGAAAGTTTAATTATGAAAACAAATGAAACCCCCAACTCTCTTCGTGGGTCCTTGAGTTGCTTAGAGTTTCTAGGATCAACCAAAATGCAATAAAATATGATATGCATATGATGACCTATGTAACATTCCAAATTGAAAATTTGGGATGTTATAAACCTACCCCCCTTAAGATGAATCTCGCCCTCGAGATTCGGGTTGGCTAGAAAATAGGTGTGGGTGGTCCTTCCGTAGGTCTTCCTCTCGTTCCCACGTGGCTTCATCCTCGGTATGGTGGCTCCAGTGAACTTTGCAAAACTTAATAACCTTGTTGTGTGTGAGTCGGCTGGCAAACTCGAGAATCTTCACTGGTTTCTCCTCGTAGGTCAGATCGCAATCCAGCTGAATCGCTTCCAGTGGCACTGTATCTCTCAGAGGAATATCGGCCATCTCTGCGTGGCACTTCTTCAACTCGGAAATGTGAAACACGTCGTGAACTCCTGACCATCCTTGCGGCAATTCCAGCTTGTAAGCAACTTTTTCGTTCCAAAACTTTGTATGGTCCCACAAAATGTGGTGCTAACTTTCCCTTAACTCCAAAACACTTAACTCCTCGAAGTGGGGATACACGAAGGTATACACTATCTCCGACTTTGTAAACTGTCTCCTTGCATTTTGAATCTGCATAACTCTTCTGCCTGGACTGGGCTACCTTGAGTCTATCCCGAATCAACTTAACCTTCTCTTTAGAATCCTTAATCAAATCCGGTCCAAACAACTGGCGATCTCCAACTTCATCCCATAATAACGGTGTCCTTCACCTCCTTGCATACAAAGCTTCGAAAGGTGTCATCTTCAAACTGGCTTGATAGTTGTTGTTATAAGAGAACTCTGCATACGGTAGATTGTCGTCCCAACTAGATCCATAATCTAGCGCACAAGCTCTCAACATGTCCTCCAGAATCTGATTGACTCTCTCGGTCTGTCCATTTGTCTGTGGATGAAAGGCTATGCTGAACTCTAGCCTGGTACCCAAAGTCTCATGCAACTGATTCCAGAACTTTGAGGTAAACTGGGTTTCTCTATCTGATATAATGGTCCTCGGAACTCCATGCAGACATACGATCCTGGTCATGTATATCTTTGCCAACTTAGCACTCATATAAGTGGTCTTCACTGGGATGAAATGATCTACTTTCGTCAATCGATCGACTACAGCCCATATAGAGTCATAGCCTGAACGAGTCCTGGGCAATCTCATGATAAAATCCATGCCAAGCTTGTCCCACTTCCATTTGGGTATCGGCAATGGCTGTAGCAATCCTGCTGGCTTTGTATGCTCTGCCTTAACACTATGACATACATCACATACTGCTACATACTCCGCAATATCCTTCTTCATTCCGGTCCACCAGAAACTTTCCTTCAAATCCAGATACATCTTGGTGTTTCCGGGGTGTATCGAATACGGCGAATCATGGGCCTCCTGCAGAATCAACTTCCTGATCTCGGGGTCATTAGGCACGTATACGCGATCCTCAAACCATTAGGTATCATGCTCATCCTCACGAAATCCTTTAGCCTTTCCTTTGCTCATCCTTTCCTTTATCTCGGCATTCTCCTTGTCAGTCTTCTGGGCTTCTCTGATATTATCAATCAAAGTGGAATGAATTTCCAATGCTGCTACATAAGCTTTCGGAACTATTTCCAAACATAGCTCGCGAAGATCTTCGTCTAACTCCTTGGGTAATCCTCCAGTCATGAGCGTATTAACATAACTCTTGCGGCTCAACGCATCGGCTACTACATCAGCCTTTCCGGGATGATAGTGCAACTTCATATCATAATCCTTAATGAGCTCCAACCATCTCCTTTGCCTGAGGTTCAACTCCTTCTGCATGAAGATATATTTCAGACTCTTGTGATTCGTGTATACCTCATACTGATTTCCGATGAGAAAATGTCTCCATGTCTTCAATGCATGCACTACGGCTGCTAACTCCAAATCATCTGTAGCATAATTTAACTCATGAGGTTTAAGCTGTCGTGAGGCATATGAAACAACTCTTCCCTCCTGCACAAGCACTGCTCCAAGTCCTCGATGTGAAGCATCGCAATACACTTGATAATCCTTTCGTTGATCTGGAAGAATCAGCACTGGGGTTGTAACCAAATGTTTCTTTAACTCCTCAAAACTGGCTTCACACTCCTCAGTACATTTTAACTTGGTGTCCTTCTTCAACAACTCTGTCATGGGCTTTGCAATCCTGGAGAAATTCTCTCTGAACCTCCGATAATAGCCTGCGAGTCCAAGAAAACTCCTGATCTTTCAAACTGACGTGGGTGCTACCCATTTAGTCACAGAAACAACCTTGGTGTGGTCTACCGCTATTCCTTCTCTGGATATAACATGTCCGAGAAATCCAACTTCCTTCAACCAAAACTCACACTTGCTGAACTTGGCATATAACTGATGTTCCCTGATCTTCTCGAGAACCAAACACAAATGCTCCTTATGCTCCTCTTCATTCTTAGATTACACCAATATATCATCAATGAACACCACGATGAACTTATCCAAAAACTCCATAAATACCTTGTTCATCATGTTCATGAAATAGGCAGACGCGTTAGTCAGACCAAATGACATAACGGTATACTCGTATAGCCTATACCTTGTGGTAGAAGTTGTCTTAGGTATATCCTTCTCTCGAATCTTCAGCTGATGGTACCCTGATCGTAGATCGATCTTGGAAAATACTTTATCTCCTTGCAACTGGTCAAACAAATCATTAATCATCGACAGTGGGTACTTGTTCTTGATCGTCACTTCATTTAACGCATGATAATCAACAACCATCCTCAATGATCCATCCTTCTTCTCCACTAGAAGTACTGGGGCTCCCCAAGGCGACGAACTTGGTCGAATGTAACCTTTATCCAGTAACTCCTTAATCTGCTTCTTAATTTCTTCCAAATCCTTTGCGGGCACCCGATATGGTCTCTTTGATATTCGCCAGGTGCCTGGCAAAAGATCAATCAAAAACTAAATGTCTCTATCCGGTGGCATGCCTGGCAACTCTTCCTGAAATACGTCGGGGTAATCCTTCACCACTGGTACTTCCTCCTGTACAACTCCTGATAAAGAATTCACTTGAGTCCTCTTTGGCACATGCCTGGATACATACTTGATCCTTCTTCCTTCTGGGGTGGTGAGCATAATTGACTTACTGGCGCAATCGATGTTTCCTGCATACATCGATAACCAATCCATACCCAAAATCACATCCAATCCTTGCGACTCCAGAATTATCAGATCCGAGGGGAAAACATGTCTACCTATGGTCAATGGCATCTGAAAACATCATTGGCTTGCCATATGCTCCGCTCCTGGTGAGCTTACTAACATAGGTGTCCTACGAACTTTGGTGGGAAACTTATACTTATCCACACATCCCCTTGATATGTATGAATGCGATGCACCAGTATCAAAAAGAACGATTGCAGTAAATGACTTAACCAAAAACTTACCTATAACTGCATCTGGCTGCTCTTCAACCTCCTCCATGCTAACGTGGTTCACTTGTCCCCTGTTGAAAGGGTTGGGCTTCTTCCCAGAGCTTCCATTGCCATTTCCATTCTTTGCTTCAGAACACTCGATGGCGTAATGTCCATTCTTCCCGCACTTGAAACAAGTAATGTGACTTAGATCCTTCTTGGCGGGCGTTGTCGGGTTGGAACGGTTCTGGCCGTTGCTTCCTCCATTCCCATTCCCGTTCTTGGGGCCACTATGGTTATGAGAACTTCCTCCATTGGAATTATGGCCTCCATGGTTATGGTAAATGTGTGGTCCCAAGTTTAGGGTAAAACGAGGTCTCTGCTGAGCTCCTTAATTGTACTTCCCTTGTCCATACTTCCTGTTGCGGCTATCTATCTGCCGCTGCTTCCCTTCAATCATAAGAGCTCTATCTATCAACTCCTGGTAGTTATTGAATGTTGCCACCATCAACTGCATGCTCAACTCATCATTCAGTCCTTCCAGAAACTTCTCCTACTTAGCAGCATCTGTAGCTACGTCATCAGGGGCATAGCGTGCTAACTTACTAAACTTATCCACATACTGGCCCACTATGCGTCCTCCTTGGCGCAAGTTGCGAAACTCGCTCTTCTTCATGCTCATAGCTCCTCCTGAAACATGGGCAGTGCGGAAACCTTGCTGGAACTGATCCCATGTAACAGTGTCAATGGGGTAAGTGGCTGTGAAATTCTCCCACCATGATGTTGCGGGTCCATCAAGCTGATGTGCGGCAAAACGCAATCTCTCCGCATCTGTGCATCCTGCAGTGGCCAGCTCCCTTCCAATCTTACGGAGCCAATCATCTTCAACAATCAGCTCGGTGCTACTAGAGAACACCGGCGGATTCAGCCTTAGGAAATGAGCTAAGTGATCAACAGGTGGTGGTGGTTGTGGGTTGTTGTTGTTGTTGCCTTGGTTCTGATTCTGAACTAGTACATGCATCAAGGTGTTCTGGTGCTGGATCAACTGAGTGAGCTCCGGTGGGAATGCAAATCCATTGTCACATCTCGGAGGCATCTGATGGGTTTAGAAAAGGTGAGAAAACAGAAATAGAAAGAGGTCTAAAGGGAAAACACTACCCATATGCACATGAGACAAACACAATCATATCACTTCAATCAATTCAAACAAGGGCATACAATCGGTCTAACTATCATTACAAAAGTGCTCGGACTATTCTATATACATGGGGAAATACTACTACTGGTATGGTGGTCGGCTAGAAGTTTTGATCGGTGGAAGACTCCATGATATCTGCTCCAGCTTCATCAACATAGTCATCATCGCTTGTCGATGATGATGTAGTCCTCTAAACGAATGTCCTTGGAATGGTCATCGTCTCCTCCTGGCGCGGTGTCTCCCATGAATACTCCTAGCTTCCTTGTCAGGTCGTCATTCTTCTCCACTAGTATCGTCATTTCCTACTCATATCCATCGCGTGTAGACTTGAGTTCCTCCTCTAGCTCCGTAATCATGGTCATTGCCTTCTTCAAATCTATCATGCTTGCGCACATCTGGTTCTCCTGGTGATGAATGTGCTGGTTTAACACCTGGATGAAAGCTGCAATTGACCTGTCCCTCCGGGTGCTGATCATCTCCCATTGCTCATCTCGGTGCCCACATATCTGGTACATAGTGTCCTTAAGATCCTTGTGATAAACTTCTCCAATGCGTCCCATGGCGATGTGGGCTGCCATGCTCTTTCCTAGACTCCAGGTTGGTTCATCAAAGGAAATCTCTATGGGCTCAGTAACTAGCATGCATGTCCTTCCTGGAATTTGAACTCGAATCATCCAACGCTCCTCTTCTGGTAAAGTGGTGATGTAGGTCCCGGAGAAGCTTGGTATTCCGATGTTCAGGTACCCTAGTGACTTCCTTCAAGTGTCATCCAAATGGAGTGTCTTCATCCGGTTGTGTAAACTTGTTCCTTGAGTCCGCCGTCCTATAGAGTGGAAAAGGGAGAGGAGTCAGAAATGAGTACGGAGGAGTGACCTATGGTTTAACTTAGTGGTCGTCCTACAATCCGTGTGTGCTTTGATACCATCTTGTAGTGACCAGACCTCAAACAGTCTAGCCTCTGTGCATCAGTGTCATCCCTGGATCGGTAATGCTAACACGCACAGTACTTGAGGATTTATAACAGAGTTTCAATCACACACTTATTACATCGAATGTCTCAAAAGAGAACTTACTACAGTAATATGGCTTAAGGCCGTCTAGATAAGATAACAGCAGAAGGCTTGGAAGATAAAGTGAGTCCATCAACTCCAACGGCATAGCTGAGTGAACGACAATGACCTATGGCACCTTACTCATCATCTGAAGAGTCTGCAACATGATATGTTGCAACCAGAAACGGGTCAGCATATGGAATATGCTGGCAATGTAACACAAAGAGTAATGAACAGAATAATTCATATCACTACATGCATATTTAGCTGGTGGAAAGCTCTATGGTTAAAGTTTTGCATAAATCCAATTTTTTCCTACAACAAAAGGAATAAATTTTATTTAACTATCATGGTGGTTGTTAAACATTGAGAAGGTTCCTCCAACTCAATCCAATTAAGCAATATCAATTAACCCAACAAAATTAATTTAGAGTGATGAGATCAACATGATAATCCAAGAACCAGATACTCAAGATGTCCATAACCGGGGACACGGCTAACCATGATTAGTTTGTACACTCTGCAGAGGTTAGCGCACTATTCCCCACAAGACTCGATCTGCTCCGTTAGATTTCTTGCACTACATGATGTTTGAGAAACGGATGATCGAGACACTGTCTTTCAGAAACATTAACTCTTTACTCTGGATGGACAGTTGCACCTACTTTCCCCTACATCTGCTAGCCCACCACTAAAAGAGGTCATGCAACCTACTCAACTATGCTAGAGCCCATAATAGCTTGTGGCTGCACATGGAAGTTTCTAGCATGGGTACTCTGGGATATCCTAGGACAACACTGGATTCTCTAGGTGCCCGCAACCAATCCACGCAAATGTGTATTTAAGTAGCCACCTTAAGTTAACCATTAATTAACAGTACTCCCATCTGTCATGGATACACTCACCCAATCCACGTCTACGAGCATAGCATAGCAATCCTAAGCATAATGTAGAAGTAACTCCCAAAGGTTTGATAATAAAAGGGCAATAGGTTCTACCTCATCATCTACTTCTCAAACCCACATGTTATCCAGATCCTAACCATGCAATGTTTGAGGATTGAGACTAATGCATAAAAACTGGGTAATAAAGGGATATGATCAAAGTGTTACTTGCCTTGCTGATGACCCGCAAAACCTAGAGACTCGCAGTAGCACGCTTTGCACTCCGGGAATTCTATCACAAACAAACAATAGCATACATAAGCACTCAAACAAGAAGCACGAGTAAAACTCAAATAAGAAGATCTAACCAGAAAGTTCAACTAAAGAACTCTGGCTTGCAAAAAGAATCAAATCAAACCGAGCAATGAAACTCAGACTATGAACGAAATAATAATCATTTACTAATCTGGACTAAAGTCAAATTTTACAGTACCAAAATCATGTTCAAGTTGGTTAAATAGAAAGAGGGCTTTGAGACAAAGATTTAGGCGCTGGTTTCACCTAATTTGGATAAGCGAGCAAAAAGTTATACTAGAACGAATTTCAGGGCAGAAATCACGATAGAAAATAATCGCAGATAAACCCTGGAAAATAAAACGAGACGAACAGGCTAACGAACGAGCGTTCGTTGACAGAACCTAATCGGTGAACAGCATTAGTTAAAACAAACGAACGGACGAACGTCCGCTAAATAACTAAACCGGGAAAAAACCGAACCGATCTATTTAGAAAAACACATCTAGGTTTTAAAAAACCTAACGGTTAACTGGAAAAAAAACGACGATGGCGGCGGCTACCTCCGGCGATGTTCTGGCAGGGCAGGGTGGCGTAGGCGGGCTCCGGGTGGCGGCAACAGGCTGCGGCGGCGGCGTGGCCGGCGGCGAGGCGCGTAGGCGGCGGCGGCGGCTTCGGTGCGGGGCTGCGGTGGGTGGCGGAGAGGGCGGCGGGGCGGGCAGCTTTATAAGGGGGTCCGACTTGGGGGAGGGGGCGGCCGGCTGCGTGGCAAACTCGGACTCCGGCGAGTCCGGGTCGCGCATGGGAGGGAGACGGTGGCGGCGACTTGGGCCGGCCTGCTCGGCTGGGCTTCGGCCGAGTCGGGCGGGGAAACTTTTTTTAAAATAATTCCGCCAAAACAGAAAAATCCTAATAAAATATAAAAAATTCTAAAAATGCCAAAAACAATTATCGCCGTATAAATAACATATTTAGAACAAAGTGAACATTTTTCTGGCCTAAAACTGCAATTTTGAAAACATGCATATTTTTCTAATTCAAATAAAATAGCAATAAAAATCCAAATAAAATAAATATTTTATTTTAACATTTTTCCTTCTTTATTTCTTTTATTTTGGGAAGTCATTTTATCCCCTCTCTTTCATTTTGATATTCGGAGAGAAAATGATTAAAACCAAAATGATCATCTCTTCAATATTTGAGAAAATTCAAATATGAAAACAAATGAAACCCCCAACTCTCTTTGTGGGTCCATGAGTTGCTTAGAGTTTCTAGGATCAACCAAAATGCAATAAAATTGATATGCATATGATGACCTATGTATAACATTCCAAATTGAAAATTTGGGATGTTACATTGGGAGGAATCTCCGCGACCCTGATGGCCCTGCTAAAACACTCGGGTCCGGATTCAAAGGCTCCGCTTCCACTCAGACGATCTCTGTCACTTCTTTCTCTGTGAGCTCTGCCTCTGTCTACTTGGTTCTGAGCAAGTACTGATCTCACATTGAACTGAGGATCGCGGAGGTCGACTGGTTCCCTTTGGTGACCACCGCCACCGTGGCAGGGAGGGTTGGCCCTCTGATCGTCGCCATACAGACGCCTATCGTCATACGACCAGGGTGCGTACGAGCGATCCCGCGGAGGGGGCGTCTGCATGCGACGACGATCATCATGATGTCGCGAAGGTGTGAACCAATTGTGACCCTGCTCTGGGTACTAATCCCAGTGACGGTCACGATCATCTCGCTTCTAAGGCGATTGTCTATTCCTTCTCGGAGCAAATGGGTTGTGAGTTGACTTGACGACGTCAGCCCTGACAATCTGCTATGAATCATGTTGTGTGATACGTCTCCATCGTATCTATAATTTTTGATTGTTCCATGCCAATATTATTCAACTTTCATATACTTTTGGCAACTTTTTATACTATTTTTGGGACTAACATATTGATCTAGTGCCCAGTACCAGTTCTTGTTTGTTGCATGTTTTATGTTCCACAGAAACCCAATATCAAACGGAGTCCAAATGGGATAAAAATAGACGGAGTATTATTTTGGAATATTTGTGATTTTTGGAAGGAAGAATCATCATGAGACGGTGCCCGAGGTGGCCACGAGGGTGGCCCACGCCACCACTCTAGGTGGGCGCGCCCCCACCCTCGTGGGCCCCTTGTAAGGCAGTTCATGCTCTACTTTGGCCGCAAGAAAGCTAACTTTTGGAAAAAGATCTGGGCAGAAGTTTCAATCCAATCGGAGTTACGGATCTCCGGATATAAAAGAAACGGTGCTAGGGCAGAATCCCAGAACGCAGAAACAGAGAGAAACAGAGAGATAGATCCAATCTCGGAGAGGCTCTCACCCCTCCCATGCCATGGGAGCCAAGGACCAGAGGGGAAACCCTTCTCCCATCTAGGGAGAAGGTCAAGGAAGAAGAAGAAGAAGGGGGCGTCTCTCCCCCTTGCTTCTGGTGACGCCAAAACGCTGCCGGGGGCCATCATCATCACCGCGATCTTCACTAACACCTCCGCCATCTTCACCAACATCTCCATCACCTTCCCCCTTCTATCTACAACGGTCCACTCTCCCGCAAACCGCTGTACCCTCTACTTGAACATGGTGCTTTATGCTTCATATTATTATCCAATGATGTGTTGCCATCCTATGATGTTTGAGTAGATTTTCGTTGTCCTATCGTTGAATTGCTATGATTGGTTTGAGTTGCATGTTTTATTATTGGTGCTGTCCTATGGTGTTCTCCATGTCGCGCAAGCGTGAGGGATTCCCGCTGTTGGGTTTTCAATATGTTCATGATTTGCTTATGGTGGGTGGCGTGAGTGACAGAAGCACAGAGCCGAGTAAGTAGGTTGTTTGCGTATGGGATAAAGGGGACTTGATACTTTAATGCTATGTTTGGGTCTTACCTTAATGATCTTTAGTAGTTGCGGATGCTTGCTAGAGTTCCAATCATAAGTGCATATGATCCAAGAAGAGAAAGTATGTTAGCTTATGCCTCTCCCTCAAATAGAATTGCAATAGTGATTATCGGTCTAGTAAAGTAGTCAATTGCTTAGGGACAGTTTCACAACTCCTACCACCACTTTTCCACACTTGCTATATTTACTTTATTGCTTCTTTATCCAAACAGCCCCTAGTTTATTTTTACGTGCTCTTTATTATCTTTCAAACCTATCCAACAACACCTACAAAGTACTTCTAGTTTCATACTTGTTCTAGGTAAAACCAACGTCAAGCGTGCGTAGAGTCGTATCAGTGGCAGATAGGACTTGAGAGAATATTTGTTCTACCTTTAGCTCCTCGTTGGGTTCGACACTCTTACTTATCGGAAGAGGCTACAATTATCCCCTACACTTGTGGGTTATCATTGTGCGACTGGGAGACAGCTAAATTCTGCTCTTCAACCACCTTGAGAAAGGCCCGGATCTACCGAAGACTGATAACCCACAAGTATATGGGGTCAATTCTATCGTTTTCGATAAGTAAGGGTGTTGAACCCGACGAGGAGCAGAAGGAAATGACAAGTGGTTTTCAACAAGGTAATGTCTGCAAATGCTAAAATTGCAAGTAGCGGAGTAGTTTGATAGCAAGATAATTTGTAACGAGCAAGTAAGGATAGTAGCAACAAAAGTGCAGCAAGGTAGCCCAATCCTTTTGAGGCAAAGGACAGGCCAAAATGGTTTCTTATGATAAGCAAAGTGTTCTTGAGGGTTCACGGGAATTTCATCTAGTCACTTTCATCATGTTGGCTTAATTCATGTTCGTTACTTTGATAATTTGATATGTGGGTGGACCGGTGCTTAGGTGTTGTTCTTACTTGAACAAACCTCCTACTTATAATTAACCCTCTCGCAAGGATCCGCAACTATGAGAAAAGTATTAAGAATAAATTCTAACCATAGCATTAAACTTTTGGATCCAGTCGGTCCCTTACAAAATGGCGCATAAACTGGGGTTTAAGCTTCTGTCACTCTCGCAACCCACCATCTAAATAAATACTCCACAATGCATTGCCTTAGGCCCAAATATGGTGAAGTGTCATGTAGTCGACATTCACATGACACCACTAAGAAAATGACAACATACATATCATCAAAATATCGTCACATATCAAGTTCACATGATTACTTGCAACATGATTTCTTCCGTGACCTCAAGAACGAAAGTAACTACTCACAAATGATAAACATGCTCAAGATCAGAGGGGTATAAAATAGAATAATGGATCTGAACATATAATTTCCACCAAATAAACCATATAGTAATCAACTACAAGATGTAATCAACACTACTTGTCACCCACAAGCACCAATCTATAGTTTGATAAAAGATTGAACACAAGAGATGAACCAGGGTTTGATAGGAGTTGGTGTTGTTGAACATATTGATGAAAATAGCCCTCCCCATGATGGGAGAGTTGTTGGTGGTGATGATGGCGATGATTTCCCCCTCCGGGAGGGAAGTTCCCCCAGCGGAATCGCTTCACCGGAGGGAAAAAGTGCTCCTGCCCAAGTTCCGCCTCGAGGCGGTGGCGCTCCGTCCGGAAAGTCCTCCTCTGATTTTTTCTAGGTCAAAATGACGTATATACTAGAAGATGGGCACCAGAGGTGGGCCGAGGAGGGCAGCACCCACCAGGGCTCGCCTGGGCCTCCTCGCGCGCCCAGGTGGGCTGTGCCCACCTGGTGGCCCCTCTGGTACTTATTTGCTCCAATAATTCTTAAATATTCCATAATAAATCCTCCGGAAGTTTCAGCTCATTTGGAGTTGTGCAGAATAGGTAGCTGGACATAGATTTTTCCTGTCCAGATTTCCAGCTGCCGGAATTCTCCCCTTGGTGCATACCTTGCATATTATAAGAGAAAAGGCATTAGAATTACTCCAAAAAGCATTATTATACAATAAAACAACATAAATAACAGTAGGAAAACATGATGCAAAATGTATGTCTCAACTCCCCCAAGCTTAGACCTCGCTTGTCCTCAAGCGAAAACTAAAATCGAAAAACATGTCCACATGCTTAGAGAGAGAGAGAGCGAGCGAGCGAGAGAGAGAGAGAGAGAGGTGTCGTTAAAACAAAAATACGGACATAGCAGCATCATGTGACTTATTATAACAGCAACAAACTTTAACATAAACTTTTACTATAGAACTTTTATCATAGACTTCTCATGAACAAGTGAAAATTCATCACAACAACGAAGTATAAGCATAAACTCTATTGGAAACCAACAAACTATGTTCTCGGTCAACTTTGCAACTACAATTCATCATCTTTTCAGGAAGGGTCACGTATCGGTGCCTTTAGGCAAGTCCACATACTCAACCATCATTTAGTCTTGTATGATTGCTAACACTCACCGCGTACACATGAGCAAAACATTTCAACTGGACACATAGAAAGATAGGGGCTTATATTTTCACCTCCCAACGCATTCACCTCAAGGGTGATGTCAAAAAATAATAACTCATGCTACGCATATTTTACTAGATATATATACCTAGATCTTTCCTCACCACATGATGCTTGCCAAAGGAGAAAAATAAAGGGAATAGAAAGAAAACTTTGACTCTTGCATAAAAGTAAATACATGAAAGTAAAACATTGGCCCTTCGCAGAGGGAAGCAGATGTTGCCATGCACTTTTTGTTTGTATGCTCAACCCCTTAGTGCAAGAGAACCTCACGTTATATTGCCCCTTGTGGTGGTAACCTTTATTATGCAGCCTGTTGCTTTTATTCTTCACCATCACAAGTTCGTACAACGCTTAGTTTTCCCTTACACTAAATGATCTCACACTTTTAGAAGCAATTTTTATTGCCCTTTTTGCACCGATGACAACTTACTTGAAGGAACTTACTCAATCCATAGGTAGGTACGGTGGACTCTCAAACAAGATAGGGTTTAAGGGCTTTGGGTGCACAAGTAGTATCTCTACTTAGTGAGGAGTTTTTGGCTAGCAAAGATAGGGACAAGCACCACATTTTGAAGGATCTATGACAAATATAACTTCTATGTGAATATGAACAAACATAAATCATTAAGTTGTCTTGCTTGTCCAACGTCACCAATTCTGTCATACAATAATTTGATGGGTGGTCACAATCATAAAAGATTTCCATGATAGCATATTTATATGTGAATCTTCTCTTCCCTTATTAATTCTTTCATGAGTTGCATCATTGACAAATGCTATGTTTGTCAATCTACAATAAAATTTTCTACTTATACTTTTCCTTGTGTAAGGTCATCACTTACCATAAGGTTAGCACCTGATATTTTTATTTTATTTCCTTTCTTTTTATTGAAACAAGAAAAGTAAAGAAGGCAAAACTCAAACTAAACTTTATTATATATCTCGCACATGATTACAAGGACTGATCACTAAGCAAACTCACAAAAAGAAAGGATCGACTAATCTTTTATTCATCTAATAGAAAAAGATAATCGTGGATTGAGCTAAGAAAGTAAAGGCAAAAGATAGTGGAGATGATACGATATCGAGGTACCCCCCCCCCCCCCAAGTTTGGCGAAAGCCAATGGGAGTGCCCATACCCAATACTCAGTTTTCTTTTGGCGGTGAAGAAGGAGGTGGTGGTGATGAATTTGAAGGTTTCTTATCCTCGGGTTTCCAAGGCAGGGGCTCACAATCATAAGAGGACGAGTGAGTCTCCCGGATCCTGCAACTGTCAGCCAAACTCATACCTTTAAACCTCACCTCATATTCAAAGACTTGGCTTTGAAGGTCGTGGATCTGGCTATGGAGGAAGTCGATGTGCTCGTTGATGGAGAAGATGATGTCCTTTATGGACTTCCCATCCACCTTGAGATCACGGGTATACTCCGCGATCATGAGGTGATTGGCATTGAGTCCACGTTCCACCATCCCCTTGCACTTGAAGATGTCCTGCTCCATGCCTTGAAGCCTGGCCTCCACGGATCCAGTCCCCTTAGGACCTTGCACATCGCGCATCTGGATAGCTTGAGGGTGCTGCATCACCTCCCGCATATATGGGTTGATGATGTTGTCGAAGAACTTGTCCTTCGAGGAGCTTGAAGCGGCCATGATGGGTTGGATCTGACAGACAACAGGATATTTCTCCGTGATACGGAGGTCAACAGGTTCCTGGGGTATATATAGATTTTTTTTATCTTGGGAAACAAGCAGAACGGAAGAAAAACGGAGTCCAGAAAGTACCCGAGGTGGGCACAACCCACCTGGGCGCGCCAGGCATGCCTGGCACGCCCTGGTGTATCATGCCCACCAGGGCCACTTTCCTGGAAGTTTCTAATTTTCCTAATTTTCTAAATATTTCAAAACTAACAAAAAATATTTTTGTGGTTTTTTCAGAGTCAGTTTACTTACCGTATCATGTACCACCCTTTTTTCATGATTCTGGGTTGTTGAGGATATAACTACTGAGTGTAAACTGCCCAGGAGGGGCCGGTTCACGTTCAACTGTACTGAAGCCCAGGAAGACAAAGAAGATGATGCTTTACTGATAAGGCTTAGAGGCCCAAAGCCCAGAGACGGATTAGGGCCCATAGTGGTAAACCGCCATAGTTATAACTTGTATTGTAAGTTAGGGAAAGGGAGAGACCGAGCCGGACACTTGTATGAGCCGGCCTCGGGACTCTGTAAATCGGCCGGGCGTCACCATGTGTATATAAAGGGACGACCTGGCGGTGGTTCAGGAACAAGAAACAACAACTCGAGACTCAGGCAAAGCGTATTCGCTCCCTGGTCATCGAAACCCCATCAATTCCATCACAACTAGACGTAGGCTTTTACCTTCATCGTAAGGGGCCGAACTAGTATAAAACTCTTGTGTCCCTTGTCCGATTTAACCCCTTCAAGTTAATCTCGTTGCGATGGCTCCACGACTAAGTCCTTCCATTAGGACATCTGACGTGATATTTCCACGACAGTTGGCGCCCACCGTGGGGCTATTGCACGATGGTTTCGAGTTCTTGAAGGGCAGCTTTGAAGGACTTAAGGGGTACGCGGTTGGCCGGATAACCAAGAGTCGTCGTGGCAAGCTCTACATCGACGATGCAGGATTGGGCCCCAAGACCGGCTCAATCGAGTACGGATATCGGGTCCCCTTTGGCGGAATTCACGTTTTCATCGGCAAGATCGGCGAACCGGGCCCTAAGCCGGACATCTCCACCGACCTCGTCGAAACGGCTCAGCATGCGAGTCCTGCCCGGGTTCAGCCTACCATAAAGCATGCATTCGTAGGATTCATCCATGGTGCAGAATATGAACCGGTGTCTGATGGTGAGACAGCCATCTACTCAGATGGCGAGTCGTCCACTGGTGAAACCGAGTCGCTGTACCAATTGCAGGATGGCCGGATTGGGGGCTATTCCGATGGCAGTAGTATTCCGGGCCCCTTTTAACCGCCGAACCGGGTTGCAGTCTTCATGGTCGGAACACAGCCCACCTTGGATTCTTCATCTACAGCAGCAATGACATCCGGATCAGCAGCCGCGAGAGGAGGCCCGGTGCACCGACCGGTTCAAGTTCTCTCCGGTTTGTTGGATGCCTAGGCGACCTTGTTAACCACGACAGTTAACCACGGCAGTTACCCCAGCTAAAGGACCAGATAACATAGGCTAAGGAAGACCTGGCAGCTGAGGAAGTTAGGATGGCTGAAGAATGGGCCGCTTTAGATGCCCAGTCACAGCAGATCCAGGCGCAAAATTACCGGCTTATGTTAGATCAGAACGCGTCAAACGAAGTACTGCGAAGGAAGTACTGGTTGTCGGTGTCAAAACCGGCGGATCTCGGGTAGGGGGTCCCGATCTGTGCGTCTAGGCTGATGGTAACAGGAAGCAAGGGACACAATGTTTACCCAGGTTTGGGCCCTCTCGATGGAGGTAAAACCCTACTTCCTGCTTGATTAATATTGAAGATATAGGTAGTACAAGAGTAGATCTACCACGAGATCGTAGAGGCTAAACCCTAAGAGCTAGCCTATGATGGTATGGTTGTAATTGTGATCGGCCTTCTAAGGACCAACCTCTCCGGTTTATATAGACACCGGAGAGGTCTAGGGTTTACATGGAGTCAGTTACAAGGAAGGAAATATAACATCCGGATCGCCAAGCTTGCCTTCCATGCCGAGGAGACTCCCATCCGGACACGGGACGAAGTCTTGAGTCTTGTATCTTCTTGCTTCAATAGTCCGGACGATGTACACAGTCCGGCTGTCCGGATACCCCCTAATCCAGGACTCCCTCAGTAGCCCCTGAACCAGGCTTCAATGACGATGAGTCCGGCGCGTAGTCTTGTCTTCGGTATTGCAGGGCGGGTTCCTTCTCCGAATACACCAAAGTAATTATCGAAAACTTGAATCGTGTTCGGATCCAGAAAATGATCTTCACATGCCACCGTAGAGAGAATCATATTTCACAAATGCAATCTACTGACAACTTTTAGACAACGCGACGTGTCATTACGGTCGGGTCACTACCCGAACCATTTTCCCACATCCAGCCTCAGCGTATATTGCGAGGTGGTTTCCTTGCCACGTCTTGTCGAAGCAGAGATCGTGTCCCCTTATCACGGGATTCTCATCAATACGGGTATGGGTAATCCAACCGCACCGCTAATCGCGGCGAGCGAGAGGCAAACGGGTTCCACCAGGCAAGTGGGGAGGCGCAAAAAGCATTTACCGCCCCTATAAAGAGACAAGGCCTCTTTCTCTTTACCCACGCCTTCTCTTTCCGCTAGCTCATTCCCCTCTGTTCGAGCCCTAACGCTCAAGCACTCTTCTTTTCCATCGAAGAGAGATTTTCCAAAGATGTCCGGATCTGGAGCAAGTGGCAGATGGATGGCCTCTACCGTCCGGGATAAGGATATCAAGAAGCTCCGGGAAGCCGGGTATATGGCCCAGAAGACCGGCCACCGTCTCCCACCGGTGGGACAGGTTGTCCCCACTCCGGAACCTCACGAGAGAGTCGTGTTCCTTCCCCATTTTCTCCGCGGGCTTGGGTTTCCCCTTCACCCATTTGTTCGTGGAGTCATGTATTACTGCGGGATTGATTTTCATGATCTTTCCCCCAACTCCTTCCTCAATATCGTGTGCGAGGCTTTTCTTTGGATCTCACCTCACTTCGGCCTGTGGCTGAAGGTTTTAGATGTGAAGCCCAAGGTGGTGAGTGGCGAACACGTCGAGTGCGGCAGCGCCATGGTGAGCAAGATGCCCAAAGCCGTTTGGCTGAAGGGCACTTTCAACGACTCCGTCAAGGAGTAGCAGCAGCAGTGGTTTTATATCACTGAACCACGCGGCAAAAAGTGGGCTACAGCTCCTGAGTTCAGATCCGGATCTCCACTGCAGCTCACGTCCTGGCCCAAGAAGGGCCCAAACTGGTCCTCGTCCGATGAGCTGTTACTGCTCCAGACGCGCGTTCTGAGTGTGGTTGACAGGGACGTCAAACTCGTCGACGTAGTCCAGGTGATGCTAGTTCGCCTGGTTCTCCCTTGTCAGCATCGAGCCTGCACTCTGTGGGAGTTCGACCCAACCGAGCACCAAACCCTTCAGGAGCTCTATGATTCCTCCCACAAGGATATCTGGAAGGTGCTCTTCAAGTCCGGCAAATCGTGGCCGGGCTCCGCCGAAGACCGTGGGTATCAATTATCCCATTCTGAAAGCCCGGTAAGTTACAGCCATGCTTTGTCCATCCATGCTTTGGCATGTCAAGAGGGAGACATCTTAATCGTGTTTCATCGTGACCTCAAGGATGGATAAAGAAGGTGGAGCGGATACATTGTCCGGCCCCACTGCCGGAGGAACCGGCCGGACCTCTTCTGACGAAGATGCTGGTCCCCGCGCCTTACGAGGCGCCAAAGAAAGAGGCCTCCAAGAAGGTCAAAAAGACCCGGAGTGGCCTCCGTCGTCGCGAGGCTTCGGACGCCAAAACCGAAGACTCCAGCGACGATCCTTCTTCTGAAGATGAAGACGAGGAAGCAGAGGAGGACGAGCCTCACTCTGATGGCAGGAAGAAAAGGATGGCCTCCACATCCCTGGAGGCCGGATCGCCCAATAGGGGGAAAGGTTCCCTCCCGGAGGCATCCACCACGGCTGTCGATAGCAGCCCGGAGTGGGATCTTAGGGCCCAGCCCCTGGAGAAGTTGTAAGTATACGAAATCCGAACATGCATATGCGTCTGAGATTTTTTTGGGTATAGTAGTTTTAGCTGTTGCCATATTGTGCACAGTCCGGCAAGGTCTCGCGCCGGACTGTCCTCATCGGAGGATTCGCTGAGCTCGGACGCGAGCGAGACGCCTCCAGAGGCCCATTCCCAAAGTCTAGGCGCGACACTGAGGTGTCGTCTCAACGGGACCCGGACCAGGGGGCATATCACTGGAGCCGGACACACGGGAGCGATGGCCCCTGAGCGTGCCGACAGCGGGGGCGATCTTGGGTTCGGCCCAGAGCCGGACGAGGTCCAGGAGACCTCTAAGGCTCCCGGATCAGGCGAGCAGCCACCTTCGACGGTGGGAGGGTTGCCTACTCCGCCGGAAACCTCTGTCCAAGCAGAGTTGCCAGGCGGTCTATCGACAACGTTAAAGAACGCGTCTATCGTCGATGAACATCGGACCCTCATGGGTGCGGTGGTTGAAAAGATTCAGTCCACCGAGAGCAGGCTGAACGAGTCCTGCCTTGGCTTTATAAAGGCCTTTGAGGTATGTTTCCTAAGAACCGTTTCAGGAATCGTCATAATATGAGTAGTAGCCCCTGATACACTGTCCGGCGGAGGAGAGGGAGCCGGGCAGGGGATCAAATCCTCTGCTTTCGCAGGAGCCTATGTGAATGACATATACCCCTTTATGTGAAAACAAGGGTCTGCAGAGAGGACGGACGCTCATAATGCGGAAGTGTCCGGACTGAAGCAGAGCCTTGCACAGGCCGAGGAGGAACTTGGCCGTGTGAAGAAGCAATTGGAAGACAAGCAAGGTATGTTGAAAACATTGTGTTGAAGTTGGCACGAATGAGTAATTGTGCCTAGTGAAAAGTATCTGTATTGTATGCTCCAGGAGCGAATGCCGAATACGAGGCACTAAAGAAGGTTGTGGCTGATGCCAACGAGAAGGATGCCGCCGAACGGGCGCTTCGTGAGAAACATGAGGCCAGAGTCATCACAGCACAATGAGAGCTCCAGGAGGTTGTAAAGAAAAGCGAGGTCTTGGAGCAGAGTCTAGTAGGGAAAGAATCCGAACTTGCCCAAGCTCTCGATCCTACGGAAGATGCTCGGGAAGAAGCCCGAGGTGCTGTGCGGGACATTCAGGAGGACCGGAAAGTTGCGGCTGGTAAGGCCTTCTGTATTTTTAGCCATTTGTACATGATAAAGGGAAGAATTCTAAGCGGCAAGCTGAATTCTTATTTTTCCAGGGGCTTTTGCGGATCTTCCTCGCAGCATATCAGATGCCGCCCAATTTTACCGAACCGAGGAGAAGAAGTCTGCGGAGAGGGATTTCTGGTCGCAGTATTTGGCGCTGAACTATCCAGTGCCTTTTATCGATCAGCTGAAACAGATGGTCGAACTGCACCAGGCGGCCGAACTAGCCATGAAGGACTTAGTTGTCCAGCTATGGCCTGCGGAGCCAATTCCAAGCAGTTACTTCGGACTAGTGAAGCGGATTGTGGGCGCCTGTCCTCGGCTTGATGCTATCAAGCGATCAGTCTATATAGAAGGTGCGCGCATGGCATTTGCCCGTGCAAAAGTGCATTGGGGGAAGCTTGACACGGAGAAGCTGATGACTGAGGGGGCGCCGGAGGGTTAGGAGGACCTCAAGCCCGAGTAGTACTATGAAGGTGTACTGAAAGGGGCCCGCCTTGCGGCGGATAAGTGTGCCAAAGACATTATCCCGGAGGGCATTCGTGTCGCTTTTTGTAATATGGGATAATGGCATTTTTATTATATATTGCCTGTTTTGTTTGAACATATGTTCTTCCTGTGCAGCTGTTTATTGTATGTAAATCTTGAGAGTTGGCCGGTCGTCGGCTTCTGCCCCCACGTAAAAAAGAATACGGGGGTGTTCGGGATATATCTGAACGCTCTTTATCCCATAGTTGGGTCCTTTTAAGGAGGTGTTTCTCACCACGAACCAGGCAATCGGACTATAAGGCTTTATTACTCTCACTTGGCCATAGGAATTCGAGTATGGTCGGCGCAGCCCCTAGTGTTCGGAAGGCCGAACTAGGGGCTCTATTGGCACCTGATCAGAAGACCGATCCATTGCACTCTGCATTTATAATGGTGTTGTGCGGAATAAATCTTTAAGGATTTTACAACCTCTCGAACAGCTGACCAGCTCTCGCTGCATCATGACAGTCGGTTTTCAGCTTTCTCTACTGAGGTGCTCGTCCGGCAGAACCGGGACGCAATTGGAGTAGTTCCCCCAGCGCTACCTTAGCCGATCGAACGGAACGTAAGGTACCAAAACATGGGAGCCGGGCAAACCCAACCAATGACCCAAGACATGATTCGGAGCAGATGCATATAGTGCTATAAGTTTGGGGTGCCGAGCGACCGAAAAGGTGGTCGGACTTTATTGCCGTACTATGAAGTCCCTGGCATAACCGGGAGTAACACGAAGCGTGGCTGCCATTTTTTGGCAAAGAGGCGTCGGCAATAAACGACGGCCGGTAAGTGTTATTTAAGTCTACGCATTGTAGTAGGATGATATGTCTATGCATATGAGTACGATGTATGAAAAATAGTTGTTTTTTGGCGGAACCTGTGATGGCCGGACTGGAGGGGGTTATGAGTGGATCCAGAGTGAATTTGAACTGCCTTCTACCTGCATGTTCCTGCCATTGATTGTCCGGGCTGATTCCACGCCGCCAATCCTGTTCTGTGTCAAAGTTAGTTTGTAAAGCAAGTGCTTGGAGGCAGCTGAACGTCCTCTTGTGGTTGCTCGAAGGGTTCCTGATCGGACCCTGGTGAAACCAGCCGTTATACCGTGAAGTAGCATGGACTCCTCAGTTGGTGTCCGGATAGTTGGTTGTCATATCAAAATTTTGATAGGCATGCGCGACTCGCTACTCCGGCAGCTGTATGATTTCCGCTGTAAGGGCGAGGTTCGGCCTTGCTCATAGGTGTGATTGCATCACACGATGTTGGCCTGAGTGGCTCACCACATGGAATCTAGTCAACGTGGTTCATCCCGTTAGCATACGTAAATTACCGCATGGTGGGAAGGTGCCGAAGATTTATTCTTCGGCGTAGCATTTTTTGGTGATCCGAAGACAACTGTTAGAGTGGTGGGCCAATAAACTTGGCCTTTGCGCCTGGCATCTTTTAGAAGATGTTATTTGTGGCTTCATACCCGTGGGGGCTTTATGTGTTATGGAGCCCCCGGACTACTAGGTCTAGAGGTACTGCAATTAAATTGTTGTGGTTGATGTGATCATGGGCGATTGGCCGTTCTTTTGTGCCCTGGGGGGGGACTCTTGACTAGACGCCTCCCCTTATTCTTTTTGGCACACGACCAGCCGCTTTGTTTTGAGGATCCGGCATTCTCTATTGGTATTCTTTGTTGTCCTTCTAGGAGTACCATGAATTTCACATGGTTGATCGAGTCTGTTGCTCGGGCCGGATAGGTTTGAGCTGTTCTTTGTCCGCTGACCGGGCTGGGAATTGCTAGACTTGGCACTAGCTTCTCTGACTTGACGCTTATGACCATTGCGCCAGGGCTTGAGGATGCCTCTTTGTGTATCCTTCGTATTTTCTTGGACCATAGAGGTGTGTTGATGTTGGGGTATGTGCCTTCAGTTCTCTTGCTTACGTTGAGGTAGCCAGTTGTGTCGTGTGTGCCCTTTGTCGGGGCGGTCGAGTCCGTATTTTCGGTGGCCAGGACCTTGGTCCACCTATCCACGAGCAAATCTTGGTCAGCTTTAACCTGCTGTTGCTTCCTTTGCAGGCTCCTTGACGTGGCCATGAGCCGTCGCTTGAAGCGAACTTGTTCCACTGGATCTTCAGGCACGCCGAATTCGTCATTGCCGAGGCTTACCTCATCTTCTGAGGGGGGTGTGTAGTTGTCCCTCTCCAAGTATCCCTCCGTGGCCGGTCCGGCCTGCTTGAAGGTAGGCTGATCAAGGCTGTATTCCTCTTTGGCACCATCCGGATTGCTTCCATCTCCGGGGCCGGTATTACTGTGGCGGGGCTTGGAGCGGCGCCGACCACGCCCATGCTTTGCTTTTCTCCCTGAGGGGTTATCCTCCGTTGCCTCGTCGCCATTGGTTTTCTTTGGAGTGTCCACTATGTATATATCGTATGAGGAGGTGGCCGTCCACCGCCCTGTGAGCGGTGGCTCCTGTAATTCTCCTGCATCGTCGTCCATACCGTCGATGTCTTCGGAGTCTAATTCAAGCACGTCGGTTAAATCACCAACCGTGGCAATAAAGTGGGTGGTGGGTGGGCAGCGAATTCCTTCGTCGCCTGCTTCCCACTCAAGCTGGATATAGTTTGGCTCAGAGCCTCCTGACAAAGAGGGAGACTTTAATGAGTTCAGCATGTCGCCAAAGGGTGAGTGCTGGAAGATGTCCGCACCGGTAAATTCCATGACCGGAGCCCAGCCTGGTTCGGCCGACTCGAGGGTGCGCGGACCGAAGCCAACAACCGGATACGAGTCCACGGGCCCGGGGTTCAGGCCTCCACAGAGGTGAGACCTGTGTTCGGCTCCACCGCCGATGAGTGTGTGGCCTACAGGGCGGGGTCCACCCCTCCGTCCTTGGGCAACGCCTGCTCCGGATTTAGATCCGAGGCTACTGTAGGGGTGATATCCCGAGCTTCGTCCGACAGCAGGTCTAAGCGGTGCTCATCGTGACCGTTCGGTGCTCCTGGCACAGGCCCAAATCCGTCGAAGTTCAAGTCTCCGCGAATATCCGCTATGTATTTCAAGTTTTCGAACCTGACCTGGTGGTTGGGGGAGTAGCTATCGATCTGCTCCAGATGGCCAAGCGAATTGGCCCGCAGCGCGAAGCCGCCGAACACGAATATCTGTCCGGGGAGAAAAGTCTCCCCCTGGACCGTGTTGTTGACGATTGAAGGTGCCATCAAGCCCTGCAGCGACGACACAGAGGAACTCTCAATGAAAGCACCAATGTCGGTGTCAAAACCAGCGGATCTCGGGTAGGGGGTCCCGATCTGTGCGTCTAGGCTGATGGTAACAAGAAGCAAGGGACACAATGTTTACCCAGGTTCGGGCCCTCTCGATGGAGGTAAAACCCTACTTCCTACTTGATTAATATTGAAGATATGGGTAGTACAAGAGTAGATCTACCACGAGATCGTAGAGGCTAAACCCTAAGAGCTGGCCTATGATGGTATGGTTGTGATTGTGATCGGCCTTCTAAGGACCAACCTCTCCGGTTTATATAGACATCGGAGAGGGATAGGGTTTACATGGAGTCGGTTACAAGGAAGGAAATATAACATCCGGATCGCCAAGCTTGCCTTCCACGCCAAGGAGAGTCCCATTTGGACATGGGACGAAGTCTTGAGTCTTGTATCTTCACGCTTCAATAGTCCGGACGATGTATACAGTCCGACTGTCCGGATACCCACTAATCCAGGACTCCCTCACCGGTCTCGTCTGCCGTCGGTCTATGAAGGACTGAACCTCTTCAATATGCCGGGGGCTGGGCCGAGTAATCCGGCAGCAGCAAACCGGACCATGGCACCTGGGGCAGCTCCGGATCAACCACGGATAATGGACCCACCTCGACGAACAGACAACCCGCCGCAATACGTATCAGCACCACCGGGTCATTTTTCTAGCCCTTTGGATAACATGATTGTTGTGGCATCTCGCCTGGCAGCTATACCGATGGAGGGCGATTTGCTGGCGGCGGTTGAGACGCGCCGGGCCAGGGATCTTCTTCAAACTGATGTTGTGCAACAACAGGCTTATTCCTATAGCCGAGACAGAATTCATTCAACCCCCCGTCTGAGCAAAAGTTATAGCAGACACATAGATGAACCGGAGGTGTCCAGCAGTCCGCAGTGCCGTAATGCTCCTCAAAGGCCCAATCCGGCGCGCGGTGGGACGAATGCTCAGGATGTGGTGGATAATGGCAGAACGCGAAGGGAGGCCGCATTAGCAGCACAGCACGCTGGTCATCATCAACCCGCCCCGGTTCAGCCAGCGGCGTCAGTGGAACGAGGGACTGGGCTTGCCTTCAGCTCCTGGGGAGTGTCGTGTCTCATCCCGGCTCTCCGTAATATGCGATTGCCCAAGGATTTCAAGGGTCCGCGTAAGGTGCCTAATTATACCGCCGATCAACCTCCTGAGGCGTGGGTTGAAAGTTATGAGATGGCAATGGAGATGCTGGATGTGGATGAAGCGGCATGTGCAAAATACTTCACCATGATGTTGGAAGGAACAGCCCGCACTTGGTTAAAGAGCTTGCCCGCCAACTCCATCGGATCGTGGGACCAATTGAAGGCCCGATTTATAGCAAACTTCAAAGACACATGCAAACAACCCATGTCCATTATGGATCTAGATGCCTGTGTCCAAGGAGAGAACGAGTCAACAACCCATTGGGTACGCCGGGTTTCAGAAGTCTTACATTCGCCGGAGCACATTACGGCTGGCACGGTGATCCTAACATTGGAGCGTAATTGCCGGTTTAAGTCACTGAAGATAAAGTTGGGACGGCTCAAGCGCCACTGCAATGACATGGGAACACTCATGGCAGCCTTGGTTAAATATGTCGATTCTGATAGTACCAAGGATCCCAATTCTGATGAGGATAAATCGAAGAAGGGAAAGAAGAACGGCGGTGCGAAGGGACAGCAGCACAACCATGGGAGCCATGAGAACAATGGTAAGCGCAAAGTAGATAATTCGGATTTTGTGGCTAACACCAGTGTTCAGGGCAATATGCAACGTCATAGGGGTAAACCGCCCCAGCGCGGTGGAATTATGAATCTGGAGCGACTGTTAAACCAACCCTGTCCAAAGCACGGGACCAAGGAGGTTCCAGCAACACATCTCTGGAAGGATTGTTTCATTATGAAGGAGTTCAAAAACTCTGATCTCTTCTGGTATGATCAGGGTCCGTCGGGCGGTTCAGGTCCAGGTTTTCACGGTGGCGGCGGTTCAAACTCTGGATTTCAGAATAATCAGGGCAACCAAAACAAACAAGGTGGTAACAACCAACAGAATAATCAGGGGAATCAGCAGCAATCAGGTTTTCAGAGTCACCCAAAGCAATTGAATGGCGGGCAGTATCATGTTTTCACCACAAGCTTGTGTAAGCGCGATCATAAGCTTCACAAGAGGGTAGTTAATGTTGTTGAACCGGCAGTACTCCGTTACTTATGTTGGTCCGAGCAGCCCATTGTGTGGAGCAAAGAGGATCATCCGCCCCGGGTTGACAATCTGGGTCATCTGGCTCTAGTGGTGGCACCTCAGGTGGGAGGTTATAAATTCACTAAGGTGCTTATGGATGGAGGAAGCAGTATCAACATCCTATATTATGAAACCTTTTGCCGCATGCGGTTGACGGATAAGAATCTTAAACCGTCGAACACTGTTTTCCACGGTGTGGGACTAGGTAAATCGGCATATCCTGTTGGCAAGATAGATGTGGAGGTTGTGTTTGGTGATGAGCATGGTTCCAGGTCTGAAACATTGACCTTTGAAGTGATGAAAATCCAGAGCCCATATCACGCCTTGTTTGGACGGCCGGCTTATGCAAAGTTCATGGCAAGACCCTGTTATATTTACTTGCAGCTCAAAATGCCAGGTCATAAGGGGACCATCACGGTGCATGGAAGTCGTAAGGTTGCTTTCGAATGTGAAGAGGGTGATGCGGCTTATGCTGAGTCGGTTTGTGCAACAGAGGAGTTGAAGTTCTACAAAGACAATGTTGATCCGGATAATATGACGCCTCTGAAGAAGCCCACCACAGAGCAAGACCCGACCCTGAAGTTCAAACCGGCTAATGAAACTAAACTTGTTGATTTCGTTCCTGGCGATTCATCCAAACAGTTTAGTATCAGCACGAATCTGGATCTGAAATAGGAAAGCGCGCTCATCGAGTTCATCCGTGAGAACTAGGACATTTTTGCATGGAAGCCTTCTGACATGCCAGGTGTACCGAGAGAACTCGCTGAGCACACTCTCAATATTGATCCCAAGTTTAAACCAGTCAAGCAGTTTCTTCGCCGCTTCAACGAGGAACGACGCAAGGCCATTGGAGAAGAAGTAGCCTGACTGTTGGCTGCTGGGTTTATCATTGAAGTTTTTCATCCGGAGTGGCTGGCTAATCCGGTGCTAGTGCTTAAGAAGAACAACACTTGGCGTATGTGTGTGGATTACACAGACTTGAACAAAGCTTGTCCAGCAGATCCTTTTGCTCTCCCGCGTATTGATCAAATCATCGATGCTACGGTGGGTTGTGAGCGTTTGAGTTTTTTAGATGCTTATTCCGGTTATCATCTGATCAAAATGCCAGTTAAGGACCAGGAGAAAACAGCCTTTATCACTCCCTTTGGAGCCTTCTACTATGTGTCTATGCCCTTTGGGCTCAAGAGTGCCCAGGCAACTTATCAGCGCTGTGTGCAGAATTGTCTTCATACTCAGATTGGGCGCAACGTTCATGCTTACGTGGATGACATTGTGATAAAGTCCAGGAAGAAGGAGACATTGATAGATGAACTCAAGGAGACCTTTAACAATCTTCGGGTTTATAAAATGATGCCCAATCCGGACAAGTGCGTTTTTGGTGTTCCGACATGCAAGCTCTTAGGCTTTCTGGTGTCTAACAGAGGCATTGAGGCTAATCCAGAAAAGATCAAAGCGATTACATCCTTGGCTAAACCAGCGTGTATCAATGATGTTCAGCGACTGGTTTATCAGCCGCTTGGGAGAGAAGGCGATCCCGCTGTATCAGATGATGAAGAAAACAGACAATTTTGTCTAGAGTGACGCGGCTAATGCGGCGTTTGAGGACTTGAAGAGACAGCTGGTTGAACCGCCAGTTCTTGCTGCTCCGGTTGATAAAGAACCCATTTTATTATACGTAGCTGCTAATGCTCGGGCTGTCAGCGTAGCCATTGTGGTCGAACGCAAGGAGGCTGGGAAGGAATATCGGGTTCAAAGGACGGTTTATTATATCAGCGAGGTGTTAATTGAGTCAAAGCAAAGATATCCGCATTGGCAGAAGCTAGTGTATGGGGTTTTCATGGCAAGTCAGAAGCTCAAACAGTACTTTCAGGTCCATCCCATCACAGTGGTCAGTTCTGCTCCTTTGGGCGATATAATCTAGAACGGGGAGGCAACTGGTCGGGTTGCTAAGTGGGCTATTGAGCTTGGACCACGCGGTTTGAAATACATGCCTCATACAACCATTAAGTCCCAGGCTCTTGTGGATTTCATCAATGACTGGACTGAGTTGCAGGCACCATAAGACAAACCGGATAGCACATGGGACTCTATCCACTTTGATGGGTCCAGACAGTTGGAGGGCTCGGGGGCTGGAGTTGTCCTTACTTCCCCTCGAGGTGATAAAATTTTTTATGTTCTCCGTTTAATGTTTCCTTGTACTAACAATGCAGCTGAGTACGAGGCCTTACTCCATGGCCTCCGTGTGTCCAAGGAAATGCACTTAAGCCGGGTTCTCTACTTTGGAGATTCTGATCTGGTGGCTCAACAAGTTTCTGGCACTTGGGACTCTACAGATCCCCTCATGGCGGCTTACAGGCAAGAGGTGGATGTTGTGGCTGGTCACTTCAAAGGTTATTAGGTTGAGCACATTGATCGGCGCAAAAACGAAGCAGCATATGCTTTAAGCCGGCTGGGGTCTCAACGTAAACCGGTGCCGCCCAATACCTTTCTGGATATCCTGCACAACCCGTCTGTAAGGTTGCCCATAGAGGAGGATTTGGCTATTCCTGATCCGGAGGCACAGTTAGTTGCCGCTTTACACATAATTCTGGATTGGACGGTTCCATATCTGGCGTATATGAACCGGGGCGAGTTACCAGAAGATGAAGTTCTAGCTAGACAGATAGTCCGGCGATCCAAGTCCATGGTTATTCACAATGGCGAGTTACACCGCTGCAGTGTTTCAGGCATATTCCAACATTGTGTTTCTCCTGAGAAGGGCCAAGACATCTTGCGTGAAATCCATGAAGGCGATTGTGGTCACCATGCCGGTTCAAAATCACTGGTTGCTAAAGCTTTTCGTCATGGTTTTTACTGGTTGACAGCTCATGCCGATGCTGAGGACCTGGTAAAGCGGTGTGATGCTTGTCAGAAGTTTTCATGCCGAGCTCATTTTTCGAATCAAGAGCTACGGATGATTCCAATAACTTGGCCATTTGCTACTTGGGGCCTTGATATGGTGGGTCCTTTTAAGCGGTCCAAGGATAAGAAGACCCACCTCTTGGTGGCGGTAGACAAATTTACTAAGTGGGTTGAAGCGGAGCCAGTAAGCAAATGTGATGCAGCCACGGAGGTTCAATTCATCAACAAGGTGATCTTCCGTTTTGGTTTTCCACATAACATCATCACAGATAATGGCACGAACCTTTCCAAAGGCGAGATGGAGGAATTTTGTCAACGAGAGCACATCCGGCTTGATGTAGCGTCCGTGGCTCACCCCAGTCTAATGGTCAAGCTGAGAGAGCTAATCAAGAAATCTTGAGGGGTATCAAGCCCCGGCTTATGGTTCCTTTGAAGCGTACGCCTGGTTGTTGGGTGGAAGAATTACCATCTATGTTATGGAGCATAAATACCACCCCAAACCGATCTACGAGTTATACACCTTTCTTCATGGTTTACGGGGCAGAGGCAGTCCTCCCAAGTGATATTCTTCATGATTCGCCCCGGGTTGCCAATTATGTTGAAGCGAACAATGAGCAAGCATGCCAGGAGGCACTGGACCTATTAGATGAGAAGCGGGACATGGCTTTGGCTCGTTCGGCGGTTTATCAGCAAGACCTGCGGCGTTATCACAGCCGCCGGGTTAAAACAAGAACCTTTGAAGAAGGCGGTTTAGTGCTCCGGCTAATCCAGTATTAGACCGATATGCACAAGTTATCCCCACCTTGGGAAGGGCCCTTTGTGGTCAGCAAGAATCTGCACAACAGATCATACTACCTCATTGACATTCGAGAAGACTCACGCATTTCTGAGGAGGAGACCCGGCAGTCGTGGAACATAGCTCTCCTTCGGCCTTATTACACCTGAGCCATAGGCTCCTCTTATGTACATATTTCGACAATGTATATATTATGACCAAAATAATAAACCGGCATCCTTGCTATAAGCAGGGCCTCTGTTGTTTTTTCCAATATCTTTTGATTACATGGGGGCTTCAGCTGAAAAAGCGGAGTTCTACCCGTTAAACCGGCTATCACGCCACAATACAGCTTGTGAGCTTCACACCTAAGGGGCCAAAGAGAGTCTGGATGCTATGCCCAGCTCAAACATAGGCACCCATTGAGCACAGCTCACAAAGTTACTTGGGGGCTCTTTGTGCAGTGAAACAAAGAGTTTGAAAGGACCCTTGTAATATGCTATCAAGCACGGCTTGGAAGCCTGGTGTATTCACCTAAAACCCCGGGTTAACCTGCCTTCATCAAATAAGCCACTCCTATCCAGGTAATCCTGGCATCACCCGCCGAACATTTGACAAGTCAATCTTATACAGACCCTGAACTTGTCAAAGTTAAAATGATGATTGGTTAGTTGGAGGTCCATCTTAAAAGGCTTTGTCAAAATGGTTTAACTCAGCGGCCTGGCAGCCCATGAGAAGCCTCGAATTTGGGCCTGGCGGCCCTTGAAAAGCCTCGACTACACGATTTTATTTGCCTTTGCATTTTTCTTCTTTGATAGTATTTTTTTGAACCGATGTTTATTGACCCGGTATGGCTATCAGTCATTTTAAATAGCCCGGTGTTTGTTAACCCGGCTTGGTTGTCAACTACAAGTTGTCAGATCATATTCATTATTAAATCGGTATTTCATAACCCGGTCTGGCTTTGACTACATGTCACCAGTATGATCATCCGGTGTTTATCGCAACCCGGTGTGACTTAGTACACACCAGCACTGCATGGTGGGAGTTATGAACATTAAAAGAGTTGGGTGTTCACCCTTACTGCAATCAAGTTGGTAAACCAACAACATAATTTCATATCACAGGTATGATCTATTTTTGCTATTTTTGCAACCTTGGCTACCTACCAGGTTTTGTATTGGGCATTATGACCCGTCCGGCGGTAAACCGCCTGGACAGATCTTTTTTATGCACACACAAGGATTGCATAATATTATGAAGATATATAAGCCAGCGCCACAAATATCATGGCGGATCAAACAAAGTCATATATCAGGGCACGATGGCAGCAAATCAAAGTATGCCAACTAGCCTATTACAAGGCGCTTTAAGGCCCAAAATAAGTGATTGTTCTTTACACACAACACAACCTGTGAAAATCAACCCGGTTGTTGGATTAAGACTCATCGCCGGGTTGATGTGAGGTTGATGGATCTTCTGGCGTGGGTTCAACCTCCTCCTCCCCACCCAGTGGCTGGAAGTCAACGGTGGTCCAGTCAATCCGGGTTAAAGCTTGAAAGACAGCCTCTTCACTTATAAGATTGGACGGTTCAACGTTAGGGGCATAAGTGTGCTTACGGATTGGCGGGAGATTTTGCACTTCTTTCACAGCAGTGTCAATCCGTTGGTTATTTTCATCATAGAAGGACCGATGAACAGACAAGTTAGCCTCTTCCGCCAATTGGCTTGACAGCTGACGCATCTCCTTTGTCAGGGCTTTGAGGGCTTCATTATCAAATGCTGACACGTTTTCTTGTTCACCCGGATAGCCCTTAGCGATATCAACTGGATCCAGGTCAGCTATCCACGCTTTGGCCCGAGTTAGTGCTAACAAAGCGCCAGCCCTGGTAGCAGATCGTTTCATTTCTTCTATCTGCGCTAGCGTCATTGACAATTTGGCTAGTGTATATTTGATCAACATTGGTGCCGGTTTGTTGTATGAGACTGCGCAGATAACTCGTTGGGCACCGGTATACAGTTGCTCTATCAACGTATATGCTGCCTTTAATTTCATCCGCATGTCAGAGCCCAGATGAGCAACACGGCTACCTGTAACAGTTTAAGAATTCGTTGTTAAACCGGATATTTTAGAGATGGTTAATCAAGCTCTGTACACAAGGTACTTACCAAATATCGCAGACATCATAGCATTTACTTGATGTTTCAACCCGGTTAGCTCTTCTGCCACCGGTTTAAGAGCTGCCTCGACGTCTTTAGCCCGCTTCAACAAAGCAGCCTTTTCAAGTTCCCAGTTGGCACGTTCAGTCTTGAAACCGTCTTTCAGTTGTTCCATGGCTATCAAAGCGCCTTTTAGTTCATCTTTGGCCTTGGAGGTCTCTGCTTGCTGGGACTTGATATTCTCTTGAAGATCGGAAATTTGGGAACCTTTGTTGTTTATATCAGCCTGCAACAGTTAGACGATGAAGATGTTAATATTTTTCTCAAAAGTCCCAAGCATATAACCAGTTATCCACATGGCACTTGGGGCCTAATTTGGATTGCTTCTTTCCTGCTGATTATTTAAAGTCCCAAGGCTCAATACAAGTATTAATCTTGGCACTTGGGGGCTAATGTGCATTTGATCAAATAATAAAAAGGCAAGGAAATTGCCAAAATGCAGTATGGAACATAAAGTCTCGGTTCATCTTGATAAGATCAACCGGCCATTGGGGGCTACCCAGTTGAAGTGTTCTTTATCCCAAAAGTCCTGGTTTATCTTCAAGAGACAAACCGGCCATTGGGGGCTACAATGAAGTGGATATACAGAACAAGAAAGATGAAAGTGTTTGGAAGATTACCTCATAGCGCTCCTTCATCATGTTCACCAAACTAGCCTCATAATCTCGGCTTGTGTATAGGCGGTTTAGGAATAGGCGGTTTGGGAATCCGAAATGAAGCTCCTGGGCAGTAAGGTTAACATAGCTGGATAAATCTGTCTTCTCTTTCCCCTTGCCCATAGCAACAAATTCTTCCTTGGCAGTATGCTTTGATAAGGAAACCGGATTGCCTGGGACGATGTGAGCAGTACCGGTGATAATAACATCATCATCGCCACCTTTTGACGGGCTCGGTGGATTGACAATATCCCTGGCTGGGCTCGGCGGATCAGCAGATGGGCTCGGCGGATCAGCAGCTGGACTTGGAGGGTAGCATGCGGGCTTGATGGATCAACATGAGTAGCCGGGTCAGCTTCCGGCGGATGAGCATCAGTGTTTGGACGTTGTGGGGCAGAATCATCCATGACAATATCAGTGTCTCTACCAGCGCCTTCTGGGGTCCTCTCCGGTTCAACTTCATCAGTGGGGGTACTGGTTTTGGCTTTCTTGCTCAGTCAGGCTTTGGCACTAAAATATCAAACAAAGGTTATTATGGTAAACTGACGCATGAAGGAAAAAGCTGAAGGGCAGTATACTTACCCAGCTACGGTCTAGAGGGGAGGTAGTTGAGTGGTTGATGAGTCGCCAGATGAAGAATTGGAAGTCACCTGATAATTCGAATCAGACGGATTAAGTGGGTATCGGAAGCAACCCGCCAAGGGATAAGGTTATTAAAAGAGTAAGAGACCTCTGGACGACGTTTCCGGTTTGGAGTGTCCGGTAAACCAGAGGAATTGACTTGCTGGCCACTGTGTCGGGTTGTGCGATGACCTTCATGTTGTTGTGTCTTCAAAGAAAATTGTGGATCCAAATGAGCAAGAGGGTGAGAGTATTTTACTTTCCGAACTGCACAGCGAAGTTTTTGAACCGGCACATGATCTGAATCGGAGGAAAGGGAGATTACCCCTACATGGTCGGCACGACTGGCTTCCGCATCATCCTGGTAATAGTTGTTGTCAATAAGGTGTATGAAAAATAAGCCAAGGGAGTCAAGTTCTACCTCTTGTTCCGATTCCTCGATATCTTCGAGCGGATCAAAGGACTCGGCGGTTCTCATCTTGGCTGGTTTCTTTGTGACTTTGCTTTTGGCACGAGGAGCCCTCGCCGGTTTATCTTGAGCTTTCCTCTTCCAAAAGGAATCTTTGGCCTGTAAAAATCAAATAAAGGATTATTATAACGGTGTTAAAACAGAGACAGATCAAAAAGCACAAGGTTAAAAAAAATACCGATGGCGGTTTGTTGGAGGCAGAAAAAGGACGCTGCCTAGTTTTGTTGCATTCAGCGATCGGTTCGTCCAGCATCTTCTTCACAGATTCAGTGACTTCATCATCAGTTATTTCTATTTCATGATACCGTTGAGGATCCTTGATGTTGCCGGTATACTCATGCATCAACCCGGAGCGGTGGCTTAAAGGTAGGATACCCCATGAAACCCAGCAACGAACGAGGTCAATGTCGGTTAAGCCGTTTGCTAGGAAGGCCTGGAGCTTGGCAAGTTGAGGTGCGTAAGTCTGTCATTATTCGGCAGTGAGTCGTTGAGGCAGTGGATGGCCATTGCTGAGCCGGTGAGCATGGTAACCCGGCAAAGGGTTTTCTTCAGCAGGAGCAGTGTTCTGACAATAAAACCATGTTCGGTTCCAGTCTTTGGGGTGGCTGTGATGTTTGGCATGTGGGAAATCAACTTCTTTCCTCTTCTGGATCGACACTCTAGTGTTGGGACCATCAGAGAATTCAGTTCGGCAGTTTAGATGGAAAAATTCCTTGAAGAGCTCAACAGATGGTTCTTCTTGAAGGTAAACTTCACAGAATACTTGGAAGTTACATATGTTGGACACAGAATTCGGTCCAATATCTTGTGGATGGAGTTGGAAGCTAGCAAGTACATCCTGGAAAAACTTTGATCCGGGAGGGCTAAATCCCCGGTCTAGATGCTGCATGAACACAATCACTTCTCCATCTTGAGGTTTAGGAGGGCATTCAGGGCCAGGGACTCGCCAATGAAGGACATTTTTCTTGGCCAAAGCGCCAGTCAGAACATATCCATTGAGTTGTGTTTCTGTGATCCGGGAAGGAACCTAGTTGCAAGCGGCGAATTGCTTGGTCATTTTGGAAAACAAGCTGTAAAAGAAATGTGAAGGCCGGTTTACAATTCAAGGTTGATGTGCACTAACCGGTGTTAAACCGGGGAATTTAATCAGGGCATATATGTAAGATAAACCGGAAACTACTACTCAAGTCAAGATGGCGGTTTAAGTGAGGGCTAATGGCATATGGCGGATTATCAACTACTAAAGATTAAACCGCCTTTAACGGAAGAAGCTGATCTGAAATCTACTAAGTGTTGCAGCAACAAGTTTCACAAGATGGTGATATAATTTTGGATCTACCGTGGTTCAGTAAAGAAATTTTTCTGAGCCCTACAATGGCGTCAAGCAGAACAGAGAAGGTTCAGATAAGGATCTATCTAGGAACAGCAAGATGCTGTAGTACGACAGATTAAAACTACAGATCCATCCACAAAACGAAACTGTCAGGCCTAGCTAGATTCAGTAAGATGCTAACGGGAAAGCAGATAAGCGCTGATGAACACCGACGAACACCGAAGAAACTTCGAAACCCTAATGCAGATTTAATAAGTGAAGGAAGGGAATATTTACCAGGGCCACGCAGCGGCGGGGGAGTGTCGCAGATCTCTAGTACAAACAGGTTGATGCAGCGGCCTAGTCGGTGCAGCGTCGACGGTGGCGGCGATGCTTGAGTGCTTTGGGGTCGCGAGGAAGAAGACGATGCAAAGAGGCAAGGGACAAAAATGGAAGGACCCCCAGTCTTATTTATAAAGGAAAGGGGATAAGCGGCAGGCGCGAGAATCGAGGGGCCTGAAGTGGCAAAAGGGGGCGCAGTTGTCGCCTCGATCTTCGGGAATTAATTAAATGAAGAGAATCTTTATTATCTTTTTATACAGAGATGACATCATGACGATTCACTGCAGTGTTCAAAAGATGACGTCATGGTGTTTTACCAAAGTTTACAGGGAGAAGACAACATGGCGGTTTATGAGAATCATTAGAAGATGTTCACGGAATTTTTCTAAGTATTGAAGATTGACATGAATAGGTTCAAATCAATCTGGGGCCTAATGTTGAGGATATAACTACTGAGTGTAAACCGCCCAGGAGGGGCCGGTTCATGCTCAACTGTACTGAAGCCCAGGAAGACAAAGAAGATGGAACTTTACAGATAAGGCTTAGAGGCCCAGAGCCCAGAGGCGGATTAGGGCCCATAGTGGTAAACCTCCATAGTTGTATAACTTGTATTATAAGTTAGGGAAAGGGAGAGACCGAGCCGGACACTTATATGAGCCAGCCTCGGGACTCTGTAAATCGGCCGGGCGTCACCCTGTGTATATAAAGGGACGACCCAGTGGCAGTTCAGGAACAAGAAACAACAACTCGAGACTCAGGCAAAGCGTATTCGCTCCCTGGTCATCGAAACCCCATCAATTCCATCACAACTAGACATAAGCTTTTACCTTCATCGTAAGGGGCCGAACTAGTATAAAACTCTCATGTCCCTTGTCCGGTTTAACCCCTTCAAGTTAATCTCGTTGCGATGGCTCCACGACTAAGTCCTTCCATTAGGACATCTGACGTGATATTTCTACGACAGGGGTGTTCCGGAAGGTTTCCTTTATGTGTTCTTCCGGTGTCAAAGTTTGTATAATATTGCTTTCAACATTAATGGGTGTACCTGAGATATAGTATTTTATTCGTTGCCCATTGACAACCTTCGGGTTAGTGCCTTCGGTATTATTTATTTTGATAGCTCCAGATCGATAGACCACCTCGATGATATAGGGTCCTTCCCATTTGGAGAGGAGTTTTCCTGCAAATAATCTGAAACGAGAGTTGTACAAAAGAACATATTCTCCAACCTTGAAATCACGCTTTTGGATTCTTTTGTCATGCCATCTTTAAATTTTTATTTGAATAATTTTGCATTTTCGTAAGCCTGGGTTCTCCATTCATCTAATGAGCTAATATCAAATAACCTCTTTTCACCAGCAAGTTTGAAATCATAATTGAGTTCTTTAATTGCCCAAAATGCTTTGTGTTCTAACTCAATAGGCAAATGACAAGCTTTTCCATAAACCATTTATATGGAGACATACCCATAGGATTTTTATATCCTGTTCTATAAGCCCAAAGTGCATCAACTAATTTCTTAGACCAATTCTTCCGGGGCCTATTGACAGTATTTTGTAAGATTAGCTTTATTTCTCTATTGCTAAGTTCAACTTGACCACTAGATTGAGGATGATAAGGTGATGCAATTCTATGGTTAACATTATACTTAGCAAGCATTTACGGAAAACACCATGAATAAAGTGTGAACCACCATCAGTCATTAAATATCTAGGGACTCCAAACCTTGGGAAAATAACTTCCTTAAGCATTTTAATAGAGGTGTTGTGATAGGCACTACTGGTTGGAATAGCTTCTATACACTTAGTAACATAATCAACAGCAACCAAAATATGTGTATACCCATTAGAGGAAAGAAAAGGTCCCTTGAAATCTAATCCCCAAACATCAAATGGTTCAATAGCAAGTTAATAATTCATAGGCATTTCTTGATGCTTACCGATATTACCTATTCTTTGGCATTCATCACAAGATGAGACAAACTTACGGGCATCTTTGAAGAAAGTAGGCCAATAAAAACCAGATTGCAATACCTTATGAGCGGTTCTGTCTCCCGCGTGATGTCCTCCATAAGCTTCAGAGTGACATTTTCATAGGATTTTTTCCTGTCCATGCTCAGGTACAGAATATCTAATAATACCATCTACTCCTTCTTTATAAAGATGTGGGTCATCCCAAAAGTAATGTCTTAAATCATAGAAGAATTTTTTCTTTTGTTGGTATGTGAAGCTAGGTGGTATGTATTTAGCAACAATATAATTAGCATAGTCGGAATACCAAGGTGTACTATTATAAACATTTATTGCAGCTAGTTGTTCATCAGGAAAGCTATCATTAATAGGTTGTGGGTCATCAGAATATTTTCAAGCCTAGACAAATTATCAGCTATGGGGTTTTCTGCTCCTTTCCTATCAGTGATATGCAAATCAAATTCTTGTAGCAGAAGAACCCACCTTATGAGTCTAGGTGTAGCATCTTTCTTTTCCATAAGATATTTTATAGCAGCATGATCAGTGTGAACAATTACTTTAGAATAAACAATGTAAGATCTGAATTTATCACAAGCAAACACCACTGCTAAGAATTCTTTTTTAGTAGTAGCATAGTGTCGTTGAGCACTGTCTAGAGTTTTACTAGCATAATGATAACATTCAGTTTCCTATCAACTCTTTATCCTAGAACAGCACCAACATCATAATCACTAGCATCACACATAATCTCAAAAGGCAAGTTCCAATCAGGTGGTTGAACAACATGTGCAGTAATTAAGGCTTTCTTTAGTGTTTCAAAGGCTTCCAAACAATCATCATCAAACACAAAGGAAATATCCTTTTGCAAAAGATTTGTACGAGGACTAGAAATTTTAGAAAAGTCTTTGATAAACCTCCTATAGAAACCAGCATGAACAAGGAAACTACGAATAGCTCTGATATCTTTAGGACATGGCATTTTCTCAATTGCATCAGCCTTGGCTTTATCCACCTCAATGCCTCTTTCAAAAATTATATGGCCCAAGACAATACCTTCGTTAACAATAAAGTGGCACTTATCCCAGTTCAAGACAAGATTTGTTTATTCACATCTCTACAAGACTCAATCAATATTGCTTAAACAATCATCAAAAGACTTCCCATAAACAGAAAAGTCATCCATGAAAACCTCAACAATCTTTTCACAAAAATCAGAGAAGATAGCAGTCATACATCTTTGAAAGGTAGCAGGTGCATTACCTAAACCAAAAGGCATATGTCTATAAGCAAATGTTCCAAAAGGACAAGTAAAAGTGGTATTTTATTGATCATGTTGTAAAACAGGTATTTCTGAAAAGTCAGAAAATCCATCAAGAAAGCAAAAAATGTGTGTGCTTAGATAATCATTCTAACATTTGATCAATAAAAGGGAGAGGGTAATGATCTTTTCTAGTAGCTTTTGTCGGTGTCCTGTACTTGGGGGTATCCGGTCCTGCCTGCCTGCGTCCTCGACACGAGCACGACGACGTGGAGGCCGGTCGTAGCCACCGCTGCTCGAGCTCTCGTCCGAGGAGGAGCTGCCGCCATGAGAGGAGGAGCGCGCGTCGCCAAGGCCAAGTTCGCCGTCGCCACCATCGTCGTCGTTGCTGTCCTCCGGGCAGCACCCCACGCAGCGGCCGTCCCCCCTGTACGCCCTCACGTAGGGGGTCGCCAGGTCGTAGTACTTGAAGTGGAGGGTGCACCTTCCGCCCAGGCCACGCGAGCGGGCAAAAGTCTGCCAGCCACGGGCCAGCACCACGCTGCCAGAGGCAGAAACCTCAAGGCTGGGCCATGAGGCTCTGCTGCAGCACCCATCAGCCTGCAGCCAGAGGGCAGCAAGCCCCGAAGAAGGAAGCTCACTGGAGAAGAAGCGAGGGAGCCGGAGCGAGGTGCCAGCCGGGCTCTCCGACCACACCACAAACTCGGGAAGCACCTCCATTGAAAAAAAGCGCGGCCGATACGGGCGCACGATCACGGTGCGCCTCCCTTCGTCATGGGGGTTGCTCCGGGGCCGGTAGCCCCTCTGCGGAAAGAGGTGCCATTGCGGGCACCCGGCGCGATGCTGCCTTTAGGGGTGCGCGCCCGCTCCCCCTGGATGCTACTGGAGGGACCGCAAGGTGCTTGCGGTAACGGCCACGGCCCCTCTTGGGAGGAGGAGAGGCTGGCCCCTCTTTGGGGGCCTTCCCTTTCTCGGCCGCTGAGAACCTCTTAGGCGACGCCATGGGAGCAAGACAGAGAGGGAAGAAGCAGGTGCGAGCAAGACGAAGGAAAGATGGATAGGGGGCTCTGCCCCTCCCTCACGTTTATAGCCAAGGAAGGCCAACCGCCGGCCTCCACGACCTCGTGCCATCATAACCCTCTGCATGCAGCATCGACCAGTCAAGTCAAGCAGTTGCCGAGGCAGCGTGGGGAAGCGAAGTCGCCCACGTCCAATCAGTCGCCCACGTCCAATTAGGGCTCGCGGCGCTCCACACTTGCCCTTTGTCTTCGCGTGGAAGCCAAGTCCGAGCGCGCCTTGGGCCGGGGGGCTACCGTCGGCGTCCTGGAATTGGGGGTATCCAGTCCTACCTGCCTGTGGCCCACCACGTGGCTCCATCGACGGCCTGGTATGGCCTAGCTCCAGCATCAACGCAGCTAGACCCTCGCGAGGGACCAAGCCTCGCGAGGCGGACGATGGCAAGACCCCTGAAGGAGTTGGCCTCCTCAGGAGGGCTCCTGACGGGCGGACAGATCTATGCAACTACCTCATGAGACTCAGCTGGCGTGAGCCATGACGACCAAGGCCAGGCGGGCGCTAGGCAGGTGCAGAGCGCAGGTTTCCTCTTCGGTGCAAGGGAAGCAAGCCACAGGCACGGAGTCCCGAGGAATCAGCCAAAGGTTTCCATTCTGGTGCAACAAGACCAAGACCGCCTGGACGGCAGGACGGATGTCATCACCGAGCCCACCGCAGCGTCACGACCAGAGGCTTTTCGCAGGCGAAGACTACTTTTGTCAGGATAGACTGTACTACTTGTCCCCTTTCAAATCCTGCCGTTCTGGAATCCCTCCCCACTCATATTTGGGAAGAGGATTAAGGCCACTATATATAGGACTTAGCCACAACCATAGTGGGGAGAGGACTTTCCACCTCAAGCACCACACCAGCTCAAGAACACCTCACCTCCTGAGGCTTGTTCATCCTTGTAACTAGTTCATCCATAGCCCCTCAAGGCAATCCACCACACCACACTGGATTAGGGTATTACACCACAACAGTGGCCTGAACCAGTATAAATCTCTGTGTCTTTGTGTCTCCGTTAGCTCTACATGCTAAGCTAGGGGGGATCGCGAGTAGGCAGGCTGGGCAAGTTGAGATCTCCGCATGCACCCGAGAGTTCGAACCTCTCAAGCGTTGCCGGATCCCGAAATCCAACATTTGGCGCGCGTGGTAGGGGTGCGTTGGAATCCTCTTCCTCGACCTCCAGATCATGCCACTGACCCATACGGCGGGCGCTCCTCCATCGGCCTCATCGACGTGCGTTCCCAAAGAAGCGCCAGGGTTGCGCTGCTTCGCCCCCACCCTGCGGCAGGTGCAGTGGCCGCCCAAGTTCCGGCCGGAGATGCCGCTGTGCTACGACGGTGCGGCAGATCCAGCTCCTTTCTTCAGTTATACGAAGAGGCAGTTTGGGCGGCTGGCGGAGACGACAAGGTGAAGGCCAACTGGTTCCCCATGGCCCTCGTAGGCGCGCCACGCGCCTGGTTGCTCAACCTGCCAGCGTCTTCTATGGCCTCCTGGGAGGAGCTGCGCGACCTCTTCCTCGCCCACTATGTGGTGCCGGCACCCCTGGTCGTTGCAGCTCTCCTGGGCGGCTCGCAAGCGCCATCCTCCGACCACCATGTCAAGAAGTTCTACCGACGAGCAGGCAACACACAGGTGGGCTCGGGGGCTCCCTCGAGCTGGGTGGCGCCCCAAGCTGACCTCGCCTTTGGCCCCGACGATCACCCTGTCGCCACGACGGGAGTAGGCGCGCTCCCGATGCTCTGCACCCCCACCATCTGCCATGTGGCGATCACCAAGACCCTCATCGACGGCGGGGCCGGCCTCAATGTGCTCTCCCCGGAGGCGTTCGGCCTGCTCCACGTACCGCCTAGCCGGCTCCACCCCTCCAAGCCTTTCTCCGGAGTTGGAGACGGCTCTACCAGGCCCCTAGGGCAGACCCGCCTCCCTATCACCTTTGGGACCCGCGACAACTACCCCACCGAGCTCGTCGACTTCGACATCGCCAAGATCAACCTGTCGTACAACGCTATTCTGGGACACCCAGCCTTGGCGCAGTTTATGGCTGCGACCCATCCCGCGTACAACCTCATGAAGATGTCGGGCAGCAACGGTGTCCTCACGGTGGCGGGGAACACCAAAGGCGCGCTGCAGGCCCTCAAGCTCGCCTTCAAGACAGGCATGACCGCAACGCCCAGCAAGAAGGAGGACCAGGAGGCCCAGAGGCTGCGCCTGCGAAGAAGAAGTAGTTGTTCTCCCAGGACCAAGCCGAGACAAAGCAAGTGCCGGTCTGCGAGGACGGGACGGCCAGCGCCACCTTCACCATAGGGACTGGCCTCCCTCAAGACCAAGAGGAGACATTGATCAACTTTTTGCGATCCAACAAGGATGTATTCTCCTGGGAACCCAAACACCTGGCCGGGGTCCCAAGGGGGATAATCCAGCACCATCTGAGAGTATGCCCAAATGTGCGGCCGGTGAAGCAGAAGGCTCACCGGCAGTCCACCGAGAAATAGGCATTCATCGTCCAAGAAACCCGTAAGCTACAAGCCGCGGGGGCCATCAGAGAGGTGCGGTACCCAGAGTGGCTGGCGAACCCTGTCATTGTCCCCAAGAAAGGAGGAAAGGAGCGCTTGTGTGTCGACTTCACCAACCTCAACAAGGCCTGCCCACAAGATCCCTTCCCGCTCCCTCGCATCGACCAAATCGTCAACTCCACCGCCGAGTGCGATCAGTTGTGCTTCCTGGACGCCTTCCCCGGCTACCACTAGATCAAGATGGCCGTGGAGGATGTGGAGAAGACGGTGTTCCTCACCCCATGCGGGGTGTATTGCTACACTTGCATGCCCTTCGGTCTATGCAACACCGGAGCAACCTTCCAGCGGTTGATGCACATCGCCCTGGGTTTGCAGCTCGGGAGAAACGCGGAGGCCTACGTCGATGATATAGTGGTGAAGTCTCGGGAGGCCAGGACTCTGATAGAAGATCTGGAGGAGACGTTCGCCAGCCTACGCACGGTGGATCTCCGGCTTAACCCTGTGAAGTGTGTGTTCGGGGTCCCCTCCGGTAAGCTGTTAGGCTTCTTGGTATCACACAGAGGGATCGAGGCTAACCCAGAGAAGGTCAAGACGATAGAAGACATGAACCCCCACAAACCCTGAAGGAGATGCAGAAGTTGGCAGGCTGCGTAACCTCACTTGGACGCTTCATTTTTAAGCTGGGGGAGTGTGCCCTCCCATTTTTCAAGCTGATGAAAAGGAAGGAGCCATTTGAGTGGACCCCCGAGGCAGACGCAGCCTTCTAGGACCTCAAGAGATATCTGACCAGTCCGCCTGTGATGGTGGCACCGCACCCTCTCGAGCCCTTGGGGCTCTATCTGGCAGCAACCCCGCACTCAGCAAGCGCCGCCCTAGTGGCGCTAAGGAAGGAGCGCCTGGTCAAGAAGCCACAGCAGGATGCACAACCAGCAAGCAAAGTGCAGCACACCCCGGGGAAGGCATCTAAAGTCCCGACCAGCGTTGCGATCGACATTCCTCCTGAGGCCACGATAGACCCCGTGGCTATCGAGGCTACAGAGCACGGGCCTCATGAGGCCAAAAGGGACATGTGCCATCATGAAGAGCAAGATTCTGCTGATGCCTCCCCCCTCATCGAGCACCTCGTCTACTTCGTCAGCACAGTATTGAGGGAGGCCCGGGCATGCTACCCCATGCCACCGAAGCTCTTGTTCGCACTTCTAGTCACCTCGAGGAAGTTGCGCCACTACTTTCAAGGCCACCCCTTCAAAGTTGTTTCAGCATACCCGCTAGAGAGGGTGCTCTGGAACCCGAATGCAGTCGGGCGAGTTGCTGAATGGAACATTGATCTTCAAGTATTTGATCTCGAGTTCAGTACCACCACGGTCATCAAGGGAGCGGCCCTCGCTGACTTCGTGGTCGAGTGGACCGACGCTCCAGACCATGGAGTAAGCGAGAACTGTTCCCTCTTACCAGGAGATGAAGAGTCGGACAGATGGATCATGTACTTTGATGGGGCGTTTGCTCGACAAGGCGCAGGGGCAGGGGCCATCCTCATCTCGCGCACCAAGGACAAGCTTTGCTATGCAGTACAACTCTGCTTTCAGCAGGGCGAGAAAGTCTCCAACAACATCGCAGAATTCAAAGGCTTGCTCGCTGGGCTCAGGGCCGCGGCTGCACTGGGGGTAAAGCGCCTCACCATCAAGGGCGACTCTCAGCTTCTCGTCAATTTCTCCAACAAGGAATACACGCCTAAGGATGAACACATGGAGCCGTACCTAGAAGAGGTGCGCAAAATGGAGAAGCAATTCATGGGCATGGAGCTGCAGCATGTGCCGCGCAGAACGAACAAGGAAGCAGACGACATCGCCAAAAGAGCATCTCGCAAGCTCCCTCAGGAGCCAGGGGTGTTTGAGGAGTGGCTCTTCAAGCCATATGCGGTCCCGCACGACCCGACTCTAGCACTGCCTCAGGAGGACTTGCCACAAGCACCCGAGACGGGCACTCCAGCCTGCGGTCACCCCTCAGGAGCCCGCCTGCTGCTGGCGCTCGAGCCTCGGGAGGGGTGCTGGACAGAAGAGTTCAAGGCGTACTTGCTTCAAGGGACCCTGCCAGAGAAGGAGGAGGATGCTAGCGCGTGGCCCGTCAAGCCACTACGTACTGTATCAATGATCGTGAGTTATATCGCAGGGAGGGCCAATGACGTTTCGTTGCGGTGCATCTCCAGGGAACAGGGACTCAAGCTGCTGGCGGACATCCATGGTGGGGATTGCGGGCATCACTCCTCGTCCCGCACCCTGGTGGGCAAGGTGTTCCGCCGTGGCTTCTACTGGCCCACCGTGCTCAACGACACTGCCGAGCTGATGCGTTCTTGTGAAGCATGCCAGTTCCACGCCAAGCAGATCCATCAGCCCGCGCAGGGCTTCCAGACGATCCCGCTCACGTGGCCATTTGCGGTCTGGGGGCTGGACATCTTGGGTCCATTCCCTCGGGCACCAAGGGGCTACCAATACCTCTACGTCGCCATTGACAAGTTCACCAAGTGGGCGAAGGTAGAATCCGTGCGCACCATCCCAGCAGGATCAGCCGTCAAGTTCATCAAGGGAATCATGAGCCGATTTGGGTCCCCAATCACATCATCACCGACAATGGCTCGTAGTTCACTAGCAATCTTTTCAAAACATATTGTGCTAACCTTGGAACGCAGATCTGCTACGCCTCAGTAGCACACCCATGGAGCAATGGACAGGCTGAGAGAGCCAATGCGGAGGTCCTGAGGGGCCTCAAGACCCGCACTTTCAAGAAGAAGCTCGATGCCTGCGGCAGGGGCTGGCTCAACGAGCTGCAGTCCGTGCTGTGGTCCATCCGAACCACCGCGACCAAGCCAACAGGAGAAACGCCCTTCTTCCTTGTCTACGGAGCAGAAGCGGTTCTCCCTCGCAAGGTCAAGCATCGCTCCACACGGGTCCGGGCGTTCGACGAAATACAGCAGGACGCCACGGAAGGATGGATCTCGTGCTGGGGGAGGAACGCCTCCGTCAAGCCTCCCTCCGGGCAGCGAGGTACCAGCAGGCGCTGCGGCGGTACCACTGCCGCAGCCTTCGCTCCAGGACGTTAGAGGTGGGCGATCTCGTCCTAAGGCGGGTGCTCTCCAGGGAGAGGCTGCATAAGCTCTCTCCCATGTGGGAGGGCCCGTTTAGGGTTGCCAGTGTCTCTAGTCCTGGCGCCGCGCGCCTGGAGACACAGGACGGGGTCCCCATCAAGAACGCCTCGAACATCCAGCACCTCTAGAAGTTCTACCCCTGGAGAAAGGCTCCGACCTTTGAAGCAAGGCTCTGGCCTGTGAAGGTCTCCGATCGTGACACTCTCACGTAATAATGAGTGGGGCTGTACACACCCTGGAGTCTCCTGAGAGTAGCCCTGGGGCCTCATGGGGGCTCCCTCCCACGTCCTAGTTGCAGCACTTAGCTCCGCGGTGGTGAGAAGACTAGATTAGGTGCCGGACGCGGCTGTTCATTTGCTTTCTGAAGTTGCTTCCGGTTTTCTTAGTAAGTTTTTCAATGGATTTGGTATTTTCGAGCGCTGGCTCCTCAAGTGCGTTTTTCCTAAGCTGCTTCGGTCTAAGGACATGAGCGAGGTCGCAGTCGCCCGCCACTTCTCCTCGTGCTCCTCGCGCGTGGGGCTACGTAGGTGTGTGCGCCCACGGCCTGCCGTTGCGCGCATGCACCGCGCCGAACCCCGTCATTTCGGCTTTATCCTCGCGAGGAGCCCTCGATCAAGTCCGTTGGCACCAGCACCCCCCATGTCCGTGCCCCCCGGGCAGCGCGATGTGGTGCATCAGGCCCCTAACCTAAGGCAGGGAGCTCGCCTAAGGGGGAACAAGTCGCTCGATAGATTTTCTCTTCTTACGAAGGACAGCTCTGCCCCGCCACGGCTCCTGAGGGCACAAGGTGTATCTCTTGAGGGCACAGGGTGTACGCCCTGGGGGGCTGTCAAGTACCTAAGTACAGGTTCTCATGAGGAGGAGGACGACTGCATGTATCGAGCTAAGCCTTCCTATCTTGACCCGCTCAAATTACAAACACTGCAACACGGCATCAAGGACGGCAATCATAACATGAAAAGGCATAACAGCAGTGGTTCATTACACGCCCTCGCAGGGTACATCCTTCTTTTTTATATATTTGCATGAGAAAGAAAAAGCTAAACAAAGAAGGCCCGAAGGCGTGCAGGCTTGGAACCAGCGCCACATCCTCAAGCAACGCCTCGAGGTAGCTCGGTGCTCCACCAGTTCTCCCACGGGAGATCTGGGGCCACCGGCCTTGAGTCCAAGTTCGCCGGCCCCCAGCTTCAGGTTGGGCTCTTCTCCGGCTTCACTAGAGCGCTGCGACGGGACGAGCCACCGGCGTCCTCGACACGAGCACGACGACGCGGAGGCCGGTCATAGCCACCGCTGCTCGAGCTCTCATCAGAGGGGGAGTTGCCGCCACGAGAGGAGGAGCGCGCGTCGCCAAGGCCAAGTTTGTCGTCGCCACCGTCATCGTCGCTGTTGTCCTCCAGGCAGCACCCCATGCGGCGGCCGTCCCCCCTGAACACCCTCACGTAGAGGGTCGCCAGGACGTCGTACTTGAAGTGGAGGGTGCACCTTCCGCCCAGGCCACGCGCGCGGGCGAAAGTCTGCCAGCCACGGGCCAGCACCACGCTGCTAGAGACGGAAACGTTGGTGCTGAGCCACGAGGCTCTGCTGCAGCACCCACCAGCCAGCAGCCAGAGGCCAGCAAGCCCCGCAGAAGGAAGCTCGCCGGAGAAGAAGCGAGGGAGCTAGAGCGAGGTGCCAGCCGGGCTCTCCGACCACACCACGAACTCGGGAAGCACCCCCAGTGAAGAAAAGCGCGGCCGAGGCGGACGCACGATCACGGCGCGCCTCCCTTCATCATGGGGGCTGCTCCAGTGCCGGTAGCCCCCGCCGCGGGAAGAGGTGCCATCGCGGGCGCCCAGCGCGATGCTGCCTTTGGGGGGTGCGTGCCCGCGCCCCCTGGATGCTGCCGGAGGGACCGCAGGGTGCTTGCAGGGATGGCCACGGCCCCTCTTGGGAGGAGGAGAGGTTGGCCCCTCCTTGGGGGCCTTCCCTTTCTCGGCCGCTGAGAACCTCTTCGGCGATGCCACGGGAGCAAGACAGAGAGGGAAGAAGTAGGCGGGAGCAAGACGAAGGAAAGATGGACAGGGGGCTCTGCCCCTCCCTCACGTTTGTAGCCAAGGGAGGCCAACCGCCGGCCTCCACGACCTCGCGCCATCATAACCCTCTGCATGCAGCATCGACCAGTCAAGTCGAGCAGTTGCCGAGGCAGCATGGGGAAGTAAAGTCGCCCACATCCAATCAGTCGCCATGCATCATCAAAGCCGCAGGCGGTTAGGGCCCGCGGTGCTCCACACTTGCCGTTTGGCTTTGCCTGGAAGCCAAGTCTGAGCGCGCCTTGGGCCCGGGGGCTACTGTCGGCATCCTGGACTTGGGGGTATCCAGTCCTACCTGCCTATGGCCCACCACGTGGCTCCATCGACGGCCTGGTACGGCCCAGCTCCAGCATCAACGCAGCAAGACCCTCGCGAGGGACCAAGCCTCGCGAGGCGGATGACACCAAGACCTCTGAAGGAGTTGGCCTCCTTAGGAGGGCTCCTGAGGGGCGGAGATATCTATGTAGCTACCTCATGAGGCTCAGCTGACGTGAGCCATGACGACCAAGGCCAGGCGGGTGCAGAGCCCAAGTTTCCTCTTCGGTGCAAGGGAGGCAAGCCACAGGCGCGGAGTCCCGAGGAATCAGCCAAAGGTTTCCATTCTGGTGCAACAAGACCAAGACCGCCAGGACGGCAGGACAGATGTCATCACCGAGCCCACCGCAGCGTCACGACCAGAGGCTTTTCGCAGGCGAAGACTACTTTTGTCAGGATAGACTGTACTACTTGTCCCCTTTCAAATCCTGCCGTTGTGGAATCCCTTCCCACTCATATTTGGGAAGAGGACCAAGGCCACTATATATAGGACTTGGCCACCACCATAGTGGGGAGAGGACTTTCCTCCCTGAGCACCACACTAGCTCAAGAACACCTCACCTCCTGAGGCTTGTTCATCCTTGTAACTAGTTCATCCATAGCCCCTCGAGGCAATCCACCACACCACACTGAATTAGGGTATTACACCACAATGGTGGCCCGAACCAGTATAAATCTCTGTGTCTTTGTGTCTCTGTAAACTCTGCACGCTAGGCTAGGGGGGTCGTGAGTAGGCAGGCTGGGCAGATTAAGATCTCCGCACGCACCCAGAGTTCGAACCTCTCAAGGGTTGTCGGATCCTGAAATCCGACAGCTTTACTTAATTTTTTATAATCAATTACCATCCTATGGCATGTGACAACTCTTTTTGGAATAAGCTCATTCTTATCATTAGGAACAATAGTAATACCTCCCTTCTTAGAGACACAATGAACAGGACTTATCCCTTCTTAGGATAGATTATACCTGCTTCGAGAAGTTTCAATATTTCCATTCTTACCACTTATTTCATCTTCAGATTTAACCGACGTTGGTGATCAACAACGAGTTTAGCATCAGGTTCCATATTAATCTTGTGCTGACATAGAGTGGGACTAATGCCCTTAAGATCATCAAGAGTATATCCAATAGCAACCTGGTGCTTCCTTAGAACTTTCAATATTCTTTCTTCTTCATGTTCTGAAAGGTTAGCACTAATAATAACAGGATATATCTTTTTCTCATCAAGATAAGCATATTTCAAAGTGTCTGGCAATTTTTTTAATTCAAACACAGGATCAGCTTTAGGTGGAGGACGACCTCCTAGAGTTTCAATAGGCAAATTGTGTTTAACCAGAGGTTGTTGTTTGAAAAAGATTCTATCTATTTCATTTCTTTCACGCATATGCAAATCATTTTCATGGTCTAGCAAATATTGTTCCAAAGGATCAGTAGGGGGCACAACAATAGAAGCAAGGCCAATAATTTCATCCTTAGCAGGCAAATCTTTCTTATGAGATTGTCTACTAAACTTGGAAAAATTAAATTCATGAGATTCATCACCAAAGCTAACACCGACAGTTTGTTTCTCACAATCTATTTTGGCATTGACGGTGTTCAAGAAAGGTCTACCAAAAATAGTGGGACAAAAGTCTTCTTGTGGGGAGCTAAGAACAAGAAAATCAGTAGGGTATTTTATTTTCCCACACAAGACTTCAACATCTCTAAGAATCGGAATTGGTGATATAGTATCTCTATTAGCAAGTTTAATAGTGACATCTATGCCTTCTATTTCAGCAGGTGTTATTTCATCTTTAATTTCTTGATATAAGGAGAAAGGAATAGCACTCACACTAGCACCTAGGTCACATAACCCATGATAACAGTGATATCCTATCTTAACTGAGACAACAGGCATGCCAACAACTGGTCTATGTTTATTTTTTTCCTTCTGGTTTGGCAATTCTAGAAGCTTCACCGTAGAAGTAAATAACAAGCCCACCAATACTATCAACTAAGAGATCTTTAACCATAGCAACACTAGGTTCAACTCTGATTTGTTTAGATGGTTTGGGTGTTCTAACATAACTTTTGTTAACCACAGTTGAAGCTTTAGCATGTTCCTTCATCCTAACAGGAAAAGGTGGTTTTTCAATATAAGCAGTGGGAACAACTGGATCAACATTGTAAATGACAGTTTCTTCTTTAGATTTTACTAGTTCTTTAATTTCCTCTTTATTTGGTGGGTGATATTTAAACCACTTCTCCTTAGGGAGATCAACATGAGTAGCAAAAGATTCACAAAAGGAAGCTACTATCTCAGAGTCAAGTCCTTATTTAGTGCTAAACTTTTGAAAAGCATCGGTATTCATAAAAGATTTAACACAATAAAACTTAGGTTCAATACCTGACTCTTTACCTTCATCGAATTCCCAATCTTCGGAGTTGCATTTAATTCTTTCTAAAAGATCCCACCAGAATTCAATAGTTTTTTTCATAAAAGGGCCGGTACAAGAAGTATCGAGCATGGTTTGATCATTACGAGAAAGCCGAGCATAAAAGTTCTGAATAATAATTTCTCTTGAGAGCTCATGATTGGGGCATGAATATAACATTAACTTAATCCTCCCCCAAGCTAGAGCGATACTTTCTCTTTCACGAGGCCAAAAATTATATACATAATTCCGATCATGATGAACTAGATGCATAGGATAATTTTTTTGATGAAATTCCAATTTCAACCGATTCCGGTTCAAAGATCCAATATCATCGCGTATCCTATACCATGTCAATGCTTCTCCCTTCAAAGATAAAGGGAAAACCTTGTTCTTAGCTTCATCTCCGGGCAAACCTGCAAGCTTAAACAATCCAAAAATTTCATCCACATATATCAAATGCATATCAGGATGTTCGGTTCCATCTCCTGCATAAGGATTAGCTAGCAGTTGTTCTAACATACCCGAAGGAATTTCATATTCAATATTTTCAGTAGGTGCAGTAGGTTGAGGGGCAAATAATTGTGGTTCCGGTCAAGGTGAAGATACCCCTAACAAACCCCTCAAAGGATTGTTTTCCATAGTAGCAAGTGACAATAAATTTCAGCACGTAGTAATAATGTTTCCTTACCAATTTCCACTTGCCAAGAGCACTTCACTCCCCGACAACGGCCCCAGAAAATAGCCATGACGACTCACACGTATATGGGGTTGACTGTAGCCTTTTCGATAAGTAGAGTGTCGAACCCAACGAGGAGCAGAAGGAAATGACAGGTGGTTTTCAGCAAGGTAATGTCCACAAGTGCTAAAGTTGCAAGTAGCGGAGTAGTTTGATAGCAAGATAATTTGTAACGAGCAAGTAACGATAGTAGTAACAAAAGTGCAGCAAGGTAGCCCAATCCTTTTGAGGCAAAGGACTGGCCAAAGTGGTTTCTTATGATAAGCAAAGTGTACTTGAGGGTACACGAGAATTTCATCTAGTCACTTTCATCATGTTGGCTTAATTCGTGTTCTTTACTTTGATAATATGATATGTGGGTGGACCGGTTTTTAGGTGTTGTTCTTACTTGAACAAACCTCCTACTTATGATTAACCCTTGATAACCCACAAGTATAGGGGATCGCAACAGTTTTCGAGGGTAGAGTATTCAACCCAAATTTATTGATTGGACACAAGGGGAGCCAAAGAATATTCTCAAGTATTAGCAGCTAAGTTTTCAATTCAACCACACCTGAAAGACTTAATATCTATAGCAAAGTATTTAGTAGAAAAGTAGTATGGAAGTAAGGTAACGGTGGCAAAAGTAACAGTAGTGGTTTTATAGTAATCATAACAGTGGCAACGGAATAGTAACTAAGCAAAGATCAATATGTGAAAAGCTCGTAGGCAATGGATCAGTGATGGATAATTATGTCGGATGCAATTCATCATGTAACAATTATAACCTAGGGTGACACGGAACTAGCTCCAGTTCATCAATGTAATGTAGGCATGTATCCCGAATATGGCCATACGTGCTTATAGAAAAGAACTTGCATGACATCTTTTGTCCTACCCTCCCGTGGTAGCGGGGTCCTATTGGAAACTAAGGGATATTAAGGCCTCCTTTTAGTTGAGTACCGGACCAAAGCATTAGCACTTAGTGAATACATGAACTCCTCAAACTACGATCATCATCGGGAAGTGTCCCGACTATTGTCACTCCAGGGTTTGCCTGATCATAACATGTAGTAGGTGACTATAACTTGCAAGATAGGATAAAGAACTCACATTATTCATGAAAACATAATAGGTTCAGATCTGAAATCATGGCACTTGGGCCCTAGTGACAAGCATTAAGCATGGCAAAGTCATAGCAACATCAATCTTAGAACATAATGGATACTAGAGATCAAACCCTAACAAAACTAACTCGATTACATGGTAAATCTCATCCAACCCATCACCGTCCAGCAAGCCTACGATGAGACTACTCATGCACGGCGGTGAGAATCATGAAATTGGTGATGGAGGATGGTTGATGATGATGATGGCGACGGATTCCCCTCTCCGAAGCCCCGGACGGACTCCAGATCAGCCCTCCCGAGGATGATTAGGGCTTGGAGGCGGCTCTGTATCGTAAAACGCGATGAATCGTTCTCCTTGATTTTTTTTCTCCTCCAAACTGAATATATGGAGTTGGAGTTGAGGTCGGTGGAGGTCCAGGGGGGCCACGAGGCAGGGGGCGCGCCTGGCACCCTCGTGGACAGGGTGTGGGCCTCCTGACGTTGATTCTTTCGCCAATATTTTTATTAATTCCAAAACGTGTCTCTATGGATTTTTCATGTCATTCCGAGAACTTTTATTTCTGCACAAAAATAACACCATGGTAGTTCTGCTAAAAACAGCGTCAGTCCGGGTTAGTTCCATTCAAATCATACAAGTTAGAGTCCAAAACAAGGGCAGAGTGTTTGGAAAAGTAGATATGTTGGAGACGTATCAACTCCCCCAAGCTTAAACCTTTGCTTGTCCTCAAGTAATTCAGTTGACAAACTGAAATTGATAAAGAAAAACTTTTACAAACTCTGTTTGATCTTGTTGTTGCAAATATGTAAAGCCAACATTCACGTTTTCAGCAAAGATTATGAACTAACCATATTCACAATAACACTTAGGTCTCATGTTTACTCATATCAATGGCATAATCAACTAGCGAGCAATAACAATAAATCTCGGATGACAACACTTTCTCAAAACAATCATAATATTATATAATAAGATGGTAGCCCGCTAGCCCTTTCTGAGACTGCAAAACATAAATGCAGAGCACCCCTGAAGATCAAGGACTGACTAGATATTGTAATTCATGGAAAAAGAGATCCAGTCATGGTCATACTCAATGTAAATTAATAAGAGGATGATGACTCAACATAAAAGCAAATAGATAGGCCCTTCACAGAGGGAAGCAGGGATTTGCAGAGGTGCCAGAGCTCAAGTTTTGAAACAGAGATAAATAATATTTTGAGTGGCATACTTTCATTGTCAACATAACAACCAAGAGATCTCGATATCTTCCATGCTACATACATTATAGGCGGTTCCCAAACAAAATGGTAAAGTTTATACTCCCCCACCACCAACGAGCTTCAATCCATGGCTGGCCCAAAACAAAGGGTGACATCCAACTAACAACAATCCTGGGGGAGTTTTGTTTGCAATTATTTTGATTTGATTTGAGCATGGTTCTGGGATCCCGGTTACCGGCCATTTTCTCGTGAATGATGAGCAGAGTTCACTCATCATGAGAATAACCCACCTGGCATGGAAGATAATGACAGACCTAGTTGATACATGAGCTATTCGAGCATAAAAAACAGAATTTCATTTGAAGGTTTGGAGTTTGGAGCATACAAATTTAATTGGAACGGCAAGTAAATCCGCATATAGGAAGGTATGGTGGACTCATAAGGCATAACTTTGGGGTTCATGGAAGTGGATGCACAAGCAGTATTCCCGCTTAGTACGAGTGAAGGCTAGAAAGAGACTAGGAAGTGACCAACTAGAGAGCGACAACAGTCATGAACATGCATTAAAATTAACCAATAATGAGTGCAAGCATGAGTAGGATATAAATCACCATGAACATAAATATCATGGATGCTATGTTGATTTTGTTTCAACTACATGCGTGAACATGTGCCAAGTCAAGCCACTCGAATCATTCAAAGGAGGATACCACCCTATCATACCACATCACAACCATTTTAATAGCATGTTGGCATGCACGACAAACCATTTTAAATTCCTAGCTAATTAAGCATGGCATGAGCAACTATAATCTCTAATTGTCATTGCAAACATGTTTCATTCATAATGGGCTGAATCAGGAACGATGAACTAATCATATTTACAAAAACAAGATAGGTCGAGTTCATACCAGCTTCTCTCATCTCAATCATTTCATCATATATCGTCATTATTGCCTTTCACTTGCACGACCAAATGGTGTGGATAATGATAATAGTGCATGTGCATTGGACTAAGCTGGAATCTGCAAGCATTTAATTTGAAGGAGAGGACAAGGTAATATAGGCTCTTGGTTAGATCAAAAATAATGCATATGAGAGCCACTCAACATTTTCATCGTGGTCTTCCCCTCTCAACCCCCAGAGAAAAGAAAAGAACTAAAACTATTTACACGGGAAAACTCCCAACAAGCAAAAGAAGAACGGGAAATATTTTTGGGTTTTCTTTTAATTACTACTACAAGCACGGAAAGTAAACTAGCTAAAGGCTACAACTATTATTATTTTGTTGTTTTTCTTAAGGTTTTTCAAACACACAAGAATAAAGCAAGAAAAGAAAATAAACTAGCACGGAAGTAAAAGTTTTGCATGAAAGTATTAGTGAGTAGGAGATACTGTTCACGCTGGTCGTGGAGGAAGTCGGTGAGGCCTGCATTCTCAGCCAAATAATAAAAGTCGTCGTAAATTCCGGCGGCCATCAAGAACGCATCACAAGGCCATTCACACGGCCGGACCTCCGCGGTGCGAGGAAGATTGTACTTGGGCTTTTTATTCTCCTCATTCTGCTTATCCTTCGAGCTTCGGCTCGAGGATCCCCTCAACAATCTCTTCATCATTTTTTTTTCTCTGAAAAATTCTGAAATTTTTAGTGACTCAAAATAAAAGTGAACCAAACTCAACAAGATTGATAGCAACTACTCCCACAAGTGCCTAGAGGCTAAATCATGCATTAAAACTACTTTGGACCATATAAATTTGATATGCAAGCTCAAGAATAGGGTCACCTTAGCAGCAAAAATTTGCAATAAATAAAGCACTAGAAAAAAAACTAATTGGACCATTGGAGGAGTCACATACCGAAGAACAATCCCCCAAAGCAGTTTTGTGAATGGAGCTTTGAGCAAGGAGATCGAGAATGGCAGCAAAACGAGCTAGAACACGGGTTTGAGCTATGGGATGATTTTTTCTAGAGGAAGACGAAGTGAGTGGGTGCTGGAATAAGTGTAGGAGGGCCACGTGGGGCCCACGAGGCAGGGGGCACGCCCTCTGCCCTCATGGCCAAATGGTGGGTCCCCCTGGTGTGTTTTGAGTGCCAGAAATTCTTAAATATTCTACAAAAAATCATACTTCATTTTCAGGACATTTGGAGAACTTTCATTTTCGGGGTATTTTTTATTGCATGGATAATTCACAAAACAGATAGAAAGTGATATTTTTGCTTTATTTAATCTAAATAACCGAAAGTAAAAGGAGTGTACAGAGAGTTGTGCTTTCTAACTTCATCCATCTCATGCTCATCAAAAGGAATCCACTAACAAGGTTGATCAAGTCTTGTTAACAAACTTCTTCCGAATAACATGAAACCGGAGAATTTTTGAATAACACTAGGTTACCTCAACGGGGATATGCATGTCCCCAACAATAAGAATATCATATCTCTTTTTGACAGTAGGTAGAGGGAATTCAAAACCATTAATAATAATCGTTGAAATTTTTCCAATAGAATATATACTATGAACTTGAGGTTGTTTCTTCGAAAAGTGTACTGTATGCTCATTACCATTAACATGAAAAGTGACATTGCCTTTTTTGCAATCAATAACAGCCCCTACAGTATTCAAAAAGGGTCTACCAAGGATAATAGACATACTGTCGTCCTCGGGAATATCAAGAATGACAAAGTCCGTTAAAATAGTAATGTTTGCAACCACAACAGGCACATCCTAACAAATATCGACGGGTATAATAGTTGATTTATCAGCCATTTGCAAAGAGATTTCAGTAGGTATCAACTTATTCAAATCAAGTCTACAATACAAAGAGAGAGGCATAACACTAACACCGGCTCCAAGATCACATAAAGTAGTTTTAACATAGTCTCTTTTAATGGAGCATGGGTATAGTTGGTACTCCTCGATCTCCTAGTTTCTTTGGTATTCCACCCTTAAAAGTGTAATTAGAAAGCATGGTGGACATTTCAGCTTCCGGTATGTTTCTTTTATTCGTAACAATATCTTTCATATACTTAGCATAAGGATTCATTTTAAGCATATCAGTTAAACACATACGCAAAAAGATAGGTCTGATCATTTCAGCAAAACGCTCAAAATCCTCATCATCCTTTTTCTTGGATGGCTTAGGAGGAAAAGGCATGGGTTTCTGAACCCATGGTTCTCTTTCTTTACCGTGCTTTCTAGCAATGAAGTTTCTCTTATCATAATGTTGATTCTTTGATTCTGGGTTATCAAGATCAACAGCAGGCTCAATTTCTACATCATTGTTATTGCTAGGTTGAGCATCAACATGAGCATCATTGATACGTCCATTTTGCATCGTGCTTTTATATCGATATTTATTGCATTATGGGCTGTTATTACACGTTATGTCACAATACTTATGCCTATTTTCTCTTATTTTACAAGGTTTACATGAAGAGGGAGAATGCCGGTAGCTGGAATTCTAGGCTAGAAAAGGAGCAAATATTAGAGACCTATTTTGCACAACTCCAAAAGTCATGAAACTCCATGAAACTAATTTTTGGAATTCATAATAAATATTGAGCGGAAGAAATACTAGAGGGGGGCCACCCTCTGTCCACGAGGGTGGGGGGCTCCCTACCCCCCTGGGCGCGACCCCCTGCCTCGTGGGCCCCCTGGCAGCCCTTCGGTGGCCATCTTCTGCTATATGAAGGCTTTTACCCTAGAAAAAATCATAAGCAAGCTTACGGGATGAAACTCCGCCGCCACGAGGCGGAACCTTGGCGGAACCAATCTAGGGCTCAAGCGGAGCTGTTCTGCTGGGGAAACATCCCTCCAGGAGGGGAAATCATCACCAACAATCCTCTCATCGGGAGGGGGTCAATCTCCATCAACATCTTCACCAGCACCATCTCCTCTCAAACCCTAGTTCATCTCTTGTATCCAATCTTTGTACCAAAACCTCAGATTGGTACCCGTGTGTTGCTAGTAGTGTTGATTACTCCTTGTAGTTGATGCTAGTTGGTTTATTTGGTCGAAGATCATATGTTTAGATCCTTAATTCATATTAATACACCTCTAATTATGAACATGAATATGCTTTGTGAGTAGTTACATTTGTTCCTGAGGACATGGGAGAAGTCTTGCTATTAGTAGTCATGTGAATTTGGTATTCGTTCGATATTTTGATGAGATGTATGTTGTCTCTCCTCTACTGGTGTTATGTGAACGTCGACTACATGACACTTCACCATTATTTGGGCCTAGAGGAAGGCATTGGGAAGCAATAAGTAGATGATGGGTTGCTAGAGTGACAGAAGCTTAAACCCTAGTTTATACGTTGCTTCGTATGGGGCTGATTTGGATCCACATGTTTCATGCTATGGTTAGGTTTACCTTAATACTTCTTTTATAGTTGCGGATGCTTGCAATAGGGATTATTCATAAGTGGGATGTTTGTCCAAGAAATGGCAGCACCCAAGCACTGGTCCACCCACATATCAAATTATCAAAGTAACGAACGCAATCATATGAGCGTGATGAAAACTAGCTTGACGATAATTCCCATGTGTCCTCGGGAGCGCTTTTCTCTATATAAGAACTTGTCCAGGCTTGTCCTTTGATACAAAAAGGATTGGGCCACCTTGCTGCACCTTATTTACTTTCATTGCTTGTTACCCATTACAAATTACCTTATCACAAAACTATCTGTTATCGATAATTTCAGTGCTTGCAGAGAATACCTTACTGAAAACCGCTTGTCATTTCCTTCTGCTCCTCGCTGGGTTCGACACCCTTAATTGTCGAAAGGACTATGATAGATCACCTACACTTTTGGGTCATCAAGTCTCTTTTCTGGCGCCGTTGCCGGGGAGGTGAAGCGCCTTTGGTGAGTGGAAAATGGTAAGGAAAAATTTATATAGTGTGCTAAAATTTACTGTCACTTGTCACTATGGAACATAATCCTTTGAGGGGCTTGTTCGGGGTATCTTCACCCTGACCAGTAGAGCAAAGAGTTGCTCCTCAACCTACTGAACCTACTGAAAATGTTTACTTTGAAATTCCTTCAGGCTAGCTAATCCTTTTACAGGAGATGGAACATTGCATCCAAATTTACACCTAATCTATGTGGATGAAGTTTGTGGATTATTTAAGCTTGCAGGTATGCCCGATGATGTTATCAAGAAGAAGGTCTTCCCTTTATCTTTGAAGGAAGATGCATTGACATGGTATAGGCTATGTGATGATATGGGATCATGGAACTACAAATGATTGAAATTGGAATTTCATCAGAAGTTTTATCATATGCATCTTGTTCATCGTGATCATAATTATATATATAATTTTTGGCCTCGCGAAGGAGAAAGCATCGCTCAAGCTTGGGTGAGGCTTAAGTCAATGTTAAATTCATGGCCCAATCATGAGCTCTCAAGAGAAATGATTATTCAAAAACTTTATGCTCGGCTTTCTCTCAACAATCGCTCCATGCTAGATACTTCTTGTGTTGGGTCTTTTATGATGAAGACTATTGAATTCAGATGGGATTTATTGGAAAGAATTAAACGCAACTCTGAAGATTGGGATCTCGACGAAGGTAAGGAGTTAGGTATGACACCTAAGTTTGATTGTGTTAAATCTTTTATGGATACCGATGTTTTCCATGAATTTAGCACTAAATATGGACTTGACTCTGAGATAGTAGCTTCTTTCTGTAAATCATTTGCTACTCATGTTGACCTCCCTAAGGAGAAGTGGTTTAAATATAATCCTCCCACTGAAGTAAAAGTAGTTGCACCTATTAAAGTTGAAGAAAAGACTATCACTTATAATGATCCTATCGTTCCTACTACTTATGTTGAGAAACCACCTTTCCCTGTTAGGATAAAGGATCATGCTAAAGCTTCAACTGTGGTTCGTAAGAGTAATACTAAAACACCTACACCACCTGAGCAAATTAAAGTTGAACCTAGTATTGCTATGGTTAAAGATCTCTTGGCTGATAATATGGACGGGCATGTTATTTACTTCTGTGATGAAGCTGCTAGAATTGCTAGACCAGATAATAAACATAAACATAGACCTGTTGTAGGCATGCCTATTATTTCTGTTAAAATAGGAGACCATTGTTATCATGGCTTATGCGATATGGGTGCTAGTGCTAGTGCAATACCTCATTCCTTATACAAAGAAATTATGCATGATATTGCACCTACTGAGATTGAAGAAATTGATGTTACAATTAAGCTTGCCAATAGAGATACTATTTCACTAGTTGGGATTGTTAGAGATGTTGAAGTCTTGTGTGGGAAAGTTAAATATCCTTCTGATTTTCTTGTTCTTGGTCCCCCACAAGATGACTTTTGTCCCGTTATATTTGGTAGGCCTTTCAGTGGATCTTCGAAAAAACGGACTTTGTATCGACTAAAGTATATACTTCGACTTTCATGCACTAGAACTTTAGCTCGTAAACATAAAAGCACGATACGAACTTTTATCCAACGATTGGGTTCGGCATTTTTAGAAGAATTTTTTATGGAAGAAGAGCATGTTTTTTCTTTGATGTTCACCAAAACAACTCTTTTTTCTTTCTGTGGATCACACACTGAGCGTATTTGGTATTTGGATACTATACGTATCAATGACCTGGTCAACCCTCTTAATGGAAATTCTTTCAGAGGTTTTCCCTTACTTTGTCCGTGTCAACAAACAATTCGAAATACCTCGACTTTTTCAGAACAGGTCCGAGTCAAATAGCAATGATTCGAAGCACTTCTTTTTCCATTACACTATTTCAGAAACCTAAGGACTCGATCGTATGGATATGGAAAATACAGGATTTCCGATCCTAGCGGGAAAAGGAGGGAAACGGATACTCAATTTAAAGTGAGTAAACAGAATTCCATACTCGATCTAATAGATCCCTATAGAATTCTGTGGAAAGCCGTATTCGATGAAAGTCGTATGTACGACTTGGAGGGAGATCTTGAACCTCTTTCACGCTCATGTCACGTCGAGGTACTGCAGAAAAAAGAACTGCAAAATCCGATCCAATTTTTCGTAATCGATTAGTTAACATGGTGGTTAACCGTATTATGAAAGACGGAAAAATATCATTGTCTTATCAAATTCTCTATCGAGCTGTGAAAAAGATTCAACAGGAGACAGAAACAAATCCACTATTGGTTTTACGTCAAGCAATATGTAGAGTAACTCCCAATATAGGAGTAAAAACAAGACGTGCTAGGATAGATTGCGAAAAGGATATTGTTACTATTGGTTTAGGGGATATGTCTCATGAGTTTAATTTTGCTAAGTTTCGCAGACAACCCCATGATAAAGAATTGCCTAGTAAGGATGAAATTATTGGTCTTGCTTATATTGTCGTGCCTCCTAATGATCCATTAGAACAATATTCGCTAGACCATGAAAATGATATGGTTATGAATGAAAGAAGGTAGATAGATGAAGTGTTCTTTAAACAGGGACCTATTTTGAAACACAACTTGCCTGTTGAAATCCTAGGGGATCCTCCTCCACCCAAGGGTGATCCCGTGTTTGAGCTTAAACCATTACCTGATACTCTTAAATGTGCTTATCTTGATGAAAAGAAGATATATCCTGTTATTATTAGTGCTAACCTTTCAGAGCAGGAAGAGGAGAGATTATTGAAAACTCTGAAAAAGCACCGCGCTAATATTGGATATACTCTTGATGATCTTAAGGGCATTAGTCCACTCTATGCCAACACAAAATAAAATTGGAGAAAGACACCAAACCAGTTATTGATCACCAACGACGGTTAAATCCTAAGATGAAAGAAGTGGTAAGAAAGGAGACACTAAAGCTCCTGGAGGATGGTATAATTTATCCCGTTGCTGATAGTCAGTGGGTAAGTCTTGTCCATTGCGCCCCTAAGAAGGAAGGTATTACTATCGTTCCTAATGATAAAGATGAATTGACCCGCAAAGAATTATTACAGGTTATAGGATGGTATTGAATTCCGCCAATTAAATAAAGCTACTAAAAAATATCATTACCCTTTACCGTTTATTGATCCAATGCTAGAAAGATTATCCAAACATACACATTTTTGCTTTGTAGATGGTTACTCTGGTTTCTCTGAAATACCTGTGTCAGCAGAGGATCAAGAAAAGATCACTTTTACTTGCCCTTTCAGTACTTTTGCTTATAGACGTATGCCTTTTGGTTTATGCAATTGTAGGACCTTGAAGTATGTTTAGAGGGGGGTGATTAGACTACTTGACCAATAAAAAACTTAACCTTTTCCCAATTTTAGACTTTGGCAGATTTTAGCTATCTTTGGACAAGTCAAGCAATCTTCACACAATTCAATAAAGCATGCAAAGAGTATATGAGCAGCGGAAATTAAAGCATGCAACTTGCAAGAATGTAAAGGGAAGGGTTTGGGATTCAAACGCAATTGGAGACACGGATGTTTTTGTCATGGTTCCGATAGGTGGTGCTATCGTACATCCACGTTCATGGAGACTTCAACCCACGAAGGGTAACGGTTGCGCGAGTCCACGGAGGGCTCCACCCACGAAGGGTCCACGAAGAAGCAACCTTGTCTATCCCACCATGGCCGTCGCCCACGAAGGACTTGCCTCACTAGCAGTAGATCTTCATGAAGTAGGCGATCTCCTTGCCCTTACAAACTCCTTGGTTCAACTCCACAATCTTGTCGGAGGCTCCCAAGTGACACCTAGCCAATCTAGGAGACACCACTCTCCAAGAAGTAACAAATGGTGCGTTGATGATGAACTCCTTGCTCTTGTGCTTCAAATGATAGTCTCCCCAACACTCAACTCTCTCTCATGGGATTTGGATCTGGTGGAAAGAAGATTTGAGTGGAAAGCTACTTGGGGAAGGCTAGAGATCAAGATTCATATGGTAGGAATGGAATATCTTGGCCTCAACACATGAGTAGGTAGTTCTCTCTCAGAAATGGTAAGTTGGAAGTGTAGGTTTGTTCTGATGGCTCTCTCCTCGAATGATGAGGAGGTGGAGGGGTATATATAGCCTCCACACAAAATCTAACTATTACACACAACTTGCCAAACTCAGTGGGACCGAATTGGTAAACTCGGTCGGACCGATTAAGCAAATCTAGTGACCGTTAGGATTTTCGGTGGGACCGACATGCAACTCGGTAGCACCGATATGGTTAGGGTTAGGGCATAACGTAATCTCGGTGAGACCGATTACACAAACTCGGTAAGACCGATTTTGGTAATTAGCTATCCAGAGAGTTGGTCAGGTAAACTCGGTGGGACCGATTCGCTCTTTTCGGTGAGACCGAAATGTTACGAAAACGAAACAGGGATTTTACATTGCAATCTCGGTGGGACCGATCGCTCACTTCGGTTAGACCGAAACGTTACGAAGGGAAACAGGGAGATTGCAATCCCATCTCGGTGACACCGAGATCCCTATCGGTGAGACCGATTTGCCTAGGGTTTGTGGCAGTGGCTATGACATTTGAACTCGGTGGCGCCGGATAGAAAGAATCGGTATGGCCGATTTTGACTTTGGGTTTAGGTCATATGTGGATGTGAGAAAGTAGTTGAGGGTTTTTGGAGCATATCACTAAGCACTTGAAGCAACGTGCTCATTAAGCAACACCTCATCCCTCCTTGATAGTATTGGCTTTTCCTATAGACTCGATGTGATCTTGGATCACTAAAATGTAAACTGTAGAGTCTTGAACTTTTGAGCTTGAGCCAATCCTTTGTCCTTAATATTTTGAGGGATCCACTTTCATCATCCATGCCATGCCATTCATTGAGCTTTCCTGAAATAATAGTCTTGGAATAGCATTAGCTCAATGAGCTATATGTTGTTATGAATTACCAAAACCACCTAGGGATACTTACACTTTCAATCTCCCCCTTTTTGGTAATTGATGACAACATATAGATCAACGCTTCGACAAATGATAATAAGATTGAAAAACATCGTCGCTTTGAGAAGTATGTGATAAGCAAGAGCTCCCCCTAAATTTGTGCATAGTTTAAGATTTGCTTTGGACTGCAAATGCACAAGGAATTAGGCTCATGGGTTACCCTTCCATGTCACATACATCTTGGTGGAGCGCTCAAAATAATAAAGATTGAATACATGCACTCATCACCAAGGAAAGTGAATGATCATATAAGGATAAGTAAGATAATATCATCTAACAAGCATAAGTGTAGCTTATGATCAAACACATGATCATCAATGTCTCACAGATAATAGCATAGAGTATCTTAAACAAGCAAATAAAGTTCAACCAAGAAGACAAGAGAGAACAAAAGCAACACACTCTCTCTCGAAGCCTATGATCTATACATTTTTCTCCCCCTTTGGCAACAAGTTACCAAAAAGTTCATAGAAAATGCATAGTACTAAATCGACTCTCAGGCTTGATCTTCAGGTGGTGGTGTAGATAGAACGCCAAGGACAAAAGCATTAGTTGATGTAGATAGAGCTGGAGGTGTGGGTGCTGAAGCTGGTTGCACTGGAGCTGTAGGAGTTGTAGCTGGTGCAGATGAAGTTGCTCTGGTGTCTGTCACTGGCACTGCAGCTGATCTCTGAGCTCTAGGCACTCTGGCAAATGCATCTGTGGCTATCTTGCCCTTCCTCTCCTCCATGTCATCCTAAAGCTGCTCAACAACAGACTGGATCTCAGTTACCTTCACATCTAAATTGTAGAACTTCTGCTCCATGATCCTCTCCAGGATCTCCTGGTTTTGAGTCAAGGTGGACAGCCCCTTCTCAATCCTCAGAGTGGATGCAATCAAGTAGCCTAGTTGATCCTGTTTGCTTTTCAGAAAATACTGAGATGCCTCTTCCATTGTTGGCATCTTGGTTGCCTTCTCTGTCCTTGCCTTCTCCTTCTTGGCTTGAGCATGCACAGAAGATGGTTCATCTTCATTCATAACCACTTGGTTGTCCTCAAATTCTGGATAGATAGCAAAATGTTCCTTGTCCAGCAAGTATGTGCCTGTGCCCATCTTGGAGTTAATCAGCTCCTGAATCTGTGGGGCATACCCACAACTTCTCTTCTGGTCTGCTGCTGTCCTCTTGATGGTCTCAACAATGAGGCTCATGACCTTGAATTTTTTGTGGCACATCAAACAAGTGTAGAAAGTTTATCGCATGCCCTCTGATCATGTTGTGGTCACCTAACTTGGGCAATAGAGTATGCCTGAGAATCCGGTTGATCGTTGGAAGTCCTGACAAAAGATAGTGTACAGATCCAAATTTATGTGTCTCAACTGCAGCATCTGGGATCTCCTTGTACATATGAGCCATGGAATTGTGATCCATCTTCTTCTTGGCATAGACATCCAGGTCATCTTCCTGCTCATTGGGTGCATTGATCAGATCTGCCCATTCCTCAATAGTTGATTGGTACCTTGTACCTTCAGACATCCACACTATCCTGCCATCTGGGTAGAAATGTGCTGTGGAGTAGAATTGCATAATGAGCTCATCATTCCACTTTGTGAGCTTCTGCCCAACAAAGTCTACAACTCCACAAGCAATGAAACTGTCTTGCACACCAGGATAGTGTTCCTCATTCTCTTTCATGTAGGTCCAGTCGACCCACCTCATGTCACAAACTATAGGTTTCTTGTCCAACAACACTGTCTCATAGAAATCCTGTTGTTCCTTAGTGTGGAACCTGTAATCAACAGCAGTCCTCCGCCTGATAGCATAGGGATCAGACAACCTCCACTGTCTGAGTCCTGCATTCTTTCTCAACTTCATGTTCTCAGCCACAGGATGAGCATCATTGCGGTCTGGAATCTTTGGCTTTAGCTTTCTCAACACATGCTCTTCATCTTCTTCTTCCTCAGCAATAGTTTCAGGCATTGGGGCCTTGTTCTTCTCAGTAGCTGGTATACTCCTGGTATTCCTCTTTGGTGCACTCTTGGGCTTGGAGGCAGCTTTGGGTGCTTCTTTGGGCTTTGATGCTGCAGCCCCTGACCTTATAGCATCACCCATCAGCTTTTGTGCCTTGGGTGCTGGTGCAGCGTCCTCTTCTTCCTCCTCCTCAGAGTCTCTCCTCATAGAGGGATTGCCAAGAACTTTGGCAGTAGTGGTTCTGACTCTCTTCTTCTTCTTATCTTGACCAGCAGCTTCATCTTCTGACTCAATAGTAAACTTCATGGTTTCTCCAGTGGGAACCTTCTTGGGTTTGGAAGTGGTAGTCCTTCTTGCAGGTGCCTCTTTGGGATTAGGCTTTTCAGGTACTTGCGTTGATCCTTTGACCTTCAACATAGGTGTCCTCTTGGCAGGGACCTTCCTATTGAGTCCAAGCTTTGTGTTCTTTGCTGAGCCATACTCCTTTTTGAGCACTACCTTCTTGGAAGTAGCCTCATCTTCAGCTGCCACATAGTCCTCATCCTCAGAGTCTAAGGTTCTCTTCCTTCTGGCTCTTGTGGTTGCTTTAGGCAGATTGCTAGGAGTGCTTCTGCTGCCATCATCTGAAGAACTTGAGGGACTAGTGCCCTCACTCATGTGAATCTGCTCTTCTTCCCTGTTCTGACTATCACTTTGGTCTGACATGCTGAAATTACTGACTGCTGACCCTGTGAATAGTTATAGATGAGATAGAATGGATGAGCATCACAAACTACAGAGATTTTTGCAAAAGAATGATTCAAAAACTTAGTTTTAGTTTTCCACAGAAAGCATTTCGGATCAACCGATTTTCAAACTCGGTGATACCGAAGCAGTTTTGGAACCTAAACTAGTGAACACGGTCAGACCGAGTCACATTTCGGTGGCACCGAGACTGCTAGGGTTTCACAAAGTTTTAAAATCGGTCACACCGATTAGCAATTCTCGGTCAGACCGAGAGTTACTAGTGCAATGGCGTTAGCCAAATCGGTGGGACCGAGTTTTTCAACTCGGTGGGTCCGAGATGGTTTCGACGGAAACCTAACCCTAAATTTTCAAATCGCATCTATTCTAAGGACTGTTTTGACTGGATAGAGGTGTTTCAATCGTGGCAAGAATCATAATGAACACAATGTGCTGGGAATCAGATGAGGATAGCACTGTGATTGAGTTCATACCCTAGTTCGGCGATGAACTCGCTACGGCGGCAACGGCGGAGAAGGAATCTGTTGACAGCGGCGGAGACCAGTGACAGGAGGCGGCTGGCAACGAAGCGACGATCCGGAGACCTAGTAGGCAGAGCGAGCTATGCGCGGGCAAAGAGGTTTGGAGAAAGTTTTCCAAATTTTGCCCATGTGTATATATAGCCCGACACTGTCGGTGTGACCGAGTGGAACGACTCGGTGGCACCGAGATGCATAATTGTTGACAGTTAGAGCAACTCGGTGTGACTGAGCAGTTCAAATCGGTTGCACCGAGATTGAAAACCTAGATCGACTTAGTGATCTCGGTAGGACCGAAATGGAGGAATCGGTCAGACCGAGAATCACAAAGAAGTTTTGGAAGTTTAAGTCTATGATGAGTCGGGGACTCCGAGTGCTCCTCACACAGAGTGGTTCGAATCTGACTTGATCAAATTTTGTGATGTAGCATGAATAGAGTTTGAGACGAGAAAAGCATAGATAGCTAGAGAAGGTTCTTAGGCATTCTTGTCCATCCACTTGGCCAAAGAAAAAGAAGACAATCAATCAAAGCAACAAGTGGATGTCCTCGAATGATTAAAGCATGCAACCAACATGTTCACACAATAAAATGGCAAATGAAATATGTGGCAAAGCATGCGCAACCAATTCTAGCATCTATCAAACAATTGGCGATGACTAGGTCATCTATATATGAGTATATTGACTTAGGAGTCAAATGAGAACATTTGATCATAGGTCATACTCATCGTTTAAGCTCAAGTGGGGTTAGCACTTTTACATAATGCATTGATGTGTTCACATCATTAGAGTTGCTTTGACTCAATTATTAGAGTTAAGCTCCCCCTAGATGTGAGATCCCCTCTTAGAGGGATGAACTAACTTTGGGCTTTGTCGATGATGACTCCATGTAGGTGTTGAAGATGTGGATGCTCAATGTTGATGTAGATCATTTGGAGCAATCCTTTGGAGTGAGTTGCACTTTCAATACCTACATGGGTTAGTCCCACAAGGAACAAACAAGAATATCCATAGACATAGAGTGATGCACAGACAAAATGATGTCTATGAAGGCATTAGGTTACCTTGTCCCTTGCCTTACCAACATGAGGGTTTGTGACTCCTTGAACTAGTGCAAGATATGGAAGTTGATTACACTTGTCCTTGCCATAATGATATGAGTGAAGAATGTTGGCGGAGTCACCCTCAAGAACTCTCTAGTTCTTCTTCTTTGGGATCCACATCATCTTGATGGGAATCCATGGAGTTGTAGTTGTACTTTATGAAGTAGAACTTAACATAGTCTTGGGAACCCACTTGACCAAGGCCTTAGGTGCTTCTTCAAATGCATCAATCTCCTCTTGAAGCTTGTCCTTGCCTTTGTTCTTGTGGTCTTGTGGTGGAAGATCATCTTGTGCTTGTGTTCCCTTGAAGGAAGTAGGATCATACTTCTCTTGTTGAGGGACAAACTTCGTCTTGGGGTATTGATCTTCTTCCCACTCAACTCCATTGGCATTGAACTTTCGTTCAAAACCAACACCTTGATTCTTCCGGTGCCTTCCTTGCTTGCGTATAATTTCCTCGAATTGCTTACTCCCGGCAAGGCTCTTGTATACACCTTTCTCTATGATTCCCTTCAATAATCTATTTTCTTTCTCAAGTGTAACTTGGCTAAGAGAATCATTAGTGGAATCAAGAGAACTACTAGAAGCAACAATATTGGATATTATTGTTACTACTAGAGGAAGAATCCTTTTTGTTCTTGTTACTAGACTTGACTTGAGGCATGTAATTAGATATGAGTAAATGCTTGGCAATGTAAGAAGAACTTTTCTTACGAAGATCATCATTGATTGCCTTTAAGAACTCATGCTCTTGCTCAAGATTGAGCTTTTCAAAGCGTAACTTCTCATGAGCCCTTAAAAGTTCTCGATGATCTTCAAAGATAGTTTCATGAGCTAACATAAGAGTGTTTAGTTCTTTAGTTAGAAGCTCAATCTTCTCCTTATCATTGTCATTCGTTTTATCTTGATTTGCATAATTAATTGACGTTTCATCATAGTATTCACTACTAGAGTTGTCAATAAGTAGATCATCATCACCTAGCAAGTCATCTTCATCACTATTGAAATCAACATACTCGGGATGTGTTACCTTTGGGCCTTTGGCCATGAAGCATCTTCCAATTCCTTCATTTGGTGAATCAAATATGTCGTAGGAGTTGGTTGACACAAGTGCTAGACCGGCAACACCTTCATCTTGAGTATATTCGGAGTCGGAGTGATAGCTTCTCTCGGAGTGATTGTCGGAGTCGGAGTCGGATACCCATTCACCAACATGAGCTTGATGTCTTTGTTTTGTGTAGCTCTTTGATGACTTGTGCTTCCTTTACGAATCCTTGCTTCTCCGTGAGGGTCTCCGTTCATAACGATCATCTCTACTCCTTCTCTCTCTTGGTGGTGATTCTTCTCTTCTACTTCTTCTTTTTGGAGAATCTTCTCTTCTTTTGTAGGGTGCCGTACACTCATTGGAGTAGTGTCCGGGTATCCCACAATTGTAGCAATTGCGCTCTCGACTAGAAGATCTTTTGTCATTGTAGGACCTTGACTTGGAGCTTCTTTCTTTTCTTCTACTCTTGTAGAATTTGTTGAAGTTCTTCACCATTAAGCTCAATTCTTCATTGAAGGTTTGTTTCTCACTTGATGATGTGGGGGCTTCACATGAGGCTTTGTAAGCACCACTTGACTTGTTGTAAAGTTCCTCCTTATCCTTGAGTAACATCTCATGAGCAACAATTCTTCCAATGACTTCCGTTGGCCTGAGATCTTTGTAATTTGGCATCATTTGGATCAATGTGCACACGTTATCATACTTTCCATCCAATGCTCTTAGGATCTTCTTGATGATGAATTTGTCGGTCATCTCTTCACTTCCTAAGCCGGCAATCTCATTTGTGATAAGAGCAAGCCTAGAGTACACTTCAGCGACACCTTCACCATCCTTCATTTTGAACTTGTCAAGCTGACTTTGAAGCACAGCCAACTTGGATTCCTTGACGGAGTCGGTACCTTCATGCATATCAATCAAAGTATCCCAAATTTCCTTTGTATTCTCAAGACGGATGATTTTGTTGAATTCCTCGGGGCACAAGCCATTGAAGAGGATATCACAAGCTTGAGCATTGTATTGCAGCATCTTCAATTCATCCATGCTAGCTTCACGGTTCAGCTCTTTCCCATCAAAGAATTCACCTTGCAAGCCAATACATACAATAGCCCAAACGGCGGCGTTATGTCCGAGAATATGCATTTTCATCTTATGCTTCCAACTAGCAAAATTAGTACCATCAAAGTAAGGACCTCTATGGTGATAATTTCCCTCGCTAGACGCCATACTCTCCTAGGTTGTGAAACCAAGGCTATGTCCACCAAAAGCTATGGAAATCAAAGCAAATGGAGACCAAAGATCTGATACCACTTGTAGGACCTTGAAGTATGTCTAGATGGGGGTGATTAGACTACTTGACGAATAAAAAACTTAACCTTTTCCCAATTTTAGACTTTGGCAGATTTTAGCTATCTTTGGACAAGTCAAGCAATCTTCACACAATTCAAGCAAGCATGCAAAGAGTATATGAGCAGCGGAAATTAAAGCATGCAACTTGCAAGAATGTAAAGGGAAAGGTTTGGAGGATTCAAACGCAATTGGAGACGCGGATGTTTTTCTCGTGGTTCCGATAGGTGGTGCTATCGTACATCCACGTTGATGGAGACTTCAACCCACGAAGGGTAACGGTTGCGCGAGTCCACGGAGGGCTCCACCCACGAAGGGTCCATGAAGAAGCAACCTTGTCCATCCCACCATAGTCGTCGCCCACGAAGGACTTGCCACACTAGCGGTAGATCTTCATGAAGTAGGCGATCTCCTTGCCCTTACAAACTCATTGGTTCAACTCCACAATCTTTTCGGAGGCTCCCAAGTGACACCTAGCCAATCTAGGAGACACCACTCTCCAAGAAGTAACAAATGGTGCGTTGATGATGAACTCCTTACTCTTGTGCTTCAAATGATAGTCTCCCCAACACTCAACTCTCTCTCATGGGATTTGGATCTAGTGGAAAGAAGATTTGAGTGGAAAGCAACTTGGGGAAGGCTAGAGATCAAGATTCATATGGTAGGAATGGAATACCTTGGCCTCAACACATGAGTAGGTAGTTCTCTCTCAGAAATGGTAAGTTGGAAGTGTAGGTTTGTTCCGATGGCTCTCTCCACGAATGAAGAGGAGGTGGATGGGTATATATAGCCTCCACACAAAATCTAACCATTACACACAACTTGCCAAACTCGATGGGACCGAATTGGTAAACTCGGTCGGGCCGATTAAGCAAATCTAGTGACCGTTAGGATTTTCGATGGGACCGACATGCAACTCGGTAGGACCGATATGGTTAGGGTTAGGGCATAACATAATCTCGGTGAGACCGATTACACAAACTCGGTAAGACCGATTTTGGTAATTAGCTAACCAGAGAGTTGGTCAGGTAAACTCGGTGGGACCGATTCGCTCTTTTCGGTGAGACCGAAATGTTACGAAAAGGAAACAGGGATTTTACATTGCAATCTCGGTGGGACCGATCGCTCACTTTGGTTAGACCGAAACGTTACGAAGGGAAACAGGGAGATTGCAATCCCATCTCGGTGAGACTGAGATCCCTATCGGTGAGACTGATTTTCCTAGGGTTTGTGGCAGTGGCTATGACATTTGAACTTGGTGGCGCCGGATAGAAAGAATCGGTATGGCCGATTTTGACTTTGGGTTTAGGTCATATGTGGATGTGAGAAAGTAGTTGAGGGTTTTTGGAGCATATCACTAAGCACTTGAAGCAAGAGGCTCATTAAGCAACACCTCATCCCTCCTTGATAGTATTGGCTTTTCCTATAGACTCAATGTGATCTTGGATCAGTAAAATGTAAAATGTAGAGTCTTGAACTTTTGAGATTGAGCCAATCCTTTGTCCTTAATATTTTGAGGGATCCACTTTCATCATCCATGCCATGCCATTCATTGAGCTTTCCTGAAATAATAGTCTTGGAATAGCATTAGCTCAATGAGCTATATGTTGTTATGAATTACCAAAACCACCTAGGGATAGTTGCACTTTTAGTAATGCACCTACTACCTTTCAAAGATGCATGATGGCTATATTCTCTAACTTTTGCGAAAAGATTGTTTAGGTTTTCATGGGTGATTTCTCCGTTTATGGATCTTCTTTTGATGATTGCTTGAGCAACCTTGAACGAGTTTTACAGAGATGCAAAGATACTAGTCTTGTCTTGAATTGGGAGAAGTGCCACTTTACGGTTAATGAAGGTATTGTCTTGGGGCATAAAATTTCTGAAAGAGGTATTGAAGTTGATAAAGCTAAAGTTGATGCTATTGAAAAGATGTCGTGTCCCAAGGACATCAAAGGTATAAGTAGTTTCCTTGGTCATGCCGGTTTTTTTATGAGGTTCATTAAGGACTTCTCTAAAATTTCTAGGCCTCTAACTAATCTATTACAAAAAGATATTCCTTTTGTCTTCGATGATGATTGTGTAGAAGCATTTGAAATACTTCAGAAAGCTTTGATTTCTACACCTATTGTTCAGCCACCTTATTGGAATTTACCCTTTGAAATTATGTGTGATGCTACTGATTATGCGGTAGGTGCTGTTCTAGGAAAAAGAGTCGATAAGAAACTAAGTGTAATTCAATATGCTAGTAAAACTCTAGACAATGCTCAGAGAAATTATGCTACTACTGAAAAAGAATTCTTAGCAGTTCTTTTTGCTTGTGATAAGTTTAGACCTTATATTGGTGATTCTAAAGTAACTGTTCACACTGATCATGCTGCTATTGAATATCTTATGGAAAACAAAGATGCTAAACCTAGACTTATTAGATGGGTTCTCTTGCTACAAGAATTTGATTTGCATATTATTGATAAAAAGGGAGCTGAGAACCCCGTTGCAGACAACTTGTCTAGGTTAGAGAATGTTCTTGATGACCCCCTACCTATTGATGATAGCTTCCCTGATGAACAATTAGCTGTCATAAATGCATCTCATACTGCTCCATGGTATGTTGATTATGCTAATTACATTATTGCTAAATTCATACCACCTAGTTTCACATACCAGCGAAAGAAAAAGTTTTTCTATGATTTAAGACATTACTTCTGGGATGACCCACACCTTTATAAAGAAGGAGTAGATGGTGTTATTAGATGTTGTGTACCTGAGCATGAATAGGAACATATCCTACACAAGTGCTACTCCGAGGCATATGGAGGACAGCACACTGGGGATAGAACTGCACATAAGGTATTGCAATCCGGTTTTTATTGGCCTACTCTCTTCAAGGATGCCAGTAAGTTTGTCTTGTCTTGTGATGAATTTCAAAAATTTGTAATATTAGTAGACATCAAGAAATGCCTATGAATTATTCTCTTTTTATCAAACCATTTGACGTTTGGGGCTTTGATTATATGGGACCATTTCCTTCCTCTAATGTGTATACACATATTTTAGTTGATGTTGATTACGTTACTAAGTGGGTAGAAGCTATTCCAACTAGTAGTGCTGATCATAACACCTATATTAAGATGCTTAAAGAAGTTATTTTCCGAGGTTTGGAGTCCCTAGATACCTAATAACTGATGGTGGTTCACATTTTATTCATGGTGCTTTTCATAAAATGCTTGCTAAGTATGATGTTAGCCATAGAAATGCATCTCCATATCACCCACAGTCTAGTGGTCAAGTAGAATTGAGTAATAGAGAGCTTTAATTAATTTTGGAAAAGACTGTTAACATATCTAGAAAGAATTGGTCCAAGAAACTTGATGATGCATTATGGGCTTATAGAACTGCATATAAAAACCCTATGGGTATGTCTCCATATAAAATGGTCTATGGAAAAGCATGTCACTTACCTCTCGAACTAGAACATAAAGCATATTGGGCCATTAAAGAGCTCAATTATGATTTCAAACTTGCCGGTGAGAAGAGGTTATTTGACATTAGCTCACTTGGATAATGGAGAACACATGCCTATGAGAATGCCAAACTGTCTAAAGAAAAAGTTAAAAGATGGCATGACAAAAGGATACAAAAGCGTGAGTTTAATGTAGGTGATTATGTGTTGCTTTTCAACTCTCGTAAGATTTTTTGCAGGAAAACTTCTCTCTAAATGGGAAGGCCCTTACGTTATCGAGGAGGTCTATCGTTCCGGTGCCATAAAAATCAACAACTTCAAAGGCACGAATCCGAAGGTGGTGAACGGTCAAAAAATCAAACATTATATCTCAGGTAGTCCTATAAATGTTGAAACTACTGTTATTGAAACCGTAACCCCAGAGGAATACATAAGGGACACTTTCCAGAACGTTTCAGACTCCGAAAAGGAATAGGTATGTGGTACGCTAAGTAAACCGACTCCAAAACAGTTCTAATAGCAATTTTTCTCTCTTTTGGAATATTTAAGAAAATAGGAAAGTAAGAAGTACTTCGGGAAAGACATGAGGCGTCCACGAGGGTGGAGGGCGCGCCCTACCCCCCTATGCGCGCCCCCCTGCCTCATGGGCACCTCGTGTGCCCTCCGGACTCCGTTTTCTTGCATGATACTTCTTTTGTTCGGTAAAAATTCATTATATAATCTCCCAAAGGTTTTGACCACCGTATCACGCAAATATCTTCTGCTTTTGTCTTGAGCTATTTCTGCGGCAGATTAGAGCAATATGTCATCCCAGAATTCGAAGGAGAAAGCTATGTGGCTGATTTCCTTGTAGACCCTAAGGTCTACGGGGACTTGGAGCATTATGGCTGGACCACTGAGGAGGAAGAAGACTACGAGCCTAGGGGAAAGGAAGAGACGAGCTCAGAGATGATGTCCCATTACCTCAACCTGGGGACATGCATGTGGGGTTTAAAAAGTCAAGCCTCCCTGATAGAGCAAAGAAACCAAAGATCGAGTTTATCCCTTTTCGTCTCTTGTAGGAAAACAAACAGGAACTATGCAAATGGATATTAAGCCTTGAGCAGGAGATCGATGATCTAAGGGAACAAAATTCTATCCTCAAGCGCAAATTGAGGAAGAAGCCTACATCATCAACAACTCCATCACCACCACCTGCGAAGAACTAAACACATGAGTATGGGCACTCCCCTTGGCAACTGCCAAGCTTGGGGGAGGTGCCCCGGTATCGTATCACCATCACACTCCTATCTTTACCTTTTTCTTAGTTCGGTCCTTTTAATAATATCTTGATCTAGTAGAATAAAGTTTTGGTATGATTTAGTTTTGAGTTTTGCCTTATGATCCTTCTATGTAATCGAGTCCGTGAGCTATATATAATAAAGATTAGTGTTGAGTCAAGGGCTTTGCTATCTTGCTATGATCTTGAGGGAATAAAAGAAAGAACAAAAAGAAATTAAGAGATCATATTGATCTTATGGAGAGTAATGACTTCACATATAAAGAGTATGATGCATAAAAGTTGTTGAGAGTTAGCAAACATAGTTTTGGTCATCGTTGCAATTAATAGGAAGTAATAAAGAAAGAGAGGTTCTCACATATCAATATACTATCTTGGACATCTTTTATGATTGTGAGCACTCATTAAAATATGACATGCTAAAGAGTTGATGTTGGACAAGGAAGACAACGTAATGGTTATGTTTTCTTATATCTAAAATAAAGTATATTGTCATGGATCATCCAACATGTTGAACTTGCCTTTCCCCGTCATGCTAGCCAAATTCCTTGCACCAAGTAGAGATACTACTTGTGCCTCCAAACATCATTAAACCCAGTTTTGCCATGAGAGTCCACCATATCTACCTATGGATTGAGTAAGATCCTTCAAGTAAGTTGTCATGTTGCAGGCAATAAAAATTGCTCTCTAAATATGTATGACTTATTAGTGTGCAGAAAATAAGCTTTATAAGATCTTGTGATATGGAAGCAATAAAAGTGATGGACTGCATAATAAATCCATATCACAAGTGGCAATATAAAGTGATGTTCTTTTGCATTAAGATTTCGTGCATCCAACAATAAAAGCACATGACAACCTCTGCTTCCCTCTACGAAGGGCCTATCTTTCACTTTTGTCTTATACCTTATGCACGAGTCAAGGTGATCTTCACCTTTCCTTTTTACATTTTATCCTTTGGCAAGCACCTCGTGTTGGAAAGATCCTGATATATATATCCAATTGGATGTAAGTTAGCATGAACTATTATTGTTGACATTACCCTTGAGGTAAAAGGTTGGGAGGCAACACCATAAGCCCCTATCTTTCTTTGTGTTCAATTAAAATTTCATAACCATAAGTATTGCATGAGTGTTAGCAATTGTGAAAGATTAAATGATAGTTGAGTATGTGGACTTGCTGAAAAGCTCTTATATTGACTCTTTCCGACGTTATGATAAAATTGCAATTGCTTCAATGACTGAGATTATAGTTTGTTAGTTCTCAATGAAGTTTCTGATTCATACTTGACATTCTGAATAGATTGTTACTTGAGCATAAGAAATCATATGACAATATTCATACATGTTGCTGTTATAAGAATGATCATGATGCCCTCATGTCCGTATTTTATTTTATCGACACCTCTATCTCTAAACATGTGGGCATATTTTTCGATATCGGATTCCACTTGAGGACAGGCGAGGTCTAAGCTTGGGGGAGTTGATGCGTCCATTTTGCATCATGCTTTTACATCAATAGTTATTGCATTATGGGCTGTTATTACACGTTATGTCACAATACTTATGCCTATTCTCTCTTATTTTACAAGGTTTACATGAAGAGGGAGAATGCCGGCAGCTGGAATTCTGGCTGGAAAAGGAGCAAATATTAGAGACCTATTCTGCACAACTCCAAAAGTCATGAAACTCCACGAAAGTCATTTTTGGAATTAATAATAAATATTGAGCAGAAGAAATACCAGAGGGGGGCACCCTTTGTCCATGAGGGTGTGGGGCGCGCCCTACCCCCCTGGCCGCGCCCCCTGCCTCGTGGGCCCCCTGGCAGCCCTCCGGTGGCCATCTTCTGCTATATGAAGGCTTTTACCCTAGAAAAAATCATAATCAAGCTTATGGGACGAAACTCCGCCACCACGAGGCGGAACCAATCTAGGGCTCCGGCAAAGCTGTTCTGCCGGGGAAACATCCCTCCGGGAGGGGAAAATTATAACCATCGTCATCACCAGCGATCCTCTCATCGGGAGGGGTTCAATCTTGATCAACATCTTCACCAGCACCATCTCCTCTCAAACCCTAGTTCATCTCTTGTATCCAATCTTTTTACCAAAACCTCAGATTGGTACCTGTGGGTTGCTAGTAGTGTTGATTACTCCTTGTAGTTGATGCTAGTTGGTTTATTTGGTGGAAGATCATATGTTCAGATCCTTAATGCATATTAATACACCTCTAATTATGAACATGAATATGCTTTGTGAGTAGTTACGTTTGTTCCTGAGGACATGGGAGAAGTCTTGCTATTAGTAGTCATGTGAATTTGGTATTCGTTCGATATTTTGATGAGATGTATGTTGTCTCTCCTCTACTGGTGTTATGTGAACGTCGACTACATGACACTTCACCATTATTTGGGCCTAGAGGAAGGCATTGGGAAGTAATAAGTAGATGATGGGTTGCTAGAGTGACAGAAGCTTAAACCCTAGTTTATGCGTTGCTTCGTAAGGGGCTGATTTGGATCCACATGTTTCATGCTATGGTTAGGTTTACCTTAATACTTCTTTTATAGTTGCGGATGCTTGCAATAGGGGTTAATCATAAGTGGGGTGCTTGTCCAAAAAAGGGCAGAACCCAAGCACCGGTCCACCCACATATCATATTATCAAAGTAACGAACACGAATCATATGAGCGTGATGAAAACTAGCTTGACGATAATTTCCATGTGTCCTCGGGAGCGCTTTTCTCTATATAAGAACTTGTCCAGGCTTGTCCTTTGCTACAAAAAGCATTGGGCCATCTTGCTGCACCTTATTTACTTTCATCGCTTGTTACCCGTTACAAATTACCTTATCACAAAATTATTTGTTACCGGTAATTTCAGTGCTTGCAGAGAATACCTTACTGAAAACCGCTTGTCATTTCCTTCTGATCCTCGTTGGGTTTGACACTCTTACTTATCGAAAAGACTACAATAGATCCCCTACACTTGTGGGTCATCAATCATCATTAACATTATCACTAGGTTCATGTTCATTACCAGATTGTGTTTTAGCATCAGAAATAGAAATATCGTTGGGATTCTCAGGTGTGTCTAGAACAGGTTCACTAGAAGCACGCAAAGTCCTATCATTTTTCCTTTTCTTTTTCTTAGAAGGACTAGGTGCATCAACATTAGTAATGTGAATATCTTGCTCAACTCTCTTAGGATGGCCCTCAGGATACAGAGGTTCCTGAGTCATTCTACCGCCTCTAGTCATAACTCTAACAGCATTATCATTTTTCTTATTATCTAATTGATTGAGCAAATCATCTTGTGCTTTAAGTACTTGTTCTACTTGAGTGGTAACCATGGATGCATGTTACTAATGAGCTTAAGATCACCTTTAACTCTAGACATATAATCACTCAAGTGTTCAACCATATAAGCATTATGTTTTAATTGTCTACGAACATAAGCATTGAAGTTTTCTTGTTTAACAATTGAAGTCATCCAAGCATTGGCTAGCAGACTTATTACGAGGGATATCACCTTCATCAAATCTATAGAGAGAATTTACCTTTACTACCTGTGTCGGGTTATCATAGACCATGTATTTCTTCAATAGGTGGTAAATTCTTAACATCTTCAGCTTTAATACCTTTTTCTTTCATAGATTTATTTGCTTCTTGCATATCTTCGGGGCTGAGAAATAGTACACCCCTTTTCTTCAGAGTTGGCTTAGGAGTTGGTTCAGGAAGTGTCCAATCATTATCGTTACTCAATAAATTATTCAATAGCAATTCAGCATGCTCAACGGTTCTTTCCCTAAAAACACAACCAGCACAACTATCCAAGTGGTCTCTGGAAGCATCGGTTAGTCCATTATAAAAGATATCAAGTATTTCATTTTTCTTGAGAGGATGATCAGGCAAAGCATTAAGTAATCGGAGAAGCCTCCCCCGAGCTTGTGGGAGACTCTCTTCTTCAATTTGCACAAAATTAAATATTTCTTGTAAGGCGGCTTGTTTCTTATGAGCAGGAAAATACTTTGCAGAGAAGTAATAAATCATATCATGGGGACTACGCACACAACCAGGAGCAAGGGAATTACACCATATCTTAGCATCACCCTTTAATGAGAAAGGAAACAATTTAAGGATATACTAAATAATGATTTTTTCCTCATGAGTAAATAGGGTGGCTATATCATTCAATTTAGTAAGATGTGCCACAACAGTTTCAGATTCATAGCCATAAAAAGGATAAGATTCAACCAAAGTAATTAACTCAGGATCGACAAAGAAATCATAATCCTTAGCAGTAACACAGATAGGTGAAGTAGCAAAAGCATGGTCATATTTCATTGTAGCATTCAAAGACTTTTCTTTCAACTTAGCTAACAGTTTCTTAAGATCATATCTATCTTTGCAAGCAAAAAAGTCTCTAGCAGTTTCTTCATCCATAACATAACCCTCAGGCACAACAGGCAATTCATATCTAGGGGGAGAATCTTCATCATCACTTTCATTAATATCATCAGTTTCAATAATTTCATTCTCTTAACCCTAGCAAGTTGTTCACCAAGAAATTCACCTAATGGCACAGTATTATCAAGCATAGAAGTAGTATCATCATACGCATCATGCATAGCAGAAGTGGCATCATCAATAACATGCGACATATCAGAATCAATAGCAGGTGCAGGTGCAGGTGTCGCAAATTTACTCATAACAGAAGGTGAATCAAGTGCAGAGCTAGATGGCAGTTCCTTACCTCCCCTCGTAGTTGAGGGAAAAAATCTTGGTTCTTTCATCTTTCAAGTTTCTCATAGTGATCAGTAGATATAAATCCCAAGTGACTCAAAGAATAGAGCTATGCTCCCCAGCAACAGCGCCAGAAAAGAGTCTTGATAACCCACAAGTATAGGGGATCGCAACAGTTTTCGAGGGTAGAGTATTCAACCCAAATTTATTGATTCGACACAAGGGGAGCCAAAGAATATTCTCAAGTATTGGCAGTTGAGTTGTTAATTCAACCACACCTGAAAGACTTAATATCTTTAGCAAAGTATTTAGTAGCAAAGTAGTATGGAAGTAACGATAACGGTGGCAAAAGTAATAATAGTGGTCTTTTAGTAATCGTAACAATGGCAACAGAAAAGTAACTAAGCAAAGATCAATATGTGAAAAGCTCGTAGGCAATGGATCAGTGATGGATAACTACATTGGATGCGATTCATCATGCAACAGTTATAACCTAGGGTGACACAGAACTAGCTCAAGTTCATCAATGTAATGGAGGCATGTATTCCAAATATGGTCATACGTGCTTATAGAAAAGAACTTGCATGACATCTTTTGTCCTACCCTCCCGTGGCAGCGGGGTCCTATTGGAAACTAAGGGATATTAAGGCCTCCTTTTAATTGAGTACCGGACCAAAGCATTAGCATTTAGTGAATACATGAACTCCTCAAACTACGATCATCATCGGGTAGTGTCCCGACTATTGTCACTCCGGGGTTTGCCGGATCATAACACGTAGTAGGTGACTATAACTTGCAAGATAGGATCAAGAACTCACATATATTCATGAAAACATAATAGGTTCAGATCTGAAATCATGGCACTCGGGCCCTAGTGACAAGCACTAAGCATGGCAAAGTCATAGCAACATCAATCTTAGAAGATAATGGATACGAGGGATCAAACCCTAACAAAACTAACTCGATCACATGGTAAATCTCATCCAACCCATCACCGTCCAGCAAGCCTATGATGGGATTACTCATGCACGGCGGTGAGAATCATGAAATTGGTGATGGAGGATGGTTGATGATGACAATGGCGACGGATTCTCCTCTCCGGAGGCCCGAACAGACTCCAGATCAGCCCTCCCGAGGAAAATTAGGGCTTGGCGGCGGATCCGTATCGTAAAACGCGATGAATCCTTCTCTCTGATTTTTTTTCTCCCCGAAAGTGAATATATGGAGTTGGAGTTGAGGTCGGTGGAGGTCCAGGGGGGCCCACGAGGAAGGGGGGCGCGCCCTGCACCCTCGTTGACAGGGTGTGGGCCCCATGATGTTGATTCTTTCGCCAATATTTTTTATTAATTCCAAAACGTGTCTCCCTAGATCTTCAGGTCATTCCGAGAACTTTTATTTCTGCACAAAAATAACACCATGGAAGTTCTGCTGAAAACAGCGTCAGTCTGGGTTAGTTTCATTCAAATCATGCAAGTTAAGAGTCCAAAACAAAGGAAAAAGTGTTTGGAAAAGTAGATACGTTGGAGACGTATCAACCCTCTCGCAAGCATCCGCAACTACGAGAAAAGTATAAAGAATAAATTCTAACCATAGCATTAAACTTTTGGATCCAATCGGTCCCTTACGGAATAGCACATAAACTGGGGTTTAAGCTTCTGTCACTCTCGCAACCCACCATCTAATAACTACTCCACAATGCATTCCCTTAGGCCCAAATATGGTGAAGTGTCATGTAGTCGATGTTCACATGACAGCACTACGAGAATGACAACATACATATCATCAAAATATCGAACATATATCAAGTTCACATGATTACTTGCAACATGATTTCTCCCGTGACCTCAAGAACGAAAGTATCTACTCACAAATGATAAACATGCTCAAGATCAGAGGGGTATTAAATAGCATAATGGATCTGGACATATAATCTTCCACCAAATGAACCATATAGTAATCAACTACAAGATGTAATCAACACTACTAGTCACCCACAAGCACCAATCTATAGTTTTGATACAAAAGATTGAACAGAAGAGATGAACTAGGGTTTGAGAGGAGTTGGGGTTGTTGAAGATGTTGATGAAGATAGCCATTCCCAAGATGGGAGAGTTGTTGTTGGTGGTGATGATGATGATGATTTCCCCCTCCGGAAGGGAAGTTCCCCTGGCGGAATCGCTCCGCCGTAGGGCAAAAGTGCTCCTGCCCAAGTTCCGCCTCGAGGTGGCGACGCTTCATCCCGAAAGTCATCATATGATTTTTTTTTTCTAGGTCAAATGACTTATATACCACAAGATGGGCACCGGAGGTGGGCCGAGGAGGGCAGCACCCTCCAGGGTGCGCCTAGGCCTCCTGGCGCGCCCAGGTGGGTTGTACCCACCTGGTGCTCCCCCCTCTGGTACTTATTTGCTCCAATAATTCTTAAATATTCCATAAAACATCCTCGGGAAGTTTCAGCTCATTTGGAGTTGTGCAGAATAGGTAGCTTGACGTAGCTTTTTCAGGTCCAGATTTCCAGCTGTCGGAATTCTCCCCCTTGGTGCATACCTTGCATATTATGAGAGAGGCATTAGAATTACTCCAAAAAGCATTATTATACAATAAAACAACATAAATAACAGTAGGAAAACATGATGCAAAATGGACGTATCAGAGACCCTCTCTTGCCTCTGACCAAGACGACTGGATGGAATCTGCTATCCGAGTGGCAGCCGCTAAATTCTGAATCGGGTGCGAAATGCGTGGTAATTTTGTTGAGGATCACTCGAAAACAAATGCCACTGCTGACAACTAGAGTTGGGTTGCTGTTGCCAGCACGCCCGATCGTCGAGTTCTTCTGGAGCTCCCCCAGACGAGTGTGCTCAACCAAGTTGTCTTGGCATGCGGCTTCCAAGGCCTGGGCCTCGGGAGTCATCCCAATGATGGGTGCCAGAGGGCTTGCTCGTTTCTGCGCCGCAACTCCTCCCTCTACTGCTGTTTGAGAGGCTGGGGGTAGTACTCGTCGTCGTGATGTTCCCTGCCACCGTCAATGTCGATGTGCGACGGGCCATAAACTCTCGCGCCGCCACAGGGATACCCGGGCGGACTATGCTGGGAAGCAGCCATCAACACCTCTGCTACGAAATCGTTGCTCTCACACTTGGATACGCAGTCTGAGTCCTCATGCATGGAGGCGAACAAATCGAGGATGGGCTCATCGGGCTCGATCATCACGATCCGCGGGGACGCAACCTGAAGGGCCACCGCGTGCTTGATCCACCGCTGGAGCCGCGAGCACCCGGAGCGCTTGCGATGGTAGATAGCTGAGTGGGGAGGTGTTGACTGGTACGGAGCCGACGAAGAAGAAGAACGGCAAAGGTACTCGTGCGGAAGTGCGCTGCTCCGTGAATAGGTAGCGCCTCGAGGTCCAGCGAGGCCTCTAGAGCCACGTCGAACCTTCAGCGACAAAGCTGAAGACGCCGAAATGGATCTCGTTGCCAAGCGTCAGTCCGCCGCCGGAAACCATGGTGAAGATGGGAAAATTTCAACTACGTCGGAAGTCGCTAGATTCCTGCCCTGCGGTGGGCGCCAATTGTCGTGGGTGTAAGTCCGACAATAGTGTGTGGGCGTACTAATTAGTGGGAAGAGCCTAGCTACGGCGCGGTTGTTCCACTCGGATTAATGAGTTCAGGCCCCTCACGGTGGAGGTACTTGCCCTACGTCTCGGTGCTCTGGAGATGTTCTGATTGAGTGTATGGTTTACAGAAGATGCGTACCATTACCACGGAGCAGGGAGAGGCTTATATAGAGTTTGCCCCCGCCCATGAATGATGTCTTTACTAAGGGTTTAAGGAGGATTTTAAGGGCACCAGTTACTAGCAACGGGCGCACTAATTACATTTGATGAGGGCGGACGCACGTCCTGTCCATGGCGACCCTGGGGAGCTTCCTGGTCTTCTCTATCCGAGTGCTGACAAGCTCTCCGACTAAAGTGGTCTTGGTCGAGTGGAGTGCTACCTTCCGAGTGATCAGTGACTTTCGAGTGATTGTCAGGTTGCAGAGTATTTGAGTGCTGGTCTGGCCATGGGGCCCAGTGTAAGGTGAATGGTGTCCTAGGGTAGGGTCTGTAGGCCAGGCATGTTACCCAACCCTTAGTACATGTCCCCATCAGTCCTGACATGGGCGCCGAGGTCGAGAGTGACATGTGAGACTATTGGAGCAGCGAGCACCACTCTCTCAGGGGCCTTCTTAGCGTCCACTTCCTCGACCACCACGTCGAGGGCGCGGTCGCCGAGTGCTTCTGACCCGCCTCTTTCCTCGCGTCCTTCTTCTTGACTATTGTCTTGAAGCTTTCTCCTTAGATGCATCGACTTCTCCCGAGGCTTGCTTTAGGGCTATCTAGCTCTGATGGTTGATGCGACTTCTCACGCATGGCCAGGATTCCCCACGGTCGGTGCAAATGTTGATGTTCGAAAATCAACTTTCGACTAGAGGGTGTCCGTAGTGGCATGGTCATAAATTAGCGAGGGCTTGTACAACAATCTTATATCGAAGGTCGTCGTACACTCAACAAAGTGGCACAACGATGTATCTTAAATAGGTTCATTCGCTTTGTAGGAGCACGACTTACATCCGATGGGAGGGTCATCGAGAGAGGTGCCCGGGGCACAGGGCACTTAGGGTGCAGCCATTTCCAGTGTTCCACGACTTCCGACTAATCGAGCCTCACAGAGTCTCTTGTACTCCGAGTTGCCGGCTTTCGTTTGCCCTCCTAAAGGGGCTTGGAAGAAGAGAGTGACCCTTTACTTGAGTGTATTCAAGTGAGCGTAAGTATTGTATGCCCATGTGCGGCTTTATATAGCCTAGGTGTCCTTGATAAATGACTAGTGCCACCCTTGAAGTAAGAAGGTGAGGGTAGAACCATGTATTTGTTTTCATACTTTAGCCATATACTCTTTATTGAGCTAGGAGGTGGGTTGTGGCCCATTAGGTTGAGGCCTTCTTACTTGGGCTTAGACTTCTTTGCTCTCTTGTCTTCTCCTTTGACTTTTTCTTTCTTGTTCTTATTTCTTTGACTTGCTTTGACTAGTCTTGACTGATAATGTGACACTCCACATAGGCCACGGGTGGCACCTTACCTCTTAAGTAGGATTAAATTCCTTCACTACAACAAAATCATTTTAAAATGTTAAGCGCCAAATCTTTAGATGAGTTTACAAATAGGTTAAGAGGCTGTAAGGTGTTGGTCCTTAGGAGCTCGTGCATGAAGACTTTTCGGGTACTTCCTTCGTTTCTTTTTTGTCTGCATATAAAATTTAGTCAAAGTCAAACTTTATAAAGTTTGACTAACTTTATAGAAAAAATTTCAACATCTACAATATAAAAGTTATATGTTATGAAAATTAATTCCATAATGCATCTAATAACTTTGATTTCGTAGTGTGAATGTTGATATCTTTTCCTACAAAGCTAGTCAAATTTTACAAAGTTTGACTTTGATCAAATCTTATATGGAGATTAAAAAACCGAAAGGAGTATCATCGACAAGGTCATTAAGGAGCGGCAACATGCCGGGGTTAAAATTCATTCCCTCTCTTTTCTGCGGGGTGTTAAAATTCACTTGAACAAGTATGAATTCCCACTGTCTTTAAATAAAGAGTATAAAAACAGACGAAAATGTGGAAGGAGCCGACCTGAGAATCAGTGGCCTCAGGATCCTGGCATCGCTATGCTACTGCTCCCCTGATTTCGAAGGTCGTCTCGGCCCCGTGAGGTGAGATTAGCGGGCGGCAGCATGAAGAAGGCCGACACGGCGAGGGGGCTCGCAGCTTTGCGAAGCGTGCCGGTCGTCAGATTCGAGTTTGTACCAGCTCACGGTAAGCAAGTGCGCAAACCATGTGGATCGCACCGATACCCATGTAATTAACTTCCAAAAACGGCCTCGTTCCGCGGGACGCGCGGTAAATATCCCGGCGGCCGCACTCATCGCCCTGCCCCACACGTCAGCCACACATATCGCGGCTTCAGTCAGTCACAGCCAGCCAGTCAGGCGAGCCGGTAGTCCTACCACCATACGGACGCCGTGGTGGGTTAATCACTTGCTGCAGGGGTAACTGTAAAATACTGGGCAAGTGCTGCTCCCATGCATCATCACTGTGTCCTCCCCATGGGTCTGTTATCTTTTTCTTGCTCCACAGGCCACAGCTGTGGGTGACTCACTCGGTAGATGATGGCCGAGCCACGTGAGTGGGTGGTGATTTTTTCTGCTCCAATTTTTAATTTTTTTACTGTACACCGGCTGCCCCATGTTACCCTGCTGTGACCCTGCAGGGCTGCCCCTGCAGGCTACTACCGTACGGCAGCTATAAACATTTTCTCACCTCGGTGGGGTAAATTCCACCTTCCCTTCCTCCTCCGCCCCATCCCATCTGCCTTCCCTCGACTGTGCTGTCTCGTCCCATCTCGCGACGCTGACGTGTACGAAACGCCCGTATCTGAAGTTTCCTGCCTCTCGGTTTTTACCCAGCTCTCGTTAAGCTTCCTTTCTTATTTTGTCTGCGCTGCACCGTTTTCATCAAAGAACGAGCTAGTTCCTGTGCCTGCCTGTCTGTGTTGCATTGGTTTTTTGTCACGTACACTGCCCCTATGCTGTTTTTGTTTTTTGGATGCACGGTGCTGTTATCTGCGACAAAAAAGAAGCACCACGTTGAAACCGCTCTGTATATTGAACTGGCATTGTGGACGCTGAATGCTGAAATGTTGCCCGCTCTGTATATATGGAGTTTTATGTGAATTGACTGGTGTATTCAATTTACCACCGTATTATAGAAAGAGTTGGAGCGCCCCGTACGTGTCTCAAACGTCCGGGTTTTGGTCACTCACCGGTAAAATAAAACGACCCATCCCTCAAACCGGTCTCAAACGTCGGACTGACCGACATCCCTCATATCCAGCTCAAATCTGGGATGGATATATGGTGCGTGACCGGATGCACCCGCCACATCGACCTGATGAACGGTCCGGCATGAAATCACCCAAAAACCCAACGGTCTGTGCATCTCCACTTGTGGGGTTTGTCAACGCTGCGTGGCGCCGCTCCGACTCACCGGCCAAGGACCAAAGTCCAGCTATTTAAGTTGGACGGTTTTCCCATCCCTAGCCACATTCACTTCATCCCACTCTGCGCCACATGCCTAAGCCCATCCACTTCTCTCCCTCTCCGCCTCCCTTTTCCCTCGTCGTCCGCCTCCGCCATGGCCCCGGCAGAAGAAGACCACATATGTTATGCTAATGCTGGAGCGGCACTTTTAGATGTTGGAGGAGATCCGGGCGAGGCACGCCGTCCGGATCGCAGCTGGCCTGCCTCCAGACTCGCCGGAGCCGGAGGAGAGGAGGAGGAGCAAGAGGAGGGGAAGCACCAGTCGGTGCCCATGGTGGTGGCGGATCTGGAGGAAGAGGATGAGGCGAAGCCGGAGGAGGAGCCGATGCCTGTTGCGGGCTTCGCCATGGAGGACACCGTGGCAGAGTTTGAGGTCGCCTAAGCAGTAGAGATGGCGGAGCAGCAGGTCATCCTAGAGTCCATCTTGGATGAGGCCTACGTGGAGGCCAATCGACGCTTCATCCTGCAAGAATAGGTGGAGATCTACACCCTTTTCCACGAGCTGGATGCAGAGGAGGAGGTGGAGCTCGACGCGGAGGCTGGGGAAGAGCTGCTGGAGCCAGAGCTGCATCTGCTGCCCATGTACCCGTAGCCTGGCACGGAGATCGTCGACATCTCCGATGAAAACGAGTAGTGTAGTGTAGGTTTAGTTGATCTACGTAGTACGTAGATGTTTCTTTTGCATGCTTTGTATGGTTTTAAGGTTTCAACTATGATGTATTCAGATGCAGAGAAGGAGATTTGAGGACATCTCGATCACCGCCCACTGACGCACTCAGGCACATCCGCGGGTGTTGAGGGGTCAGATTTGATGTCCATGCCTATAGATGCTCTTATCAACCTGATATCAAATCCTATTTAAAAATGTTAAGTCGATAACGTTGGACTCACCATGAAATACATTTTCCATACCATGTTTATTGGTATTATCTGGAAGGGCATTCCCGGTCTTAAATGTTTTAGTGTCAATCACAATGTAATTTGCCGACTAATCATGTGTCTAAAATCACATATATATACACTATGTGGCACAAGACGGTTGGGCACCCCTCCACATGGAAAAGAGTGAATACAACATTTTTGATGTGTTTATTTCTCTGGTGTAGTAAATCTTTACTATTAAGAGGGGTCCTCATCGGAAGATACTAGGTGAATCAAACACGTACACATCTACATATTGCACCCGCTATATAACCTTTGTGTTCGAGGAGAGAACTTCAAAATCAACTAAGTGCAAGAATTCTATCACTAGCAATTTGTACCGCCAGTGGGAGCGGCGGTTATATCGGTCGTTCGATGGTTCAGGAACAACTACCCGCCCGAGAAGTGATTCCCTCGCGACAGGTGGTTCTCTAGGTTCCGGTGGTGCGGTTGTACCGCTGTCTCTGGCGGTTGTTCTGCTAGGGACTTAGCCGCCCAAATGAGCACTGTCGGGCGATTGTTCCGGCTGATGTACCATCCCATGCACCGGAAAAGGGTAATTTCTTTCGGTAGATGGTACTCGGTGGTAGTCACTTGGTTGTCCCGGCTAAAATCTTTGTAGCAGTAAAACCGGTAGTCTGAGGCGGTTGAACCGCTCAGGACTTAGCAACTTCAAGAGCCTAGACGCTGCGGTTGTTTCGGATTGTGTATGCCTTTGTACTGCAAAACAAGTGATTTCGTTCGAGTACTACAGGCTGTACTGGCGGTGGTACTGTACCAGGCATTGCTGGCTGCCATTTCTGCCTTGAGTAGTTGTACGTCACTCTAGTGCAGTTGTATCCTCATGTGTATTTCTACGCGATAATAGTTGGATTTGGGGGCACCATATAAGAGGTGGTTCTTTGACCTCTCCACTCACCTCCCATTCTCTCTCCTCCATTGTTGCCCTAAGAGCTTTCTTGCCTGATCTCCTTCTTTAGACAACTAAACTTGTTGATTTGCTAGAAATTGAGGGAGGAGACCTAGATCTATACTTATACAAAAGGAAATTTTATTCCCTCATACTTTCACTCGTGGATCTTGTTACTCTTAGGTGTTTGGGCTCCCTAGACAGAAGAGGTCACCTCGGAGCCATGTTACATAATGGTGAAGCTTCGTAGTGATGTTGAGACCCTCCAATTAAGTTGTGGTGAGAGCCCAATCTTGTTTGTAAAGGTTTCAATTGGCGCCTTCAAGGGCAACACTAGTGGATTCACGGTACCTTGCATCGTGCGAGGGTGTGAGGAGAATAAGGCGGTCCTAGGGACATTTGAGGAGCATTGTGTCTCCACACCTCTCCAACTAGGACGTACCTCTCTCAAAGGAGGGAACTTTGGAAATACATCCTCGTCTTAATCGACTCCACTTGCGATTACTTTGTACCTTTACTTTGTGCTTGCTTGTATTGTGTGTTTTACCTTGTGGTTGCAGTTGTTGTTGTTTTGCTTGTCATATAGGTTGTCCACCTAGTTGCATATCTAGACAACCTACCTTTGTTGTTAAGACTAAAATTTGTAAAAAAAAAGGTTAATATTAGTCGACCATACGGATCATTTCATTGCTGATGTTAATTGTTTGAATATTATAATGTTTGACATGCAAAATCTAATATGCATAGTATAAAATTGCAAGTCTTGTCCATATAGCGAAGAATAAAGTACAAGCCACGTCCACACCATAGCGGGCATCGAAGGAAAAGGGGGTGGATCACCTCTTTACCTGGTAATACTTGGCTAGTGCACTAATAAAAAGAGTTGGTCACATTTTACATGTGATTCTTTGCCTCTAATTATCATTTGACGTTTTTCTTATTTCGTCATTTAATGTTCTAACCCTTCTTTTGGTGACAGTGATCCTGTTTCACCATGTGCTTGATTTGAGCGTCACTATAAGAGTATCTACAGCCGGGCACCCCAAACCCCCCTCGAACGCTCAGCCGGATGACACGGTCAGTGACCAATCAAAAAATCCCGACAAGACAAGCCCCTCAAAGAGCCTCAAAACCCGAGCTCACCGGCACCGCTCATATCTAGCCCAAATGTAGGGCGAATATGGAGCGGCCCGGGCGTGTCCTCCACATCGGACTGATGATGGGATCCCACAGGAAAAACACCTGGAAACCCGATGGCCCGACGGGCGTCTCCTTTGGTAGGACGTGAACTGGCGCCGCTCCGGCTCACCGCCCGACGGCCAAAGTCTGGCTATTTTAGCCTGGACGGTGCCCCCAGCCACATCCACTTCCTCCCTCTCTGCGCCACCAGTCTGAGCCCATCCACCTCTCTCCCGCTCCACCTCACTCTTCCCACGCCGTCCAGCTTCGCCATTGCCTGGCAAAAGAACATGACATATGTTATGCTAACGCCGGAGTGTCGGTTCCAGATTGAGGAGGAGATCAGGGTGAGGCATGCCGCCCATATCATAGATGGCTTGCCTCCGAACTCGACCAAGCTGGAGAAAGAGAAGCAGTAGCTAGGGCTAGAGCAGCAATCGGTTCCTATGGAGGTGGCGGATCCGGAGGAAGAGGACACAGGGGGATCCAGAGAAGGACGATGCGAAGCAGCCGAAGGAGGAGTTGGCGCCGGTTGCGGGCTTCAACATGGAGGATGCTATGGCGGAGTTCGCGGTCACCCAAGCAACGGAGATGGCGGAGTAGCAAGCCATACCGGAGTCTATCCAAGATGAGGCATACGTCGAGGTCAGCCGACAGTTCATCCGGCAGGAACGGTCGGCGACTGACGCGCTATTTGTCGAACTTGACGCAGAGGCGGAGGTCAACGCAGAGAAGCTGGAGTTGCGGCTGCCACCCATGTACCCGGAGGCGGGTATGGATATCGTGGACATCTCCGACGAGGATTAGGGTTTTGTAGGTTATTTGATCTACGTAGGACGTAGATTTCCTCTTTTGCATGTTTTATATGAATTTAAGATTTCCAGTATGAAGTATCGAGTTGCACGGATACAAATTTAAGTTGTGACTGATTACTGCCCGCGGACGCGCACGGACGTTTGAGGACCTGAATTTGCTGTCTGCATCCGTAGATGCTCTCATCCGCTAGACCATGAGACATTCTCGTCATGGGGCAAGGCTTGTTCCCGCCCCTTCCTTTTCTTCGTTCTCCTCTTCTGTTTGCTAATATTTCTTCTGCCCTTCTTCCTCTTTTTCCTTTTCTAACATTGCATACGATGCAAGATGCTTAGAAACATGTCTAGTATAAATCATTTTTTGAAGCACGAGTGCTTATACCACCTATAGCAGGGAAGGTCAAATAAACATCCGTCCCCTATAAGTTGGCACATGTGCTTAAGCAAAAACAAAATTATTTTTGAAATACCTTGCATTTTACATGACCTGACAATTACCGGCGTTCATTTTTTTCATGGTGTGACGTCAAAAGGTTAAGTCATCTACATAAGTAATAACAGCTTAAGGGTAATTTGGCCATGTTTGTAATGACGCCTTGTAGTGGTGATAGTTGCAAAAGGTAGGATTGTCATTTGTATATACTAGTGAATGCATGCTAAACGTGTTGAGCACTCGACAATAAAGCAGTATCGTTGGATTGACATGATTTGATGGTCGAGATTAATTGGATTTGTCCCTTTTGGGTCTTTTTATATTGGTATAGATATAGATATAAATAACGAAGCGGTAGGAATACTACTTCTTTAGAATATATCAAGCAATGCATTATTGGAACGCAGCTGTCGCTCCGGCCGTCAAACACTTGTATATAATCTAGATTGGGCATGTCGTATGTACATACCAATATACCGTATGCCCTATTAAATTAAAAATAAAAATACGGTATGTTGTACACATGCAGACGTAAGAAGACCCTTGTCTTGTGCCTCAGTGTCTGCCCACTCACGCCAATGATAGCCGACCTGACATGAATATCCGCTGAAGATTACGGTCTTCCCATCCGACGGCCGCTATCCCTCGTTTCAGTTCTCGGCTATACTTGGACGGTGTGGATGATTCCGGTGGGACCAAGCGCGTGCCTAGCAGCATACAACCAAAACAGAAAATCAGGTGTGACCCACAGGCCAAGCCATGACAAATGGGATTTCTGCCGCTTAGCTGTACTTGTTTGCCGAAGCGACGACAATATGCACGCCAACCATCCATCCTGGCCATCAGAACCGAATCGAACGGCTGGGCATTATTCCCACGATCCACACTTCCGCTGCCGCTTGATTAGGTCAGCCTTAGTATTTGCTATAGCAGTGTATAAGCTTAGCTTAGGTCCGTTAACTGTTTGGTCTCACACGCAGCGAGTCAATGGCATGAGCAATAAACAAGGCGCTAATCAGTGACCAGGTGAGCCGAGACAGCGGATACGGACGGAGCGACCGGGCGGAAGCGAACAAAGGGAACGGCACCCTCGCCCAGCATTGTATTCATCGCGCGGCGGCCGAGACCCGTCGGCGTCAGCGGAAAGAGTCGGAGCTGCCGCAGCGAGCGGTGCAAGTACAACGCTACATACGCCTCCGGCCGGCGCAACGTACAAACACACACATCGCTAGCCAGAGATCATGCTCATATACAAAGTCGCTGCGACGGCAGCCGGTCGCGGTCGCCGCTCCACGGTGGCGCCGATCCGTCCAACGATAACGATACGGCAGCGGGCGCAAGTGGACGCCCGCGTGGCGACGTACTTCCGGTATCAGTAGCTAGCTCCCAAATACGGTCGAATTAGAGTGCCACCATGGTCATCTCTTATTGTATATCTATCTATATCTATGCGTTTGCCCGTGGCCGTGTGGGGCGCGCGCGGGAGGGGGTAGCCACGGGCACAAGACCGTGGGGCTCGACAAAGCGGGAGGGGGTGGCGCCCGCCCGCCACCGGCCGAACAGGAGCCCCGCGGAACACGGCGCTCGCTCGCCCGTCCCGTCCCGGCCCTGCCGCTGCCCCATTTTCTATTCGACGGCCCCGACTCCTCTCCTCCGCACACAACACATGGAATCAGTATCACTACACGTCGTCTCCGTGCACCGGCTAAGCTAGCAACCAGTGCTATGCTATACTACTATGCTAGTTACTCCAGGTAGCGAGCGTGAGCCCGTATTGGCGGGGCGCGCGTCATCTCGGCACCCGTGCGCGCGCAGATTAAGTTAAGATAACAACGGGTGGAGCGCGGGAATGGCCAACTAAGCGCGGCATTAACGACAAGGTCAATGGTTCCATCACCGCCCCCTAGATGTTCCTGCGTTGCGCGTTTAGCCTCTTCCGCCTTGTTCCGTTCCGTTTGTTTAACTCGAGCGGCACCGCCTGCCCCGGCGCCCAGTCGGTTGGTAGCACCAGCACTACCACAAGCAAGCAGGATCTTTCTTTCCAGCTTCCACCGTGCGCGACCCTGAGGATGCACTGCATCCCACCCCGTGCTTGTATCTTGTGAACGGACGAAGATCATGTATGTGTGCTAGGACTCTTTTGTTAGAATAAATCCGAGGTACGCGGTCGATCCTCCGAGGAACAAGCAATCACAGACAATGACGACATCGAGATTTGTTAACGAGGTTCGGCGAACTCGCCTACTCCCCGGGGCAATGACTACGGGCGCTCCTCCCCGAGATACCGCAACACTGGCCACCCGGGCGCCGGCACAAGCCGCCAGCACCCCCTTGCGAGCCTGTCGCTATCTAGTCGTCATGGGTTACAACGTGGGGTGCCTCCTCATATATAAGAGGCCAAGGGTACAACGTGTCCGACTCCGACACTACACGTATCCTACCCACACTACAACACCAAGTCCAAGCGTAACCCTACTAGTACAAAATATTCGACACAAACACAACAAACTCCACCTTGGCGAATATTCTCCACCACCTTGAATTTGTCTATGCGTCAAACTTCCATGTACTCCGGACTTGTGTTGTCTTCTTCGTAGCTTACTGAGAACTACTCGACGAGTCTGCCCCAGACCCGCCGCCGCCGTGAGACCCCGCTGCTACTCCCGCAACTCCAGTCTCCGTGACTCCACCTGCAATAGTGCTCCCTTGCAACTTGTAAAGATGCGAAGCCGTCCTCCCTCCAATCATCACGGTCACCTCATCTTCCATGATTCTCATGGTCTTCTTATCCTGATCACAACGGAATACCATACCACCATCATGAAGAACACCAAGCGAAATTAGACTCCTCCTTAGCCCCAGCACATGCCTGACTCCCCGAAGCATCCGCTCAACTCCGTCAAACATCTTGATTTTGATATCACCTACTCCAGCAACACGATAACCTGTGTCATCGCCCACATAGGCTAAACCAAACTCACCAGACTTGTACGAAGAGAACCACTCCCTGTTGGGTGTCGCATGAAAAGAGCAAGCTGAATCCAACATCCACGCTTCACTTTTGGTTGACCGCCTGTCTGATACTATGAGAACATCACTACTGCTGTCTGAGTCATCACCATGAGTTGCCTTATTAGCACTTGCCCCACCATTGAGTTCTGGACAGTCCTTTCTCATATGTCCCCACTGCTTACACTTGTGACACCATATATTCTTTTTCTTTTTCTTGTTCTTCCCAGCCTCATATTCCTTCCGCCACCGCTCACCCTTGACTAGCAAACCTTCACCATGAGAGACTTCCACCGCGTTCTTCTTTCTCATATCATAAGATAGCAATGTCGCAGTAATATCCTCATTCTTGACGGTCTCCTTGCCATGCGTCAAAGTAGTGATCAAATGGTCATAGGATGATGGCAATGAACAAAGAAGCAGAATTGCCCTATCCTCATCGTCAACCGTCGCACCCAAGCGTGCTAGATCCGTCACGACTTGATTAAAGGCGTTCATATACTCCACAAGATCTGACCCCTCCTGCATCCTCATCCCATACAACTTTTGCTTCAGATACACCTTGGTCGTCGCAGTCTTGGACATAAACTGACTTTCCAGCTTCTCCCAGATCTTCTTCGGCGAATTCTCATCCATCACATGATAAATAACCTGGTCCGACAGACACAACCGTATAGTCCCGGCTGCTTTCAACTGTAACTCCTGCTAGTCATCCGCCTCCATCTTAGCTGGCTTGGCTTCCTGCAACAACGCCTTCAAGCATCCCTGTTGTGCCAACAAATCTTTCACCCTTGTCTGCCATAACCCAAAGCTTCCAGTTCCGTTGAACTTCTCCACCTCAAACCTGGTACCCGATGGCGCCATGGTTCTTTGTATGGCTGACCCTGCGAAAAATAACCGAACAGTCTTCGCGTGATCCCCAAGTACACGAACGAAACCTCCGCGTACTACTAGCAATCAACAAACCAGTTGGTCTTCAAGTGAAAGTGCTCCCTTGGCTCAACTCCAAAATACTAGCGCAACTTGCTTTGCCTCAGCTCTTGCCTTCCGATGGATGCGTAGCCCCTCGATCTGATGGATTTTCTCTCCTACCGATTTGATTTGTTGCACTTTTGCCTCTGTCTTGTACGGTCCCTAGCCCGGCTGCCTTCTTTTATACTGTGCGTGCAAGGCTCCAGTAGTCCAGCTCGGCTAGGAGTTCTATCGGGACTCGGTCCCTTTTCTTTCCAAAACAAATCCCGGTAACTTGTGGCCCGCAGGCAACGCGCTGCACCGCTGCACGCCTTGCTCAAGCCCATGCGCACGTCTTGGAGTCCCTGGGTCGCACTCGCGCGCCCGATTCGGTCGGCTTGGCTAGCCCCGCTGGCCTCACGCGCGTTGTGCCTTGGACTTCCATTGCTGCACGGCTCCACGTGTTCCCGGTCCGAGCCGCTCCTGCTGCCACCGCTTGACGCTTTCGATCTCGTCGATATCCCATCAAATTAGTCGACCGCGGAATACGCTAATCTCTTCGACGAGCTCAACAATGGCCTTCCTCTGGATCAACGCACAACAACCTCCGGATAACCTAGCTCATGATACCACTTGTTAGAATAAATCCGAGGTACGCGGTCGATCCTCCGAGGAACAAGCAATCACAGACAATGACGACACCGAGATTTGTTAACGAGGTTCGGCGAACTCGCCTACTCCCCGGGGCAATGACTACGGGCGCTCCTCCCCGAGATACCGCAACACCGGCCACCCGGGCGCCGGCACAAGCCGCCAGCACCCCCTTGCGAGCCTGTCGCTATCTAGTCGTCATGGGTTACAACGTGGGGTGCCTCCTCATATATAAGAGGCCAAGGGTACAACGTGTCCGACTCCGACACCACACGTATCCTACCCACACTACAACACCAAGTCCAAGCGTAACCCTACTAGTACAAAATATTCGACACAAACACAACATCTTTTGTTAAGGGTGCAAACATGCAATTAGTCGTTTCCAAAAAAGGGTTACGGTGCATAAACATGGCATGGTCATTTTGATTTTTGAGTAATGCTATTGTCATGACAGGATGCGGAGGCCGTGCCTTCTTTTTCGATAAACAAAACATCTTGGTCTGATCTAAAAATGAAACCAACACAACGCGGATTATTTAATTACGAGCACAGCACAGCCCGGCCCGCCGCAGGCTTTACGTTAGCAAAAATAAGACGCATTACAGGTTTTGAAGAATAATCTCGAGGAGTATAAGCATAAAAAGCCACACATGCAGGTTTTACAATCTCAAAAAACCTTCTCTTGGTTTTACGAGGCCTTAATCATTTGGATCAAGGTCCTCCTAGAGCCTTGCACAGTCTGAATGTCTGATTTTGTGGTAGTGAACAAGCAGATGCGAGTGCCCACTTGCTTTACTACAAGAGCTTCTTGGGATGTACCAGTAATTCTTTTCTACGCATGGGAATGCACAAACCATTTAAGGCGCACATGAAGGTGAGTAGGACTAGTTAGCTTGAAATTGGCCTCCGGTTACCGATTAAAAGAAGCATGATCAGAATAAAACATGATTTGACTCAGTTCGTCGGGACATGAGCATTCTGACTAAACAATCTGTATATATTTGTTTTACTTTTACCAGTGCATTATTCTCCTGGATCCAAGGACAAGGTAGAAACAAGAAGTTCTGTTCTTTTACAAATATTATTTTCAACGTCGGTATCACATTTTATTTTCCACATACTAAGATATTTTTTTTCACAGAGGTTCAACATAATGAGATTCCAGTATCTATACAACGTTTCCTCACATGAAATCCAACCATTTGTATTTCCCGCAGAAAAAATCCAAATATCTGTATATGCATGTTAACGGCATAAAATACAACAGGGATCATGGTATATACTTGGTGGGGTGTGGGACTCGGCATCACGTGCGTGGCGTGGCGGGAGAAAGAAATGGGTGGGGATATAATGAGTTCATGTACAAAGTTTTTGCACGGCTACATGATGAGCACAGCACAGGAGCAAACTCTCATGCTTTTTCCCAACTGATCATGCAGAGTAAACAGCGTAGAGCCACTAGCATGCGCTACAGAGACCAATCTTAGAATAGCATATCTTAGTTATGGGGATGAACTCGTCGCCGTACGGTCGAAGACCAGATTCCACTAAGTATAATAATGTTACTATTAGGGCACTTCTTCCCGACAAAGCAATTGGCGCGCAGCCGGGAGGGAGGGGCCGTACAGTTTGCTTTCTGATAATCGTATCATTTCGCGTGCGTGCGTGCCTCTTTCGAATTCCAAACGGTTTGGTTGAACCCAGCCCCTGTTTGAAGTTTGAACCATTGCCTCCATCCATCGAATCCTACATGCATGGGTGGGCCGATTAATTTGGGTTCTGTGTACGTACTTGTCCTGCCTGGACCCCCTGGCTAGTAGATCAAGGGTTGTACATGCGGAAATCTGCTTCTGCGTATGTTGCCGGTATGGCACCCCGCCAAGAAAGCACAGTCTGCCTACGGACGTGGTACCGCAAACGAGGGTTTAAGGTTCTCTCGATCTGGCGTCCTCTTCAACTGAGCTTGTTTCAACAATCTATTCAAGTCCGATCTCGGCGTATGTACGGGGCCTGATTTCACTTGTATGTGAGCAGTACCGGAGGCTCAGATCAATTAAAACCCCTATGTATTATTAGGAGTACAGTAGTACGCTCAGACGACCAATTAATTCACCTGGATCAATTTGGAACACATGCTCTGCTGCTCTGCTCCCTACTACTACTAGTACTGTACGTGTATGTATCATTAGGTCCCGTTTCTTTATTACGGGGGTGCTCTAATTGTTCGACCGACGTAGCAATCCACGCACATACGTAGTGCAGTGCTCTCCCTCTCGCTTGCCCCAAATGTATGTTCTTTGGTCACCATTGAATTGTTGTCTCGGTTTATTTGTGCTGCATTCAGGTAGCTACCTCCACACCCACGTTCGATCGTGTTTTTCTATCTATCAGATGTCAGCGTCGCAAATTTTGACCGCATTCATCACCGCGATACGCGCACGGCCGTGCATCCGTGTGTGAATAAAGCGGGACGGACCGAGCCACGGTATCTTTTTTTTTTGAAATGGAGGCATACCCCCGGCCTCTGCATCATGATGATGCATGCGGCCTTCTTATTAAAAATCCATAAAATATCGTCATAAAGGTCTTACAGCTCGCAAACGGAGCAAAACAAAGTACATAAACCGGAAAATTACAAGCGGACAAAGACAACCGATACGGTAATAATAAGGATAAGCTCTCTAGACTCCTATCCTGCTATGCGAACGCCATCCGAACCGGTTGAATATAACCCGAGCCACCATCTCCCATTGGTTGCACCCAGTAACCAAAGGCTCCCTGGAGTCATAGGAGTGAGTAAAGACCACGTACGGATCCAAGCTGTAGCTCTGAAGATAACCTGCAAAAAAGTTAAGTTGTGTTGTCTGTTAAAAATCATATCATTTCTGCAGTTCCATATAGCCCATAATAGCGCGCATATTCCAATCCGAATACGAGCTGGCGTGATCTGTTCAACCCCAGCTAACCACGTCCCAAACAAAGACGCAATATATACTGGAGCATTGATATTAAAAGCTATATGAATCGTTCTTCAAAGTAACTTGGCAAGTGGGCATTCAAGAAATAAATGTTGTATTGTCTCATCGTGAGCATAAAAACAACATCGCGAGTTGCCTACCCATCGCCTCTTAAGTAAGTTGTTCTTTGTGAGTATTACTTGCTTGTGGACAAACCACATAAAAATTTTAATCCGCAAAGGAACCTTAACCTTCCATATATGTAATGACCTTGAGAGGGGGCCAGAATTAATCAGATCCGTATAAAAAGATTTCACAGTAAATATCCCATTTTTAGTTAACTTTCATTGTGTTGAGTCCTGCATGTCGGAGAGTCGAACTTCAATCAATCTGCGAACCAAGTGCATCCAGGTTGTCCATCTCTCACCCACTAACGTACATCTGAATTGGATGTTCAAGGGGATAGTTTGAAGGACGGTACCTACGTAATCCTCCTTACGTTGCACAATATTGTAGAGGGTAGGATATTGTAAGGCCAGAGGCGTCTCTCCTAACCATGTATCCTTCCAAAATCTTGTTGACATCCCGTTGCCAACCAAGAATTTGACCCTACGAAAGAACATGTCCTTCGTTCTCATAAGTCCCTTCCAGAACGGCGAATCAGTCGGTCTGATGGTAGCCTGGGCTAGCGTTTTCGAGTGCAAATACTTATTGCGCAGGATTTGAGACCACATGCCCTCCGGCTCTGTCTCTAACCTGTATAACCATTTGCTCATAAGGCATTTATTCTTATTTTCCAAGTTCTCAATACCGAGGCCCCCTTGGTCTTTAGGTCGACAAAAGATATCCCATCGCGCGAGACGATATTTCCTCTTGGCCTCATCAGACTGCCAAAAGAAACGAGATCTAAAGAAATCAAGTCGCTTTCGGACCCCTTTCGGAATTTCGAAGAACAAAAGTAAAAACATTGGCATGCTAGTCAGTACTGAGTTAATCAGGCCACGGTATCTTTTTGTCCCCCTATGTTTGCTACTAGGAGTATTTCTAAGCTGCCTGAGAATATATTTTGCAGTTTAGGCTCCCCGGCGAGTTTCACTGGGATGGGCCCTCCTCCCCCCTTCTCTCCAATCAAATCTTGCCAACTATCTTAGCCCCTGTAAAACGTGTGTAACATCGTGTGAATGTAGCATTGATCTTCCTAAAATCAGCTACAAATGCAAAGTCTGAAAATAAGAAGTAAATTGTTTTTGTTTACCCTGCTTTAGAAAAAAAAGGAAGTAAAATGTATGCAACACCCCAAATGCACTCATGCGAATCACAAAACTTGTAGGACCGATCACATTCATTGAATAATTAAAAAAAATTCTAAATCCGACTCGAAGACTATTGAGGGTATTCTTTTTGGCCATGGTGTCAACTTACACTCATATAGAGTCCTTAACAAATCAACCGAATGTATGCAAGAGTCTAGTGGTAGAAGTTCGATGGATCTAATCGTTCTCAAGTAGAACAAGCTGATCCAAGTGTGGTAGGTGGCATTGACCCCTCCAAAGCAATCAAGACGATGACCACTAGAGATACGAAAAAGGGTTTCCCCCCGCTTTATATTACAAAGCAACGAACCAAGCATCCAACACAACAATACAAAGTACAATAAGTCATAGAGTCACGCTGGGGGCACATCAAGACAAGCCCCAAGGAAAGCTAAAAAGGCGAACTAATCCGGCTCGGGAGGTGGTGGCGGTGGCGGCGGTGGTGGAGCAAAAGCCGAAGCCGAAGAGCGAAGACCCGCAATGATGTTGTCGATGACATCCCGGTCGCACCGCTTGCTAAGCGGTCTCCAGATCTGTAAGAAGCCACACATTTTGTAGATCACATCAGTCACATGTCGCGGAATTACGCGTTCGATGACTAGTTTATTACGGGTACACCAAAGGGACCAGGCAAGGGTACCCAAAGGTACCCAAATGGGGGCGCGACTAGCGCCCGGGAGCCTAAGAACCTCCCCAAACAAATCCGGGACGTTATCATGGCACCAATTGCCACCAACTACCTCCCGGAAGCAACTCCATAGGAACTGCGCCGCAGGGCAACGGAAGAAGATGTGGTTGCAGTCTTCCGGAACCAAACAAATTGGACAGAGCCCAGGGCCATTACGTTTTCGGACCTCCGTGCCTGAGGGCAGGCGACCACGGACCCATTGCCAGAGAAATATGGGGATTTTCAATGGGAGTTTGATCTTCCAGAGCACCAAGAGTTCCACCAGAGCAGGGGTGGGAACAATCGCCTGGTAGATCACATGAGTCACATGTCACCAGAGCACCGAGACCCGCAATCATTTGCTTGGACTTGACTCGTCACTAGATATTGCTCCAACAAATCATTTTGTTCCAATTCCTAGTGATGAGTCAAGTCCAAGCCAAGATGTTCCATCCACATCAACACAAGGTCAACAAGGAAGCGAAACTCAAGATCAAGTTTCACCATCTGGCCAACATTAATGAGATGAAGAAGAAGAAGCTCAAAGTTGAAGCCAAGACATTGTCCAAGAAAATTGTCTTCCCAAGAGAATACTTTCAAATATTCAAGGTCTGCAATTTGATTCCATTCTTGAAGTCCAACACAAGGGATCCTTACTCGCTCAAAATAAGCTACTTTTCGTGAGCACCACTCTTTTCTGTCTTTCTTTGAACTCGTAATGTAGAAGATGCTCTTCACGATCCCAATTGTATGATGATGCATGATGAACTTAACAACTTTTTCCTCAACAAGGGGATCAATCGTAGTCCATTTGATAAGTAAGAGTGTCGAACCCAACGAGGAGCAAAAGGAATCGATAAGTGATGTTTAGCAAGCTATTCTCTGCAAGTGTTGTAAAGTAGTAGTAACAGATAGTTTGATAGCAAGATAATTGATAGCAAGTAATGAGTAACCAAAGTAACAAGGCGCAACAAGGTGGCTCAATCCTTTTATTGCAAAGGATAAGTTGAAAGTACTTATAGTGAGCTAAGCGTTCTCGAGGACACATGAGAATCTCATCTAGAAAACTCATCATGTTTAGTTAATCCACGTTCACTACTTTGATAAATTGTTACGTGAGTGGACCAGTGCTAGGGTGATGTTCTTACTTGAATGAGCAACCAACTTATGATTACCCTCTCTCACAAGCATCCATAACTACGAAAGAAGAATTAAAATAAATCTAACCATAGCATGAAATATATGGATCCAGATTAGCCCCTTACGGAATAGTGCATCGAATTTAAGTTTTTGTCACTCTCGCAACACGTCATCTACTTACTAATCCCATAATGCCTTCCCCTAGGCCCAAGCATGGTAATGTGTTGTGCAGTCGACGTTCACACAACACCATTAGAGGAAGAGCAACATAACACATCATCAAAATATTGAACGAAAACCATCTTCACATGATTACTTATAACAAGACTTCTGTCATGTCCTAAAGAACAAACATAACTACTCACAAATCATAATCATTTTCATGATCAGAGGAGAATAATATATGATTAACAATCTGAACATATGATATTCCACCAAATAAACCAACTAGCATCAACTACAATATGTAACCAACACTACTAGCAAACCACATGTACCAATCTGAGGTTTTGAGCAAAGATTGAATACAAGATATGAACAAGGGTTTAGAGATGAGACGGTTCTGGTGAAGATGTTGATGAAGATGAGGCCTCCCACGATGAGAGGAACATTGATGATGATGATGGCTTCGATTTTCCCCTCCCAGAGGGAAGTATCCCGGCGAAATCGCTCCACCGGAGAGCAAAAGTGCTCCTTCTCAAGTTCACCTCGAGACGGTGATGCTTTGTCCCAAAAGTCTTATCTTGATTTTTTTCTAGGGTAAATGGCTTCATATAGGAGAAGATGGGCCTCAGAGGCATATCGGTGGCCTCACAAACTCAAGGGGCACGCCCCGGGGGAGGGGGCGCCACCTGAGCTTGTGCATCACTGGTGGGTCCCCTCCGAGAGCTTTTTCTTCCAATATTTTTTAAATATTCCAAAATAAATCTCTATAAAATTTCAAGTCATTTGGAGCTCCGGCGAATAGCTATCTTTGTTGTATCTCTTTTCAAGTTCATACTTCCAACTGCCAGCAATCTCCCTATTGTGATATAACTTACAATTTAAGAGAGAAAAGGCATTAGAATGGCACCTAAAAGTGAAATATAACTTTAAAACAATGAAAGTAATAGTAGAAAAACATGATGCAAAATGGACATATCAACTCCCCCAAGTTTACACTCCGCTTGCCCTCAAGCGAATATCAAACTCGATAATCATGATCACAGGTTTATAGAGTGAGGTGTCGACAAAACAAGATACAAACATGGTAGCATAATGATCATTATTATAACAACAAGTATCAATCATAAAACTTCTCGATCGAGTAACAATTCATTCACAAGCTAAAGTATAAACAATGAACCTTCTTGAAAACTAACAAACTACATTCTCAATCATCAAAAGCAATTACAATTCATCATATTTCAGGAATGGTCTATGTAAGAGCTTTTGGTATAGCAAAGTCTACATGCTCAACTATCATATATTATTCCATGATTGGTGGCACTCAAAGCATATTTTTAGGACAAACAGTTTCAATCAGACACAGAGAAAGATGGGGGGTTTAATGTTTCACCACCCACCTTATTTGTCTCATGGATAATTTCAACAATAATAGGTCATGATTACATATATTTAATAACTCATGATTACGTATATTCAACTAGATATATATGCCTGGATCATTCCCTACAACATAATGCTTGCCAAGTGGAAAATAATTGAGGTCGGAATAAGAATAAGGACTTTTGACTCTTGCATAAAAGTAAAGACTAAGTATTAAAAGATAGGCCCTTCCCAAAGGGAAGCAGAGTTTGTCATGCACTTTTGAGTTGTATGTGCAACTCAATGCAAAGGAACATCATTTAATATTGCCACTTATTATAACAACCTTTATTGAGCAGTTTGTCGTTTTTATTGCGTTACCATCACATCAAAGCTTATTTTCCCTTATAATAAAAGATCATACATATTTGGGAGCAATTTTTATTGCTTTGCACTGATGACAACTTATTTGAAGGATTGTATTCAATCCATAGGTAGATATGGTGGACTCTCATGACAAGAAACTGGGTTACAGGGTATTTGGATGCGCAAGTAGTATCTCTACTTAGTACAGAAATTTTGGCTAGTAAAAGATTATAAGCAAGCACCACATGTTAGAGGATCCATGACAATATAACTTCTATGTGAATATAAGCAAGCATAACCCATTATGTTGTCTTCCTTGTACAACATCAACTACTTGATTGGAAATAGTTAATGGGGGCTCACAATCTTAAATGATGTCCAAGATAGTATATTTACATGTGAAATCTCTCTTCATTATTATTTTATGAATTGTGTCAATGATCATTGCTATGTTTGTTAACTTCCAATAAATTTTACTAGTCATACTCCTTTCATGTGAAGTTATTACTCCCCATGGGTTAGCATGATTTTTATTTTTATTAATGTGATATATGCAAAAGGATAAAAGTAAAGAAAAACTCAAACTCATAATACTCTTTATTATAACTTTTCAAGCACAATTGCATTGATCGTACTCGAAGGAAATGAACACTCAAACAACTTCATACTAATACTTTTATTCTAGATCACGAAATAACCGAGGATCAAACTAAGATAGACGATGAAAAATGACAGTGATACGATACCGGGGCACCTCCCTGAAACATGGAACAAGCCAAGGGTGGTGCCTATACTCGTGTACTCAAGTTTCCTTCTTCGGAGATGGTGGCGATGAAGTATTAGGCTTACCATTGGCAGATAATGAGCTCATGTCATTGATGACCCTGCAAAGAGCATGCTTTTTCCCCTATAATGTAATAACTTCTTGAGTAAGCACCGTGTTCTGAGCACAAATCGCCTCAACGGCATTCAGTGCATTAATACCTGACAAAGAAAGATCAGGATAAAGAGTATGAAAAGTATTTACTTCTCTATATCCTTGAAGGGGACACTAAAGATCATTACTTGTAAAGTTAACCCTAGCCTTAAGTGTAAAGTCCTCTTTAATACCATACGCAACAACCCACTTACCCTAGTTTGTGTTTTTCTCACCCACGCATGCAGTCAGTAAGTAAATCATGAACATATTGCAACACCCTAAAGTAGGAATCACATATGTGTGCATGGAGGGCACCATAGGACAACACAAAAGTAAAACATGCAACTCAAACCAATCAAGATCATCAATCATCCCATAGAACAAAACGAATCTACTCAAACATCATAGGATGGGTACACATCACTGGGTAATAATATATATCATAAAGCACCATGTTCAAGCAGGGGTACAACATGTTGCAGGAGAGTGGACCACTAATAATAGATGAGAGAAGGTCATGGAGGTGTTGAGGAAGACGACTGAGTTGTTGCAGTAGATCACCGCCATGATGGTTCCCCCAGTGGCGCTCCGGCGCCACCGGGAGAGAGGGGGGAAGAGCCCCCTCCTTACTCTTCTTGCTTGGCCTTCTCCCTAGATGGGAGAAGGACCCCCCTATTGTCCTTGGCCGCCATGGCCCCTGAGGGGCAGGAGCCCCCTAGATTGGATCTCTCTCTGTTTTCTTCTCTGTTTCACGCTCATGTTTTTCGTCGAACACCATTTCTTAAATAGCCGAATATCCGTAACTCCGACCAAGCTTAAATTTTAACATGATCTTTCCGGATATAAGCTTCCTTGTGGCCGAAGAGGAGCTCCAACCGACTTACAAGGTGCCCACAAGGCACCCCGGTGCATCCTAGGGGGTGGGTAGTGGCGCCCCTGCCTTGTGGATCCCGTGGGCCTCTATTTTTGTTGGTTCTTGCACCGAAAATTCACATATATTCCAAAAAAATCTTCATAAAATTTTATTGTGTTTGGACTATGTTTGATATGGTTTTGCTATGAAATAAAAAATATGCAACAAACAAGAACTAATGTTGGAAACTGATTAATATGTTAGCCCAAGAAAATCATATAAATTGTTGCCAAAAGTATGTGGAAGTAATAGGATAATGGCATGAAACAAGAAAAACTTATAGATATGATGAAGACGTATGAGCTATGCTTAATGTTTATTCTATGATTTCCATGCTTATGTTTCTCCCGTGTCATATTGTTGAACCTATATGCTTTATCAAACATTGATATGACTATGTTATATGCATGATATTTTAGTCATCTCATATGTCACAAATTTGTTGCAAAAGTGGAAGCCACTTTGTGCATCTATGTTCACTTTTGCACCCCCCATTTTCTAAAGTTTTAAAGAGAGTGTTGTTCGTACCTGGTGCACTTTGTATTCAAATGCAAATAGTTTTTATACACACAAATGTAAGGTGATCTTAACCTAAACTTGGAGAAACAATGATGAGCTTATCATAATATTCGTTGTTTATATTGGTGTTATCATATTGCCATTGGCCATGAAAAAGGGGTAGATTGAAAGGACCTCCATCCCTAATGAGGGTTTTTGGTGTTAATTACATTATGATTAGACGAGTAACTATGTTTCGAGTGTGCCTTATGTTTACGCATCATTGTAAATGGAACATAATGTTGGTCGGTGACGCCCTAAGTTAAAGGGTAAAAGAAGATAACACATCAAATTCTACCTATGATTTCTTGTTCTCGAGTTGTAGGTACATCATATTATTAAGACGAGATATGTCATGGATCTTGTGTGGGAATAATTGAACAAAACAAAGCAAAATACCACTGACATCTATGTGAGAAAAGTGTCTCAATTCCACCATGTTTTGTGCCTTTGACCAATGTCGAACATTTTGGTTGGACCATCTAACCCGATGTCCGACATGTCAAGACATCCCGTGTGATATCCATACCTATGTCCGACATTGTCCAGAGGCCAATATATAGGTTAGGATATTGTGTCAAACCTCGTCTCAGAATGTTCTTCATGTCGGAATGTCCACCTCTTGTCGAATAGTCCGAATTTTCTGGGTAATGCCTGAATGGAAGACTTGAAGCTTGACCTATATAAACTCTGTCTTCTTCTTGGGAAGGTGATTACTCCAATTCTTTTCCATCATTTATCCAAAATCTTCAAATCTCATTTTTCCCTCTCCAGCAACAAAATCACACATATGCTAAGAGAGAGCAAGATAATCACCCGATCTACTACTTTAACTAAGCAAACTATGAGTTCACTGATTCCCCATGAGATTCTAGCACATCTTGTTACTCTTGGGTTTGTCGGGAATTACTCTAGACGGTTGGTTTTTCCCACGAGCTTGTCATTCATGTGGTTGTGCACCGAGCTCGTTAATGAGGGTTTGGAGCTTGTCCCAAGAGCTAGCCATAGCGAGGGGGGACTTCAGCATTCATTGTTCAAGGTTCTAGGAGACGAAGGTGAGGCCTCCATTATCATGGGAGCATTCATTGTTCCCCACCCCTTGAACGGAGTTTAGCACTCCCCCCAAGAGTGTAAATTTTGTATTTTCCTCCATCACTTTTGATTATCTCTTTACCATAGTGTTTACTTGTTATTATTACTTGCTTGTTTGTTGTCTTGTGTAGCTTGCTAGCTTGTTGTGACGCATCATATAAGGTGTATCTCCTATTTGCATTTGTAGAGAACTCATATTTCCACACTTTCCACTAAAATCTACTAAGAAAGAATTAAGTTTGATAGTCGCCTATTCAACCCCTCTAGTCGACATCTAGGGCATCTTTGATCCTTTAGTGTCACAAGAGAATAAGTTGGGGTGGACATGTTGGGAAACATAGTAATTTCAAAAAAATTCCTACACATACGCAAGATCATGGTGATGCATAGCAACCAGAGGGGAGAGTATTGTCCATGTACCCTCGTAGACCGAAAGCGGAAGCGTTATGACAACGCGGTTGATGTAGTCGTACGTCTTCACGATCCGACCGATCCAAGTACCGAACGTACGGCACCTCCGAGTTCAGCACACGTTCAGCTCGATGACGATCCCCGGACTCCGATCCTGCTGGGTGTCGGGGATGAGTTCTGTCAGCACGACGGCGTGGTGACGGTGATGATGTTCTACCGATGCAGGGCTTCGCCTAAGCACCGCTACGATATGACCGAGGTGGAATATGGTGGAGGGGGGCACCGCACACGGCTAAGGAACGATCACAAAGATCAACTTGTGTGTCTAGAGGTGCCCCCCTGCCCCCGTATATAAAGGAGCAAGGGGGGAGGCCGGTCGGCCCTAGGGGGCGCACCAAGGAGGGGGAGTCCTCCTCCTAGTGGGAGTAGGACTCCCCTTTCCTAGTCCAACTAGGAAGGAGGAAGGGGGAAGGAAAGAGAGGGAGAGGGAGAGGGAAAGAGGGGCCGCGCCCCCCTCCCCTTGTCCAATTCGGACTCCTCATGGGGGGGGGGGCGCCACCTCCTGGGCTGCTGCCCTCTCTCTCCCCTCAGGCCCACTAAGGCCCAATACTTCCCCGGGGGGTTCCGGTAACCCCTCCGGCACTCCGGTTTTCTCCGTAATCACCCGGAACACTTCCGGTGTCTGAACATAGTTTTCCAATATATCAATCTTTATGTCTCGACAATTTCGAGACTCCTCGTCATGTCCGTGATCATATCCGGGACTCCGAACAACCTTCAGTACATCAAAACTTATAAACTCATAATAAAACTGCCATCGTAACGTTAAGCGTGCGGACCCTACGGGTTCGAGAACTATGTAGACATGACTTAGAACTGTTTCCGATCAATAACCAATAGCGGAACCTGGATGCTCATATTGGCTCCTACATATTCTACGAAGATCTTTATTGGTCAAACCGCATAACAACATACGTTGTTCCCTTTGTCATCGGTATGTTACTTGCCCGAGATTCGATCGTCGGTATCCAATACCTAGTTCAATCTCGCTACCGGCAAGTCTCTTTACTCGTTGCGTAATGCATCATTCTGTAACTAACTCATTAGTTACATTGCTTGCAAGGCTTATAGTGATGTGCATTACCGAGAGGGCCCAGAGATACCTCTCCGACAATCGGAGTGACAAAACATAATCTCGAAATATGCCAACTCAACATGTACCTTTGGAGACACCTGTAGAGCTCCTTTATAATCACCCAGTTACGTTGTGACGTTTGGTAGCACAAAAAGTGTTCCTCCGGTAAACGGGAGTTGCATAATCTCATAGTTGTAGGAACTTTGTATAAGTCATGAAGAAAGCAATAGCAACATAATAAACGATCAAGTGCTATGCTAACGGAATGGGTCAAGTCAATCTCATCATTCTTCTAATGATGTGATCCCGTTAATCAAATGACAACACATGTCTATGGTTAGGAAACATAACCATCTTTGATTAATGAGCTAGTCAAGTAGAGGCATACTAGTGACATTAAGTTTGTCTATGTATTCACACATGTATCATGTTTCCGGTTAATACAATTCTAGCATGAATAATAAACATTTATCATGATATGAGGAAATAAATAATAACTTTATTATTGCCTCTAAGGCATATTTCCTTCAGTCTCCCACTTGCACTAGAGTCAATAATCTAGATTACACTGTAATGATTCTAACACCCATGGAGTCTTGGTGCTGATCATGTTTTGCTCGTGGTAGAGGCTTAGTCAACGGGTCTGCAACATTCAGATCCGTATGTATCTTGCAAATCTCTGTCTCCCACCTAGACTTGGTCCCGGATGGAATTGAAGCGTCTCTTGATGTGCTTGGTCCTCTTGTGAAATCTGGATTCCTTTGCAAAGGCAATTGCACCAGTATTGTCACAGAAGATCTTCATTGGTCCCGATGCACTAGGTATGACACCTAGATCAGAAATGAACTCCTTCATCCAGACTCCTTCATTTGCTGCTTCCGAAGCAGCTATGTACTCCGCTTCGCATGTAGATCCCGCCACGACGCTTTGTTTAGAACTGCACCAACTGACAGCTCCACCGTTCAATATAAACATGTATCCGGTTTGCGATTTAGAATCGTCCGGATCAGTGTCAAAGCTTGCATCGACGTAACCATTTACGACTACCTCTTTGTCACCTCCATAAATGAGAAACATATCCCTAGTCCTTTTCTGGTATTTTAGGATATTCTTGACCGCTGTCCAGTGATCCACTCCTGGATTACTTTGGTATCTCCCTGCTAAACTTATTCCTAAGCATACGCCAGGTCTGGTACACAGCATTGCATACATGATAGAGCCTATGGCTGAAGCATAGGGAACATCTTTCATTTTCTCTCTATCTTCTGTTGTGGTCGGGCATTGAGTCTGACTCAACTTCACACCTTGTAATACTGGCAAGAACCCTTTCTTTGCCTGATCCATTTTGAACTTTTTCAAAACTTTATCAAGGTATGTGCTTTGTGAAAGTCCAATTAAGCGTCTTGATCTATCTCTATAGATCTTGATGCCCAATATGTAAGGAGCTTCACCGAGGTCTTTCATTGAAAAACTTTTATTCAAGTATCCCTTTATGCTATCCAGAAATTCTATATCATTTCCAATTAATAATATGTCATCTACATATAATATCAGAAATGCTACAGAGCTCCCACTCGCTTTCTTGTAAATAGAGGCTTCTCCAAAAGTTTGTATAAAACCATATGCTTTGATCACACTATCAAAGCGTTTATTCCAACTCCGAGATGCTTGCACCAGTCCATAAATGGATCGCTGGAGCTTGCACACTTTGTTAGCACCTTTTGGATCGATAAAACCTTCTGGTTGCATCATATACAACTCTTCTTCCAGAAATCCATTCAGGAATGCAGTTTTGACATCCATTTGCCAAATTTCATAATCATAAAATGCGGCAATTGCTAACATGATTCGGACACACTTAAGCATCGCTACGGGTGAGAAAGTCTCATCGTAGTCAACCCCTTGTACTTGTCGAAAACCTTTCGCAACAAGTCGAGCTTTGTAGACAGTTACATTACCATCAGCGTCAGTCTTCTTCTTGAAGATCCATTTATTCTCAATTGCTTGCCGATCATCGGGCAAGTCATCCAAAGTCCATACTTTGTTCTCATACATGGATCCTATCTCAGATTTCATGGCTTCAAGCCATTTTGCCGAATCTGGGCTCATCATCGCTTCCTCATAGTTCGTAGGTTCGCCATGGTCAAGTAACATGACTTCCAGAATAGGATTACCGTACCACTCTGGTGCAGATCTTACTCTGGTAGACCTACGAGGTTCAGTAGAAATTTGATCTGAAGTTTCATGATCAATATCATTAGCTTCCTCACTAATTGGTGTAGTTGTCACAGGAACAGGTTCTTGTGATGAACTACTTTCCAATAAGGGACCAAGTACCGTTACCTCATCAAGTTCTACTTTCCTCCCACTCACTTCTCTCGAGAGAAACTCCTTCTCTAGAAAGGATCCGAATTTAGCAACGATAATCTTGCCCTCAGATCTGTGATAGAAGGTGTACCCAATAGTCTCTTTTGGGTATCCTATGAAGACACATTTCTCATATTTGGGTTCGAGCTTATCTGGTTGAAGTTTCTTCACATAAGCATTGCAGCCCCAAACTTTAAGAAATGACAACTTTGGTTTCTTGCCAAACCACATTTCATAAGGCGTCGTATCAACGGATTTTGATGGTGCCCTATTTAACGTGAATGAGTCCGTCTCTAAAGCATAACCCCAAAACGACATCGGTAAATCAGTAAGAGACATCATAGATCGCACATATCTAGTAAAGTACGATTATGACGTTTGGACACACCATTTCGTTGTGGTGTTCCAGGTGGCGTGAGTTGCGAAACTATTCCGCATTGCTTCAATGTAAACCAAACTCGTAACTCAAATATTCTCCTCCACGATCATATCGTAGAAATTTTATTTTCTTGTTATGATGATTTTCCACTTCACTCTGAAATTCTTTGAACTTTTCAAATGTTTCAGACTTGTGTTTGATTAAGTAGATATACCCATATCTTCTCAAATCATCTGTGAAGGTGATAAAATAACGATACCAGCCGCGAGCCTCAACATTCATTGGACCACATACATCAGTATGTATGATTTCCAATAAATCAGTTGCTCGCTCCATAGTTCCGGAGAATGGCGTTTTAGTCATCTTGCCCATGAGGCACGGTTCGCAAGTACCAAGTGATTCATAATCAAGTGATTCCAAAAGTCCATCAGTATGGAGTTTCTTCATGCGCTTTACACCGATATGACTTAAACGGCAGTGCCACAAATAGGTTGCACTATCATTATCAACTCTGCATCTTTTGGCTTCAACATTATGAATATGTGTATCACTACTATCAAGATGCAATAAAAATAGACCACTCTTCAAGGGTGCATGACCATAAAAGATATTACTCATATAAATAGAACAACCATTATTCTCTGATTTAAATGAATAACCGTCTCGCATCAAACAAGATCCAGATATAATGTTCATGCTCAACGCTGGCACCAAATAACAATTATTTAGGTCTAAAACTAATCCCGATGGTAGATGTAGAGGTAGTGTGCCGACCGCGATCACATCGACTTTGGAACCATTTCCCACACGCATCGTCACCTTGTCCTTAGCCAATCTTCGCTTAATCCGTAGTCCCTGTTTCGAGTTGCAAATATTAGCAACAGAACCAGTATCAAATACCCAAATACTACTGCGAGCATTAGTAAGGTACACATCAATAACATGTATATCACATATACCTTTGTTCACTTTGCCATCCTTCTTATCCGCCAAATACTTGGGGCAGTTCCGCTTCCAGTGTCCAGTCTGCTTGCAGTAGAAGCACTCAGTCTCAGGCTTAGGTCCAGACTTGGGTTTCTTCTCTTGAGCAGCAACTTGTTTGTTGTTCTTCTTGAAGTTCCCCTTCTTCTTCCCTTTGCCCTTTTTCTTGAAACTGGTGGTCTTGTTAACCATCAACACTTGATGGTCCTTCTTGATTTCTACCTCCGCAGCTTTTAGCATTGTGAAGATCTCGGGAATAGTCTTGTCCATCCCTTGCATATTATAGTTCATCACGAAGCTCTTGTAGCTTGGTGGCAGTGATTGAAGAATTCTGTCAATGACACTATCATCAGGAAGATTAACTCCCAGTTGAATCAAGTGATTATTATACCCAGACATTTTGAGTATGTGTTCACTGACAGAACTATTCTCCTCCATCTTACAGCTATAGAACTTATTGGAGACTTCATATCTCTCAATCTGGGCATTTGCTTGAAATATTAACTTCAACACCTGAAACATCTCATATGCTCCATGACGTTCAAAACGTCGTTGAAGACCCGGTTCCAAGCCGTAAAGCATGGCACACTGAACTATCGAGTAGTCATCAGCTTTGCTTTGCCATACATTCTTAACATTGTCAGTTGCATCAGCAGCAGGCCTGGCACCTAGCGGTGCTTCCAGGACGTAATTCTTCTGTGCAACAATGAGGATAATCCTCAGGTTACGGACCCAGTCCGTGTAATTGCTACCATCATCTTTCAACTTAGCTTTCTCAAGGAACGCATTAAAATTCAACGGAACAACAGCACGAGCCATCTATCTACAACAAACATAGACAAGCAAAATACTATCAGGTACTAAGTTCATGATAAATTTAAGTTCAATTAATCATATTACTTAAGAACTCCCACTTAGACAGACATATCTCTAGTCATCTAAGTGATCACGTAATCCAAATCAACTAAACCATGTCCGATCATCACGTGAGATGGAGTAGTTTCAATGGTGAACATCACTATGTTGATCATATCTACTATATGATTCACGTTCGACCTTTCGGTCTCCGTGTTCCGAGGCCATATCTATATATGCTAGGCTCGTCAAGTTTAACCTGAGTATTCTGCGTGTGCAACTGTTTTGCACCAGTTGTATTTGAACGTAGAGCCTATCACACCCAATCATCACATGGTATCTCAGCACAAAGAACTTTCGCAACGGTGCATACTCAGGGAGAACACTTCTTGATAATTTTGTGAGAGATCATCTTAAAATGCTACGTCAATCAAAGCAAGATAAGATGCATAAAGGATAAACATCACATGCAATCAATATAAGTGATATGATATGGCCATCATCATCTTGTGCTTGTGATCTCCATCTCCGAAGCACCATCGTGATCTCCATCTCCGAAGCACCGTCGTGATCACCATCGTTGTCGTTACGCCATCTATTGCTTCTACGACTATCGCTACCACTTAGTGATAAAGTAAAGCAATTATAGGGCGTTTGCATTTCATACAATAAAGCGACAACCATATGGCTCCTGCCAGTTGCCGATAACTTTGGTTACAAAACATGATCATCTCATACAATAAAATATAGCATCACGTCTTGACCATATCACATCACAACATGCCATGCAAAAACAAGTTAGACGTCCTCTACTTTGTTGTTGCAAATTTTACGTGGCTGCTACGGGCTGAGCAAGAACCGTTCTTACCTACACATCAAAACCACAACGATAGTTCCTCAAGTTAGTGCTTTTTTAACATTCGCAAGGACTGGGTGTAGCCACACTCGGTTCAACTAAGGTGAGAGAGACAGACACCCGCCAGTCACCTTTAAGCACGAGTGCTCGTAACGGTGAAACTAGTCTCGCGTAAGCGTACGCGTAATGTCGGTCCAGGCCGCTTCATCTCACAATACCGTTGAACAAAAGTATGACATGTTGGTAAGCAGTATGACTTGTATCGCCCACAACTCACTTGTGTTCTACTCGTGCATATGACATCTACGCATAAAACCAGGCTCAGATGCCACTGTTGGGGAACATAGTAATTTCAAAAAAATTCCTACGCACATGCAAGATCATGGTGATGCATAGCAATGAGAGGGGAGAGTATTGTCCACGTACCCTCGTAGACCGAAAGCGGAAGCGTTATAACAACGCGGTTGATATAGTCATATGTCTTCACGATCCGACCAATCCAAGTACCGAACGTACGGCACCTCCGAGTTCAGCACACGTTCAGCTCGATGACGATCCCCTGACTCTGATCCAGCAGGGTGTCGGGGATGAGTTCCTTCAGCACGACGGTGTGGTGACAGTGATGATGTTCTACCGACGCAGGGCTTCGCCTAAGCACCGCTACGATATGACCGAGGTGGAATATGGTGGAGGGGGGCACCACACACGGCTAAGGAACGATCACGAAGACCAACTTGTGTGTCTAGAGGTGCCCCCTGCCCCCGTATATAAAGGAGCAAGGGGGGAGGCCGGCCGGCCCTAGGGGGAACGCCAAGGAGGGGGGAGTCCTCCTCCTAGTGGGAGTAGGACTCCCCTTTCCTAGTCCAACTAGGAAGGAGGAAGGGGGAAGGAAAGAGAGGGAGAGGGAGAGGGAAAGAGCGGCCGCGCCCCCCTCCCCTTGTCCAATTCGGACTCCTCATGGGGGGGCACCACCTCCTGGGCTGCTGCCCTCTCTCTCCCCTCATGCCCACTAAGGCCCAATACTTCCCCGGGGGGTTCCGGTAACCCCTTCGGCACTCCGGTTTTCTCCAAAATCACCCAGAACACTTCCGGTGTCCGAATATAGTCGTCCAATATACCAATCTTTATGTCTCGACCATTTCGAGACTCCTCGTCATGTCCGTGATCATATCCGGGACTCCGAACAACCTTTGGTACATCAAAACTTATAAACTCATAATAAAATTGTCATCACAACGTTAAGCGTGCGGACCCTACGGGTTCGAGAACTATGTAGACATGACCTAGAACTGTTTCTGGTCAATAACCAATAGCGGAACCTGGATGCTCATATTGGCTCCTACATATTCTATGAAGATCTTTATCGGTCAAACCGCATAACAACATACGTTGTTCCCTTTGTCATTGGTATGTTACTTGCCCGAGATTCGATCGTCGGTATCCAATACCTAGTTCAATCTCGTTATCGGCAAGTCTCTTTACTCGTTACGTAATGCATCATTCCGTAACTAACTCATTAGTTACATTGCTTGCAAGGCTTATAGTGATGTGCATTACCGAGAGGGCCCAGAGATACCTCTCCGACAATCGGAGTGACAAAACCTAATCTCGAAATACGCCAACTCAACATGTACCTTTGGAGACACCTGTAGAGCTCCTTTATAATCACCCAGTTACGTTGTGACGTTTGGTAGCACACAAAGTGTTCCTCCGGTAAAGGGGAGTTGCATAATCTCATACTTGTAGGAACTTTGTATAAGTCATGAAGAAAGCAATAGCAACATACTAAACGATCAAGTGCTATGCTAACAGAATGGGTCAAGTCAATCTCATCATTCTTCTAATGATGTGATCCCGTTAATCAAATGACAACACATGTCTATGGTTAGGAAACATAACCATCTTTGATTAATGAGCTAGTCAAGTAGAGGCATACTAGTGACATTAAGTTTGTCTATGTATTCACACATGTATCATGTTTCCAGTTAATACAATTCTAGCATGAATAATAAACATTTATCATGATATGAGGAAATAAATAATAACTTTATTATTGCCTCTAGGGCATATTTCCTTCAGGACACACCCATTGAATTAACATGCATTGTCGTCAGTGGAAGCGACTACGACATGCCACAAACAACATAAAAATCCAAGATGCCACAAAGGAGGATGACACACTCCCAATGATAAGCTGCAGACCAACGATGAAAAAGTTATCTACATGATGTGCTGATGAAGCACTAATTTGTAGGTTCTATTTGCCAGGCTGTAGAAAATATTAAAAGGGTAGAAATTGTCAAAATTAAATTAAATGAATGGAGTAAAATGGAGGAATTTCTCTTAATGGGGTAAAACCTAAAAAAATGTCAAACTTAGGGATCCAAAATAGAATGACTCTTAAGGCAACACATGTAATTACATACGATCTCTTCTTGTTCGATGTTGTGAGTCCACCAAACCGAGCTGATTTTATACTCATGATTACATCTACATACTTAGGTGATTCATAGTGGTACAAAAGGAATTGTTCCGGGTATCCGTCCTAAGGGCATCCCCAACGTCATCCATCAATACAGATATCCTAATTGTCATAGACAATGCTAACATAGCCGACCATTCAACCCTATACATCAAATGTCTGCCTTGGGTTTGTTCTCCTCCATTTGAGATGCATTTATAGACCAATAGCAATTTATATGAAGTGCAAGCATATGAAATCGCAACCAAAATGCATTGAATGGCGAATGTTCATAAAGTGTTGTACATGAGGTCGAGCCCAAAAGTTGCCAGTCCGGCTGGCCATGCAAAAAACCTCATATTTGCCTCCCACACTGAATGTCCGACTATGCAGCTGACTCCCTCTGACCTGACGGCTCCTCCAAATCGTCCGCCAAGCGTTTCAACATCCTAGCACAATATCCTTGAAGATCTTCACCGCATCAGGATCCAATTCTGACATCTTCATGGTCAACATCTTGACATCCTCTGAAGTGGGAGCGAGTTCAACCGTCTTTTCATGGAGCTTAATCAACTTCTTTTGCACTGCAATGAACTAGTGAAACCTCTTAGCCTTATTTTCCTCCTTCACGCCATTGTGCTTGATGCTTGTCTCCTCCTTCGCCATGATGTCCTCAAACCTCTTTGTCATCTTCGCCACCACACCTTCTCGCTTTTTTGCTTCTCCTTCTCCTCGTTCCACTTCCTAGCCATCCTTTTGGAGGGAGTAAGGACTTTTATTGAATCATGATCTTAACCTACATTGCACAAGGCAGCAATCTTGACGGAATTGTCAACGACATTGAGCCACTTGGGGTGCACAATCAACTTCAACTGACAATGCATGAATAGGAAGTACTTCTTATCCATATTAAGAATAATGAGACCACATGAACGGGCTACAAAGAAAAGACATGATCAACTAGTTGCATATATGGCCAAATGACCAACACATGGAGCATATCCGACCAAATGCCCAACACACATAGAGAAAAAAAACCTTTGATCTCTTGGAATGTCGCACCACTTGGCCACCAAACCTGCAACTGTTTGTAATAGCCACAATACTTGCTCGTGGCTCTTGAATGTTGTGCCATCAATTAGTGAGTGATGTCTACTACACAACCTTCTTCTTGTAGACGTTGTTGGGCCTGCAAGTGCACAGGTTTGTAGGACAGTAGCAAATTTCCCTCAAGTGGATGACCTAAGGTTTATCAATCCGTAGGAGGCGTAGGATGAAGATGGTCTCTCTCAAACAACCCTGCAACAAAATAACAAAGAGTCTCTTGTGTCCCCAACACACCCAATACAATGGAAAATTGTATAGGTGCACTAGTTCGGCGAAGAGATGGTGATACAAGTGCAAAATAGATAGTAGATATAGGTTTTTGTGATCTGAAATAATAAAAACAGCAAGGTAACAAGTGGTAAAAGTGAGCGTAAACGGCATTGCAATGATAGGAAGCAAGCACTAGGGTTCATACTTTCACTAGTGCAAGTTCTCTCAACAATAATAACATAGATAGATCATATAACAAGTCCTCAACATGCAACAAAGAGTCACTCCGAAGCCACTAATAGCGGAGAACAAACGTAGAGATTATGGTAGGGTACAAAACCACCTCAAAGTTATTCTTTCAGATCAATCTATAAAAGAGTTCGTACTAGAATAACACCTTAAGATACAAATCAACCAAAACCCTAATGTCACCTAGATACTCCATTGTCACCTCAAGTATCCGTGGGCATGATTATACGATATGCATCACACAATCTCAGATTCATCCAACCAACATAAAAGTACTTCAAAGAGTGCCCCAAAGCTTCTACCGGAGAGTCAAGAACGTGTGCCAACCCCTATGCATAGGTTTCCCAATGTCACGAAACCCGCAAGTTGATCACCAAGACATACATCAAGTGTTCTCATAAAGACTCAATCCGATAAGATAACTTCAAAGGGGAAACTCAATTCATCACAAGAGAGTAGAGGGGGAGGAACATCATAAGATCCAACTACAATAACAAAGCTCGGGATACATCAAGATCGTGCCATAGAGGAACATGAGAGAGAACACGAGAGAGAGAGAGATCAAACACATAGCTACTGGTACATACCCTCAGCCCCGAGGGTGAACTACTCCCTCCTCGTCATGGATAGCGCCGGGATGATGAACATGGCCACCGGTGATGGGATCCCCCTCCGGCAGGGTGCCGGAACGGGCCCCCGAGAGGTTTTTGGTGGCTACAGAGGCTTGCGGCGGCGGAACTCCCTATCTATCTTCTCTTCTGGAAGTTTTAGGGTACGTAGGTATATATGGGTGCAAGGGGTACGTCGGTGGACCTCCGGGGTGCTCACGAGGCAGGGGGCGCGCCCAGGGGGTGGGCGCGCCTCCCACCCTCGTGGGTAGCCCGGGACTCCCCTGACGTGCACTCCAAGCCCATCAAGTTGGTTTCCTTCCAAAATTAACTTCTCCAGTTGATTTCGTTCCGTTTTGACTCCGTCTGATATTCCTTTTCCTCGAAACACTGAAATAGGCATAAAACAACAAATCTGGGCTGGGCCTCCGGTTAATAGGTTAGTCCCAAAAATAATATAAAAGTGGATAATAAAGCCCAATATTGCCTAAAACAGTAGATAATGTAGCATGGAGCAATCAAAAATTATAGATACATTGGAGACGTGTCAAGCATCCCCAAGCTTAATTCCTACTCGTCCTCGAGTAGGTAAATGATAAAAAAGAATTTTTGATGCGGAGTGATACTTTGGCATAATTTCAATGTAAATCTTCTTAATTTGGTATGAATATTCAGATCTGAAAGATTCAAGACAAAAGTTCATATTGACATAAAAATAATAATACTTCAAGCATACTAATCAAAGCAATCATGTCTTCTCAAAATAACATGGCCAAAGAAAGTTATCCCTACAAAATCATATAGTCTGGCTATGCTCCATCTTCCCCACACAAAATATTTAAATCATGCACAACCCCAATGACAAGCCAAGCAATTGTTTCATACTTATGACATTCTCAAAACTTTTTTAATCTTCACGCAATACATGAGCGTGAGCCATGGATATAGCACTATAGGTGGAATAGAAGGGTGGTTGTGGAGAAGACAAAAAGAGGGAAGATAGTCTCACATCAACTAGGCGTAATCAACGGGCTATGGAGATGCCCATCAATAGATATCAATGTGAGTGAGTAGGGATTTCCATGCAACGGATGCACTAGAGCTATAAGTATATGAAAGCTCTATAAAAGAAGCTAAGTGGGTGTGCATCCAACTCGCTTGCTCACGAAGACCTAGGGAATTTTGAGGAAGCCCATCATTGGAATATACAAGCCAAGTTCTATAATGAAAAATTCCCACTAGTATATGAAAGTGACAAAATTAGAGACTCTCTATCATGAAGATCTTGGTTCTACTTTGAAGCACAAGTGTGGTAAAAGGATAGTAGCATTGTCCCTTCTCTCTTTTTCTCTCATTTTTTTATTTGGGCCTTTCTCTTCTCTTTTGTTTGGCCTCTTTTTTTATAAAGTCCGGAGTCTCATCCCGACTTATGGGGGAATCATAGTCTCCATCATCCTTTCCTCACTTGGGACAATGCTCTAATAATGATGATCATCACACTTTTATTTTTCTTACAACTCAACAATTACAACTCGATACTTAGAACAAAGTATGACTCTATATGAATGCCTCCGGCGGTGTACCGGGATATGCAATGAATCATGAGTGACATGTATGAAAGAATTATGAATGGTGGCTTTGCCACAAATACAATGTCAACTACATGATCATGCTAGCAATATGACAATGATGGAGCGTGTCATAATAAACAGAACGGTGGAAAGTTGCATGACAATATATCTCGGAATGGCTATGGAAATGCCATGATAGGTAGATATGGTGGCTGTTTTGAGGAAGGTATATGGTGGGTGTATGATACCGGCGAAAAGTGCGCGGTATTAGAGAGGCTAGCAAAGGTGGAAGGATGGGAAAAAGTGCGTATAATCCATGGACTCAACATTAGTCATAAAGAACTCATATACTTGTTGCAAAAATCTAGAAGTTATCAAAGCAAAGTATTACGCGCATGCTCCTAGGGGGATAGATTGGTAGGAAAAGACCATCGCTCGTCCCCGACCGCCACTCATAAGGAAGACAATCAATAAATAAATCATTCTCCGAGTTCATCACATAACGGTTCACCATACGTGCATGCTACGGAATCACAAACTTTAACACAAGCATTCTTTGAATTCATAACTACTCAACTAGGATAACTCTAATATCACCATCTTCATATCTCAACACAATTATCAAGCATCAAACTTATCTTAGTATTCAACGCACTCAAAAGAAAGTTTCACATATCTTGAACACCAAGTATATTAATCATTATGCAAATTACCATGCTATTAACGACTCTGAAAATAATCTAAGTGAAGCATGAGAGATCAATAGTTTTTTTTAAAACAAATCCACCACTGTGCTCTAAAAGATCTAAGTGAAGCACTAGAGCAAAAATTATCACGCTCAAAAGATATAAGTGAAGTACTATGAGCAAAACTATCAAGCTCAAAAGATATAAGTGAAGCACTATGAGTATTCTAACAAATTCCAAATCATGTATGGCTCTCTCTCATTTAATAATTTCAGATCTTGATACTTTATTCAAACAGCAAGCAAAGCTAAAGAAAACTACATTGCAATGATAGCACAACTCATGTGAAGAAGCAAAAACTTAGGCACAACCGATACTAACCGATATTTGTTGAAGAAGAAAGGTGGGATGCCTACCGGGGCATCCCCAAGCTTAGATGCTTGAGACTTATTGAAATATTATCTTGGGGTGCCTTGGGCATCCCCAAGCTTGAGCTTTTGTGTCTCCTTAATTCCTCTCATATCATGGTTTGTCTTTTTATCAAAAGCTTCATCCACAACAAACTCAACAAGAACTCGTGAGATAGGTTAGTATAAACCAATGCAAAACCTTGTCATTTTCTACCGTAACAAATAACTAACATTATTATTCAACATTGAATACTAAATTCCTCTGCATATTTAATACTCCTATCCTCAAATAGAATCATTAATTAAGCAAACATATGCAAACAATGCAACCATAACAGCAATCTGCCAAAACAGTACAGTCTGTAAAGAATGCAAGAGTATCAATACTTCCCTGACTCCAAAAATTATGAGCTAAAATTCCTACTGTAATAAATTTATCAGAGCTCAATATGCAAAAAGATTCAACAGTATACCACTCTCTTACTTTGCTAGGGATTTTTTGCAACAGCGGTAAACTTTCTGTTTTTCAAACAGCAACATGTATACTAGCAAAGTAAGCATGGCAAAGGCTATCCTTGACTTATTTATTGAAACTAAAGATGCAAAACATTATTCTAAATGACAGCAAGCTAATACTAAAAAAAGAAAATGACGCTCCAAGCAAAACACATATCGTGTGGTGAATAAAAATATAGCTCCAAGTAAAGTTACCAATGAACGAAGATGAAAGAGGGGATGCCTTCCGGGGCATCCCCAAGCTTAGGATCTTGGTTGTCCTTGAATATTACCTTGGGGTGCCTTGGGAATCCCCAAGCTTAGGCTCTTGCCACTCCTTATTCCATAGTCCATCAAATCTTTACCCAAAACTTGAAAACTTCACAACACAAAACTCAACAGGAAATCTTATAAGCTCCGTTAGTGAAAGAAAAGACAACCACCACATTGGCACTGTAATTAACTCATTCTAAATTCATATTGGTGTAATATCTACTGTACTCCAACTTATCTATGGTTCATACCCTCCGATACTACTCACAGATTCATCAAAATAAGCAAACAACACATAGAAAACAGAATCTGTCAAAAACAGAACAGTCTGTAGTAATCTGTATCAAACGTATACTTATGGAACTCCAAAAATCCTACCAAATTAGGAAGTCCTAAGAAATTTGTGTACAAATCCAGAGCAAAAATAATCAGATGAGAAGCACGTTTCTGTGAATGAAAAAAACTAATTTACTGGGTGCAAAAGTTTCTGATTTTCAGCAGGATCAACACAACTATCACCGTAAGCCATCCTAAAGGACTTACTTGGCACTTTATTGAAACAAAAGCTATAAAACATAATTACTACAGTAGCATAATCATGTGAACACACACAAATAGTAAGGCTAAATATTGGGTTGTCTCCCAACAAGCGCTTTTCTTTAATGCCTTTCTAGCTAGGCATGATGATGACAATGATGCTCACATAAAAGATAAGAATTGAAACATAACGGGAGCATCATGAAGCATATGAATAGCACATTTAAGTCTAACCCACTTCCTATGCATAGGGATTTTGTGAGCAAACAACTTATGGGGACAATAATCAACTAGCATAGGGAGGCAAAACAAGCATAAGTTCAAAACTTTAAGCACATAGAGAGGAAACTTGATATTATTGCAATTCCTACAAGCATATGTTCCTCCCTCATAATAATTTTCAGTAGCATCATGAATAAATTCAACAATATAACCAGCACCTAAAGCATTCTTTTCATGATCTACAAGCATAGAAAATTTACTACTCTCCACATAAGCAAACTTCTTCTTTATGGCATACGTATCATCACAATAATCATCATAGATAGGAGGCATGATTTCATCATAGTAAATTCGCTCATCAAAGCTTGGGAGACAAAAAATATCATCTTCATCAAACATAGCTTCCCCAAGCTTGTGGCTTTGCATATCATTAGCATCATGGATATTCAAGGATTTCATACTAACAACATTGCAATCATGCTCATCATTCACATATTTCATGCCAAGCATTCTATGCAATTCTTCTTCTAGCACTTGAGCACAATTTTCCTTTCCATCATTCTCACGAAAGATATTAAAAAGACGTAACGTATGAGACAAACTTAACTCCATTTTTTTGTAATTTTCTTTTATAAACTAGACTAGTGCTAAAACAAGAAACAAAAAGATTCGATTGCAAGATCTAAAGATATACCTTCAAGCGCTAACCTCCCCGGCAATGGCGCCAGAAAAGAGCTTGATGTCTACTACAAAACCTTCTTCTTGTAGACGTTGTTGGGCCTGCAAGTGCACAGGTTTGTAGGACAGTAGCAAATTTCCCTCAAGTGGATGACCTAAGGTTTATCAATCCGTAGGAGGCGTAGGATGAAGATGGTCTCTCTCAAACAACCCTGCAACCAAATAACAAAGAGTCTCTTGTGTCCCCAACACACCCAATACAATGGCAAATTATATAGGTGCACTAGTTCGGCGAAGAGATGGTGATGCAAGTGCAAAATAGATAGTAGATATAGGTTTTTGTAATCTGAAATAATAAAAACAGCAAGGTAGCAAGTGGTAAAAGTGAGCGTAAACGGTATTGCAATGATAGGAAACAAGCACTAGGGTTCATACTTTCACTAGTGCAAGTTCTCTCAACAATAATAACATAGATAGATCATATAACAAGCCCTCAACATGCAACAAAGAGTCACTCTGAAGCCACTAATAGCGGAGAACAAACGTAGAGATTATGGTAGGGTACGAAACCACCTCAAAGTTATTCTTTCGGATCAATCTATAAAAGAGTTCGTACTAGAATAACACCTTAAGATACAAATCAACCAAAACCCTAATGTCACCTAGATACTCCATTGTCACCTCAAGTATCCGTGGGCATGATTATATGATATGCATCACACAATCTCAGATTCATCCAACCAACATAAAAGTACTTCAAAGAGTGCCCCAAAGCTTCTACCGGAGAGTCAAGAACGTGTGCCAACCCCTATGCATAGGTTCCCAATGTTGCGAAACCCGCAAGTTGATCACCAAGACATACATCAAGTGTTCTCATAAAGACTCAATCCGATAAGATAACTTCAAAGGGGAAACTCAATTCATCACAAGAGAGTAGAGGGGGAGAAGCATCATAAGATCCAACTACAATAGCAAAGCTCGGGATACATCAAGATCGTGCCATAGAGGAACACGAGAGAAAACACGAGAGAGAGAGAGAGAGATCAAACACATAGCTACTGGTACATACCCTCAGCCTCGAGGGTGAACTACTCCCTCCTCGTCATGGATAGCGCCGGGATGATGAAGATGGCCACCGGTGATGGGATCCCCCCCCCCCCGGCAGGGTGCCGGAACGGGCTCCCGAGAGGTTTTTGGTGGCTACAGAGGCTTGCGGTGGCGGAACTCCCGATCTATCTTCTCTTCTGGAAGTTTTAGGGTACGTAGGTATATATGGGTGCAAGGGGTACGTCGGTGGACCTCCGGGGTGCTCACGAGGCAGGGGGGCGCGCCCAGGGGGGTGGGCGCGCCCCCCACCCTCGTGGGCAGCCCGGGACTCCCCTGATGTGCACTCCAAGCCCATCAGGTTGGTTTCCTTCCAAAATTAACTTCTCTAGTTGATTTCGTTCCGTTTTGACTCCGTCTGATATTCCTTTTCCTCGAAACTGAAATAGGCATAAAACAACAAATCTGGGCTGGGCCTCCGGTTAATAGGTTAGTCCCAAAAATAATATAGAAGTGGATAATAAACCCCAATATTGCCTAAAACAGTAGATAATGTAGCATGGAGCAATAAAAAATTATAGATACGTTGGAGACGTATCAGCGAGCTTCGACTTGCGCTCACGGATCATCGATGTGAAATACTGACTAAAGTGCTTGCGCTCATGGAACCAAGCATGCATATTGGTTTGGAAGGTAGTGCCCCTCTGCTCTGTGCCATGAATTGGATCAATCCTCGTGGCCAACAACGCATCAACCAATAATTCATCCTCTTTCACGTTGAAATTTTATCCACTTTCCTTCCTTGGGTCCACATTCATCGCCCACATGTCGTCTGGATCATCATCTGGCTGGTCACCATTTGGTAGATATATCTTTGGCGGCTGGGCCTGCGACTATCGGGCCTGCAATTGTTGGTTGTTCGTCATCTAAGCATGGTCTACTCGGTGTCCAGCTCCGGCTGGAGTCGTCTGATACATCCATTTTGCATCATGTTTTTATGTTGATATTTATTGCATTATGGACTGTTATTACACTTTATGATACAATTCTTATATTTTCTCTCTCTTATTTTGCAAGATTTACATGAACAGGGAGAATGCTGGCAGCTGGAATTCTGGACCAGAAAGGAGCAAATTTGAGACCCCTATTCTGCACAATTCCAAATGTCCTGAAATTTTACATAGAATTGTTTTAGAATATATAAAAAATATTGGGCAAAAAATACCAGAAGGGGACCCACCAGGTGGCTACAAGCCAGGGGCGCACCCTACCCCTAGGGCGCGCCCCCTGATCTTGTGGGCCCCCTGGCCATCCTCTGGTGCCCACCTTCTGTTATATGAAGTGTTTTGAACTAGAAAAAAAAATCAAGTGAAGGCTTTCGGGATGAAGTGTCGCCGTCTTAAGGCGAAACCTGGGTAGAAGCAATCTAGGGCTGCAGTGGACCGGTTCCACCGGGGAAACTTCCCTCCGGGGGGGGGGGGGGTGTCGGTGTCAAAACCGGCGGATCTCGGGTAGGGGGTCCCAAACTGTGCGTCTAAGGCTAATGGTAACACGAGGCGGGGGACACAATGTTTACCCAGGTCCGGGCCCTCTCTATGGAGGTAATACCCTACTTCCTGCTTGATTGATCTTGATGATATGAGTATTACAAGAGTTGATCTACCACGAGATCGTAGAGGCTTAACCCTAGAAGCTAGCCTATGATTATGATTGTTCTTGTCCTACGGACTAAACCCTCCGGTTTATATTGACACCGGAGAGGGCTAGGGTTACACAGAGTCGGTTACAGAGAAGGAAATCCACATATCCGAATTGCCAAGCTTGCCTTCCACGCAACGGAGAGTCCCACCCGGACACGGGACGAAGTCTTCAATCTTGTATCTTCATAGTCCAACAGTCCGGCACAAGTACATAGTCCGGCTATCCGAGGACCCCCTAATCCAGGACTGCTTCAGTAGCCCCTGAACCAGGCTTCAATGACGATGAGTCTGGCGTGCAGATTGTCTTCGACATTGCAATGCGGGTTCCTTCTCCGAACACTTCAAGGTAGATTCTGGACACATGAATCGTGTCCGGCTCTGCAAAACAAATTCCACATACCACCGTAGAGAGCACAATATTCCACAAATCTAATATGTGGCAACTTTTCATAGCGTGACATCACGCCACGGCCCCGTCATTATTCGAACCGTTTTTCTCAACCTGCTACTGCACATCTTGCGAGGCAGTTTCATTGGCACGTCTTGTCGAAGCAGAGATCATGTCCCATTATCACGGGATTCTCATCAATACGGGCGTGGGTAACCCAACCGCGCCATCAACACTGTGCTTGGGGAATAAGCGAGTTTACAGGGCAAGTGGGGAGACAAATGGTTTCTACCGCCTTTATAAAGAGATAAGGATTCCCCTTTTTCACCCACGCCTTCTTCTTTCTCTGCTCATCCATTCTCCCTCGCTCGAGCTCCAGCGCCCAAGTTCTCACCTTCTCCGTAAAGCCATTCCAAGCATGTCCGGAGCGGAAGGCAAGTGGATGGCCTCCTCCATTACGGAGGAGGACATCACGAAGCTTCAGGAGGCGGGATACCTGTCCGCAAACATCGCGCACCGGCTTCCAGCTGAAGGGCAAATCATCCCTACCCCGAAACCCCAGGAGAGGGTAGTGTTCCTCTGTCACTTCGTCCGTGGACTGGGATTCCCCCTTCACCCATTCGTCCGCGGACTTATGTCCTACCACGGGCTGGACTTCCATGATCTGGCCCCCAATTTCATCCTCAACATCTCGGCGTTTATCGTCGTGTGCGAGGCCTTCCTCCGCATTATGCCCCACTTAGGCCTATGGCTAAAGACCTTCAACGTGAAGCCAAAGGTGGTGGTTGGCCAGCAAGTAGAGTGCGGAGGCGCCATGGTGGGCAAGATGCCCAATGTCACCTGGCCCGAAGGCTCCTTTGTGGAGACCGTGAAGGGGTGGCAATCGGGGTGGTTCTACATCACCGAGCCGCGCGACACCAACTGGGCGGCGACCCGCGAATTTCGATCCAGCATCCCCATGCGGCTCACCTCCTGGAAAGAGAAGGGCTTAGCCTTGGGCTCATCGGTGGAGCTGACCAGACTTCACACCTGCGTCAAAAATATGATAGGCAAGAAAATCAAGCTTGTCAACGTGGTCCAGGTCATGCTTATCCGCCGGATCCTTCCATGTCAGAGACAGGCTTACAATATGTGGGAGTTTGACACCAGCTGGGGGGAGAAAAAAAAAGGAAGGTCGCCCCGTACGGGGAGGCCGAGGTGTCCAAGAAGGGAAAGACCTTCCTTTCGGACCACTCCACCACAGCCACCTACAGCGGCGAGGAGTGGTTGCCCAGGGACAAGCCCCTGGCTAAGTCGTAAGTATCCGGACACTATGACAATTCCATCACGTTTTTCTTTATTGCTTCTTATCATGCCGAACATACATATGCAGTCCGGCCAAATCCCACATCAAGGTATCCTCTTCGAAGGGGTCCCTGGGCCCGTCGGCGATGAACAATGAATCACTCCCGACAGCCTCCTCCCCCAGGCCCGCGGACGACACGGAGGTGTTGTCTCAGAGGATACCGGACCAGGGGGAGACAATTTTGGAGACACCCCCAGGCGAAATCCCAGTCGCCGAGCACATGGGGGGGGGGGGGAGACCCCCATGGACTCCGATAACGGGGGCCGCAGCAAGTTTGGCCCCCAGCCGGATACGGCTCCGAAACCCCAGTGGTTCCGGATTCAGGCAAGCAGCCTCTCTCTAAAGGCGGTGAGTGTCACGCCCAATATGCGATACTATCCTAAAGAGACTCGAAGGTCCCACCAAGGATAGAACCGCATATTGATACGCTTTTGCAAGGTGGATATCATTACATCAACATTACATAATAGATGGGGATACATACAAAAGGCATACAATGCCACACGAATACAACATCATCTTACATAAGAGCACCATCCGACTACGGATTAAACACAAACAGAAACTCAAACGACATCCACCCTGCTAGCCCAGGCTGCCCACCTGGAACCTATCCCCTGATCGAAGAAGAAGCAGAAGAAGAACTCCAAAACAAGCAAACATCGCTCTCGCGTCATGATCATCGCATAACCTGTACCTGCAACTGTTGTTGTAGTAATCTGTGAGCCACGAGGAGTCAGCAATCCCATTACCATGGGTATCAAGACTAGCAAAGCTTAAAGGGTAAGGAAGGGGGTTAAAGTGGTGAGGTTGCAGCAGCGACTAAGCATGATATGGTGGCTAACATACGCAAATAAGAGCGAGAAGAGAAGCAAACGGAACAGTCGTGAAGCTAGCAATGATCAAGAAGTGATCATGAAACTACTTACGTCAAACATAACCCAAAACTGTGTTCACTTCCCGGACTCCGCTGAAAAGAGACCATCACGGCTGCACACGCGGTTGATGCGTTTTAATTCGAATCTGGTGTCAAGTTATCTACAACCGAACATTAACAAATTCACATCTTCCACATAACCACGGACACGGCTCTCGAAAGTTTATACCCTGTAGGGGTGTCCCAACTTAGCCCATCACAAGCTCTCACGATCAACAAAGGATATTCCTTCTCACAGGAAGACCCAATCAGTCTCGGAATCCCAGTTTACAAGACATTTCGACAATGGTAAAACAAGACAAGCAAAGTCGCCTGATGTGCCAACAAATCCCGATAGGAATCGTATGTACCTCGTTCTGAGGGCACACCGGACAAGTCAAGCTACGAGTAAAACCAGCCCTCAAGTTTCCCCGAGGTGGCCCCGCAGGTTGCTCCGTTCGGACCAACACTCGAAGGAGCACTGGCCCGGGGGGGGGGGGGTAAATAAAGATGACCCTCAGGCTCCGGAAACCCAAGGGAAAAAGGCTTAGATAGACAAATGGTAAAACCAAGGTTGGGCCTTGCTGGAGGAGTTTTATTCAAAGCGAACTGTCAAGGGGGTCCCGTAAATCACCCAACCGCGTAAGGAACGCAAAATCAAGGAACATAACACCGATATGATGGAAACTAGGGCGGCAAGAGTGGAACAAAACACCAGGCATAAGGCCGAGCCTTCCACCCTTTACCAAGTATATAGATGCATTAATTAAATAAGAGATATAGTGATATCCCAACATAATCCTGTCCATCATGGAGCAATCTTCAACTTCACCTGCAGCTAACAACGCAATAAGAGGGGATGAGCAAAAGCGGTAACATAGCCAAGCAACGGTTTGCTAGGAAGGTGAAAAGGTTAGAGGCTGACATGGCAATTTGGGAAGCTTGATGAACAAGTGATAGGTAGCGCAGCATAGTGATAGAAAGAAGAAACTGGCATAGCATTGATAGTAGTGAGATCCAAGGTGATGGTCATCTTGCCTGAAATCCCGCAAGGAGGAAGAACGAGTCCATGAAGAAGACGAACGGACGAAGCCAAACCAAGCATAGACGAACGAATCCTCACGATCGCAATGAAATAAGAACTATCGAGAAGAAGCACACAACATGGTAAACACACCACACATATACATGACATGATGCTCAACCAAGTATGATGCATGACAAGGCTACATGAAGCTACTCACGGCAAGAGATGATGCATAGAAGAACAACACATCAAAGCAAGGTTAAATGAGGCCGGAAACAACATATAACAATTCCGGTAAGTCCTCATATGCAAATTTAGAAATTGGTCCAGAACTGAATAAACCTTATGTTCGAGTTGATAAACAGCAAGTTAAGATGCACTAAGATGATCTACACGAGATTCTAGTCAAGTTACATATAGAGTTCATTTGATTCAGAGCTACGGCCTAGAAGATATGAGCAAAACAAGTTAAACATGGCATTGATGCAAAATGCATACAAACATCAAGAAAACACTCTCAAAACATGGACGCAACATGATAATATGAAACTTCATGCAAAATCAAGCAAGTTTCATATAGAGCACACTCAAAACGGAGCAACGGTTCAACACATGCACATAAAACAAGTTTAAAGGACAAGCTGTCCAAAACAGCAACTAGGCATCTAGCAAGCATCAAAACAATATGCTACAGCAACTCAACATGGGAAAAAAGACATGGACATGATATAGAGGTAAAGCACAACAAAACATGAACACTGGGCTATCTCCAGAAAATAGTAGAACATGCTCGAAAGGACATGGCAAGATTGCAAATAATAACAGTTCCACAGACTTACCAGAAAATCACTGGGCATGACAGAAATAACATCAGGTTGCAATGTTTAGAGCTATCATACAACATGCTGCAGGAACTTATCATGAAACCAAAGGCATGGCATTCTAATACTAAAGACAAAGAACAAAACTCCCTTACTGAACTTATTCCAAAGGTCAACAGAAAAGCTGGTAGCATCCATGCAAACAGGGCAAATGATGACAGATTCAGACATGGCAGGAACAACGATAAGTAGAAATGTTGGTGAGCTTGTACCACTCACCACAGAGCAACATATGGCATGAAAAGGTGACCAACAGTAAGAGGACATGTTTATGAAGCTAAGCATGGCAAGAGCAAGTTCATAGGGTACATGGATCACTAGCAAAACACATGGCAAAACTGAACCTAATGTTCACAGGCTGACATCAACATTATTTAGCAAATTGAGAGCAATATTACAACAAGCTATAGCACACTATAAATGCACCTAGGGGCACGGTTGGATAGAGCATGATATGTATAACAAAACATCCTTAGTGCACATCTCCAGATTATACATATAATGACTTGTAGCAGTAGTTTTACATAGCATCATGATATAGCAGATTCAGCCTAGCAAAACAGTAACAGCAAGTACCCAACTTCACGAGCTCGATGCACTCACTACAAGACACAAAAAATACATGGATGGAACCACTGTAAAGATGGCATGATGTAGCTCAAAAGTCATGTAGACATCAAGCTCATAAGATATACACACAAAATGCAATGAAAAAGACAAAACAGCAAGTTCTGTTAACAGACAGTAGGTTAACATCATATAGCACTCTTGCAATGATGATTAGGGCATCAAGATGGACTCAAACAAGTATGGCACAATGGAATGAAGCGAATAGGATCTCTCAATGAACATTTTGATATATTACACGCACGACACGGAGCAGCACACACAAAGTTATGGTATGTCAAAGGGGGCACCAGAATGCTGAAAATTAGGGACTTGGTGAAAATTACCTCCGCGAAAAGTCAACGCGGGACGGGACGGTGCGGGACGGAGGGATCCGGGGACGCGGGACACCGTTTAGTTGGAGGGGCGGGTGGATCTCATCCACTCGCGGCGGATCTGGCCGGAGGAGAGCTCCGGCGAGGGCACGGTCGACGAGGCGCGCGGGGCCGGCGAGGTAGAGGAGACGGGCGGCGGGACCGGAGCGGAGGGGCGCGGTCGCCTGGGCGCGGCGCCGGTCGCCGGAGGCGGGCGCGCCGGCAAAGGGTGGCGCGGGGCCGACGCGGGCGAAGCGGCGGCGGGGCGAGGTCCGACGGGGCTGGTGCCGGCGGGGCGGCTCGCCGGCACGGGGGAGCTCCTGCTCCGGCGAGGGGCGGCGGGCGGCGGATGCCGAGGCGGCGGAGGCGCGGCCGGAGTCGACGGCAGGGGGCAGCGGGCGCTGCGGTGGCGAAGCGCGCCGGCGGGCGGCGGCGCGGGGCTCCGCGAGGCGCGGGAGCCCGCGGGAGGCGGCGGGGCGGCGAACCAGGCCGGGCGCGCCGCTCCTGGGCCCGGCGGGCCGCGGCGGCGGGGAGGAGGCCGGTGGCCAGGTGGTGACGCGGGATTCGGCGGGCAGCGGCGGCGGACGTGTCCGGCTGTCACGGACGTGTCCGGTGGCGGCGGGGAGGCTAGGCTAGTGTTTGGACCCAAAAATGGAGGGGGAGAGGGCGTTTTTATAGGCATGGGGAGCTAGGAGAGTCCAAATGAGGTGCGGTTTTCGCCCACACGATCGTGATCGAACGACCGAGAGCATGGATGGGGTTTGGATGGGCTCATGGGCTGTGGTGAAGAGGGGCTGGGATGCAAAGAGGGAGGGGTTACGGGCTATGCGGTTAACCGTTGGGGCGTCAAACGGACTCCGAATGCGAGGAAAATAGATAGGCGGTCTACCTACTCTAAAACAACACTGCACGCCAAGTTTCATCCCATTCCGAGAACATTTTTCCCCCGCTCATGAAACAAGGTCTGAGAGGTGCGACGGGCGCGTGTGAGTGTGGTTGGGCTCAGAACGGACAACAGAGAGAACCGGGGGAACCCGAACGGATGCAAGTTTTGAAAAACATGCAGATGAAATGCAGATGATGACATGGCAAAGATGCAACATGCAAGCAAATGACATGGCAACAACGACAAATAACTGGAAGACACCTGGCGCATCGGATCCGGGGCGTTACAGTGAGCTGCCTGTGCCAATGACGTTTGTCCATCCAGAGGCATCGGACAACTTTCTGGAAGCGCTTCACGGCGCTTCCCTTGATGAAGAACACCGTACTCTTATGAGTGCAGTGATTGAGAAGGTCCGGACCGCCAAAAGCGGATTGACCGAAGCCTGCATCAGCCTCCTAATAGGCTTTGAGGCAAGTAACCAAATTATGAGAAAATATCACAGTATAGACAGTAGCCCCTGATGCTATGTTTGGTGTTCGGAAAGAAAGGCCGAACAGAGGATCAAATAACATCCACATGAGTCTAACAAAATATGTCTATGTGAATAAGCAGGCGTCGCTGCTGGCCACTGCTGCTCGTACTGCGGAGGTCTCCGGACTGAAGCGGGACCTGGAGCGGACCGTGGAACAGCTCGGCCTCGTGAAGAGGCAGCTCGATGAAAACAAAGGTACACAATACCCCGTATGTATATTTATAAAGGAAAAATTGTTGCTGCTAATAGAAGGGTCATGAATTTTAATAGGGGCCACAACCGAAGTGGTAGCCTTAAAAAGGTGCTAACTGAGGCAGAAGACAAAGCGGCCGAGGAACGCGCCGAGTGCGAGAAGCAAGAGGCCCGTGTCAACGAGGTCCAGCAAGAGCTCCAGGATTTCATCCGAAAATACGAGTCCTTAGAGCGTGGATCTAAGACGCAAGAGTCCGAGCTTGCGAAGGCCCTCTAGAGCGTGCAAGACGCCAAAGCCGAAGCCCAAAAGGCCCTCCAGGAGATTCAGGCGGTCAAGAAGATTGCTGCGGGTAAGGCATTCATTATGCAAAGCAAGCATGTGAAGGAGACTTTCCTTTTACTTACCCGAATTTGGAGCTCTCCAGGAGCATTCGCAGATCTACCGCGTAGCATATCTGATGCTGCAGAGTTCTACCGAGCTGAAGAAGGGAGCTCGTCAGAGAAGTTGTTCTGGTCTCAGTATCTTGGGACCGAACATCTGATGCCATTGAGCGACCAGCTGAAGCAACTGGTCGAACTACACAAGGCGGCCGAACTGGCCATGAAGGACCTCATAGTCCGGCTGTGGCCTGCTGAACCCTTGCCCAGCAGATACTTCGGCCTCATGAAACAGCTTGTAAATGCGTGCCCGCGGCTTGAAGTCATAAAGCGGTCAGTTTGCATTGAAGGTGCGTGCATGGCCTTCACCCGCGCAAAAGTGCACTGGGCGAAGATGGATGCCGAGAAGCTGATGACCGAAGGGCCGCCGAAGGGCAAGGAGCATCGCCACCCCGAAAAGTATTATGGTAGTGTCCTGAAGGGCTCCCGCCTGGTGGCGGAGCAATGTGCGAAGGATGTAATCTTTGAGTGAATACACTCATTTTATCCTGTAATATGAAACAAGTTCTTTTGCGCAATATAACGCTTTCTGATTTAAAATTTTACCTTCTGTGCGGCCATTTATAAAATCTAAGAGTTGGCCAGTCATCCGCTTCTACCCCCATGTAGCTAGTACCGGGGTGTTCGGGATAAATCTAAACACTCTTTATCCAAATTTTTGGTCCTTTAAGGAGGTGTTTAGCACAACGAACAAGGCAATCGTACTATACAGCTTTATCACTCTCACTTAGCCATAGAAGTTCTATAATTTTAAATTTTGGCGTAGCCCTTGGCATTCGGAAGGCCGAACTTGGGGCGCTATACACGCCTAAATCGGACAAAGGCCGATTGGGCGCCCAAAGCGGAAAAAATCTTTAAGGATTTGAGACCTCTCGAACAGCGACCAGCTCTCGCCGCATCATGACAGTCAGTTTTCGGCTTTCTCTACCGAGGTGCTCGTCCGGAAGAACTGGGACACAATTGCAGTAGTTCTCCATGTGCCACCTTAGCCGATGTAGTGGAACGTAAGGCAGCAAAACATGGGAGCCGGGCAAACCCAACTATTGACCCAAGACATGATTCGGAGCTGATGCATATAATGCTATAAGTTCGGGGTGCCGCACTATCGAAAGTGTTCGGACTTTTCTTGCCGTGTTATGGGGTACAGTGAAGCCCCTAGCGAGCTGAACGTACCAAAATGTACGGGTGCATTTTGTAATAAATAAACAGTCAAGGTAAAAGATAAAGAAATGCAATAATAAGCTGACGTTGTACGTTATTTTCCGTTGTTATTTGAATAATACGTCAAGGCGTATGTATACAAATAGTGCGATAAGCAAAATAGGACTATTTGACATGTCCTTAACCAAGAGTGAGCTGCGTGTGGGTATGTAAAACAGGTATAGCGATCGTTATCAGAGACTACCTGGGGATTCCCTTGTACGTCAAAGCCCCTTGCCTCCTTGGTGTTTCTGTCCCGTGATGGGTCCGATAATCAGGCTATCGGAAGAGCCTCCAGAAAATAGGGACCTGAAAGAAAGAAAAGGGGTGAAGGTATACAGATCCTGGGGCGGCTGAGCCGCATTGTGGACCGCATTCTAGCCATGCCTCCGTCTATGCCCATGGTATTTTAAGTGCGTAATTATGTACGCGCGGCACAAATTTTACCGCTTGACTGGGAATAGGACGGAGGCCGAATTGCTAGGCGAGCTCTGGACGTGCCGGACGATCCTGTTGCAGAGTACTTCGGACTTGCTTGGCGGTGTCCGGGGGTTTTATTGCCGAATTGGAGGTCTGCCTAAGAAGGCTGCTCTGTAGTTCTACCGCGAGGGCTGCAGTGTGCTCCTCCGTACGGAGGGAGCGCTCTGTGTTTCCATTGACTGTTATAACCCCGCGAGGTCCTGGCATTTTGAGCTTGAGGTATGCATAATGCGGTACCGATTGAATCTGGCAAATGCGGTTCGTCCGAGCAGTGCGAGATAGCCACTGCGGAAGGGGACGATATCGAAGATTAACTCCTCACTTCGGAAGTTATCCGGAGATCCGAAGACTACTTCCAGTGTGATTGAGCCCGTGCAACAGGCCTCTACACCTGGTATGACACCTTTAAAGGTGGTTTTGGTGGGTTTGATCCTTGAGGGATCGATGCCCATTTTGCGCATTGTATCCTGATAGAGCAGTTTCAAGCTGCTGCCACCGTCCATAAGGACTCTTGTAAGGTGGAATCCATCAATGATGGGTTCAAGGACCAATGCGGCCGAACCGCCATGACAGATATTGGTCGGATGGTCCCTGCAATCGAAAGTGATCGGACAAGAAGACCATGGGTTGAACTTTGGGGCGACTGGCTCCATCACGTAGACGTCCCTTAGTGCACGCTTCCATTACCGCTTGGGAATATGGGTTGCGTATATCATATTTACCATTTTTACTTGGGGAGGAAATTTCTTCTGTCCTCCTGTGTTCGGCAGCCGGGGCTCCTCATCATCATCAGTATGCGGCCCCTTTTCCTTGTTTTCGGCATTCAACTTGCCGGCCTGTTTGAACACCCAACATTCTCTGTTGGTGTGGTTGGCTAGTTTATCGAGGGTGCCGTGAATTTGACATGAACAATCGAGTATGCGGTCCAGACTGGACGGGCCCGGATTGTTTCTTTTGAATGGCTTTTTTCACTGACCGGACTTAGAGCCACTGAATCCGGCATTGATGGTTGTGTCTTCGGCGTTATCGCCATTGTTGCGACGCTTGTGTCTGTTGCGTAGGGGCTTGCCATTGCTATCTCTGGCATCTGAGGTGCCAGGATTTCTTGATGTGTTGTTGCTGCGAGCCAGCCAGCTATCCTCACCCGCACAGAAGCGAGTCATGAGTGTCGAGAGGGCTGCCATGGACTTTGGCTTCTCTTGGCCGAGGTGTCGGGCAAGCCACTCATCATGGATGTTATGCTTAAAGGCCGCTAGGGCTTCGGCATCCGGATAGTCGACAATTTGTTTTTTTAGTTAGGAACCGAGTCCAGAATTTCCTGGCAGACTCTTCGGGCTGTTGGGTTATGTGACTTAAATCATCAGCATCCGGTGGTCGCACATAAGTGCCCTGGAAGTTATCCAGGAATGCGTCTTCCAGGTTCTCCCAACTTCCAATGGAGTTTGCCGGCAAACTATTCAGCCAATGCTGAGCCGGTCCCTTGAGTTTTAGTGTGAGGTACTTGATGGCATGTAGATCATCCCCGCTGGCCATGTGAATGTGGAGAAGGAAATCTTCTATCCATACCGCGGGGTCCGTAGTCCCATCGTAGGACTCCATATTGACGGGCTTAAACCCTTCTGGGAATTCATGCTCCATTACTTCGTTAGTGAAGCATAGGGGGTGTGCGGTGCTTCTATGCCGGGCTACATCACGACGCAGTTCAACTAAGTCTGGTCTGTTGTATTCGGCCCGGCCGGCTTTGTATTTAGTATATCCGGCGTGGCGGTCATCGTCACGCGTTGGGGCACGCCCCCGTGATCCGTAGATCGATCTTGACTGTCCTGCTTTGTTTTCCAATTCGTCTCACAGGTCATGCATGTAGCCCCGGGCCTTCGTGTTTTTGTTTGTTTGGCGACGGGGTGCGGGCTGGTGTTCGAGCTGATACGCCGTTTTGTCTCAGCCACGGGGTGGCCGGTCAGCCGCATCCTGCGCTGGTAGTGTAGCCTCTAGTGCCTCCTCCTCGAATTGGGGCAACAACCTGTGCTTTGGGTAACTTTTGTTTGGGCGCTCGAGTCCGTATTCCTCGGCTGCCAGGACCTCAGTCCATCTATCAGTTAGCAAATATTGATCAGCTTGAAGCTGCTACTGCTTTTTCTTCAGGCTTTTTGCAGTGGCTATAATCCGGCGCTTGAAGCGCTCCTGCTCGACGGGATCCTCAGGCATGATAAATTCTTCGTCGACGAGGCTCACCTCATCTTCGAAGAGGGGCATGTAATTGTCATCCTCTGAGTCTCCATCCATTGCCTGTTTTTCAAGGCTAGCTTGCCCATCCTCCCGTCCGGCTTGCTCGAAGCTTGGCTGGGCGGGATTGTTTTCGTCTTCGGCATCATTCGGAGTGCTATTGTCTCTTGTGCCAGTATCACTATTTCTGCTATGGCGGGGCTTAGAGCGGCACCGCTGACGCCGACGCTTAGATTGTTTCTCAAGGGGGTTATCCTCCGTTGCCTCATCGCCATTGCTTTCTTTGGGTGTGTCCACCATATATATATCATATGATGAGGTGGCTGTCCAGCGCCCTGCGGGCGGTGGTTCCTGTTCTTCTCCGGCATCGTCGTCCATACCGTCGATATCTTCGGAGTCGAAATCAAGCATGTCGGTTAAGTCGTCGACAGTAGCTATTAAGTTGGTGGTGGGTGGGAAACGAATTTCCTCGTCGTCCGCTTCCCACTCAAGCCGGACATAGTTCGACCAGGAGTCTCCTGACAGGGAGAGGGATTTCAATGAATTAGCACGTCGCCCAAGGGCGAGTGCTGAAAGATATCCGCGGAGGTAAACTCCATGATCGGCGCCCAATCCGGTTTGATAGGCACGGATGCGCGCGGTTCGGAGCCTATGGCCGGAGACGAGTCCGAGGGTCCGATGACACAGACCTCATTGGAGGCGAAGTCTGTGTTCGGCTCTATCGCCGATGAGTGTGCGGCCTCCATGGTGGGGTCTATCGACCCGTCCTCGGATGGCACGATCTGCTCCGGATCTAAGGCCGGGGCAGCTGCAGGTGCGTTCTTCTGAACACCGTCCGATGGCAGATCTAAGCCATGCTCATCGTGACTGTACGGCGCGCCTGTCATGGGCTCGAATCCGTCGAATGTCAAGTCTCCGCGGATGTCGGCCGTGTAGTTCAGGCTTCCAAACCTGACCTGATGGCCAGGGGTGTAGTTATCGATCTGCTCCAGATGGCCAAGCGAATTGGCCCGCACTGCAATGCCGCCGAATACGAAGATCTGTCCGGGGAGGAAAACCTCACCCTGGATTGCATCGTTGTGGATGATCGTAGGAGCCATCAAGCCTTATGGTGACGACAGAGTGGAACTCTCAATGAAAGCACCAATGTCGGTGTCAAAACAGGCGGATCTCGGGTAGGGGGTCCCGAACTGTGCGTCTAAGGCTAATGGTAACAGGAGGCGGGTGACACAATGTTTACCCAGGTTCGGGCCCTCTCTATGGAGGTAATACCCTACTTCCTGCTTGATTGATCTTGATGATATGAGTATTACAAGAGTTGATCTACCACGAGATCGTAGAGGCTAAACCCTAGAAGCTAGCCTATGATTATGATTGTTCTTGTCCTACGGACTAAACCCTCCGGTTTATATAGACATCGGAGAGGGCTAGGGTTACACAGAGTTGGTTACAGAGAAGGAAATCTACATATCCGAATTGCCAAGCTTGCCTTCCACGCAAAGGAGAGTCCCACCCGGACACGGGACGAAGTCTTCAATCTTGTATCTTCATAGTCCAACAGTCCGGCACAAGTACATAGTCCGGCTGTCCGAGGACCCCCTAATCCAGGACTCCCTCAGGGGGGGATCGAAGCCATCACCATCAGCAACGATCCTCTCATCGTGAGAGGACCAATCTTCATCAACATCTTCACCAGCACTATCTCATCTCAAACCCTAGTTCATCTCTTGTATTCAATTTTTGTCTTAAAACCTTAGATTGCTACCTGTGGTTTGCTAGTAGTCCTCAGGAACAAAATTAACTACTCAGACACCATGCTTGTTCGTTTATTTGCTGGAAGATTATATGTTCAGATCTTAATGATATTTAATACCCCACTGAAAATGCTCTGCGAGTAGTTACTCTCGTTCCTGAAGACATGGGAGAAGTCTTATTATAAGTAATCATGTGAATTTGGTATTCGTTCGATATTTTGATGATATGTATGTTGTCTTTCCTCTAGTAGTGTTATGTGAATGTCGACTACATGACACTTCACCATGATTTGGGCATAGGGCAAGGCATTGAGAAGTAGCAAGTAGATGATGGGTTGCTAGAGTGACAGAAGTTTAGTTTATGCGTTGCTTCGTACGGGTTGTTTTGGATCCACATGTTTAATGTTATGGTTAGATTTATCTTAATTCTTCTTTCATAGTTGTGGATATTTGCGAGAGGGTTAATCATAAGTGAGAGACTTGTCCAAATAAGGACAACACCCAAGCACCGGTCCACCTATATAATAAATTATCAAAGTAGCGAACGCGAATCATATGGGCATGATGAAAACTAACTTGATGGTAACTCCCATGTGTTCTCGGGAGCGCTTTACTACATATAAGAGCTTGTCCAGGATTTTCCTTTGCTATAAAAAGGATCGAGCCACCTTGCTGCACCTTTGTTACACTTGTTACTTGTTACCCATTACGAATTACCTTACTATCAAACTATATGTTAGTGTTAATTTCAGTGCATGCAGAGAATACCTTGCTGAAAACCGCTTGTCATTTCCTTCTGTTCCTTGTTGGGTTCAACACCTTACTTATTGAAAGGATAACAGTTGACCCTCTATACTTGTGGGTCATCATCGTCCACTTGCCCATCTTCGTACCCGGCACCGTTGTGGATAATATTCATGAATGCCTCCTCCTCATCCACCGTCGTGTCCAGTTGAGACATTCCAACAAATAGAGACCGGGCACCGACGAGCGTCCAACCTGGCATCCGCAAACGAACAAACGTCGGTGACTGCGACTGTGCAAAGTTGTACTCTCAATTGAGATTGATGTAGTATGGGATGTGATAGTCGGCAGTGACGGTAGGCGTGGGCTGCGTGGCGGGGAAGTAGTATGAATCATGTGCACTGGCCAGGGCGGAGGCGATTGCACGACTGGCATCTTCAGGACCGTTAGTCGTTGAGTCGCACGCTTTGCCGGATGAAAAACTGGGTGACCGGCTACCGCTAAAGTATCACCCCTCTTCCTCTGTTTGCGGTAACGGGCGGTGTGTGTCGCCATGTTGGCTTTGCGGGCGGCTACCGCTAACGGTTCCTCCACCTCCTCGCCCGACGGAACTACGGACAACCCGGTCACCACCTCCTCCCGCTCCATCGCAACGGTGGACTGCAAAACGGATGAGAACCGGGATGGGTGGCAGCAGTGATCAGAGCAAAGACAGTAGGGAAAGGGCAGGCTTTTGCGTGAAAACATTGCAGCAATGTCCAAATGTGTGGGCTCCGCCTCGCTTTTATGTGGGCTGGGGCCGTCGTAGTGTGACGTGGCAACTGTCCGCACACCCGCAAACCTCCTTCAGATCTGCTTTCGGTTTTCGGAAATTCAGGCATGTAAACCTTTGGATCATGTTGTCCGAACGCTTTGATGGACGGCGTCGGAGATGCGTTAAGTCTGTACTGCCAAGACACCGGTAGGAGCAAGGTTTAACCACGGGCCATTCAATTGAAGCTGCCGGACACCCTCTGCCCGATCTCACATTCAACGAGCGTATCCGAGTCGCAGGATCGAGAGCAGGAACAAGCCGGTACGATGACGCAGCTATAAATTGTGACATGCGGGCGCTGTCCGTGGACCACGCGGCATCTCCCAGTTGACTAAGCTGAGGCTGGCGGCGGGGCCCACGTGTTGCCGGTGAGTCCTCCCGACACCACACTCTCTGCTCCACTACCTCCACACTAGTACACCACTGCTTGCAAAAGTATTGGCCGCGTCACCGTGCGCATCTACGAAACGGAATCCCCCAGTAGTATAGATAGAGGTGTCAACTTGCAAGTGCACTGGTTTGAAAAAAAGGAGCCGAGAAAATGGATAGTGCATAATGTGCATTGGACTGGTCGTTTTTTGTCTATGCAACGTGTGCATGCCCAGTTGACGTGCAAACGGCGGGCTCATATGCGCAGCTCGTGCGCATGGAGGCTCGCGCGCGCGTATATATAAACGGCACCGGCACGAGTCGTGTCCTCGAGCCCTTCGTCCAGGCGTCCGGCACCGCACCGCACTGCACGTACTCTACGGCGGGTTTCCGATCGATGGACTTCGCATCTGCACGCGGCCAAGTGCGGCGCGCGCACATGTCGTTCGAACCGAAAGGCTCGTCGTTGTCGTGGATATGCCTTTGTGACGTGGCGCCCAATTCTCGTAGGATCGCCGGGTTAATTGTTCCGCTGCTCACTTCCCTGTGCTAAAAAAATAATAATAATACTACTTCCCTTTCTGCCACGCTCGATTGCATTGGATTCTAAAGAAGAGTTTAGGAGTTTCTTATCCGAGCTCACATGCCTCCCGAGGAACAGTAAAATCCAAAAAATATAGTAAAAAGATAAAGATTCTGAATTCTTTTTGAGGAATATTGATGAATATTTCAGTTATGTGTAAAATTTCATTATGATAACATTCGTGGAGGTGTGGAAAAAAATCAACCCTCCGAAAAGATTATTTTTAAAGCTATTTAAAGCCTCAATTTTGTGTTTTGGCCCGGACATCCACGAATGGTATTCTATCCCGAACATCTACACGCAGATGAAACACTCATCAATGTTTGTTGCTAGAACACTAGAATTTTTTAAAACTTTGTTATCTATTCTTTTTTGATTTTCTGTTCATTATGGTCCATGTGTGCTCGGGATCATAATACCACTTTCGAGTTATCGAGGATTACAAAGATTAGGATTTTCTTCTACATGGATTATTTTACTCACACGATTACAATCAATAGATTTTTTGTTTTATAATTCATTTGTACTTAGTTTTAGAGGCAATTTTACATTCACTCCAACCTATCACGAATAGTTATATGTTTATCTTGCACAATTGAACGTTCAAGCAATCTGTAGTACCGAACATGTCGTGACACAACATATTTTTCTTTTTCTTTCTGTATTTTAAAAATCCTGCAAATCATACATGCCTTAAATTTGGAGCACATGGAAGGGGTCTATTTTGGATGACTCATCCATTGTATACTATTATTTGGCTCATTTGCTTGTTTGGAACACTTGTAAATTTATAAAAACATGGCCACTACTTACTACATGTGCAAATAAATATCATATCTAAATTTACTTATGTATCTATCTTCTTGAGAGCTTTGTACATCCTCATGGGTGAATAAGTGGTACTGCTCCAGGAATAGTGCCACTTGTCTTGCTCCTTACTAGTCGTTCTGTTACCAAGCAATTCTTGGAGCGTATTGAATTGTTGATAAGTGATAAACCACAAGTATAGGGGATCTATCATAGTCCTTTCGATAAGTAAGAGTATCGAACCCAACGAGGAGCAGAAGGAAATGACAAGCGGTTTTCAGCAAGGTATTTTCTACAAGCACTGAAATTATAGGTAACAGATAGTTTTGTGATAAGATAATTCGTAATGGGTAACAAGTAACAAGTGTAACAAAGGTGCAGCAAGGTGGCCCAATCCTTTTTATAGCAAATGACAAGCCTAGACAAACTCTTATATAAAGCAAAGCGCCCCCAAGGACACATGGGAATTACTGTTAAGTTAGTTTTCATCATGCTCATATGATTTGTGTTCATTACTTTGATAATTTGATATGTGGGTGGACCAGTACTTGGGTGTTGTCCTTACTTGAGCAAGCCTCCCACTTATGATTAACTCCTCTCGGAAGCATCCGCAACTACGAAAGAACAATTAAGATAAATTTAACCATAGCATGAAACATGTGGATCCAAATCAGCCCCTTACGAAGCAACGCATAAACTAGGGTTTAAACTTCTGTCATTCTAGCAACCCATCATCTACTTATTACTTTCCTAATGCTTTCCTCTAGACCAAAATCATGGTGAAGTGTCATGTCGTCGACGTTCACATAACACCACTAGAGGAAAGACAACATATATCTCACCAAAATATCGAACGAATACCAAATTCACATGATTACTTATAACAAGACTTCTCCCATGTCCTCAGGAACAAACGTAACTACTCACAAATCATATTCATGTTCATAACTAGAGGAGTATTTAATAGCATCAAGGATCTGAACAATATGATCTTCCACCGAATAAATCAACTAGCATCAACTACAAAGAGTAATCAACACTACTAGCAACCTACAGGTACAAATTTGAAGTTGTGAGACAAAGATCAGATACAAGAGATGAACTAGGGTTTGAGAGGAGGTGGTGTTGGTGAAGATGTTGATGGAGATTGACCCCCTCTCTATGAGAGAATCGTTGGTTATGATGATGGCTTCAATTTCCCCCTCCCAGAGGGAAGTTTCCCCGGCAGAATCGCTCTGCCGGAGCTCTAGATTGCTCCTGCCCAGGTTCCTCCTCGAGAAGGTGGCGCTTCGTCCCGAAAGCTATCTTCTGATTTTTTTTCCTAGGTAAAAACCCTCCATATAGCCAAAGATGGGCACCAGAGACCTGCCAGGGGGCCCACAAGCCCTGGGGGCGCGCCCAGGGCGTAGGGCGTGCCCCTCAGCCTTGTGGCCACTTGGTGGGTCCCCTCTAGTATTTCTTCGCCCAATAATTCTTATATATTCCAAATAATTCTCCGTAAATTTTCAGGACTTTTGGACTTGTGCAGAATAGGTATCTCAGATTTTCTCCTTTCCAGTCCAGAATCCCAGCTGTCGGCTGATGTCTACTACACAACCTTCTTCTTGTAGACGTTGTTGGGCCTCCAAGTGCAAAGGTTTGTAGGACATTAGCAAATTTTCCTCAAGTGGATGGCCTAAGGTTTATAAATCCGTGGGGAGGCGTAGGATGAAGATGGTCTCTCTCAAACAACCCTGCAACCAAATAACAAATAGACTCTTGTGTCCCCAACACACCCAATACAATGGTAAATTGTATAGGTGCTCTAGTTCGGCGAAGAGATGATGATGCAAGCGCAATATGGATGGTAGATATAGGTTTTTGTGATATAAAATTATAAAAACTACAAGGTAGCAATCGATAAAAGTGAACGAAAACGGTATTGCAATGCTTCGAAACAAGTCCTAGGGTTTATACTTTCACTAGTGCAAGTTCTCTCAACAATAATAACATAATTGGATGATATAACTATCCCTCAACATGCAACGAAGAGTCACTCCAAAGTCACTAATAGCGGAGAACAAACGAAGAGATTATTGTAGGGTACGAAACCACCTCAAAGTTATTCTTTCCGATCAATCCATTGGGCTATTCCTATAAGTGTCACAAACAGCCCCAGAGTTCGTAGTAAAATAACACCTTAAGACACATATCAACCAAAACCCTAATGTCACCTAGATACTTCAATGTCACCACAAGTATTCGTGGGTGTGATTATATGATATGCATCATATAATCTCAGATTCATCTATTCAAACCAACACAAAGAACTTCAAAGAGTGCCCCAAAGTTTCTACCGGAGAGTCAAGACGAAAACGTTTGCAAACCCCTATGCATAGATTCCCAAGGTCACGGAACCCTCAAGTTGATCACCAAAACATACATCAAGTGAATCAATAGAATACCCCATTGTCACCACGGGTATCCCATGCAAGACATATATCAAGTGTTCTCAAATCCTTAAAGACTCAATACGATAAGATAACTTCAAAGGGAAAACTCAATCCATTACACAATGGTAGAGGGGGAGAAACATCATAAGTTCCAACTATTCCAACTATAATAGCAAAGCTTGCGGTACGTCAAGATCGTGCCAAATCAAGAACACGAGAGAGAGAGAGAGAGAGAGAGAGAGAGAGAGAGAGAGAGATCAAACACATAGCTACTGGTACATACCCTCAGCCCCGAGGGTGAACTACTCCCTCCTCGTCATGGAGAGCGCCGGGATGATGAAGATGGCCACCGGTGATGGATTCCCCCTCCGGCAGGCTGTCGGAACAGGGTCCTGATTGGTTTTTGGTGGCTACTGCGGTGGCGGAACTCCCGATCTAGGTTTATTTCTAGGGTTTCTATATTTATAGGAATTATTGGCGTCGGTCTCATGTCAGGGGGGGTCTCCGAGTCATCCACGAGATAGGGGGCGCACCCAGGGGGTAGGGCGCGCCCTCCACCCTCGTGGATGGCTCGAGACTCTTCTCGCCCAACTCTTTTACTTCAGGGGCTTCTTTTGGTCCATAAAAAATCCACAAAAATTGGCAGGTCAATTGGACTTCGTTTGGTATTCCTTTTCTGTAAAACTCAAAAACAAGGAAAAAACAAAAACTGGCACTGGGACCTAGTTAATAGGTTAGTCCCAAAAATCATATAAAATAGCATATAAATGCATATAAAACATCCAAGATTGATAATATAATAGCATGGAACAATAAAAATTATAGATACATTGGAGATGTATCAAGCAACCCCAAGCTTAATTCCTGCTCGTCCTCGAGTAGGTAAATGATAAAAACAGAATTTTTGATGTGGAATGATACCTAGCATATGTATCAATGTAATCTTCTCTATTGTGGCAAGAATATTCAGATCCATAAGATTCAAAACAAAATTTAATATTTACATAAAAACAATAATACTTCAAGCATAATAACAAAGCAATCATGTCTTCTCAAAATAACATGGCCAAAGAAAGCTATCCCTACAAAATCATATAGTCTGGCTATGCTCTATCTTCATCACACAGAATATTTAAATCATGCTCTGATGACAAGCCAAGCAATTGTTTCATACTTTTGATGTTCTCAAAATTTTTCAATCTTCACACAATACATGAGCGTGAGCCACGGATATAGCACTAAGGTGGAATAAAATATGGTGGTTGTGGAGAAGATAAAAAGGGAGAAGATAGTCTCACATCAATTAGGCGTATCAACGGGCTATGAAGATGCACACCTATAGATATCAGTGTGAGTGAGTAGGGATTGCCAAGCAACGGATGCACTAGCGCTATAAATGTATGTGTTGGAAATATGCCCTAGAGGCAATAATAAAAGGATTATTATATTTCAATGTTCATGATAATTGTCTTTTGTTCATGCTATAACTGTATTATCCGGAAATCGTAATACACGTGTGAACACTTAGACCCAATGAGTCCCTAGTGAGCCTCTAGTTGACTAGCTCGTTATGATCAATAGATAGTCATGGTTTCCTGACTATGGACATAGGATGTCGTTGATAACGGGATCACATCATTAGGAGAATGATGTGATGGACAAGACCCAATCATAAGCATAGCATAAAAGATCGTATAGTTCGTTTGCTAGAAGCTTTGCCAATGTCAAGTATCTATTCCTTCGACCATGAGATCGTGTAACTCCCGGTTACCGTAGGAGTGCCTTGGGTGTATCAAACGTCACAACGTAACTGGGTGACTATAAAGGTGCATTACAGGTATCTCCGAAAGTATCTGTTGGGTTGACACGGATCGAGACTGGGATTTGTCACTCCGTATAACGGAGAGGTATCTCTAGGCCCACTCGGTAATGCATCATCATAATGAGCTCAATGTGACCAAGGTGTTGGCCACGGGATCATGCATTACGGTACGAGTAAAGTGACTTGCCGGGTAACGAGACTGAACAAGGTATTGGGATACCGACGATCGAATCTCGGGCAAGTAACGTACCGATTGACAAAGGGAATTGTATACAGGGTTTGATCGAATCCTCGACATCATGGTTCAACCGATGAAATCATCGAGGAGCATGTGGGAGCCGACATGGATATCCAGACCCCGCTGTTGGTTATTGCCCGAGAGTCGTCTCGGTCATGTCTGCGTGTCTCCCGAACCCGTAGGGTCTACACACTTAAGGTTCGGTGACGCTAGGGTTAGTAGGAAGTCAAGTATGTGACTACCGAATGTTGTTCGGAGTCCCGGATGAGATCCCGGACGTCACGAGGAGTTCCGGAATGGTCTGGAGGTAAAGATTTATATATGGGAAGTCCTGTTTCGGGCATCGGGACAAGTTTCGGGGTTATCGGTATTGTACCGGGACCACCGGAGGGGTCCCGGGGGCCCACCGGGTGGGGCCACCTGCCCCGGGGGGCCACATGGGCTGTAGGGGGTGCGCCTTGGCCTGCATGGGCCAAGGGCACCAGCCCCACATAGGCCCATGCGCCTAGGGTTCAAGGGGGAAGAGTCCTAGGAGGGGAAGGCACCTCCTAGGTGCCTTGGGGGGGAGGGAAACCCCCCTTGGCCGCCGCCCCCCTAGGAGATTGGATCTCCTAGGGCCGGCCACCCCCCCTTGGCCCTCCTATATATAGTGGGGGAGAGGAGGGACTTCATACCTTGAGTCCTTGGCCTTTGGTTGCCTCCTTCTCCCTCCCCAACACCTCTCCTCCTCCGTTGTGTGCTCAGCGAAGCCCTGTCGGAGTACTGCTTCTCCACCATCACCACGCCGTCGTGCTGCCGGTGGAGCTGTCTTCCTCAACCTCCCCTTCCTCCTTGCTGGATCAAGACGGAGGGGACGTCACCCGTGCCGTACGTGTGTTGAACGCGGAGGTGCTGTCCGTTCAGCACTTGGCATCGGTGATCTGAATCACGTTCGAGTACGACTACATCATCACCTTGCAAGCTTCCGCACGCGATCTACAAGTGGTATGTAGATGCAAACTCTCTCCCATGACTCGTTGCTTAGACGAACTCATAGATGGATCTTGGTGAAGCCGTAGGAAAAATTTTAATTTTCTGCAACGTTCCCCAACAGTGGCATCATGAGCTAGGTCTATACGTAGTTCTCTAATGCACGAGTAGAACACAATTTGTTGTGGGCGTTGATCTTGTCATCTTACTTGCCTCTACTAGTCTTTTCTTGCTCAACGGTATTGTGGGATGAAGCGGCCCGGACCAACCTTACACGTACGCTTACGTGAGACCGGTTCCACCGACTGACATGCACTAGTTGCATAAGGTGGCTGGCGGGTGTCTGTCTCTCCCACTTTAGTTGGAGCGGAATCGATGAACAGGGCCCTTATGAAGGGTAAATAGAAGTTGACAAAATCACGTTGTGGTGATTCGTAGGTAAGAAAACGTTCTTGCTAGAACCCAATCGCAGCCACGTAAAAGATGCAACAACAACTAGAGAACGTCTAACTTGTTTTTGCAGCGATTGATCATGTGATGTGATATGGCCAGAAGTTGTGATGAATGTTGAACTGTGATGTATGAGATCATGTTCTTGTAATAGGATTCACGACTTGCATGTCGATGAGTATGACAACCGGCAGGAGCCATAGGAGTTGTCTTTATTTTTTTGTATGACCTGCGTGTCATTGAAGAACGCCATGTAAACTACTTTACTTCATTACTAAACGCGTTAGTCATAGAAGTAGAAGTAGTCGTTGGCGTGACAACTTCATGAAGACACGATGATGGAGATCATGATGATGGAGATCATGGTGTCAAGCCGGTGACAAGATGATCATGGAGCCCCGAAGATGGAGATCAATGGAGCTTGATGATATTGGCCATATCATGTCACAACCATATAATTGCATGTGATGTTTATTATGTTTATGCATCTTGTTTACTTAGGACGACGGTAGTAAATAAGATGATCCCTTACAAAATTTCAAGAAGTGTTCTCCCCTAACTGTGCACCGTTGCTACAGTTCGTCGTTTCTAAGCACCACGTGATGATCGGGTGTGATGGATCCTTACGTTCACATACAACGGGTGTAAGACAGTTTTACACAGCGAAAACACTTAGGGTTAACTTGACGAGCCTAGCATGTGCAGACATGGCCTCGGAACACGGAGACCGAAAGATCGAACACGAGTCGTATGGAAGATACGATCAACATAAAGATGTTCACCGACGATGACTAGTCCGTCTCACGTGATGATCGGACACGGGCTAGTCGACTCGGATCGTGTAACACTTAGATGACTAGAGGGATGTCTAATCTAAGTGGGAGTTCATAATTTTGATTAAGAACTTTATTATCATGAACTTAGTCTAAAACCTTTGCAAATATGTATTGTAGATCAATGGCCAACGCTAATGTCAACATGAACTTCAACGCGTTCCTAGAGAAAACCAAGCTGAAAGATGATGGCAGCAACTATACGGACTGGGTCCGAAACCTGAGGATCATCCTCATAGCTGCCAGGAAGCAATATGTCCTAGAAGGACCGCTAGGTGCCGCTCCCGTCCCAGAGAACCAAGACGTTATGAACGCTTGGCAAACTCGTGCTGATGATTACTCCCTCGTTCAGTGCGGCATGCTTTACAGCTTAGAACCGGGGCTCCAAAAGCGTTTTGAGCATCACGGAGCATATGAGATGTTCGAAGAGCTGAAACTAGTTTTCCAAGCTCATGCCCGGGTCGAGAGATATGATGTCTCCGACAAGTTCTACAGTTGTAAGATGGAGGAGAACAGTTCTGTCAGTGAACACATCCTGAAGATGTCTGGGTTGCACGCACGTATGACCCAGTTGAACATTAACCTCCCAGATGAGGCGGTCATTGACAGAATCCTCCAGTCGCTCCCACCAAGCTACAAGAGCTTTGTGATGAACTACAACATGCAGGGGATGGTAAAGACCATTCCTGAAGTGTTCTCGATGCTGAAGTCAGCAGAGGCTGAAATCAAGAAAGAACATCAAGTGTTGATGGTCAATAAGACCACTAAGTTCAAGAAGGGCAAGGGTAAGAAGAACTTCAAGAAGGACGGCAAAGATGTTGCCGCGCCCGGTAAGCCTGTTGCCGGGAAGAAGTCAAAGAATGGACCCAAGCCTGAGACTGAGTGCTTTTATTGCAAGGGGAAGGGGCACTGGAAGCGGAACTGCCCCAAATACTTAGCGGATAAGAAGGCCGGCAACACCAAAGGAGCTGCGGAATAAACGGAGACTGGCGAAGGACGAGGTGACGATGCGCGTCGGGAATGGTTCCAGGGTCGATGTGATCGCCGTTGGCACGCTGCCTCTACATTTACCTACGGGATTAGTTTTAAACCTCAATAATTGTTATTTAGTGCCAAGTTTGAGCATGAACATTGTATCTGGATCTCGTTTAATACGAGATGGCTACTCATTTAAGTCTGAGAATAATGGTTGTTCAATTTATATGAGAGATATGTTTTATGGTCATGCTCCGATGGTCAATGGTTTATTCTTGATGAATCTCGAGCGTAATATTACACATGTTCATAGTGTGGATGCCAAAAGATGTAAAGTTGATAACGATAGTCCCACATACTTGTGGCACTGCCGCCTTGGTCACATTGGTGTCAAGCGCATGAAGAAGCTCCATGCTGATGGACTTTTAGAGTCTCTTGATTATGAATCATTTGACACATGCGAACCTTGCCTCTTAGGCAAAATGACCAAGACTCCGTTCTCCGGAGCAATGGAGCGAGCAACCAACTTGTTGGAAATCATACATACCGATGTGTGCGGTCCAATGAGCGTTGAGGCTCGCGGAGGATATCGTTATGTTCTCACTCTCACTGACGACTTGAGTAGATATGGGTATGTCTACTTAATGAAACACAAGTCTGAGACCTTTGAAAAGTTCAAGGAATTTCAGAGTGAGGTAGAGAATCAACGTGACCGTAAGATAAAGTTCCTACGATCAGATCGTGGGGGCGAATACTTAAGTCACGAATTTGGTACACACTTAAGAAAATGTGGAATCGTTTCACAACTCACGCCGCCTGGAACACCTCAACGAAACGGTGTGTCCGAACGTCGTAATCGCACTCTATTGGATATGGTGCGGTCTATGATGTCTCTTACCGATTTACCGCTATCATTTTGGGGATACGCTCTAGAGACAGCTACATTCACTTTAAATAGGGCACCGTCTAAATCCGTTGAGACGACACCGTATGAATTATGGTTTGGGAAGAAACCTAAGCTGTCGTTTCTAAAAGTTTGGGGATGCGATGCTTATGTCAAGAAACTTCAACCTGAAAAGCTCGAACCCAAGTCGGAAAAATGCGTATTCGTAGGATACCCTAAGGAAACTGTCAGGTATACCTTCTACTTAAGATCCGAAGGCAAGATCTTTGTTGCCAAGAACGGATGCTTTCTGGAGAAAGAGTTTCTCTCGAAAGAAGTAAGTGGGAGGAAAGTAGAACTCGATGAAGTACTACCTCTCGAACGGGAAAGTGGTGCAGCGCAGGAAACCATTCCTGTAATGCCCACACCAACTGAAGAGGAAAATGTTGATGATGATCAAGGTACTTCAGATCTAGTTGCTACTGAACTTCGAAGGTCCACAAGGACACGTTCCGCACCAGAGTGGTACGGCAACCCTGTCATGGAAATCATGTTGCTAGACAACAATGAACCTTCGAACTATGAAGAAGCAATGGCGGGCCCGGATTCCAACAAATGGCTTGAGGCCATGAAATCCGAGATAGAATCCATGTATGAAAACAAAGTATGGACTTTGACAGACTTGCCCGATGATCGGCGAGCGATAGAAAATAAATGGATTTTTAAGAAGAAGACGGACGCGGATGGTAATGTTACCATCTATAAAGCTCGACTTGTCGCTAAGGGTTATCGACAAGTTCAAGGGATTGACTACGACGAGACATTCTCTCCCGTAGCGAAGCTTAAGTCCGTCCGAATCATGTTAGCAATTGCCGCATACTATGATTATGAGATATGGCAGATGGACGTCAAAACGGCATTCCTTAATGGACATCTTAAGGAAGAGCTGTATATGATGCAGCCGGAAGGTTTTGTCGTTCCTCAGAACGCTAACAAAGTATGCAAGCTCCAGCGATCCATTTATGGACTGGTGCAAGCATCTCGGAGTTGGAACATTCGCTTTGATGAGATGATCAAAGCGTTTGGGTTTACGCAGACTTATGGAGAAGCCTGCGTTTACAAGAAAGTGAGTGGGAGCTCTGTAGCATTTCTCCTATTATATGTAGATGACATACTCTTGATGGGAAATGATACGAAACTCCTGGACAGCATTAAGGCCTACTTGAACAAGTGTTTTTCAATGAAGGACCTTGGAGAAGCTGCTTATATATTAGGCATCAAGATCTATAGAGATAGATCGAGACGCCTCATAGGTCTTTCACAAAGCACATACCTTGATAAGATTTTGAAGAGGTTCAAAATGGATCAGTCCAAGAAGGAGTTCTTGCCTATGTTACAAGGTGTGAGATTGAGCTCGGCTCAGTCACCGACCACGGCAAAAGATAAAGAAGAGATGAGTGTCATCCCCTATGCTTCAGCCATAGGATCTATTATGTATGCCATGCTGTGTACCAGACCCGATGTAAACCTTGCCGTAAGTTTGGTTGCAAGATACCAAAGTAACCCCGGCAAGGAACACTGGACAGCGGTTAAGAATATCCTGAAGTACCTGAAAAGGACAAAGGACATGTTTCTCGTTTATGGAAGAGATGAAGAGCTCGTCGTAAAGGGTTACGTCGACGCTAGCTTCGACTCAGATCTGGATGACTCTAAGTCACAAACCGGATACGTGTATATGTTGAATGGTGGAGCAGTAAGCTGGTGCAGCTGCAAGCAGAGCGTCGTGGCGGGATCTACATGAGAAGCGGAGTACATGGCAGCCTCGGAGGCAGCGCATGAAGCAATTTGGATGAAGGAGTTCATCACCGACCTAGGAGTCATACCCAATGCGTCGGGGCCGATCAAACTCTTCTGTGACAACACTGGAGCTATTGCCCTTGCCAAGGAGCCCAGGTTTCACAAGAAGACCAGGCACATCAAGCGTCGTTTCAACTCCATCCGTGAAAATGTTCAAGATGGAGACATAGAGATTTGCAAAGTGCACACGGATCTGAATGTCGCAGATCCGTTGACTAAACCTCTCTCGCGTGCAAAACATGATCAACACCAGAACTCTATGGGTGTTCGATTCATCACAATGTAACTAGATTGGTGACTCTAGTGCAAGTGGGAGACTGTTGGAAATATGCCCTAGAGGCAATAATAAAAGGATTATTATATTTCAATGTTCATGATAATTGTCTTTTGTTCATGCTATAACTGTATTATCCGGAAATCGTAATACACGTGTGAACACTTAGACCCAATGAGTCCCTAGTGAGCCTCTAGTTGACTAGCTCGTTATGATCAATAGATAGTCATGGTTTCCTGACTATGGACATAGGATGTCGTTGATAACGGGATCACATCATTAGGAGAATGATGTGATGGACAAGACCCAATCATAAGCATAGCATAAAAGATCGTATAGTTCGTTTGCTAGAAGCTTTGCCAATGTCAAGTATCTATTCCTTCGACCATGAGATCGTGTAACTCCCGGTTACCGTAGGAGTGCCTTGGGTGTATCAAACGTCACAACGTAACTGGGTGACTATAAAGGTGCATTACAGGTATCTCCGAAAGTATCTGTTGGGTTGACACGGATCGAGACTGGGATTTGTCACTCCGTATAACGGAGAGGTATCTCTGGGCCCACTCGGTAATGCATCATCATAATGAGCTCAATGTGACCAAGGTGTTGGCCACGGGATCATGCATTACGGTACGAGTAAAGTGACTTGCCGGGTAACGAGACTGAACAAGGTATTGGGATACCGACGATCGAATCTCGGGCAAGTAACGTACCGATTGACAAAGGGAATTGTATACAGGGTTTGATCGAATCCTCGACATCGTGGTTCAACCGATGAAATCATCGAGGAGCATGTGGGAGCCGACATGGATATCCAGACCCCGCTGTTGGTTATTGCCCGAGAGTCGTCTCGGTCATGTCTGCGTGTCTCCCGAACCCGTAGGGTCTACACACTTAAGGTTCGGTGACGCTAGGGTTAGTAGGAAGTCAAGTATGTGACTACCGAATGTTGTTCGGAGTCCCGGATGAGATCCCGGACGTCACGAGGAGTTCCGGAATGGTCCGGAGGTAAAGATTTATATATGGGAAGTCCTGTTTCGGGCATCGGGACAAGTTTCGGGGTTATCGGTATTGTACCGGGACCACCGGAGGGGTCCCGGGGGCCCACCGGGTGGGGCCACCTGCCCCGGGGGGCCACATGGGCTGTAGGGGGTGCGCCTTGGCCTGCATGGGCCAAGGGCACCAGCCCCACATAGGCCCATGCGCCTAGGGTTCAAGGGGGAAGAGTCCTAGGAGGGGAAGGCACCTCCAAGGTGCCTTGGGGGGGGGGGGGGGGGAGGGAAACCCCCCTTGGCCGCCGCCCCCCTAGGAGATTGGATCTCCTAGGGCCGGCCACCCCCCCCTTGGCCCTCCTATATATAGTGGGGGAGAGGAGGGACTTCATACCTTGAGTCCTTGGCCTTTGGTTGCCTCCTTCTCCCTCCCCAACACCTCTCCTCCTCCGTTGTGTGCTCAGCGAAGCCCTGTCGGAGTACTGCTTCTCCACCATCACCACGCCGTCGTGCTGCCGGTGGAGCTGTCTTCCTCAACCTCCCCTTCCTCCTTGCTGGATCAAGACGGAGGGGACGTCACCCGTGCCGTACGTGTGTTGAACGCGGAGGTGCTGTCCGTTCAGCACTTGGCATCGGTGATCTGAATCACGTTCGAGTACGACTACATCATCACCTTGCAAGCTTCCGCACGCGATCTACAAGTGGTATGTAGATGCAAACTCTCTCCCATGACTCGTTGCTTAGACGAACTCATAGATGGATCTTGGTGAAGCCGTAGGAAAAATTTTAATTTTCTGCAACGTTCCCCATCAGTATGAAAGCTCAAAAAGAAACTAAGTGGGTGTGCATCCAACTTGTTTGCTCATGAAGACCTAGGGCATTTGAGGAAGCCCGTCGTTGGAATATACAAGCCAAGTTCTATAATGAAAAATTCCCTCTAGTATATGAAAGTGACAACATAGGAAACTCTCTATAATGAAGGCCATGGTGCTACTTTGAAGCACAAGTGTGGTAAAAGGATAGTAGCACTGCCCCTTCTCTCTTTTTCTCTCATTTTTTTGTTTGGGCCTTTCTCTTTTTTTGGCCTCTTTTTATTTTTTATTTTTCGTTTGGAGTCTCATCCCGACTTGTGGGGGAATCATAGTCTCCATCTCCTTTCCTCACCAGGACAATGCTCTAATAATGAAGATCATCACACTTTTATTTACTTACAACTCAAGAATTATAGCTCGATACATAGAACAAAATATGACTCTATATGAATGCCTCCGGCGGTGTACCGGGATGTGCAATGAATCAAGAGTGACATGTATGAAAGAATTATGAACGGTGGCTTTGCCACAAATACAATGTCAACTATATGATCATGCAAAGCAACATGACAATGATGGAGCGTGTCATAATAAACTGAACGGTGGAAAGTTGCATGGCAATATATCTCGGAATGGCTATGGAAATGCCATAATAGGTAGGTATGATGTCTGTTTTGAGGAAGGTAATGGTGGGTGTTATGGTACCGGCGAAAGTTGCGCGACACAAGAGAGGCTAGAAATGGTGGAAGGGTGAGAGTGTGTATAATCCATGGACTCAACATTAGTCATAAAGAACTCACATACTTATTTCAAAAATTTATTAGTCTTTGAAACAAAGTACTACGCGCATGCTCCTAGGGGGATAGATTGGTAGGAAAAGACCATCGCTCGTCCCCGACCGCCACTCATAACGGTTGACCATACGTGCATGCTACGGGAATCACAAACTTTAACACAAGTATCTCTCAAATTCACAACTACTCTACTAGCATGACTATAATATCACCATCTTCATATCTCAAAACAATCATAAAGAATCAAACTTCTCATAGTATTCAACGCACTTTATATGAAAGTTTCATTATACCCATCTTGGATGCCCATCATATTAGGACTAATTTTATAACCTATGAAAATTACCATGCTGTTCTAAAAGACTCTCAAAATAATATAAGTTAAGCATGAGAGTTCAACAATTTCTTCAAAATAAAACCACCGTTGTGCCCTAAAAAGATATAAGTGAAGCACTAGAGCAAACGACAAACTACTCCAAAAGATATAAGTGAAGACCAATGAGTAGTCGAATAATTATGCAACTATGTGAAGACTCTCAAACATTTAAGAATTTCAGTTCTTGGGATATTATTCAAACAACAAGCAAAAAAAATTGACGCTCCAAGCAAAACACATATCATGTGGTGAATAAAAATATAGCCCCAAGTAAAGTTACCGATGAACGGACGAAAGAGGGGATGCCATCCGGGGCATCCCCAAGCTTAGTCTCTTGGTTGTCCTTGAATATTACCTTGGGGTACCTTGGACATCCCCAAGCTTAGGCTCTTGCCACCCCTTATTCCATAGTCCATCGAATCTTTACCCAAAACTTGAAAACTTCACAACAGAAAACTCAACAAAAAACTCGTAAGCTCTGTTAGTATAAGAAAATAAATCACCACTTTTGGTACAGTTGGGAACTCATTCTAAATTAATATTGGTGTAATATCTACTATATTCCAACTTCTCTATGGTTCGTACCCTCCGATACTACTCATAGATTCATCAAAATAAGCAAACAACACAATGAAAATAGAAAAGTCTGTAGTAATCTGGAACTCTCTAATAGTCTTGTAACTCCAAAAATTCTGAAATAAATTGGTGGACATGAGGAATTTGTCTATTAATCTTCTGCAAAAAGAATAAACTTAAAATCACTCTTCTGTAAAAAATGACATTTATTCTCGTGAGCGCAAAGTTTCTGTTTTTTACAGCAAGATCGCATTAACTTTCACCCAAGTCTTCCCAAAGGTTCTACTTGGCACTTTATTGAAACAAAAGCTATAAACATGATTACTACAGTAGTTTAATCATGTGGACACACAATAACACTAGGGGTAAATGTTGGGTTGTCTCCCAACAAGCGCTTTTCTTTAATGCCTTTTTAGCTAGGCATGATGATTTCAATGATGCTCATATAAAAGATAAGAATTGAAACACAAATAGAGCATCATGAAGAATATGACTAGCACATTTAAGTCTAACCCACTTCCTATGCATAGGGATTTTATGAGCAAACAACTTATGGTAACAAGAATCAACTAGCATAGGAAAGTAAGACAAGCATAGGTTCAAGATTTTCAACACATAGAGAGGAAACTTGATATTATTGCAATTTCTACAAGCATATACTACTTCCTCATAATAATTTTCAGTAGCATCATGAATGAATTCAACAATATAACCATCACATAAAGCATTCTTTTCATGAACTACAAGCATAGAAAATTTACTACTCTCCACATAGGCAAATTTCTTCTCATGAATAGTAGTGGGAGCAAACTCAACAAAATAACTATCATGTGAGGCATAATCCAATTGAAAATTAAAGTCAAGATGACATGTTTCATGGTTATCATTATTTTTCATAGCATACATGTCATCAGAATAATCATCATAAATAGCAACTTTGTTCTCATAATCAATTGGAACCTCTTCCAAAAGAGTGGATTCATCACTAAATAAAGTCATGACCTCTCCAAATCCACTTTCATAATTATCAAAATAATATTCAACACCCTCCAAAATAATGGGATAATTGCTTCCTAAATTTGACACTTCCAAACCCACTTTCACCAATATAATCATCATAAATAGGAGGCATGCTAGCATCAAAATAAATTTGCTCATCAAAACTTGGGGGACAAAGAATATCATATTCATCAAACATAGCATCCCCAAGCTTGTGGCTTTGCATATCATTAGCATCATGGATATTCAAATAATCCATACTAACAACATTGCAATCATGCTCATCATCCAAAGATTTAGTGCCAAACATTTTAATGCATTCTTCTTCTAACACTTTGGCACAATTATCGGAATCCTTATTTTCACGAAAGACATTAAAAAGATGAAACATATGAGGCAACCTCAATTCCATTTTTTTGTAGTTTTCTTTTATAAACTAAACTAGTGATAAAACAAGAAACTAAAATATTTGATTGCAAGATCTAAAGATATACCTTCAAGCACTAACCTCCCCGGCAACAGCGCCAGAAAAGAGCTTGATGTCTACTACACAACCTTCTTCTTGTAGACATTGTTGGGCCTCCAAGTGCAGAGGTTTGTAGGACAGTAGCAAATTTTCCTCAAGTGGATGACCTAAGGTTTATAAATCCATGGGAGGCATAGGATGAATATGGTCTCTCTCAAACAACCCTGCAACCAAATAACAAATAGACTCTTGTGTCCCCAACACACCCAATACAATGGTAAATTGTATAGGTGCACTAGTTCGGCGAAGAGATGATGATGCAAGCTAAAAAAGGATGGTAGATATAGGTTTTTGTAATCTAAAATTATAAAAATTTCAAGGTAACAATCGATAAAAGTGAACGAAAACGGTATTGCAATGCTTCGAAACAAGGCCTAGGGTTCATACTTTCACTAGTGCAAGTTCTCTCAATAATAATAACATAATTGGATCATATAACTATCCCTCAACATGCAACAAAGAGTCACTCCAAAGTCACTAATAGCGGAGAACAAACCAAGAGATTGTTGTAGGGTACGAAACCACCTCAAAGTTATTCTTTTCGATCAATTCATTGGGCTATTCCTATAAGTGTCACAAACAGCCCTAGAGTTCATAGTAAAATAACACCTGAAGACACAAATCAACCAAAATCCTAATGTCACCTAGATACTTCAATGTCACCACAAGTATCCATGGGTATGGTTATACGATATGCATCACACTATCTCAGATTCATCCATTCAAACCGACACAAAGAACTTCAAAGAGTGCCCCAAAGTTTCTACCAGAGAGTCAAGACGAAAACGTGTGCCAACCCCTATGCATAGATTCCCAAGGTCATGGAACCAACAAGTTGATCACCAAAACATACATAAAGTGAATCAATAGAATACCCCATTGTCACCATGGGTACCCCACGAAAGACATACATCAAGTGTTCTCAAATCCTTAAAGACTCAATCCGATAAGATAACTTCAAAGGGAAAACTCAATCCATTAATAGGTAGAGGGGGAGAAACATCATAAGATCCAACTATAATAGCAAAGCTCGCAGTACATCAAGATCGTGCCAAATCAAGAACACGAGAGAGAGAGAGAGAGAGAGAGAGAGAGAGAGAGAGAGATCAAACACATAGCTATTGGTACATGCCCTCAACCCCGAGGGTGAACTACTCCCTCCTCGTCATGGAGAGCGCTGGGATGATGAGATGGCCACCGGCGCTGGATCCCCCCTCCAGCAGGGTGCCGGAACAGGGTCCCAATTGGTTTTTGGTGGCTACAGAGGCTTGCGGTGGCGGAACTCCCGATCTAGGTTTATTTCTGGGGGTTTATGTATTTATAGGATTTTTTGGTGTCGGTCTCACATCAGGGGGGTCTCCGAGTCATTCACGAGATAGGGGGGCGCGCCCAGGGTGGTAGTGCATGCCCTCCACCCTCGTTGATGGCTCGGGACTCTTCTGTCCCAACTCTTTTACTTCGTGGGCTTCTTTGGTCCATAAAAAATCCACAAAAATTGGCAGGTCAATTGGACTTCGTTTGGTATTCCTTTTCTGTAAAACTCAAAAACATGGGAAAACAGAAACTGGCACTAGGCTCTAGGTTAATAGGTTAGTCCCAAAAATCATATAAAATAGCATATAAATGCACATAAAACATCTAAGATTGATAATATAATAGCATGGAACAATCAAAAATTATAGATACGTTGGAGAAGTATCACCGGCATTCTCCTTCTTCACGTAAACCTTGTAAAATAAGGGAGAAAAGGCATAAGTATTGTACATTAATGTGAAATAGCAGTCCCTAATGCAATAAATATTGATATAAAAACATGATGCAAAATGGACGTATCAATAAACCTTGAGTGATAGTGGCCTATGGAAATGTTGCTTGTGTCTGGCTGCTCAATAATCTTGGATATAGAGATGTCCTCATTAATGGCAAAGGTGTGCAGCTCTAGGATTGTAAGTGATAAGGGTTTACCAGTCCAATTATCGGTCCAGAATAGAGTTGTATCTCCTAATCCCGCCTTGCATATAGCATGATGTTTGAAACCAGGTAGAAGTCTGGTAACAGACCTCCACCAGAAAGATCCCACATTCCTGGCACCAGGCAATGTAGCTTGGTATTATTTCTCCCAAATGAAGTTGACCTGGGTAATGTCTTCTTTATTGAGGAATTTGTGGAGAAATTTCATCAGTAAGTCCTGGTTGTGAGTACTTATGTCCAAAACTCCTAGTCCTCCATCTTCCTTGAGTCTACATACTTTCTCCCAAGAATTTGATGCAGGTCCCTTATGAATAGACCCATATTTTCTCCAGAAGCAATGCTTGTGGTATATGTTGATTTGCTTCACCACAGTTTTGGGCAGTGATATAGTGCACATGAAAAAGTGGGCATGCTGGTGAAGACAAATTTAATCAAGGTGAGCTTGTCACCACAGGATAGAGGTTTTGAACAACTGAGTAATCTGTTTTAAATCCTCTTCATCACGGACACATAATCCACAACATTGGGGTTGGATGTACTGAGTGGGAGACCAAGGTATGTGTGTGGCAATGCTCCAATCTGGCAACCCAGTAGTGCAGATAGCTCATGCATCTTTGTGGTAGGAGTGTTGATGGAGATCATTGTGAACTTGGAATAGTTCACTTTGAGTCTAGTGTAAGCAGCAAAATGGAGCATCGGATTTTTTATGTGAGAGAGTTGTTGTGCATCTGCATTGGCCACTAGGATAGTATCATCTGCATACTGGATGATCAGGTAATCAGAGCATGAATTGTGAAGCAAAGGAGAATTAACCAATGAGTTTTCCATGGCTTCATTCATCATTGTTTGGAGCATGTCTGCAGCTAGTACAAAGATCAGAGGGGAAAGTGGATCACCTTGTATGACTCATTTTTTGCAGGGAAATTGTTTCCCTCGTATACCATTGAGCAATACTAATGAGAACCCAGTGCTATATATTATTCTGATCCACCCAATCCATTTGTCTCCAAAGCCCTTTGCTCTTAAGATTTCTAGAATCGTGTCAAGGTTGAGCATACCAAAAGCCTTCTCAAAGTCAAGTTTCAAAAGTACAATCTCCTTCCTAGATTGTTGGTATTGATGAATGTATCCATAGGCCCATGTTAAAAAGTCTTGAATGCATCTGTTATTAAGGAAACCATATTGGTTTCTGTGGATCATCTCCATAATGACTTTTTGTAATCTGTTGGCCAGCAGTTTAGTGATCTCCTTCAGGGTGCAATTAAGCAGAGAGATGGGTCTATATTCTGCAGGTGTGGAGGCTGAATCTGTTTTGGGTATCAATGTGATGAAAGAGTAGTTGATGCTTTGTAGGATGACTGTACCTTTATGAAAATCTTAAATTAGCCTATATAAGTCATCTGCAATGATATCCCAACAATGCTTAATGAAGTCTTCATTAAATCCATATGGCCCTGATGCTTTATCAGCAGGCATCTCTTTAATCACCTTATGAATTTCTTCTTTAGTGAATGGTGCTTCCATATCAGTCAGATCACTGTGAGGTAACAAATGGTGGTGAAGCTGCAATGGGTTTTGAGAAGCAGAGGCAGTGCCCACCCTTTCTTTAAAGGATCTATAGAGAATGGAAGCTTTTGCATGATGCTCCTGGTGTTCATTTCCATTTTCATCTTTCAGCATAGCAATACTATTTTGTCTGAACTTGATTGTTGCTTTTGCCTGGAAGTATTTTGTATTAGCCTCACCTACTTTAATCTGTCTTATGGTAGCTCTCTACTTCCAATACAATCTTTGATATTCCATAATTTTCACCAGTTGTCTCTTGATAATGATTTTACCATTGGCTTCAACTGTGCTTAAAGGTCTGAATTCCTCTAGAGTGTCATAACAGAGAATCATGAAGTTTATGTGCTCCATTATTTTCTCGAGATCATATTTGTCTCTGGCCCATTCCTTAATCCCTTTTCTTAGTTTCTTGAGTTTGGTTGCAATAACTTTAGCACTGTCTGTTAAATGTACCGCTTGAGACCAAATCCTGAAAACTAGTTCCTTGAATTCACTATGTTGGAGCCAATGACTTTCAAACCTAAATATCTGAGATTTACGTATTGTTGTCCCAATTTTTATCATGATAGGAATATGATCAGAAGTGGTCCTAGCTAGAGGATATGCAAATGTGGCTGGATAACTAAGAGTCCAAGATTCTGAAGTGAAGCGCCAATCTAGTTTGTCAAGGAGGGGAGCATCTTGCATGTTACTCTAGGTAAACTTTTTTCCTTTAAGTGGGATTTTGATAAGTGCATGTTTACTAATAGCTTTATTAAATGCCAACATGTCTGAGAGTGTACCTCCAGCTCTGTTCCTGTCCTGTGGATATCTATATAATTAAAATCTCCAATGACCAACCAGTTAATGCCATCCATCATCTGAAAGTCTTTGGACCAGTTAATGAAGTTGCCTCTTTCCTGCTACTGACATGGTCCATACACATTAGATAGAATCCATTTTCCCCCAGTGTGTGTTGATGTGAATTGTATAGAGAGCATATTCATTGAGGTGAAAAAGCCTCCCTTTAAGGATCTGTTCATTCCATGCAATTAAAAGACCTCATGATGCACCCATAGCTGGGAGTATTTCAAATTTATTTAATCTCCCGGGACAGAAATTTCTGATATAAGTACTATCAATGGAGTCTCTCTTTATTTCTTGTAAACAAAGTATTGTGCACTGTGTTGCTTCAATTTTATTCTATATGGTTGTGCATTTCTTGGGATCACTAATCCCTCTAATGTCCCAATTCAAGATGGTCCATTCTCTTACCATATTGTGACTTGTTGTGCAGTGTTTGACCCACTAGTACTATCATTTTACTCACAAAACTCTCACAATCAACAAAAACGACCGCGTCTACAACCCCACTGAGAATCAAAAGCTCAGATACCATAACTCTGTCCAACCAGCCGACAGTAATAATAGTTTTACATAACATGGTGCCAAATATTGAAGTCTAGCAAAACACTGGACACATGGATACAAGTGATTATTACAAATCATATCCTATGCCTTCTATTGAGTCTGCCCCTTGGTGGCCTTGGACTTCTCATGGATGGTTCTTTTGTAGTTCTGGAGTTCTTCCTTTTCTTGTTCTTGCTCATCAGCTGATCCTCAGTGGTGTCTTTCGCATTGACCTTGGAAAAAGTAGTGTTAAGATTTTTAACTACTTTTACCGGTATAGGGGGAGGAAGGCATGACATGACAGGTAGTTTCTACCAGCACAAATATCTTTTCTTAAATCCTTTAGTCAATTGTTTCAGTCTGCAACTCCTCCTTACCTCAGTTTCAACTAGAGTGGACTTATCCTTCCTCTTCCTATTCTTCTGGAGAGATGATGTGGAAGATGCTGCCATGAATTCCAAAGATGCAAAAGGCACTGGAGAGATGATCTCTTGGTCCATCTTGTCATGCTCCTGCTGAGATAGAGCGCATAGGAGAGAACTCTCAGTAGGACATTCTTGTGGAATAGCAAAGGGAAGCTTAATAGAACAAATAGTGCCCTGAGCAATAATCTCCCAGACTTGAGAAGTAATAAACTTTTTGGCCCATGCAAATTTATCTGGGGATAGGAGAACAACAGAGAGGAAATTTTCCCAGTCTATAGGTACTTGAATCACCTCTTTGCTAGTTGTTGTTAGTGCAAAATACTCCCTCCAAATCCTTGCTCCTTCCTGTCTAAGAAGATAATCCTCAACAGTTGTATCATCCTCTTGAATTTTATTATCTTCCTGCATGTTTCCTGCTTGGATTGCATGATTTGCATTAAGAAATGATGGAAAGGGGAACCCAGGTAGTGCAGACAGATCTAATGATGTTTGGTCACCTGGATTTGTTTCCACGGGTATAGTAGTATCCACAATATTTGCTTGAGTAGCTGGAATATCTTGTGTTGGGTCTTCAGATTGCTTTTCTGTTAACAATCACAGGAGGTGCACAAATTTTATTCTGTATAATTGACTAGAAAGTAGTATTTGCCAGTATTTCAAGATGCATGGGGTGTGCTGTAATGTCAATGTTGTGAGTAACAGAGTGTTGAGATAGCATAGCAAAACTGTGATCAATGATGGGCAGAACTGGAGCAACAGGAACCACAACTGGGTCATTCTCATTTGCAGGTGGTGCCAAGTGGTCCATCAGTGGCCCAAGTTGCTGGTGGGCTTCCTGCTCTACTTGTTGGTGGGCTTCCAGCTCTGCCAAGTGTTCCATCTGTGGTTCTTGTTGCTGATAGGCTAATTGTTCTGGGCCTAGCATATTGGGCCCAATCATAACGTTTAAATCCGGTAGAGCATATTGCATTGGCGCCAAAGGGCATTTGTAGATGAAACAGAGTTATCACTGTCAGGATAGCCCAAAGACATGGTAGTGTTTCTATCTTCTTCATTGTCAGCTGGCTGCTCTAAATCTTCAATAGGTGCCATGAGATCATTCAGATGCAGAAATTCACCATGATGTAATTCCTGGTTAATATTGTTTTGTGGAATAGCCCAATGGCCCCACCTAGGAAGCTATTCTTTCGGATCATCAAGTTCATTAACATTGTTTCTTACCATTATTTAAAGCTAATTGCAGCTTTATCTGATTTGCTTGCTATTGTTTGGCTTGAGCTTGTACTCCCACTGCTTCATGCCGTGGAAGAGGACTCATGAAGTGGTTGTGTTGGTTAGGATGAAAATTCACCTGATGTGTAACTGGATGAGGTTTTCCATTAGGGTGAATAGGGTCCTCATCAGGTGCCTCTGCCCCTAGAATCTGGTGCTGCGGTATAACCAGAGGTACAGTGAGGGAATCAGTATGATCTCCATCACCCAAAACTATGTTGTATAGTATGTCTCTTAATTCCTCTACTTTCACTTTGACCATTTGGTCGGACCTAGTACTCCTGACCCTATCCCACATGACAAATATACCAAATTTGCTGACTGCATTGTTAATCTCCTGAATATTCTTTCTGTCAAAAGGATAGCCACAAAGCAGAATCCAAGCTTCTCTATTTAGATCTAGTCTTCTCCAATTGAGGCCTCTATTATGCTATTCAAATATGACATGCACATCAGTATAGAGGTGGGACTATTGGCAACCAACTCATCCCGATCGAAAACACTGTCCATCTTGACATAATCTTGTCTAAAAGGGCAAGGTGCTATCTCAAAAAACCCAGTTGCTTGTCCACAGAGAAGTCAGAAAGTACCTCTGGATGGTGTTGAAATCCACAGGCAGATCAGGCATTGGAACAATAGTGGCTATAGCCCAATCTTCATGCATAGGCGGTGGCGCCGCCGTCACCACCCGAACTCTTGCCGACCTTCCTTCTACAACAACCCCAATATGATTGGGTGGGAGAAAGGTTGCAGGATCAAAGGGGAATACTGCCATTGTCGATGGCAAGGTCAAGGAGGGGGGATGGATGGCCGCGGTGGAGTGTGTAGATGGAAGAGGTCTTATGGCTGCCGCTAGGAGGCGATGTGAGACAAAATGCCGAGCTCCGGCGTAAAGGTGGCTGCCAACTCGGGTAAGAAACAGAGAGGAATAAGTGGCAATATTTTGACCGGTATGCTCATTGACAGTCCTTGCCGTCTCAATCATGGGAACAGTGGGGACATGCCTCGGAAAGCCAACAACCGGACTTGGGTGTGGGGTGGGCTCGCAAGAGTAGGTGGGTTGGGCCGAGGAATAGCAATTCCTTGCTATGTGGCCCTAGTTTTTACAAGTTTTGCATTTTATACGGTTGGTGCAGTTGGGCCTGATATGGCCTTTTAGCAGACAACGAACACAGAAAAGGTCCTGTGATCCCGCCCTTGGAGCATTGGCTGCAGCATTGGCCGCATGATCATGATTGCCATTATGGCCCGATGATGGAGCCTGATTTGAATTATGAACATGAACAGATTTGGATCTTGCCTGTGTGGGTATAGTATCCACGAAGATACCAGGGGATCTAAGAGCATCCAGATAAGTTTTCCTTGGATATCTATTGAACACGTGTGTCCATGCATCCGCTTTCTCTTTCAAATATTGCTCCAATTCCTAGCTCGAATTTGGGCCACCCCTGCCCCATAGTAAGAAATTGATGTTGAGAAGTGACATAGCAATGTTACCTTGTTTGATGATAGAGAAACCCACTTCCTTTGAGGACACAGAGAACTTGAAGAACCAATTCTGCAATAGTTTCACCTTATATACTGAAGCACGTCCTCCAAAGCATGACAGTAGGATCATGCTAATTGATTCCTCGATCAATCTGATCGGGGACCTTGTAAATTTCGCAACCAAGAGAAACTCTTCTAGATCTTTACCTTCTTCATAATTGATTTAGACACCCCACTTGTGCCAGATGTTGGTCGCAAAATCCTGCCCAATGTCGAAGTTGAGATCCGCCAGAGACATGATGCAAACGGTGAAGATCACTATGGACCGTGGTGACTAACCGAAAGTTGCCCGCCGTAGCCGGAAAGATCGGCGGCAAGGTTTGGTGTCCACATAGGCCGGAGTAGCCGACGACAGTTGGCCACTGGGGCCGGAGTGGTCGACGGCAGGGTGGGAGGCTAGGGGCTAGGAGATTAGTCATACTCCAAAATATGATAGTTTAGGAGGTTAAGAAGTGTGCATGTGCGTATTTGTGAGTATCTGTGTCTGTACTGTGTTTTCCAAACAAAAGGAGATTAAGAAACCCTAAAAAAAGCCTCAAGGGGGGCATCCAATTATACCAATAGACTAAGGGCAGAAGTGAAAGTTATTCAATCATTTTCATATTTTGTTGCAACATTCCAGTCTTATGTTTCTTGACAAAGATCATTTAGATCACATGAATATTGCTGCATTGAAACATAAATTTTACTTCTACACTCCACTTTCATATGATTCCTAATGAAAAGGTTAAGATCCCATTTTCTCGATAAAGTCCATATATTAAGAGAAAATTATACCAATTACACTCGGCGTATGCCCCGAGACAATATACATAACTAGTCAGGACATTCACATATCCAAATTATATGTAAAAAGAATAAAAAGCCAAAAAGTGATCAACTGAATAGATGCAACAAACATTGAAATCAATATGCCGTCGTCGCTTTCAAGAAGAGGATGTCATCTGAATGTTGCCATTGTCATGTTAAACCATGAATGGTTGAACTGCAGTTTACACCCATGGTACTTGAGACCCAGAACTCAAAAAGCCCACCTAAGTCAAGTCACCTTATGATGCCACCACCAATCGATCCATCATGCACTACAAACACATGGTCATGATGTGGACCTAGCCATGCAACTAGAACCATAGCCGGACAACACATGTTATCGAGTAGTGCCTACGACGCACTAGTGCAGAAACTCTTATAAGGAAAAGTTATTAATGGCATGCCATAATTCCACGCCACTTCTAACTTGCCGAAATACCAGTGGGTGCACCAGAAATGATATGGTACTAATAACTTCTTATCAGTGTCGTGTGGGTTGATGGACACACCACTAGTAATTGGACCATTTGTTAAAAACAAACTAGACCAATTGCTAGTGACGTGCCGGCTAATTGGCACACGCTAGCAACTGGACCAATCTGCTAAAAAAGAAACACATAGTACTGGTGTGTGCATATATGCACACGCTACTAGTAACTGAATTACTAGTCGCATATATGCACACGACACTAGTAACTAGACAAATCTGCTAAATAGAACTCCAGAACACACATTAGTGGTGTGTGTATAATGCACATGTCACTAATAATTGGGTTACCGGTGGTGTGCTCATATATGCACACTCCACTAGTTATTTGTGCATCATTAAATATAAATATATTTTATTCAAAAGTCCAAATCAAGTGATTTTTTTCTTCTAAAATTGTAAAATAAATAGGTATATCCAAGAGAATACATTTGGTTTTTTGTTGATTATATATGTATTTGTACAAAATAAAAAATCTATAATATGTAATAAATGTTCCACGCCGATCTCTAGCTATCTATATGGAGCAACGCCACTTGCACCATCCTCCACCGGCATTGCCTCACTGCTCTCACCCCTCACCGGCATTGCACCACAGCCTTCCCACCCTCTCTCTCGCTGGCATTGCCTTTTCCTCCCCTTCCTCTCAGAAAACAACATGCTAAAGGTACGCAACCAAGTTATCAAGGCAGAACTCAAGGAGTACCGTTGGACCGTGGACCGTATGGTATTTGAGCCGCATTTTGCACCCCCTCCCCGTCACTGAAGGTGAAGACGTCAGGTTGGGCGAGTTTTGAGCCACCCAAGATCGAATCATCAGTAGTGGTGTACCTCAAACAAAGGCTACTCCCAAGTTTCAAGAAGGAGTAGAATCGCCAGATCTGCAATCAAAAACACCTCCACATGCCATACGAACACTTCAAACCTTGTCCTAAGCATGCGCAGAATAAACCTTGGAGCACACCAGTGGGAACCTCAATACGAAGGTCGAAACCCACCGGCCTTGTGCTCCGTTGAGACAATTCACGGCCCTCGTCACACCGTCGAGAGCAAAATATAGAGTTTTTTTTTCCTGTCAAGCCTTGCACAAACCTTGGTAGTACTACTATAGTATTATTTTGGGTCATCAAAGACTGATGCTTTCATGTTCTCATGTTTTGAGTTTTCTCTAGGATTCATAATATCATGAAATATTAGTTTACAGGGTTTCTCTATTTCTATTTATGAATCCTGCCTTTTAAAAAGGCCCCAATGTCATAGGGTTTGTGCACCTGCATGGGATCAAATAGTACATTGTTTCGTGCCAAAAATTTCATATGGAAACATAATATGCAGAACTTCATAGTTCATGCTGCAAATCACACACTGACACAAGCATGCAAAAATAATCATATTGGAGTACTTGATAAATCACGTAGCCAGTTTGCCTTTTGCAAGATGCTCGACAAAACACTCCCTTTCAAGAGCGACGATTAGAAGCAGGCTGTATTGCATCCCACATGCAAAAACGGCCAATCAACCATTGACGACTACCGAAAAATAATGTGTGACAAGCTCATAATAGTCGGCTTTAAATCATGTGAAAAGAAGGCAAAGGGCAAGTTCCACGTTACATGCAAACAACAGCCTAATCACTACATCTTTTCCCCTGGTCAGCTTAATTAACATGCATTATCTTGCAACAATTTTAGCTTTATTCCGGCTACTGTTCGTACGAGGCAGTACGCGGAAAATAGTGCAAAACCGAGACAAAGTAGAGCAACCCCATGGGATGGATCCATGCACATGCGTGCTTACGAGACAATGGCCAGTGGGATCCTTAGTGGGGGCAATGCTCCTCTTTTGGCTGCTACCCTTGTCCTTATTACAATCTAAAACCCTCTATCTAAGTGGTATTTCTGCCGGTTTTGAATTACCTTTATGCGGTTGTCAACCAGAAAAACAAGTGTACGTTCTCCTTTTAGACAAGACGCGGTGGGTGGTTTGGCAAATGGCATATGTGATCAAAATAATTTTGCTCCAATTTTTCCAAAGAAGATTGAGCTTGCCAGTCCAATCATGCATCCAAGGGGTGATTGGCCAGGCTGGGTAGATCGTCGTATGTATATAGCCGAAGCCGAACAGCTTTTGAATTAAGTAATGGGCCAGGGGGCACCTGGTTTCCAGGGTCGGGCCGGTTGCGCGCGCACTCGTGTGCACGAACTCCTCCCCGACGACACCACAGCCTTTTTCCTCTCACCTAAACTCTTTTCAATTCTGCTCACAAGGACTAGACAAAATCCAATCAAAGGCACAGCTCGTGTAGGCATATGGGCAGGTCGAGCTCGCAACCATTTCTTTAATCCAAGGCACCCAACTGTCCTCGTCACCATGTCAAACTGGGATTTTTAATCTTCGTCCTCGCTTTGTGCAAGCTTTTTAAGTAGGGAGCTCGTAGTATATTAATTAGGACTTGCCGGAGAATCCCAGCCTTTTTTTCCCTCTTATTTTATGCTGGTTTAACCCTCTTCTGTAGATTTTCGATCTGCCTTTGGAGATTGAGATTTCCTCCTTGATATTTCTCGGCCCCGTAGCGTTCTTCAGCAAGGCGAAATTTTGCATGGATTTGAGATGGCGAGGGACTTGGCATTCCCAAGTTTACACTGTTTTGGTTACACCTGTTTGAGCGCTTAACAGTGCTTTGGATCGATCATACAGTAGTGTATTATTAAGCCTGACAGTGCATGCTCCCCGGATATTCAGGTACTGGCCAACTCCTGTCTGTGCTGCGGCGCTAGGCGCTAGGCCAGTGGCCACAAGACACACCATTAAACGCTCGACTCACTTTCCCATACAATTTGAAGGCGGCCGAAATTTTGGCCTCGAATTCTAGCCTCGGAAGGCAGAGTGAAATTGACCTCTGGTTAAGCGTGGCGTTGAACTGAACGTTAGAAACAGTGCCATAAAAGTAACCCGGCTACGGGTAGATAGGTAGGCCGTAGTGGCGAGCTACTCTCCTCCCACTACCTCCCTCATCAACACACGAGTCACACGGGACACGAACGCAACCGGTAATCTCACACTGCTCCACGCTAGTAGCTACTGTCACTGAGCTACACTGTTCGTACCGGTGGTATGTACGACTAATATAATACTCTCATACTACTAGAAAATTCAGAATACATCGTTCAACTCAACCAAGGCTCAGTCAACAATAACGGCATATGTTTAGAACGTAAAGAAAATCACGGTTGGGATTTGGGTGAGAGGGAAGTCTGCCATTTGTAGAGTCGGTCGAACACCACGGGATTGCTGATGTGGCATAGGTGTAGGGATATAAGTAGGGTAATGTTATTCATCGAACGTTCGTTATTTTTTTCAAGAGTACGCCAATGGCGTACCTTAGCTTAATAGAAGATGAAGAAATATTTACAAGAGATTACAAAGCGGCTCCCACTTCACATAAGTGTCCGCCCTCCCGATCTCCGATGGCCACATAAGGAACTACTCACGAAAATGTAACACTTCACTCCTACTGGCTAACTCCCACAGTTTGCGTTTCTGAGGATGCACTCCACAATACCTAGCTCATTCGTGATGCCATCCCTACCAAATACTCTACCGCTCCTTTGTTTCCATAAACACCAGGCAATGAGCATCACAAATGAATCAAAATCCTTCCGCATGGTCTTCGGCACTGCCTTCCTGGCTCTCATCCACCAAACTTGTAGAGGAGCATTGCCATCTGGTAGCAGGGCAAGATCAATCCCTGTCTTAGCGAAGCAAAGGTACCACACCTGCCTAGCGAACACGCAATGAGTCAAAATGTGGTCCACATTGTCTTCTTCTTGCTCGCAGAGAAAGCATGGCGATGTTGTTTCTTGCAGTCCATGTCGAGCTTTCCTATCCGATGTCCATAGCATGTACTGAAGTGCCAACCACATAAAGATTTGGCAACTGAGTGGTGCTTTGCTTTTCCATATGGCTGCCGCCGGCTGGAACTTGATACCTCCATCACACATCATCTTGTAAGCGGAGGAGGCTGTGTAAGTGCCTGACTCGTTCCAGGCCCAGTACGGCGCGTCCTCCGAACCCTTGTGGAGTTCGATGTGTTGGGGAACGTAGTAATTTCAAAAAAATTCCTACGGACACGCAAGATCATGGTGATGCATAGCAACGAGAGGGGAGAGTGTTGTCCACGTACCCTCGTATACCAAAAGCGGAAGCGTTAGCACAACACGGTTGATGTAGTCGTACGTCTTCACAATCCGACCGATCAAGTACCGAACGTACGGCACCTCCGAGTTCAGCACACGTTCAGCTCGATGACGTCCCTCGAACTCCGATCCAGCCGAGCTTTGAGGGAGAGTTCCGTAAGCACGACGGCGTGGTGACGATGATGATGTACTACCGACGCAGGGCTTTGCCTAAGCACCGCTACGATATTATCGAGGTGGATTATGGTGGAGGGGGGCACCGCACACGGCTAATAGATCTCAAGGATCAATTGTTGTGTCTAGAGGTGCCCCCCTGCCCCCGCATATAAAGGACCAAGGGGGAGGGCCGGCCGGCCAGGGGAGGGCGCGCCAGGGAGGAGTCCTACTCCCACCGGGAGTAGGACTCCCTCCTTTCCTTGTCCAAGTAGGAGAGGGGAAGGAAGGGGAGAGAGGAGGAAGGAAAAGGGGGGGGGGGGGCGCCGCCCCCCCTCCTTGTCCTATTCGGACTAGAGGGGGAGGGGCGCGCGGCCTGCCCTGGCCGCCCCTCCTCTGCTCCACTTTGGGCCCATGAGGCCCATTAACCCCCCGGGGGGTTCCGGTAACCCCCCGGTACTCTGGTATATGCCCGAAAGCACCCGAAACTATTTCGGTGTCTGAACATAGTCATCCAATATATCGATCTTTATGTCTCGACCATTTCGAGACTCCTCGTCATGTCCGTGATAAAATCCGGGACTCTGAACTACCTTTGGTACATCAAAACATATAAACTCATAATATAATCGTCATCTAACTTTAAGCGTGCGGACCCTACGGGTTCGAGAACTATGTAGACATGACCGTGACACGTCCCCGGTCAATAACCAATAGCGGAACCTGGATGCTCATATTGGCTCCTACATATTCTATGAAGATCTTTATTGGTCAAACCGCATAACAACATACGTTGTTCACTTTGTCATCGGTATGTTACTTGCCCGAGATTTGATCGTCGGTATCTCAATACCTAGTTCAATCTCGTTACCGGCAAGTCTCTTTACTCGTTTTGTAATTTATCATCCCACAACTAACTCATTAGCTACATTGCTTGCAAGGCTTATAGTGATGTACATTACCGAGAGGGCCCAGAGATACCTCTCCGACAATCGGAGTGACAAATCCTAATCTCGAAATACGCCAACTCAATATGTACCTTCGGAGACACCTGTAGAGCTCCTTTATAATCACCAAGTTACGTTGTGACGTTTGGTAGCACACAAAGTGTTCCTCCTGTAAACGGGAGTTGCATAATCTCATAGTTGTAGGAACATGTATAAGTCATGAAGAAAGCAATAGCAACATACTAACGGAATGGGTCAAGTCAATCACATCATTCTCCTAATGATGTGATCCCGTTAATCAAATGACAACTCATGTCTATGGTTAGGAAACACAACCATCTTTGATCAACGAGCTAGTCAAGTAGAGGCATACTAGTGACACTATGTTTGTCTATGTATTCACACATGTATTATGTTTCCTCTTAATACAATTCTAGCATGAATAATAAACATTTATCATGGTATAACGAAATAAATAATAACTTTATTATTGACTCTAGGGCATATTTCCTTCAGTCTCCCACTTGCACTAGAGTCAATAATCTAGATTCCACAGTAATGATTCTAACACCCATGGAGCCTTGGTGCTGATCATGTTTTGCTTGTGGAAGAGGCTTAGTCAACGGGTTTGCAACATTCAGATCCGTATGTATCTTGCAAATCTCTATGTCTCCCACCTGGACTTGGTCCCAGATGGAATTGAAGCGTCTCTTGATGTGCTTGGTTCTCTTGTGAAATCTGGATTCCTTTGCCAAGGCAATTGCACCAGTATTGTCACAAAAGATTTTCATTGGACCTGATGCACTAGTATGACACCTAGATCGGATATGAACTCCTTCATACCAGACTCCTTCATTTGCTGCTTCCGAAGCAGCTATGTACTCCGCTTCACATGTAGATCCCGCCACGACGCTTTGCTTAGAACTGCACCAACTGACAGCTCCACTGTTCAATATAAACACGTATCCGGTTTGCGATTTAGAATCGTCCGGATCAGTGTCAAAGCTTGCATCGACGTAACCATTTACGACTAGCTCTTTGTCACCTCCATAAACAAGAAACATATCCTTAGTGCTTTTCAGGTATTTCAGGATATTCTTGACCGCTGTTCAGTGATCCACTCCTGGATTACTTTGGTACCTCCCTGCTAAACTTATTGCTAAGCATACATCAGGTCTGGTACACGGCATTGCATACATGATAGAGCCTATGGCTGAAGCATAGAGAACATCTTTCATTTTCTCTCTATCTTCTGCTGTGGTCGGGCATTGAGTCTGACTCAACTTCACACCTTGTAATACAGGCAAGAACCCTTTCTTTGCTTGATCCATTTTGAACTTTTTCAAAACTTTATCAAGGTATGTGCTTTGTGAAAGTCCAATTAAGCGTCTTGATCTATCTCTATAGATCTTGATGCCCAATATATAAGCAGCTTCACCGAGGTCTTTCGTTGAAAAACTTTTATTCAAGTATCCTTTTATGCTATCCAGAAACTCTATATCATTTCCAATCAACAATATGCCGTCTACATATAATATCAGAAATGCTACAGAGCTCCCACTCACTTTCTTGTAAGTACAGGCTTCTCCAAAAGTCTGTATAAAACCATATGCTTTGATCACACTATCAAAAGCGTTTATTCTAACTCCGAGAGGCTTGCACCAGTCCATAAATGGATCGCTGGAGCTTGCACACTTTGTTAGCACCTTTTGGATCGACAAAACCTTCTGGTTGCATTATATACAACTCTTCTTCTAGAAATCCATTCAGGAATGCAGTTTTGACATCCATTTGCCATATTTCATAATCATAAAATGCAGCAATTGCTAACATGATTCGGACAGACTTAAGCATCGCTACGGGTGAGAAAGTCTCATCATAGTCAACCCCTTGAACTTGTCGAAAACCTCTCGCAACAACTTGAGCTTTGTAGACAGTAACATTACCATCAACGTCAGTCTTCTTCTTGAAGATCCATTTATTCTCGATGGCTTGCCGGGCAAGTCAACCAAAGTCCATACTTTATTCTCATACATGGATCCCATCTCAGATTTCATGGCCTCAAGCCATTTTGCGGAATCTGGTCTCATCATCGCTTCCTCATAGTTCGTAGGTTCGCCATGGTCAAGTACATGACCTCCAGAATACGATTACCGTACCACTCTGGTGCGGTTCTTACTCTGGTTGACCTACGAGGTTCGGTAGTAACTTGATCTGAAGTTTCATGATCAATATCATTAGCTTCCTCACTAATTGGTGTAGTCGTCACAGGAACCGGTTTCTGTGATGAACTATTTTCCAATAAGGGAGCAGGTACAGTTACCTCATCAAGTTCTACTTTCCTCCCACTCACTTCTTTCGAGAGAAACTCCTTCTCTAGAAAGGATCCAAATTTAGCAACAAAAGTCTTGCCTTCAGATCTGTGATAGAAGGTGTACCCAATAGTCTCCTTTGGGTATCCTATGAAGGCACATTTCTCCGATTTGGGTTCGAGCTTATCAGGTTGAAGTTTTTTCACATAAGCATCGCAGCCCCAAACTTTAAGAAACGACAACTTTGGTTTCTTGCCAAACCACAGTTCATAAGGCGTCGTCTCAACGGATTTTGATGGTGCCCTATTTAACGTGAATGCGGCCATCTCTAAAGCATAACCCCAAAAAGATAGCGGTAAATCAGTAAGAGACATCATAGATTGCACCATATCTAGTAAAGTACAATTACGATGTTCGGACACACCATTACGTTGTGGTGTTCCGGTTAGCGTGAGTTGCGAAACTATTCCGCATTGTTTCAAATGTAAACCAAACTCGTAACTCAAATATTCTCCTCCACGATCAGATCGTAGAAACTTTATTTTCTTGTTACGATGATTTTCCACTTCGCTCCGAAATTCTTTGAACTTTTCAAATGTTTCAGACTTATGTTTCATTAAGTAGATATACCCATATTTGCTCAAATCATCTATGAAGGTGAGAAAATAACGATACCTGCCGCGAGCCTCAATGTTCATTGGACCACATGCATCAGTATGTATGATTTCCAACAAATATGTTGCTCGCTCCATAGATCCGGAGAACGGCGTTTTAGTCATCTTGCCCATGAGGCATGGTTCGCAAGTACCAAGTGATTCATAATCAAGTGATTCCAGAAGTCCAATGTCGGTGTCAAAACCGGCGGATCTCGGGTAGGGGGTCCCGAACTGTGCGTCTAGGCGGATGGTAATAGGAGACAAGGGACACAGTGTTTTTACCCAGGTTCGGGCCCTCTCGATGGAGGTAAAACCCTACTCCTGCTTGATTGATATTGATGATATGGGTAGTGAGGGAGTCCTGGGCTAAGGGGTGTCCGGACAGCTGGACTATCAATATCCGCCGGACTCCCAGACTACGAAGATAGAAGATTGAAGACTCCGGCTCATGTCCGGATGGTACTTTCCTTGGCGTGGAAGGCAAGCTTGGCAATACGGATATGTAGATCTCCTACCATTGTAACCGACTCTGTGTAACCCTTGCCTCCTCCGGTGTCTATATAAACCGGAGGGCTTTAGTCCGTAGGACGAACATACATCTCAACAGTCATACCATAGGCTAGCTTCTAGGGTTTAGCCTCCTTGATCTCGTGGTAGATCTACTCTTGTACTACCCATATCATCAATATTAATCAAGCAGGACGTAGGGTTTTACCTCCATCGAGAGGGCCCGAACCTGGGTAAAAACATTGTGTCCCTCGTCTCTTGTTACCATCCGCCTAGACGCACAGTTCGGGGCCCCCTACCCGAGATCTGACGGTTTTGACACCGACATTGGTGCTTTCATTGAGAGTTCCTCTGTGTCGTCACCGATAGGCTTGATGGCATCTTCAACCAGCAACGCTGTCCAGGGTGAGACTTTTCTCCCCGGACAGATCTTCGTATTCGGCAGCTTTGCACTGCGGGCCAATTCACTTGGCCGTCTGGAGCAGATCGAAAGCTACGCCCCTGGCCGTCACGTCAGATTTGGAAGCTTAAACTTCACGGCCGATGACCGCGGAGACTTGATCTTCGACGGACTCGAGCCACAGCCAAGCGCGCCGCACTATGACGATGGGCACGATCTAGCTCTGCCGCCGGACAGTGCCTTGGTGGCCGCACTCGGATCCGCTTCGGCCATTAGCCCGGAGCCGATCGCCCAGATCGAGGGTCGGTGGATAGACGCCGCCCCGGGGGCTTCAACATCCATGGCGATGGAGCCGAACACTGACCTTGTCCCCTGCGAGACTCGTGATTCCGAGGCGCCGGACTCCTCGCCGGACTCCGAACCTCCCGCGCCCCTACCAATCGGTCCGGATTGGGCGCCGGTTATGGAATTCACCGCCGCGGACATATTCCAACACTCGCCTTTCGGCGATATCCTAAACTCATTAAAGCATCTCTCGTTATCGGGAGAGTCCTGGCCGGACTATGGCCAGGATGGTTGGAGTTCAGACGACGAAGAAATTCAGAGCCCACCCACCACCCACTTTGTAGCCACTGTTAGGGATTTAACCGACATGCTAGACTACGACTCCGAAGACATCGACGCTATGGACGACGATGCTGGAGACGAACAGGAACCAGCGCCTACAGGGCACTGGAAGGCCACCTCGTCATATGACATATACATGGTGGATACCCCAAAAGAAGGGGATGGCAAAGAAGCAGTGGAGGCAGACTCTTTAAAGAAGCAGCCCAAACGCCGGCGTCAGCGGCGCCGCTCTAAATCCCGCCACAGCAAGAATGGAGATTCCGGCACAGGAGACAATAACACTCCAGAGAGCGCCGAAGACAATCCCCTCCAGCAAGACTCAGCGCAGGAGGATGCAGAAGCAAGCCCCCACGAGAGGGCGGCAGATGAAGGGGTTGAGGATGATAACTATATGCCTCCCTCCGAAGACGAAGCAAGCCTCAACGATGACGAATTCGTCGTACCTGAGGATCCCTTCGAACAAGAGCGCTTCAAGCGCAGGCTTATCGCCACAGCAAACAGCCTAAAGAAAAAGCAGCAGCAGCTTCAAGCTGATCAGGACCTGCTGGCCGATCGATGGACCGAGGTCCTCGCGGCCGAAGAGTATAAACTCGAACGTCCCTCCAAAAGTTACCCAAGACGCAAGCTGCTCCCCCGATTAGAGGAGGAAGCATACATACCTTCATCACCAGCGCACGACATGGCTGACCGACCACCCCGTGGTCATGACAGAGAGGCATCCAGGCCCCCAGCCAAGACTGTACCCCGGCATCGCTCCAAAAGTACGAAGCCAAGAGGGAACGCGCCGGACTTGCGAGACATACTGGAGGATAAGGCAAAGCAATCCAGATCCATTTATGGATCACGTGGGCGCCCTACGACCCACGACGAATACCGTCGTGCCGGATACAATAACCCCGGCCGGGCCGAACACAGCAGACAGCGCTCTCTCGAGCTGCGTCGCGATATTGCTCAATACAGGGGCGCCGGACACCCATTATGCTTCACTGACGAAGTAATGGATCATCAGATCCCCGAAGGGTTTAAACCCGTAAACATCGAATCTTACGATGGCACAACAGACCCCGCAGTGTGGATCGAAGACTATCTTCTCCACATCCATATGGCCCGCGGTGACGATCTACACGCCATCAAATATCTCCCACTCAAGCTTAAAGGACCAGCTCGGCATTGGCTTAACAGCTTGCCCGCAGAGTCAATTGGGTGTTGGGAAGACCTGGAGGCCGCGTTCCTTGATAACTTCCAAGGCACATACGTGCGACCACTAGACGCCGATGACCTAAGCCACATTATACAGCAGCCAGACGAATCGGCCAGACAATTCTGGACACGGTTCGTGACGAAGAAAAACCAAATCGTCGACTGTCCGGATGCAGAGGCCCTCACAGCCTTCAAACATAACATCCGGGACGAATGTCTAGCCCGGCACCTGGGGCAGGAAAAGCCGAAATCCATGGCAGCCCTCACATCGTTAATGACCCGCTTTTGTGCGGGAGAGGACCGCTGGCTAGCTCGCAGCAACAATCTCCGTAAAAATTCTGGCAGTCCGGATACTGAGGACAACAACGGCAGGTCACGCCGAATCAAAAATAAGCGCCGCATTAACGACGACGATAAGGAGGATACGGCAGTCAATGCCGGATTCCGAGGCTCCAAACCCGGTCAGCGGAAGAAGCCATTTAAAAGAACCACTCCGGGTCCGTCCAATTTGGACCGAATACTCGACCGCTTATGCCAGATACGTGGCACCTCTGAAAAGCCAGCTAACCACACCAATAGAGATTGTTGGGTGTCCAAGCAGGCCGGCAAGTTAATTGCCGAAAACATTGACAAGGGGCTAAATAGCGACGACGAGGAAGAGACCCGGTCGCCGAACAATAAAGGACAGAAGGGTTTTCCCCCACAAGTGCGGACGGTGAATATGATATACGCGACCCATATACCCAAGAGGGAGAGGAAGCGCGCACTATGGGACGTCTACGCGATGGAGCCAGTCGCCCCAAAGTTCAACCCATGGTCCTCTTGCCCAATCACTTTCGATCGAAGAGACCATCCGACCAGCATACGCCATGGCGGATTCACCGCATTGGTTTTAGACCCAATCGTCGATGGGTTCCACCTCACGAGAGTCCTGATGGACGGCGGTAGCAGCCTGAACCTGCTTTATCAGGATACAGTGCACAAAATGGGCATAGACCCATCAAGGATTAAACCTACAAAGACAACCTTTAAAGGTGTCATCCCAGGAGTGGAAGCCAACTGTACAGGCTCAGTCACACTGGAAGTGGTCTTCGGATCCCCGGATAATTTCCGAAGCGAAGAGTTAATCTTCGATATAGTCCCGTTCCGCAGCGACTATCATGCTCTGCTCGGACGAACCGCGTTTGCAAAATTCAACGCGGTGCCGCATTACGCATACCTAAAGCTCAAGATGTTAGGCCCTCGTGGAGTCATTACGGTCAATGGAAATATGGAACGCTCCCTCCGAACGGAGGAACATACAGCGGCTCTCGCGGCAGAAGTACAGAGTAGCCTTCTAAGGCAATTCTCAAGTCCGGCAGCTAAAAAGCCGGATACATCAAAGCGCGCCCGGAGCAATTCCAACCGAGACCACCCGGCGCGATCAGAGCACGCGTAGCAATGCGGTCCCAACCCTCGCCCGCGCATAATCGCAAGAATAACACTCCGCGTACATCATTACGCTTTGGAGATACCATGGGCGCAGGGGAAGGGGCACGATCACAAGGGACCAAGAGTGCGGCTCGACCACGCCAGGGGCTCACACGAGCGCCCCCCTTGTTTTTATTTTTATCTTTTTTCTTTTATGTATACAGGACTCTGTTAACCAGAAGCCCTGTTCGATGGCGAACTTGCCGAACTCATGATGCAAACAGTCAGGGACTAAGGGAGGCCGCGGCGAATATTCAGGTGGTCTCAATTACGAGCATTAAATTCAATTACATACACCAAGTCTGCAGCTCATCCCTGGAGGGGGACATGTTTATTTAGTCCAAATCCCTTGCTTACCGCACTATTTGTATCAGTCCGCTCTACTAGCAGACTTTCTTTCATAAATAATGCAGCACCTTTTTATTGCAATTGCGTTATCTTTTATATATGTTCATTATATGACATCTTGCACCCGTATATTTTGGTACGGCCGAATACGCCAGGGGCTTCTGTTCCCCAGATTATGGTGTGATAAAGTCCGAACACTTTCACAAGTGCGGCACCCCGAACTTATAGCATTATATGAATCGGCTCCGAATCATGTCTTGGGTCAATAGTTGGGTTTGCCCGGCTCCCATGTTTTGGTGCCTTACGTTCTGTTCCGTCGGCTAAGGTAGCACTGGGAGAACCACTGCGATTGCACCCGGTTGAGCCGGGTTAACGCCTCAGTGGAGAAAGCTAAAACTGACTGGCATGATAAGGCGAGAGACTGGTCGCTGTTCGAGAGGTTCTTTCGGGTCCTTAAAGACTCATGCCGCTTCGAGCGAAGTTTCAGATGATGTCCGACGAAGGCGTGGATAGCGCCCCGGATTCGGTCTTCCGAATACCAGGGGCTTCGCCGAAATTTAAAATTATAGAATTCTATGGCTAAGTGAGAGTGTTCAAGCATTATAAGTCCGGTTGCCTTGTTCGTCGTGTTGAGCGCCTCCCTAGATGGACCCAAAAATGGGAACAAGAGCGCTCATGTTTATCACCGAACACCCCAGCACTAGTGGCTTGGGGGCTGAAGCCAACGACTTGCCATCTCTCAGATTTTACAAAACGGCCGCACAGAAGGTAATATTTTAAATTAAACAAGCGTTGCTCATGGCGCATATAAACGAAGTTTTTCGCGCACAGGATAAACACACAGCGAGTTCACTCAAAAATTACATTCCGGGAGCACTATCTGCAATATCGCAGGCTCCCTTCAGGACAACTTTATAGTACCGCTCCGGCGTGCGATGCTCCTTGCCTGGCGGCGGTGGGTCCGTGAGAAGCTTCTCCGCATCCAGTGTGCCCCATTGCACCTTTATGCGGGCAAGGGCCCGACGAGCGCCTTCAATACAGGCCGAGCGCTTGACTACATCCAGCCTTGGGCATGCATCCACCAGCCGCCGTACGAGGCCAAAGTAGCTTCCACGCATGGCCTGTCCAGGCCATAGCCGGACTATGAGGCCCTTCATGGCCTCCTCAGCTACCTTGTGGAGTTCGACCAGCTGCTTCAGCTGGTCGCTTGGGGGCACCGGATGGCCGGCCTCAGCGTACTGAGACCAGAAGACCTTCTCCATCGAGCTCCCCTCCTCGCCACGATAGAATGCGGCGGCATCAGACGCACTACGCGGCAGATCAAACGCCCCTGGGGAGCTCCGAATGCGGGTAAGTATCAGGTAATTCACATTAACATGCCTGCTTTGCATGAAAATGCCTTACTCGCCGCTATCTGCTTCATGTCCTCAACCTCCTGAAGGGCCCTATGGGCCTCGGCCTTGGCGGACTTGGCACTTTCGAGAGCCGAGGCAAGCTCGGACTCTCGAGTCTTGGAGTCACGCTCCAAACTCTCATGCTTTTCCATGAGAGCCTGGAGCTCTTGCCGAACTTCCGCCACCTGGGCCTCTTGCTTTTCTCGCTCAGCCCGTTCCGTGGCCGCATTGTGTTCGGCCGCGGACACGGCATCCTTCAGGGCTGCCACCTCGTTAGTGGCCCCTGCAATACACATATTATCCTTGTTAATTTTATTTGCAACCAAAATCCTTTTCTGCAAGGTACTTATTCAAAGTGGTGTTACTCACCTTCTTTTTCCTCGAGCTGCCTCTTGGCATGGCCGAGCTCTTGCTCGGACCGCTCGAGGTCCTTCTTCAGCACCTCGACCTCCGCCGTTAATGCGGCAGAGGTCAGCAGCGCAGCCTGCAAACCCATATTGACATATTTTTAGCAACCCTGCGTATATCTTGTTAGATCCTTAGTCCGGCTTTTCCTTCCGAACACCGAACTAAGCATCAGGGGCTACTGTCTATGCGGTATTACATTACATAATTTTAACTTCTTACCTCAAAGCCTGTTAGAAGGCTGCTGCAGGCTTCGGTCAGCCCGCTCTTGGCGAGCTGGACCTTCTCAATCACCGCACTCATGAGAGTGCGGTGTTCTTCCTCGATGGAAGCGCCTTTAAGCGCCTCCAACAGGTTATCCGGCGCCTCTGGTTGGACGGAGGCCGCCGGCGTCACGGTCCTGCCCTTCTTTCGAAGGGGCCGCTTGCCGGACTCTTGAACCACTGTGGGTTCCGATGTAGAGTCCGGCACAAAGTCCGCGAGGTCGCCTGACGGCGCCTCTGGAGCCTCCTCCTGATGGGTCCCCTCTTGGGATCCCACCTCGGCGTCCTCGTCGGCGCGTGGGGTAGAGGCGGTCGGAACGGAATTTACTTCCGACGAGGCCAACGACCCGCTCATCGAGTCGGGGAGATCATCCTTGGCCGGACTATGGACAGAATGCGGCGTTAGAAGGATACTACGTGACATGAAAGGTACGGCATATAAATGATCTGAATACTTACGATCCGGCCGGACGCCTGGCCCTTGGAGGCCACTCATCCTCACCGATGCTAATGTTGGCGAAACTGTCCGGGGGGATAGTTCTCCCCCTCTTGGACCCTTCGGCCGCCCCGATTGGGGAGGCCTTCCTCTTCTTCTCTCCCTCCTCCGGGAGAGAGTACTCCTCCTCCTCGTCTTCAGGGGAGGAGTCCTCGTCGTCGTCAGACGCCTGATTACGGGAACTCTTTCGAGTCCCCGTGGCCACCTTCTTGGCCTTCTTCTCCGGCACCACGTGCGGTGCCGGAACCAGCAGCCCTGCTAAGCGGGCATCCACTGGTTCTTCTGGCATGGGAGCCGGGCTGATGAGCAGCTTGGCCTTCTCCATCCATTCCTGTCAAAGGAAGAGGCAGATTAAAACCTCACTAGAGTCAATCTAATTACCACAAGTGTCCCGTAATGGGGTTGAATCACTTACCTCGTCAGTCGGAGACTGCGAACTGAATCCGCGGTCTTCGGTCACGGATGCGGGGGCTTCGGCGCCCTTGAACAGCACCCTCCAGGCGCCTTCGTGTGTTGTATCGAAGAGCCCGTTTAGTGTCTGGTGCTGTTCCGGATTGAACTCCCACAAATTGAATGCCCGTTCTTGGCATGGGAGAATCCGCCGGAGGAGCATGACTTGGACCACGTCGACGAGCCGGAGCCTATTGCTCACCATCTTCTTGATGCAGGCTCGGAGTCCCGTCACCTCCACCGGATTGCCCCACTGCAAGCCCTTCTCTTTCCAGGAGGTGAGCTGCGTGGGGATTCTAGATCTAAACTCGGGGGCCGCCGCCCATGTGGGCTTGCGCGGCTCGGTGATGTAGAACCACCCCGATTGCCACCCCTTGACGGAATCCACGAAGGTCCCTTCTAGCCAAGGGACGTTGGGCAATTTGCCCAACATGGCGCCTCCGCATTCCGCTTGCGTCCCCTTCACAACCTTCGGCTTGACGTTGAAGGTCTTGAGCCACTGGCCGAAGTGGGGCTGGATGCAGAGAAAGGCCTCGCACACGATGATAAACGCCGAGATGTTGAGGATGAAGTTCGGCTCCAGATCATGGAAATCCAGGCCGTAGTAAAACATGAGCCCCCGGACAAATGGATGGAGCGGAAAACCCAGTCCGCGGAGGAAGTGGGGGAGGAAGACGACCCTCTCATGAGGCCCGGGGGTAGGGATGAGCTGCCCCTCGTCGGGCAGCCGATGCGCAATATCGCTGGAAAGGTATCCGGCGTCGCGCAGCTTGGTGATGTCCTCCTCCTTAGCGGTGGAGGCCAACCATTTACCTCCCGCTCCGGACATATTCGGAGAAGGTCGAGGCGAGATGCGCGAGCTTGGGCGTTGGAGCTTGAGTTCGCAGGGATGGATGAGCAAAGGAGGAAGAAGGCGTAGGTGAGAAGGTAAATCCTTATCCCTTATATATAGGCGGACAAAACTATGCGTCCCCCACCGGCCTGGTAAAACTCGCTTATCTCCCAAGCGCCACCATCAATGGCGCGGTTGGGTTACCCACGCACGTATTGATGAGAATCCCAGAATAAGGGGAACACGATCTCTGCTTCAACAGGACGTGCCAAGGAAATCGCTTCGCTAAACGTGCTGAGGTGGTATAGTAATTCAAACAAAGGTTTGGTTGCGGTGTGATGACACGCCGCGTATTACGTCTGCAGATTGAACTAAGTGTACATTTTATTCTCTCTACGGTGGAATGTGGAATTTATTTTTGCAGAGCCGGACACTATCCTGGTGTTCATTATCTTCTCTGGATTATTCAAGGGAGGAACCCGCCTTGCAATGCCGAACATTATGCACGCCGGACTTATCGCCATTGAAGACTGGTTCAGGGGCTACTGAGGGAGTCCTGGACTAGGGGGTGTCTGAACAGCCGGACTATCAATATCCGCCGGACTCCGAGACTACGAAGATAGAAGATTGAAGACTCCGGCTCGTGTCCGCATGGTACTTTCCTTGGCGTGGAAGGCAAGCTTGGCAATACGGATATGTAGATCTCCTACCATTGTAACCGACTCTGTGTAACCCTAGCCTCCTCCGGTGTCTATATAAACCGGAGGGCTTTAGTCCGTAGGACGAACATACATCTCAACAATCATACCATAGGCTAGCTTCTAGGGTTTAGCCTCCTTGATCTCGTGGTAGATCTACTCTTGTACTACCCATATCATCAATATTAATCAAGCAGGACGTAGGGTTTTACCTCCATCGAGAGGGCCCGAACCTGGGTAAAAACATTGTGTCCCTCGTCTCTTGTTACCATCCGCCTAGACGCACAGTTCGGGACCCCCTACCCGAGATCTGACGGTTTTGACACCGACAGGTAGTACAAGAGTGGATCTACCACGAGATCAAGGAGGCTAAACCCTAGAAGCTAGCCTATGGTATGATTGTTGTAATGGTTGTTGTGTCCTACGGACTAAAGCCCTCCGGTTTATATAGACACCGGAGAGGGCTAGGGTTACACAGAGTCGGTTACAATGGTAGGAGATCTACATATCCGTATCGCCAAGCTTGCCTTCCACGCCAAGGAAAGTCCCATCCGGACACGGGACGGAGTCTTCAATCTTTTATCTTCGTAGTCTTGGAGTCCGGCGGACGATGACAGTCCGGCTGTCCGGACACCCCCTAGTCCAGGACTCCCTCAGTAGCCCCTGAACCTGGCTTCAATGACGATGATAGTCCGGCGCGCATAATGTTCGGCGTTGCAAGGCGGGTTCCTCCTCCGAATAATCCATAGAAGATTGTGAACACCAGGATAGTGTCCGGCTCTGCAAAATAAATTCCACATTCCACCGTAGAGAGAATATTATGTACACAAGTTCAATCTGCTGACGTATCTTGTAGCGTGACGTCACGCCACTACCAAGCCTTTACTTGAATCGTTTTTTATTATACCACCTCAGCACGTTTAGCGAAGCGGTTTCCTTGGCACGTCTTGTCGAAGCAGAGATCGTGTTCCCCTTATCCCGGGATTCTCATCAATACGGACGTGGATAACCCAACCGCGCCATTGATGGTGGCGCTTGGGAGATAAGCGAGTTTTACTAGGCCGGTGGGGACGCATAGTCTTCATCCGCCTATATATAAGGGGATAAGGATCCACCTTTTCACCTACGCCTTCTTCCTCCTTTGCTTATCCATCTCCGCGCACTCTCGAGCTCCAGCGCCCAAGTCCGTGTGTCTCGCCTCGACCTTCTCCGACCATGTCTGGAGCGGGAGGCAAATGGCTGGCCTCCACCGTTAAGGAGGAGCACATCGAAAAGCTGCGCGGCGCCGGATACCTCTCCAGCGACATCGCGCACCGGCTGCCCGACAAGGGGCAGCTCATCCCCACCCCCAGGCCCCATTAGAGGATCGTTTTCCTTCCCCACTTCCTCCGCGGACTGGGCTTTGCACTTCACCCTTTTGTCCGGGGGCTCATGTTCTACTACGCCTAGATTTCCATGATCTGGCGCCGAACTTCATCCTCAACATCTCGGCGTTTATCGTCGTGTGCGAGGCCTTCCTCTGCATCCAGCCCCACTTCAGCTTGTGGCTCAAGACCTTCAATGTCAAGCCGAAGGTAGTGAAGGGCACTCAAGCGGAGTGCGGAGGCGCTATGTTGGGCAAGATGCCCAACATCCTCTGGTTCGAAGGGGCCTTTGTGGAGTCCGTCAAGGGGTGGCAATCGGGGTGGTTCTATATCACCGAGCCGCACGACCCTACGTGGGCGGCGGCCCCCGAGTTCAGATCTGGTATCCCCTCGCAGCTCACCTCCTGGAAAGAGAAGGGCTTGCTATGGGGTAGTTCGAAGGAGCTGACAGGACTCCAAGCCTGTATCCAGAAGCTGGTGAGCAAGAAGCTCAGGCTGGTCAACGTGGTCCAAGTCATGCTCATCCGCCGGATTCTCCCCTGCCAACAACAGGCATTTAAATTGTGGGAGTTCAATCCGGCACCGCACCAGGCATTGAACGGGCTCTTCGACACGACGTACGAAGGCGCCTGAAGAGTGCTGTTCAAGGGCGCCGAAGCTCCCGCATCCGCTACTGAAGATCGCGAATTTCGCTCGCAGCGACCAGCTGACGAGGTAAGTGATTCTACCCCTTTACGGGACACTTGTTTTCAATAGTTTGACCCTATGTGGGTTTCAATCTAACTTTTCCTTTGATAGGACTTGATGAAGAAGGCCAAGCAGATCATCTGCCCGGCTCCCATGCCAGAAAACCCAGTAGACGCCCGTCTAGCGGGGCTGCTGGTTCCGGCACCGCATGTGGTGCCGGAGAAGAAGGCCAAGAAGGAGGCCACGGGTACTCGAAAGAGTTCCTGTTTTCAGGTGTCCGACGACTCCGAGGCAGACTCCTCCCCTGAAGACGAGGAGGAGAAAGAGGACTCTCTCCCAGAGGAGGGAGAGAGAAAGAGGAAGGTCTCCCCAATGGGGGAGGCCGAAGGGTCCAAGAGGGGAAGAACTATTCCCCCGGACAGCTCCGCCAACACCAACGTTGGCGATGAAGAGTGGCCCTCAAGGGCCAGGCCTCCGGCGAGATCGTAAGTATCTGGATTCCTGAATGATTCATAATTTCTTATGTGTCGCATAGTGTCCTTCTAATGCCGCATACTGACTGCAGTCCGGCCGACGATGATCTCCCCGCTTCGTCGAGCGGGTCGTTGGCTCCGTCGGATGTCGATTCCATCCCGACTGCCTCCACCCCTCGCGCCACTGAGGACGCCGAGGTGGGATCCCAGGAAGGGACCCATCAGGAGGAGGCTCCGGAGGCACCGCAAGGCAGCCTCCCGGACTTTGCGCCAGACTCCACGCCAGAACCCACAGTGGTTCCGGAGTCCGGCAGGCGGCCCCTTCGCAAGAAGGGCAAGACCATGACGCCTGTGGCCCCCGTCCAACCGGAGGCGCCGGACAACTTGTTGGAGGCGCTCAAAGGCGCTTCCATCGAGGAAGAACACCGCACTATTATGAGTGCGGTCAGAAGGTTCAGCTCGCCAAGAGCGGGCTGACCAAAGCCTGCAGCAGCCTTCTAACAGGCTTTGAGGTAAGAAGTTAAAATTATGTAATGTAATACCGCATAGACAGTAGCCCCTGATGCTCGGTTCGGTGTTCAGGAAAAAGACGGACTGAGGATCTAAAAAGAAATATGCAGGGTTGCTAAAAATTATGTCAATATGGGTTTGCAGGCTGCGCTGCTGACCTCTGCCGCACTGACTGCGGAGGTCAGTTCATTGAAGCAAGATCTCGAGCGGTCCGAGCAAGAGCTCGGCAGTGCCAAGAAGCAGCTCGAGCACAAAGAAGGTGAGTAACACCACTTTTAATATTTACCTTACAGAAAAGGATTTCGGTTGCAATAACAAGGATAACGTGGGTACTGCAGGGGCCACGAACGAGGTGGCGGCCCTGAAGGAGGCCGTATCCACGGCCGAATGCAATGCGGCCGCGGAACGAGCGGAGCGAGAGAAGCAGGAGGCGCGGGTGGCGGAAGTGCGGCAAGAGCTCCAGGCTCTCATGGAAAAGCATGAGGGTTTGGAGCGCGACTCAAAGACTCGAGAGTCCGAGTTTGCCTCGGCTCTCGAAAGTGCCAAAGCCGCCAAGGCCGAGGCCCCATAAGGCCCTTCAGGAGGTTGAGGCGGTGAAGAAAATAGCGGCGGGTAAGGCATTTTTCATGCAAAGAAAGCATGTTAATGTAAACTACCTGACACTTACCCGAATTCGGAGCTCTCCAGGGGCGTTTGCAGATCTGCCTCGCAGTGTGTTCGATGCCGCCGCATTCTACCGAGCCGAGGAGGGGAGCTCAATGGAGAAGGTCTTCTGGTCTCAGTACGCTGAGACCGGCCATTCGGTGCCCCCTAGCGACCAGCTGAAGCAGTTAGTCGAGCTCCACAAGGTAGCCGAGCAGGCCATGAAGGGCCTCATAGTCTGGCTGTGGCCTGAAGGGGCCATGCCTGGGAGCTACTTCGGCCTCGTGCGGCGGCTGGTGGATGCGTGCCCCTGGGTGGAGGTCATCAAGTGTTCCGCCTGTATTGAAGGTGCTCGTTAGGCCCTTGCCCGCGCAAAGGTGCATTGGGGCAGGCTGGATGCGGAGAGGCTTATCACTGACGCGCCGCCATCGGGCAAGGAGTATCGTATGCCCGAGATGTACTATAAGACTGTCCTGAAGGGTGCCCGCAAGATTGTGGATGAGTGCCCCAGAGATGTAATTATTGAGTAGACTCGCTATGTATTATCCTATGCGCTGAAAACTTTGTTCATATGCGCTAAGCAACGCTTGTTCGATTTAAAATATTACCTTCTGTGCGGCCGTTTATAAAATCTGAGAGATGGCAAGTCGTCGGCTTCAGCCCCCAAGCCACGAGTGCTGTGGTGTTCGGGATAATCTTGAGCACTCTTGTTGCCATTTTTGGGTCCATCTAGGGAGGCGCTTAACACAACGAACAAGGCAACCGGACTTATAATGCTTGAACACTCTCACTTAGCCATAGAATTCTATAATTTTAAATTTCGGCGAAGCCCCTAGTATTCGGAAGACCGAGTTTGGGGCGCTATCCACGCCTTGGTCGAACATTATCCAGTTCTTCGCTTGAAGCGGCATAAGTCTTTAAGGACTCGAAAAGACCTCTCGAACAGCGACCAGTCTCTCGCCTTATCATGACGGTCAGTTTTAGCGTTCTCCACTGAGGCGCTCGCCGAGCTCAACCGGGGCACAATCGCAGTGGTTCTCCCAGTGCCACCTTAGCCGACAGAACAGAATGTAAGGTACCAAAACGTGGGAGCCGGGCAAACCCAACTATTGACGCAAGACATGATTCGGAGCCGATTCATATAATGCTATAAGTTCGGGGTGCCGCACTTGTGAAAGTGTTCGGACTTATCACACCATAATGCGGGGAACATAAGCCCCTAGTGTATTCAGCCGTACCAAAATATACGGGTGCAAGATGTCATTAGTGAACATATATGTAAAGTAATGCAATTACAGGCAAAAAGTGCTACATTATTTATTCAAGGAATTCTGCTATGAGTGCGGAATGATACAAATAGTGCGGTAAGCAAGGGATTGGACTAATTAAGCATGTCCCCCTCCAGGGTTGGGCTGCGGACTGGTGTATATAATTAAATTTAATGCTCGTAATGGAGACCACCTGAGTGTTCGTCGCAGCCTTTTTCCCTCCCTGGCTATTGCATCGTGAGTTCGGCGGGTTCGCCGCCGGACAGGGCCTCTGGTGAACGGGGTCCTGTGTATACAAAGAAGGAAAATAAAAAATAAAAAAGAGTGACGCTCTTGTGAGCCCCTGGTGTGGTCGAGCCGCACTCTGGGTCTGTTGTGGTCGTGCCCCTCCCCCTAGGCCCATGGTATCTCCAGAGCGTAATGATGTACGTGGAGGGTTGGTCTTGCAATCATGCGAGGGCTGGGGTTGGGGCCGCATTGCTACGCGTGCTCGGAATGTGCCAGGTGGTCTTGGTTGATGTGGCTCCGGGCGCGTTTGGCCGTGTCCGGCCGTTTAACGGCCGGTTTCGAAAATTGCCTTAGAAGGCTGCTCTGTACTTCTGCCGTGAGAGCCGCTGTATGTTCCTCCGTTCGGAGGGAGCATTCAGTATTTCCGTTGACCGTGATGACTCCACGAGGGCCTAGCATCTTGAGCTTGAGTTATGCGTAATTCGGCACCGCGTTGAACTTTGCAAACGCGGTTCGTCCGAGCAGAGCGTGATAGCCGCTGCGGAACGGGACTATGTCGAAGATTAACTCCTCGCTCCGGAAATTATCCGGGGATCCGAAGACCACTTCCAGTGTGACTGAGCCTGTACAATTGGCCTCCACACCTGGTATGACGCCTTTGAAGGTTGTCTTTGGAGGTTTAATCCTTGAGGGGTCTATGCCCATCTTGCGCACTGTATCCTGATAAAGCAGGTTCAGGCTACTGCCGCCGTCCATCAGGACTCTTGTGAGGTGAAATCCATCGACGATTGGGTCTAAAACCAATGCGGCGAATCCGCCATGGCGGATACTGGTCGGATGGTCTATTCGATCGAAAGTGATCGGGCAAGAGGACCATGGATTGAACTTAGGGGCGACTGGCTCCATCGCATATACGTCCCTTAGTGCACGCTTCCGCTCCCTCTTGGGTATGTGGGTTGCGTCATGTTTACCGTCCGCACTTGTGGGGGGAAACCCTTCTTTCCTCTACTGTTCGGCGGCCGGGTCTCTTCCTCGTCGTTGCTGTGCAGCCCCTTGTCATTGTTTTCGGCAATTAACTTGCCAGCCTGCTTAAATACCCAACAATCTCTGTTGGTGTGGTTAGCTGGTTTTTCGGGGGTGCCATGTATCTGGCATGAGCGGTCGAGTATTCGGTCCAAATTGGACGGACCCGGAGTGGTTCTTTTGAATGGCTTCTTCCGCTAACCGGGTTTAGAGCCTCGGAATCCGGCGTTGACTGCCGTATCCTCCTTGTCGTCGCCGTTAACGCGGCGTTTATTTTTGCTTCGACGCGACCTGCCATTGTGGTCCTTAGTATCCGGACTACCAGCATTTTTGTTGAGGTTGTTGCTGCGAGCTAGCCAGCTATCCTCTCCCGCACAGAAGCGGGTCATTAATGATGTGAGGGCTGCCATGGATTTCGGCTTTTCCTGTCCTAGGTGCCGGGCTAGCCACTCGTCGCGGATGTTATGTTTGAAGGTTGCGAGGGCCTCTGCATCCGGATAGTCGACGATTTGATTTTTCTTTGGTAAGAACCATATCCAGAATTGCCTGGCCGATTCGTCTGGCTGCTGGATTATGTGGCTTAGGTCATCGGCGTCTGGTGGTCGCACATATGTGCCCTGGAAGTTGTCAAGGAATGCGGCTTCCAGGTCCTCCCAACACCCAATTGACTCTGCGGGCAGGTTGTTAAGCCAATGCCGAGCTGGTCCTTTAAGCTTGAGCGGGAGGTATTTGATGGCGTGGAGATCGTCGCCGCAGGCCATATGGATGTGAAGGAGATAATCTTCGATCCAAACCGCGGGGTCTGTCGTGCCATCGTAGGATTCAATGTTTACGGGTTTAAACCCTTCAGGGATTTGATGATCCATTACTTCAGCAGTGAAGGATAGCGGGTGTGCGGCGCCTCTGTATTGAGCAATATCACGACGTAGCTCAAGGGAGCATTGTCTTCTGTGTTCGGCCCAGCCGGAGTTGTTGTATCCGGCTCGACGGTATTCGTCGTGGGTCGTGGGGCGCCCACATGATCCATAGATAGATCTGGATTGTCTTGGCTTATCCTCCAATATATCCCGCAAGTCCGGCGCGTTCCCCCGTGGCTTCGTACTTTTCGAGTGATGCCGGGGTACGGTCTTGATGGAAGGCCTGGATGCCTCTCTATCGCAACCACGGGGTGGTCGGTCGGCCGTATTGTGCGCTGGTGATGAAGGTATGTATGCTTCCTCCTCTAATCGGGGGAGCAACTTGCGTTTTGGGCAGCTCTTGGAGGGGCGTTCGAGTTCGTACTCTTCGGCCGCGAGGACCTCGGTCCATCGGTCGGCCAGCAGGTCTTGATCAGCTTGAAGCTGCTGCTGCTTTTTCTTTAGGCTATTTGCTGTGGCCATTAGCATGCGTTTGAAACGCTCTTGTTCGACGGGATCCTCAGGCACGACGAATTCGTCGTCATCGAGGCTTGCCTCGTCTCCGAAGGGAGGTATGTAATTATCATCCTCGACCTCTTCGTCTGCCGCTCTCTCGTGAGGGCTTGCTTCTGCATCCTCCTGCGCTGAATCTTGCAGGAGGGGATTGCCTTCGGCACTTTCTGGGGTGTTGTTATCTCCTGTGCCGGAATCTCCATTCTTGCTATGGCGGGATTTAGAGCGGCGCCGCTGACGTCGGCGCTTGGGCTATTTCTTTAAGGAATCTGCCTCCGCTGCTTCTTCGCCGTCCCCATCTTTTGGGGTGTCCACCATGTATATGTCATATGACGAGGTGGTCTTCCAGTGCCCTGTAGGCGCTGGTTCTTGTTCGTCTCTGGCATCGTCATCCATACCGTCGATGTCTTCGGAGTCATAGTCTAGCATGTCGGTTAGATCATCGACAGTGGCTACAAAGTGGGAGGTGGGTGGGCTTTGAATTTCTTCGTCGTCCGCATCCCAACCATCCTGGCCGTAATCCGGCCAGGGCTCTCCGGATAGCGAGAGATGCTTTAGCGAATTTAAGATGTCGCCAAAGGGTGGGTGCTGAAAGATGTCCGTGGCGGTGAACTCCATGATCGGCGCCCAATCGGATTCGATTGGCAGGGGCGCAGGAGGTTCGGAGTCCGGCAGGGAGTCCGGCACCTCGGTGTCACGAGCTTTATAATGGACAAGGCCAGTGTCCGGCTCCATCGCCGTGGAAGTCGCAGCTCCCGAGGAGGTGTCCAGCCATCCGTCCTCGATCTGCGCGATCGGCTCCGGACTATGGGTCGGAGCGGATTCGTGTGCGGCCTCCAAGGCGCTGTCGGGCGGCAGAGTTAGATCATGCCCATCGTGACAGTGCGGCACGCACGGCTGTGGCTCGGATCCATCGAAGATCAAGTCTCCGCGGATATCTGCCATGAAGTTTAGGCTTCCAAATCTGACCTGACGGCCATGGGCGTAGCTTTCGATCTGCTCCAGATGGCCAAGTGAATTGGCCCGCAGTGCGAAGCCGCCGAATACGAAGATCTGTCCGGGGAGAAAAGTCTCACCCTGGACGGCGTTGTTGTTGATTGAAGAAGCCATCAAGCCTATCGGTGACGACACGGAGGAACTCTCAATGAAAGCACCAATGTCGGTGTCAAAACCGGCGGATCTCGGGTAGGGGGTCTCGAACTGTGCATCTAGGCGGATGGTAACAGGAGACAAGGGACACGGTGTTTTTACCCAGGTTCGGGCCCTCTCGATGGAGGTAAAACCCTACTCCTGCTTGATTGATATTGATGATATGGGTAGTACAAGAGTGGATCTACCACGAGATCAAGGAGGCTAAACCCTAGAAGCTAGCCTATGGTATGATTGTTGTAATGGTTGTTGTGTCCTACGGACTAAAGCCCTCCGGTTTATATAGACACCGGAGAGGGCTAGGGTTACACAGAGTCGGTTACAATGGTAGGAGATCTACATATCCGTATCGCCAAGCTTGCCTTCCACGCCAAGGAAAGTCCCATCCGGACATGGGACAGAGTCTTCAATCTTGTATCTTCGTAGTCTTGGAGTCCGGCGGACGATGATAGTCCGGCTGTCCGGACACCCCCTAGTCCAGGACTCCCTCATCCATCAATATGGAGTTTCTTCATGCGTTTTACACCAATATGACCCAAACGGCAGTGCCACAAATAAGTTGCACTATCATTATCAACTCTGCATCTTTTGGCTTCAACATTATGAATATGTGTATCACTACTATCGAGATTCAATAAAAATATACCAGTCTTCAAGGGTGCATGACAATAAAAGATATTACTCATATAAATAGAACAACCATTATTCTCTGATTTAAATGAATAGCGTCTCGCATCAAACAAGATCCAAATATAAAGTTCATGCTTAACGCTGGCACCAAATAACAATTATTCAGGTCTAAAACTAATCCCAAAGGTAGATGTAGAGGTAGCGTGCCGACCGCGATCACATTAACTTTGGAACCATTTCCCACGCACATCGTCACCTCGTCCTTAGCCAATCTTCGCTTAATCTGTAGTTCCTGTTTTGAGTTGCAAATATTAGCAACAGAACCAGTATTAAATACCCAGGTGCTACTGCGAGCATTAGTAAGGTACACATCAATAACATGTATATCACATATACCTTTCTTCACCTTGCCATCCTTCTTATCCGCCAAATACTTGGGGCAGTTCAGCTTCCAGTGACCAGTCTGCTTGCAGTAGAAGCACTCAGTTTCAGACTTAGGTTCAGACTTGTCTTTCTTCTCTTGAGCAGCAACTTATTTGTCGTTGTTCATGAAGTTCCCCGTCTTATTCCCTTTACCCTTTTTCTTGAAACTGGTGGTCTTGTTGACCATCAACACTTGATGCTCCTTTTTGATTTCTTCCTCTGCAGCTTTTAGCGTTGCGAAGAGCTCAGGAATAGTCTTGTTCATCCCTTGCATATTATAGTTCATCACGAAGCTCTTGTAGCTTGGTGGCAGTGATTGAAGAATTCTGTCAATGACACTATCATCACGAAGATTAACTCCCAGTTGAATCAAGTTATTATTATACCCAGACATTTTGAGTATATGTTCACTGACAGAACTATTCTCTTCTATCTTGCAGCTATAGAACTTATTGGAGACTTCATATCTCTCAATCCGGGCATTTGCTTGAAATATTAACTTCAACTCCTGGAACATCTCATATGCTCCATGACGTTCAAAACGTCGTTGAAGTCTCGGTTCTAAGCCGTAAAGCATGGCACACTGAACTATCGAGCAGTCATCAATTTTGCTCTGCCAGACGTTCTTAACGTCGTCAGTTGCATCTGCAGCAGGCTTGGCACCCAGCGATGCTTCCAGGACGTAATTGTTCTGTGCAGCAATGAGGATAATCCTCAAGTTACGGACCCAGTCCGTGTAATTGCTACCATCATCTTTCAACTTAGCTTTCTCAAGGAATGCATTAAAATTCAACGAAACAACAGCACAAGCCATCTATCTACAACAAACATAGACAAGCAAAATACTATTAGGTACTTAGTTCATGATAAATTTAAGTTCAATTAATCATATTACTTAAGAACTCCCACTTAGATAGACATCCCTCTAATCATCTAAGTGATCACGTGATCCAAATCAACTAAACCATGTCCGATCATCACGTGAGATGGAGTAGTTTTCAATGGTGAACATCACTATGTTGATCATATCTACCATATGATTCACGCTCGACCTTTCGGTCTCAGTGTTCCGAGGCCATATCTGTATATGCTAGGGTCGTCAAGTTTAACCTGAGCATTCCGCGTGTGCAACTGTTTTACACCCGTTGTATTTGAACGTAGAGCCTATCACACCCGATCATCACGTGGTGTCTCAGTACGAAGAACTTACGCAACGGTGCATACTCAAGGAGAACACTTATACCTTGAAATTTAGTGAGAGATCATCTTATAATGCTACCATCAATCAAAGCAAAATAAGATGCATAAAGGATAAACATCACATGCAATCAATATAAGTGATATGATATGGCCATTATCATCTTGTGCTTGTGATCTCCATCTCTGAAGCACTATCATGATCACTATCGTCACCAGCGCGACACCTTGATCTCCATCGTAGCATCGTTGTAGTTTCGCCACCTATTGCTTCTACGACTATCGCTACTGCTTTGTGATAAAGTAAAGCAATTATAGGGCGATTCAATTGCATACAATAAAGCGACAACCATACGGCTCCTGCCAGTTGCCGATAACTCGGTTACAAAACATGATCATCTCATACAATAAAATATAGCATAACGTTTTGACCATATCACATCACAACATGCCCTGCAAAAACAAGTTAGAAGTCCTCTACTTTGTTGTTGCAAGTTTTACGTGGCTGCTACGGGCTGAGCAAGAAGCCGTTCTTACCTACGCATCAAAACCACAATGATAGTTCATCAAGTAAGTGATGTTTTAACCTTCTCAAGGACCGGGCGTAGCCACACTCGGTTCAACTAAAGTTGGAGAAACTGACACCCGCCAGCCACCTATGTGCAAAGCACGTCGGTAGAACCAGTCTCTCGTAAGCGTATGCTTAATGTCGGTCCGGGCCGCTTCATCCAACAATAACACCGAACCAAAGTATGACATGCTAGTAAGCAGTATGACTTGTATCACCCACAACTCACTTGTGTTCTACTCGTTCATATAACATCTACGCATTAAACTAGGCTCTGATACCACTGTTGGGGAACGTAGTAATTTCAAAAAAAATCCTACGCACAGGCAAGGTCATGGTGATGCATAGCAGCAAGAGGGGAACATAGTAATTTCAAAAAAATTCCTACGCACACGAAAGCGGAAGCGTTATCACAACGCGGTTGATGTAGTCGTACATCTTCACCATCCGACCGATCAAGTACCGAACGTACAGCACCTCCGAGTTCAGCACACGTTCAGCTCGATGACGTCCCTCGAACTCCGATCCAGCTGATCTTTGAGGGAAAGTTCTGTCAGCACGACGGCGTGGTGACGATGATGTAGTTCTACCGATGCAGGGCTTCGCCTAAGCACCGCTACAATATTATCGAGGTGGATTATGGTGGAGGGGGGCACCGCACACGCCTAATAGATCTCAAGGATCAATTGTTGTGTCTAGAGGTGCCCCCTCCCCTCGTATATAAAGGACCAAGGGGGAGGGGCGGCCGGCCAGGGGAGGGCGCGCCAAGGAGGAGTCCTACTCCCACCGGGAGTAGGACTCCCTCCTTTCCTTGTCCAAGTAGGAGAGGGGAAGGAAGGGGAGAGAGGAGGAAGGAAAAGGAGGGGCGCCGCCCCCCCTTGTCCTATTCGGACTAGAGGGGAAGGGGGCGCGCGACCTACCCTGGCCACCCCTACTCTGCTCCACTTTGGGCCCATGAGGCCCTTTAACCCCCCGGGGGGTTCCGGTAACCCCCTAGTACTCCAGTATATGCCCGAAACCACCCGAAACTATTCCGGTGTCCGAACATAGTCATCCATTATATCGATCTTTACATCTCGACCATTTCGAGACTCCTCGTCATGTCTGTGATCAAATCCGAGACTCTGAACTACCTTCGGTACATCAAAACATATAAACTCATAATATAACCGTCATCTAACTTTAAGCGTGCGGACCCTACGGGTTTGAGAACTATGTAGACATGACCGAGACACGTCCCCGATCAATAACCAATAGTAGAACCTGGATGCTCATATTGGCTCCTACATATTCTACAAAGATCTTTATCGGTCAAACCGCATAACAACATACGTTGTTCCCTTTGTCATCGGTATGCTACTTGCCAAAGCCTTATGAACTGCGCCAAGTCCTCGGTGTTCATGTTCCCCACAATATCATTCATACAAGCGTGAAGATACAACCAGTCCTTTGCCGTTCGCCTATTGATCATCCGAGTTTGGCCCTTGGGCATCAAGCTGGGCGCCAGCTCCTTCACTGTCGCCCCTTTAATCCATCTATCCTTCTAGAAGAGTATCTTCGCGCCATCTCCTATGCACCATTGTACCAAGCTCTGGAACACCGTCGATGCCTCCTTGTCTACAATCTCTTGCAGGCCTTGCCACGGTTTATCGTCATCCGTTCGCTTCAGCCATTCCCAACGCAGCCGGAGGGCAATCCCTTGTTTATGTAGGTCAATGATACCTAGCCCACCAAGGTATTTTGGCTTGCATACCCACTGCCATGCAACCACGCACTTCCCGCCTACTACCTCATCTGTGCCTGCGCAGAAAAAGGCTCTGCATCCTTTATCGATCTTGTCCAGTGCCCATTTGGGGGCATCTGCTATGATCAAGTGGTGCGTGGGTCTCGCCCTCATTACTTGATTCACCAAGATGAGCCTACTCGGTCTGGTCACCAGCCCTCTCTACCAGCCTGGGAGGATTTTAAGCGCTGCGTCAACGATGGGCTGCCAATCTGATCGGGTCAGTTGTCTAATGACAAGTTACAGCCCGAGGTATTTGCAAGGGAACTTGTCCAACTTCCAGGGCATGGTGTTCCGAATAAGTTGTTCATCCCTCCTCTCCTCTGAACATGGGAGAAAATTATATTGTGCAGAACACGACAAGTTTTATATGTGAAAACGGACGCTTTTCACAGCAAAACGGACGCTTTTCACAGCAATTATATTGTGCAGAATATGACAAGTTTTATAAGCGAACAAGATAATTTTACAACAAAACCTTATTTTGCCAGAAATTGCCAAGTGTTTCTGAAGAAATCGCCACCTTCCCGCAAAATAATTTGCCATACAAAACATTGGCAAATGTCATGTCTCCTAGCGTTCGCTGGCTATTGCAATCCTACAAGTAAAGCAAGAATGACGACGACTCCACTCATCTTGGCCGAAGCCCCTACGTTCTCTGTATGCCCGCTTCTCTCCCATGGCATTTCCATTTCTTCCTCCCGAGCGCGATGACAACCATGAACGTCAGGTGATAGCGATGGGTGAAAAAAACAAGTAATCATCTTCGTCCCCCTCACACCACTCTTCTAGCCGCACCCGCCTTTCTTTATTAGGTCCAGTTAAGGTTTTCATGCAAGGAAAGTTGGGGGTTTTGTGTTGTGAAAATAGGGATTTGCGTGTTATCTTTCCGAATAGTTGAATTAGTCATGGATAACTAAAGGTATTTGTTGCAACGTAGGTCTTTCATTTGTTTAGTCATGGACCCGACTGAGAAACTGAACGTGTGATTACACTTCGGTGAGGAGTTTGTCAGGATTATCACTCAATCAGAGTACATTGGGGGCGTGGGGGTTATGTGAGATAGAAATGAAGAAATTGTCAATGTGTGAGACCAAAGGGAATCTTGGTGATTGCATTACTTTTAAGGAGTTAATGATAATTTATCTTCTTCTGCCTGGTAAAGAGATGCTGAATTTACTCTTGTTTTCTGTATGTTGGATGTATGAAGATATTAGATTACATTGTCGATGAAGGAATAGTTGATGTATATGTTGAGTATAATGAGGATTAGAACGGAGAAATTGCTAGTAAATAAAACGATGGCATAACTTTGAAGAAGGGAATTGTGGTAAGGATAAGGGATGAAGGGATGAACCTAATGTTGTCACAACTACAAAGATGAGGAGCAGTTCATTGTACAAAAACAGATTCTTAATTAACTGCAGTAAAACTGATAATATGATTGTACCAGACGACATGGAAGTTATAGCTCAAGTTGTTGGCAGCACATTAAAGAAAATTTTATGAGGGCACAAAGGATTGGGAGGGGTGTGGGTTCAAGGTTCCCAAGAGCTTGTCGTTGAAGATGCCATGACTGGTGACTCCAAAGTGGTCAATACTAGATCGAAAAGTGATAGTAGTGCAAGAGCTCAAGCAGCATGACATCAAACAACTATGCCTCAAAAAGAAGAAGCAAAAGGGCATCACAATGCCTCGAAAGATTTAAACTATGGGGATAGTAACTACATGCAAGCAATGACCATATTGGAAAGGATGATGAATTAGCGGAACTCATAGAACAAGCAAACAAACATAATAAGAGAACTTGGGATGCTCGAAGGTGTGTTTAGAGGAATGCTCCGGTGTTGTTCTTATTGATCTAGTGACAAATATAAAAGTATTAAAGAAGGATGCTTTTACTTAAACTCAAGAAGATTTCTGAGAAGGAAAGGTAATTTTCCAAAATATAGCTTCTGTTTGGGAGTGTTTTACAAGATCCTCATGGGTCAATGATAAAAATAGGCTAGTAACTTTTAGGAGTAGTGTCTTCAAGAAGTCAGAGGATGAAAAGACCACAAGTAAGTGTGGATGGCTTGTATGTCCATGGCCCATCTATGATGCAAGGAGCATCATGTGTTCAAGGTCCCAGGTGATTGCCTATGAAGATGAACATAATTGTGCACTGATACGTCCATCTAGCATCATGTTTTTATGTTGATATTTATTGAATATTGGACTGCTATTACAGTTTATGATGCAATTCTTATGCCTTTTCTCTCTTACTTCACAAGATTTACATGAAGAGGGAGAATACTGTTGGGGAACGTAGTAATTTCAAAAAATTTCCTAAGCACACGCAAGATCATGGTGATGACATAGCAACGAGGGGAGAGTGTTGTCTATGTACCCTCGTAGACCGAAGCGGAAGCGTTGACACAACGTAGTGGAAGTAGTCGTACGTCTTCCCGGTTCAACCGATCCAGGCACCGTTACTCCGGCACCTCCGAGTTCTTGACACACGTACAGCTCGATGACGCACCCTCGTTCTCCAATCCAGTAGAGGCTCCGAGGGGGAGTTCTGTCAGCACGACGGCGTGGTGACGATCTTGATGTTCTCCTGTCGCAGGGCTTCTCCTAAGCACCGCTACAATATGACCGAGGTGTAATATCGTGGAGGGGGGCACCGCACACGGCTAAGGAACGATCAATGATCAACTTGTGTGTTCTAGGGTGCCCCCCTACCCCCGTATATAAAGGAGGGAGGGAGGAGGTGGCCGGCCCAAGGGGGGCGCGCCATATGGAGGGGGAAACCTACTCCAAGTAGGTTTCCCTCTCTTTTCCTTATCTTATTTGGAGGGGGAAGGAAGGAGTACTAGTATTAGGAAGTAGTACTAGTAGTAGGAAAGGAAGAGGGGGAAGGAGAAAGGAAAGGGGGGGCCGGCCCCCCTCCCCAATTCGGATTGGGCTTGGGGGGGCGCGCCCCCCTCCCTTGCTCCTTCTCCCTTCCTCCTACATGGGCCCAATAAGGCCCATATACCTCTCGGGGGGTTCCGGTAACCTCCCGGAGCTCCAAACTCTTCCGGAACCTTTCCGGTGTCCAAATATATCCGTCCAATATATCAATCTTTATGTCTCGACCATTTCGAGACTCCTCGTCATGTCCGTGATCATATCCGGGACTCCGAATAACCTTCGGTACATCAAAATACATAAACTCATAATATAACTGTCATCGAAACCTTAAGCGTGCGGACCCTACGGTTCGAGAACAATGTAGACATGACCGAGACACGTCTCTGGTCAATAACCAATAGCGGGACCTAGATGCCCATATTGGTTCCTACATATTCTACGAAGATCTTTATCGGTCAAACCGCATAACAACATACGTTATTCCCTTTGTCATCGGTATGTTACTTGCCCGAGATTTGATCGTCGGTATCCAATACCTAGTTCAATCTCGTTACCGGCAAGTCTCTTTACTCGTTCCGTAATACGTCATCTCATAACTAACTCATTAGTTACATGCTTGCAAGGCTTAGGTGATGAGTATTACCGAGAGGGCCCAGAGATACCTCTCCGACAATTGGAGTGACAAAACCTAATCTCGAATTATGCCAACTCAACATGTACCTTCGGAAACACCTGTAGTACTCCTTTATAATCACCCAGTTACGTTGTGACGTTTGGTAGTACCCAAAGTGTTCTTCCGGTAAACGGGAGTTACAAAATTCTCATAGTTACAGGAACATGTATAAGTCATGAAGGAAGCAATAGCAGAATACTAAACGATCAAGTGCTAAGCTAACGGGATGGGTCATGTCAATCACATCATTCTTCTAATGATGTGATCTCATTAATCAAATGACAACACATGTCTATGGTTAGGAAACATAACCATCTTTGATTAATGAGCTAGTCAAGTAGAGGCATACTAGTGACTATATGTTTGTCTATGTATTCACACATGTATCATGTTTCCGGTTAATACAATTCTAGCATGAATAATAAACATTTATCATGATATGAGGAAATAAATAATAACTTTATTATTGCCTCTAGGGCATATTTCCTTCAGTCTCCCACTTGCACTAGAGTTAATAATCTAGATTACACAGTAATGATTCTAACACCCATGGAGTCTTGGTGCTGATCATGTTTTGCTCGTGAGAGAGGCTTAGTCAACGGGTCTGCAACATTCAGATCCGTATGTATCTTGCAAATCTCTATGTCTCCCACTTGGACTTGGTCCCGAATGGAATTGAAGCGTCTCTTGATGTGCTTGGTCCTCTTGTGAAATCTGGATTCCTTTGCCAAGGCAATTGCACCAGTATTGTCACAGAAGATCTTCATTGGTCCCGATGCACTAGGTATGACACCTAGATCAGAAATGAACTCCTTGATCCAGACTCCTTCATTCGCCGCTTCAGAAGCAGCTATGTACTCCGCTTCACATGTAGATCCCGCTACGACGCTTTGTTTTGAACTGCACCAACTTACAGCTCCACCATTTAATATAAACACATATCCGGTTTGCGATTTAGAATCGTCCGGATCAGTGTCAAAGCTTGCATCGACGTAACCATTTACGACTAGCTCTTTGTCACCTCCATATACGAGAAACATATCCTTAGTCCTTTTCAGGTATTTCAGGATGTTTTTGACCGCTGTCTAGTGATCCACTCCTGGATTACTCTGGTACCTACCTGCCAAGCTTATTGCTAAGCATACGTCAGGTGTGGTACACAGCATTGCATACATGATAGAGCCTATGGCTGAAGCATAGGGAACATCTTTCATTTTCTCTCTATCTTCTGCTGTGGTCGGGCACTGAGTTCGACTCAACTTCACACCTTGTAGCACAGGCAAGAATCCTTTCTTTGCCCGATCCATTTTGAACTTTTTCAAAATTTTGTCAAGGTATGTGCTTTGTGAAAGTCCTATTAAGCGTCTTGATCTATCTCTATAGATCTTGATGCCCAATATGTAAGCAGCTTCACCGAGGTCTTTCATTGAAAAACTTTTATTCAAGTATCCCTTTATGCTATCCAGAAATTCTATATCATTTCCAATTAATAATATGTCATCAACATATAAAACTAGAAATGCTACAGAGCTCCCACTCACTTTCTTGTAAATACAGGCTTCTCCAAAAGTCTGTATAAAACCATATGCTTTGATCACACTGTCAAAGCGTTTATTCCAACTCCGAGATGCTTGCACCAGTCCATAAATGGAACGCTGGAGTTTGCACACTTTGTCAGCACCTTTTGGATCAACAAAACCTTCAGGCTGCATCATATACAACTCTTCTTCTAAAAATCCATTCAAGAATGCAGTCTTGACATCCATTTTCCAAATTTCATAATCATGAAATGCAGCAATAGCCAACATGATTCGGACAGACTTAAGCATCGCTACGGGTGAGAAAGTCTCATCGTAGTCAACCCCTTGAACTTGTCGAAAACCTTTTGCAACAAGTCGAGCTTTGTAGACAGTAACATTACCATCAGTGTCAGTCTTCTTCTTAAAGATCCATTTATTATCAATGGCTTGCCGATCATCGGGCAAGTCAACCAAAGTCCATACTTTGTTTTCATACATGGATCCTATCTCAGATTTCACGGCCTCTAGCCATTTTGCGGAATCTGGGCTCATCATCGCTTCCTCATAGTTCGTAGGTTCATCATGGTCAAGTAACATGACTTCCAGAATAGGATTTCCGTACCACTCTGGTGCGGATCTTACTCTGTTAGACCTACTAGGTTCTGTAGAAACTTGATCTGAAGTTTCATGATCAATATCATTAGCTTCCTCACTAATTGGTGTAGTCGTCACAGGAACCGGTTCTTGTGATGAACTACTTTCCAATATGGGAGTAGATACAATTATCTCATCAAGTTCTACTTTCCTCCCACTCACTTCTTTCGAGAGAAACTCCTTCTCTAGAAAGGATCCGAATTTAGCAACAAAAATCTTGCCCTCAGATCTGTGATACAAGGTGTACCCAATAGTCTCCTTTGGGTATCCTATGAAGACACATTTCTCCGATTTGGGTTCGAGCTTATCTGGTTGAAGTTTCTTCACATAAGCATCGCAGCCCCAAACTTTGAGAAACGACAACTTTGGTTTCTTGCCAAACCACAGTTCATAAGGCGTTGTCTCAACGGATTTTGATGGTGCCCTATTTAACGTGAATGTGGCCGTCTCTAAAGCATAACCCCAAAACGATAGCGGTAAATCGGTAAGAGACATCATAGATCGCACCATATCAAGTAAAGTACGATTACGACGTTCGGACACACCATTTCGTTGTGGTGTTCCAGGTGGCGTGAGTTGCGAAACTATTCCACATTGTTTCAAATGTAAACCAAACTCGTAACTCAAATATTCTCCTCCACGATCAGATCGTAGAAACTTTATTTTCTTGTTACGATGATTTTCTACTTCACTCTGAAATTCTTTGAACTTTTCAAATGTTTCAGACTTGTGCTTCATCAAGTAGATATACCCATATCTGCTCAAATCATCTGTGAAGGTGAGAAAATAACGATATCCGCCACGAGCCTCAACATTCATCGGGCCACATACATCTGTATGTATGATTTCCAACAAATCTGTTGCTCTCTCCATGGATCCGGAGAACGGTGTTTTGGTCATCTTGCCCATGAGGCACGGTTCGCAAGTACCAAGTGATTCATAATCAAGTGATTCCAGAAGTCCATCAGTATGGAGTTTCTTCATGCGTTTTACACCGATATGACCTAAACGGCAGTGCCACAAATATGTTGCACTATCATTATCAACTCTGCATCTTTTGGCTTCAACATTATGAATATGTGTATCACTACTATCGAGATTCAATAAAAATAGACCATTCTTCAAGGGTGCATGACCATAAAAGATATTACTCATATAAATAGAACAACCATTATTCTACGATTTAAATGAATAACCGTCTCGCATTAAACAAGATCCAGATATAATGTTCATGCTCAACGCAGGCACCAAATAACAATTGTTCAGGTCTAAAACTAATCCCGACGGTAGATGTAGAGGTAGCGTGCCGACCGCGATCACATCGACTTTGGAACCATTTCCCACGCACATCGTCACCTCGTCCTTAGCTAATCTTCGCTTAATCCGTAGTCCCTGTTTCGAGTTGCAAATGTTAGCAACAGAACCAGTATCAAATACCCAGGTGCTACTGCGAGCATTAGTAAGGTACACATCAATAACATGTATATCACATATACCTTTGTTCACTTTGCCATCCTTCTTATCCGCCAAATACTTGGGGCAGTTCCGCTTCCAGTGTCCAGTCTGCTTGCAGTAGAAGCACTCAGTTTCAGGCTTAGGTCCAGACTTGGGTTTCTTCTATTGAGCAGCAACTTGTTTGCTATTCTTTTTGAAGTTCCCCTTCTTCTTTCCTTTGGCCCTTTTCTTGAAACCAGTGGTCTTGTTGACCATCAACACTTGATGCTCCTTTTTGATTTCTACCTCCGCGGCTTTCAGCATCGCGAAGAGCTCGGGAATAGTCTTGTTCATCCCTTGCATATTATAGTTCATCACAAAGCTTTTGTAGCTTGGTGACAGTGATTGGAGAATTCTGTCAATGACGCTATCATCCGGAAGATTAACTCCCAGTTGAATCAAGTGATTATTATACCCAGACATTTTGAGTATATGCTCACTGACAGAACTGTTCTCCTCCATCTTGCAGCTGTAGAACTTATTAGAGACTTCATATCTCTCAATTCGGGCATTTGCTTGAAATATTAACTTCAACTCCTGGAACATCTCATATGCTCCATGACGTTCAAAACGTCGTTGAAGACCCGGTTCTAAGCCGTAAAGCATGGCACACTGAACTATAGAGTATTCATCAGCTTTGCTCTGCCAGACGTTCTTAACATCGTCAGTTGCATCTGCAGCAGGCCTGGCACCCAGCGGTGCTTCCAGGATGTAACTCTTCTGTGCAGCAATGAGGATAATCCTCAGGTTACGGACCCAGTCCGTGTAATTGCTACCATCATCTTTCAACTTTGCTTTCTCAAGGAACGCATTAAAATTCAACGGAACAACAGCACGAGCCATCTATCTACAAACAAACATAGACAAGCAAAATATTATCAGGTACTAAGTTCATGATAAATTTAAGTTCAATTAATCATATTACTAAAGAACTCCCACTTAGACAGACATCTCTCTAGTTATCTAAGTGATCACGTGATCCAAATCAACTAAACCATGTCCGATCATCACGTGAGATGGATTAGTTTCAATGGTGAACATCTCTATGTTGATCATATCTACTATATGATTCACGCTCGACCTTTCGGTCTCCGTGTTCCGAGGCCATATCTGTATATGCTAGGCTCGTCAAGTATAACCTGAGTATTCCGCGTGTGCAACTGTTTTGCACCCGTTGTATTTGAACGTAGAGCCTATCACACCCGATCATCACGTGGTGTCTTAGCACGAAGAACTTTCGCAACGGTGCATACTCAGGGAGAACACTTCTTGATAATTAGTGAGAGATCATCTTAAAATGCTACCGTCAATCAAAGCAAGATAAGATGCATAAAGGATAAACATCACATGCAATCAATATAAGTGATATAATATGGCCATCATCATCTTGTGCTTGTGATCTCCATCTTCGAAGCACCGTCGTGATCACCATCGTCACCGGCGCGACACCTTGATCTCCATCGTAGCATCGTTGTCGTTTACGCCATCTATTGCTTCTACGACTATCGCTACCGCTTAGTGATAAAGTAAAGCAATTACAGGGCGTTTGCATTTCATACAATAAAGCGACAACCATATGGCTCCTGCCAGTTGCCGATAACTCCGGTTACAAAACATGATCATCTCATACAATAAAATATAGCATCACGTCTTGGCCATATCACATCACAACATGCCCTGCAAAAACAAGTTAGACGTCCTCTACTTTGTTGTTGCAAATTTTACGTGGCTGCTACGGGCTTAAGCAAGAACCAATCTTACCTACGCATCAAAACCACAACGATAGTTTGTCAAATAGACTCCGTTTTAAACTTCACAAGGACCGGGCGTAGCCACACTCGGTTCAACTAAAGTTGGAGAAACAGACACCCGCTAGTCACCTGTGTGCAAAGCACGGCGGTAAAACCAGTCTTGCGTAAGCGTACGTGTAATGTCGGTCCGGGCCGCTTCATCCAACAATACCGCTGAACCAAGGTATGACATGCTGGTAGGCAGTATGACTTATATCGTCCACAACTCACTTGTGTTCTACTCGTGCATATAACATCAAACCATAAAAACCTAGGCTCGGATGCCACTGTTGGGGAACGTAGTAATTTCAAAAAATTTGCTACGCACACGCAAGATCATGGTGATGACATAGCAACGAGGGGATAGTGTTGTCTACGTACCCTCGTAGACCGAAGCGGAAGCGTTGACACAGCGTAGTGGAAGTAGTCGTACGTCTTCCCGGTTCAGCCGATCCAGGCACCATTACTCCGGCACCTCCGAGTTCTTGACACACGTACAGCTCGATGACGCACCCTCGTTCTCCAATCCAGTAGAGGCTCCGAGGGGGAGTTCCGTCAGCACGATGGCGTGGTGACGATCTTGATGTTCTCCTGTCGCAGGGCTTCGCCTAAGCACTGCTAAAATATGACCGAGGTGTAATATCGTGGAGGGGGGCACCGCACACGGCTAAGGAACGATCAATGATCAACTTGTGCGTTCTAGGGTGCCCCCCTACCCCCGTATATAAAGGAGGGAGGGAGGAGGTGGCCGGCCCAAGGGGGGGCGCGCCATATGGAGGGGGAAACCTACTCCAAGTAGGTTTCCCTCTCTTTTCCTTATCTTATTTGGAGGGGGAAGGAAGGAGTACTAGTATTAGGAAGTAGTACTAGTAGTAGGAAAGGAAGAGGGGGAAGGAGAAAGGAAAGGGGGGGCCGGCCCCCCTCCCCAATTCGGATTGGGCTTGGGGGGGCGCGCCCCCCTCCCTTGCTCCTTCTCCCTTCCTCCTACATGGGCCCAATAAGGCCCATATACCTCTCGGGGGGTTCCGGTAACCTCCCGGAGCTCCAAACTCTTCCGGAACCTTTCCGGTGTCCAAATATATCCGTCCAATATATCAATCTTTATGTCTCGACCATTTCGAGACTCCTCGTCATGTCCGTGATCATATCCGGGACTCCGAACAACCTTCGTTACATCAAAATACATAAACTCATAATATAACTGTCATCGAAACCTTAAGCGTGCGGACCCTATGGTTCGAGAACAATGTAGACATGACCGAGACACGTCTCTGGTCAATAACCAATAGCGGGACCTGGATGCCTATATTGGTTCCTATATATTCTACGAAGATCTTTATCGGTCAAACCGCATAACAACATACGTTATTCCCTTTGTCATCGGTATGTTACTTGCCCGAGATTTGATCGTCGGTATCCAATACCTAGTTCAATCTCGTTACCGGCAAGTCTCTTTACTTGTTCCGTAATACGTCATCTCATAACTAACTCATTAGTTACATGCTTGCAAGGCTTATGTGATGAGTATTACCGAGAGGGCCCGGAGATACCTCTCCGACAATTGGAGTGACAAAACCTAATCTCGAATTATGCCAACTCAACATGTACCTTCGGAAACACCTGTAGTACTCCTTTATAATCACCCAGTTACGTTGTGACGTTTGGTAGTACCCAAAGTGTTCTTCCGGTAAACGGGAGTTACACAATTCTCATAGTTACAGGAACATGTATAAGTCATGAAGGAAGCAATAGCAGAATACTAAACGATCAAGTGCTAAGCTAACGGGATGGGTCATGTCAATCACATCATTCTTCTAATGATGTGATCTCATTAATCAAATGACAACACATGTCTATGGTTAGGAAACATAACCATCTCTGATTAATGAGCTAGTCAAGTAGAGGCATACTAGTGACTATATGTTTGTCTATGTATTCACACATGTATCATGTTTCCGGTTAATACAATTCTAGCATGAATAATAAACATTTATCATGATATGAGGAAATAAATAATAACTTTATTATTGCCTCTAGGGCATATTTCCTTCGAATACTGGCAGCTGGAATTCTGGATCGGAAGGAGCAAATCTAAGATACCTATTCTGCACAACTCCAATTGTCCTGAAGCTTTACGGAGAATTGTTTTTGGAATATATAAAAAATATTGGGCGAACAAAGATCAGAAGGGACCCACCAGGTGGCCACAAGCCTGGGGGCGCGCCCTACCCCCCAGGACGCGTCCCCTGAGCTTGTGGGCCCCCTGGGCAGGCTCCAGTGCCCATCTTCTGCTATATGAAGCGTTTTGACCTAGAAAAATTCACAAGAAGGCTTTTGGGACGAAGCACTGCCGTCTCGAGGTGGAACCTAGGCAGAAGCAATCAGGGCTCCGGTAGAGCGATTCTGTCAGAGAAACTACCATCCTGGAGGGGGAAATCGAAGCCATCGTCATCACCAATCATCCTCTCATCGTGGGAGGATTAATGAACATGAACATGCTTTGTGAATAGTTACCTTTGTTCCTGAGGACATGGGACAAGTCTTGTTATAAGTAATAATGTGAATTTGGTATTCCTTCAATATTTTGATGAGATGTATGTTGTGTTTCCTCTAGTGGTGTTATGTGAACGTCGAATACATGACACTTCACCATGATTTGGGCCTATGGGAAGGCATTGGGGAGTAGCAAGTAGATGATGGGTTGCTAGAGTGGCAGAAGCTTAAACCCTAGTTTATGTGTTGCCTCATAAGGGGCTGATTTGGATCCACATGTTTGATGCTATGGTTAGATTTATATTAATTCTTATTTCATAGTTGCGGATGCGTGCAGGAGGGGTTAATCATAAGTGGGAGGCTTGTCCAAGTAATTGCAGCACCCAAGCACCGCTCCACCCACATATCAAGTTATCAATGTAGCGAACGCGAATCATATGAGCATGATGAAAACTAACTTGATGATAATTCTCATGTGTCAACGGGAGCGTTTTGCTTCATAAAAGAGTTCGTCCAGGCTTTTCCATTGCTATAAAAAGGATTGGGCCACCTTGCTGCACCTTTGTTACACTTGTCACTTGTTACTCGTTAAGAATTACCTTGCTACCAAACTACTCGTTACCGATAATTTCAGTGCTTATAGAAAACACCTTATTGAAAACCGCTTGTCATTTCCTTCCGCTCCTTGTTGGGTTCGACACTCTTACTTATTGAAAGGGCTACGATTGACCCCCTATATTTGTGGGTCATCACACACCTAACAGAGAGGATCATCTTGTAGCTGCTAAAGTCATTACTAAAAGGTATGAGCGCCATATTATCCAACCCCACATCTATGTTTGAAAGAATTAAATTGATTGTGCTCAATGGTTACTTTGTGGATGCTTCAACATCAAAGCGCAAGGCTCCAAAGAAATGATTGGTGTTTGCTTGGATACTAAAAACATGGAGCAAAAATATATTTGAAAAGTTCTATGTATGCTTTAATGGTATGAAAAAAGGAATACAACATACGGATGTAGAAGGGTGATTGGGATTACTGGCTGCTTCTTCAAAGGAGCATGTCAAGGTGAGATTTTTTGTGCCATTGATAAAGATGCTAACAACCAAATATATTTGATGGCTTGAGTATTCTTGAAAGAAGAGACAAGATAAAATTAGGAATGTTTCATTGGCATTCCGATCAAAGACTTGGATATAAAATATTAAGGAGCATGATGGGTCTTCATTCATATCAATAGAAGGTACACATCGATGACACTTACTTGTGTTAATCATCTCTACACAAGTTGGTTGTCAACACCACTAGCTTGTTTTTATATCTCTACATCATTTTCCTTTGTTAATTAGGTCTACCACTAGATTTCTCTATTTATCTCCTCGTCACTAGCTTGTGTTAGTTACCATTTATACTTATGAGTAGGGATTTATCAGTAAAATGCAAGCATATATTTCAAGGGCACAATATATAATGTGTGATAGACACATGCCAATTGGAGGAAGAAGTATAGAAGTCGTGCTCTACAAAAGAAATTTTGGGCTATTGCAAATGCTTAAAAAGAGAAGACTTCATGTGTGACTCAGTAGATAACAACTTATGTGGGTCATCTCTATGCTAGAAAATATTAGATACTAATGATGGTTATGATCCAAGAAAACAGAACCAAATGTGAGAAGTGGCATGCTAGTGCAATTTGCCAAATAGTGTGAAGAAGCAAAGGCTAATATAAAACGAGTCAATTATGTGACGTTCTCTAGAAAGGAAAGGAGGGGTTTGAGGTGAAACATGTCACGGTACATGAAAGAGTTACAAAGCGGACTTGCAGAATAAGAGTTTTCTTTTGGATACTTACTACTAGTATGGCTATTTTTTGAACCCTAGACCACAAGCACTAGGTTATATTCAAATGCTCGACATGCCTATTGTTGGGGATATAACCCCACGGTGTGACCCGCCCAGGAGGGGCCGGGTTACATTGTTGGCGACTCATAAGTGAAAGCCTAAGCAGGCCTAAGAAGATAAGATACAATGACGGCAGGCGGCCTACAAAGTGGGCCTATTGAAGGCCCAAGACTCGGCAATGGTGTCATAACTCGGGAATGTGAGCCGCCCGATGGTGACTTGCCTAGCAAGGCAATGAAATTTAGAACCTGAGTCGGTCACATTGTATGATATGACTTGGACTCTTGTAATCTCAGGGCCTCGACTTGTGTATATAAAGGCGAGACCATGCGGCGGGTAAAGTTAAGTTACAATCAATCGATAGCTAGGTTAAGCGATTCCACTCCCTTGTAATCGATAGTCAATCAATACAACACAAAGCAGGAAGTAGGCTTTTACCTCATCGGTGAGGGGCCGAACCTAGGTAAACTCGTGTCCCTCGTTCCGCTCAACCCCTTTAAGCTAATCACCGTAGTCATGGCCTCGCACCTAAGTTCTTTCACGCAGGCATCTGCTGTGACAAAACCACGATAGTTGGCGCCCACCATGGGGCCAACGCACGGTGGTTTCGAGTTCTTGAAGGGCACTTTTCCAGGGATCGAGGGATATGCCGTTGGCAGGATGACTAACAGTCTCTATGGCAAGCTCTACATCAACGACGCTGGCTGGGGCCCCGAGGCTAACTCAATCGAGTACGAGTACCGGGTCCCCTTCGGAGACATCCATGTCTTCATCTAAAAAATCGGTGAGTCGGAGCATGAGCCTGACATCTCCGCCAACATCATCGAGTCGGCTCGGCGCACGCAACTCGCCCTGGTTCAACCCGGACGGATGCGTGTTTTCCTTGGTTTCATACATGGCGCGGATCTTGAGGAAGATTTTGTATCCGGTGGAGAGACTACCAGCTATTCACGTGACGAGTCCTCCATAGGAGAGACAAAATCGATCTACCAGCTTCGGGACAGCGTGCTTGGGGGCTATTCCGATGGTGACAACATTCCGGACCCCTATGAGCTGCCGTCTAGTGATGCTATCTTCATGGATGGCACAGGGCCGGTTCTTAATTTGTCAACGACTGCAGCTATGACATCCGGATCAACTACTGCGGCGATGGCTGGTGCTGGCAGCTCAGTTGCTCAGGTTTTGTCGAATCTCTTGGGCAATTTGACAACTTTGCTAGCAACAGAAGTCACTATAGCAAATCAGGCAGAGCATAATTGTCACGCCCAATATGCGACCCTATCCAAGAGGAACTCGAAGGTCCCACCAAGGATAGACCCGCATATTGGAACGCTTTTGCAAGGTGGATATCATTACATCAACATTACATAATAGTTGGGGATACATACAAGAGGCATACAATGCCACACGAATACAACATCACATTACATGAGAACAACATCCGACTACGGATGAAACATAAACAGAAGCTCAAACGACATCCACCCTGCTAGCCCAGGCTGTCGACCTGGAACCTATCCCCTGATCGAAGAAGAAGCAGAAGCAGAACTCCAAAACAAGCAAGCAATCGCTCTTGCGTCAAGATCATCGCATAACCTGTACCTGCAACTATTGTTGTAGTAATCTGTGAGCCACGAGGACTCAGCAATCCCATTACCATGGGTATCAAGACTAGCAAAGCTTAATGGGAAAGGAAGGGGTAAAGTGGTGAGGTTGCAGCAGCGACTAAGCATATATGGTGGCTAACATACGCAAGCAAGAGCGAGAAGAGAAGCAAAGGAACGGTCGTGAAGCTAGCAATTATCAAGAGGTGATCCTGAACTCCTACTTACGTCAAACATAACCCAGAAACCGTGTTCACTTCCCGGACTCTGCCGAGAAGAGACCATCACGGCTACACACGCGGATGATGCGTTTTAATTCAGATCTGGTGTCAAGTTATCTACAACCGGACATTAACAAATTCCCATCTGCCACATAACCACGGGCACGGCTCTCGAAAGTTTATACCCTGCAGGGGTGTCCCAACTTAGCCCATGATAAGCTCTCGCGATCAACGAAGGATATTCCTTCTCCCAGGAAGACCCGATCAGTCTCGGAATCCCGGTTTACAAGACATTTCGACAATGGTAAAACAAGACCAGCAAAGCCGCTCGGATGTGCCGACAAATCCTGATAGGAGCTGCACATATCTCGTTCTCAGGGCACACCGGATTGTCCAAACTTCCGGTAGGCGAGCCCAGAGTTGCCCCTGGTGGCCACCGGCGGCTGACAGTTTGGACCAACACTCACAATGAGCACTGGCCCGGGGGGGGGGGTAAATAAAGATGACCTTCGGGCTCCGGAAACCCAAGGGAAAAAAGGGCTAGGTGAGGCAAATGGTAAAACCAAGGTTGGGCCTTGCTGGACAAGTTTTATTCAAAGCGAACTGTCAGGGGGGTCCCATAAATCACCCGACCGCGTTAGGAATGCAAAATCCGGGAACATAACACCGGTATGACGGAAACTAGGGTGGCAAGAGTGGAACAAAACACCAGGCATAAGGCCGAGCCTTCCACCCTTTACCAAGTATATAGATGCATTAATAATATAAGAGATATTGTGATATCCCAACATCATCCTGTCCACCATGGAGCAATCTTCAACTTCACCTGCAACTAACAACGCTATAAGAGGGGCTGAGCAAAGCGGTAACATAGCCAAGCAATGGTTTGCTAGGAATGGTGTCAAAGGTTAGAGGTTCATGGCAATTTGGGGAGGCTTGATGAGCAAAAGATAGGTAACGCAGCATAGCGATAGAACGAAGCAACTAGCATAGCAATGATAGTAGTGAGATTCAGGGTAGCGGTCATCTTGCCTGAAATCCCGCAAGGAAGAAGAACGAGTCCATGAAGAAGATGAAGCCACGAAGACGAACCACACGTAGCGAACGCATCCTCACAATCGCAACGAAACGGGAACTATTGAGAAGAAGCACTCAACATGGTAAACACACCACACATAGACAAGACATGATGCACAACAAGCATGATGCATGACAAAGCTACATGAAGCTACTCATGGCAAGAGATGATGCAAACAAGATCAACACATCAAAGCAAGTTTAAATGAGGCCGGAAACAACATATAACAATTCCCGTAAGTCCTCATATGCGTATTTCGAAATTGGTCCAGATCTGAATAAACCTTATGTTCAAGTTGTTAAACAGCAAGTTAAAGAGCACCAAGAGAATCTACACGAAATTCTAGTCAAGTTACATATAAAGTTCATTAGATTCGGAGCTACGGCCAAGAAGATATGAGCAAAACAAGTTAAGCATGGCATTGATGCAAAATGCACCCAAACATCAAGCAAACACACCAAAACAAGGATGCAACATGATAATATGAAACTACATGCAAAATCACGCAAGTTTCATATGGAGCACACTCAGAACGGAGCAACGGTTCAACACACACACACTATACAAGTCATAGCAACAATCTGTCCAAAACAGCAACTAGGCATATTGCAAGCATCAAAACAATATGCTACAGCACCCCAACATAATAACAAAAGTTATGGGCATGAAGTACAGGTAAAGCACAACAAAACATGAACACTGAGCTATCTCCAGAAATCACTAGAACATGCTCAAGAAGACATGGAAAGATTGCAAATAATAACAGTTTCAGACTTATCAGGAAATAACATCAGGTTGCAATGTTTAGAGCTATCAATCAACATGTTACAGGAACTTATCATGGCAAACAAAAGCATGGCATGAATCTATTAATTTCATAGATCAAAAGACCCTTACTGACCAAGAGTCAAAAAGGCACAGAAAATATGATGGCACCCATGTAAACATGGCAAGTTATATTACAGATTCATACATGGCAGAAACAACAATAAGTAGGCATGTTGGTGAGCTTGTTACACTCACCACAGAGCAATACATGGCATGGGAAGGCAACCAACAGTAAGAAGGCATGTTTGTGAAGCTAAGCATGGCAAGAGCAAGGTCATAGGGTGCATGGAACACTAGCAAAACACATGGGAACTAGTGAACTTAATGTTAACAGGCTGATAGCAACATTATCAAGCAACTTTGGAGCAAGATGTGAACAATCTACAGCAAGCTATAAATGCAACCAGGGGCATGGATGGATAGGGCATAACATGTAGATCAAAACATGTTTATAGAACATCTACAGATTATGCATAGAATGATTAGTAGCAACATGTTTATATAGCATCATGAAATAACAGATTCAGCCTAGCAAAACAGTAACAGCAAGTACACTACTTAACAAGCTTGAATCACTCACCACAAGTCATTGCATGACAATATAAGCATAGCATCATCAAGAAGGCATGTTTGTGAAACAAACCAAGGCAAGAACAAGTCCATAGCATGCAAGGATCAACTATAGCAACCATGGCTAAATTGAATAAAAAGTAAACAATCTGCCAGGAAACATTTTGAAGCAAAAGTAGAGCACCAAAATGACATGCTAGACTTCTCCATAATTGCAAACAAGGGCATGAATGGATAGACAATAACCATATGTTCAAAACACCCTTACTGAAGTATCTCAAAATATGCATGGATCTCTCTGTAGCATCAAGTTTACATGGCATCAAAATAACAGCAGAACGGCGACTAAAATCAGCAATATCACGAAGCCTAGTTTGCATCCTTGTGCTAATCACCACATTGATCACAAAAATACATGGCATACACCCCTGGAAAGATGGCATGGCATAGATCAAAACACATGTAGAGCTCAACCTCATAGGATGCACACATCAATCATGGCAAAAATGATAAATGAGCAAGTTATAACAGTTTCAGCAGGTTAACATCAACATGCACTCTTCCAACAGCATTTCGGGCATCAAGATGAGCTCAAATGAAAATGATGCAATGGGAACGAAATGAAGTACTCGTCGAGACAAACAATTTGACATATTACACGCACGAAACGGAGCTACGGATGCAGAGATACAATGCGATGAATATGGCATGAAAAATTACTGCAGGCACGGGGACTTAGTGGAATTTCAGAGGGGGAAGTCAACCTGAGGCAGCACGGATTCTGAGGCAGGCCGGATCTCGCCGGAACTTCGCCGGACTTGCGGGGAACAGCGGCCGGAGACGCCGGGAAGGCCGGGAGGACGCCGGGGAGGGCGGATCCGGACCGGACCTCGCCGGATCCGGCCGGGGCGAGGAGAGGAGGCGCGCGGGGCGCCGGAGCGGACGGCGGCGGAGGTGGGCGGCGCCGGCGGCGAGCTGCGGCCGCGGAGCACGCGGGCTGGGCGGCCGGTGAGACGGGGCCGGCCGGGAGGAGCGGCGCCGGGCAGCTCGGGGGCCGGGAGGCCGGGCGGAGGAGCGGAGGGGCGGCGCGGCGCTCGCCTGCGGCGAGCACGGCGCCCGGCGGCGGGGGAAGCGGGCGCGGCGGCGCGGGACGGACCCCTGCGGCGGTGGGCGGGGCAACGCCCGCGGCGGCGGCGGATGGGCCGCGGGGGCCGGAGCGGGCCGAGCGGGCCGGCGGCGCGGGGCGGCGGCGGCTACCACGTGGCGGACGCCGGTTGGTGCGGAGGCGGCGGCGCGGGCTTTGTCCGGCGCGGATGGACACGTCCGGCGCGGAGAGGGGAATTTTTAGGGTTTCGGTGGAAAACATCCACGAATTTGGACGGGAGGCACATATTTATAGGTAGAGGGAGCTAGGAGAGTCCAAATGAGGAGTGGTTTTCGGCCACGCGATCGTGATCGAACGACCGAGAGCATGGAGGGGAGTTTGCTGGGCTTTGGGCCACTTTGGAGGGGGTGTTGGGCTGCAAGACAAAAGAGGCTTTATGGTTACCCGGTTAACCGTTGGAGTATCAAACGACCTCCAAATGGCACGAAACTTGACAGGCGGTCTACTGGTGTTATACCAAGGCCGCTTGGCAAACCTCGGGCCATTCCGAGAAAGTTTAACACCCGCACACAAAAGGAGACAAAAGGGGAACGCCGGAGGACATAGGAGTGCCGGATTGCAAAATGGACAATGGGGAAAATGCTCGGATGCATGAGACGAACATGTATGCAAAATGAGATGCACATGATGACATGATATGAAATGCAGATGATGACATGGCAAAGTGCAACACGCAAGCAAATGACATGGCAACGACGGCGAATAACTGGCGGACACCTGGCGCATCGAATCCGGGGCGTTACAATAATGTAGAGGTTACAAAGGTGCGAGATTAGGTAGCAAGGCGCAGGAGGATCTCATTGTAGAGAACATCAGGATGGTAGTGAAACGAACCCAGATGGATGCTGCATCACATCATCTAAGGGCGGAGGCCTTTTTATTAAGTTTGGATCAAAGCGCCTCTAATGTTGTTCTTTGCAGGAGGCACCAAACCCGTTTGCCTTTGCAGTATGAGGCGCAAAACTTTTTAACATGACTGGGGAAGAACCAAGTAATCCGCCAGGTACGTCCCAGGCTGCAGAGGCCCCAGGGAGTGGGGCGGCGGTTCAATCTCGCTTGCCTGACCCGCCCCGTAGGGGTCAGGCCCCACCTCAGTGTTTCTTGACACCACCCCATCATTATTCAAACCCGGTGGATAACATGTTAGCGGCGGCTACCCGGCTTAATGCACTTCCCCTTACTGATGAGACGCCCTTTGCAATAGAGGCATGGAATGCGATTGAGCTCTTGCAAACAGCGGTTGCACAACATGAGAAATATTCATATGGCCGTGATCGGGTGCACTCAACTCCTCTTCCAAGCCGCAGTTATAGCCGGTGCGTTCAGTTGTTCGCGGTCTCCAGTAGTGAATGATGCCATCGGCCGCCCCAGGATGACCCGCCCTGTGGGAATAACCTGCCCCTTACTAATGCTCAGGCGATTGTGGATGAGGCCAGAGCTCGCCGAGAGGCGGAGGCAGCAACGGCGGCTCAGTTGGTGGGGCCGGCTTAGTTGGGGTCTTATCAGCAACCTCCAGTGACCCCTTCAGCCTCAATAGGAGCCGATGTGAGTTCTAGATCTGTTGGGGTACCATGTTTAGTACCAACTTTGCGTATTGAACATCTACCTAAGGATTTCAAGGGTCCTTGCAAGGTGCCCAATTATACAGCTGACCTCCCCCCGGAGGCCTGGATCGAGAGTTACGAGTTGGTCATGGAGATATTGGATGTCAATGACGTTTTTTGTGCCAAGTACTTTACTATGATGTTGGATGGGCCAACACGTAAATGGCTAAAAGGGCTTCCTCCCAATTCCATCAATTCATGGGCAGAGTTGAAAACACGGTTCATTAAGAAGTTTCAAGGGACATGCAAGCAGCCTCTGATAATTATCGATCTTGATAATTGTGTGTAATGGGAGGATGAGTCGGCTCACCATTGGGTACGACGGGTCTCAGAAATTATGCATTCGTCTAGCATTGGGGCGAATCAGGCGGTTCTGGTCTTGGAGAAGAAATGTCACTTTACCCCCCCTCAAGCAGAAGTTGGGGCGGCTTAAGCGTTATTGTAATGACATGCGTGAGCTGATGGCTGCTCTCGCCAAAAATGCTGACTCTGATAACAACAAGGACCCTGGACCTGATGAGGAGAAATCCAACAAGGGCAAGAAGAGTGGCAATGGTAAGGGTCAGCATCAGAATGCGGTAGGGCATAATGGAAACAACCAGGGCAACGGTGGTAAGTGCAGACACCCTCACGGCGGGTCAGATCTAGTAGCTAACACCAATGCTAGGTACAAAAACTAGCATCACAATGGTAATGGTAAGCCGACATATGGTGAGGGAAAACCTGTTAATCTTGAAGCAGTGCTTAATGACCCATGTCCAAAGCACTGTTTTCCTAACAAGCCGGCCACTCATGCCTGGAAGGATTGTTGGGTTATGCGAGAGTTCAGGAATTACAGTCTCAGTCAAATTCATGTCAACGACAATGGCCCGCCCGGCGGGTCAGGTTCCATCTCTCAGGGCTCCGGCTTTGGTGGAGGTGGCTTGAATTCTGGCTATCAAGGGCAAGGTAAACCATGTTGGTCATAATCAACAGCCTGGTCAGGGCAACCAACAACAAGGTAATCAATCAGGATATCAGAGTAATCCAAAGCAGCTCAATGGTGGCCAGTACCATGTTTTCACTACAAGTCTTTGCATACAAGATCAGAAGGTTCATAAGCGTGCAATTAGCGCTATTGAGCTGACAATACCCCAATACTTGTGATGGTCTGAGCATCCGATCACATGGAGTCAGGCGGATCACCCGCCCCGGGTTGATAAGCCAGGTCATCTGGCATTGGTGGTAGCCCCTCAGGTAGGTGGCTCTAAGTTCACGAAGGTGCTTATGGATGGAGGCAACAATATTAACATCCTATATTATGTTACCTTTTGTCGGAAGAATTTAATTGACAAGAATCTTAAACCGTCTTCCACAATCTTCCATGGTGTGGTGCTTGGTAAGTCGGTGTACCCTGTGGGAAAAATTTCCTTGGAGGTAGCCTTTGGCGATGACTATGATTACAGGGCAGAAACACTATAGTTTGAGGTGGTCAAAATCAAGAGTCTGTATCATGCCCTGTTTGGATGTCCCGGTTATGCTAAGTTCATGGCTCTCCCTTGCTTTGTTTACTTACAGCTTAAGATGCCAGGGTGAAAGGGGACAATTACGGTCCATGGTGATCGGAAAATCACTTTGGAATGCGAGGAAGGTGATGCTGCTTATGCTGAGTCGGCTTGCACCACGGAAGAGCTCAAGTTTTACAAAGATGATGTTGATACAGTTGATATGACCCCTCTGAAGAAGCCTACCACTAAGCAAGACCCTTTGTTGAAGTTTAAGTCGGCTGACGACACCAAATAGGTTGATTTTATCCCCGACAACTCATTGCAGCAGTTCATAGTGGGGGCTAATATGGATCCTAAATAGGAAGGCGCTCATCGAGTTCATCCATGAGAATTGAGACATCTTTGCATGGAAACCTTCTGACATGCTGGGTGTACCGAGAGAATTCGCTTAGCACACTCTTAATATGGATCCTAAGTTCAATCCGGTCAAACAGCTCCTTCGTCGTTTCAATGAGGAGTGGCGGAAGGCTATCGGAGAAGAGGTAGCCTGGCTCTTGGCTGCTGGGTTTATTGTGGAAGTTTTTCACCCTGAGTGGTTGGCTAACCCTGTGCTGGTACTTCAGAAAAATGGCACATGGCGTATGTGTGTTGACTACACAGACCTTAACAAGGCCTGTCCAGCTGATCCATTTGCTCACCTGTATCGACAAGATCATTGATGCAACGGTTGGTTGTGAGAGCTTATGTTTCCTGGATGCTTATTCTGGTTATCATCAGATCAAGATGGCAGTCAAAGACCAAGAGAAGACGTCATTTATAACACCTTTTGGGGCTTTCTGCTATGTTTATACTCCTTTTGGCCTCAAAAGTGTTCAGGTGACTTACCAACGCTGTGTTTAGAATTGTTTTCACAGTCAGATTGGGCGCAATGTTCATGCTTATGTGGATGATATTGTGCTTAAGTCTAGGAAGAAGGAGACTCTCCTGGATGATCTTAAAGAAACTTTTGACAATCTCCGGGTCTACAAAATGATGCTTAACCCGGCTAAGTGTGTTTTTGGTGTGCCTGCAGGTAAACTGTTGGGGTTCCTGGTCTCAAAAAGGGGCATCGAAGCTAACCCGGAGAAGATAAAGTCTATCACCTACCTTTCTAAGACGGCATCTGTCAATGGCGTTCAGCGTTTGGCGGGTTATATCGCGGCTTTGAGCCGGTTCATAAGCCACCTGGGAGAGAAGGCAATTCCTTTATACCAGATGCTGAAAAAGACTGATCATTTTGTCTGAAGTGATGCCACCAATGAATCTTTTGAGGCGCTCAAGAAGCAATTAGTTGAGCCGCCCCTTCTTGCTGCTCCCATTGACAAAGGGCCTTTGCTCCTGTACATGGCGGCTAATAATAAGGCAGTCAGCATAGCAATTATTGTGGAGTGCATGGAGGAAGGTAAATAATACTCAGTTCATCAGCCGGCTTATTATGTCAGTGAGGTCTTGACGGAGTCCAAACAACGATATCCACATTGGCAGAAACTGGTCTTTGGGGTGTTCATGGCGAATCGCAAGCTAAAGCATTATTTTCTTGGTCATCCTATTACCATGGTCAGTTCTCCACCTTTAGGAGATATTATTCAAAATAGAGAGCCACAGGCCGGGTTGCTAAGTGGGAAATTGAGCTTGGGCTTCATAATTTGAAGTATGTGCCAAGAACAGCCATCAAGTCTCAAGCTTTGGTGGATTTTATCAAAGATTGGATAGAGTTGCAGACACCTGAGGAGAAACCTGTCAACACATATTGGACAATCCACGTTGATGGGTCCGGGCAGTTGGCAAGGGTTTGGGGGCTGGAGTTATTTTGACTTCCCCACGAGGTGACAAATTTTGTTATGTCTTAAGGCTAATGTTTCCTTGTACTAACAATGCAGCTGAGTATGAGGATTTACTCCATGGACTTCGTTTGGCTAAAGAGATGAATTTAAGCCGGGTCCGGTGCCTTGGCGACTCAGACCTTGTGGATCAGCAAGTCTCAGGCACGTGGGACTATAAAGACAAGCTCATGGCGGCTTATCGCTGGGCGGTTGATAATATTGCTGGTCACTTTAAGGGTTATCGGGTGGATCACCTTGATCAACGAAAGAACAAGGCAACTCATGCATCATCTCGGCTTGGGTCTCAGCATAAGTCGGTGCCTCCTAATTTGTTCCTCGATGTTTTACACTATTCTTCTATCAAGTTACCGCCTGAAGAGGGCCTTGCTGTCCCTGACCCAGAGCCGCAGTTGGTGGCAGCTCTTTATGCTATTCCTGACTGGACGCTGCCTTATTTGACTTATATGACCCAGGACGAGTTACCAGAGGATGAAAATTTTGCACGACAGCTTATCAGGAGATCTAAGTCTATGACCATTATTAACGGCGAGTTACATCAATGCAGTGTAACAGGCATGTTCCAACGCTGTGTTTCTCTTGAGGAGGGCCGTGAAATTTTACGAGAGATTCATGAAGGCGATTGTGATCATCATGCCGGCTCAAAATCTTTGGTAGCTAAAGCTTTTCATCACTGGTTTTACTGGTTAACAACTCATGCTGATGCAGAGGATATTGTTAGCAAGTGTGACGGGTGTTAGAAATTCTCTAGACGAGCTCATGTGCCGGCTCAGGAATTGCTGATGATTCCAATAACTTGGCCATTTGTTGTCTGGGGACTTGATATGGTTGGACCATTCAAGAGGTCTAAGGATAAGAAGACCCACCTTTTGGTGGCGGTTGACAAGCTTACCAAGTGGGTTGAGGCAGAGCAAGTTAGCAAGTGTGATGTGGCGACTGTAGTTTAGTTTATCAAAAAGTTGATCTTCCACTTTGGTTATCCTCATAGTATTATCACTGAACATGGCACTAATCTGTCCAAAGGAGCTATGAAGGATTTCTGTCAAAGAGAGTATATCCAGCTTGACATTTCTTTAGTAGCTCATCCACAGTCTAATGGTCAAGCAAAGCGGGGTAATCAAGAAATTTTGAGAGGTATTAAGCCCTGGCTTATGGTTACTTTGGAGCGAACACCGGGTTTTTGGGTTGAAGAGCTTCCTTCAGTACTTTGGAGTATCATAACTACCCCCAACAGATCAACAGGCTACACGCCTTTCTTCATGGTTTATGGCGCAGAGGCAGTTCTCCCTGGCGATATCTGTCATGACTCGCCAAGAGTGGCGGCTTTTTGAAGCTGATAATGAGATGGCGCGTCAGAACACACTTGATGCTTTGGATGAGGAACGTGATCTTGCAAAATCCCGTTCGGCGATTTATCAACAAGACTTGTGTCACTATCATAGCCGCAGAGTCAAGACACAGGCGTTTCAAGAGGGAAACTTAGTGCTCCAACTGATTCAAGATCAAACAGATATGCATAAGCTGTCCCCACCTTGGGAAGGACCTTTTGTGGTTAGCAAGAATCTCAACAGTGGCTTTTATTGTCTCATTGATATACGGGAGCGCAAGAAATCACACACCTCTAAGCAGGAGACGAACATGCCATGGAACATTGCTCATCTTCGGCCTTACTACACTTGAGTTATTGGCTCTCATCATTGTAAATACCTTCATTGATGTACATACCTTTTTTATATAATAATAAAGCCGACATCCCCAAATTTTGGGGCCTATGTCATTTTCATCTCAAAATTCCTAAGCAAGAGTCATTGTTGATTCATTACAAGGTCATTTGGGGGCTTCCTGCTCTATGAACATAGCGTATAACCCTCTTGATCGGCTTTTATGCCTTGATAGGTCACTTGGGGGCTTCCTGCTCTATGTGCATAGCGTATAACCCTCTGGATCGGGTGTTATGCCATGATAGGTCACTTGGGGGCGTCCTGCTCTATGAGCATACTGTATAACCCTCTTGATTGGCTTTTATGCCATGATAGGTCACTTGGGGGCTTCCTGCTCTATGAGCATGGCGTATAACCCTCTTGATCAGCTTTTATGCCATGTTAGGTCACTTGGTGGCTTCCTGCTCTATGAGCATAGCGTATAACCCTTTTGATCGGCTTTTATGCCATGTTATAGGTTGTCTGGGGGCTTCCTACTCAGTGAGTATAACATATAACCCATTGACCGGCTTTCATGTCATGACTGGGTTAAACCTACCTGTTTGCAACTTGCTACTCCGCCAGGTGACCCGCCGTACTCTTGACAGTTAATCTTTTAAGGACCATGAACTCGTCAAAGTTCAAACGACGGATTATGTCATGTGAGAGCCGGCTTACAGTGATCTAGGATAAACCCACCTGTTTGATGTAGTCTCTCCGCTATGTGGCCCGTTCGTACTCTTAATAGTTATTCTTTTCAATAAGACCCTGAACCGGTTAAGATTTAAACGACAGATTTATGTCACACGAGAGCTGGCTTACAGGATGACAGGCTTTCATGCCAAGCTTCTTTGAAGCACAAAATTGAATTTTTTTTCAAAAATTAATCTATTCTGGTCGTGCCTTATAAGTCGGCTTAGCAAATATTTGCATTGTGCATATTCTCTATTTCTGTTTTGCAGTAGCCTTATTACAGCTGAGAAGTACCGGGTCATGTTGATCCAAGTCATATTGCTCTATATTGAGTCTATTGCGGTCCTAAGCCGCCGAGGTGATCTTCTCCAAATTTGGATATGACTATAAGTCGCCTTGGACTGTTGGGTTATTTAACTCACCTGGTTTGTGACTTCAAGTCGCCAGAACAAGCCATGATTGGATCTATTACAGATTACATGACAAGCCTTCGAATAAATTTTGGCATAATTGAAATACTCAAGTTAATTGTATTGTTCCAGGATGATTAGCAAAACATGCACGAAGGCATGGCAGAATAGATGCTTGTTTTTCAACAACCAATTACACGGCTACAGCTGAGCCCAAGGAGTTTTTTGACCAAGTTTTTTCCTAGAGTTACATCACTCCGTTGAGCTGGCATCACTACTGTCTGGGTTCTGGCTTGGCGGGTTGTTGTCATCTTGGCGCCTTGAGGTAGGGGCCTCCGGGTCATCCCATGCCGGCTCTTCCTCATCTACCATCTGGAGAGTAGCCAATGCCCAGTGATGTTAGTTAACGCCTCGAAGATAGCTTCATCGTTAAAGACGGGTCGAGATCAGGAGCAAAGGTATGCTTATGCCTTGGCGGGGTAAGGTCTACCACATCATGGGTTGGCGGCTTAATCTTAGCATTGCTGCTATCATAAGCCGGCTGGTACTTGTTCAGATCCAGCTCCTGTGTAAGCTTGCACGCGAAAGGCTGCATCTCTGTGACGCACTTGTTGAAATCTTCTTCTTCAAAGGTCGACCTGTCGTCTTTGAATTCTAGACACCCGGTGGCAATTTTTTCCAGGTCAAGCTCGGATTGCCATGCTTTGGCCCGGCTTAGAGCAACAATGGCTCCTGCGCAGGCGGTTGGTAGTTTAATTTCTTCAATTTGAGACGGCACTGTGGAAAGCTGTTCTAGTGTAGTCCTGATGAGGGTTGGAGGTTTTTTGCCATTTGATAGGGCCATAAGACTGCGCATGGTTCCAATGTATAGTTGCTCAGTCAGTGCATAAACCGCCTTTAGCTTTAACAACATATCTTGGCCAAGATTAGCACTTCTGGGTCCTGTTACAATTTTGTATAAGAGTCGCCAGGCAGGTTAACAATGTATATATTATGAGTCGCCAGGCAAGTTAAAGAATTTGACAGACAGATGATTAGTTTCATATTACACTTACCAAAGATGGCGGCTTTCATGCAAGATATATGTTGCTCTTCGGTCATCGAATTAAGCTGAGCCTTGGCATCTTTTGCCCTATCCAGCAGATTCGCCTTCTCGGTTTCCAAGGCGGCTATTTCTTCATCAAATTTAGCCTTCATCTTCTCAATATCTTCTAATGATGATTTCAGGCTTAGTTTAGCCTTGGCGCGCTCATTTTGCTGGGTCTCCAAACTTTTCTTCAACTCGGTGATGTTTGAGTCACCCACACTCAACGCTTCCTGCAAAGAGTGCCACACAATGTTCAGATGGTTAAGTTCATAGTCAATAGTGGTATTCAAGTCCCAAGCACATTGCAAGCAATACACTCGGAACTTGGGGGCTAATGTAGGTCATTTCAATCTATGAGACCCGGCTCATCTTATTCAGATAAGCCAACCCTTGGGGGCTACAGGTTTGATTTATATCAATGACTATGAGACCCGACTCATCTTATTTAGATAAGTCGGCCCTCGGGGGCTACAGGTTTGATTCCTATCAATGACTATGAGACCCGGCTCATCTTATTCAAATAAGCCGGCCCTTGGGGGCTATAGGTTTGATTTCTATCAATGACTATGAGACCAGGCTCATCTTATTCAAATAAGCCGGCCCTTGGGGGCTATAGGTTTGATTTCTATCAATGACTATGAGACCAGGCTCATCTTATTCAGATAAGGCGGCATTTGGGGGCTACACGTTCGATTTCTATCAATGAATATAAGACCCGGCTCATCTTATTCCAATAAGCCAGCCCTTGGGGGCTACAGTTTTGATGTCTATCAATGATTATAAGACCCGACTGGCCGGCTCATCTTGTCAAGATAAACTGACCCTTGGGAGCTATTATGGATATATGTGTATGAAAGGCTAAAGAGAGGATTTACGTGTTCATACCTCATGTTTTTGTTTCATCAATTGGACCAATCCGGCTTCCATATCTCGGCTTGTGTGAAGGTGGCTTAAGTAGCCCCCGTACACTTCATTTGCATTGAATGAGGAATAATTTTCCAGATCCAATTTTGCCTTGCCCTTCTCCAATGAGGGTATTTCCTCCTTAGTTGATTGCTTGGTTAGCACTCAAGAGACCTCAGGCGCCTTAAAGGCTGACCTGGTAATAGTAATGTCGTCAGCATCAGCAGTGGAGGGCTCTTATCAGTGCACTTGGCAGGAGTGGGTGGCTTAGGACTTGGCGGGTCTCGATGGACAACCGGGTTAATCTCAGCATCCATTGGTTCGAAGACCACAATGTCTGCTTGCGGTGGCGAGTTGTTGACATAATCTTTGGGGTCTTGGATAGGGGACTCAGCGATTTCTGTCGTTTTTTTCCGATTCAGAAACTTCATGGGCTTTGGAAGAATCGCCCACCTTATGTTTCTTACAAGTCTTGGCTTTGGCCCTATGACAAAAATAACAAAGTTTATGAGTATAGCACCACAAGTGCTTTATCAACAAAGGAAAATACTTACCTGTTGGGGATATAACTATTAGGTATGACCCACCCAGGAGGGGCCGGGTTATACCTATGGCGATTCACGAAGCCGAAGACGACACTGGAAGATGGCGGTTCAGTTAAGGGCCCAAGGCCCAAAGGAGACTCAAGGCCCGTAGAGATAAACCACCATATGTACATAACTTGTATTGTAAGACAGGAATAGTTAGAGACCGAGTCGGACACTGTTTATGAGCCGGCTGAGACTCTATGAGCCGCTGGGCGTCGACCTCTGTATATAAAGGGATGACTCGGCGGCGGTTTAGGGCAAGTAACATCAGATCGAGAGCTAGGTCAAGCGAATTCGCTCCCTAGTAATCGAGACATAAGCAATCCCACCTCAAACAGGATTAGCCATTACATTCACTGCAAGGGGCCAAACCAGTATAAACTCCCGTGTCCTTTGTCCCATTTTAACCCCTTTAAGTTCCTAGTTGCGATGGCTCCACGACTAAGTCCTTTCACTAGGACATCTGCCGTGACAATTCCACGACAGTTGGCGCCCACCATGGGGCCAGTGCACGGTGGATTTGAGTTCTTGAAGGGTAGCTTCAAAGGGCCCAAGGGATAAGCTGTGGGCCGGATGACCAAGAGTCGTCGCGGCAAGCTGTACATCAACGATGCAGGCTGGGGCCCCGACGCCGGCTCAATTGAGTACGGGTACCGGGTCCCCTTCGGCGGAATCCACGTTTTCATCGGCAAGATCGGCAAGCCAGGCCCTGAGACGTACATCTGCACCAGCATCGTCGAGACGGCTCAGCGTGCGAGACCCGCCCGGGCTCAGCCTACCGTGAAGCGTTCCTTTTTGGGATGCATCCATGGAGGGGAATTTTCGGAAGGATCTATGTTTGGTGGTCAGATCGCCATCTACTCTGATGGTGAGTCGTCCACGGGTGATACGGATTCATTGTATCAACTGCAAGATGAAGGATCTATTCCGATGGCAGCAGTATTCTGGACTCCTTTGAGCCGCCGAGCAGAGTTGGGATCTTCATGGTTGGCACGCAACCCGTTCAAAACTCTACGGCTACGGCAGCGATAACCTCCGGGTCAGCGGCAGCCGGGGCAGGAGACCGTGCGCGCCCGTCGGCTCAGGTGTTGATGGATCTCATGGATAGGATGACAGTCCTATTAACCGCCATGGTCAATCCGGTGGATCAGGCTCAACATGATGCAGAAGTGGCACGGTCATGTGAGGAGGTAGCACAAGCCAAGGAAAACCTGGCAGCGGAGGACGTCAGGATGGCCGCAGAGCGGGCGGCTCTGGATGCTTGAGCCCAGCAGATTGAAACAGAGGCTCTACAACTCATGGTGGATCTGAAGGCATCAAATGAGGTCATGAGGATAAGGCACCAGAAGGCTCAATCCCGTCTGCCTCCGATTTATGATCCTAGAAACCTCTTCCGCACACCCGGTGCAGGCCCTAGTAACCCACCGGAGGTAAACCAGGTTGCAACGCCTGGGGCTGGGACACTGGTTCAGCCACGGGTGATGGAACCTCCTCGTCTGAATACTGCTCCGCCTCACTATGTACCAACACCACCGAGTCATTATTCTAACCCTTTGGAGAGCATGATCGCGGCGGCAGCACGATTGGCGGCTCTCCCGGTGCATGGCGACTCACCGACGGCGGTTGAAACACGAAGGGTCAGAGAACTTCTTCTGGCGGCTTTGGTGCAGCAGGAGGCATATTCTTATAGCCGAGACAGGATTCATTCGACCCCTCGCCCAAGCCGGAGCCCGAGCTATAGGTGGCACATGGATTCAGCAGCCATTTCAAGCAACGCCCGGCACCGTGACCAGTCGTGCGGGCATGACCCGACACTTGATGGAGCTCCTAACTTGGTTGATCAGGACAGGATACGTCAAGAGGCTGAGCGGGCGGCTTAGCAGGCGGCTCAGCGGGCGGCTTACCAGTCTTTTCCGGTTTATCCGACGACTTGTATTGAGGCAGGCGTGACCAGTAGGACTGGAGGTGTCCCTTGTCTGGTGCCGGCTCTATGTATGAGCGTTTGCCCAAGGATTTCAAGGGGCCTCAAAAGGTGCCTAATTACACGACCGGCTTACAGCCCGGGGCATGGATTGAAAGCTATGAGATGGCCATGGAATTACTGGAAGTCGGTGATGCTGCAATGGCCAAGTACCTCACCATGATGTTGGATGGAACGACCCACACTTGGTTGAAGGGGCTGCCACCTAATTCCATTGGTTCATGGGCCGAGTTAAAGGCCCGGTTTATTCAGAACTTCAAAGATACATGCAAGCAGCCCATGTCCATTGTGGATTTGACTAATTGTAAGCAAGAGGAGGGTGAGTCCACGACCCATTGGGTGCGCCGGGTCAAGGCCATAATACATTCATCTGATTAGATGGATGTCGGCTCTGCAGTCTTAATGTTGGAGAAAAATTTCCATTTTGAGCCTCTAAAACAGAAGCTGGGGCGGCTCAAGCGCGATTGTATGACATGGGCCAGCTGATGGTGGCTCTAGTCAAATACGCCGACTCTGATAGTACCAAGGATCCCGAGTGTGATGATGAGAAGACAGGGAAGGGAAAGAAGAGCGGTAACGCCAAGGGTCCTCAGCATAACCCGGCAAATCGGAGGCAATAATAAACGTAAGGCTGATGGTAGCTCGGAGTTTGTGGCTAACACCAATGCGAGTGCAACAATCAACAACGCAAGGGGAGACCACCCCCTCGGTCCGACGGGTCAGGTCCCACTCTTGAGCAGTTTCTAAATGAGCCCTGTCCAAGGCACGGTACTCAGCAGAAACCGGCACTCACCTATGGAAGGACTGTATGATCATGAAGGCTTTCAAGAACTCTAACATGTTTGACAACAATCATGGGCCAGGCGGCGGCTTAGGTGGCGGCGGTTTTCATGGCCCGGGCAGCGGTTCAAATTCCAATTTTCAAGGCTCTCAAGGTAATCAAGGTGTCTATAATCAGCAATCTAGCCAGGAAGGTCAGCAATAGCAGCCGTTTGGATATCAGAGTAATCCAAAGCAGCTGAATAGTGGATAGTATCATGTGTTTACCACCAGTTTGTGCAAACGGGACCAAAAGCTTCATAAGAGGGTTGTGAACACTGTTGAGCTGGCAGTTCCTCGTTATTTGAGATTATCTGAGCAACCTATTTTATGGAGCAGGGAAGATCACCCTCCCCGGGTTGACTATCCGGGTCACTTGGCCTTGGTGGTGGCACCTCAGGTTGGTGGATATAAATTCACTAAGGTGCTCATGGATGGAGGTAGTAGCATCAACATCCTCTATTATGAGACTTTCCTTCGCATGGGGTTGATTGATAAAAATCTTAAGACGTCCAACACTGTTTTCCATGGAGTGGTGCCTGGTAAGTCGGCGTACCCAGTGGGTAAGATTGAGCTGGAAGTGGCCTTTGGAGATGAGCATGATTCCAGGGCTGAGAAGTTAACTTTGGAGGTGGTCAAAATCAAAAGCCTGTATCACGCTCTGTTTGGACGGCCGGCTTATGCAAAGTTCGTGGCACCTCCGTGTTATGTTTATCTGCAGCTCAAGATGTTGGGTCATAAGGGAACCATTACAGTGGATGGGAGTCGGAAGATCGCCCAGAAATTTGAGGAAGGCGATGCTGCTTACGCTGAGTCTGTCTGTGCAATAAAGAAGTTGAAGTTTTACAAGGATAATGTTGACCCGACGGACATGACGTATTTGAAGAAACCAACCACAGAGCATGAGCCGGTGATGAAGTTTAAGTCGGCCGACGACACCAAGCTTGTTGATTTTGTTCCGGGCGACTCATCTAAGCAGTTCAGTATCAGTGCTAACCTGGATCCCAAATAGGAAATCGCGCTCATCGAGTTCATCCGTGAGAACCGGGTGTACCAAGAGAACTCGCTGAGCACACTCTCAATATTGATCCAAAATTTAAGCCGGTCAAGTAGTTTCTTCGGCGGTTCAATGAGGAGAGGCGTAAGGCCATTGGTGAGGAAGTGGCCCGGCTCTTGGCGGTCGGGTTCATTGTTGAAGTTTTTCATCCGGAGTGGTTGGCTAACCCGGTGCTCGTGCTTAATAAGAACGGCACCTAGCGTATGTGTGTGGATTACACGGACTTAAACAAGGCTTGTCCAGCTGATCCTTTCGCTCTCCCTCGTATTAATCAAATCATTAATGCTACGGCGGGTTGTGAGCATTTGAGCTTTTTGGATGCTTATTCTGGTTATCATCAGATCAAGATGGCAGTTAAGGACCAGGAGAAGACGGCTTTTATTACTCCGTTTGGAGCCTTCTGCTATGTGTCTATGCCTTTTGGGCTTAAGAGTGCCTAGGCGACTTATTAGCGATGTATGCAGAACTGTGTTCACAGTCAGATTGGGAGCAATGTTCATGCTTATGTGCACAATATTGAGGTGAAGTCCAGAGAGAAGGTGGCATTGATAGATGACTTGAAAGAAACCTTTGATAATCTTCGGGTCTACAAGATGATGCTTAACTCGGCCAAGTGTGTTTTTGGAGTGCCAACAGGGGTATTGAAGCTAACCCAGAGAAGATCAAGGCCATCACCTCCTTAGCTAAGCCGGCATGTATCAATGATGTTTAGCGTTTGGCGGGTCATATTGCTATTTTAAGCCGGTTAGGTGAAAAGGCAATACCGATGTATCTGATGATGAAGAAGACAAACGACTTTGTCTGGAGTGATGCTGCTAACGCTGCCTTTGAAGATTTGAAGAGACACCTAGCTGAGCCGCCGGTCCTTGCTGCTCCCATTGATAAGGAGCCATTATTGTTATATGTAGCTGCTAACACACATGCTGTCAATGTGGCCATTGTGGTGGAGCACAAGGAGGCTGGCAAGGAGCATCCGGTTCAACAGCCGGTTTATTACATCAGTGAGGTGCTTATTGAGTCCAAGCAAAGATATCCACATTGGCAGAAGCTCGTTTATGGGGTGTTCATGGCAAGCCAGAAGCTTAAGCAATATTTCTTGGGTCATCCCATCACTGTGGTCAGTTCTGCTCCTTTAGGAGATATCATTCAAAACAGAGAAGCCACAGGACGAGTCGCCAAGTGGGCCATTAAACTTGGGCCTCACGGTTTAAAGTATATGCCACGCACTGCTATCAAGTCTCAAGCACTGGTGGACTTCATCAACGATTGGACAGAGTTGCAGATGCCTGAAGAGAATCCGGACAACACATATTGGACTATTCACTTTGATGGGTCCAGGCAATTGGAGGGCTCGGGGGCTGGAGTTGTTTTGGCTTCCCCTCGAGGTGACAAATTTTGTTATGTGCTAAGGTTGATGTTTCCCTATACTAACAATGCATCTGAGTATGAGGCCTTGCTCCATGGTCTTTGGATGGCTAAAGAGATGAGCTTAAGCCGGGTAAGGTGCTATGGCGACTCATATTTAGTGGCTCAACAAGTATCAGGCAAGTGGGATTCCAAGGATCCTCTCATGGCGGCTTATCACCGTGAAGTTGATGCCATTGCTGGACACTTCAAGGGTTACCAAATGGACCACATTGATCGCAGAAAGAATGAGGCGGCTGATGCCTTAAGCCGGCTAAGGTCTCAACGTAAGCCGGTGCCACCTAACACTTTCTTGGATATTCTGCATAACCCTTTTGTCAAGTTGCCTACAGAGGAAGACTTGGCTGTTCCTGACCCGGAAGCACAACTGGTGGCGGCTCTTCACGTCATCCCAGATTGGACAGTGCCATATTTGGCTTACATGACCCGAGGCGAGTTGCCTGAGGATGAAACCTTGGCTAGGCAGATAACCCGGTGGTCTAAGTCAATGACAATTGCCAATGGCGAGTTGCATCATCACAGTGTCACTGGGGCGTTTCAGCGTTGTGTCTCTCCTGAGGAAGGTCAAGAAATTCTTCGTGAGATTCATGAAGGAGATTGTGGCCATCATGCCAGTTCAAAATCCCTTGTGGCCAAGGCTTTTTGTCATGGATTTTATTGGCTGACAGCTCACGCTAATGCGGAGGATCTGGTCAGTAAATGTGCCAGTTGTCAGAAATTCTCAAGACGAGCTCACGTGCCGGCTCAAGAATTGAGGATGATTCCAATTACTTGGTCGTTTGCAGTATGGGGACTTGACATGGTTGGACCTTTCAAAAGGTCCAAAGATAAAAAGACCCACCTCTTGGTGGCGGTGGACAAATTCGCAAAGTGGGTTGAGGCAGAGCCAGTTAGTAAGTGTGACACAGTCACGGCGGTTCAATTCATGAAAAATGTGATCTTTCGTTTTGGCTTTCCACACAGCATTATAACTGACAATGGTACTAATCTGTCCAAGGGTGCCATGGAGGAGTTCAGTCAACGTGAGCATATCCGGCTTGATGTTTCATCAGTAGCTCACCCCCAATCCAATGGTCAAGCAGAAAGAGCTAATCAGGAAATCTTGAAAGGCATCAAGCCCCGGCTTATGGTTCCTTTGCAATGGATGCCCGGTTGTTGGGTGGAGGAGTTACCTTCTGTGATATGGAGCATCAATACTACCCCCAAGAGGTCTACGAGTTATACGCCTTTCTTCATGGTTTACGGAGCCGAGGTGGTTCTCCCTAGTGACATTCATCATGACTCGCCCCGCGTGGCGGCGTACGTTGAGGCTGATAATGAACAAGCGCGTCAGGATGCACTCGACCTGTTAGATGAAAAGCGTGACTTGGCAGCAGCCCGCTCGGCGATTTACTGGCAAGACCTGCGCCGTTATCACAGCCGTCGGGTTAAGTCCAGAACCTTTCAAGAAGGTGATTTGGTGCTCCGGCTCATCCAGGATCAAACTGATGCACACAAGTTATCCCCACCTTGGTAAGGGCCCTTTGTGGTCAGGAAGAACTTGAACAATGGGTCATACTACCTTATCGATGTTCGAGAGAACAAAGACTCATGTAAGTCGGAGGAAGAGACCCGCCGGCCGTGGAATATCTCTCATCTTCGGCCTTACTTTACTTGAGCCACAGGCTCTCATGATGTACATATTTTGACGATGTATATATTATGATAAGTAATAAAGCAGGACCTCTATCCTTTTCATCCTCAATGATCATATGTCTTCATCATCATACTTTCAAACGATCAATTGGGGGCTGATCGTATACGAATCTAGCTTAACCCTCTTGGTCCGGATCATGATCGTATTCGTATCTAGCCGTTAAACCTCATGATCACTAGGGGGCTTCCTGTTCAAACATAGGTCCTATTCGAACCAAAGAGAACATAGCTGTTGGTACCCTCTTGATCGGTACAATGCCAAACTCACTAGGGGGCTTCTTGATCATATTCGAATCATAGCTTAACCCCTTTTGGGTCCAACTTTGATCGTATTCGAATCAGAGTCATTAAAAAACTCTCAAGGTCATTTGGGGGCTTCCTGTTCAAACATAGGTCGTATTCGAACCAAAGATAACATAGTTGTTGGTACCCTCTTGATCGGCGCAACGCCAAAGCCACTAGGGCTACATGATCGTATTCGAATCCTAGCTTAACCCCTTTGGTCCGGTTTACTGACCGTATTCGAATCAGAAGCCTCAAATTTTTCTTTCTATCTGGCTTAAGTTTTTGAAAGCAATCTTTGGTTTTTGTCTTGATACTTTTTTGTTCCAATCTAAGTATAAGTGTGGTTTTGGACGATAAGTCGCCAGCATATGACAATCATCATACATTTGGAAGTCGCCAGCATATGACAATCATCATACATTTGGAAATGTTCGCTTCTAAGGATTGGGTTATCACCCTTACTGTTCAGGTCACATAAACCGACAGTGCAAATTCAAAATCACAGGTATGATATTATAGTTGTGTTTCAAAGCTATAATTCATAACACGCTTATCTGTGTCTCTTTTTTCCATATTAATGGTTGTATGTAAGATGTTATGACCTGCCCTGCGGTAAGCCGCCAAGGGTTCTTGAGATCTATTTCTGTGTGCAGGACAGTTCAAAGACTTTCTTATGCATAAGGAAAACAGATGATAAGTATAAAAAGGGGCGAATATAAGACGTCGGCTTAACAGTGTTGAGCACCAAAACGTGCACGATAGCACGACAAAGCAAAGTCATTTCTACCCTATTACATGACTCCCCGAGTCCAAATGATTAAATTGTTTTTTAGCAGGCTACAAATATGAGCCGCCCGGCGAATGAATTCTCTTGTGACCTGAAGCTTCCAGATCAACCCTCTCCGCTCCTTAGTCCTGTTCTCTGTCCTGGAAGATTGATGATGACCAGTCAATGCCATTCAAAGCTTCAAATTCTGCTTCATCATCAATTAGTCCAGCCGGGTCAACTTCAGGGGCGAAGGTATGCTTACGGATTGGTGGGACCATCATCAATTCTGCTTGTCACTTTATAATTCGGCGTCGGCATCCTCCAATTCTCCGCATCATAACCCGGCTGGTACCTGGTGAGATCCACCTCATCAACAATCAGGGTGGCCACAGGGCGTATTTCCTTCAGACATGCGGCGAAGTCCTCCTGTTCAAATGAAGTGCCATCCTCCTTAAGGCTTGGATACCCAATGGAGATGACGGCTGGGTCTAACTCTGGTAGCCAAGCTTTGGCCCGGCTTAAGGCAGCCATGGCTCCGGCTCTCGCAGACGATCGCCTTAATTCATTGAATCGCTGGGGCAGCATAGGAAGCTTCTTTAGCACATCCACCAGGAGTGTGGGGACTTTGTTTGACAGGGCAACTGTGGCTAAGGCACGCTGAGATCCAATGTAAAGTTATTCCACGAGCGTGTAAACCGTCTTTAGCTTCACCAGCATGTCCTGATTGAGATTTGTGCTCCTGGGACCTGCATAGCCATATCAGGTGAGTTAATGACAAATCATATTATCACTAGAAAGATTCAATAATTGACACTTGCAAGGAGACTTACCAAAGATTGCTGAGACCATCTGAGATACATGGCGTCTTAAGCCGGACAATTCAGTGGTCACCTCTTCAAGAGCCACCTCTGCTTTCTCAGCTCGATGGGTTAAGGCGATCTTTTCCTTAGCCCAAGCCTTTTTCTCCACTGCAAAGTCTTTTTTCAGTTTCTCTTGTTCAGACACACTGAATTCAAATTTGGAGTTGGCCCTTTGGGTTTCAGTCTCCTGTGCCTCCAGGCGGTTCTTCAATTCAGACAGTTTTGATTGAAGTTGAGTGGTGGTGGCCTATACAAATATCGGGTCAAAGTCATGAATATTAGCATACAATGTTAAGTCCCAAGCCTTTTGCAAGCAACAACACTTGGCACTTGGGGGCTAATGTCTACCGAAGGATTCTATTTAAGTGGCGGTTCATGAGAGTAAGTCCCAAGCACTTTGCAAGCAAGAGTACTTGGCACTTGGGGGCTTATGCATATTGCTGTTAAATCTACACAAGTACTATATTATACACAAGCATGTGAAGGACCAGCTCATTCATGTTGATTAAACCGGCCCTTGGGGACTACGGATTAAGCCAGATTTTTACAGGTTTGCCAAAGGATATTACTAATGCTTATACATTTGTTCTAAGTCTACAGCATATTCATCATAAGCAATAGACTTGGGGCTGGCATAGTAAGGATAATTCAGTGAAGGGAAGAGTTCATACCTCAAATTTCTGGTGCATTTTCTTCATCATATCAACTTCGAGGTCACGACCACTGTGCACTTGGCTAAGATAGCCAGAAATAACTTTCCCAATGCTCATGTGAGTATAATCAGCAATGTAAACTCTGACCTTATGGCGTTCCAGGTGCTCCTCCTTGGCAGAACACTTGGCCAACATAGTAGGTCTCCCCGGCTCAGCATAGCCGGTCTTGGTAATTTCAACACCAGCATCTTATGGGTCATCTGTCTTGGCCAGGCTAGAAACTTCAGGGTTTTCAGAGCCGTTGGCGGCTTGATCGGCAGGCGGGTCAGTAGTTGACGTTGGTGTATCATGTGCCGGTTCAAGCGGCGGCTCGGGAACAGAGGCCTCAGGAGCGGTCGTCTGGAGTTCCGGTTCCTTGAAGGTTGGCTTTTCAGCCGGCTTATTCTTCTTCACCCTCTTGCTAGGCTTGGCTTTTCTGCTGCATAAGATCAAAAAGGTCAGTACAAATATAAAGAATTGAAGTGAATACAGGGTAAGAAAATCATCATTACCCTGGAGCGGTCTTAAAAGCCAGCATGTTGGACTGGATTGAGTCGCCGGAGGAAGGTGAAGTTTCCTGATAATTTGAATCAGAAGAATTGAGTGGTTGACGAGTGAGGCTAGCCAAGGGACAAAAAGGATTTAAGTCGGAGTTGACCTCGTTCTGGTGCTTCCTTGGTGTGTTAGTTAAGCCGGAGGAGAGTTCCGTGTCCTTGCTGGTCCGGGTCTGCCTCCAGCTCTCATGAATCTGTCGCTTCAAAAGAAATTGAGGATCCTGCTAAGCTAAGGAATGTGAAAATCTTACTTTTCGGGTTACTCTTCGGATTTTCTGTCTTGGCAAAGGCTCAGAGTTAGAGAGTCAAGAGCTAAGGAATGTGAAAATAACAGTTACCTCTCCGTCCACTCTACGACTCGTTCCCGTGTCACCCTGATGATAATCAGTAACAATAAGGTGGTTAAAAAAGGAGCCAAGAGAGTCAAGAGCTACCTCCGACTCAGAGGAATCTTCTAGTCGAAGCAAGTCAGAGGCGCTGGCCTTCTTTCCTTTCTTCTTGGCGTCGGCTTTCCTAGCAGCTCTCTTGGCCTTCCTGGCTCTCTTTCCAGCCTCATGATCATACTTTTTCTTCCAACATTGGTCGTCAGCGTGTAAAAGTCAGCAAAGGTTTGAGTAAAGACAAAACATCAAGGTTGAAGATAAATTAATTCAGTCTGACGGCTTACCGCTGGAGCCGGGTTAGCTTTGCAAAAAGGGCTTAAGCCCACCTTGCCACAGTATGCTAGGCTCTCATTCAAGAATGACTTTGTGATATCATTAATGACGTCGTCAAGTAAATCGTCAGGGCTGTGCCACAGAGGGTCATTCTTTTTGCCCGTGTAGGTGAACATCAAACAGGAGCGGCGACTCAATGGAATGATCCACTAGGTAACCCAAACCCGGACCAAGTCAATACCGTTTAAACCGTTCCCCAAAAGAGCCTTGACTTTAGTGATGGTGGGGGTGAGTTTCTGGCGATCAGCAGCTGACAACTTGTCTGGAAGAGGATGATTCGACTCGAGCCGCAAGGCGCGAAAGCCGACGGAGGTTTCTCATCAGTCGGAGAAGTGTCTTGGCAATAGAACCACGCCTGGTTCCAATCTCTGGGGTGACTCGGTGGATTTGCATAAGGGAATATGGCGTCTCTCCGTCGTTGGATTGAGACCCCGCCGAGCTCCAAACTAGGTCCGTCGGCACATTCATTCTGGCGGTTCAAATAAAATAACTCTCTGAAGAGTAGCAAGCCGGGCTCTTCCTCAAGATACACCTCACAGAATCTTGAAAGTTGCCAATATTAGACACGGAATTGGGTCCGATGTCTTGAGGACGGAGGTCAAAGAAGTGCAGAACATCTCTGAAGAATTTTGAGCCGGGTGGCGAAAAGCCCCGGATCATGTGATCAGTGAAAATGATGAATTCCCCTTCTTTGGGATGAGGTTTTTCTTCTGTTGGATCAGGACCGGGGTCTGACATGACTTCCTTCTTTGGCAGATAGCCGGTTTTCACAATGTCAACAAGGGTACTATCAGTGACGATGGATTCGACCCAGTTGCATGAAGTGCTTGATTTTGGCGGCATTGTGAAGAAGGAGGCCTACCAAAGAGTAAAATTGCCAGTTCAAAATTTAAGCCGGAGAGAAAGGGTTACAGTACATATTCAAAATGGCAGCTTATAAAGGGGCCTAATGGTATATGACTAATTACGTCAGGTTACGTAAGTCGCCATGAGCAGTGCAGGTTATTTAAGCCGCTATGATAAGTTGGATGATGTCTATTGAGCATTGCAATTTAAGTCAGCAGTTTGAGCCGCCATGGCTAGATGGGTCTAACAAAATTCAGTTTTTGGCTATGTGTTATACAAACAAGTTTCACAGACTGTAGCTATTATTTTGGATCAATGGCTGTTCAGGAAAAGGAAATAAATCTAGACCTAAAAACCAGTACAGATGAGTTCATAAGCTCTCAAAAGATCTTTTCTTCCAAGAAAGGGGATCTACTGGTATCAAAAGTGGAAGTAAAACAACTACCGCATTGGTCATACACCGTTTTCAGATCAAAGAGGTTCGCGGTACAAGCTTTGAAGATGAACTACGAAGAACACAGAGAAGCTCACAAACCCTAATGTGGATCTGAGGTACGGGAAGGCAGAAACTTACAACTGCAGATCTACTACAGAGGGTCGCCGTCGCTTTCTGGATCGATTCAGGGTGATGCAGCGGCCTGGACAAAAACGACGGTGCGCTTCGCGGTGGCGGCAGAGCTCGAGCGGCAGAAGGGTGTGAGAGGTGGAAGACAATGGAAAGGGGGATAATGAGGAAATACCAGTCGTACCTATTTATAAGGAAAGGCTCTTAAGTGGGTGCCAAAGACGAGGAGGCTGAAGACATGGTTATTCAGCTGTTCCGGCGCCTCGATTCTCGGGATGGTTATTAAAGATAAGGATTCGTTGAGATATGTTGGATAAAGCGTAAATTAATGACAAATGACATCATGGCGGGTTATCGCGAATCCAGAAGATGACGTCATGGTGGGTTACAAATTCACGCACAATGAAGAGCAGAAGATTTTTTCTAAGTGTTGAAGATTGACAAGAACCAGTTCAAATCAATCTGGGGCCTAATGTTGGGGATATGACTATTAGGTATGACCCGCCCAGGAGGGGCCGGGTTATACCTATGGTGATTCACAAAGCCCAAGACGGCACTGGAAGATGGCGGTTCAGTTAAGGGCCCAAGGCCCAAAGGAGACTCAAGGCCCGTAGAGATAAACCGCCATATGTACATAACTTGTATTGTAAGGCAGGAATAGTTAGAGACTGAGCCAAACATTGTTTATGAGCCGGCCAGGACTCTGTGAGCCGCTGGGCATCGACCTCTGTATATAAAGGGACGACCCGGCGGCGGTTCAGGGCGAGTAACATCAGATCGAGAGCTAGGTCAAGCGAATTCGCTCCCTAGTAATCGGGACATAAGCAATCCCACCTCAAATTGGATTAAGCCATTACCTTCACCGCAAGGGGCCAAACCAGTATAAACTCCCGTTTCCTTTGTCCCGTTTTAACCCCTTTAAGCTTCCTAGTTGCGATGGCTCCATGACTTAGTCCTTTCATTAGGACACCTGTCGTGACAATTCCACGACATTACCCATGGGCAACAATGAAGGCAGGCATCTGGGTTCCACTTGAGTCGCCCGATGATGGGGGCGTCCCCTGATAGTTTGAGTCAGATGCGGTAAGAGGTTGACGTATGAGACCAGTTAATGGATAAAACAAAGCCGGGTTATGTGGCACCTCATTACGACGGTTGCGAGGAGCCAGCGTATTGGGTAAGCCGGCGACAAGATCTTCAGAGTCGCCACTCTAGGTTGGATGCTTTGATTCGTGCTGTCGTTTCTTCAAAAGAAAGTTGGGATCCAAATAAGCAAGAGGATGTGAAAACTTACTTTCTGGACGACCGGCCATGTTTTCTTTCTTGGCAAAGGTTCTGAGTCGGAGGAGATAGGAATTACCTCTGCTACGTTGGCATGACTTGTCTCCACTTTGTCCTGAGAACAATCAACATCAATAAGTTGCATAAAGAAAAGGCCAAGGGAGTCAAGTTCTACCTCCGACTCATCTAGATCAAGGAGATCTTGTGCTTATGTTTTATTGCGGTGATTAGTGCCACAAGACTTAGTTTCTCTAGTCTTCTTGGTGGGCTGGGATGTGATTACTTTCTTCCTCCAAAAAGGAGAGTTGGCCTATACACATATGAACATAAGCAAAGATTAAAAGGATATGAAGCACAAGAGATAGATAAATAAGATGAAGGTTTGGAATGTTTACAGAAGGAGCTGGGTTAAGAGCGAATAAAGGGTTCAGACCCACTTTGATGCAGTTTTCCAGTGACTCCCCGAGCAGCGACTTAACTGTGTCGTTGATTTCTTTATCGGCCAGTCGTGTTTGGTTGAAGCTTGTGGGTCTTTTGTATCACCGGTGTATTGGCATATTAAGCCGCCGCGCCGACTCGATCGTAAAATCCTCCAGGCAACTCAGCAGCGGACCAGATCAATTCCGCTTAAGCCGTTGGCAATCAAAGCCCTTACTTTGGAAAAAGTAGGAGCATATTGACCCGCGTTCTACGGCAATCAGCCGACCTAGAAGCACACTGTTGGTGGTGACCCGGTAAGGGCGGTAACCTGGCAAGGGATTTGATACGTCTCCATCGTATCTATAATTTTTGATTGTTTCATGCCAATATTATTCAACTTTTACATACTTCTCGCAACTTTTTATATGATTTATTTGGACTAACTTACTCATCCAGTGCCCAGTGCTAGTTCCTGTTTGTTGCCTGTCTTTGTATCGCAGAAAATCCATATCAAACAAAGTCCAAACGTGATGCAACTCCGAGAATTATTTTGGAATATTTTTGATTTTTAGGAGGTGCAGTCAACGTAAACGGAGGCCCGAGGGCACCGCAACCCACCAAGGCGCGCCACCAGGCCCAGGCGCGCCCTGGTGTATCGTGCCCTCCTCGAACGTCAGTTTGAGCTATACTTCGGGCTCAAGGAAGCTTATATCCGGAAAAAAATTATGTAAAAAGATCAGCGCAATCGGAGTTGTGGATCTCCAGGAATATAAGAAACGGTTTTCGGCCAGATCTGGGGAGCGCGAAACAGAAGAGAACAGAGAGGGAGATCCAATCTCGGAGGGGCTCCTGCCCCTACGCCGCCATGGAGGCCATGGACCAGAGGGGGAACACTCCTCCCATCTAGCGGGTAGGCCAAGGAAGAATAAGAAGGAGGGGGCTCCCTCTCCCCCTCTCCCCCGGTGGCGCCGGAGTGCCGACGGGGCTAGGATCGTGACGGCGATCTACATCAACAATCTTGCTACCGTCAACACCAACTCTCTCCCCCTCTATGCAGCGGTGTAACACCCCTTCTCTCTGCTGTAATCTCTACTTAAACATGGTGCTCAACTCCATATATTATTTCCCAATGATCTATGGTTATCCTATGATGTTTGAGTAGATTCGTTTTGTCCTATGGGTTAATCGTGATCTTGGTTGGTATGATTGTATATTTTATTTATGGCGCTGTCCTACGGTGCCCTCCATTCTCACGCAAACGTGAGGGCCCCCCGTTGTAAGGTTATTCAATATGTTCATGGTTTTCCTATGGTGGGTTGCGAGAGTGACAGAAACATTAATCCGAGTAGGTGGGGTATGACGTATGGGAGTAAAGAGGACCTGATACTTAATGCTATGGTTGGGTTTCACGACCTTAATGATCTTTAGTAGTTGTGGATGCTTGCTAGAGTTCCAATCATAAGTGCATATGATCCAAGTAGACAAAGTATGTTAGCTCATGCCTCTCCCTCATATAAAATTGCAAGAATGATTACTGGTACTTGTTATCGATTGCCTAGGGACAAATGACTTTCTTATTGACAAAAGCTATCAACTTTTACTTTCCTTGCAATTTATCCGTAGTTTTATTCTTGCAAATTAGTTTCATACTTGTTTTTGGTAAAGCAAACGTCAAGTGTGAGTAGAGTTGTATCGGTGGTCAATAGAACTTGAGGGAATATTTGTTCTACCTTTAGCTCCTCGTTGGGTTCGACACTCTTATTTATCGAAAGGCTGCAAACGATCCCCTATACTTGTGGGTTATCAGGATTCTCTCCAGCTAGAGATGTTTATCTGCGGTAGAACCAAGTATAGTTCCAATCCTTGGGGTGGCTAGGCAATGCGGCAGAAGGAAAAGTTACATCTCTCCGCCTTTAGATAGAAACACCTCCATGCTCAAGACTGGACCCATCTGACATCTCAGTCTGGCGGTTGATGTAAAAGTAATGTCAAAAGAGGTCAACAGTGGGCTCCTCTTGAAGGTACACTTTGCAAAACACTTGAAAGTGACATAGATTTGAGACGGAATTGGGTCCGATGTCTTGGGGTGAAGGTTGTAAAAGTGCAGAGCATCTCGGAAGAATTTTGACCCGGGCGGTGAAAGGTCACGGAGAAGGTGATACGCAAAGATGACCACTTCACCCTCTTTGGGTTGAGGAGTGGTTTCAGCACCTCGAACCCGCTAGTGGATGACATCTTTGGCTGGTAAGACCCCCATGTCCTCATAATCATTCAATGAGAGTTCAGAGACTCTAGAAGCAACCCAATCGCATGAAGTGGGACCCTTAGTCATGATTGATTGAGTGAAAAGACTGCAGCCAAGGAGTAAGAGTATGGCGGGTCAAGATTATAGTTTTAAGCCGCCCGAGTGGTTACATGGTATTTCCGTGGGAGTAAGCTAATTATGACTAAAGGTTATGCGTTGCAGTGAACAATGAATATATTAAGAGCCGCCTTGTCCATTGAATGAAGTAATTATCAAGTTATGAAAGCATGGCGGGTTAAGTTGTGAAAGTATGAGCCGACAACATATTGGCAGGTTAATCAAAAGGAGCAATTTTCTAAGGTTCATTGATGAGTTATAAATACATTGTTAAGCCACCCGCGAGGTGAAGGGCGGGTCACTGGTTTATGGATCTAAGATTGTTGAATTTTTGCTAAGTGTGGAACAAACAGATTTCATAATTTACAGCTATATTTACGGATCTGCAATAGCTAAGTAAAGAGGAATAATTGCTAAACCTAGAACACAGCTGTGGAAGAACTAGCAAAGTTTGTATTGATTCTGAAAAAGGAAAAGGGCTATTCTAGATACTAGATGAAGGTCAAAACTGCTACCGCATTGCTCTCCTATGTCATTTTTGGATTGAAGCATGAGTTCTATGCACAAACTGGATGAACTTGGATGAATAACGATGAACTCCATGAACTAAAGTGCCCTAATGTGGGTCTGAGAAAGGAGAAAGAAGGGTACCTGACGGTGCTGGTGAAGAGTGGATGAACGTCGCAGATTTTTGCTTCCAACAGGTTGATGCAGCGGCCTAGATGGAGTTGCCAGTGAATTTCGGCTGGGGCGGCAGAGCTCCGGTCACAATGACGGCGTGAGGAATAATAAGAAGAGGAGGAGACGGGGTAAAAGTGAAAAGGCAAGCCCCCCATCCCTATTTATAAGAAAAAAGTGAAACAGTGAAACGACAGGCTCAAACATTGAGGAGGCGTCATAATTATCATAACAGAGGAGGCGCCTCGATTTTTGGAATGGTCGGTTAATACAAAGATCCATTGTGATGTCATGAGGATTTTTCATAATTTAATAATATGACATCATCTTTTCTTGTTGAGGGAGTCCTGGACTAGGGGGTGTCCGGATAGCCGAACTATCATCTTTGGCCGGACTCCTAGACTATGAAGATACAAGATTGAAGACTTCATCCCGGGTCCGGATGGGACTTTCCTTGGCGTGGAAGGCAAGCTTGGCGATACGGATATGTAGATCTCCTACCATTGTAACCGACTCTATGTAACCCTAACCCTCTCCGGTGTCTATATAAACCGGAGGGTTTTAGTCCGTAGAACGAACAATAATCATACCATAGGCTAGCTTATAGGGTTTAGCCTCTCTGATCTCGTGGTAGATCTACTCTTGTACTACCCATATCATCAATATTAATCAAGCAGGAGTAGGGCTTTACCTCCACTGAGAGGGCCCAAACCTGGGTAAAAACATCGTGTCCCTTGTCTCCTGTTACCATCCGCCTAGAAGCACAGTTTAGGACCCCCTACCCGAGATCCGCCGGTTTTGACACCGACATTGGTGCTTTCATTAAGAGTTCCTCTGTGTCATCACCTTTAGGCCCGATGGCTCCTTCGGTCATCAACAACGACGCGGTCCAGAGTGAGACTTTTCTCCCCGGACAGATCTTCGTATTCGGCGGCTTTGCACTGCGGGCCAACTCGCTTGGCCATCTGGAGCAGATTGAAAGCTACGCCCCTGGCCATCAGGTCAGATTTGGAAGTTTGAACTATACGGCTGATGTCCGTGGAGACTTGATCTTCGACGGGTTCGAGCCACAGTCAAGCGTGTCGCACTATCACGATGGGCACGATCTAGCTCTGCTGCCGGACAGTGCCCTGGAGGCCGCACAAGTGTCCGCTCCGACCCCTAGCTCAGAGCCGACTGCGCCGATCGAGGACGGGTGGCTGGACACCGCCTCGGGGGCCGCTATCTCTACGGCGATAGAGCCAAATACCCACCCTATCCTTTGCGAAGCTCGTGACTCCAAGGTGCCGGACTCCTCTGCGGACTCCGAACCTTCCATGCCCTGCCAATCAAATCCGGTTGGGCGCCTGGTATGGAGTTCACCGCCGCGGACATCTTTCAGCACTCGCCCTTTGGCGACATCCTGAATTCACTAAAGTCTCTCTCTTTATCAGGATAGCCCTGGATGGACTATGGTCAGGAAGGTTGGGATGCGCACGATGAAGAAATTCAATGCCCTCCCTCCACCCACTTTGTAGCCGCTGTCGATGATTTAACCGACATGCTCGACTTTGACTCCGAAGACATCGACGGTATGGACGACGATGCCGGAGACGACCAAGAACCAGCGCCTACAGGGCACTGGAAGCCCACCTCAACTCACGATGTATATATGGTGGATACACCTAAAGGAAGCGATAACAAGGAACAACGGGACGCTGCGAAGGATAATTCCCTCGAAAAGCAGTCAAAACAGCAACGTAAGCGCCGCTCAAAGTCCCGCCTCGACAAAGACAGCACCCATACAGACCCAGCCATAGAGCAGGGCGAACCGGTGGACGACGAACATGCCCTCGAGCAACCATCCGAATAGGATAACTTGGATAAACAATCCGTCCCCGACGAAGATAACAGTCCGGACGATCTCACGCCGGACACATCGTTGGAGCAGAAGAACCTCCACAAAAGGCTCGTCGCCACTGCATGTAGTCTGAAGAAGGAGAAGCGGAAGCTCAAAACAGTGCAAGACGCACTCAGAATGAGATGGAGCAAAGTACTCAACACCGCAGACAAACACGGCGATAGTCGCCAAACAAAGAGCTACCAGAAGTGCAAACTACTACCCGAATTTGATGAGGAGGCCGTAGAGCCCCCACAATCAAAGAACAAAGAGGCCGCCTAGTTGGATAGACCACCACATGGCAAACATAGAGCAGCAAGCGGCGCCGCACACAAGCCGGCACGTGATCCGCATAAGGATCCGCACCAAAAGGATGGCCCAGTCAGGTCTGTCTATGGGCCAAGAAAGCAAGCTCTAGAAAGCAATGCAACACGTCGAGTACTCGAACATCACGGCACATCCAAATACAGGGGCGCTGCACACCCCCTATGTTTCACCGATGAGGTGCTGGATCATGAATTTCCAGCGGGATTCAAGCCCGTAAACATAGAGGCATACGACGGAACAACAGACCCTGGAGTCTGGATTGAGGATTACATCCTGCACATACACATGGCTAGAGGAGATGACCTCCGCGCCATAAAATACCTACCCCTCAAGCTCAAAGGGCCAGCCCAGCATTTGCTCAAAAGCCTCCCGGAAAATACCATTGGAAGTTGGGAAGAGCTCGAGGATGCATTTCGGGCAAATTTTCAGGGGACTTATGTCCGCCCTCCGGATGCAGACGATTTAAGTCACATAACTCAACAGCCCGGAGAGTCAGCCGCAAATTCTGGAACAGGTTCCTCACCAAAAAGAACCAAATAGTCGACTGTCCGGACGCCGAAGCCTTAGCAGCTTTCAAACACAACGTCCTATACGAATGGCTCGCCAGACACCTTGGCCAAGAAAAGCCGAGAACAATGGCCGCACTAACAAGCCTCATGACCTGCTTTTGCGCGGGAGAGGATAGCTGGCTGGCAAGCTGCAGTACCAGCGACCCAAGTACGTCCGCAGTCAGGGATGGAAATGGGAAAACACGACGCAGCAAGGACCAGCGCCGGACCAAGGGAAACAGTCCGAAGAGCACGACAGTCAACGCCGGATTCAAAAGCTCTCGGCAGAACAATAAAAAACTGCCTCTTAAGGACAACAGCGACGAGCTGTCCAACCTAAACAAAATCATGGACAAGATATGCCAAATCCACAGTACCCCCGGGAAGCCTGCAAACCATACCCACAGAGATTGTTGGGTCTTCAAACAGTCCGGCCGACTTAACGCCGAACATAAGGGGCTTGACACACCAAGCGAGGACGATGACGAACCCCACAAGCAGAGCACCGGAAAACAAAAGAACTTCCCACAAGAGGTCAAAACAGTAAACTCACTTCAAGTGACAATAGGGAAAAATAGAGCGGCGCCCATTGAAATACGTGCCGCACGGTCTATCCCGGTGAAGTCCCGACATTGGTTGTCAAAACCAATCACCTTTGATCATCAGGATTACTCCAGAAGTATTCGGAACGCAGGATGGACTGCCTTGATATTAGACCCTATAATGGACGGACTCCAATTCAGAGAAGTCCTAATGGACGGCGGTAGTGATCTAAACCTTCTATATCAGGACACAATCCGCAAAATGGGGATAGACCCAACCAAAATTTGCCATAGCAACACTTCCTTTAAAGGAGTGATGCCAGGCCAATATGCCCATTGTACGGGCTCTCTATTACTAGAAGTTGTGTTCGGCTCATCCGACAACTTCCGTCGCAAAAAGTTGGTCTTCCACATCGCCCCATTTAAAAGTAGCTACCAAGCACTATTGGGACGCGAAGCTTTCGCTCGCTTTAACGCAATACCGCATTACGCATCTCTTACACTTGAAATGCCCGGTCCACGCGGCATCATCTCATTAAAGGGAAACTTCGAGTGTTCCTCGAATACGGAAGAACGTGAGACTGCCTTGACAGCCACACACTAATCCGGCTTTGCTGATCAAAGCACCTAAAAAGGTCATCCAGACCCCGGACACGGTTAGGCGAGTCCGGTATAAATAAACAAGGGGCTTACTAGCCGCGTACCCCCCTACAAGGGGCTCCACGCATGTACAACAAGAGACAATAAAGCTCAATTTTATTCATTTTTTGAATCATACTCTGTTTATTTTAAAATTCATTTTCGCACGATCCTTTTTCCCCAACTAAGTTCCTCTCTTTTACAGATGAACGCCGTGCTATACCCGTCCAGGATACGGCACAACGGAGACACAGGCGCAGACGTGCAGCAGGGACCCGTTGCAAGGATTCTTTTCAGATTAAGACCCTGCGTAAACCTTTCTTACTGTCTCTTGTTGTTACACATCCCTTGGTTTCCTGCTATAACCGAGGAGGAGGCTGGCGTTTTGACATCGGCCGCGTCAGAAATTTTTGCGCGTACCTGGACACTAGGGGCTTAGGTCATTGTTCTGCCCGTTTTCATAAAGACCGAATACCTTAGGGAGTGTTCGGCGTCTCGAGTTAGGCCTTATATGCATCAGCTCCGAATCATGTCTTTGGTCAAATGTTGGGTTTGCCCGGCTCCTATATTTTGCTGCCTTACGTTCCGCTCTATCGGCTAATGCGGCACCAGGAGAACTACTGCGATTGTGCCCCGGTTCGGCCTGGTGAGCACCTCAGTAGAGAAAGCCGAAAACTGACTGTCATGATATAGCGTGAGACTGGTCAACCAATCGATGACCCACCGGAATGTTTAGAATTCCTCCGCATTAACGAAGGACCATTTCCCGGTCAGGCACATACGCGCCCCGAATTCGGAGAGCATGCTATCACCTCCTTCACACGACCAAGACATTGGATTAGTGTGAAAATGCGCTTTTTTTTGCAAACACCCCCGCACTATGTGCATGGGGGCTGAAGCCGAAGACTGCCATCTTTCAGGTTATATACACATATACATCAACGGCCGCACTGGAGGTATTTCAATACTTGAACGCACAAGTATAAAAAGCCCTTACATCATATTGAAACATCGTTTCACAAATCATACATGTCATTAGAACATAATATCCTTCGAGCACTGCGTCTCTATTAAACGGGCGCCCTGCAGGACTTCCTCAAAATAGTGCTCGGCAGGTACTTGGCGGGTACTCGGCTTCTTTCCGAATCCTGGGATGCAACATCGGTGGCCTTCATCTCCGCCCAGCATGTCTTGACACGGGCAAGAGCCATCCGCGCACCCTCTATGCATGTCGACCGCTTCATTGCATCGATATGCGGCACCACACCAAGGAACTGTTGCACCAAGCCAAAATAACTCTTTGGCTCGGGCCTTTTCGGTCACAAATGAGTCACGACATCCTTCATGGCAAGTCCAGACAACCTATTCAGCTCAGCCCATTTGGCTAACTGATCGGTTAATGGAAGAGGACGCTCTGGACTATGGACTTGCGACCAAAAAAGCTCTTCCATTCCGTGATCCTTTTGGCCTCGGAAGTGCGCGACCGCGTCTGCGGCACTCGCCGCCAAATCCAGATAAGCATCCTCCGCACCCCACAGCTGGCCCAACTGAGCATACTTAGGATCCGGAAATTTCCTCCGCAGCAGAAAGGGCTTTCCAACCGCGATATCCCCGGCTTGACGTAGCTCCTCCTTTATAGCTCTCATCGTGGAGCGGGCATCCTTGGCTTCGGCGGTGGCCTTCTTCAGGTCCTCTTGCTCCGCTCGACGTTCTTTTTCAAGAAACTCGCAGCGGTCGGTAGCATTCTTCAACTTCCCGGCCATCTCGGCCATTTCCTTCCTGCTTCGGCAGTGAGCAGCCTGTTCGGCTTTTAGCTCTTCGGTCGCCCTCAAGGCAGCCGCATCACTTTTTCTGGCTTGCTCCTTGACTCGGGCTAGCTCCGCCCGAAGGTTCTCCATAGCAGCGGCACCATCTGCATGAAGCATACATGTTGTAAGGCATGGGCGTCAATCTCCCTTACCAGGTGTCCGCGGAGAAGTTTCATACCTTGTGACTCGTCAAGCCGCTTATTGACAAGCGCGATGTCCGCATCCGCCACGTCAAGTTGCCGCTTCAGTTCGGGAAATTGATCAGTCCGGCTGGCCACCAGACGCTCCGCCACCTATACAGGACAGGCGACATCTTACAACTGAGATTATGATCCTCGGCGCGCTGTCACTTTCGACAACGGTACCGAGTCTCAGGGGCTACTATCTATACATGGCGCATTCTATATGCAAAACTGTCAGAAGGTATATCATTTTCGCGTACCTCAAACCCCGTCAGTAAACTTCTAACGGCTTCATGCAATCCGCTCTCAGCGGATGAAATCCTTTCAATCACCGTACCCATTAACGCACGGTGATCTTCTGAGATAGACGCTCGCCCGAGCAGATCCTTCAGCTCCTCCGACCGTACACCAGCTGGTGCCAGACCTCCCGGCCCCGCCGGACTCGGGGAAACCCTCCACGACGACACCTCAGCATCGTCCGCCCCGCGTAACAGTGTGGCAGATGGAGGCGTTTCGCTCTCCATCATCTTCGGACGAAGATCCCCTGAAGATGAGCTCTGTTGAGAAGGGCTGAGATCCGAACTACAAGGTAAAACTTCGGTTATCTTCAGAAATAAAAACAAGGATGTCCCTTATTACAAAACTCCCCCTTCTACTTACGGCTCGCTGCAGGGTTGATTCCCTTGGGGAAATAGTGCGGCCGGGGTTTCTCCTGGCGCAGGACCCTCTGGTGAAGATTTCTTCCCCCACTTTGAGGCCTTGGCCTCCGGATCTTCAGAAGCGGTCCTCTTCTCCCCCTGGAGGGAGGGATTCTCGATCCCCCCTTTCTTGAAAGCCTCCTTCATGGAGGCAGTAGTTTCCCTGTTCCCCCCTTTGCCCTCTTCCAAAGGCGCAGCCTCCAGCATCTTGGTTAACACAGGATCCGGCGTGGTCTCACGGAGGGGGGCCGGACACCTTATTAGTTTTGCTTTTGCTATCCACTCCTATTCAAGGGACAACTCTTTAAAGGGCAAGTTTATGATAAATGTACGGATAGCGTGTCTGGGGACATGACTACTTACTTGAGTATCCAGGCGATTGCAGCTCAGACCTGCGTCCTTGGTCAAGTCCGGACACATCTCTTGTGATCCGAAGAACAGTTTATACATCTCCATGGGCGTCGCGCCCATGAAGTGTTGGAGAGCTCGTGGTCCCTCCGGATTAAATTTCCACAGGCGAAGGGGGCGACGTTTGTAGGTCAGAAGGCGCCGAATTAGCATGACCTGCGCCACTACGACCAGATCGATCTCCCTCTCTTGGAGGTCTCGAATACGGCCCTGCCGCAGAGGAACGTCCTTGGACAGCCCCCAGTCGAGCCCTTTGTTGACCCATGACGCCAGCCGCTGTGGAGGACCCGAGCGGAAGGCAGGTGGCGCCACCCATTTGGTGCCCCTGGGAGCGGTGATGTAAAACCACTCCTGTTGCCATAGACCAAACACCTCTTGAAAAGAGCCCTCGGGCCATGGAGCGTCAGCATTTTTGCTTATAACAGCCCCTCCGCACTCTGTCTGCTGCCCCTTGATCATCTTCGGCTCTACTTTGAAGGTCTTGAGCCACAATCCGAAGTGAGGGGTAATGCGGAGGAAGGCTTCGCATACGACGATGAACGATGAGATGTGGAGGATGGACTCTGGATCCAAGTCGTGGAATTCCAACCCATAATAAAACATGAGCCCCCTCACGAAGGGGTCCATCGGGAAGCCTAAACCCCGAAGGAAGTGAGACACGAACACCACGCTCTCGCCAGGCTCGGGAGTAGGAATAACCTGCCCTTGGGCAGGCAGCCTATGCGAAATTTCGCCGGTTAGATACCTGGCGTATCTCAGCTTTAGCACGTCTTCTTCCGTGACGGAAGAAGGCATCCACCGGCCTAGCAAGTCAGAGCCGGACATCGTCGAAGGTTCGAAGCGCCTGAATCTGGAGCTTTGGGTGTTGGAACTCGAGGCAAGGGGCGGATTCGATTGAGATTGAAAGAAAGGAGCAGGCCTTGGTCTCGTTATAAAGAGGTTGAATACCAAGAGCCGTCCCCGTGACCATTTGGGACTCGCCTTCGATAGAGGGGGCATGCCAACGGGCACGGTTGGGTTACCCACGCCCGTATTGATGAGTATCCCGGAATAAGGGGACACGATCTCTGCTTTGACAAGATGTGCCAAGGAAATCGCTTCGCTAAACGCGCTGAGGTGGAACAGTAAAAACGATTCGAATAAAGGCTTGGCCGTGGTGTGATGTCACGCCACGGAATACGTCAGCAGATTGAACTTGTGTAAATGATATTCTCTCTACGGTGGTATGTGGAACTTGTTTTGCAGAGCCGGACACTATCCTTGTGTTCAAAATCTTCTACGAAGTATTCGGAGGAGGAACCCGCCTTGCAATGCCGAAGACAATATGCGCGCCGGACTCGTCGTCATTGAAGCCTGGTTCAGGGGCTACTGAGGGAGTCCTGGACTAGGGGGTGTCCAGATAGCCGAACTATCATCTTTGGCCGGACTCCTAGACTATGAAGATACAAGATTGAAGACTTCGTCTCGTGTCCGGATGGGACTTTCCTTGGCGTGGAAGGCAAGCTTGGCGATAAGGATATGTACATCTCCTACCATTGTAACCGACTCTGTGTAACCCTAACCCTCTCCGGTGTCTATATAAACCGGAGGGTTTTAGTCCATAGGACGAACAACAATCATACCATAGGCAAGCTTCTAGGGTTTAGCCTCTCTGATCTCGTGGTAGATCTACTCTTGTACTACCCATATCATCAATATTAATCAAGCAGGAGTAGGGTTTTACCTCCACCGAGAGGGCCCGAACCTGGGTAAAAACATCGAGTCCCTTGTCTCCTGTTGCCATCCGCCTAGACGCACAGTTCGGGACCCCCTACCCGAGATCCGCTGGTTTTGACACCGACACTTGTGGCGGGTCATGAATATTTATTCGAGGTCAAGCTTTACGAAGAATTCAAGAAGACTCGCCAACCGGAGGATGAAGATTGGCATGAACAAGTTCAAATCAATCTGGGGCCTAGTGTTGGGGATATATCCCCACGGTATGACCCACCCAGGAGGGGCCAGGTTAAACTGTTGGTGACTCATAAGTGAAAGCCTAAGAAGTCCTAAGAAGATAAGATACGATGACGGGAGGCGGCTTACAAAGTGGGCCTCTTGAAGGCCCAAGACTCGCCAATGGTGTCATAACCCGGGAGTGTGAGCCGCCCGATGGCGACTTGCCTAGCAAGGCAAGGAAATTTAGAACCTCAGTCGGTCACGTTGTATGATCCAACTTGGACTCTTGTAAGCCCAGGGCCTCGACCCGTGTATATAAAGGCGAGACCCTGCGGTGGGTAAAGTTAAGTTACAATCAATCAAGAGCTAGGTAAGCGATTCCGCTCCCTTGTAATCGATAGTCAATCAATGCAACACAAAGTAGGAAGTAGGCTTCTACCTCGTCGGTGAGGGGCCGAACCTGGGTAAACTCATGTCTCTCGCCCCGCTCAACCCCTTTAAGCTAATCACCGTAGTCATGGCCTGATACGTCTCCAACGTATCTATAATTTATGAAGCATTCATGCTATTATACTATCGGTTTTGAATACTTATGGGCTTTACTAAGCACTTCTATACTATTTTTGGGACTAACCTATTAACCGGAGGCCCAGCCCATATTGCTCTTTTCTTGCCTATTTCAGTGTTTTGAAGAAAAGGAATATCAAACGGAGTCCAAACGGAATGAAACCTTCGGGAGCGTGATTTTTGGAACGAACGTGATCCAGGAGACGTGGAGCTGAAGTTAGGGAAGCTTCGAGGAGGCCACGAGGAAGGGGGCGCGCCCACCCCCCTAGGCGCGCCCTCCACCCTTGTGGGCCCCTCGTGGCTCCCTTGACCGACTTCTTTCGCCTATATAAGTCCATATATCCTAAAACCTTCGGAGAACAGAATAGATCGGGAGTTCCACTGCCGCAAGCCTCTATAGCCACCAAAAACCTCTCAGGAGCCCATTTCGGCACCCTGCCGGAGGGGGAATCCATCACCGGTGGCCATCTTCATCATCCCGGTGCTCTCCATGACGAGGAGGGAGTAGTTCACCCACGGGGCTGAGGGTATGTACCAGTAGCTATGTGTTTGATCTATCTCTCTCGTGTTCTTGAGGTGATACGATCTTGATGTATCACGAGCTTTGCTATTATAGTTGGATCTTATGATGTTTCTCCCCCTCTACTCTCTTGTAATGGATTGAGTTTTCCCTTTGAAGTTATCTTATCGGATTGAGTCTTTAAGGGTTTGAGAAAACTTGATGTATGTCTTGTCGTGCTTATCTGTGGTGACAATGGGATATTCATGTGATCTACTTGATGTATGTTTTGGTGATCAACTTGCAGGTTCAATGAACTTATGCATAGGGGTTGGCACACGTTTTCGTCTTGACTCTCCGGTAGAAACTTTGGGGCACTCTTTGAAGTAATTTGTGTTTTTTGAATAGATGAATCTGAGATTGTGTGATGCATATCGTATAATCATGCCCACGGATACTTGAGGTGACAATGTAGTATCTAGGTGACATTAGGGTTTTGGTTGATTTGTGTCTTAAGGTGTTATTCTAGTATGAACTCTGTGATAGATTGAATGGAAAGAATAGCTTCGTGTTATTTTACTACGGACTCTTGAATAGATCGAGCAGAAAGGATAACTTTGAGGTGGTTTCATACCCTACCATAATCTCTTCGTTTGTTCTCCGCTATTAGTGACTTTGGAGTGACTCTTTGTTGCATGTTGAGGGATAGTTATATGATCCACTTATGTTATTATTGTTGAGAGAACTTGCACTAGTGAAATTATGGACCTTAGGCATTGTTTCCTACCATTGCAATACCGTTTGTGCTCACTTTTGTCATTAGTTACCTTGCTGTTTTTATACTTTAAGATTACAAATACTCATATCTACCATCCATATTGCACTTGTATCACCATCTCTTCGCCGAACTAGTGCACCTATACAATTTACCATTGTATTGGGTGTGTTGGGGACACAAGAGACTCTTTGTTATTTGGTTGCAGGGTTGCCTGAGAGAGACCATCTTCGTCCTACGCCTCCTACGGATTGATAAACCTTAGGTCATCCACTTGAGAGAAATTTGATACTGTCCTACAAACCTCTGCACTTGGAGGCCCAACAACGTATACAAGAAGAAGGTTGTGTAGTAGACATCAAGCTCTTTTCTGGCGCCGTTGCCGGGGAGGTGAGTGCTTGAAGGTATATCTTTAGATCTTGTAATCGAATCTTTTTGTTTCTTGTTTTATCACTAGTTTAGTTTATAAAAGAAAACTACAAAAAATGGAATTGAATTTGCCTCATACGCTTCATCTTGTTAATATCTTTCGTGAGAATGATGGAAAGGAAAATTGTGCTCAGTTGCTAGAAGAAGAATGCATTAAAATGTTTGGTACTATATCTTTGTATGATGAGCATGATTGCAATGTTGTTAGTATGAATTCCTTGAATATCCATGATGCTAATGATATGCAAAGCCACAAGCTTGGGGAAGCTATGTTTGATGAAGATGATATTTTTCCCCCAAGTATTGATGAGCAAATTTATTATGATGAAAGCATGCCTACTATTTATGATGATTATTGTGATGATACGTATGCCATAAAGTATAAACTTGCTTATGTGGAGAGTAGTAAATTTTCTATGCAAGTAGGTCATGAAAAGAATGCTTTAGGCGCTGGTTATATTGTTGAAATTCATTCATGATGCTACTAAAAATTATTATGTGGGAGGAACATATGCTTGTAGGAATTGCAATAATATCAAGTTTCCTCTCTATGTGTTGAAAATCTTGAAGCTATGCTTGTTTTGCCTTCCTATGCTAGTTGATTATTGTTCCCATAAGTTATTTTCTCACAAAACCCCTATGCATAGGAAGTGGGTTAGGCTTAAATGTTCTAGTCATATTCTTCATGATGCTCGCGTTATGTTTCAATTCTTATCTTTTATGTGAGCATCATTGTCATCATCATGCCTAGCTAGAAAGGCATTAAGAAAAGCGCTTGTTGGGAGACAACCCAATATTTACCCTTACTGTTTTTGTGTGTTCACATGATTATGCTACTGTAGTAATCATGTTTTATAACTTTTGTTTCAATAAAGTGCCAAGTAAGACCTTTAGGATAGCTTACGGTCATAGTTGTGTTGATCCTGCTGAAAATCAGAAACTTTTGCACCCAGTAAATTAGTTTCGATAATTCAAGGAAAAGTTATTTTTGATCTGATTATTTTTGCTCTGGATTGGTACAAAAATTTCTCAGGCTCTCCTAATTTGGTAGAATTTTTGGAGTTCCATAAGTATTTGAATGATACAGATTACTACAGATTGTTCTGTTTTTGACAGATTCTGTTTTCTATGTGTTGTTTGCTTATTTTGATGAATCTATGAGTAGTATCGGAGGGTATGAACCATAGAGAAGTTGGAATACAGTAGGTTTAACACAAATATAAATAAATAATGAGTTAATTACAGTACCTTATGTGGTGGTTTTTCTTTCTTTTTTTTTGACCTGAAACTGTAGGGCTTATGCCCCACAGCAATTTTATTACTCTCAACCCAAGATACATATATGCAGTAATTACAAGGTCAGGGAGACCCTAAAAGAGAAAAAAGGCAAAGAAAAAACTAACCTCAAGGAGGCAAAAAAGAGATCCATCTAATCAGATCATCTTTGAACTTGGGTTTAATCCTATGAACTAAAAGAGAAACGTCCAAAATAACAGAAGCTCTCCACCTACGAAAAGATGGTTTGATATTCCTGAAAACCCTGTCATTTCTAACATTCCAGATATTCCAGCAAGCTAGGAACACAACTTCAGAGAAGAAAGGTCTTGCAAAATCCCTTCTAGCTTGATAAGCAATGGCAGTCATGTCATCTCCAGGAGGCCTGGTGATTTGAGGGTAATTCCAGACCCTGCAACTAAAGTTACACTGGATGAACAGATGATCCTTGTCCTCTTTGGTGTGCGTGGGACACAACACACACAAATTTGAGTCAGAAACATTCCAGTGCCTTCTCTCTAGCATATCTTGAGTATTCAGCCGATCCATGATTAACATCCAAGCAAAGAACTTGATCCTCAAAGTGCAACAACTAGCCCAAATCCAGGACAATATTGGGTTTGACACAATGTGCTTATGCAAGAAAGTATAATCTTTCTTGGCAGAGTAATCCTTTCCATCCTCTTTCCAAACCCAGACATCATTCAACTGGTGATTAATATTTGTATTTCCAAGCAAGGATTGCAATGACTGCAACTCACCAAAAGCTCTCTCAGAGAGGGGTAAATGAAATAGTGTAGAGAGGTCAGACATGTCAAAAACCTCAGCAGCAGAAATAAGAGGGTCAATGACAAAAGAGAATAATCTTGCAAATCTTTGATCAAGTGGGACACTAGAATCACCCAGAGACCAAGAATCAGACCAAAACAGAACTGTGTCACCCCTATAAACATGCACAACACAGACCATTCTGAATTTATCCATTAACTTGCAAATATCTTTCCACCAGAAGGAACCACAAATGGTTGTGGCATGAGGGACTCTACCATGATAGTAGGTATTCCAAATCAAATGTACCCAGGGGACATCAACTTTATTGTAAAACTTGCTAGCATGCTTGAGGAGAAGGGCTTCATTTTGCAGCCCCAAGTTCAAAATACCCAGCCCTCCTTTATTCTTTGGTCTGCAGACCAAGCTCCAAGCAGCCAAAGACTGACCAGTCTCCTGCCCATACTTTCTCCAAAGGCACTACCTCTGAATTCTCTCCAGTTGCTTTAAAATACCAGGAGGCAGGTCCAAACTGTAGAGGAAAAAAATTGGAACAGAAGAGAGAGCAGAGATCAAGTATCGTAGCCTTCCTCCATGTGCAAGGAAGGAAGAACTTACAGAAAGTTTTCTCTCCATACTATCCACCAAAGGCATTAAATCCATAATCTTGGGTTTGTTGATTCCCACAGGAAGCCCAAGATAGGTAAAAGGCAGGGAGCCAACCACACAACCAAAAACTAAAGCTAGCCTAGCTATCTCCACTGGATCAACATTAATAGGAAGCATAGATGACTTATGATAGTTGACATGCAATCCAGTGGACTTGGAGAACAGAAGTAACATCTTCAAGGCAACCAATTGAGATTCCTCAGCAGGCAAAATAATAAGTGTGTCATCAGCATACTGAATAATGGGGTAGTCCTTGTCATGACAGGGAATGGGAAGCTCCAAAAGACCCTGATGATACATATCATTCACAACTGATTGTAGCAAATCAGCAGCAATTGCAAACAGGAGTGGAGAGAGAGGGTCACCCTGCCTGACACCTTTCTTACATGTAAAGTGCTTACCAGGTACTCCATTAAGCAAAATAGAAGAAGTACCAGAGGCAAGGAACAGCTTAACCCAAGAAATCCATTTGTCATTGAATCATTTGTGCCTCAAAATTTGAAATATAGCCTCATGCTCAATTCAATCAAATGCTTTCTCAAAGTCTAACTTAAGAATAACAATAGGCCTTTTAGACTGGTGGCATTGATGCAAGTATTCAAGTGTCCAAGCCACACAGTCCTGAATTGTTCTTGACTTGATGAAACCATATTGGTTTTTGTGCAAACATCTCATGATATCCAACTGAAGCCTGTTTGCAACCATCTTTGAAAGAAACTTAACCCCCATACCAGTAAGAGAGATAGGCCTAAAGTCATTAACAGATTCAGGGGACCTCTTCTTTGGTACCAGGGTGATGTAAGAATAGTTGATATTCTCAAGATTAGCAGTTCCTTCATGAAAAGCAGCAGCCAGAGCATAGAAATCCTTGCTGGTTATATGCCAACACTTTTTGAAAACAAACCATTAAAACCATCAGGTCCATGTGACTTGTCAATAGGCATGTTCTTAACAGTGTTGTCCATCTCATCCTTGGAGAACCCTTTGGTCAAGGAATCCAAACCCTCCACCCTATCCAAAATAGAGGAGAGATCAAAACACATTTCAATCCCATGACTAGTGCCCATTCTGTTCTTGAAATTAAGCCAAAGAGCAGCAGCCATTTGCTCATGATCAGACACCACAGAGCCATCCTCCAACCTTAAAGAAGCAATGGAGTTATGTCTGTATCTTTCAGAAGCCAAGGCATGGAAAAATTTAGTGTTCTCCTCCCCCACTTTAATGGATCTAATAGTACACCTTTTCCTCCAATACAGATACTGTAGGTGTAGGAGATGCTCCAGATGCAGCTTGACAAGGTTTCTGAAGTTGAATTCATGCCTAAAAAGGGGCCTCAACTCCTCCAAGCAATCCAAAATTAGAACCACACTGTTGCATTTAGCAATTAAAACCTTCATTTTGGATACATTCATATGCCAACTCTTGAGATCTCTCCTCAAAGATTTGAACTTAGCAGCAATAGTTGCAGTAATGTGTGCTTTGTTTATAGTAGCAGACCAAGAAGCAGACACACAATCAAGAAAACCCTGCAACTCCACCCAATAATTCTCAAATCGAAAGATATTGCATTTAGGAATAGAAGTGTTGATTGCCACAACACAAGGCACATGATCTGAAGCAGTCCTTGCAAGTGGCAACACCTGAGTGGAAGGGTAGCAGGAGATCCAATTCGCAGAGGTAAAAAACCAGTCCAGCTGCTCGAGGAGAGGATTATCTTGCATATTTGACCAAGTGAAGGATCTTCCCTTAATAGGTAATTCCAGCAGACCAAGATGCCCAATAATCTCATTAAAGATAAAAATGTCATTAGCATCTCCACCAGGGAGATTTCTGTTCTCAGTTGATCTAATAAAATTAAAGTCCCCCAGAACCAGCCAATTAGCAGAGTCAGGTATGGAAAGATGGTAGAGCCAGTCCACAAAGTCATCTCTAGCTTGACCTCTGCACGGCCCATTGACATTGACCAACGTCCAAATTTCATTATTATGCTTGGAAGTGAATTGAACAATAATACCAAAATGCTTCACCTCCACTAACCGACCAGAGAGAACAGAGGAGTTCCACAGCACCACAATGCCACCCGAGGCCCCAATCGAAGGACTGAAAACGAACGAGTCAAAACGACGGGGGCAAAAATTACGGACAGTCATGGAATCAATAGACTCCATTTTCATCTCTTGCAGACAGACCACAGACGCCATACTTTCCTCCACCTTATTTCGAACAGCACGTTGGCGATCATCAGAATTAAGACCTCGAACGTTCCAACACATTACACGCCAACTTCTAGTAGATCGAGGATCCATAAAACACATTGTTTACAGTTTTTAGGAGCATGCCCGCGCAACAGGCAGCATAATCCACAGTTCAAACTGAGTACACATCCAAACAAAATAAACATGCCCTGATAACGATCGTCAACAACTCCCCAGAAAAAGAGACATGAAATAAACCTATGATAAATAGCCTGGTTATGGGTCAGCCACACCCCGCAAACATAACCCCAACTAATCATCTGACGATTTTCCCTTAGCAGAGGAAGGATCCTCCATAAGCGCATCCGCAGTAAGCTTGTCTGCCGCAATACCCAGGTCAGCTCCAATTTGCTGAATGTGTAGAATTGGGGTTGGAGGAGGCACTGGAGTCGATCTTGGAGCATTATCATCATCCGCAAAGGGTTTTGAGCGGGGCTTCTTCTTCTTGGGCTCTGTCATTGGCAGGGCCTACAGCACAGGCTTAAATCCATCCCTCTTTATAGAGCTACGCGTGCAACGGCGCAGGCCGGAGTCTACAATGGGAGCACTACCACGCTTGGACACTCGCTTCGTCTTCGGTGCAGGAGCAGAGAAAGAAAATTGTTCATCGGCAGCAGGAACAGACTGCAGACCGAAGCCCAGCTCCAACTCCGGAGAACTGTCAGGTAACAAAGCACGAGCAGGCCCCTTGGGGGGCGAAGCAACTGCCAGTGGGGCAACTATGCCAGCAGAACCAACAGGAATCAAATCCGAAACCCAGCTAACCTTCTCAAAAGCCAAGGACCAAGATCTCTTGGAAAGAACCAGGGGCAGAAACGAAGCCTGAAAAACTTTTTTAGGAACATGCATAGTGGAGCAATGACCCAAAAGGGCATCAAAGGTTCTTCTCCAAGCCATTTCCAGCGGCAAGGGTGGGCCATACACCACATTGAAACGCCTAACGAAGAGATCCTGCTGTGGCACTATAGGCTGTTGATATGGCACTATTGCCCAAGCATCGGGGTCAGCAGGCTGAACAGCATTCTGAATGTCATTACCCAAAAAAGCGCCAGGAGGCTGAATATCATTATCTGGCTCAACCACGACCAAACCAGGCACGAGATCTTCAGCACCCAACGGAGCAAGCACCGGTTGTATCTGAACCGGCTCAGCATCCACAACAGGTGGATCATCCTCCACTTGAACAGCATCCAAATGCACGAGCATAGGCGGAGCAGGCTGAATAGAATTGTCAGACTGATTAACAGAGCCTGAAAAATCTTGCTGGTTGATGACAATCGACTCCTGATCAGCGACAACTTCATTTACTGGAGCAACTGCAGGATCTTGCGCTTCATCATCCCAACCCCATCCTCCACCCTGATTAACATCCACATGTGGCGGCGGTGGTGGCACATCATTCCACCCAAGCGCAGGGTAAGGCGGCAGAGCAAAAATATTGTCTTCATGGATCAAGTGCCCGGGCAATGGGTGGGGGTTTCCATCGATAGGCATGGGGTCTTCGTCTTGCGGCATTTGCTCCGCAAAATTAGCACCAAGAATATAGCAAGGCGCAGTCCAAGAAACTTTTGCACCTCCCCAATCCGCATAGTCAGAGAACATCACATCCCTGGGAACTAGTATGTCCTCTCGAAAAGAAGCAAAAACTATGGATCTGACAAGATACGGATCATCACTAATCCAATGATGGAATTTACCAAAAGTATTGACTGCAGCCCTTAAGTTCTCCTCATTATGCAGATCAAGAGGGACACCCAGAAACATTAGGCAGCCCTGACGAAAACCTTGAACCCCACGAAAACCCTCACCATGGTCATGCCTCATAAAATGAACAAAACGATCTTGACCAAGATCCTGAGGAGGCATCTAAACCAAAGCAAAACTCTCACCAGCATCTCTGGCTTCAAATAAACCCACACCAGAAATCCAAGGCTGAGCAGAATGAACATGAAAACCCATGTGGTTGATGAGCTCTACCACCTGCTCACGTACCCGCCCCATCTGATCCAGAGGCGGAGCTGGCATGACCTCCGCAATCAAAAAGCGTTCATGAGAACGAACCACAGGCGACGGAGGCGAGACGAAGGTACATGGAAGATGATGAACCCCTCCGCCAATGATGTGATGCCCCGCCGGCACATAGCGCATCGGATCAATGGCAAAGTTGGCCATGGGTGGGGGGGAGGAAGGAAGTGGAGGCGTTGGCGGAGGCGGGCTAGCCGGTGTGCGTGGAGCACAGATTACCGGCGATAATGGTGATGTGATTGAGCAGGATAGCAGGGGTGGCGGCAGCGCGTACTTCCCAATGCAGGAGGGAGAGACCGGCCTATCCGAGATACCGGGACACTTCCGTTTCCAACATAAGCCTTTTTATATCGCAATAAACGCACAGTCCTTCCTAGAATGACCAATATCCCCGCAAGCCAAACAACCAACGGGGGCCGAACAATTGACAGACAGGTGGGCCCCCATAGAGCAGCGAGAACACGTAAGCACTTGGTCCACCATGTCATTGACCATGGTCTCAAAAGCATCATTGGCCTCTTGTGTGGATGGAATTACCAGCGTAACCGGGCTAGCAGGCCCAACAGGGGAATGATCAGCATGAGCGGGCTCCACAGAAACTGGGCTGACTACCGGAGAATGAAAGCAAGGCCTGGGGAGGCATGTGGGCGACGGACCAGTGACTACTGAGTCCGAAGAGCCCAACATGGCATCGGAGCCCAACATGGCATTATTCAAAATAGGATCTAACCCGCCCGAAGATCTCGCCGAAGATGGAGCTAGTGGTTCCGAAGGAGACGATCGTATGGGAACGACCGTGCCAAAAGTGATCGACGGCGAGGCCACCGTCCACTGAAGCTCCACCAGCGGCGGGGGGTGAATTACAACATGTTCCTTCGGGGATAAATCATAACCAGAAATAGCAGCTAATTCAATGCAATTCTGAGTAGCAGGATAACGATAGCCCTTACATGCATCATATTTCTGAAATGTAGCGAAAGAAAGCCTTTTGCGAGATGAATTACCAAATCTTATCGCATACTTGACAGGAGGCTTATGCATTGCCAACATACCAAGAGTGGCACGCCGCTTGGAGGGGCTGACAAGAATCCACTCCGCATCACACTCCTTTTTCCAGATCAAAAACTCACGCCACCAATTTGGGCCACCATTTCCCCAAAGATGAAAATAACATTTAAATTGGTCGCACGCATAAGAACGCGAATCAACAATATGAAATCCCACTTGCTTGCAAGAGACCACAAACGAGAAAACCTTATCCTTGATGCATGTCACCATGAGATCAATAGCAGAACCACCAAGAGCTGCCTCGAGCTCCGCAGCCACTGAATCTTCGTCAAGCCGGAAGTCATGCCGGCTAAAAGAAACCACCAGAACAAAAGGATGTGACCCCTCCAAAGGATGGATGGACAGATCAGAAGATCTAAAAACCTCATCAGCAAAAGCCAATCCATGAGAGAAGTCCAGATCCAGAGTTGCACCGCCATCAGAACCCATAGTAGATGGGATCCCAAGAGAGAGGAGAGAAATCCAGGAACAATGGTTGGAGGAGATCTAAAAGTTACCAGAGAGGAAGGGAGGTCGCCGTGGGGAGCCGCCGGAGGTTGGGAGGGTGGGTGGGAGTGCCTCCATTGGTTGGGAGGTTTTTCTTTCTTGCACTAACGGAGCTTATGAGATTTCCTGTTGAGTTTTGTGTTGTGAAGTTTTCAAGTTTTGGGTAAAGATTTGATGGACTATGGAATAAGGAGTGGCAAGAGCCTAAGCTTGGGGATGCCCAAGGCACCCCAAGGTAATATCCAAGGACTACCAAGAGCCTAATCTTGGGGATGCACCGGATGGCATCCCCTCTTTCGTCTTCGTTCATTGGTAACTTTACTTGGAGCTATATTTTTATTCACCACATGATATGTGTTTTGCTTGGAGCGTCATTTTCTTTTGTTAGTATTTTCTTGCTGTTATTTATAATAATGTTTTGCATCTTTATTTTCAATAAAAATGTCAAGGATAGCCTTTACCATGCTTAGTTTGCAAGTATACATGTTGCTCTTTCAAAACAGAAAGTTTACCGCTGTTGCAAAAATCCCCTAGAAAAGTCAGAGAATGATATAATGCTAAAACTTTTTGCATATTGAGCTCTGATAAATCTTCTACAGCATAGTATTTTTCTCATAATTTTTGGAGTTAGGGAAGTATGATGAATCTTGCATTCTTACAGACTGTACTGTTTTGGCAGATTGATGTTATGTTTGCATTGTTTGCATATGTTTGCTTGTTTAATGATTCTATTTGAGGATAGGAGTATTAAATATGCAGAGGCATTTAGTATGCAATGTTGAATAATAATTTTAGTGATTTTCTACAGTAGAAAATGATAAGGTTTTTGCATTGGTTTATACTAACTTATCTCACGAGTTCTTGTTGAGTTTTATGTGGATGAAGTTTTTGAGAAATAGAGAAACCATGATATGAGAGGAATTAAGAAGACACAAAAGTTCAATCTTGGGGATGCCCAGCGCACCCCAAGATAATATTCCCAGAAGTCTCAAGCATCTAAGCTTGGGGATGCCCCATTAGGCATCCCACCTTTCTTCTTCAACAACTATCGGTTAGTATCGGTTAAGCCTAAGTTTTTGCTTCTTCACATGAGTTGTGATATCCTTGCAATGTCATTTCATCTTGCTTTGCTTGCTGCTTGAATAAAGTACTTAAGATCTGAAATTCTTAAATGTTAGTGAATCTTCACATAGTTACATAATTATTTAGTTACTCATTGATCTTCACCTATATCTTTTTGGAGTAGTTTGTCATTTACTCATGTGCTTCACTTATATCCTATGAGTAAATGGTTGAATGAGTTGAATGTAATAAATCTGAAATTATTTATGTTTCATTTGCTTATCCCGTTGGGAGTAATGACTTCACATCTAAGAAGTAGAGATAGTAAATTTATTGAAGGTTAGCAAGCATTGTATTGGTCACTTGAACAATTCATGAAAGAATATTGAAGGAAGAGAAATTTCACATATAAATATACTATCTTAGACATCTTCTATGATTGTGAGCCCCATTAGTTATTTTTAAACCTGAGGAAATTAGTTGAAGTTGGACAAGGAAGACAACGTAATGAGTTATTCTTGGGTGTATTTGTATTGAAGTTATATTGTTATAGATCCTCCAACATGTGGTGCTTGCTTTTTAGAATCCTTTGCTAGCCAAAATTTCTGTACTAAGCGGGAATACTGCTTGTGCATCCAAATCCCTTGAACCAAGTTTCTTCCATGAGTGTCCACCATACCTACCTATATGCGGTATTTACCTGCCATTCCAAGTAAATTTGCATGTGCCAAACTCTAAACCTTCAAATAATTATCTTTTTGTATGCCCGAATCGCTCATGTAGCGACTAGGGGCTATTGGTATCTTCCATTCTAGGTGGGTTATTCTCACGATGAGTGGACTCCGCTCATCATTACGAGAAAAATGGCTGGTAACTGGGATGCCCAGTCCCATGATCAAAAGATCAAAATCAAATAAAAAATAATTGCAAACAAAACTCCCCCAGGTTTGATGTTAGTTGGAGGCACCCGTTGTTTCGGGCAAGCCATGGATTGATGATTGTTGGTGGAGGGGGAGTAAAACCTTTACCATTCAGTTTGGGAACCGCCTATAATGTATGTAGTATGGAAGATATTGGGAACCCTTGGTTGTTATGTTGACAATGAAAGCATACCTCTCAAAATTGTTTTCATCTCTATTTCAAAATTGAGCTGTGGCACCTCTGCAAATCCCTGCTTCCCTCTGCGAAGGGCCTATCTTTTACTTTTATGCAAGACTCAGTAGTATTTCTTCTCATTACTACCTACTCTTTAGTTGGCAAGCATCGTGTGTTGGGGAAAGATCTAAGCATATATGGCCATGAAAATATATTTGATCATGAATTATTATTGTTGACAATTATCTATATGATAAGTGAGTTGGGAGGCAAAACACTAAGCCCCTATCCTTCTCTATGTTCGATGGATGCTATTTGTTCTAAGAATATGCTTTGAGTGGTAGCAATCATGGAAGACTATATGATAGTTGAGTATGTGGAGTTTGCTAAATCAAAGCTCTGACATAGACCCTTCCTGAAAATAAGATGAATTGTAATTGTTTGATGACTGAGAATGAAGTTGCTAGTTTTCAGGAAAGTTTATGGTCTATGCTTTAACATGTGAATAGCTTGTTACTTGATCTTGAGAAGTTTTATGAGATGAACTACTGTTATGACATATAATCATGCTAGAAAAGGTGATTGAAAATATCATTGATCAAACTTGTGCACCTGCTAGCATTCACACTTCATAAATTCTTTCTTTTATCATTTACCTACTCGAGGATGAGCAGGAATTAAGCTTGGGGATGCTGATACGTCTCCAACGTATCTATAATTTATGAAGCATTCATGCTATTATATTATCTGTTTTGAATGTTTATGGGATTTACTAAGCACTTTTATATTATTTTGGGACTAACCTATTAACCGAAGGCCCAGCCCATATTGTTGTTTTCTTGCCTATTTCAGTGTTTCGAAGAAAAGGAATATCAAACGGACTCCAAACGGAATGAAAACTTCGGGAGCGTGATTTTTGGAACGAACGTGATCCAGGAGACGTGGAGCTGAAGTCAGGGAAGCTTCGAGGAGGCCACGAGGCAGGGGGCGCGCCCACCCCCCTGGGCGCGCCCTCCACCCTTGTGGGCCGCTCGTGGCTCCCCTGACCAACTTCTTCCGCCTATATAAGTCCATATACCCTAAAACCTTCGGAGAACAAAATAGATCGGGAGTTCCAACGCCGCAAGCCTCTGTAGCCACCAAAAACCTCTTGGGAGCCCGTTTTGGCACCCTGCCGGAGGGGGAGTCCATCACCGGTGGCCATCTTCATCATCCCGGCGCTCTCCATGACAAGGAGGGAGTAGTTCACCCTCGGGGCTGAGGGTATGTACCGGTAGCTATGTGTTTGATCTCTCTCTCTCTCGTGTTCTTGAGGTGATATGATCTTGATGTATCGCGAGCTTTGCTATTATAGTTGGATCTTATGATGTTTCTCCCTCTCTACTCTCTTGTAATGGATTGAGTTTTCCCTTTGAAGTTATCTTATCGGATTGAGTCTTTAAGGATTTGAGAACACTTGATGTATGTCTTGTCGTGCTTATCTGTGGTGACAATGGGATATTCACGTGATCTACTTGATGTATGTTTTGGTGATCAACTTGCAGGTTCAATAAACTTATGCATAGGGTTGGCACATGTTTTCGTCTTGACTCTCCGGTAGAAACTTTGGGGTACTCTTTGAAGTACTTTGTATTGGTTGAATAGATGAATCTGAGATTGTGTGATGCATATCGTATAATCATGCCCACGGATACTTGAGGTGACAATGGAGTATCTAGGTGACATTAGGATTTTGGTTGATTTGTGTCTTAAGGTGTTATTCTAGTACGACCTCTATGATAGATTGAACGGAAAGAATAGCTTCGTGTTATTTTACTATGGACTCTTGAATAGATCGAGCAGAAAGGATAACTTTGAGGTGGTTTCATACCCTACCATAATCTCTTCGTTTGTTCTCCGCCATTAGTGACTTTGGAGTGATTGTTTGTTGCGTGTTGAGGGATAGTTATATGATCCAATTATGTTATTATTGTTGAGAGAACTTGCACTAGTGAAAGTATGGGCCTTAGGCCTTGTTTCCTACCATTGCAATACCGTTTGTGATCACTTTTGTCATTATTTACCTTGCTATTTTTATATTTTCAGATTACAAATACTCATATCTACCATCCATATTGCACTTGTATCACCATATCTTCGCCGAACTAGTGCACCTATACAATTTACCATTGTATTGGGTGTGTTGGGGACACAAGAGACTCTTTGTTATTTGGTTGCAGGGTTGCTTGAGAGAGACCATCTTCATCCTATGCCTCCCACGGATTGATAAACCTTAGGTCATCCACTTGAGGGAAATTTGATACTGTCCTACAAACCTCTGCACTTGGAGGCCCAACAACGTCTACAAGAAGAAGGTTGTGTAGTAGACATCATGGCCTCACACCTAAGTCCTTTCACGAGGGCATCTGTCGTGACAAAACCACGACACCTATAGTAAGAATGACATGGAAAGTATGAGGGATGTTGAAGGAATAACTAGATTATATCGGGGTCCCACTTGGTCCTACATGGCATCCACTTGGACGTTTAACATAAGTCCACGGTGGTAAACGAAAGTCCAAGTAAAGCACCATGGTCAACAATTAAAATAGAGAAGAGGAAATAGAAGAAGAAGAAAAATTGAAGATGAATACAAAGAACCATTCATGAATGCATGAGGAGTGGCTCATCATGAGGCACGGACACCCCCACCTTTGACTAATCTTGTCAGACCCATGAACCATCTTTTACCCATGCATCCCTCCAACTTACCACCATCAAGGGTAGCCTTGACCATTTTGCAAGGACCCCTGCTACTTGTGGGTTGTGTTGGGATTTTCCCCGAAGAGGAAGGGTGAAGCAATATAGTAGTGGATAATACTTACCTCAGTAGAGAACCAAGGTTATCGAACCAATAGGAGACTTGTGCAAACAACCTTTAGCAGTACCTACACACAAGAGCAAATACTTGCACCCAGCACGGGCAAGAGGGTTGTCAATCCTCATGTACTTGATAATTGCAAGGATCAAATCTGGTAATAGTAGATAGATAAATTGCAAAGTGAAATAAAATTAATAGAATTGCAGCAAGGTATTTTTGGTTTTTGTAATATGATTAAAATAGACACGGAGTGCATAGTTTTCACTAGAGGCTTCTCTCTCATAAAACGTAGGTAGACAAATTACTGTTGGGAAATTGATAGAAAAGCACATAGTTATGATGATATTCATGGGATGATCATGTACATAAGCATTACGTCCATGAAAAGTAGACCGACTCATGCCTGCAACTACTACTATTACTTCACCAATTGACCATATCCAACATGCATCTATGGTATTAAGTTCATGACAAATAGAGTAACACTTTAAGCAAGATGGCATAATTTAGACAGAATAAGACCATGCAATATGATTAAACCCCGCCGTTTTCCCCTTAATAGCAACAACACAATATGTGCCTCGCTACCCCTTCTGTCACTAGGTGAGGACACCGCAAGATTGAACCTACTAATATGCACCACTTCCACTTAAGATCAACAAATCAATTTGGCCAAAGAAAACCCATAGGTCGGAAAGCATTACATAGCTATAACAATCATACATAATGAAGTTCAGAAAAGTCTCAATTACTTTCAATGAATAATCCAATCATAAACCCACAATTTGTCAGATCCCAAAAAACACACAGTAAAAGAAGATTACATCGGATAAAACTCCGAGTAGAACATTTTACTGAAGATCAAAGAGAGAGAAGAAGCCATCTAGCTAATCACTATGGACCCGTAGACCTATGACAAACTACTCACACATCATTGGAGGTGTAGCAATGTTGATGTAGAAGCCCTTCGTGATTGATTCCCCCTCTGGCAGAGTACTGGAAAAGGCCTCCAGATGGGGTCGTGGAAGAACAGAAGGTTGCGGTGGCGGAATAATGGTTTCGGGTCTCTCTCTAGTGGTTTTCGGATTTATGGGAACTTATAGAAGTGGAATTAGGTCAAACGAAGGTACGTGGTTCCCATAAGCTTAGGTAGCACCCTCTGGGGTGTGTCGTGTGAGCGTTTGGCTCTCCCATTCGTCTTCTAGCCTCCTCGAGAAGCTTCTAGGATCCCTTCTAGTCCATAAAAAATCACCGTAAAGTCTCATCGTGTTTGGACTTTGTTTTGGTACAGTTTTTCTGTGAAACAATAAAATAGGCAAAAAACACGAAGTGGCACTGGGCACTGAATTAGTAGGTTGGTTCCCAAAAATGATACAAAATTGCATATAAAGCATATAAGGTTGATAATATAATAGCTTGAAACAATCAAAAATTATAGATACATTGGAGATGTAACAACCCCTAGGTTATAAATAGCTCCCACGGGGATGTTAAAAGTGCATATATCCCCTAAGTGTGGTTTTGGTAATTAATGAGAATCTCTATGTGCTAATGTTTTGAGATATATTTTAAGGAAGATTCCATATATAGATAGGGACTTAAGAATATTGGATGGATTCAAGGATGATGCCATAAAGGATGAATAACAAATGTCATCATTGACCTTAACCCCATCACTCCCTCTCTGAAAGTAAGAATCCACGTGTTACCTTCATTCAATCGCAAAACCTTTCATGAAAAGAGCTTGTTGAAGAAAAGAACACATTACATTGTCGTAGGACTTTTCGGAGTCCACCTTAAAGATAACCCTATCGAGTTTCTCGGTGTGGAGCTCATGGATAACTTTGTCGAGTTTCTCAGTGTGGACCTCATGGTTAACTTTGTCAAGTTTCTCAGTGTGGAGCTCATGGATTGTCTCATGAAGGACAATAACTTCCTCAAGTATATTGTGATCGAGTATAAAGGCAATCTGTTCTCGTCTTCTGGGGAATGATGCACATATTTTTGGAATCCGGTACCAACAGGTATAATCCCCCCAGAACTATGTTTTCTTTCAAACCTTTAAACCAATCAATGGGACTTCGTTGCTACTTCTTCAGCTTGCGTTGTTATTTCCCTTGATAGATGAAAGGGTGATGCACTAAAGTAGAGATAAGTATTTGCCTCAGTTAAGAACTAAGGTATCAATCCAGTAGGAGGAACAACCAAGTCTCCAATAGATGCACATGCACAAACTAACAAACACTTGCACACAACGCAAAAAAGGGTTGTCAATCCCTTCATGGACACGAGCAAAAGTGAGATATAATAGAGTTGGATATGAAACAAATAAAAAGTAAATAAAAGTCAGCGAGATATTTTTGTATTTTTGCTTTATAGATCTGAAAATATATGATGGAAAATAGACCCCGGGGCCATAGGTTTCACTAGAGGCTTCTCTCTTGAAAGAAAACATACGATGGGTGAACAAATTACTGTTGAGAAATTGATAGAAAGCGCATAGTTATGATGATATCTAAGGAAATGATCATGAATATAGGCATCACGTCCGTGACAAGTAGACCGACTCCTTCCTGGATCTACTACTATTACTCCACACATTGACTGACTCATGCCTACATCTAGAGTATTAAGTTCAAAAGAACAGAGTAACATATTAAGCAACATGACATGACGTAGATGGATAAACTCAAGCAATATGGTATAAGCCCCATCTTTTTATCCTTGTTGGCAACAATACAATATGTGCCTCGCTAACCCTTCTGTCACTGGGTGAGGACACCGCAAGATTGAACCCAAAACTAAGCACCTCTCCCATTAAAAGAAAAAGCAATCTAGTTGGCCAAACCAAACTGATAGTTCGAAGAGAAATACAAAGATATCTTAATCATGCATAAAAGAGTTCAGAGAAGACTTAAATAACATTCATAGATAATCTAATCATAAATCCACAATTCATCGGATCTCAGCAAACAGACAACAAAAGAAGATTACATCGGATGGAACTCCAAGAACATCGAGGAGAACATTGAATTGAAGATCAAAGAGAGAGAAGAAGCCATCTAGCTACTAGCTATGTCCCATAGGTCTTTGGTAAACTACTCAAACATCATCGGTGGGGCAGCAAGGTTGGTGTATAGGCCCTCCGTAATTGAATCCCCCTCCAGCAGAGTACCGGAAAAGGCCCCAAGATGGGATCTCACGAGGTTATTGGCTTGCGGCGGCAGAAAAGTATTTTTGTGGACGCCTCTGGTATATGGGAAATATTTGAGAATATTAGTGCTGGAATTAGGGTTAGGAGGTCTCCAAAGAGCCCACAAGCCCTTGGCCCCCCAGTGATGCGCCCTTACAGCTTGTGGCCTCCTCATGGGTCTTCTGGCCTCTTCTCCAAGTCTCGTAGGTTTCTTCTGGTCCAAGAAAAATCACCATAGAGTTTTATTCCGTTCGGATTCCATTTGATATTCCTTTCTGTAAAAGTCAAAAACAAGGAAAAAACAACAACTGGCACTGGGCACTAGGTTAATAGGTTAGTCCAGAAAAATGATACAAAATAGTATATTAATGCACGTCAAACATCCGAAACAGATAATATAATAGCATGGAACATTAAAAAATTATAGATACGTTGGAGACGTATCACTCGTAGGGTAGCTTTTTCTAAAACTCGAGCAGTTTCTTGAAAACTTGCTTTAGATATGAAACTTTGGGTATTCAGGGAAGCCGTTGTTATTCCCAATAAGATTGCCCGATAATATGTCGATTCATCCAAAGCTCGCCATGCTTGTTCCGCTCGCAATAGTCTGATTAATTCCCCAGGAAAAAAATATTAGACATTCCATCTTTGGAAACCTGCACTTTTGATGTTAGTTGGGGTATAATAATCTCTATATGTCTATTAGGATTTGTGTACCCCTTGGGATCGATTGGGCACACAACTGAATGAGCAATACTATACAACCTCTTAGTGCCCACCTTGGTGAAGATTATAAAACTCGCAATTAGCAAGCAGATGGGTCTACATTTCTCAATCCAAACACCATTGAAAGTGCAACTAATCCCCTGGTGATTTTGGTAATTCATAACAACATATAGCTCATTGAACTAATATCCATTCAAGTTTATAATTTTCGAAAGTTCAATGAATGGCATGGCATGGACTAGAGATGTGGACATGATGTAGAGGGATAAACTCAAGCAATATGATATGAACCCCATCTTTTTATACTTGATGGAAACAATACAATACGTGCCTTGCTACCCCTTCTGTCACTAGGTGAGAACACCGCAAGATTGATCCCAAAACTAAGCACCTCTACCATTGCAAGAAAAACCAATCTAGTTGGCCAAACCAAACCGATAGTTCAAAGAGAAATACAAAGATATCTTAACCATGCATAAAAGAGTTCAGAGAAGACTCACATAATATTCATAGGTAATCTGATCATAAATCCACAATTCATCAGATCTCAACAAACACACTGCAAAAGAAGATTACATCGGATAGAACTCCAAGAACATCTAGGAGAACATTGTATTGAAGATCAAAGAGAGAGAAGAAGCCATCTAGCTACTAGCTATGGACCCGTAGGTCTGTGGTAAGCTACTCATAAATGATCGGTGGGGTAGCAAGGTTTGTGTAGAGGCCCTCCATGATCGACCCCTCCGGTGGAGTACCAGAAAAGGCCCCAAGATGGCATCTCATGAGTTTAGAGGCTTGCGGAGGCAGAAAAGTACTTTTGTGGACGCCTCTGGTATATGGGGAATATTTGAGAATATATAGTGCTGGAATTAGGGTTAGGAGGTCTCCGAGGGGCCCACAAGCCCTGGGGGCACGCCCCTACGTCTTGTGGCCTCCTCGTGGGTCTTTTGGCCTCTTCTCCAAGTCTCGTAGGTTTCTTCCGGTCTAAGAAAAATCAGCGTAAAGTTTTATTCCGTTTGGACTCCATTTGATATTCCTTTCTGTAGAAGTCAAAAACAAGGGGGGGAAATAGCAACTGGCTCGGGGCACTATGTTAATAGGTTAGTCCCCAAAAAATTATATAAAGTAGTATATTATGCATATAAAACATCCAAAACAGATAATATAATAGCATGGAACAATAAAAAATTATATATACATTGGAGACGTATCAAGCATCCCCAAGCTTAATTCCTACTCGTCCTTGAGTAGGTAAATGATAAAAACAGAATTTTTGATGTGGAATGCTACCTAACATGTTTATCAATGTAATTTTCTTTATTGTGGCATGAATATTTAGATCCATAAGATTCAAAGCAAAAGTTTAATATTGACATAAAAACAATAATACTTCAAGCATACTAATAAAGCAATCATGTCTTCTCAAAATAACATGGCCAAAGAAGGTTATCCCTACAAAATCATATAGTCTGGCTATGCTCTATCTTCATCACACAATATATTTCATCATGCACAACCCCGGTGTTAGCCAAGAAATTGTTTCATACTTTCAATGTTCTCAAGCTTTTTTTCAACTTCCGCGCAATACATGAGCGTGAGCCATGGATATATCACTATAGGTAGAATAGAATATGGTGGAGTCTGTGAGGAAAAGACAAAAAGGGATAAAGTCTCACATCAACTAGGAAAATTAATGGGCTATGGAGATGGCCACTAATTGATATTGATGCAAGTGAGTAGGGATTGTCATGCAGCAGATGCACTAGGGATATAAGTGTATGAAAGCTCGAAAGGAAAGCTAAGTGGGTGTGCATCCAACTTGCTTGCTCACGAAGACCTAAGGCAATTTTTAGGAAGCCCATCATTGGAATATACAAGACAAGTCATAATGAAAAATTCCCGCTAGTATATGAAAGTGACAAAATAGGAGACTTTCTATCATGAAGAACATGGTGCTACTTTGAAGCACAAGTGTGGAAAAAGGATAGTAACATTGTCCCTTCTCTCTATTCTCTCATTTCTTTTGTTTGGGCTCTTTGGCCTCTTTTTTTATTTTGGGCTCTTTGGCCTCTTTTATTTTTTTAAGTCTGGAGTCTCATCCCAACTTGTGAGGGAATCATAGCTTCCATCACCCTTTCCTCACACGGGACAATGCTCTAATAATGATCATCACACTTTTATTTACTTACAACTAGAGAATTACAACTCGATACTAGAACAAAGTATGACTTTATATGAATGCCTCATGCCATGAGAACATTATGACAATGAAGGTGTGTGTCGTAATAAAATGGAACGATGGAAGTTGCGTGTCAATATATCTTAGAATGGCTATGGAAATGACATAATAGGTAGGTATGGTGGCTATTTTGAGGAAGGGTATATGGTGGGTTTAATGCACTGCAAAAGTTGCGCGATACTAGAGAGGCTAGCAATGGTGGAAGGGTGAGAGTGCATATAATCCATGGACTCAACATTAGTCATAAAGAACTCACATACTTATTGCAAAAATTTATTAGCCATCAAAGCAAAGTACTAATACGCATGCTCCTAGGGGATAGGTTGGTAGGAGTTAACCATCGCACGCTCCCGACCTCCACACAAAGGAAGACAATAAAAAATCATGCTCCGACTTCATCACATAATGGTTCACCATACGTGCATGCTTCGGGAATCAAAAACTTTAACACAAGTATTTCTACCGATCCACAATTACTTAATATCATGACTCTAATATCACCATATTTATATCTCAAAACAAATGCAAGGAATCGAACTTCTCATATATTCAATGCTCTTATATGAATGTTTTTATTATATCCCTCTTGAATGCCCATCATATTAGGACTAAATTCATAACCTATCAAATTGCCATGTTGTTTTCAAGACTCTCAAAATAATATAAGTGAAGCATGAGAGTTCATCAATTTATATAAAATAAAATCACCGACGTGCTCTAAAAAGATATAAGTGAAGTACTAGAGCAACTGCCTAGCTCAAAAGATATAAGTGAAGCACATAGAGTATTCTAATAAATTCATGATTAATGTGTGTCCCTCTCAAAAGGTGTGTACAAAAAGGATGATCGTGGCAAACAAAAAAGCAAATAAAGCAAAGACTCATATCATACAAGACACTCCAAGAAAAACACATATCATGTAGTGAATAAAAATATAGCCTTGAGTAATTTTACCGATGGATTGAAGACAAAAGAGGGGATGCCATCTTGGGCATCCCCAAGCTTAGATGCTTGGTTATCCTTGAATATTACCTTGGGGTGCCTTGGTAATCCCCAACTTAGGCTCTGGCCACTCCTTATTCCGTGGTCCATCAAAACTTTACCCAAAACTTGAAAACTTCACAACACAAAAGTCAACAGAAAACTCATAAGCTCTGTTAGTATAATAAAGCAAATCACCACTTTTAGGTACTGTTGTGAACTCATTCTAAATTTATAATGGTGTTATATCTATTGTATTCCAACTTCTCCATGGTTCATACCACCTGATACTACCCATAGATTCATCAAAATAAGCAAACAACACATAGAAAACAGATTCTGTCAAAAAGAGAACAGTTTGTAGCAATCTTAAAACTTCGTATACTTCTATAACACAAAAAATTCTGAAAATTTGGACAACCTGGGAAATTCGTATGTCCATCTTGTGTGAAAAATCACATTAAATCACGCTTCTGACATTTTTTAAAATTCTGGCAACGAGCGCAAAAGTTTTCATTTTTCAGCAAGATCAAATCAACTATCACCATAGATCATCCCAAAGGTCTTAATTGGCTCAAACACTAATTAAAATTATAAAAGCACATTTAACCAGAGGCTAGAAGATATATTTATTGAAGAACAACAAGTAAAAATATTGGGTTGTCTCCCAAGAAGCGCTTTTCTTTAAAGCCTTTTTAGCTAGGCATTGAGATTTCGATGATGCTCACATGAAAGACAAGAATTGAAGCACAAAGGGTGCATCATATAGCATGTGAAAAACAAGTTTAAGTGTAACATACTTCGTATGCATAGGCATTTTATCAGCAAAAAAATTATCAATGCAAGGAAAAACTAGCATATGCAAGGAAGAAGAACACAGTTTTGACAATTTAAACATGAAGAGAGGTAATTTAGTAACATAAAAATTTCTACAACCATATTTTCCTCTCTCATAATAATTGCATGTGGGATCATATAAAAATTCAACAATATAGCTATCACATAACATATTCTCTACACAATCCTCATGCAAGCAAAGTTGACACCCTTCCAAAATAGTGGGATTATCATCAAATAAAGTCATGACCTCTCCAAGCCCACATTTATCAAAAAAATCATAAGATTGAACATTCTCCAAGTATGTGGGATTATTTTTATCTAGAGTTGACACTCTTCCAAACCCACTTTCAGTATTATTGCAAACACTATTATCAATCTCATATTCACCATGGGGCTTAAATGAATTTTCAAGATCATAAGAAGAATCACCCCAATCATGATCATTGCAACAAGTAGTGGACATAGCAAAATTAACATCCGCAAGCTTAGGGTTTTGCATATAATTAGCACAATTAGCATTAATAGAATTTATAGTAACACCATTGCAATCATGTTTTTCATTCAAGGAGCTATCATGAATCACTTCTTAAATTTCTTCTTTTAGCAGATCATCACAATTTTTAGATTCATAAAGATAATCTAGTGCACTGAACTCACTTGCAATTGGTTCATCATAGTTGGATCTTTTAAAAAGATTAGCAAGTGGATGAGGATCCATAGACCTTTTTATTTCGATTTACAATAAACACACATTTATGGCAAGCAAACGAGCAAACAAACCAGGTAAGACATAAAGGCAAACGGAAAGAAGGGAAATATATTTGTGTTTTTCTGAAAACATTTTAGAAGTGGGGAGAGGTAAACGGGAGGCGAATGCCAAATAATGTAAATGCAAAATATGAGAGTTTATGATAGGTACTTTGTAGGATTGATGTGTATCCTTCCCGACAACAGCGCCAAAAATTCTTCCTGCTACTTCTTGAGCTTGCGTTGTTATTTCCCTTGAACAGGAAAGGGTGGTGCAGCAAAGTAGATATAAGTATTTCCCTCAGTTAAGAACCAAGGTATCAATCCAGTAGGAGGAACAACCAAGTCTCCAATAGATGCACCCGCACAAACTAACAAACATTTGCACACAACGCAAAAAGGGGTTGTCAATTGCTTCACAGACGCGAGCAAAAGTCAGATCTAATAGAGATGGATACAAAACAAATAAGATATTTTAGTATTTTTGGTTTATAGATCTAAGAATATATGATGGAAAATGGACCCGGGGGCCATAGGTTTCACTAGAGGCTTCTCTCTTGAAAGAAAACATATGGTGGGTGAATAAATTACTGTTTAGCAATTGATAGAAACCGCACAGTTATGACGATATCTAAGTCAATGATCATGAATATAGGCATCACGTCCGTGACAAGTAGACCAACTCCTGCCTGCATCTACTACTAGTACTCCACACATCGACTGACTCCTGCCTGCATCTAGAGTATTAAGTTCAAAAGAACAGAGTAACACATTAAGCAAGATGACATGATGTAGAGGGATAAACTCAAGCAATATGATATAAGCCCCATCTTTTAATCCTTGATGGCAACAATACAGTACGTGCCTCGCTACCCCTTCTATCACTTGGTGAGGACATCGCAAGATTGAACCCAAAACTAAGCACCTCACCCATTGAAAGAAAAACCAATCTAGTTGGCCAAACCAAACTGATAGTTCGAAGAGAAATACAAAGATATCTTAATCATGCGTAAAAGAGTTTAGAGAAGACTTAAATAACATTCATAGATAATCTGATCATAAATCCACAATTCATCGGATCTCAACAAACACACCACAAAAGAAGATTACATCGGATGGAACTCCAAGAACGTCAAGGAGAACATTGAATTGAAGATCAAAGAGAGATAAGAAGCCATCTAGCTACTAGCTATGGACCCATAGATCTGTGGTAAACTACTCCCACATCATCGGTGGGGCAGCAAGGTTGGTGTAGAGGCCCTCCGTGATCAAATCCCCCTCCGGTGAAGTACCAAAAAAGACCCCAAGATGGTATCTCACGAGGTCAGAGGCTTGCTGCAGCAGAAAAGTATTTTTATGGACGCCTCTGGTATATGGGGAATATTTGGGAATATATAGTACTGGAATTAGGGTTAGGAGATCTCCAAGGGGCCCACAAGTCCTGGGGCCCCCTGTGGCGCGCCCCAATGGCTTGTGGCCTCCTCATGGGTCTTCTGGTCTCTTCTCCAAGTCTCATATGTTTCTTCTGGTCCAATAAAAATCACCATAGAGTTTTATTCCGTTTGGACTCCGTTTGATATTCCTTTCTGTAGAAGTCAAAAACAAGGAAAAAAACAACAACTGGCACTGGGCACTAGGTTAATAGGTTATTCCTACAAATGATATAAAATAGTATATTAATGCATGTAAAACATCCAAAAACAGATAATATAATAGCATGGAACAATAAAAAATTATAGATACGTTGGAGGCGTATCACTCGTAGGGCAGCTTTTTCTAAAACTCAAGCAGTTTCTTGAAAACTTGCTTCAGATATGAAACTTTGGGTATTCAGGGAAGCCGTTGTTATTCCCAATAAGATTTCCCGATAATATATCGATTCATCCAAAGGTCGCCCTGCTCGTTCTGCTCGCAATAGTCTGATTAATTCCCTAGGCAAAAAAATATTAGACAGTCCATCTTCGGAAACCCGCACTTTTGATGTTAGTTGGGGTATAATAATCTCTACAAGTCCATTAGGATTTGTGTACCCCTTGGGATTGATTGGGCACACAACTGAATGAGCAATACTATTCAACCTATTAGTGCCCATCTTGGTGAAGATTATAAAACTCACATTTAGCAAGCAGATGGGTCTACATTTCACAATCCGAACACCATTGAAAGTGCAACTAATCCCCGGGTAGTTTTGATAATTCATAACAACATATAGCTCATTGAACTAATACCCAATAGAGTTTAATATTTCAGAAAGTTCAATGAATGGCATGGCATGGACTAGAGATGTGGACCCCTCAAAATACTATTAAAAGGGGATGCGGTGTTGCTTAATGGTCTACTTGCTCAAGTGCTTAGTGATATTGCTCCAAAGCCCTCAACCACTTTCTCATTAAAAATATGTCCAAAACCCAAGTCAAACTCGGACTCACTGATTCTTCCGATCCAGGGCCACCGAGTTCATATGACATAGCCACTGCCAGAAACCCTAACAATTCAGTCACATCGATACGGATCTCGGTCTCACCAAGATGGCCTTGCAAACTCTCTGTTTCCCTTTGTAAATTTCAGTCTCACCGAAATGAGCAATCGGTCCAACCGAGTTTGCTTGACACATTCTCTGTTTGCTCATTGCTTCACTTCGGTCTCACCGAGTTGATGCAATCGGCGCCACCGAGTTGATGTTTACCCTAAGCCCTAGAACATCGGTCCCACCAAGTTGTTCCAGTCGGTCCCACCAAGATTCCTAACATTCACATTTTGAACTAAATCGGTCTTACCAATTTCTTCTATTCGGTCTGACCGAGTTGGGTCAAATGTGTATAATGGTTGGATTTTGTGTGGAGTCTATATATACCCCTCCACCCCCTCTCCATTTGTGAGAGAGCCACCAAAACATGCCTACACTTCCAGCATACATTTTCTGATAGAGAACCACCTACTCATGTGTTGAGATCAGGATATACCAATCCTACCACAAGAATCTTGATTTCTAGCCTTCCCCAAGTTACTTTCCACTCAAATCATCTATCCACCATATCGAAATATGTGATGGAGAGTTGAGTGTTGGGGAGACTATCACTTGAAGCACAAGAGCAAGGATTTCATCATCAACACAACATTTATTACCTTTTGGAGAGTAGTGTCTCCTAGATTGGTTAGGTGTTGCTTGGGAGCCTCCGACAAGATTGTGGAGTTGAACCAAGAAGTTTGTAAAGGCAAGGAGATCACCTACTTCGTGACGATCTACCCGAGTGAGGCAAGTCCTTCGTGGGCGATGTCCATGGTGGGATAAACAAGGTTGCTTCTTCATGGACCCTTCATGGGTGGAGTCCTCCATGGACTCACGCAGCCGTTACCCTTCGTGGGTTCAAGTCTCCATCAATGTGGATGTATGATAGCACCACCTATCGGAACCACACCAAAAATCTTTGTGTCATCATTGCATTTGCACTGTCCAAACCATTCCCTTTACCTTCATATGCAATGTCTTACTTTCCGTTGCTACACTCTTAGAATTGCATGTGTAGGTTGATTTCTTGACTTGTGCCAAATTGCTAAAATCTCCCACAACTAAAATTGGGAAAAGGTTAGATATTTATTTGGTCAAGTAGTCTAATCACCCCTCTAGACCTACTTTCGATCCTACAAGTGGTATCAGAGCTTTGGTCTCCATTTGCCTTTATTTCCATAGCTTTGGTGATCATAGCCTTGGTTTCATAACCTAGGAGAGTATGGCGTCTAGTGAGGGAAATTACCACCATAGAGGTCCTTACTTTGATGGTACTAATTTGCTAGTTGGAAGCATAAGATGAAAATGCATATTCTTGGTCATAACCCCGCCATTTGGGCTATTGTGTGAATTGGCCTGTAAGGTGATTTCTTTGAGGATGGAAAAGATCTGGATTTTGAAGCATCCATGGAAGAAATGAAGATGTTGCAAGATAATGCTCAAGCTTGTGATAGTCTCTTCAAAGGATTGTGCCCCGAAGAATTCAACAAAATCAGCCGCCTTGAGAATGCAAAGGAAATTTCGAATACTTTGATTGATATGCACGAAGGTACCGGGTCCGTCAATGAACCCAAATTGGATGTGCTTCGAAGTCAACTTGACAAGTTCAAGATGAAGGATGGTGAAGGAGTCGCTGAGATGTACTCTAGGCTTGCTCTCATCACAAATGAGATTGCCGACTTAGGAAGCGAAGAAATGACTGACAAATTCATTATTAAGAAGATTCTATGAGCCTTGGATGGAAAATATGATACCGTGTGCACCTTGATCCAAATGATTCCCAATTACAAAGATCTCTAGACCACGTAAGTCATCGGTAGAACTGTTGCTCATGAGATGTCACTCAAGGATAAGGAAGATCTCCACAATAAGTCAAGTTGCTTACAAAGCTTCAAGTGATGCTCCTACAAAATCAAGTGAGAAGCAAGTCTCCAATGAAGAATTGAGCTTAATGGTGAAGAACTTCAACAAGTTCTACAAGAATAGAAGCAAGGAGAGAAGCTCCAAGTCAAGATCCTACGATGAAAAAAGATCTTCTAGTCTAATCATAATTGCTACAATTGTGGAAGACCGGGACACTACTCCAATGAGTGTACAGCTCCCTATAAGAAAACAGAAGCTTCACCAAAAAGGAGGAGTAGAAGAGATGAATCACCTCCAAGATAGAGAAGGAGTAGAGATGATCGTTATGAACGAAGACCCTCTCGTAGAAGCAGTGATTCGGAAAGGAAGGACAAGTCATCCAAGAGCTACACAAGATGAATACATCAAGCTCAAATTGGTGAATGGATATCCAGTTCCGACTTCGACAACTACTCTGAGAGAAGCTATCACTCCGACTCCGAAATACTGGAGATGAAGGTGTTTCCGGTCTTGCACTTGTGTCATCCAACTCCTCCGACATATTTGACTCACCAAATGAAGGAATTGGAATATGCTTCATGGCTAAAGACCCTAAGGTATCACACCCCGAGTATGTTGATTTCAATAGTGATGAAGATGATTTGCTAGGTGATGATGATTTACTTGTTGACAACACTAGTGATGAAAACTATGATGAAATTGCTAGTAATCATGCCAATCAATATGAAATGAATGACAATGATAAGAATGAGATTGAGCGTCTAACTAAAGAACTAAGCACTCTTAAGTTAGCTCATGAAACAACTCTAGAGGATCGTAGAGAGGTCCTAAGAACTCATGAGAAGCTACGCTTCAAGAAGCTAAATTTAGAGCAAGAGCATGGGTTTCTAAAAGCTATCAATGATGATATTCAAAAGAAGAGTCTTCTTACGTTGCCAAGCATTTACTCTTGTCTACCTATATGCCACAAGTAAAATCTAGCAATAAGAACAAGAAAGATTATTCTTCTAGTAGTAACAATAACCATGTTAAATCCAATATTGTTGCTTCTAGTAGTTCTATTGATTCCACTAATGATTCTCTTAGCCAAGTTACACTTGAGCAAGAAAATAGCTTATTGAAGGGAATTATAGAGAAAGGTGTTTACAAGAGCCTTGCCAAAAGTAAGCAATTTGAGGAAATCGTATGCAAGCAAGGAGGCACCGGAAGAATCAAGATGTTGGTTCTGAACAGAAGTTCAATGCCAATGGAGTTGAGAGGGAAGAAGATCAATACCCCAATATGAAGTTTGTTCCTCAAAAAGAGAAGTATGATCCCACTTCTTTCAAGGGAACACAAGCTCGAGATGATCTTCCACCACAAGACCACGAGCTAAAAGGCAAGGACATGCTTCAAGAAGAGATTGGTTCATTTGAAGAAGCTCCTAAGGCCATGGTCAAGTGGGTTCCCAAGACTACGTTGAGTTCTACTTCATCAAGTACGACTACAACTCCAAGGATTCCCATCAAGTTGATGTGGATCCCAAAGAAGAAGAACTAGAGTGTTCTTGAGGGTGACTCCGCCAACATACTTCACTCATATTCATTTTGGCAAGGACATGTGCAATCAACTTTCATATCTTGCACTAGTTCATGGATTCACAAACCCTCTTGTTGGTAAGACAAGGGACAGGGTAACCTAATGCTTTCATGGACATCATCATATTTATGTTTCACTCTATGTCTATGGGCATCCTTGCATGTTCCTTGTGGGACTAACCCATGTAGGTATTGAAAGTGCAACACACTCCAATGGATTGCTCCAAAAGATCTACATCAACAATGAGCATCCACATCTTCACTATCTACATGAAGTCATCATCGACAAAACCCAAGGTTAGTTCATCCCTCTTAGGGGGTATATCACATCTAGGGGAGCTTTGCTCTAAAAAAATTGAGCTAAAGCAACTCTAATGGTGTGAACACAACAATGCATTATTTAAAAGTGGCAACCCCACTTGTGCATAAACGATGAGTATGACCTATGATCATGTTCTCATTTGACTCCTAAGTCAATATACTCATATATAGATGACCTAGTCATTGCCAATTGCTTGATAGATGCTAGAGTGTATGTGCATGCTCTGTCACATGTTTTATTTGCTATGTTATTGTGTGAGCATGTTGATTGCATAATTTTATCCATTCGAGGACATCCATTTGTAGTTTTGATTGTTTGCTTTTTATTGGCCAAATGGATGGACAAGAATTCCTAAGAACTTCCTTTGGCTATCTATGCTTGTTCTCTTCACAAACACTATTCATGCTACATCAAAAAATTTGAACAAGTCACTTTCGGACCCTCCGGGTGAGGAGCACTCGGAGCCACCGATCCTTCAAGGGCTAACTTCCAAAACCTCTTAGTGAATTTTGGACAGACTGACTCATTCCAATTCGGTCTCATGGAAAACATTAAGTTGATCTAGGTTTTCACCTCGGTGCCACCGATTAGAATAATTCAGTCTCACCGAGTTGCAGCAACTACAAGCAGTTTTGCATCTTGGTGCCACCGAGACGTTCCACTCGGCGCCACTGACAGCATATGGGTATATATATCGCGGACCGAACGTTTGGAAATTCCTTCAAACTTCTTGCTCCCGCACCCCATTGTTGCCGCTCTTGGTCTCCGGATCGTCACCATCTCCACCTGTGCATCGTCGTCGCAGGTCTCCACCGCTGTCAACGGACAACACCTCAGCCGTTGCCGCCATAGCGAACCACCACCAAGTTAGGGTATGGTTCGGCCCCTTTGTGTTATTTCTTTACTCCAATTCAATGCATAAAGCAAATGAATGTATTCTTGCGATGATTGAAAGCTTCTTATCCACACAAATAATCCTCTTGATTAAATTTGATGCAAAATCTTAGGGTTAGGTTTCCGCCGAACTCATCTCGGACCGACTGAATTGAAGTTTTTGGTCACACCGGTTGGCCTTGGCCATTGAACTAAGTACAACCCGATCTGACCGAAGTGGACTAATCGATGAGACTGAAAGCAATTTCTCAGTGAAACCCTAGCATCTCGGAGTCACCGAACTGCAACTCGGACTGACCAAAACTGCATGTTTAGACTCTGTTTATGCTTTGGTGTCACCAAGATTATCAAATCGGTAGCACCAGAATGCTTTCTGCGAAAAACTAAAGTTAAGATATTGAATCCATTTTTGCAAAAACCAGGTGTCTTTTGTGATGCTCATCCTACTCTACCTATATCCATCTATTCACAGGGTCAGTTGCAGAGATGTCAGAGGCCAGTGATAGTCAGAACAGGTCAGAGGAGCAAGTCAACCTCAGTCAGGGCACTAGTCCCAGTAGTAGCTATGATGAGGGTAGAAGAAGCACCCCTAGCAACTTGCCAAAGCCTGCTACCAGATAGAGGAGGAAGAGAAATTTAGACAGTGAAAATGAGGACTTTGTGGTTGAGGAAGAGGTAACTTCCAATAAGAAGGTGCTTAAGAAAGAGTATGTTGGTGTTGCTGCCTCCACCAAACCAGATCACAAGCAAAAGCAACCTGCCAAGAGAGCTCTAGTGTCCAAAGTGAGACAATCCACTGTTGCTCCAAAGCAAGCTGCTATTGCTGCACCAAGTGGTGTTGATGAGAAAAAGAAGGAAAGGAAAAGAGGTAGATGGTGCAAACTTGTTTATCCAATGGCTGAGTTTGAAAAGCATTCTTCTAATGAGGATGAAGGTGAGGAGGAGGAAGAGCCTGTTGCACCTCCTGCCAAGTCACAGAAGTTGATGGCAGATGCTATCAAGACTGGTGCTGCTTCTTCAAAGCCCAAGTCTGCCCCCAAGCCCATAGCTCCAGCTCAAGCCCCCAATTCAATAGATCCAAAGAGATCTACTAGGAACATCCCAACTACAGAGAAGAACAAGGACCCAATGCTTGAGGTTCAAGAGGATGATGAGCCACTAGTGCTCAGGAAATTGAAGCCCAAGATTCCAGACCATAATGATGATCATCCAGTTCCTGAAAATATGAAGCTAAGAAAGGATGTTAGTCTGAGATTATGGAGACAGAATGATCCATATGCCACAAGGAGAAGGACTATTGTAGACTATCATTTCCATATCAGAGAACGACGACACTTCTATGAGACTGTGTTGCTGGACAAGAGGCCCATAGTTTGTGATATGAAATGGGTTGATTGGGAATACACTGATGACAATGAAGACTATTTTCCCCATGTTCATGAGAGTTTCAGGTCGAATGGAGTTGATGGTTTTGTTGGGCAAGAGCTGAGAAAGTGGAATGATGAGATGATTATGTAGTTTTCCTCCACTCCCCATTTCTACCCTGATGGTAAGATTGTGTGGATGACTGAGGGAACCAAATACTGGTCATCGATTTTTGAATGGGCCAAGCTTATCAATGCTCCCAAGGAAGAAGAAAATGATCATGATGTTTATGGCAAACCCAAGAAAGATCACAACTCAATGGCCAACATGTACAACCTATTCCTGATGCTGCTCTAGAGACACAATCTAGGATCAATATATTATCTGCTTGCTGGACTAACCACCATGAACACCATCTTGAGGCATACTTTGTTGCCCAAGTATGGAGATCATAGGATGATACTTGGTCACTCCATCAACTTACTTCATTTGCTTGATGTTCCCCAGAAGTTTAAAGTCACGAGCTTGATGTTGAGACAGTGGAGAGAACAATGGCCGACCAAAAGAGGTCTTGTGGATATGCCCCACACATTCAAATGTTGATCAACTCCAAGGTTGGAACTGGGACATATCTGCTTGTTAAAGAGCATCTACCCCTGAGGCCTGATTTTGAGGACAACGAGGTTGTCATGGATGCATCCCATCCTACATGTGTTGAGGCCCAGGAAAAGATTGAGAAGGCAAAGGCTACCAAAGCAGCAAAGGCAGCAAGTGCTCCAGATGCTTCAATAGTGAATCTCAAGACCAAGCAAGATCAGCACAGTTATCTGCTTGAGCCTACCCTGAGCATAGAGAAGAGTCTAGCCAACTTGACTAAGAATCATGAGAGTCTTGAAAGGATCATGGAGACAAACATGTATGACCTAGAAGTGAAGGTCATAGAGATTCAGACTACGGTTGAGAAGCTGAGGGATGATGCCGAGGACAATGATGATAGACAGTAGCCACAAAGAAATGCCAAATTCTCAACCACTTTATGTGATTAGTCATCCATGCAATTTTGACAACAATCTGAAGAAACAATAGGAAATGAAGAAAGCCTAAAAAATTGAAATCCTTTTGCATGGGGGCCTTTTATGTGCACTAGCTTGCGGCAACAATGATAAACGGACAATACCACGAATCAAAAGTTATTTTTTCCTTTTTTCTAGTGCCCAAGATGACTTTTTTAAGCAAGTGCCACAAATAAGATTGTGAATTGTGCCCTTTCAATTTTCACCTAAAGTAGACCACATGGGATTCCAACTGACATATTTTCATTAATTTTAAAGTGTTTTGATGTATTCCGTTGATTTATTGAACTTACAGCGATTTACATCACACAATTCAAATTTGAACTACAAGTGTGCTCTATTTTGGTCATATAAACTCTGGAAAATAATTTTAGCTTGCACATTAGGAACTTAGGAAGTAGCAACAAAGAAAGTTCAAATTCCCAACCACTTCATATGATTAGTCATGCATGCAATTTTGACAACAATCTTAAAGAAATTATAGAAAATGAAAAAAAAACTAAAAAATGAAGCATTTTGCATGGGGGCATTTTATGCGCACTAGCTTGTGGGGAAAATGATAAACTAGCAATACCACAAATTAAAAGTTATTTTTCATTTTTCCTAGTGTCCAAGATGACCTTTATTGTGAAGCAAGTGACACAAATAAGATTGTAAATTGTGCCCTTTCAATTTTCACCTAAAGTAGACCACATGGGATTCCAACTGACATATTTTCATTAATTTTAGAGTGTTTTGATGTATTCCATTGATTTATTGAACTTATAGTGATTTACATCACACAATTCAAATTTGAACTACAAATGTGCTCTAGTTTGGTCATATAAATTCTGGAAAATAATTTTTAGCTTGCACATTAGGAACTTAGGAAGTACCCACAAAGAAAGTTCAAATTCCCAACCACTTTATATGATTAGTCATGCATGCAATTTTGACAACAATCTTAAAGAAACTATAGAAAATGAAAAAAACTCAAAAATGAATTTTTTTTGCATGGGGGCATTTTATGTGCACTAGCTTGTGGGGAAAATGATAAACTAGCAATACCACACATTAAAAGTTATTTTTAATTTTACCTTGTGTCCAAGATGACCTTTATTGTGAAGCAAGTGACACAAATAAGATTGTAAATTGTGCCCTTTCAATTTTCACGTAAAGTAGACCACATGGGATTCCAACTGCCAAAATTTCATGAATTTCAGAGTGTTTTTGCTATATTTCATTAACTTATTGAATTTCTCGCGATTTACATTAAGTAATTCAAATTTGAACTATAAGTGTGCTCTAGTTTGGTCATATAAATTTTGGAAAATAATTTTGAGCTTGCACATTTGGAATGTATGCACTGGCCACAAAGAAAGTTTAAATTCCCAACTACTTTATATGATTAGCCATGCAACTGTGAAAACAATCTAAAAGAAATTGAAAAGGAAACAAATCATTTTTCATGGGGCCTTTTATGTGCACTAGCTTGTGGGAAAAATGATAAACTCACAATACCACAAATTAAAACTTATTTTTCCTTTTTGCTCAAGATGACTTTTTTGTGAAGCAAGTGCCACAAATAAGATCGTAAATTGTGCCCTTTCATTTTTCGCCTAAAGTAGACACATGGGATTCTAGCTACCAAATTTTCATGAATTTTAGAGTGTTTTGTTCTATTACATGGATTTATTGACTTTCTATCGATTTACATCAAGTAATTCAAACTTGAACTACAAGTGTGCTCTAGTCTGGTCATATAAATTCCGGAAAATAATTTCTAGCTTTCACATTAGGAATGTAGGTAGTAGCCACAAAGAAATGTCAAATTCCTAAACACTTTATACGATTAGTGATCATGCAATTTTGATAAAAATCTAAAAGAAATTATACAAAAATTAAAAAGCCTCAAAAATTGAAACCCTTTTGCATGGGGGCCTTTTACGTGCACTAGTTGTGTGAAAAATGATAAACTGGCATACCACAAACTTAAAAACACTTCACAAAATGGCTTATCTCATATGAAGGTCAATGGTTTTCAAACAAGATAACTATGCCCATGGGTATCTTCATGACATAGTACATGATAACTTGAGCATTTTTTGAACTAACAAGGGTGTTACCGTTGTGATCAATAATTATAAAAAAAGATTGAAGGTTTGGTTAAAATAAGTTATTTTCCCTTTTTTCCAAGATGACTTTTTTGTAAAGCAAGTGCCACAAATAAGATTGTAAATTGTGACCTTTTAGTTTTCACCTAAAGTAGACCACACGGGATTCCAACTTCCAAATTTTAATGAATTTTAGAGTGTTTTGCTACATTTCATTGATTTATTGAATTTCTAGTGATTTACATCAAGTAACTCAAATCTGAACTACAATTGTGCTCTAGTTTGGTCATATAAATTCTGGAAAATAATTTTTAGCCTGCACATTAGGAATGTAGGAAGTAGCCACAAAGACAAGTTAAAATTCCCAACACTTTATATGATCAGTTATCCATACAATTTTGACAACAATTTGAACAAATTATGGAAAATGAAAAAAGCCTCAAAAATTGAAATCCTTTTTCATTTGGGCCTTGTGGAGAAAATGATAAAATGGCAATACCTAAAAGCATTTTTATTTTTTTCCATCGCCCAAGATGACTTTTTTGTGAAGCAAGTGTCAGAAATAAGATTGTAAATGGTGCCCTTTCAATTTTCACCTAAAGTAGACCACATGGGATTCCAACTGCCAATTTTTCATGAATTTATGAGTGTTTTGCTATATTTCATTGATTTATTGAATTTCTAGCTATTTACATCAAGTAATTCAAATTTGAACTACAAGTGTGTTGTAGTTTTGTCCTATAAATTATGAAAATGATTTTTAGCTTGCACTCCAGGAATGTAGGCAGTAGCCACAAGGAAATGTCAAACCCCCAACCACTTTATATGATTAGTCATCCAATTTTGACAACAATCTGAAAGAAATTATAGAAAATGAAAAAAGCCTAAAAAATTGAAATAATTTGCATGGGGGCCTTTTATGTGCATTAGCTGTGGGAAAATGATAAACTAGCAATACCATAAACTTAAAAAATATCACAAAATGGTCTATTTCATATGACCATGCCCATGGGCATCTTCATGGCATCGTACATGATAACACGACCATTTTTGGCACTGACAAAGGTTTTAACATTTTGATCAATAATTCCAAAAAAACTGTTTGTTTTGTTATAAAAGTCACTTCTCCCTTTTCCTAGTGCACACGATGACCTTTTTGTGAAGCAAGTGCGAGAAATTTCAGAGTGTTCTTGCTATATTTTTAGCTTGCACATTATGAATTTCAGTACACAAGGTAGCTTCCAAAATCTTGGATCCATAATATTGGCACAATCACCGTAAAAAACTTTAGTCCATGAGGTAGCATCCACATATCGGATCCACAACATTGCAACAATCATTGATAAACAAAAGAGATTTCAGTACATGACAACTGTAATTACACAACTGTGAATGACCACCTATCCTAGGGCTTCGCTTTGCACGTGAGAACCCCTAAAACTTCCGTCACGGGCTTTACGATGACGGCCACCTATCCTCCTCTACATACTCATGCTCCTCCACCATCTGCTCTTCAGCGGCCGGAGCAGACTTTGACAACCAATCCTCATCCTCGTCCACCGTTTGCTCATCGTCGGGCGTAGGCCTTTCAACAGTCCACAGAAACTCCTCCACATTATTAGGCATAATTATGTCTAGAGACATGCTAGCAGGAGGCTGCACGTAGATCACCCCTGGAATACCAGCAAGCTCTTGTTTGACCTCTGGATCCGACGGGCCGCGTCGAGACCGGTATGAATACCAGTGTGCTTGCTGTCGAGGATTCGGTGACTCCATTGCCTCACGCATCGCCCAGACGAAAACCCCGATACAAGTCACCCCCTTGACTCGGTCTGGAATTATCCATCGGTCTCATCCATCCTCACATTTATCAACAATTGCAGCACATGTTTCGCCTGAGCTTTGGTGCTTGGAAACCAGGAGCAGACCTCCTTGCACTTCTCCAGTAAGACAACATCATCGGCATAGAACATCTCAAACAGCGTCATCATCGTCGAAGGCGGCTGCGGGATTGGGGGTGGGGAAGGGGGAGGTGGAGGTGGCCTGCTTGGGCTGCGAGGGGGGGTGCGAAACAAGAGAGATATATTTCGTCCCCTTCTTTTCATAGATAAATGACCCAACCGTCTACTAGCTAGTCCCACCTGTCAGCATTTCAATGGTCCCACAAGTCAGTACTAGCCGAAGTAACGGTCAATCGCTTTGACCTGACAGCAAGGCATCATTTGGCCTTTTGTGAGGCAGATGTGAGTAGAGCAGGGATAAAGTGAGCAATGTTAGATAGGCGGGGCAAAAATTGAGCACAAATAAGGAAGGAGGGGCACAAAAATTGAAATCCCCCTTTTAAAATGTTTTCCATTTGCAATCAAAGGAATAACTTTGTATAATTGTCACCTCTCCGGACAATCTTTCTCTTTCCCCTGAGCCTATATGATTTCTTCCTCGCGTAAAAGCTTGGCCGAGAATATGTCGCATCTTTCTTAGCTTCAAGATCTACTGTGAAGAGGGGAACAGATTCCGCCTTAATGTCCAAAGCATTAACCATTGAGAGATGACAATCATTTCCTTTCTTGTTCTCACCACTAATAGGTTTAGCCCAACCCCATAGAAGTTTACCCATTCATCCATACATCAATAATATATTCTTCCTGGTTTGTGTCACTCCACAATATCCAATGGGGGTGGGGGTTCTTGTCGTAGCAGCACCCCTTTGACAGATGGTAGGCAGTCAGGTTCTCCCATTAAGGCCCACATTATAATGATTATGACATCGTCTGATCGCACCCTTCGTGTGAATAAGATGCACCGGACGATGACGAAATCCTCAATTTGCAACCCGCATGCTGCCTCTCGTCCTTGATTCACCTCGTTGACCACCTCAAGTCCTCCTGTCCTACCCCAATCGAGTCCCCCTATCCTACCCCAAGACCCAATGGCATTCCCTGCCTAGGCCTAAAAGAAGTGAATCTCGAGTGGGGCCTACAGTTTGTCCAGCGCAGGTTGTGACCCCCCTACACCCAACATATGCCACATCAGCAACCTCACGACCCAAATGAGCTTAGCTGTCGGGAACCAAGATCAGGAAAGAAAGGATTCTAGTTTGAGGGACCATGAGGTCAATGTACGATTCCGGCCAACATTATGGATTCAAGGATTATTTATTATTTTTCTCTTTCGTTGATGTACATGTTTCGAACGAGGCCTATGCAACCAATATTATTTACACATTGTCCTTTTTTTCTACAAAAAGGATGATTAAGCCTTCCTGTACTTTGTATCCATATAGATGCACCACTACTGCATAGTAAGCAAACATTCGACTGTGCAAGGGGTTATAGCAAACGGTTCTTATTTCAAGTCGTATGGAAAGTTTTTTTTTAAGATTCAGCGTGTCGCTGGCCTTTCATTAATTTAGCAGGAGGAGATTACAAAAGTTTTTGTTCAAGGGGACAGAAATAGGGGAGAAATTTACGCCCTAGAACGATCAGAAGGAAGACAGAGGGGGCGTCCTCTATTTTCGCTGCACAAAACCCCGACTACTCACGTCAGGTCCCGAACGGGGGCGCTAGGCATTTAGGTCCGGCGAGTCGCCATCGCTCTGAGTCGCTCCTGATTTCATTTAGCACTTCTGTGGAGCTTGGAGTCTTTTTTCTGAATGTGCAACCATTTCTCTGCAGCCAGATGCGCCAGAGAGTCATGGCCAGCATCGACGTCGTCCGGAAAGTTCAACTGTCGGCTCTAAGTTAGAGTTGAATGGGAAGCGGGAACTCTCGCATGCGACTCTCGTTGCGCACCACCTACTTTACTGCATCTAATGCGGGAGCCATAATGTTAATTGGGCTAAAGTAGAGGTTTTCATCCTACGCATGTCCCATTCAAGACCTATATTCGCGAAGCGTCGAAACCCTATCTATACCGAAGTCACGGCGGTTTTTATTTGCGACACACAAGCTATGTAAATTGAGAGGAAGCTTGTTTGCCACTAATGAGTTTTCTGTGGCACTCGTGCGGTTTTCTCTTCCCTTGCAAACACCATTTTTGCATAGAATTAATTGTTCTTGCTGATCAGGTCTACGCCACGATGCAGGCCACTACTCGACCTCAACCTAAGTTGTTAATACCATGACTCATTTCCAGTTTTCTTCAACAGTAGTCATACACACTATATGCTGAACATGATACATCACAATTTAGCACACGCATTGCCAGATAGCTAGTACCTTATTTAACTACACTTCTTCTAATTCTAAAGAGAAAGAGAGAATTGGTTTGGTCACTGTCATTGGGATGGATCCAAGACCAAAATCGATGCATACACGGCGGTCCATCAGATCAGCCCACTAGTGCTAGCTAGGATACTCCCCAGGCATGTTGTTTGAAAGAAGTGGCGTGATTGTGCAGCGCTAATGCCTGCAGAATACTGTGCTAGCAGAGATCATTTAGGTCAAACTCTAGATTAGCCTGGCTCTAAGACCGTTCTTAGGGCCAAGATTCTGCATCAGACACGAGGAAGCGTGGCAATCGAAGTGACGTCCAGCGCAATTAATGACTGAAGAACACCGCCCAGTTTTCCAAGAGCACAACATATGCACGCCCCAGGCCGGGGTCAACCAATTGACCTGGGTTATCAATAGGCAGCTTCTGCATCACTTGTGGCTGAATATCTGCTTATGAAACTAGGAGTATCTGGCTGTTGCGTTTTGCATAGCGTCGTCTTCAGATGCTACAAGTTAGTGCGTGCAGTCTGTTAAGGAATCTGCGTAATATTTTGTTATTTGCACGTACAAGCAAATTAGTAATGGTATTGCATAAACACAGAAGCATTATATATCCTTTTGGTAGAACCGTAGAGGCCAAAAATGCTTTTCTGCAGAGACAATCAATATATGCAGAAGTTGCTGGCCTTTACAGTGCACATGCCTGCAGGCTTAGCAGCTTGTGTGAGCTGGAAACTGGCCTGGTCAGTCATGCACAATTATGCAGCCGGTAAAAGGAACAAATAATGAAAAGAGCCAACAAGAACTCATACAAAAGCAACTCAATAATACCAGGATGTCTTCCATTATTCTCTATACATTTTCCATTCCATGTCTGAATTTGTTCCATTTATTATTTGCCGCAGAAAATGAAATCACAAAGTCACAACAGTACATTCAGACATTTACTCCATCAACGAACAGGTTGGCCGCTGGAGAGAGATAATCAAGCAGCTTACGCGACAACCGGTCCAAGCCAAGAAAACATGAGCAACAGGCAACCGGCCAATGCACGCCCAGCAGCAGCGCTGCCATGCACTGGGCGCTCCCCTCCTTTCTACAACCCCAGAGCAGAGCGCAGCAGCCATATGCGTGGCGATACAGGTGCACGGGCAGGCAGAGGCAGACGGCCTGGCCGCCCTGCTGCAAGATAGAAGGACGGCGCGCGGCGCGCATCTCCATGCGTGCGCCGATGTTTTTAGAAAAGGTAGGATTGCCGCCGCTCGCATCCGAGCATGGATGCTATAGTAAACCATCGCAGGGTGCAGCTGGGCTCGACGAAAATGCAGCAACGGTACCTGAAACTTCAGTTGCAACTTGCCACTGTTATTACTGTAAAAAATATCTTGTTCGACCTTTAGCCGCTCGTTCGTTAGTTCGTTCGGTCGTACTCCTGCTGCTGGTCCAGCTCGCGAGCAGTGGCCGCCCGTCCGTATGTTTTCGCTTGGCGCGTCCTGTGCACCGGTACACGTGACCGCTCCGTCGCCGCTGTATGTCAGTGGGCCAGCCAGCCGGATCTCGCTTGCCATCTTTGGTCCGGCCGACGGGACGGAAGAAGAATTTGACCACGGCCGGCGACACACCCACACACACACCCACACACACACACACAGAGAGACACAGAGCCTCGGAGGACGAGACCAACAGTTCTACGCTCCTCGCAGCGTTAAACATGACATTTCTAGGAAACATGGTCCTTTGCCCAAAGAAGCAGAGAGCAGAGCCGGCCTTGCATCTTTTCAGGGATCCAGCGATCATCCCTCCATCCAGTCTCTCGATACAGGAAAAGAAGGCTCTCCCGCAATGAAAAGAAGGGCGAAACCACCACACCACAGGCCGTAATAATCACGGACTCCACGGACCCTCGCTTCCTTCTAGGTTTCGTTTCGGGACGGCCGGTCCGGTCCAACGAATCGCGAGCCGGATACGCTCCCCCCCCCTGCCTGCGTTCTCGCACGCATGCCTGGGGCACGGGGAGAAAGCAACGGCCTACTGCCTGGCTGACACCGGCCATGCAGCCGCAGCCGCTGCGTGCTCGATCGCCATCCACGGCCTCCCATGCTCGCCTGTTTGTTTTCACTTACAAAAATCACCACCGACGGTTAGCAGGTCACGTGACACAGGAGATGAGATGCTATGTAGTGCATGAAATTGTACTGAACAGTAACTACCATGCTCATCAATGGATCATAGCGAGCGCCACCGCCCACCGAGCTACTCCAGTCGAACAGTGGCAAAGACTGTCGAGTAGCACGCTCGAAGTCAGTGGCAGTCCATCTCCATTGATGCGTTTGTTCATTCATCAGGATTTTCAGCAACATGTGGTAGTAATATTTGTCGATCTGAGGAATAGAATGGGGGCACTGACGGCCTTGGAAATTGTAGCGCTGGCCTGCTGGGCTGGGCTCCATCGCTCAACGATCATACCAAGTGCTTCAGTTCCACTTCGCCGCTGTCCGCAGATTATCTCGAGATGAAAACGTATGCTTTTGTCTTCAAAGCGGCCTGCAAGTCCACTCCGCGGCTCCATTTCTGATCAGGATCAGTCAGACATGCTTCTTCACTTGGACATCACAGTGCCCACGCCAATCACATCACCGAGCGTTCGTCATTCTAAAAGGTTATCTGCGTCCAGAGCTGGTGCACAGCTCAGCCCAGCCCACGATGTCTCTAGCCATGATTACTTGAAGGCCTGCCATGGCATGGCATGCATGCAGAATGGCCGGCCTTTGCCAAAAACAATGACCGCCGGGCCTTGGTCAAAATCATGGGAGATCGAACGGGGGAACATCGGGGAGTGGTGCAAAGCTAGCACAATCTGTTACTGCATATGCTAATTGAAGCTGGGCCAGGGAGAGCACTGTGGTGGAGCGCACAAGCATGGAGAACATCAAATCAACCTGAAGAAGGGGATCATGGATAACGTCAAATCAAACTGAAGGGGGTCATGGAGAACATCAAATCAAACCTGAATAAATACAACCACATTCAGGTTGACCTCCTTTAAAGCAGCAGCTGCAGAATCACCGACAGGAAATGCAACCTGGGAATTTGGGGGAAATGAACCTAAAATTGGAGCAAATTCGGGTAAAACTGAACTTTCTTTTTCTGGGGAACTAGTAAGGGAAGAGGGCAGGAACTAGAGAGAACCTGCCTTTTTCCTTTTTCCTTTTTTATTATTTTTTAGGGGGTTCTTTTTCCCTTTTTTTCCTGCGCGACTGATTCTTGCCACTAGAGGATCAGAGCCAAATCTGGATCAATACGATACAGCCCAGCACTCTAGTGTTACGCTGTCAAGAGTGTCTATCCATCACAATTGCTCAGTCCAAATCAAGGTACATCAAGTACTACGTACGGAGCGGGCCACTGCTGTGTGGCTAGGCTCGATTCCTCCTTGTATCGAGGATGTTTGGCCTCTCGACTGTAACTCTGTGATTTTGCAATAAAAACTCCCTTTACCCTCGCAAAAAAAAAAACAGTACTAGTATTGGTGCTGCCCATTTTAATTTAGATTCCTCCAGTGGGAGCTCCTCACCACGAATCATATATACCACCTACTGTGGCAAAAGATATATTCTTGCATATATAAGATAATAGCAAGCGCTTGCATACGTCGTACGTAAGGCTAGGAGTGAGCATTTTTTTTTCGGGCGTACGTAAGCGCTTGCATACGTCATTCAGTAGCTGATTTTCACGCGTTCCAGGCAAGTTTCATGTCAGTTTCTTCTATTTTTCTTTCTATCTATTACTCCCAAAATATAAGAACGTTTTTAACACTAGCAGAGTGTCAAAAACATTCTTATATTCTGGGACAGAGGGAGTAGGTTTTTATTTTTATCCTTCTTTTTTTCTTTTTTTTCTTGTGTTTTTTCATTCTTTTTTGTCCTCTAACCATATGTTTTATATAAAAAATAATATTAAAGAAATACGTAAAGTATTCTGATGAAAATAAACGAACATTTTTGTAAAAAAAATGCATGGATAGTTTTCGAAAATATAAAATATTATTTGAAGTGCGCAAACATTTTTCTCTTACTTTTAAATTTTTATACTTCCTCTGTCCGAAAATACTTATCATTAAAATGGATAGAAAGGGATGTATCTAGAACTAAATGTGTCTATATACATCCTTTTTTATTCATTTTGATGACAAGTATTTTCGGACGGAGGGAGTATAAAAGAATGGATTAAAACTTTTTCAGAAATATGTGAATATTATTTTATGATAACTTTTTCTGAACCACATGAACATTTTTCTAGTTTCTTTATGTTTTTATTACGCAAAATAATTTTTTAAAGTACACGATAACACACTTTTTAAATACATGACAACAGTTTTGAAGATACAAGATGACTATTTTTTAAATAGATGATGAACATTTTTTTAGTTACATGGTGACCATTTTTGGAACACATGATGACACTTTTTTACATGATTTTTCTAAAATACAAACAAAATATAAATTGTTTGATGACTTTATAAAACTACATGAGAGGCTTTCCAAAAGATGTGAGAACTCTTTTTTATGTGACCATTTAAAACAAATACTTAAACACCTTCTAAAATTAGAATAACATTTTTTTTAAATGTGTAACACTATTAAACTAGTCTGGGTGAGGCCTGACTTTTACTTTTTTTTTAGGCCTGAGCTTTTACAGGAACCCTTTTATTGTCATCAGTGCACTCGGGTCATAGAAGTGTTCGGCCAGCCCAGTTGCGCTGGAGGCTGGAGCCTTGTTTTTTTTTCTGTCGTTTTCTACTTTTTTGTTTTCGTTTTTTATTTCTTTTTCTACGTTTTGTACACTTACAAAAATCAAGAAATATATATAAATAATCTACCTAATGTTTCGACAATTGTTAAATGTGTATGGATTTTTTTTACTATGCATACAAAAAATGTACAATGTGTGAAAAAAGTTGATCATGTATATTTAAAAACAAATACTAAACAAGTATTTGAAAAAATTTAATCAAGCATTTGAAAAGTATTAAATGTGTATAGAAAATAATTTGACCATGTATTCAAAAATTGTTAATTTTGCATTTGAAAAGATGCTAATCAAGCATTTGAAAAATGTAAAATGTGTCTAGGAAAATGTTGACCATGTATTAAAAATGTTATCCTGTACTTGGAAAATGTTAATCAAGCATTTGAAAATAATCTTGAATGTGTATAGCAAAGATGTTGACCGTGTATTCAAAAATAATAATCTTGATTTTAAAAATATTAATCTAACATTAGAAAAATGTTTAAAATGTGTATAAAATATTATTGACCATGTATGTTTTTCCAAAAAAAATAAACTTGTAACTGAAAAATATTAAACACGAATTAGGAAAATGTATTAGATAGTATATGCCAAAAAATTACAATGTGCATGGAAAATAGTTAGACATCAAAATGTATAAGATTTTTAAAAAATGTTAAGAGTGTATTTTAAAATTATAAACATGTGTATATACATTGTTTTTGATGTGTCCGAAAAATATTGAATGTGTACTTAAGAGAAAGAAAACCTTTTTCTTCATCAAGTTTGGATTGCTTACCACGAGTGTCACGTGGTTAAAACAAAGAAACCTGAAAAAAAAGGTAACGAAACAAAGAAAACAAGAAAAAACCAAAGAAAACCAAACGAAACAAAAAACAAAAGAATAAAATAAAGAAAAGGAAAGAAAAAAACCAGTGAAAACCGAGGAAAAACAAAATCAAAGAAAAATAGAAAAGAAGAAGTAAACCTTGAAGAAACAAAGAAAACCAAATGTAAAACGGAAAGGGAATAGGAACAAAGAACAAAAAGAAAACCGAAACGAATTAACTGTAGCGAACCAGTGAACCCTCCCGAACGAGCGAGCCCTCGAGCCGTAGCGCACGAGCAGACAGGGATGAGAAGGACTAGGCCGATGCAGTAGAAGCTTTTTTTGGCCTTTTTGCCAAAGTGGAAAAGCCCAAACTAACAGGGCTTGTCTCTCTTACCAAGCCTCAATCCTTCAACGTAGCATCGTAGTAATCACCAACTTCCCTCGCATGCCAAAGGCACGACAATACCGACACCTCCTACTCGCCACCCGTGTGCATCAGCTAGGGGTGGCTTCAGTGAAGCAAAGGCAAATGGGCAGGCCCACTTTACCCACGAGCTATTTTGTTTAATTTTTTCCTCCCCAGTTTTTCAGTCAGGTTTTCACAAGAAAAAACAGCAAATGTTTTTACGAGTTATATATTTTTATTCCTATTTAAATTTTAAAAATAGGAAATTGTTCAATATGTACAATATTGAATTAATGTGTACGAAAAAATGTTCATCGTATATTAAAAAATGTTCAATGTATATAACAAAAATGTTCATTGAATATTAAAAATATGTTCAATGTGTATTTGAAAAACTTCACCATATACTAAAGAAGTTCAATGTATATTTGAAAAAACTGTTCAGAGTGTATTGGTAAAAAAAAAGTTCACCATACATTGCAAAACCTTTAAAAATGAAAATACCAAAAAAAAAAAGAGAAAAAACTCTAGATCTGAAAAGAGAAGAAAGAAGCGAAGAAATAAACCAAAACAGAATGTTACATGGGTCGCCCGTCTGGAGGAGTCTTCAGCTAAGCTTCAACCATATGACGCAGGCTGGGGGTCCATATAGGAGTGGCCGACAATACCAAGCGACCAGGGATAAGGGAAAGGTTTGCAGCAGTGTATGAAATTTTACACAGATGTGGTATACATCCATATGAATATTTAGAAGAAAAAAAATCAGACTTTTTGGAACTTTAAAATATGATTTTCATTCTTTTGAAAAAACAGGCTCACTAGAGCCAAGCACACAGCTTCTCTTTCGTCTGCTATAAGTCTAGTCTAACAAGCCATCTGATTACAAATATTTAGCAGGTAATGTAATTCGCCTTTGCAGATGCGACAGATTCTGGAAGGGTAAAAGACGCACAGAGCATCCATTTCCCAGGGGCAACAAGCCGTACCCTGTGCATTTCGACGCCCGTCACACTGTCACACAATGCTAGATTTATCCTCTGCAATTTGGCGCATATGTGTTGATTTGGTAACACAGATAAAGAAATAATCGATTCCAGTAGAACCGAATACTGTTTGAGCTAAACATTGTATTACCTCATGAAAGTCATATTCAGGATCCTCGGCTTTGGAGAATCCATACACATGGATCTTTGGCATGGCGATGTGTCCTGTTTGTCTGTTTCTTAAGATTCCTCTGAACACATCTACAAAAACAAGAGCAAAATCATAAGAACATTTTCATCCAATTTTTCAAGAACATATATTGATTAGAATGAACAAAGTACATGTTTTTGGAAACACATTGGCCTGCGAAAATAATAACAAGAGGCAGGTAATTATTTCCTTGTGAGAGTATTTCCAGCAATGCCTCTTCTTTCTTCGACTTCAAAAGCCATATTGCCTGTGTTCTAAAACAAGGATTTATGCGTCTGCGGTCCCTGCTTTATATGGATATATGGACTTGGAATGCCTTGTCCCAGGACAACTAATTCGGAATAGGCTCGTCAAACATATTCGGTGTAAATTGGATGAAGGTACATCTAGTTAATTAAATCCCTTTACAAAAAGAAATGGTACGGTGCTAGTAGCAATAACATGATAATGGACAGCCCTGGAAAAGAATAGATCCGGCGAGTTCCAAATTTGCACCTTTGGTTTACAGGATTCTTAAAACACGGGAATAAGGAAAGTGTGAGATTCAGATGTCATGCATGTTGAAATCCTACATGAATTGAAACACATATGGGTCATCAAAATTGTTTGGTGTCGTCGCAACGAAAAACACAGGAACTTTCATGTCATAGGAACAAACAAATCTTCCATGAGGTTGCGTCAATGGAAATATTCCTTCAAAATTGCATACGGGCGGCGGACGGCGGCGGCGGGGCAATTCGCGGCAGCTTTTTCCTCCGCTGATTCAGGTCGCGGCCTTCTCTCGCGACGACGGCTTTTCTCAGACGTGCGGCTGCTGCTTTGGCGGCGGCGTGCCGGCGCCTTGCGAGCTGGACGGGGCCTGGCGACTGCGACACCCTCCCTGCTCCCGTGCGGCTCCGGCTTCGTGGCGACGGCGGATCTATGATCTGCGGTGCGGCTCGGGCTCCCCGGCAGCAGCTTTCGGCTGTTGCCTGGCCTCTCGCAACAAGGCTCGGGCCGGTCGTTGATCTGGTCAGGCCCCTCCTCTGCCTCCAAATCCGGCAAGGCGGGCCCTCGGCCGACGGGCCTGGTCGCCCTTCCCTGGCTAAGCTGCTGTTTGCGGTGGAGGATGGATCCTGGGGCGACGGCCCCGGGACGGTGGTGGGTGATGACGGCTGTGGTGTTCGTGCGGGCGAAGCAGTGGCCGTGGTGCGCAGGTTGGACCAGCCGGTCTTCGGTCGTGTGTTGCAGCTGCCAGTGAAAACCATATCTGGCTGTGGTCGGGGCGATGATGGCGGCGTCCATGGGCGTCGTGACCCTGTTGAGGGCGTCATCGCTGCAGCTTGTCTCCTTGACTATGTCTCCGGCTGTGGGGACTCGTGGTTGTTGGTGTTGCCGGGGCGGCGGCCCCAGGTTTTGGTGGTGGCGGCTTCGGCCAGGGGGCGGTGCGTGCCTGGGCGTGGCGGATCGAGGGATCTTGCGACCAGATTGGAGTCAGCTTCGGCAAGGGTGTGGTGCTCGGTGGGCAGCGGTCGATGGTGGTAGGTGGTCGGTGCACCTCCGGGAGAAATCCTTGTTTCGGTTTACATCAAAGCCGGCGACGGCGGCGCCCGCGGGTGCCGCACCCTTTCTTGGAAGTGTCGTCGTGGAGGTGTGCTCCTCCTCTCTGCGGTTTGGGCTCCGAAGGGAAACCTCAGATCCGCTGGATCGGGCGGTGAAGGCGTCTTCGCGTCTTTCTCCCCCTTGGGGGCATCGTCTCGAAGCCGGCTACGACTGGGAGACCGGTGGATGTCGGCATCTTCGCCGCGTGGTTTGCTGAGGCGGGGCGCTGGTTTCTGTTTTCGCAACGATGATGGCGTCGAGAGAAGCTCGGGTCGCGGCGTGGACTTTGGTAGTCGGTTCTTTCCGGCATGTCTGAGGTGCTCTTCTTTGGGTTGCTTGGTTGCTTTGGAGTCGGAGCTGCGGTGGAGCGGGTCCAGGTGGCAACGATGACAGGCACTCGGTGGCCGTTTGCGGAGGGCATGGTCGGCGCAAGTCCTGCATATTTCCCTTGTGATGCTCGTCGTCGAAGTCGGAGCTGTCGTTTGATGGCGCGTGTGGCCATCTGTTGGCATGTGTCGTCGTGGTTGTGTTTCATGTCGATGGCCAGGTTGGCCGATGGTGCCCATGTCATGTGGGTTGAGTTGTATCGGTTTTAGCCCGGTTTTCCGTCAATTAGCTGGGCAATTCTCTTCTTCTTAATCAATGAAAATGGCAAGTCTTTTGCCTTGTTTCAAAAAAAAAAAAGGAAAATCCCTGCAGTTCATAATCCTACAAGCCAAACAAGCATCAGAGGAAAAAATTCTCATGAATGATCCTCTGCAGTTCCTATACAATCCTATGAACCAAAGAGGCCGGCCTCTATGATTTACAGGATTACCAAAACACAGGATTGAGGCAACACCATGCCATTTTGAATACTAACCCATAATGTACTCCCTCCGTAAACTAATATAAGAGCGTTTAGAATACTAAAGTAGTGATCTAAACGCTCTTATATTAGTTTACAGAGGGAGTATGTTACTACAACAAATAACATCTTATATATGGGATAGAGGGAGTACATGACTCGAATGATGTTTGGGAATCCTCCCACAATCCTTTGGAAATCCTTCAAATAAAAGAGACCCTACTTACAACTTTGGATTTAAAATCCTAGAAAACAGTTGATGTTAGCTTGTGTGCCAAATAATTAAAGTATAATTCATATCGAAGAATGTAATTAGATGATAGCCTTCCTATCAGTTCAATATTTTGTCCCCCATTTAACTATTTGGCTTCGTAGTTTTCACTGAATAGTTGTTATCCGGACAATGATGCATCAAACATTTTTCTTTTGGCAAACGTCAACTGTGATTATATTGAGCACAAAGACTCCAGAGTTACATCCAGAATTACAAAAGTGAGCAACATGAAAAAAGGAAATTACATGTATGCCCCTCAAACTGTGACTATATGCATTGAACGCCATGCCTCAAGAAACATATCTCCAACTGCCAGTGGAGCTACAGTCAACTGGTTGGGCGGGCCAGGTTGAAGAAGAGCCCACAAAAATACTTGGGCCAGGCTAGAAGGGGAGACTAGTTGGGCGGTGTTTGCTCCTGGGCTGGGCAGGCCACAGTCCAGGTTGACTCCAACGTGGCTCTGCCCCTGCCAACTGCCACCGCGACACTCCCTGTCTTCCACGCATCCACACAGGCTCCTCGTCGCCAAGCCTCGCCGCTGGCAGCCACTTACCAGCCTATATGCCCAAAAGCAACCCGTGGCCGCCGACCGAGGAAAATTGATCAGCAACAGTATCTTGGCCACCACTGGCGAAACAAAGATCACGTGCTTCAGACCTGGTCATTGCCGGCAAAACGAGGATGATGGCGGACAGAATGTCTCCAAGCAAGGAGGGAAAGGGATATACATTGTTGCCAATGAATTTGTTGAACACCATGCCCTAGCGATCGAAAGGGCTAAAAGAGCACCCGAGACGCTCAAAATGAAGGATGATACTCTTGGACCTTCCGATGTCAACACGTCCACTGGGAAGAGAAGGATAGAAGGGCTCAGACAGCCACAGCTAACAGCAGATTGAAAAAGCACCTGCACTGGGCATGAACTTCCAGACCGAAGGAGAGGAAGGACATCTCCAGCGCAAAGAGAAAGCATAAGAAGCATTGCCAGGGAAAAGAGGAAAGGGGCTGTGGATCTGAATAGAAGAGTATGCTTCTCTCCCGAACAAACCTTCCAAAACCGGACAGAAGCTTAAGCAAGGAACAGAGAACTTGCCACAGATTAAAGCTTTGAGTATCCAAACAAGTCAATGTCGCCACAGATGACAGAGAAGTACAAGCACAGGTCACCAGTGTCCGCTGACTCGGATTAGGATTTCTCAACAGAGAAACGCAGATCAACTTCTCATCAATGCAGAAGATAAGGATGAAACCTTCTGAGGCAAGGGCTGGAGCCAAAGGCATGGATTAAACAGAGCAAACGTGCCAAGGCCTGAAATCAATACGCACTGAACTCCTGGAAATCAAATTAGAAGCAAAGAAAGCAAGTCGTCGGGGGAAAAGATGGGAATTTCAAGATCAGACAACCAGGTACAGAAGCAAGAGCAGAAACAGGGGGGTTTATTGGACACAAAAACGGGGAGAGAGGAAGACCACAGGCTGCTGGCACAGACCCATGCTCCGATCCCCATCGGCAAGCCAAGAGGAAGGAAGAAGAATTGAATCCAGCAGAGCAGATGAGGTTATTGAAGGGATACCAGGCGAACTATGGCAGAGCCGAATCTGAGGAGTGGCGACGCCAAGAATAACCATGACCAGTGCGCAGAGCCGCCTCCAATCCACAATCAGCACCGGAAAGCTGCCGTTTAGGAAGCAAACTAAGCGGATTAACACAGGGGTCTGGAATGCCGAGCTCCTCTCCCCTCCTACTCCAGCCAGACGCGCTGGCAGAGAAGAAGAGAAGAGGCAACTGGAACTGACTGGAGGAAAACGAGGGGAGAGAGACAAGACAGGAGAGAATGTGTTTCAATCCCTGTTAAACAATATGTATGTATTTGCATGAAATGAACCTGCTATTGTCTTGTCCCACGGGAACTGGCTCATTTGGTCCTAGCCACCGGTCACACACTAAATGTTTCAGATGGTGAAATTCAACAGATATTTTCAGTCATCTATCATTGGGTGCTAGTACAAGTCATCCCTAACAAATGTTCAGAGAACCAACAACCACACATAACTCTCCGCTTTTTTAGGACGCGGACATTTCAGAAGTTAAACAACCATTTATCTACCTCTCACCCTGTTGTTGTTTATATCAGCATAGTAACCGTCTACGGGTGATCGTCGATTTCGGAACTACGATGCAACTCCTAGATTGTTTGGCCAGGGTTGAAATACTCCACTCATTCCACGCAACACGGCAAGGCAATTTACCCAGGTTCAGGCCACCGCGAGGTGAAACACCCTACTCCTGCTCTTGTGTTCTTGGTGTCTATTGATCTTGTAGAATTTCAGCTAGCCTATTACAACCTGCCTAGTACAAATGGCCTCTGCCCTTTTATACTTGGACGGCTCCAGCGACCCGGAGTCCGGACGGCCAAAAAGGAGGCCATACCATGACGTGCGCTACTATAGGCTCACCTGTCCTCTAAGACCTCCCATCAATTGTCTCCTCACCAAGGTCAGGACACATCCATACACTAGCCCACTCCGACACGCATCCTGAGATCGCACCTGCCACGGCATGGTCTTCTTCAGTCATGTCCTCCCTTTGTCCTCGGGGATGATTGGATTTCACGGGTGGTCCTTGCTCCCCGAGGAGGGGAGAACGCCCGATGATGGATCTCTCGAGCACCCCTTCAGAGTCCGTTTAGCTGGACCTCATGTACGGTGGCACCATGGTGGCTTCCCTGGGAAGGACCCAAGGGAACCCCGCCGACAGTAGCCCCCGGCCCCAGCACCCGGGCATGATTGCATAGACAGCGGTTGTTGTGAAGGGGTGGGTGGGCCCACCATAAGGGGGAAGCCGATGCCGGCGCCAGCCAATTCACACCAATGGTGGGTGCTACCTCAAACGAGGCGTCTCCCCGATCCTTGGGCACGCACCGTTGAACCGCCATCCACCTCCACGAAAAGCGATTGTGGAAGCAGGAATGGGGGAGGGATTTTTACTACGAGAACCCCCCCCCCCCCCCCCCGGGCGCTCCAATCTCGCGGGTCATCCATTTGTTCCAAACTTTAGCCCAAACCAGCACATCCAAACGCGCCTGTGACCTTCATCTCCCCCTGCTACGGTCATGGCCCCTGCAAAACCTTCCTCCAAAGCGGCAAAGGCAAGGCTGTCGGTGCCTCGCCGTCGTCCGCCGGCAATGTTTCCCCCTCTCCGCCACCTTCACCGCGGTTTGGGGACGCTCTCCTCCCCAAATCTCGCTTCCCGAATTAGGAAGTGCAAGATGGGATGCGGCTGATGATTGTTCCTACCGGCCACCCTCGAGCAACGGGGGTTCTCCCAACGACTCTCCCGCCCCGTCCGTACGCCAACGGGACCATCATATTCATGGGCCATATTGTGGCCGGCCTTCTCCCCTCTTTTTCTTCTTCATTGCCATCCTGGAGAGCTACAACATCTACCCTTCACCTCACCCCCAATTATGTCCAATTCCGTCATGATCTTGTCCGCCTTTGCCCATCTGTGCGAGATGTTCGTCAGGGTTATGCCCTTCTTGGCGCTCTTCTGCCACTACTTCACTCTCCGCATGTCAAGCGGGGAGAGCGTCGTTGGTTGCTGCTATTTCCGCTTCGAAACAAGCCCGACGCCTAATACATCAATCAGACACTCCAGAGCAAATGGGAGGAGATCTTGGTTGAGGAATGGTGCTACATCAAGCCCTCCCCCCACCCCGGCAACCTCGCCTGGCGCTTCCGCTTGCTGAGCCATCCTTGGTTGCAAGAAGCACCTGGGGGAGCTTGTCCTCGGACGACGAGCGACTAGGCCCGATCACGACGCGGATCATGGAGCTCAAAAGGCGCGGGTGCACGGTGAGATGGTGGTGGCGAATTTCCTCCACCGCCATTTGATGCTGCTGCAGGACAGTAACTGCCCCGCGTGGTAGTATACCAGAATCGAGGATATCGGTCACACTCCCACTAGGGCCCGAGACCTTGGGTAGCCCGGTGCATGTAGCTCCCGCTTGCGCATGGTCCGAGGAAGGGACCGACCACTTTGGGTCTATTGTACGCAGCCTTTCCCTGCATTTCTATAAGAGGCTGTTTCCAGGACTTGAACTCGTAACCTCATGATCACAAGGCAGCAACTTTACCACTGCGCCAAGGCAGTTGCTCACCTTGTTGCTCAGCTCGCACAAGAGCGCCACCCTTCTGGCCAGTGTTCTGCCCCTTTGCAAGGATCCCACCATCACCATGATTCGCCGAGGACTTCCTCGACACTCGGGGAATACAAGCACCAGCAGACCAAAATCTTCCTCATGACCCGCCGGCGACGGGGCCAACGGTGTAGGGCCAGGGCCAACATGACCCTGCCGCCCGCCCGGGCCACCCGAAGAAACCACGCCAACAAGTTCCGACGACAGCTTCCTCCCCGTCGCCGCGCACGCTAACCGAGGGTCTGGAGGGGGACGATGGTCAGAGCGGCAACGCTTCTCGACGGGTTCATCGCCTGGTCGCAGGAGCTTTCCGATCCTTTCTCTTTTCTGTGACTTGGAACTTACGTCGGGGAGCTGACATTCGTCAAACCACCCAGGCCGGCCAAGAGGGTGAGGGCTCTTTTGCCCGGGGAAGCCACATCCACGACCGTCGCAGCCCCTGAGCCCCCGAACACCCCCGTGCCTGACGCAGACACGGAGTGCCCAGAGGTCCCCTTGCCTATTGAGGATCCCAGACTTCCTAGTCCTGACAGCATGTTCGCGCGCCCGACATGGAGCCCGAGCACCCAGGGGCTTGGGACAGCGATGTAGAGAGGGCCCGTGGGGAGGCCTTGGAGCCGGCAGTGAAAACCAAGGGTCCTTGGGGCCAGAGGTACCACTTGCAGAGGCCAATGGACTCGAACAGACCCCTTCACTCTCGACGCACCATGAAGGAAACAGGACCCCTGGGCCCGTGGCGATGCCCCTAGACGACGCGACTCAGGAGAAAGCAACAGAGAAGCCTCCGCACCGCCTAGGTCGCCGAAGATTGCGAGGGTGGTCGGAGCCGCGGACGCGACCTGTGTGGGAGATGATGCGCCCTCCTGACCTCCTCGGTGTTGACGGGCACCACCCTCGAGGCCGCAGACACGAGGAAAAAGGCAGTGGAGACCTGCAGAGTGATCCGGTCAACTGGGGGTGCGGAATCTATCGGTATGGGGGGAAACGCCAAGGCCGAGCCAGAGGATGATCCCCTCTTGTGGCCCCCATCGAAGACTTCCATGGTCGCCGTGGGGGTAGGAGTCGAGGAGGATGGGGACCTTGAGAAGGTTGCAGCGGATTGGTGCTGAGGCCATAGCCGCGGCATCAGCTACATCCCCGGAGGACGTCACGGCCAAGGCTTCAGCGATGGAGGAGATGGCAGGATCGAAGCCCCTCCGGGGGCATTGAACGAGCGCTGTCGGGGGGGGGGGGGGGGGTGATGACTACGCCCGCCGCCGTGGACGGGAGCAAGGTTGGGACGCCGCCCTGACCATCCTGTCTCCAGGAGCCTCGATGGCGGCCGCCTGGGGTTGTCGCGGATCCCTCCTTGCTTGATTTGTGCATGCCCAGCGATACCAGGCACGCGTCATCTGGTGGTGCATGGCCGCCGCCTCCCCCCAACAAGCTTTTCGGTCGAGCCCACGAAGCTTTGTGGGAGCTTGAATGGTTCTTCGCCGAGGTGGCTGCCCTTGAGGCAGAGTTACGGTGGCCGCCGCCCATGCTCGTCTCTCCGCGAACTCTGACCAGGCAGAAGGCCTTTTCCCAGAGGATCCAGGAGGTCGTCGAGCAAGAGCAGGAGATTCTCTCTGAGGCGCAGCGTTGACTGCTTTCGAGGCAGATGTCCGTGCGTGTGTGAAGTGATTGCCCAATGCAACGCCGATCTACTGGAGCGTCAGCAGTGGGCGTCCCAACATGAGGATCTGATATCCCTTCATGAGGCTGCCACCTCAAGGCTGCTACCCGAATGAGGGAGGAAGAGCTAGCCCGGTAGCCGGTACAACTCTCCAAGGAGAGAGAGAAGCCTCAAGGCACGAGAGCTCGAGCTCGAGGGCTTTGTCGAAGCTCGTATTACCGATGTGTGCCGCTCCTTCGATTCGAAACTCGAGAGCCAGGAGCTTTGACACCAGGAGGTTCATCGCGCAGAGGAGCAGGCAGAGAAGAGCCGCTACATCGAGACCCTGGAGAAGCTGGCGACGGCCAAGAAAGCTCGGGATGACCTTGGCGCCCTCCTGTCGATCAGCGGCCACGCCAAGCAAGACCTGTCCAAGGAGGTTGAGCCAGCATACCGAAGCGGAGGGACACAAGGAGAGGGCTGACACCCACCACCGGTTGTACCGGGAGCTTAGCACAGCGAGGACAGAGAGTCTTGTCGCGTTGCGCCTCTCCTTTAGCCGCCTGGATGCTGACGTCATGGGCGCTGAGTTCGAGCTCATTGTCATACGCACAACAATGGAGGGCGTTGTGGGGATCGCAGACGGTCTTGAGAGATTGGCCACTGGTCTTCGTGCCTTCTTCACGACCATCCGACAGGTGACGGACAAGGAGTGTCCCGGCCTGGCCGCCACGGTGGTTGAGCACGTGCTAGCCAGTTACCACGATCGCGACTCCCAATTTACAGTGGAGCCAACGCACCTGGGGCCGATTCACGAGGCAGCAGCTCGTGATCGTGAAGCTGTCCGGGCCATCGCCACGAAGGTTGCCCGCCACTTCTGTTGTCGTGAATTTGCAGGGTCGGGTGTAGCCACTGTCGAGGCTGACGATAGTGCCCAGGGGCGCTCCTGAGTGCGCTAGTGCGCACCGCCTCCCTCACTCTTTCTTCTTGCTTCCGGGGCCAGAGAGCTTGTGAAATAAAAAAAACTTATCGCATGACTATTCGCTACTTCGTGGTTAGTGTGCATTTTCTCGTTTATCTGTAATGAACTTGGAGGTTCAACTGTTATTAGAAACAACCATTCACATCCATCCTTTGCGGTATCTTATGTCACTCTTCCCCCCACATCTCTTAGGGCCCCGAGCACGTGTGCCTGCCGCGAGATGCCTGAGCCAGACTTGAAAGCAAAAACGAGGAGAGCATCAGTTCTCAGGGGTGTTGCGCCCCCGAACGCGCTTGTCCAAGGGCACCCTTTCTGATAGGTAGCGTACGACAGTGAGCAGAATGGCATCAAACAAGCGCACTTGGGCGAGGGAAAAATCCGCAAGATTTTGTCCTGTGAGGTTTCTGCTTTCGGATCAGGCCCCGACGTTGTCGCGGCTCAGCCTAGGTCGCCTTCTGCATCTTATCATGTGTTCCTGCACATGCAGAAAGTACCCTAACTGTGGCGGCTATTGTGCAGCTGTGAGGTCGACCATCACTCGGGTTGACCGATCAAACTATCATAGAGAACACCAGGTTCCTTTAACACGTCGCGACACTGCCCGAGAGAGCGCAATGGTGCCCAAGGTCAACCCCAAGCACAGTCACCTTGTCGCCGTGTTATGGGGAAAGGCCATGCATTTCTCATGCCAGCTTGATCATGGCGAGCCTTTCGGTGAGACTAGGGCCTACAGCTGGCCATAGACAACGATCTGTCGATAGGTGAAGACCCCAAAACTAATGCAATGCATAATCGAAGGAGAAACATATGGGTGCACACATGGTAGTTCTGCCCGAAGCGACCCTTAATTCGGGGCCAGGCTCTTTGTCCTTAAGAGTCGAAGCTACCATGCTTGGTGTCACGGTCGTCCCTGAGACGCGCAGGGTCCCTTGCGGGGACACAAGAGTCAAGGGAGCCCCCGAGGCCTGTACCAACGAGCTTTGAAGTGCCACCGCCGCATTGCGCTCGTGAGCCGTCGCGCCAAGGCGATGACAGTCACCAAGAGCGGGGGGCGCACCCCGCATGCGAGTTGCCACGCGCGCCACGATGTTGCTCCACCCTTAGAGATGCCCCACCGGGTTGTCGGCGCTGGGTGTCGCCATCGCTGCACGCGTGGTTCTCAAGCTGGCGTGTTTGCCGGAGAAGATTGGAGCCTTAACCCCCCACCTGGCGCACCAGATGTCGACGGGTGATCGTCGATATCGGAGCTACGATGCAACTCTCAAGATTGTTTGGTCAAGGGTTAAAACACTCCCTCACTCCGCGCAACACGGCAAGGCAATTTACTCAGGTTCGGGCCACCGACGAGGTGTAACACCCTACTCCTGCCCTTGTGTTCTTGGTGTCTATTGATCTGGTAGAATTTCAGCTAGCCTATTACAACCTGCTACAAATGGCATCTGCCCCTTTTATACTTGGAGGGCCCTGGCGACTCGGAGTCCAGACGGCCAAAAAGGAGGCCATACCATGATGTGCGCCACTGTAGGCTCGCCTGCCCTTCGAGACCTCCCATCAATCGCCTCCTCACAAAGGTCAGGACACATGCATATACTTGCCCACTCCGACACGCATCCTGACGTTGCACCTACCATAGCATGGCCTTCTTCAACAATGTCCTCCCTTTGTCCTGGAGGATGATTGGACATGACGGGTGGACCTTGCTCCTCGAGGGGAGAACGCCTGACGGCGGATCCCCCGAGCACCCCTTCAGAGTCCGTTGGGCCAGACCTCAAGTACGGTGGCACCATGGTGGCTTCCCCGGGAAGGACCCGAGGGAACCCCGTCTTTGACCCCGCCGACAGCAACTAGGCCATGAACTTTAGGTCACAGAGGAAGGAAGTCGAATCCAGTACTAGGACCACCAGAGCAAGGGCTGAGTTTCTTTGTCACATCACAAACAAAAGTATTTATGCTTCTACTCGGATAGATTTTAACAAAATTGTGTTTACAACATGTTTCCTCAACTATAGAAGTTCAATCTAGAGCAGCGTGTTCTTCATTTCACATGTTAATTTTCCTTGGGTCAAGCTGGCTACGCAGAAAGCTGCTCATGTGCCAGAGTTGTGGCTTGCTGACTAGAGCAACTCCAAACAGTCCAAACAAGCGCACTTTTGTTTTCTCGTACATCTTAATAAAACAAAAATACCTAAGGTGATGAGAAAGAGCGAGCAACGGAGGAAACATAGGTTAACTCAGTGCATATGATCATTTGCAGTATAATTTCCAAAATCCCACACAGCATGTTTAAGGAGGTTTCACCCAGGAAAATTATTAATAGTAAAGCCAATCCGGCTTATACCATTAAAAAGAAAGTAGGTAACTCTCAGGAAAGTACGCTCACCTAAGAATTCTGCAGCGTCCTTGGGCAAATTCATTACTACTTGTGTGACTGGATGCACATGTTGGCTTGAGTACATCGCATTAACAAACCTTCTCGCATCCATGTTAAATACCTGGTTAACAGAAGATTACTAGCAACTTTCACCTCAAACTCATGAAGACGCAAAAAATACTAAACATTGAATTATACCTGGCATGTACTCTCGTCCATACCAGAATACTAATGCTAATTATGCTAAGAAAGAAGACTGAAAATAACTTAGATTCATTCATCGCTTCATTGATAATGGAGTATACGTCCTCCTTTATATACGGATTCTGATCTTATCCCCTTGGACAGCATCTTCAATTCTTCTATGGGATGTATAACTAAAAGCTAGGAACAATATTTATCAACTGCATGGTAGGTACCATACAGAAGATGGCCTGCTTGGCTTGAAGGGAGGAGATCATGGACTATGAGGAAGAGCCTTGGGAGAAACCAGATTGATCTATTTTATTGCTTAATTCTGAAAGGTAGGCCAACTACCAGATAGATAGTTATATTAGCCCTGATAGAACTCAATAGTATATAATCTACTCCCTCCGTTCCCAAATACTTGTCTTTCTAGACATTTCAAATGAACTCAACATACGGATGTATGTAGACATATTTTAAAGTGTAGATTCACTCATTTTGCGCTGCATGTAGTCACTTGTTGAATCTCTAGAAAGACAAGTATTTAGGAACGGAGGGAGTAATAGATAATACAATTTTATCCAAATAAATACTGCAGCTAACTATAACGACTAGCATAACTAATGCTAATAAGCGGCCTACATCTCCCACATAGATCTAGACAAACAAAATAAATGCACTGGTGCTACCCTAGCATATTTTGAAGTAAAATTGGCAATTACCTCAATTTTTCTCTCAAGTTTGTTAAGAACAATGTTTTGCTCAAGGTACTCGACTGCAGCTGGGTTTAGGTCATTTGCATAAACATATTTGACTTTTTTTGCAGCTGAAATTGCTATTGGCCCAACACCAGAGAATACATCACCTGCATGAGGATAAAACATCAAATGGTTAGTTGTGCAAGGGGAAGCAAGGTTAAGAGAAATGGTCAGTTTCAACATGACGTTAGCAACATTAAGTTGTATAGTTTATTAACAATTATTCTACAACTTAATGATGCATGAATTAGGGCCAATATGGACAATATAGCCTGAGCGGAGTTCCATCATGTTGTATTGTGGGACTACGAAAACTAAGTTCAGTAAACTAACACCAATATTCACCAAAACAATATATACTCAAAACAAGCAGAGCTGGAACTTACATACGACATCAGAATTTTGAAAGATATTGTTGACAAGCCTCTGCCGTTCTGTTGATAATCTAGAATTCCAATAGCTGTACCACCCATCATAAGTCATTAATATTGGAAAGAAAAACATTATAAAATTGGTAAACAAACAAAAACTTTAACACTTAATCAGCGCTACTACTTAAGGAAGATAAAAACATACTCCCTCCGATCCATATTACTTGTCGCTCAAAGGGATGTATCTAGCACTGAAATACATCTAGATACATCTATTTCAGCGACTAGTAATTTGGATCGGAGGGACTACTTAATTTTAGAAATCAGACACGAACAAGACACAAGATTATAGTAACAGGTTTTCAGGTTCAGACATTGTGTCAACAGCATAGAGTATTGTGTGTTCAGTGCTGCGGTCTCCAGTTCTCCACTCTCCAAGGCCCAAGCAAATGGAATTCACACTTCAGAAACAAGTATACTTTGAACCAGACACCGTCTTCCAGTTTTCCTCAATAACATTGAAGGCAATTTTGCTCCAATGACAACAATCTAAAAGTAAGATGCTTCATTCATCCGGAAAAAACTTTTATAAGCTACTATTTGCCTGTATCACACTTGATGAATTAGGATCCTTAACCAAGCAATATGTGAATGTGAAAATTACTGACCCACCAAAGCATCTTTTACTACTGTTGCAATTTATGAAGCTCTAGATAAATTTTGTTTGTTTAACAGCCCAGTTCGGCCCAGCAATGCATGGTAGTCTGGTACTGACCAAATCAAGCCTAGGAAGCCAGACATATTAATTAAGTCTAATCCTTTTGTTTTGGCGAAGTGTGGAAAAAAGGACCATTATTGTTTTTGCTCCTGAGGCATTAGTGTTAGGAACTTGTATTCCCACTGTTAGGAAAGCAACTTATCTTTATTGAAGGCCCAAGGGGCATATATATATTACACATGACTTGAGGTGCAAGGATACTAAACATAGACTAATAAGGACTCCTAGACCAATACTAATACTCCTTAACACCCCCCCCCCCCCCCTCAAATGCAAAGCGTATGCAATAGCATTGCGTTTGAAGAAGTGTAATACTAAAAAATATGATAATCCAAATCCGTGTCTTGAGAGTGTCGTCGTAGCATGAAGAGTCTTCAAAACCTGTCGAGTCGCCAAAGGGGATACGAAGAGATGGCACATCGGAGGAAGACACCGCATCAATAGAAGATACAATAGAAGTATCAAGAGAAGATGGGTTATCAAAAGAAGATGGCACATCAAGAGAAGAAGCATTGCTTAAAGAATCATGGCCCATGAAAACCGACGGCGAAAGAAGCTCGGCGACAAGAGAATGGGCTTAGATCAACAATGCAAAGAGAGGCCATATAAATCCTACAGAGGACAATGACCAGAAAAAGGCTGACGGACAAAGCTATTGTGGACTCGCATGGCATGAGAAACACAAAATATCAACGGATTTGATGGACGCAGCGGAAATTATAGAAAACTAGGAAGCTAAAAAGCACACATGAACTAGATACGATGGCAGCGAAAGAAAATAAAAATCATGGCGCCGAGGGCCAAGACCAAGCAGAGCTTCCGTGTTGCGCTCCTGACTGTGAAGAGGACCAAGCAGAGCTCCCGTGTTGTGCTCCTGACTGTGAAGAGGGCCAAGCAGAGCTCCTGTGTTGTGCTTCTGACTGTGAAGAGGGTGGTCTCTCTGAGCTAGAAGAGTCAACAGCAAGACCGGCAGAACCTGGTGAAGAACCCGAAGCTGCAAGTAGACGCTTAAGTCGCACAATATCCTGCTCAGTCAGGGACACTGCTGAAGGGGTCGGAATAGAAGCACAAGTCCCTGAAGAAGATATACGCCCCTGGCGCATGTGCCGCTTCTTCAGGAAGCACTCAGACTCGGGATGACCATCCTTGTTGCAGTAGCCACAGTGAGAACGAGAGCGGCTCTCACCACTAGGAGAAGTGGGCAGGAGTAGCAGAGCACTGGAGCGTGAAAGAGGCAGTGTAGTAGAAGCTCGAGCAGCAAGCACAGAGGGAACCTCAAGTAAACCGGCACCACGTAGGCGAGTCTCTTCAGCCCGAATCTCAGAAAGCGCCTCCATAAGAGTAATACAACCACGCGCAAACAATTGAGCGCGCCGTGGCTCAAATTCTGGACGAAGTCGAGACAAGAACTCATAGACGCGATGAAACTCCAAGTCGGCCCGCACAGCTTGGCAACACTGACAAGTACGGCAACGAGCAGTGCGAAGGGAGTCAAGCTGGCACCAAATGGCAGAACTCTGTGCGTATAAATCATCAATAGTGGAGTCACCCTGCTGAAGAGCATGCTCCTGGCGAACCATAGATAGATACAAGGCATCACCGGAGGGTTGATAGCGCTGGCAAAAACATGTCCACATTGCAAAGGCGGTAGCGAGGCCCATAAAGTCAGAGGCAAACTGAGGCAAAACACTGGAAGTGAGAACAGCTGCAGCACGAGCATCATCATCAGACCACTGAGTGTAACCAGCTAGAGCATCACGGTAAATGTGAAGGGCCTCCTCATAGGTCAAAACTTGTTGCTCATAGGCACGAGTTGCAGACTCATCAGCAAGCTTAGCGGCATCCTTAGCAACCTGAGGAGCATCGGTAGCAAGGGACGAGGGCGTCGGCGGAGTAGGAGCCACGGGAGGAACCGGGCGCGGCGGACAAGAGACCTCGCCAGATAGAACACCCCAGAGGCGAATACCACGCATATGAATGCGGAAGAAGCCAACAAACCCACTGTAGTTTGTACCATCAAAAACCACAGGGCAACGGGGAACGACGACATAGCCTGATGACATCGTACCTTTTTTTTTACTCAAAGCAAACCAGCCTCAGATGGAAGCAACACCGCGGCCGGCGGCGGAATACGCAGACGAACAAGCAGAACAGACCCTCACGTGGTTTGTAGGAGCAACCTAACAGCAACAGTAGGAAAGCTAGCTGCAGGCGCAAGAGACGAACACGCACACGAGATCAGGGCCCTCACATGAACGTGGCTCGTAGCACCCGTACTAGTCACCCAACAAAGTCAATGGAGGCAGTCAACCAATGGGAGATCCTCGTCCGCTGCCTAATCTTGTAGAAGACGAGGCACCGCGATCTGCTAGCGGCGGAACAACGGCGGCCGGCGGCGGAATCCGACTGGAGATCACGACAGACGGCGGCCGGCGGCAGGATCCGGCTGGAGGACAGCAGATCGGGGCGACCAGAAGGAGATGAGCTAGCATAAAAGCTAGCAGCAGCCAGACATGAGCAGATCACGTCAGCGAGGCGATAGGATCAAGAAAAAATACGAGATCGATACGGAACCGATCGGTACGAGCACGAGTTGCGGCGTGCGAGAAAAAAATAACCTAGGCTCTAATACCATGTTAGGAAAGCAACTTATCTTTATTGAAGGCCCAAGGGGCATATATATATTACACAGGACTTGAGGTGCAAGGATACTAAACATAGACTAATAAGGACTCCTAGACCAATACTAATACTCCTTAACACCCACGAGGCCATAGGCCGATATATATACATGTACAGGTGTGGAACATATGCAGGAAACCCCTTATACAACGGGATAAATACAAAGGGGTACATGACTTATATTATAACTCTAACACCCCCTCTCAAACTCATGGTGGATGAACAACACTGAGTTTGGAGAGATAAAAGCCATGTTGTGCTCTAGTCTGGGCCTTCGTCAGGAAATCCGCCAACTGTAACTCGGAAGGCACATACTGAAGAGCAATAACCTGATCCTGCACACCAGCGCGCACATAGAAAGCATCAACCCCAATATGCTTGGTGAGCTCATGCTTCACAGGATCAGGCACAATGCTAATAGCACCTGTACTGTCAGATAAGAGCGAAGTCGGTGTAGTGACATTAACACCAAAATCCTGAAGTAACCACCGTAACCAAGTCACCTCTGCCGTCAAAAGAGCCATTGCTCGCAACTCAGCCTCTGCACTCGAACGGGAAACTGCAATCTGTTTCTTCGTCTTCCAGGCAACGAGAGAACCACCAAGAAAAACACAGTAAGCAGAAAGTGAACGGCGATCTGAAGGATCACTAGCCCACGTAGCATCCGAATAGGCCTGAAGCTGTAAAGAACTGGAGCGAGGAAAGAATAGACGATGAGAGATTGTGCCCCGAAGATATCGGAGAACACGAAGGAGATGACTATAGTGAACCGATGTGGGAGCAGAGACGAACTAACTCAGAATATGAACCGGATAAGAGATATCCGGACGAGTGACAGCTAGATAGACAAGACTGCCAACAAGATGAGGATAACACGTCGGGTCAAGGAAGGGATCACCATCAGTAGCACGAAGGTGAACATTGAGCTCCATAGGAGTCTCAACAATGCGCTCGTCAGTAAGAGCAGCACGAGCAAGATGATCCTGGATATACTTTTCCTGGGATATAAAAAAGCCATCAGAGGTAGAAGAGACTTCAATCCCAAGAAAGTAGAGAAGAGGTCCAAGATTAGACATAAGAAACTGCTTGTTAGAAGTATGTTTACGTTTAAGATAGAGATAAGAGATAGAAATAGGATAGGTTTAACTTGTCCTCTACTCCAAGTCTCTCTCCCTCCATTGTACCTCTATATATACCCCTACACGGCTGAGATCAATACAACCTAATATTCAGCCATCTCATATTTTCAACATGGTATCAGGGCGGTTAGTCTCACGACGCCGATCCTAGAACCTTCCACCACTTCCGCAGCGCGCTGCCCCCGGGGAGATTAATCTCCTCTCCCCGGGGGCGCGGCACCCGGTCAATCAAAAATTAGATTGATCTTGTAGTTTAGATCCAGTTTTTGAGTTCTTATCATTAGATCTATTTCATAGATCAATTTTAATTTTCGAAATCCTATTAGATTAGTTTTTCATAGCCTCCAAATAAACCTATTGATCTACCCCATTATCCGGCGAAAATCTTCAGCAGAAATCAGTGCTTCGACGGCCCGGTGCCAACTCCCACGCAACTTCAAGCCGGCAACCATGGACGCGGGGTACCACGTGCAGCTGCTCCGAGCCATGTGCCGGAGGTAGCGCACACCCGCCGACGAGCAGCGGATCGATCCCTCGGCTACAACATCAACAACGCCACGGATCGATCTATTACGAGCGGCACGGTGCCTTCCCCAATTGGGCCACGCGCACAGGCGTGGACACCATCATGCGAGCGCGATCCAGAACAGCGGACGCCGGCTCCTCCAACAGGCATGTGATCCGATCTTCATCAACGCCACATCACCTTGCCCCACGACATCAAGCTTCACCAAAGGTTCGTCCAGCCATGCGTAGGTACTAGGTACGCCCATGCAAAGCAAGCTTGCATGCACACATATCTATCCATGAATCATGCACATGGCCACGCAAACCAATCTCGTACGAGGAGACGCATGCAGCAAAACCTGGACTCCGACATGTGCCTCCTCCTGCCACGTATGCCACCTCTACTTTGACCGGCGAGAAGGGAGCGGCATCCACAGCCCAACGGGCCCGCAATCCCACACAAGCCATCGCCAACCGCCAGAAACACCGAGCTGATCTGCACCCACGCCTCCACAATACCAGGCACCATGAATCACGGGAGGGCGAACTCCCATACGCATCTACACCGACTGCCGAAACAACACAACATCCATCCATCCTATATGTTCATCAAGTTGAAGACCTGCACTGAGCTGTACGACTACATCAAGTAAAGAAACAAATCTTCGCCGAGCACATCTACGGACCCGACATGCATCATCCACACGCCAAGCCGGTGTGGAAAGCGTGCAATTCTTCATCGTCTTCTTCAGCACGACACGCCATCGATACCCGTCGCAACGAGGGACGCCTCCAAGCGACGCATCATCGCCGACACGCCGCTGCATCGCCGACACATCATCGCCAAGGTCTTCATCAACATGGTCTTCATCACCATCATCGTCAACACGCCGCCGCCGCCTCGTCCACAAGATGGACACCTAGCGTCCTCTGACAGAATTTTCTGCAAGACGCGACCTCGACGACGGCAATGACCGCGTCACGACGACGGCATCGAGCGCGTCATCCATGATGGCACGACTGCATCGAGGCGTCACTACGGTGACGACCCTACACGGCCACACGGTTCTGGCAAAACTGATGTGTGCTCGATGGGTTTCCTCCGGTCTTGGCAAAACCGGTGGACTCATCGCCGACGGCACCCCTCTGACATCAGCAAGGTGCATCGTCCACGTCTGCAGCTCCGTCATAGCGCAGTTTTTTGCGCCTCCGGCTTTGTGCGGCTTCATCATCCATGACGACCACGACTACCTCGACCACGGCTACATCACCATGATCGGCTACCTCGACATTAATGGCTACGGCTACAACTCATCGGCAACAACTCCAGTCAATAGCGTCCGCCTCGTCACTTGCGTCCACGACACTCCCGCTATGACTGCGTGAGGGAATAGAGGAGAAGGCAGGAAGGCACCAGAAGGGGACGCAGTCACCGCCCTAACTGCCGACCCATCAGATACGCAGTAGATGATGGCGCAGCGAAGAAGATGACAAAAGAGCAAGACTTCAAATTCAGTCGTAATCGTCCGCTTCACTCCCGCTACGACTGAGGGGGAATGTTAGAAGTATGTTTACGTTTAAGATAGAGATAAGAGATAGAAATAGGATAGGTTTAACTTGTCCTCTACTCCAAGTCTCTCTCCCTCCATTGTACCTCTATATATACCCCTACACGGGTGAGATCAATACAACATAATATTCAGCCATCTCATATTTTCAACACTGCTCACTAAGACGGGCCTTTACAAAGGCAATATACTCGGGATCATCCCCAGTGATAATCATGTCATCAACATAGAGAAGAAGAGTTCGACCACGAGGAGGAAGGTGAATAAACAATGCTGAATCATGAGCACTTGCTGAAAAACCATCGGCAATGACCACAGAGGCAAAACGCTCAAACCAGGCGCGGGGGGCTTGCTTAATGCCATAGAGCGACAAAGACGACATATCATGCCATCAGGAACAGAATACCCAGGTGGTGGCTGCATGTACACCTCCTCACGCAGCTCACCATTAAGAAAGGCATTCTTAACATCAAGCTGAGATATAGACCAGTGGCGTGCAGAGGCAACGGCAAGAAGTGTACGAACAGTGGTCATATGGGCCACAGGAGCAAAAGTCTCCATAATCACGACCATGCTCCTGCTGAAAACCACGAGCCATAAGACGAGCTTTGTGACGCTCAAGAGAACCATCGAAGCGAGTCTTAACCTTGTAGACCCACTTACAAGTGATGGGACGAACTCCGGGAGGAAGGGAAACAAGATCCCAGGTACCAGCGCGTTCAAGAGCAGCAATCTCCTCTGCCATCACAAACTGCCATTCAAGATGAACAACAGCCTGACGATAAGAAGTCGGCTCAAGAACAGCAGCACCAGCGGTGGGAAATCCAAAGCGATCAACAGGCGGACGAGGACGAGAACGCAAGCCATAAGTAGGCTGAGAGGAAGATGACGACACATCCACAGAGGCATCCACAGGTCGTGAACGACGAGTGTAACACTGAGGAAAGATGGAACAATAGAAGGAGGAATCGCCAAGGTAGAATCGGGGGGTGGCGACGAAGAAGTCACCGGAGATGAAGGCGTAGAATCCGGTGACATGCTAAGCGAGGAGACCGTGGAAGATGGTGGCAGCAAATCGACTAGAGGTGGAGAAGCGGAGGGAGTGGAACGAATAGGCACAGGCTCGACGGGGGTGATAGGTGAGTCAGGAAAAGTGAGGAAAGAGATATCCTCCACTGAAAAGGTCGAGGAAGATGGGCGTGGGTAGAAGGGACGAGACTCATCAAAAGTCACATCTCGAGAGATACGCATCCGACAACCGATAGGATCCCAACAACGATAGCCCTTATGCTCATCACTGTAGCCTAAGAAGACACACTCAACAGACTGAGCGGTCAGTTTGGTGCGTTCGCGAGGGGCAAGAAGAACATAGCAAACACAACCAAACAAGCGAAGCATCGAATAATCGGGAGAACGATCAAAAAGATGCTCGAAAGGAACACCACCCTGTAGAGCAGCGGAAGGCTGTAGATTGATAAGATAGGTGGAGGTGGAGACTGCCTCAGCCCAAAATGAGGCGGGAGAGAGGCAGCAATCATCAATGCACGAGACGTCTCAAGATGACGATGCTTTCGCTCAGCCACACCATTCTGAGCATGAGCACCAGGACGAGAGAATTGAGAGAGAGTTCCTTGCTCAGCAAGAACACCACGCAACATCTTAGAATCAAGGATGACGCGACAACCAGAATCAATAAGTTGACCAGCAAAAAACAGATTCATGGTAAGTCGAGGAACATGAGCAACATCAGGACAGAATAAGGAGTGGTAAGATTGCCTCTACTAACAACAGAAAGTGGAGTACCATCAGCAGTGAGAACATGAATAGGAGAATCCAGCAATCGAAGAGAGGACAAAGTGGAAGAATGAGAAGACATATGAAAAGAAGCTCCAGAGTCCAAAACCCATGGGGATGTACCTGACTGTGTAGAGGGTGGTCGCTCAGTGCGAGAAGCATCGGTCACAGAACCAGCAGTACCCGTCGAGGAAGAACCTGAAGCTGCGAGCAGACGCTTAAGTCTCAGAATATCCTGCTCAGTCAAAGCAATGGCTAAAGCTGTCGAGGTAGATGACGAAGTCCCTGAAGATGATGATCGCGCCTTGCGCAGGTGTTTCCTCTTCATGTAGCACTGGGACTCAATATGACCACTATTGTTGCAGTAGTTGCAATGTGGACGGCGGCGACCTGAGCCTCCAGAAGGAGTGGGCAAGAGCGGCGGAGCACTCGAGCGAGAAGGGGTCGGTGCAGCAGGTGGCATGGAAGTTGGCCGAGTAGCGAGCACAGAGGGAACCTCCAGCAAACCAGCACCACGTAAGCGAGTCTCCTCAGCACGAATCTCAGAAAGCGCCTCCATGAGAGAAATACGGCCACGAGCAAACAACTGAGCACGCCGGGGCTCAAACTCCTTACGGAGCCGAGACAGGAACTCGTAGACGCGATGAAACTCCAAATTGGCCTGGACAGCCTGGCAACAGGGGCAAGTACGACAACCAGCACTGCGGAGAGAATCAAGCTGGCGCCAGATAGCAGAACTCTGTGCATAGAAGTCATCAACAGTAGAGTCACCCTGCTGAAGAGCATGCTTCTGACGGACCACAGAAAGGTATAAGGCATCACCAGAGGGCTCATAGCGCTGACGAAGACGGGTCCACATCTCAAAGACAGTAGGAAGACCCAGAAACTCAGAAGCAAACTAAGGCAGAACACTAGCAGTGAGAACAGCTGCAGCACGAGCATCATCATCAAGCCACTGGGTGTAAACAGACAGAGCACCATGATACGTCTGAAGAGCCTCCTCATAAGCCAAAACCCTCTCATCATAAGCACGATCAGCAGCCTCATCAGCAAGCTTAGCCGCATCCTTGGCGGCCTGATTAGCATCCGTAGGAAGAACCGGTGGAGTCGGCAGAGTAGGGGCCACCGGAGGAACCGGACGTGGCGGACAGCAAACCTCGCCAGAAAGAACACCCCAGAGACGGATGCCACGCATGTGAATGCGCATGAAGCCGGTGAACTCGGTGTAGTTAGTACCATCGAAGATCACCGGACAGCGAGGGACAGCAACATAGCCTGAGGACAGAGACATCGCACCTGTTTTTTTTTGTCAACGGAAGGGAACCAGCAGAGGGTCTGGACGAGAACCGCAGCAGCAGTCAGGGGCGAGATCGAGGACCGATCTGGAGAGCGAGCCGCTCGTGCGGGCAGGACCCCGAGCAAAGCAGCAGCAGTCAGGGGCGACTCTGCTTGGAAAACGGGATGGGGCCGGCGTCCTGGGCAATAGCAGCAGTTGTTCAATCCTTGACAAGCAGCAGCAGGAGATCGGACGGGATTGCTCGAGCTGGACCACGAGCGAAGCAGCAGCGGGAGGCGGAGACCTGCGGACGAGCCGGCCGGATCGGGCAGCACGAGTTGGCGGGCAAACTCGAGGGCAGAAGCAGCCGGCCTGGGCGCTCGATGAGGAGAGAGCAGCGCCGCTCGTAGAAGGACGGCGGCCGCTCGGAGATTGGATCGGGAGCACGAGTTGCGCGTGCGGAAAAAAAAACTAAGGCTCTAATACCATGTTAGGAATAAGCAACTTGTATTCCCATGAGGCCATAGGCCGATATATATACATGTACAGGTGTGGAACATATGCAGGAAACCCCTTATACAACGGGATAAATACAAAGGGGTACATGACTTATATTATAACTCTAACAGTACTTGCCTGATTTTGCACCATGCGTTAGTAAATCATTTCAACTCCGCCTATGTTGTCTCAACATAGCCGGTCCCAAGACCAGGTAAAGGAGGAGGATTGTGATAGGCTTGGCGAGCCAACGTAAAAACTCAGCCACTCTTATGGAGATGAAACCCAAAAGATTTTCATTGGGGCGTAACCCTCTCAGCGACGCGCCACATCGGAACCCGGGTGTGGTGGAAAATGGGCAAGGGCCAGGCCGTCACCCCCCTAGTGACGCGCCATATCTTGATCCGGATACGGTGGCAAGTGAGCGAGGATCGGGTCGTCGCATCCTTAGTGGCGCGCTACATCGGCGCCCGGATGTAGTGGAAAATGAGCAAGGGTCTTCGCATTTGACTCGACGAGTGCGAAGGGTAAGGAAGCTAGCCGAGCCTAGGAGGATTCGCTTAGGTAGCTGGAATGTAGGGTCTCTGACAGGGAAGCTTCGGGAGCTAGTTGATGCAGCGGTGAGGAGAGGCGTTGATATCCTTTGCGTCCAAGAAACCAAATAGAGGGGACAGAAGGCAAAGGAGGTGGAGGATACCGGCTTCAAGCTGTGGTACACGGGGACGGCTGCAAACAGAAATGGCGTAGGCATCTTGATCAACAAGAGCCTCAAGTATGGAGTGGTAGACGTCAAGAGACGTGGGGACCAGATTATCCTGGTCAAGCTAGTAGTTGGGGACTTAGTTCTCGATGTTATCAGCGCGTATGCCCCGCAAGTAGGCCACAATGAGAACACCAAGAGGGAGTTCTGGGAAGGCCTAGAAGACATGGTTAGGAGTGTACCGATTGGCGAGAAGCTCTTCATAGGAGGAGACCTCAATGGCCATGTAGGTACATCTAACACAGGTTTTGAAGGGGCGCATGGGGGCTTTGGCTATGGCATCAGGAATCAAGAAGGAGAAGATGTCTTAAGCTTTGCTCTAGCCTACGACATGATTGTAGCTAACACCCTCTTTAGGAATCAAGAAGGAGATATCCCATGGTGTATGCTCTTTGCGGATGATGTGGTGCTAGTTGATGATAGTCAGAAGGGCGTAAATAGGATGTTAGAGTTATGGAGACAAACCTTGGAATCAAAAGGGTTTAGGCTTAGTAGAACTAAAACCGAGTACATGATGTGCGGTTTCAATACTACTAGGTGCGAGGAGGAGGTTAGCCTTGTGGGGCAGGTGGTACCTCAGAAGGACACCTTTCGATATTTGGGGTCAATACTACAGGAGGATGGGGGTATTGATGAAGATGTGAACCATCGAATCAAAAGCCGGATGGATGAAGTGGCGCCAAGCTTCTGGCATTCTCTATGACTAAGAGAGTGCCACAAAAGCTAAAAGGCAAGTTCTACAGGACGGTTGTTCGACCCGCAATGTTGTATGGCACTGAGTGTTGGGCCGACTAAAAGGCGACATGTTCAACAATTAGGTGTGGCGGAGATGCGTATGTTGAGATGAATGTGTGGCCACACGAGGAAGGATAGAGTCCGGAATGATGATATACAAGATAGAGTTGGGGTAGCACCAATTGAAGAGAAGCTTGTCCAACATCGTTTGAGATGGTTTGGGCATATTCAGCACAGGCCTCCAGAAGCTCCAGTGCATAGCGGGCGGCTAAAGCGTGCGGAGAATGTCAAGAGAGGCGGGGTAGACCAAATTTGACATGGGAGGAGTCCGTTAAGAGAGACCTGAAGGATTGGAGTATCACCAGAGAACTAGCTATGGACAGGGGTGCGTGGAAGCTTGCTATCTATGTGCCAGAGCCATGAGTTGGTCGCAAGATCTTATGGGTTTCACCTCTAGCCTACCCCAACTTGTTTGGGACTAAAGGCTTTGTTGTTGTTGTTGTCGTTAGTGAATCATTTCATGCCTATCTGCATGCTACTCCTTCCGTTCAGAAAACAACATACTGGACATTGGAATGTTCTCCAACATGTAACTTGAGCATCACTTTTAAATTTATACCCTAGGAAAAATAGTTAACTGGTAAACAAAAATGTAAGTCCGGCAAAAAGTATTACCAGTTTCACATACCCATCTTATGTAATTTTTATTTTGTGGTCAAAGTTAGAATAATTAACTAGTAAATGTTATGTCATGTTCTTTAACAGAAGCAGTAAATCCTCATGATGGACATGAGAATGCACTACATTTTCAATTGACCTATTTACAGTTTTAGACGCTAGGCATACCCAAGGTTATGGCCGCTGCTAGGCGTAAGCCGGCTGATTTTTGGAAAAGATCAGCCGGCTCGCCAGCCGTTTATTTGCATCCGTATAACCTGACTTCAGCCACTTGATCCTCCGGGACAACGACCAGATCACACCATCACTTGTACAAAACCAAAACATGCCCATGTCTCCATGTAGCGTCTTCAGCCACTGGCTATGCTTGCATAGTGGCGTCCTTAGGTTGCACGAGCCATGTAGCTGGTCAGCTCACAGCGAAACACCGGCGAGCTTGTCACGCACCAGCCATGGCTGCAGCGCCAACGAGCTCAGTGGTGGCAGCAATGATGCTGTTGCGACCACCCCCTGGAGGCACCGGCAATGTACCATTGCAGCACTGATGATACTCCGGCGGCCCGGCGATGCTCCATCGAAGCAACGGCGACGTTCCGGCAGCCCCGACGGTGTTCATCGTAGCACTAGTGATGCTCCACAAAGCTCCATTGCAGCAACGGCGATGTTCCGATGGCCCTGACGATGCTTATTGTAGCATCGGTGATGCTCCGATGACCCGAGGACACTCCATAACTGCACCGGTGATGCTCCGCAAAGCTTCATTGCAACAACGACGATGTTTCGGCGGCCCCGATGATGCTCCCTCGCATCACCGGTGATGCTCCGGCGGACCTACGACGCTCCACAGTGGCATAGGTGATGCTCCGCAAAGCTCCATTGTAGCACCGGTGATGCTCCAACAACCCGACGACGGTCCATAACAGCATCGGTAATGCTCCACAAAGCTCCATTGCAGCAACGATGGTGTTCCGGTGGCCCCGACGATGCTCATCGTAGCACCGGTAATGCTCCGCAAAGCTTCATTGCAGCAACGACGATGTTTCGGCAGCCCCGATGATGCTCCATCGCATCACCGGTGATGCTCCGGCGGCCCGACGACGCTCCATAGCAGCACGAGTGACCCTCCGCAAAGCTCCATTGCAGCACCGGCGATGTTTCAACGGCCCGACAATGCTCCATCATAGCACCGGTGATGCTCGAGCGGTCCGACAATGCCCCATCATAGTAAACGGCAGCCTGGGATGCTCCGTGGTAGCACCGACGACTCCTTGCAGCACCGGGGATGCTGCAAAACCAGGTGAGCCCTTGGTCGCAGGACCCCCTTGTTTGCAGCAGCGTCCGCCATGACATCTCACATTCGTCGATCACCCCCTCGTCAACACCGCCGGCCGTCAGCTAGCAGCGGAGTCGCCGCGCTCGCAACAATGGTGTTCCTCCACTCAAAGCATTGCAGCGTGGTTGCTAGTAGTGGTGGTCTCGTGTGGTCCATGCAGCGCACGTCGGCTTGGGCGACGGAGTGGCGGCAGAGGGGCGCGCGGCGGGACTTGGACGGAGTGCCGGAGTTGAGGGTGGAGAAATGCCGGCGAGAGATCCAAAAGGAAGCAGTCAACGCGCGTGGGGGAAGAAAAACGAGTGGACGTGTTGTGCTGCATGAGTTAAGGCGGAGGTTGAGCGATTCCTGCGCCCAAAGTGACGCGTGGCGATCGCTTGACGCGGTTGATTTTTCCAGAAAATCAGCCGGGTGGTTTTAATACTTTTCCCAAGGTTATCTAGATTAGGATGAATTTGACAAAGGCTTGACTTCTTAATAGCTTATGAATAAAAAAGGAAAATTAGGGTTTTTTAACAAGCGTGACTAGAAAAAAGTAGCTTGTTAGCCACTAAACTATGGCACAGTAACACATCATAAAAACTGAAAGCTTCGCATTAATTGCAAATGAACTTGTATCCTTTTATGCTAACAATGAAACTAATGCTATTGTGATTTAAGATTTAAGAATGACATAAATTCCGAAATGTGGACAGAACAAACAGAACAGGTACGGATAAGAACATACACTGTAAAAAGATCAACTTGAAAACGAAGGCCACTCTCAATGACTCTCTATTCACAGCAACACATCATAAAAAAACGAAGGCTTCACATTAGTGAACTTGCATCTTTTTATGCTAACAATTCACTAACTTTATTGTGATTTAAGAATGATAAAAAATTCGAGATGTGGCCAGAACAAACAAAAGAGGTATGGATAAGAACATACACTGTTGCAAGATCAACTTGAAAACGAAGGCCACTCTCAATAACTGTTGTAACAAGGGAATCGTGGCCAGCTAAGATTTCAAGTTGCATAGTTCTGTAATCATTTTGAATAGCATCAATCTTATTGACAACAGTTTGGATCTTTGGCTTGTTTTTGTCTAGAACGACCTGCATGTCGAATCAAGTTGTGTTCGAATTGAAAAAGAAGATCCAAAATATGGTTAAGAAACAACATACCATTATGTACTCAGAAATTACCTGAGCTATAAGTGTCTTATAAGGTAAGTGTTCATCCCTCAAGTTCAAGTGGGCAATATGTCCTACTGTCTCAAAGCCTGCAGGAATGATTATCCCTTCAGGAAGTAATGCCTCCAAGACCTACACAAGATAAACTGAAATCAAATTATTTAAACAATATACAAGGTGCAGAACAAGGGAGAAAATAATGCAAATTCTTCATGTGGATCACATAGATCATGGAATGGACAAATAATGATGAGAGAACATGATAGTTTTAGTCTCATATTTCCAGAACATTCACGTGAATATCTGAATTTATAGATATTTCTGTCATGATGCATTAGCTTCTGGACAGAAAACAAATGCCACAGACTTGCCATATCAGTAGAGAAATATTAGTCAGACAACACTTTATAGGTGGTAAGTGGCAACTATCTGACCATATCTTTTTTCTTGCCAATACGATGACGCAAAAAGATATATTGATCGCATTTTCTGTGAACACATCTCTGAACCAAGAACTGAACATTACCACAACTAGGAACTGACCCAGTGCAATGACAGTTAAATCTACCTGAACAGGTTGATGTTTTTCCTGAATCCTGAATTTGCAAAGGCAGTGTTACCTGGACAGCACAAGCATCAGATACAAATACAAAATAGAAGCCCAACAATTCAGTTTCCACAAGTTAGGGTTCTAGAACACCACAAACCTTAAAAAAATAGCCAATATACTAGAATTGATAAAAAAGGCTATTATGCTAAATTTCCATCAATGTCCAGTTGATATTTTCCTTTAACCTGGGGAATACTCTCACGACACCCGGCCCCTGTGCTGCTCTAACCTAGGGGACTCCGCGAACCAATCCCCACAGCTGCCACCCCCCCCCCCCCCCCCTCGACCTGCTCCTTCCCATCGCCGCTGGCGAAGACGCCCCCAGGCAAAACCCATGCAGCTACAGCGGCAGCGGGGCTTGGTCAGCTTGTTGCAGCGTCGCGCTGCGCGCTTGTGGGCAGCAGAGCTCACAGAGGAGACGCCACGTCGTTCTATTGAGCTCAGTGGAGAAACGACGGAGTTAGACTAGCAGCATGGTTAGCGTGCGGTGGCGGAGGCTCTGCGGCCGCGCGTGGGCAGGCTGGGCTTGCAGCGGTGGCTGTTGTGGGCGCGCGACGGGAGCGCAGAACTGTGTGCTCGGCAGCGCCGGTGTGGTGTTGTGGGCTGGGGCCTGCGAGGAATGGTTGTTGAGGGTGCGTTGTAAGCCAGAGCAGCAGCCCTAGGTCAGTGCATCGCTGTGGTCCACAGATGATGCCGACTGCTTATATGTAGCGGCCACAGAGACCTACAGATCCAGATGGAGGTGTGGCAGCACGCGCCTTCGAGGGCATGGCGGTGGTACATTGGGGCATGAGGTGCCATGGTGGTTGCTTCCTGGGATTGACGGAGTGGTCAATGGTGCCGATGGCTCATTGTAAGTTGTACGGGCCAGGCTGGTGCGGCTATTTTAGCAAAAATGTATCCGAACTTGGTGTGAAAGCATAGCTCTGACCTTAGTCGGCCCAGGCGATGACAGCGCCTTAGGTGTTGTTCCCCTCCTTGGAGGCATCATTGCAGAGCTATGATCTCGCTTCTTCTGATGGGATCTTAGCTCCCTGGGTGAAGATCCAAGCTCTGGTTCTAAAGAAGCAGGCGACAGCCTCCCCGTGATTGGAAGGGCCTCAGGTCTCCTCCCATTATCAGTTTGCCGGTGGGGATGGTGGATGCGATGGGAGGAAACCAGGGCAGCGGCTTCCGAAACCACAATGTTTCAGAAGCCAGAGCAGCAGCTCAACCGACGTGGTGTTGTAGGATGTCGGCTCTGCTAGCTTGGGTGACTTGTGCGCAGCCTTGGGGCCAGTGTGCGCGTTACTGATGTATCAGTTTTCCTATCAAGTAACAGCTCGAAGAAGAAAAACATTTACAAAATAGAATGAAAAGAGCTTTACAATGACAATTTTTTTCCTTCATTAGTAAACTGTGGATCCTAGAAAACTGTCAGTTCCTTGTGAATCTTAATGTTTCTTACAGAAGCTAAGTAGTCTTGCCATGCCTAGGTAACACTGCCCAAAGAAACAAAATGTATAACTATCTTTGTTTGATGCTGGAGCAAGTTTGTATGTATCAGCTTCAATGTACTTGTGAGTTCTGTTGGAAATAAGACGCAACATGAAGCCAGTTTTTCAGGAGTTTAAACCCTCAACACAAATCATGCTCAAGTTTTTGTATGGGGGGAAATTTAGATTGTAACAATATTTTTTCTCAATTGCTTAAAGGGAACAAATATATTCCTGACTTCCCAAAGAAAAAATATAGAAGTATAGATCTGATGTAAACAAATGTTATGGTACCTCATTCATTGGCCAGTAATCATAGAACAGGGTTAGCTGACATTGCACAAGCTCATAGGCAAAAGGTCCACCCTGGTTGGCTTCGTGTTCTAACACAACCTGCAAAAGCGGTAACTAAAACCAGTAACATATCTGCAGTTGAATAATGTAAGGTGGCACAATGTGCTGACTGGAGCACCAGCGCACATTGCCCCAGTCTTCATTCAACCATTGTTCAATCTCCAGAATAACATTCAATAAGGAACTTCGCTAAGCTATGTTTCTACATTGAGCAGCTACTATTAAGGAAGGCACCAGAAATCATCACCTTGACGGCCTCGGGGAGCTCATCAACTCTCCTCTTGGCGTGACCCTCATCCAGCAGCAGCAGCCGGGTGGGCTCCCCTCGCCACGCGCCCTTCCCGAACCCTTCCTCCCCGACTAACCCCTTCCATTCGTCTTCGTCGTCCTCCCCTCCCTGCTCCAGCACCTCCACGACATAGACCTTGTCTTTCTCGTGCTTGGTCTCCTTGCCGCCGGCTGCTCTCCCCTTCGTCTCCCTTCGCGTCCGCCCGGTGGGCCGTGACATCTTAGCGAGGATGGGGAACTCCACGAAGCCGCGGGCATTGAACTCGCGGGCCAGCTTCTCGCGGCGCGCCACCGCGGTCGGCGGGAGGGCGGAGGAGGACCCGGGTGACGTGGGGGGAGACATGAGGCCGTCGCCGTCGTCGTTGGGGAGACGGGCGATGTTGCGGACCCGGGGCCAGTTGAGCAAGTGTCCGCGCAGGCGGCGCTCGAGGGACGCGCAGGCGGCGGCGGGAACGCGGAGGGCCGCGAGGTCGAATGTGCGCGAGAAGGAGAGGGGCGCTTCGGGAGGATGGCCTGTCGTTGGGCGGCCGCGGCGGAGCGAGGGGCCGTGGGGAGGAGGTTGGGGAGGCGGGGTTGGTGCGGCTTGTGATGTGGAGGCAGTGGCGTAGAGGGATTTGGGGTGGAGGCAGAGAAGGAGGCGGCCAGAGGTGAAGCGGCGGAGGCGAGGGAGGATGCGGTGAGGGTGGAGTCGGAGGAGCGGCGGCGGCGTCGCCATGGAATAGGGGGTGAAGCAGGGGAGCTGAACTCGGATCAGGTACAGGTTAGAGCAAAGGTATAAATTGTCCTGAAGAAGATCAGGTCCGTTTATTATTCTTCTATTTTGAGCTTGATGATCGGGTCCGTTTAATCGAAATCTCACGGACCCTCCCAAACCTGCGCCATTTGTTGGGCACGCCTATACCTAGCCTGTAGCGAGTGTTTTTTTTTTTTTGGAAGAGTGCCTCGCCTCAGCGCCCACATGTAAGTCTTTCTTTTAGGTTAATGTCGCCGCTTTATTTAAAACTCCATGAAGCTCGGAATGTCATCCGAGATTACATCCAAGATATAGTGCGGGGGAACCCTCAACCAAACCTTACATAATTCATTACCTACTCCTACTCTAGCCAATTTATGCGCGGCGACATTAGCGGTTCGTCGTACCCATGACACCTTGACTCCTTGCTTCGTCTCCAACATCTGCTTTATATCATGAATCCAGGGGCCTACTGCCGAGAAGTTTCTGCCCTCTTGCTGGATCATCTGGACCACCTTCAAGCTATCCAACTCTATATGGATATTTGGCGCACCAATTTCATCAACTACGTGCAGAGCTTTCTTACATGCAAGGATTTCTGCTGCTTCCGGGTCCACAATGTGTGGAAAAACATGACATACACCGGCCAAAAATGCCCCATTGTGATCCCGTATCACCACCCCACCTCCTGCTTGTCGCCCACTTTTGACACCGCTCCGTCGAACTTAATCTTAACCCAACCCTCCTCCGGTGCAACCCATCTCTGATTTTCCTTGGGCTCGTGCAAGCTCACTTTTGGCAGGTGTGAGTTGGTCCACTCAAGCATATGGGAATGCACAGCCTCCATTATCACATGTGGCGGGCCAACTTCTTCCCCTCCCTCGTCTCATTTCTTGCTAACCAGAGACCATATGTGGCTTGGATCATTGCTCCTTTCTCTTCCTCGAACGCTCCGGAGAACCAACCAAGTAGCCAACGAGCCAGTGCACCCTGGGTATCAATCTGACATGGCGGGGCTGCCACCGCGATACCTTTTCCCGAGCGCAATAGCTGCCAGAACTGGGCTGAATGCTAACATGCCCAAAAATGATGAAGTATGGTTTCTTCCCTACCGCATGCAACACACAAAACACCCGGTTTGATCCATCTCCGATGAAGTTCCGATCCCACAACATGTCCATTTCTAATGATACGCCACATATGGATCTTCACCTTCGGCGGGGCACTCGTATCCCACAACGCCATATATCCCTTGTGGCTTTGGATCGATTTTGAAGACTCCTGCTAGCCTGTCCTCGCCTTCCTCTTTGACATCCATAGATGATATGCTGATTTGACATTGAAGACGCCATTCTTTGTGTAACTCCAAGCAGGGTAGTCTTCCATTCCCGGCCCGCCCACTGCTATTTGCATAATGTCATGAACATCGGATTCTGAGAACATAGCACACTAGTAGAAAAAGGGTCTAATGTGCAGCTCATTAGTCCCGGTTTGAAACTGAGCCGGCACTAATGTGACCATTAGTGCCGGTTCCAACGGCTAGGCGGGCCGCTCCCTTTAGTACCGGTTCGTGGCGAACCTTTAGCACCGGTTCGTGCCACGAACCGGTACTAAAGCGCGTGGTGGTAGGATGTTGTCAGACTGGGGCCTGTCCAACACCTTTAGTACCGGTTCTTACCACGAACTGGTACTATAGGTCGTCCTGCATATAAACCCTTCGTCCAGCTCGCTCTGTTCTTCCCCCTTTCCCCTCTCCTTCTCTCTGTTCTTCCTCTTCTCCTCTCGAGCTCATCACACATTTTGCCCAAAATTTGTCAAGATTTGAAGGCCCCCATCCATTCAAGTGATCACAAAGGTTAGCAACTTTGTCCTTTCATCTCTCATTGCTAGATTAGCTCTTGCAATGCTTTATATAGTGATTAATTTGTGGGTTTTAGTAATTTGGGAGGAATTATATGTGGTAGTATATTTGATTTATATGCAATTTGAGCTTAAAATAACTCTTAGTTTGCATATGTAGGTGTGGTTTACTTAGTGCCTTCCCGTCTCCGTCGTAACCACCATGGGTCGTCCGCAACGACCAGTCGCCGGCACCACCTTGTGGTGAGCCTCTTGTTCTTATCTTTTTTATATAAAAAAATCATGTTTGTGTGATTTAGACATATAGTTACTTGTATAATTATCTTACCCGTACGTTGTTTGTTATACATAGTGCCATGGTTTTGATATCCGTCCCCGTCGGCCCTCGTCCGTGTTATGATTTGGATGTGGTATATTCTCTTTTAAAACTATTTGTTGCATTTCGTGTTTATGACAAATTGTGCCCATCAAGTTGACATAGATATTTTTATCTAGGAGGTACGTGAACCGGGAATTCCAATCGACCATATTGTCGAGAGGTTAAATTTAGTTGAAAGAGAAAAACGAGTATTTGAAAGAAAAATTGAAAAGAATTGAGGGGGAGAAGATGGAATTGGAGTTGCATGTTGCCGATGTCATCGATGATCACAAGATCAAGATGGAGAAAATGCGGTTGAAGATTAGAAAGATTGGAAAATAAGCCATTGATAGTGTGGCTTGGTATCATTATGCTGTTGGATCAATTGTTACCTTAGTTGCGATCTTGATCGCATTTGTTGTTGCATTTAAATTCTTTAGGTAGAGAGTTATGTGTATGTTGCATGTAAGTGTTATATATGAACTTTATGTATGAACTTGTATTAATTTGGTCTATTCGGTGGTGTGTAATGAAGATGCGCCGGCAATGGATGTACGATGACCGATGCTCTCCCCAGTTCATTGATGGCGTGCATACTTTTCTGATTGCGGCTCAGGCAAACAAGCGGGCGGATGGTTTTATGCCTTGTCCATGTGCTGGCTGTAAGAATGGTCACAATTACTCTAACTCAAGAACCATTCACGTCCACCTGTTTGAGTCTGGTTTCATGCCCCACTATAATGTTTGGACCAAGCACAGAGAAAGAGGGGTTATGATGGAAGACAATGAAGAAGAAGAGGATGACAATAGCTATCCTGGCCATGGGTTCCTTGAATACGATGATACAACAATGGGGGAAGAAGCTGAGCCGGCCATGCGGGAAGAAGCTGAAGAAGAGGCATCAGATGAGCCCGCTGATGATCTAGGTCGGGCCATTGCCGATGCAAAGAGAAAATGCGCAAGTGAAAAGGAGAAGAAGAAGTTGCAGCACATGTTAGAGGATCACAAGAAATTGTTGTACCCGAATTGCGTAGGTGACAAGAAAAAGCTGGGCACCACACTGGAATTGCTGCAATGGATGGCAGAGAATGTTCTATCTGACAAGGGATTTGGAAAGTTGCTGGTAATGATAAAGAATATGCTTTCAAAGGACAATGAATTGTCCGAGAGTACGTCCGAAGCAAAGAAGGCTGTCTGCCCTCTAGGTTTAGAGGTGCAGAAGATACATGCATGCCCTAATGACTACATCCTCTACCGCGATGAGTACGAGGATTTGAACGCGTGCCCGGTTTGCAGTGTATTGCGCTATAAGATCAGCCGTGATGACCCTGGTGATGTCGAGGGCGAGCGCCCCAGGAAGAAGATTCCTGCGAAGGTGATGTGGTATGCTCCTATAATACCATGGTTGAAACGTTTGTTCCAAAACAAAGAGCATGCAAAGGCGATGCGATGGCACGGAGAAGACCGTAAGAAAGACGGAAAGTTGAGAGTACCCACTAACGGGTCGTAGTGGAGAAAAATCGAGAGAAAGTACAGGGAGGAGTTTGCAGGTGACCCAAGGAACGTATGGTTTGGTCTAAGCGCAGATGGCATTAATCCTTTTGGGGAGCAGAGCAGCAACCATAGCACGTGGCATGTGACTCTATGTTTGTATAACCTTCCTCCTTGGTTGTGCATGAAGCGGAAGTTCATTATAATGCCAGTGCTCATCCAAGGCCCTAAGCAACCCGGCAACGACATTGATGTGTACCTAAGGCCATTAGTTGAAGAACTATTACAACTGTGGAATGGAAAAGGTGTACGTGTGTGGGATAAGCACAAACAGGAAGAATTTGACCTAAAGGCGTTGTTGTTCGTGACCATCAATGATTGGCCTGCTCTCAGTAACCTTTCAGGACAGACAAACAAGGGATACCGCAGATGCACGCATTGTTTGGATGATACCGACAATATATATTTGGATAGTTGTAGGAAGAATGTGTACCTGGGACATCGTCGATTTCTTTCGAGCAGGCATCCCGTAAGAAAGAAAGGCAAGCATTTCAAAGGTGAGGCGAATCACCGGACTAAGCCTCACCACCGTACTGGTGCTGATGTACATGATATGGTCAAGGATTTGAAGGTAATCTTTGAAAAGGGTCCTGGCGGACAACCTGTTCTGAAGGATGCTGACGGACGCGCACCCATGTGGAAGAATAAATCTATATTTTGGGACCTGCCATATTGGAAAGATCTAGAGGTCCGCTCCGCAATCGACGTGATGCACGTGATGAAGAATCTTTGTGTGACCCTGCTTGGCTTTTTGGGCGTGTATCGGAAGACAAAAGATACACCAGAGGCACGGGAGGACCAGCAACGTATGCACGGAAAAGACGGCATACATCAGGGTCAGGCCAGCTACGCTCTTACCAAAGAAGAGAAGGAAATCTTCTTTGAATGCCTGCTCAGTATGAAGGTATCGTCTGGCTTCTCGTCGAATATAAAGGGAATAATAAATATGGAAGAGAAAAAGTTCCAGAACCTAAAGTTTCATGACTGCCACGTGATTATGACGCAACTGCTTCCGGTTGCATTGAGGGGGCTTCTACCGAAAAACGTTTGATTAGCCATTGTGAAGCTATGTGCATTCCTCAATGCAATCTCTTAGAAGGTAATCGATCCAGAAATCATACCAAGGTTACAGAATGATTTGGTGCAATGTATTGTCAGTTTTGAGTTGGTGTTCCCACCATCCTTCTTCAACATCATGACGCACATCCTAGTTCACCTTTGCGAAGAGATTAACGTTTTGGGTCATGTATTTCTACACAATATGTTCCCCTTTGAGAGGTTCATGGGAGTCTTGAAGAAATATGTTCATAACCGTGTTAGGCAAGAAGGAAGCATCTCGAAGGGCCATGAAAATGAGGAGGTCATTGAGTTTTGTATTGACTTTATTCCTGACCTTAAGCCGATTGGTGTTCCTGAATCGCGACATAAGGGCAGACTGGATGGAAAAGGCACGCTAGGAGGGATCAAATAATATGTATGGACGGGCATTCTCTCACTGAAGCACACTACACAGTTCTACAAAATTCCGCCTTGGTGGCTCTGTATATGGAGGAACACAAGAATTTTCTACACTCCAAACACCTAGAGCAATCTGACGACTGGATTACACGTGAACAAATGAGGACTTTCGCCGGTTGGTTGCAGGCACGTGCCATGCATGATGGCGATATTGAAGATGACCTGTACTTGTTGTCCCAGTTACCATCTTCGAACATAATGACTTTAAAAGGGTACGAGATAAATGGGAATACATTTTACACAATCGTCCAAGATAAGAAGAGCACCAACCAAAACAGTGGTGTCTGCTTTGATGCAACAACCAACACGGGAAAGGAAACATATTATGGTTACATAGAGGACATAGGGGAACTTAACTATGGAGGTGGTTTGAGGGTCCCTTTGTTTTAGTGCAAATGGGTCAATATGACATGAGGTGGGGTAACAGAAGACCCGCAGTACGGAATGACAATAGTGGATCTCAACAATCTTGCGTATGCAGACGAACCATTCGTCCTAGCCAATGATGTGGCACATGTTTTCTATGTGAAAGACATGTCTACCCGGCCGAGAAAAAGAAAAGATAAGGAAGCGAATAGATCATACGATGAGCCAAAGCGCCACATAGTTCTTTCAGGGAAAAGAAACATCATGGGAGTGGATGACAAGACAGACATGTCAGAAGATTATGAAAAGTTTGATAAAATTGCTCTATTCAAAGTGAATATTGATCCGAGCATCCAGTTAAATGATGAAGATTGTCCATGGTTACGGCGCAAAGGGACACACGCGAAGAAAAAGTTTCACACCCAAAGATCACACACTGGCATGTGATAGGCTTCACCGTCATCACTTTTCTTCTGTAGTGACTTTCCATACTTATATATCTGAAAAGTGCCGCTTCGAACAAACCAAAGGGAATCTTTGTAATAGTTAGGGTACTTATGTGTTTTGGTATTTGAAATGCGAAGAAATTTTATGTGCAAAAACTGGATGCACTTCATCTACAAATTAGTTCGTCAAATAATTCGAATTTAAACTATTTAAATTTGAAAACTACTAGCACTAATAGAAAGTTTGTAATTTTTTTGTAACTATAGAAAAAATATACAGAAATAAATAAATGAAAATAAATAAAGTAGAAAAGAAAAAAAACTAAATATTTATTGAGACAAAAACTAAATTAAAAAATAAACTATTCAAATTTGAAAACTACTCGCACTAACAAAAAGTTTGTAATTTTTTGTGCCTAAAGAAAAAATATTCAGAAATAAATAAATGAAAATAAATAAAGTAGAAAAGAAAAAAACTAAATTTTTGTTGAGACAAACACTAAATTAAAAAAAATAAACTATTCAAATTTGAAAACTACTCGCATTAACAGAAAGTTTGTATTTTTTTGTACCTAAAGAAAAAATATTCAGGAATAAATAAATGAAAATAAATAAAGTAGAAAAAAACTAAATTTTTGTTGAGACAAAACTAAATAAAAAAGCCCACCTACTGGGCCATAGCGGCCTGCATACGACTAGAAACCCAACCTGTAGTTGGGCCAGGATGCAGGCCCGCTAGCCCAGTAGGCCCAACAGGGCAGAGTAGAAGAGGTAGGCCCAGAAGGCCTGCATTGGAGAGGAGCTCAATGTAGTGCCCGTGCCAGGGCTTATAAACTGGCATCGACGCTCCTTGACTAGCGAGGTGGGACTAAACTTGCGCACCGCCTGGAGCCAGCGCACCCCCTTTAGTACCGGGTGGTGGTTCCAACCGGTACTAAGGGGGGGGGGGCTTTAGTACCGGTTGTAGCCACCACCCGGTACTAAAGGGGGTGCGCTTCCCGCCGCTTCGCCTGGCCAAAACAGACCTTTAGTACCGGTTAGTGGCTCCAACCGGTACTAAAGGTAGGTTCTATATAAGAGAACACTTCAAAAAATTCGTCAGTTCGTTCTCCCTCTCTGCTTCTTCTCGTCCCTGTCGCCGCCGCCCCTCGTCGCCGCCCCCGTCGCCGTCCTTCGCCGTCGCTGTCCGTCGTCGTCGCCGCCGCCCCCGTCCCCGTCGCCGTCCCCTCTGCCTCACCGTCCCTTCGCCTCGCCATCCCGTCGCCTCGCCGTCGCCGTCGCCCGCGCTGTGAGCCCCTCTCCTCCCTCCAATCGAAGCCGCCGCGCCGCCGGCGTCGTAGGTGCACACGCGCTCGCGCGCGCACACACACACACAAACACATTTAGTTTTTAGTTTTTAGTTTTTTCTGTTTCTAGTTTTTTTTTTATAAACATGTTTTAGATGAATTAATTAATTAGATTAGATTAATGTCAAATATTATATAGAGATGTTAGAAAATGTTATAGAAATGTTAGTTTTAGCTAGATGAATTAGATTAATTTCAAATTGTTATAGAAATGTTAGTTTTTAGTTTCTTATAATTTTAGTTATACAAATTTAGAATTTGCATATAAGAAATCATAATCCAATCATTTAAAAAATGTTACTTTTACGGCGTATATTATTTGTTCTCGACGATGCCCGACCCGCATCCTCGCCGTCGACCCGTTCCCGACGACGTCCTGCTTCAGAGGACCCATGTCCGGGGCTGGGCTCCGATGGACTGGCACTGGGAGGTGCTACCTTCAAGGGCTCGCCGCTTGGTGAGGAACCCGGGTCCCGTCGTTGACCCTGAGCTCCTTTGGTGGCGTTCCCGTGGGCCACTTTCGGTGCGGAGGGTGAGGGAGTCCTGGATTAGGGGGTATCCGGACAGCCGGACTATATACATCGTCTGGACTATTGAAGCGTGAAGATACAAGACTCAAGACTCTATCCCGTGTCCGGATGGGACTCTCCTTTGCGTGGAAGACAAGTTTGGTGATCCGGATATTATGTTTCCTTCCTTGTAACCAACTCCATGTAAACCCTAGCCCTCTCTGGTGTCTATATAAACCGGAGAGGTTGGTCTTTAGAAGGCCGATCACAATTACAGTCATAATCATCATAGGCTAGCTTCTAGGGTTTAGCCTCTACGATCTCGTGGTAGATCTACTCTTGTAATACTCATATCGTCAATATTAATCAAGCAGGAAGTAGGGTTTTACATCCATCGAGAGGGCCCGAACCTGGGTAAACATTGTGTCCCCTTGCTTCCTGTTACCATCAGCCTAAGACGCACAGATCGGGACCCCCTACCCGAGATCCGCCGGTTTTGACACCGACATTGGTGCTTTCATTGAGAGTTCCCCTGTGTCGTTGCTGCAAGGCTTGATGGCGCCTTCAATCATGAACAACACGGTCCAGGGCGAGACCTTTCTCCCCGGACAGATCTTCGTGTTCGGTGGCTTCGCACTGCGGGCCAATTCACTTGGCCATCTGGAGCAGATCGATAGCTACGCCCCTGGCCACCAGGTCAGGTTCGGAAACTTGAACTACACGGCGGATGTCCGCGGAGACTTGATCTTTGACGGATTCGGGCCTATGCCGGGAGCACCGGACAGTCGCGATGAGCACGGCTTAGACCTATTGACGGACAATGTTCGGGGTATCACCCCCGCAGTAGGCCCGGACCTAAATCTGGAGCAGGCTGCGTCGCCTAATGACAGAGGGATGGACCCCGCCCCGCAGGCTGCACACTCATCGGTGGTAGAGCCGAACACAGGCCTCACTTCTGAGGAAGCCTATAACTCCGGACCCCCGGACTCATATCCGGTTGATGGTTCCAGTCCGCGCACTCTCGAGCCAGCCGAGCCAGGTTGGGCTCCGGTGATGGAGTTTACCCCCGCGGACATCTTCCAGCACTCGCCCTTTGGCGACATGCTGAACTCATTAATGTCTCTCTCTTTGTCAGGAGGCTCTTGGCCGAACTATGTCCGGCTTGAGTGGGAAGCAGGCGACGAAGGAATTCGCTGCCCACCCACCACCCACTTCATTGCCACGATCGATGATCTAACCGACGTGCTTGACTTCGACTCCGAAGACATCGACGGTATGGACGACGATGCGGGAGAAGTACAGGAACCGCCGCTCACAGGGCGGTGGACAGCCACCTCCTCATACGATATATATATATATGGTGGACACTCTGAAAGAAACCAATGGTGATGAGGCAACGAAGGATAACCCTTCAGGGAGAAAAACAAAGCATGGGCGTCGTCGACGCCGCTCCAAGCCCCCGCCACAGCAATACCGGCCCAGTAGACGAAAACAATCCGGACGGTGCCGAAGAGGAATACAACCCTGATCAGGCCGCCTTCGAGCAGGACGAGCAGGATGGTGAGCAGGTCAGCCCAGACGAACAGGCGACCGACGGATATCCGGAGGAGGACAACTACATGCCCCCCTCCGAAGACGAGATTAGCCTCGGCGACGACGAGTTCGGCGTGCCTGAGGATCCCGTGGAGCAGGAGCGCTTCAAGCGTCAGCTTATGGCCACTGCAAGGAGCCTGAAAAAGAAGCAGCAGCAACTCCAGGCTGATCAAGACCTGCTCACAGATAGATGGACTGAAGTCATGGCAGCTGAGGAATACAGACTCGAGCGCCAAACGGCTGACCGGCCACCTCGTGGCCAGGATAAAACGGGATATCAGCCCAAATACGAGCTTGCACCCCCACGCCAATACACCACGGCCCAGGGCAACAGGCAAGACCTGCAAGATATACTGGAAAACAAAGCAGGACAGCCAAGATCGATCTACGGATCGCGGGGGCGTGCCCTAGCACGCGACGATGACCGTCGCGACGGATACACCATAAACAAGTCCAGCCGGGCCGAACACAACCACCCAGACCAATTCGAACTACGTAGCCACATAGCCCAGCACAGAGGCGCCGCGCACCCCCTCTGCTTCACTGACGAAGTGATGGATCATGAATTCCCAGAAGGGTTCAAGCCCGTAAACACCGAATCATACGATGGCACAACAGACCCCGCAGTATGGATCGAAGATTTTCCTTCTCCACATTCACATGGCCTGCAGAGGCGATCTACACGCCATCAAGTATCTTCCCCTTAAGCTCAAAGGACCCGCCCGGCACTGGCTAAACAGCTTGCCAGCAAATTCCATTGGCAACTGGGAAAACCTGGAAGATGCATTCCTCGACAACTTCCAGGGCACATATGTGCGACCACCGGACGTCGATGACTTGAGCCACATTATTCAACAACCCGGGGAGTCAGCCAGGAAATTCTGGACTCGGTTCCTAACTAAAAAGAACCAAATAGTCGACTGTCCGGACGCCGAAGCCCTGGCGGCTTTTAAGCATAATATCCGTGACGAGTGGCTCGCCCGACACCTCGGCCAGGAAAAACCCAAGTCCATGGCAGCTCTCACAACACTAATGACCCGCTTTTGCGCGGGCGAGGATAGCTGGTTGCCTCGCAGCAGCACCACGCCACATTCCGGCACTTCGGATGTCCGCGACAATAACGGCAAGCCACGACGCAACAAACATAAGCGATGGAACAACAGCGACAACACTGAAGACATGGCAGTAAACGCCGGATTCAGCGGATCCAAGTCCGGTCAGTGGAAGAAGCCGTTCAAAAGAAACAATCAGGGACCGTCCAGTCTGGACCGTATACTGGAGCGCTCGTGCCAAATTCATGGCACCTCGGACAAGCCAGCCAACCACACCAACAGAGACTGCTGGTTGTTCAAACAGGCCGGCAAAATAAATGCCGAAAACAAGGACAAGGGGTTGTACAGCGACGATGACGAGGAACCCTGCGTTTGAACATGGGGGGACAGAAGAAATTTCCCCCCCAGGTAAAAATGGTCAACATGATCTACGCCACTCACATCCCCAAGCGGGAACAGAAGCGAGCACTACGGGACGTCTATGCGATGGAGCCAGTCGCCCCCAAATTCAACCCATGGTCAGCTTGTCCAATCACCTTTGATCGTAGGGATCATCCTACTAGCATCCATCACGGCGGCTCAGCCGCATTGGGCTTAGACCCAATCATTGACGGTTTCCACCTCACGCGAGTCCTTATGGATGGCGGTAGCAGCCTGAACCTGCTTTATCAGGACACAATGCGCAAAATGGGCAAAGACCCTTCAAGGATCAAGCCCACCAAAACCACCTTTAAAGGTGTAATTCCTGGAGTAGAGGCCCGCTGTACGGGCTCTATAACATTGGAAGTGGTCTTCAGATCTCCGGACAACTTCCTAAGCGAAGAGTTAATCTTCGATATCGTCCCTTTCCGTAGTGGTTACCACGCACTGGTCGGACGAACCGCATTCGCTAGATTCAATGCGGTACCACACTATGCATACCTCAAGCTCAAGATGCCAGGCCCGCGCGGGGTCATAACAGTCAACGGAAACATGGACCGTTCTCTCCGTACAGAAGAGCATACTGCAGCCCTCGCGGCAGAAGTGCAATGCGGCCTCCTCCGGCAAACCATCAATCCGGCGACGAAAACCTCAAGCACCGTCAAGCGAGTCCGGAGCACCCGCAACAGGATCACCAGGCACGCCAAGAGCGCGACTAGCAGTCCGGCCTCCGCTCAAATCCCATCAAAGCAGCATTCGTGCCACGCGTACACAATTACGCACTCAAAATACCATGGGCACAGGCGGAGGCGCAGCAGTGACTCGGTCAACAGTGCGGTGTCACCGCAGCATACTTTCATAAACCCTCCTTCCTTTTTTATTTCTTTCAGACCACTACCTTAGGGCAGCCTCTTTAGAAGAGCCGGATTGTTGGACCTATACAAGGGAGAAAACCAAGGAGGCAACAGGCTTTGCGCACTGAAGGAAATACCCAGGTGGAATATATTTAAGATCGTTATACCTATTTTATCTATCTGTACGTGGCCTGCCCCTAGATAGGACATGTCAAATAGTCCTATTTATCTCCGGTTAATGCATTCATTGTAAACATACGCTTAAACGTATTATTCATCAATAGGAGATCATATACAACGTCAGCTTAGTATTCTTATCTGAGCATTTTTTTCTTACAAATGTTTCTTTGATATTGCATCCGTACACCTTGGTACGGTCCGTTTGCCAGGGGCTTCTTATGGCGCCCCGTACTACGGCAAGTAAAGTCCGGACACTTTAAACAGTGCGGCACCCCGAACTTATAACACTATATGCATCAGCTCGGAATCATGTCTTGGGTCCACAGTTGGGTTAGCCCGGCTCCCTTGTTTTGGTACCTTACGTTCCGTTATATCGGCTAAGGTAGCGCAGGGAGAACTACTGTGATTGTGTCCCGGTTCTTCCGGATGAGCACCTCAGTAGAGAAAGCCGAAAACTGACTGGCATGATGTGGCGAGAGCTGGTCGCTATTCGAGAGGTCTTAAAATCTTTAAAGATTTTTTTTCCGCTTTAGGCGATGAATCGGCCTTGTCCGATTTAGGCGTATATATCGCCCCAATTCAGCCCTCCGAATTCTAGGGGCTTCGCCGAAATTTAAAATTATAGACTTCTATGGCTAAGTGAAAGTTATAAAGCCGTATAGTCCGATTGCCTTGTTCGCTGCGCCGGATACCTCCTTAAGGGACCAAAAATTTGGATAAAGAGTATCCGGGTTTTTCCAGGAACACCCCGGTACTAGTTACGTGGCGGCGGAAGCCGACGACTGGCCTACTTTCAGAATTTTATAAACAGCCGCATAGAAGGTAATATTTTAAATCAAACAGTGCTACATAGCACAAGTAACTTCGTCTTTAAATTACAATAGCGGCAGAGGTACATTTAGTCAAAGATCTTGTCCTTGGTACATTCATCGGCCACGAGACGAGCGCCCTTCATAACGCCATCATAGTACTTCTCGGGATAGCGATGCGCCTTGCCCTCTGGTGGCCCATCCTTCACCAGCTTCTCCGCATCCAGCTTGCCCCAATGCACCTTCGCGCGGGCAAAGGCCCGGCGGGCACCCTCAATGCAAACGGATCGCTTGATAACTTCAAGCCGCGGACATGCATTCACCATCCGCTTGATCAGGCCGAAGTAGCTAGTCGGCAGGGGCTCACCAGGCCACATCCGGACTATGAAATCTTTCATAGCCACTTTGGCCGCCCTGTGGAGTTCGACCAACTGCTTCAGTTGGTCACTCAGAGGCATTGGGTGTTCGGCCCCAGCATACTGGGACCAGAACAGCTTCTCCATTGAGCTCCCCTCCTGGGCACGGTAGAACTCCGTGGCATCTGATACGCTGCGTGGCAGATCTGCGAATGCCTCTGGAGAGCTCCGAATTCGGGTAAGTAAAAGAAACGCCTCCTCCACATGTTTGCTTTGCATAAAGAATTTCTTACCCGCCGCTATCTTTTTGGCCTCCTGGATTTCCTGCTGTGCCTTCTCGGCTGCGGCCTTGGCATCTTTCATACTCACAAGGGCCTTTGCAAGCTCGGCCTCTTTCATCTTCAGATCATGCTCCACGGACTCGAACTTCTTGCCGAGGTCCCGGAGCTCTTGCTGTACCTCGCCCACTCTAGCACTTTGCTTTTCGCGCTCCTTGCTTTCCAAGGCTGCCTTGTCTTCGGCCTCGGACAACGCTTTCTTCAGGGATGCCACTTCGGTGGTGGCCCCTGTTACACAGTCACGATGCTTCGTCGTTAGACTAATCGATTTTATCTATCCTTAAATACATAAGAGCGGGAATCACTCACCTTTGTTCTCTTCGAGCTACCTCTTCGTGAGGTCGAGCTCTCCCTGCGCCTGCTCCAGGTCCCACTTTAGTTAGGCAACCTCGGCTGTGCGAGCAACAGCGGCAAGCAGCACAGCCTGCTCATTCACATGCACATTTATTATCAGACTCCTACGGATTATAATTGACCCTTCGTTTGGCTTTTCTTTCCGAACACCAAACAGAGTATCAGGGGCTACTACCTATCGGGTGGTAATTCCACACATTTTTTACTTACCTCAAAGCCTGTCAGGAGGCCGGTGCAAGCTTCGGTTAGTCCGCTTTTGGCGGGCAAAACCTTCTGAATCACCGCACTCATGAGAGTACGGTGCTCTTCATCCATGGAAGCGCCTCGAAGCGCCTCGGGCGTAGCGGAAGTCCTCGGCATGGACGGCTCGCCCTCCCTAATGAGGGGCTGCCCGCCTCAGTCCGGAACTGCTGGGGGTTCCAGAACAGTGTTCGGCTGAGAGCCCGGCCTACCACGGCTCTCATCGACATGATCCGCGGGGACCTTGAACCCCGCGTGTCCGACATCTGGAGCTTCGCCTTGAGGCATCTCCAGAGTCACCCCCCCGCTCTGGGATCGTTTGGGACAACACCTCCGTGTCATCCGCGGGTTGAGGAGTAGTGGCCGTCGGGAGCGAGTTCATCGCTGAATCGCTCAGGGACCCATCCGAAGACGAGACCTCGGGATGAGCCCTGGCCGGACTGCATATATGTTCGGCGTTGTAAAAAGACTATGAAGTAAAATCATGATAGAGTGCGGATACTTACGATCGCGCCAGGGGCTTCCCCCTGGGCAGCCACCCCTCCTCGCTGTGAGCCGCCGTGGCGGAGTAGTCCGGAAGGGACACCTTTCCCTTCTTGGACGTTCCAGCCTCCCCTTTTGGGGCGGCTTTCCTCTTTTTCTCCTCCCCAGTGCGGGGAGGTAGAGTTTCTTCTTGCTTCCCCCCGCCTCCGCGGGAGGAATCTGTCTCGTCGTCGTTATACGACATTGGTATGACAACCTTGCGCCTAGGGCCTTTCCCGGCCCTCTGGTCCGCTTTCTCAGGCCCCTCATCCTTTCCGGGTGGGGTGGCCCCTTCTTCTTCTTCCTCCCCTTCAGGGGAGGAGTGTGCCTCATCGTCTTCGGACGAGGCTTCCGGCACAACCTTACGCCGGAGACCCTTTCGGTTCCCCGGGGCCTTCTTTTCGGCCTTCTTCTCCGGCACCTTGTAGGGCGCCGGGACTAGCATCTCCGTCAGGAGAGCATCAACTGGGCCTTCTGGCAGCGGAGCCGGACAGTCAATCTACTCCGCTGTCTCCACATAATCCTGAACAAATATGCACAATTACTTAAGGCTCCCCCATGAATATATTGGGAAGAACCAAATCCGGCGGTAACCTGAAAACTCACCTGACTAGGAGGCCGCGTGGCGTGAAGCCCACGGTCCTCGGATGTGGGAGGAGGTACTTCGGAGGCCTTGAATAGCGCCTTCCATGCGTCTTTGTGCGTCATGCCGTAGAGCCTCTGAAGCGTCTGGTGTTCAGCTGAGACGAACTCCCACAGATTAAATGCCCGCCTTTGGCACGGGAGAATCCGGCGAACGAGCATGACCTGGATCATGCTGACAAGCTTGATGTTCTTGTCCTTCATGCTCTTGATGCAGGTCTGGAGTTCGGTCAGCTCTGTACATTCGTCCCAGGACAGGCCCTTCTTTTCCCAGGAGGTGAGCCGCATGGGGGTTCCGGATCAGAACTCGGGGGCCGCCGCCCAGTTAGCGCCGCACGGTAGAACCACCCTGACTGCCACCCCTTCACGGTTTCTGCAAAGGAGCCGTCAAGCCAGGTGACATTGGACATCTTGGCCACCATGGCCCCTCCGCACTCCGCTTGCTGGCCGCTCACGATCTTCGGCTTCACGCGGAAGATTTGCAGCCACAGGCTGAAGTGAGGCATGATGCGGAGGAAGGCCTCGCATACGACGATGAACGCCGAGATGTTGAGGACGAAGTTTGGGGCTAGATCATGGAAATCTAGCCCGTAGTAGAACATGAGCCCGCGGACGAAGGGATGAAGTGGAAACCCCAGTCCACGGATGAAGTGGGTGAGAAACACGACCCTCTCGTGGGGTCCCGGGGTCGGAATGACCTGCCCGTCGTCTGGTAGCCGGTGCGCTATGTCTGCGGCCAAGTATCCGGCCGCCCGAAGATTCGCGATATGCTTCTCCTTCACGGTGGAAGCCACCCACTTGCCTCCTGCTCCGGACATGTTTAGCTGTGCGGAGAAGACTTGGGCTAGGGCGCTGGAGATTGAGGGGGCAAGAGTGGGCAAAGGAGGAAGAAGGCGTGGGTAAAAATGGGGAACTCTTATCCCTTTATAGAGGCAACGAAAGCGGTGCGCCTCCACACTCACCCGTTGAGAATCGCTTACTTCCCAAGCGCCACGATTGATGGCATGGTGGGATTATCCATACCCGTATTGATGAGAATCCCGTGATAAGGGAACATGATCTTTGCTTTGACAAGACCTGTCAAGGAAACCGCCTCGCAATATGCGTTGTGGCTGGTTGTGGGAAAACGGTTCGAATAATGACCTGATCGAAATGACATGTCACGTTGTCTAAAAAGTTGTCAGCAGATTGCATCTGTGAAGTGTCATTCTCTCTACGGCGGTATGTGAATATCATTTTGCGGATCCGGACACATTTTAAGTGTTCGATGATTACCTTGGAGTATTCGGAGAAGGAACCCGCCTTGCAATGCCGAAGACAAGACTGCGTGCCGGACTCATCGTCATTGAAGCCTGGTTCAGGGGCTACTGAGGGAGTCCTGGATTAGGGGGTATCCGGACAGCCAGACTATATACATCGTCCGGACTATTGAAGCGTGAAGATACAAGACTCAAGACTCCGTCCCGTGTCCGGATGGGACTCTCTTTTGCGTGGAAGACAAGTTTGGCGATCTGGATATTATGTTTCCTTCATTGTAACCGACTCCATGTAAACCCTAGCCCTCTCTGGTGTCTATATAAACCGGAGAGGTTGGTCCTTAGAAGGCCGATCATAATTACAATCATAGTCATCATAGGCTAGCTTCTAGGGTATAGCCTCTACGATCTCATGGTAGATCTACTCTTGTACTACTCATATCGTCAATATTAATCAAGCAGGAAGTAGGGTTTTACCTCCATCGAGAGGGCCCAAACCTGGGTAAACATTGTGTCCCTTGCTTCCTGTTACCATCAGCCTAAGACGCATAGATCGGGACCCCTACCCGAGATCCGCCGGTTTTGACACCGACAGAGGGAGCCGGCCCCGCCGGAGGTGGTGTGTCGCCGTGTCAGGGAGGAGGACGAGCACGTCCGTCGCTACATGGCTGCTATGGACGTCAGGTTCTCCAATACCTGGCAGGGTCTTTGGGGAGATGATTGGAGCTATGATCCTGTGATGGTTCCTTCTCTTTGGGTGTCCACCGCCCGCGCCTCAGGAACCGCGAGTGGCCTAGATTATTCTGTAGTATTCGATCTTTATTAGCTAGCTAGCTAGTGATGTATTAGATATATAATATTCGAGACGATGTATTCGAGATTATATATTTCGAGACGATGCATATTATGTACTATGATTCAGGATTTCCTCTTATTGATTGCATGCATGCATATTGTAATTTGAATACTAAATTGTTTTATATTTCTTCTGGATTTGTTAAATAAAAGTTATGGCAGACAATACTGGCAAAGAGGGAGAAGAGGCCATGTTCGATTTCATACGCTCCCCTCGCGCACGAGATAATTATAATGAAGAAGATGACGGCTCCCAATATCTGAACAATACCGGGGAGGGTGATGATATGATATTCGATCGCGACGACCGAATTGATGAAGTCATGGATTATGATGGCAAAGAAATTAATGATTATGATGGCGACGAAATTAATGATTATGATGACGACGAAATTAATGATTATGATGGCAAAGAAAATGTTGATCTTGATAAAACAGAGACCGGCGAGGTATATTTATATAAGCAGGCATCTGGTGATCATCACATGTTTTAAATGATTTGAAGATATATGAACAAATCGATCTTTCTTCTTTTCAGCCCTCCGGATCGAGCAAATCTTCTACAGGCAGAGTGCGAGGCAAGGAAAAAAGTTGAAGGAGGGCGTAAAGTACAACATCGAGGCCACCAAAACTAATGGCGAACCAATAGCGCCTAAGAACATTGCGAACAAGTTCGTTCGCCAGTGCGGAGTTCTTGTGAAGGACAAACTCCCGATCTCCCTTCAAGAATGGAAAAAGCCATCAAAGCCCCATCCAGATCTTACTTTTGTCGATGATAGAGAAAAAAATGCGCTTTGGGAAGAACTCATGGAACAATTCACCCTACCAGATCATTTCACAGCTACAGATGTGGAGAAAGTCAAGGACGCTGCTCTTAGGAAGATGACAATTGCATTCAACAACCACAAGAAAACTGTATGGAAGGACTACGTCAAAGCAGGAAAGAAGACTCCAGAATTCAAGGGAACACTGGAGAACCAGAACACTGGGACGATTTCGTGAAATTCAAGGAATCAGGATTATCTAAGGAATGGTCCAAAAACAAGGCCAATGCCGCCAAAAAGGAGCAATTCCATAGGCTGGGTCCAGGTGGCTACGCGGTGGCAATGCCTAAGTGGGATAAGTCAGAACAAGAGATGCTGGCCCCCCAGGTGTAGAAGTTGGTTCTATGCGCATGGGGGGCGTTGGGACCCGAAGACAGGCTTGGTTTCGAAGAAGGCATGTCTTAAAGGAGCCGATGAAAAGTTAGTTGAAGCAATAGAAGAAGCTCGAAAGGGGGCGTTCACGCCCAACAGAGAGAATGACGAGCTTACGCGCGCCCTGGGAAATCCTGAACACCCGGGAAGAACACGAGGCAAGGGCGTTGCTCTGTGGTATGAGGGCTTTTCTGAGTGGAACGCCGACTACAGAAGCCGTGCGAGAAGGAAGATGGAGGAGGAGAAGAAGAAGAAGCTGGAGGACGAGCAGAGGAAGCAGGAAGCAGAACGGCTTCAAGGCCTAGAATCAGCGCACGCGGACTTGGCACTCAAATTCCAGAGGCAGCAGGAGCAGATCGACTCGCTTAGCCAGGAAAGGGGGTCTCAGCAGTGGCCGCAGCTTGTGCATGATCCAGCATTGGATAGCACCGTCCCATCCATGCTGAGAAGCAGCATGGGTTCCGCCCCGGGCGACGCACTGCTGGATAGATACCCTGTGGATGACATCAAGGAGAACACTAATTGTGAGCTACACTTCAAAGTAAAGAACATATCCGTGAAGGTGGCGGACACCGTTGCTTATACAAATCCCCCCGGAGCAACCTTGCAAAACGATTCCAGCCGGCTATGCTCGTGTCGTGGTTGATGAGGTGGTGGGCCATTATTCAGGGCTACAGTTTGACATTCCTGGAGGTGACGAGGAGCACACACTGGGAGAGGCCATACATCGTATCATCCTATGGAGAAAGGATTGCATCATCTTTCCAAGGCCACCGACACCGCGTCAGCTAGAGCTTGAAATTCCATGAGGTGACGAGGAGCAGACGATGCACGCTCCTCCAACGCGTGATGCCACTCCTCCTGCTTCAACTCAGCCAATTCGTGAGGGCACTCCTCCTGCTTCAACTCAGCCATTGTGTGAGGCCACTCCTCCTGCTTCAACTCAGCCAACGCGTGAGGCCACTCCTCCTCCTTCAACTCAGCCAACGCGTGAGGCCACTCCTCCTCCTCCAAGTCCACCAACGCGTGCCACTCCTCCTCCAAGTCCGACACCGCGTCAGTCGTCTCCGCTGCCTCAGCAATCGCGGCAGAGCCACCGCAGCTATGGTGCATAGTGCTACAAGTCGAGGTAGTACAGGAGGTACAGGCGGAGGCAAGCGATTTCAATATGGTCCAAAAAGCCTCGCGCCTCTTTCGCAGAGGCCTTACGACATGACCAAGGGGCAAAACAATGCCATAGTGAAGGCCCAAGTGGAGGTCCATTTCGCACCAAAACCGGCACCGCCGCCAAGGGAGAAAGTGCCCGAGGAGAAGATTGACCACTTTGTTCGTATGGCGCGACCACCAGCTCCCAAGCCTGTTGACTCATACTATGAGCGCCAAATCAGGAAGGCACATCGAGCACGATATCAGGGGTCGAACTCGAGCTCGAGCCAAGCAGCTGGCCAAAAATGCGGGAAATCCATTCCCCAGCTAGGAGAACAGGCGGCGCAATCGATCCCCCCGCTTGTTGTACCAACACATGAGAGTACCGGCGCCGGTCAGCTGGTAATAACTGAGGAGCATAGACGGAACGCTGAAATGCTCGGCATCACTGTTGGACAACTCCTCGAGATTGAGCCCATGCCTAAGCTTAAAGAGGAGGAGATAAAATGGAAATATGCCCGCGGCCAACCTTTGGTAAGGCCTGAGGAGGTCAAGAACCTCCCAACGAGAATGTATCAATTGCATGATTGGTACATGAAAATTACCAAGAGTAGCAATCGAGAGAGCCTCATGGTGAAAGTCAAGGAAGAGTATTACTTCCATAAGCTAGCTCTGTCCATTGAGTATTCAGAACTATTTCAGTTATTCCATCAAGACGCACTCGACAAATCCATCGTTAGTTTGTATTGTCTGTAAGTGATTTCTTTCTGTAATTCAAGTCTCAAGCTAGCTGTAGTGCTCATTGATCGATCATTACTCGTAATTATCCTCACTATATTCTTTTCTGTGGTATATTATGCAGGATGAAGATGTATGAAATGAAAAAAGCTGGACGCTATGGCATTGGGTTCATTGACCCAAATACCATTAATGAAGAAACATGGTCATACGCATGGTATCAAACAGAGGTAGAGAAAAACATGCTAGAGTTCTTGAAGTGCCTCAATACCAATGAACATATACTACTTCCTTACAACTACACGTGAGTCACACTGTCTTGTAATACAAATTTTGTTTTTACTTACTAGCTAGCTAGATATTAATAATTAAGTGTATAGGGTTTAGGGTAGTTGATGGGTGTTACGCACATGCTCGCTTAATTAAGACATGCAAACGTGTGTGCATCCAGTTACCATTGGATCTTGTTAATCATTAAAGTTGACGAAGGAACAGTTGAAGTACTAGACTCACTACTTAAAGAGAAGAGAGAGTACACAACCGTGAAGGGGATAGTCGACAGGTATTTTCTGAACGAAATATGCCCTAGAGGCAATAATAAAGTTATTATTTATTTCCTTATTTCATGATAAATGTTTATTATTCATGCTAGAATTGTATTAACCGGAAACATAATACATGTGTGAATACATAGACAAACATAGTGTCACTAGTATGCCTCTACTTGGCTAGCTCGTTTATCAGAGATGGTTATGTTTCCTAGCCATGGACAAAAGAGTTGTCATTTGATTAACGGGATCACATCATTAGGAGAATGATGTGATTGACTTGACCCATTCCGTTAGCTTAGCACTTGATCGTTTAGTATGTTGCTATTGCTTTCTTCATGACTTATACATGTTCCTGTAACTATGAGAATTGTGTAACTCCCGTTTACTGGAAGAACACTTTGGGTACTACCAAACGTCACAACGTAACTGGGTGATTATAAAGGAGTACTACAGGTGTTTCCAAAGGTACATGTTGAGTTGGCATAATTCGAGATTAGGTTTTGTCACTCCAATTGTCGGAGAGGTATCTCTGGGCCCTCTCGGTAATACTCATCACCTAAGCCTTGCAAGCATGTAACTAATGAGTTAGTTATGAGATGACGTATTACGGAACGAGTAAAGAGACTTGCCGGTAACGAGATTGAACTAGGTATTGGATACCGACGATCAAATCTCGGGCAAGTAACATACCGATGACAAAGGGAATAACGTATGTTGTTATGCGGTTTGACCGATAAAGATCTTCGTATAATATGTAGGAACCAATATGGGCATCCAGGTCCCGCTATTGGTTATTGACCAGAGACGTGTCTCGGTCATGTCTACATTGTTCTCGAACCGTAGGGTCCGCACGCTTAAGGTTTCGATGACAGTTATATTATGAGTTTATGTATTTTGATGTACCGAAGGTTGTTCGGAGTCCCGGATATGATCACGGACATGACGAGGAGTCTCGAAATGGTCGAGACATAAAGATTGATATATTGGACGGATATATTTGGACACCGGAAAGGTTCCGGAAGAGTTTGGAGCTCCGGGAGGTTACCGGAACCCCCCGGGAGGTATATGGGCCTTATTGGGCCCATGTAGGAGGAAGGGAGAAGGAGCAAGGGAGGGGGGCGCGCCCCCCCAAGCCCAATCCGAATTGGGGAGGGGGGCCGGCCCCCCCTTTCCTTTCTCCTTCCCCCTCTTCCTTTCCTACTACTAGTACTACTTCCTAATACTAGTACTCCTTCCTTCCCCCTCCAAATAAGATAAGGAAAAGAGAGGGAAACCTACTTGGAGTAGGTTTCCCCCTCCATATGGCGCGCCCCCCCTTGGGCCGGCCACCTCCTCCCTCCCTCCTTTATATACGGGGGTAGGGGGGCACCCTAGGAGACACAAGTTGATCTACGGATCGTTCCTTAGCCGTGTGCGGTGCCCCCTTCCACCATATTCCACCTCGGTCATATCGTCGCGAAGCTTAGGCGAAGCCCTGCGCCGGTAGAACATCAAGATCGTCACCACGCCGTCGTGCTGACGGAACTCTCCCTCGACACTCGGCTGGATCGGAGTTCGAGGGACGTCATCGAGCTGAACGTGTGCTGAACTCGGAGGCTCCGTACGTTCGGTGCTTGGATCGGTCGGATCGTGAAGACGTACGACTACATCAACCGCGTTGTCATAACGCTTCCGCTTACGGTCTACGAGGGTACGTGGACGACACTCTCCCCTCTCGTTGCTATGCCATCACCATGATCTTGTGTGTGCGTAGGAATTTTTTTGAAATTACTACGTTCCCCAACAGTGGCATCCGAGCCTAGGTTTTATGCGTTGATGTTATATGCACGAGTAGAACACAAGTGAGTTGTGGACGATATAAGTCATACTGCCTACCAGCATGTCATACTTTGGTTCAGCGGTATTGTTGGATGAAGCGGCCCGGACCGACATTACGCGTACGCTTACGCGAGACTGGTTCTACCGACGTGCTTTGCACACAGGTGGGTGGCGGGTGTCAGTTTATCCAACTTTAGTTGAACCGAGTGTGGCTACGCCCGGTCCTTGCGAAGGTTAAAACGGAGTCTATTTGACAAACTGTCGTTGTGGTTTTGATGCGTAGGTGAGAACGGTTCTTGCTAAGCCCATAGCAGCCACGTAAAATTTGCAACAACAAAGTAGAGGACGTCTAACTTGTTTTTGCAGGGCATGCTGTGATGTGATATGGTCAAGACGTGATGAGATATAAGTTGTTGTATGAGATGATCATGTTTTGTTGAAGTTATCGGCAACTGGCAGAAGCTCTATGGTTGTCTCTTTGTTGCATAAGATGCAAGTGCCAAATAATTGCTTTACTTTATCGCTATGTGATAGCAATAGTTGCAAGAGCAATAGTTGGTGAGACGACCATGTGACGACACATTGATATAGATCAAGATGATGAAGATCATGGTGTCGTGCCGGTGACGATAGAGATCATGACAGTACTTTGGAGATGGAGATCAAAGGCGCAAGATGATCATGGCCATATCATGTCACATATTTTGATTGCATATGATGTTTATCTGTTATACATCTTATTATGTTTTGTTTGATGGTAGCATTTTAAGATGATCTCTCACTAATTATCAAGAAGTGTTCTCCCTGAGTATGCACCGTTGCGAAAGTTCTTCATGCTGAGACACCACGTGATGATCGGGTGTGATAGGCTCTACGTTCAAATACAACGGGTGCAAAACAGTTGCACACGCGGAATACTCAGGTTATACTTGACGAGCCTGGCATATACAGATATGGCCTCGGAACACGGAGACCGAAAGGTCGAGCGTGAATCATATAGTAGATATGATCAACATAGTGATGTTCACCATTGAAACTACTCCATCTCACGTGATGATCGGACATGGTTTAGTTGATTTGGATCACGTGATCACTTAGAGGATTAGAGGGATGTCTATCTAAGTGGGAGTTCTTAAGTAATATGATTAATTGAACTTTAATTTATCATGAACTTAGTCCTGGTAGTATTTTGCAAATTATGTTGTAGATCAATAGCTTGCGTTGTTGCTTTCATATGTTTATTTTAATATGTTCCTAGAGAAAAATGTATTGAAAGATGTTAGTAGCAATGATGCGGATTGGATCCGTGATCTGAGGTTTATCCTCATTGCTGCGCAGAAGAATTATGTCCTTGATGCACCACTAGGTGACAGATCTATTGCAGGAGCAGATGCAGTCATTATGAACGTTTGGCCAGCTCGATATGATGACTACTTGATAGTTTAAGTGCACCATGCTTAACGGCTTAGAATCAGGACTTCAAAGATGTTTTGAACATCATGGACCATATGAGATGTTCCAGGAATTGAAGTTAATATTTCAAGCAAATACCCGAGTTGAGAGATATGAAGTCTCCAACAAGTTCTATAGCTAAAAGATGGATGAGAATCGCTCAACTAGTGAGCAAGTGCTCAGATTGTCTGGGTACTACAATCGCTTGAATCAAGTGGGAGTTAATCTTCCAGATAAGATAGTGATTGACAGTGTTCTCTAGTCACCATCACCAAGTTAGTAGAACTTCGTGATGAACTATAGTATGCAAGGGATGACGAAAATGATTCCCGAGCTCTTCATGATGTTGAAATCGACGAAGGTAGAAATCAAGAAAGAGCATCAAGTGTTGATGGTTGACAAGATCACTAGTTTCAAGAAAAGGGAAAGAAAGGGGAACTTCAAGTAGATTGACAAGCAAGTTGTCACTCCCACGAAGAAGCCCAAAGCTGAACCAAAGCCTGAAACTGAGTGCTTACACTGCAAAGGAAATGGTCACTGGAAGCGGAACTGCCCTAAATATTTGGTGGATAAGAAGGATGGCAAAGTGAAAAAGGGTATATTTGATATACAGGTGTTTGATGTGTGCTTTACTAGTGTTTATAGCAACCCCTCGGTATTTGGTACTGGTTCAGTTGCTAAGAGTAGTAACTCAAAACGGGAGTTGCAGAATAAACAGAAACTAGTTAAGGGTGAAGTGACGATGTGTGTTGGAAGTAGTTCCAAGATTGATATGATCATCATCGCACACTCCCTATACTTTCGGGATTAGTGTTAAACCTAAATAAGTGTTATTTGGTGTTTGCATTGAGCATGAATATGATTTGATCATGTTTAATGCAATACGGTTATTCATGTAAGTTAGAGAATAATTGTTGTTCTGTTTACATGAATAAAACCTTCTATGGTCATACACCCAATGAAAATGGTTTGTTGGATCTCGATCGTGTAATACACATATTCATAATATTGAAGCCAAAAGATGCAAAGTTAATAATGATAGTGCAACTTATTTGTGACACTGCCGTTTAGGTCATATCGGTGTAAAGCGCATGAAGAAACTCCATAAAGATGGATTTTAGGAATCACTTGGTTATGAATCATTTGATGCTTGCGAACCGTGCCTTTTGGGCAAGATGACTAAAACTCCGTTCTTCGGAACAATGGAACGAGCTACTGACTTATTGGAAATAATACATACCGATGTATGCGATCCAATGAGTGTTGATGCTTGTGGCAAGTATCGTTATTTTCTGACCTTCACAAGATGATTTGAGCAGATATGGGTATATCTACTTGATGAAACATAAGTCTGAAATAGTTGAAAGGTTCAAAGAATTTTAGAGTGAAGTGGAAAAATCATCGTAACAAGAAAATAAAGTTTCTGCGATCTGATCGCAGAGACAAATATTTGAGTTACGAGTTTGGCCTTCATATAAAACAATGTGGAATAGTTTCGCAGTTCACGCCACCTGGAACACCACAACGTTATGGTGTGTCCGAACATCGTAAGCGCACTTTATTGGATATGGTGCGATCTATGATGTCTCTTATTGATTTACCATTATCGTTTTGGGGTTATGCATTAGAGACAGCTGCATTCACGTTTTAAAATAGGGCACCATCTAAATCCGTTGAGACGACACCGTATGAACTATGGTTTAGCAGTAAACCTAAGCTGTTGTTTGTTAAAGTTTGGGGCTGCGATGCTTATGTGAAAAAGTTTCATCCTGATAAGCTCGAACCCAAATCGGAGAAGTGCGTCTTCATAGAATACCCAAAGGAAATTGTTGGGTACACCTTCTATCACAGATCCGAAGGCAAGACATTCGTTGCTAAAATGGATCCTTTCCAGAGAAGGAGTTTCTCTCGAAAGAAGTGAGTGGGAGGAGAGTAGAACTTGATGAGGTAATTGTACCTTCTCCCTTATTGGAAAGTATTTCATCACAGAAATCAGTTCCAGTGATTCCTACACCAATTAGTGAGGAAGTTAATGATGATGATCATCAAACTTCAGATCAAGTTGCTACCAAACCTCGTAGGTCTTCCAGAGTAAGATCTGCACCAGAGTGGTACGGTAATCATGTTCTGGAAGTCATGTTACTAGACCATGATGAACCTACGAACTATGAGGAAGCGATGATGAGCCCAGATTCCACGAAATGGCTTGAGGCCATGAAATCTGAGATATGATCCATGTATGAGAACAAAGTGTAGACTTTGATTGACTTGCCCGATGATCGGTGAGTCATTAAGAATAAATGGATCTTGAAGAGGAAGACGGACGTTGATAGTAGTGTTACTATCTACAAAGCTAGACTTGTCGAAAAAGGTTTTTGACAAAGTTCAAGGTGTTGAATACGATGAGATTTTCTTACTCGTATCGATGCTTAAAAGTCTGTCCGAATCATGTTAGCAATTGCCACATTTTATGAAATTTGGCAAATGGATGTCAAAACTACATTCCTTAATGAATTTGTTAAAGAAGAGTTGTATATGATACAACCAGTAGGTTTTGTCAATCCTAAAGGTGCTAACAAAATGTGCAAGCTCCAGCGATCCATCTATGGACTGGTGCAAGCATCTCAGAGTTGGAATATACGCTTTGATAAGTTGATCAAAGCATATAGTATTATACAGACTTACGGTGAAGCCTATATTTACAAGAAAGTGAGTGGGAGCACTACAGCATTTCTGATAAGTATATGTGAATGACATATTACTGATCGAAAATAATGTAGAATTATTCTGCAAAGCATGAAAGGATACTTGAATAAGAGTTTTTCGAAGAAAGACCTCAGTAAAACTACATACATATTGAGCATCAAGATCTATTGAGATAGATCAAGACGCTTGATAAGATTTTCAATGAGTACATACCTTGACAAGATTTTGAAGTAGTTCAAAATGGAATAGTCAAAGAAAGAGTTCTTGCCTGTGTTGCAAAGGTATGAAATTGAGTAAGACTCAAAACCCGACCACAGCAGAAAATAGAAAGAGAATGAAAAGTCATTCCCTATGCCTCAGTCATAGGTTCTATAAAGTATGCTATGCTATGTACCAGACCTATTGTATACCTTGCTCTGTATTTGACAAGGGAGTACAATAGTGATCTAGGAGTAGATCACTGGACATTGGTCAAGAATATCCTTAGTGAGGACTAAGGAAATATTTCTCGATTATGGAGGTGATAAAAGAGCCCGTCGTAAAAGTTATCTCGGTGCAAGTTTTCACACCGATCCAGATGACTCTAAGTCTCAATCTGGATACATATTGAAAGTGGGAGCGATTAGCTAGAGTAGCTCCGTGCAGAGCATTGTAGACATAGAATATTTGCAAAATACATACGGCTCTGAATGTGACAGACCCGTTGACTAAGCTTCTCTCACGAGCAAAACATGATCACACCTTAGTACTCTTTGGGTGTTAATCACATAGCGATGTGAACTAGATTATTGACTCTAGTAAACCCTTTGGGTGTTGGTCACATGATGATGTGAACTATGGGTGTTAGTCATATACAGATATGAATATTGGTGTTAAATCACATGGCGATGTGAACTAGATTATTGACTCTAGTGCAAGTGGGAGACTGAAGGAAATATGCCCTAGAGGCAATAATAAAGTTATTATTTATTTCCTTATTTCATGATAAATGTTTATTATTCATGCTAGAATTGTATTAACCGGAAACATAATACATGTGTGAATACATAGACAAACATAGTGTCACTAGTATGCCTCTACTTGACTAGCTCGTTTATCAGAGATGGTTATGTTTCCTAGCCATGGACAAAAGAGTTGTCATTTGATTAACGGGATCACATCATTAGGAGAATGATGTGATTGACTTGACCCATTCCGTTAGCTTAGCACTTGATCGTTTAGTATGTTGCTATTGCTTTCTTCATGACTTATACATGTTCCTGTAACTATGAGAATTGTGTAACTCCCGTTTACCGGAAGAACACTTTGGGTACTACCAAACGTCACAACATAACTGGGTGATTATAAAGGAGTACTACAGGTGTTTCCGAAGGTACATGTTGAGTTGGCATAATTCGAGATTAGGTTTTGTCACTCCAATTGTCGGAGAGGTATCTCTAGGCCCTCTCGGTAATACTCATCACCTAAGCCTTGCAAGCATGTAACTAATGAGTTAGTTATGAGATGACGTATTACGGAACGAGTAAAGAGACTTGCCGGTAACGAGATTGAACTAGGTATTGGATACCGACGATCAAATCTCAGGCAAGTAACATACCGATGACAAAGGGAATAACGTATGTTGTTATGCGGTTTGACCGATAAAGATCTTCGTATAATATGTAGGAACCAATATGGGCATCCAGGTCCCGCTATTGGTTATTGACCATAGACGTGTCTCGGTCATGTCTACATTGTTCTCGAACCGTAGGGTCCGCACGCTTAAGGTTTCGATGACAGTTATATTATGAGTTTATGTATTTTGATGTACCGAAGGTTGTTCGGAGTCCCGGATATGATCACAGACATGACGAGGAGTCTCGAAATGGTCGAGACATAAAGATTGATATATTGGACGGATATATTTGGACACCGGAAAGGTTCCGGAAGAGTTTGGAGCTCCGGGAGGTTACCGGAACCCCCCGGGAGGTATATGGGCCTTATTGGGCCCATGTAGGAGGAAGGGAGAAGGAGCAAGGGAGGGGGGCGCGCCCCCCCAAGCCCAATCCGAATTGGGGAGGGGGGCCGCCCCCCCCTTTCCTTTCTCCTTCCCCCTCTTCCTTTCCTACTACTAGTACTACTTCCTAATACTAGTACTCCTTCCTTCCCCCTCCAAATAAGATAAGGAAAAGAGAGGGAAACCTACTTGGAGTAGGTTTCCCCCTCCATATGGCGCGCCCCCCTTGGGCCGGCCACCTCCTCCCTCCCTCCTTTATATACGGGGGTAGGGGGGCACCCTAGGAGACACAAGTTGATCTACGGATCGTTCCTTAGCCGTGTGCGGTGCCCCCTTCCACCATATTCCACCTCGGTCATATCGTCGCGAAGCTTAGGCGAAGCCCTGCGCCGGTAGAACATCAAGATCGTCACCACGCCGTCGTGCTGACGGAACTCTCCCTCGACACTCGGCTGGATCGGAGTTCGAGGGACGTCATCGAGCTGAACGTGTGCTGAACTCGGAGGCTCCGTACGTTCGGTGCTTGGATCGGTTGGATCGTGAAGACGTACGACTACATCAACCGCGTTGTCATAACGCTTCCGCTTACGGTCTACGAGGGTACGTGGACGACACTCTCCCCTCTCGTTGCTATGCCATCACCATGATCTTGTGTGTGCGTAGGAATTTTTTTTGAAATTACTACGTTCCCCAACATTTTCAATCATTATTAACTATATGTCGACCTCTTTAGTTCGTCATTTCCTGATATCAACTATTTAATAACTCGTTTATTCATTTTCTTTGCCGGCGGGCAGGGCTTGGGCAAAGTTCAGGAATTCGAAAGAGGTTCCAGGCGAATGGAGAGAAAGGCTGCATTGGTTTCGACCCAAGGTATAATTAATTAAGTAGTATTATCTTACCATGCATCTCTTTAGTTCTAGTTTCAATACCATTAATTATCATGCTTGATTAATTATTATCTAATTAAATTCTATTCTTACAAAGGCCCTGAAGCAGGTGCAGGGGAGAGATCATTGTGCATACTATGTTTTTGAGAACATTCGCATGATGACGTCCGAAAGGACCAAAACTGAGAGACAACTATGGGTACGTGCGTTTTACAGAACACTATATAAATTTTTTACGTCATTATCGATATCTAGTCACATAACTAATACACATACATATTGATCTCCTTAACAGTTCGAATTGGTGCGGGAGACGTTCCTACCAGTGGAGCGCATACGAGCACTTCAAGAGAAAATAGCGGGATTTTTGCTCGACGAGGTCATAGATCCCACATGTAGCTGTTGTGAGACATTCGATGTAGTTCAAGAGAAAATAGTTGGATGGACACGAGCACTTCAAGAGAAAATATATATCATCGAATGTCTCACAACATCACCATTAGTTCGAATATGTGTATGTGTGAATTAATGGTGTTGTTGTGAGACATTCGATGATATATATATATATATATATATATATATATATATATATATATATATAATCGGTTCTACGAGAAATTCTATTTATATATATGCATAACGTGTACAATATGTAGTATCGTAAAATACCAGCAAACAAAAAAGAATTAAATGGAAAACACAAAATTAAAGGAAAATAAATAATAAAACTAAAACCCCCCAAACTTTTTAGTACCGGCTAGTAACACCAACCGATACTAAAGCTCTCCTCACACCCGGCCCTGGCTCGTGCCACGTGGTGGCCCTTTAGCTGCGGTTCGAGCCGAACCGGTACTAAAGGGGGGGGGGACCTTTAGTCCCCACCCTTTAGTGCCGGTTACAGAACCGACACTAAAGCCCCTTATGAACCGGGGCTATAGCCCGGTTCTGCACCAGTGGCAACAAGCTTATTTGGGTCTCAGCCCGTTCCATTATGGTTCATGAGATCGGCAACCATCGTCGATCCTTGTACGTATAGTTGACCTTGTGGTCTCAAACTGCCTTGCGGGGAATACAATTATCATGATGTATGTTGATCCTGGAACCATCACCCACCCTCCACACCAGCCCCTCGCTAAGAAGGTCCCTCCCATGCAGAATGCTTCTATAAGTGTATGGTGAATTGGAAGGGCAGATGGCGCTTGAGATTGTATCATCTTTGAAGTATCTTTCTTTCAACACCCTAGCGTAAAGAGAGGAGGGATTAGTGAGGATCCTCCATGCTTTCTTAGCTAATAGCCCTAGGTTGAACCCCTCTAGATTTCTAAAACCAAGGCCCCCCGTCCTTCTTTGAAGCGCACATCTTCTCCTAAGAAATCCAATGCACCTTTCTTTCACCGTTCATTGCCCCCAACAGAATTTCGAAAAGATGGATGTCAGGTTCCGGCATATCTTCTTTGTGAGGTGAAAGCAACTCATGGTAAAAGTCGGTGTCGATTATAATCCTGATTTGAAAAGAACTTCTCTGGTGGCCTTGGACAAACCCTGTCCCTTCCATCCTGTCACCTTGCCCTTGGAGCTTTTCGTGACATACTTAAAAGTACCATATTTCGATCGACCAACCAGTGCTGGCAGACCAAGGTACCGCTCATGAAGGAAATATGCCCTAGAGGCAATAATAAAGTTATTATTTATTTCCTTATATCATAATAAATGTTTATTATTCATGCTAGAATTGTATTAACCAGAAACATGATACATGTGCGAATATATAGACAAACTTAATGTCACTAGTATGCCTCTACTTGACTAGCTCATTAATCAAAGATGGTTATGTTTCCTAACCATAGACATGAGTTGTCATTTGATTAATGGGATCACACCATTAGTAGAATGATGTGATTGACATGACCCATTCCGTTAGCTTAGCACTTGATCGTTTAGTATGTTGCTATTGCTTTATTCATGACTTATACATGTTCCTACAACTATGAGATTATGCAACTCCCGTTTACCGGAGGAACACTTTGTGTACTACCAAACGTCACAACGTAACTGGGTGATTATAAAGGATCTCTATAGGTGTCTCCAAAGGTACATGTTGAGTTGGCGTATTTCGAGATTAGGTTTTGTCACTCCAATTGTCGGAGAGGTATCTCTGGGCCCTCTCGGTAATGCACATCACTATAAGCCTTGCAAGCAATGTAGCTAATGAGTTAGTTACGGAATGATGTATAACGTAACGAGTAAAGAGACTTGCCGGTAACGATATTGAACTAGGTATTGAGATACTGACGATCGAATCTCGAGCAAGTAACATACTGATGACAAAGGGAACAACGTATGTTGTTATGCGGTTTGACCGATAAAGATCTTCGTAGAATATGTAGGAGCCAATATGAGTATCCAGGTTCCGCTATTGGTTATTGACCGGAAACGAGTCTCGGTCATGTCTACATAGTTCTCGAACCCGTAGGGTCCACACGCTTAAGGTTTCGTTGATAGTTTTTTTATGAGTTTATGAGTTTTGGTGTACTGAAGGTTGTTCGGAGTCCCAGATGTGATCACGGACATGACGAGGAGTCTCGAAATGGTCGAGACATAAAGATCGATATATTGGACGACTATATTTGGACACCGGAAAGGTTCCGGGTGAGATTGGGACAATACCGGAGCTCCGGGAGGTTACCGGAACCCCCCGGGAGGTATATGGGCCTTATTGGGCCTTAGTGGAAAGGAGGGGAAAGGAGCAAGGGAGGGGGCGCCCCCCCCAAGCCCAATCCGAATTGGGAGAGGGGCCGGCCCCCCTTTCCTTCCTCCCTCCTTCCTCTTCCTTCCCTCTCCCTCTCCTAATAGGAAAGGGGGGAGTCCTACTCCCGGTGGGAGTTGGACTCCCCCCTAGGTGTGCTACCCCCTTGGCCGGCCCCCTCCTCCACTCCTTTATATACGGGGGAGGGGGGCACCCCATAGACACAAAAATTGATCTCTTGATCTCTTAGCCGTGTGCGGTACCCCCCTCTACCAAAGTCCTCCTCGATAATATTGTAGCGGTGCTTAGGCAAAGCCCTGCGACGGTAGAACATCAAGATCGTCACCACGCCGTCGTGCTGATGGAACTCTCCCTCGACACTCGGCTAGGTCGGAGTTCAAGGGATGTCATCGAGCTGAACGTGTGCTAGAACTCGGAGGTGCCGTAGTTTCGGTGCTTGATCGGTCGGGCCGTGAAGACGTACGACTACATCAACCGCGTTGTTCTAACGCTTCCGCTTTCGGTCTACGAGGGTACGTGAACAACACTATCCCCTATCGTTGCTACGCATCACCATGATCTTGCGTGTGCGTAGGATTTTTTTTTGAAATTATTATGTTCCCCAACAGTGGCATCCGAGCCTGGTTTTATGCGTAGATGTTATATGCACGAGTAGAACACAAGTGAGTTGTGGGCGATACAAGTCATACTGCTTACCAGCATGTCATACTTTGGTTCGGTGGTATTGTTGGATGAAGTGGCCCGGACCGACATTACGCGTACGCTTACGCGAGACTGGTTCTACCGACGTGCTTTGCACACAGGTGGCTGGCGGGTGTCAGTTTCTCCAACTTTAGTTGAACCGACTATGGCTACGCCCGGTCCTTGCAAAGGTTAAAACAACACTAACTTGACAAACTATCGTCGTGGTTTTGATGCGTAGGTAAGAACGGTTCTTGCTCAGCCCGTAGCAGCCACGTAAAATTTGCAACAACAAAGTAGAGGACGTCTAACTTGTTTTTGCAGGGCATGTTGTGATGTGATATGCTCAAGACGTGATGCTATATTTTATTGTATGAGATGATCATGTTTTGTAACCGAGTTATCGGCAACTGGCAGGAGCCATATGCTTGTCGCTTTATTGTATGAAATGCAAGCGCTGTAATTGCTTTACTTTATCACTAAGCGGTAGCGATAGTCGTAGAAGCAATAGATGTGTGGGGACCCCGACTCATAAGTCGTGATCACCAAATGCACGTGTACAGTGATCCCAGAGATCAATGCTCATTGAACACACAGAAGCTGGATAACAAGAGTCTTACATCCATACATACCGTTTTACATAAGTAGGACCATTATGGTCAAGTCTTGAGTATAACATCGCAGCGAAATCTTCATCAATAACTTGGACCCATGCCATTTGCCTTAACCCTACAGGCATTCTGACTGGGAAACGTCCTAGCTCGCATGTTCGTCGTCGAAGTATTCATCATCATATCTTGTTCTTTCATGCCTGGCCAATAAAATAACCAGTGGCAAGCCAATGAGTACTTTGAATGTACTTGCAAGCAACCCAAGAGTGATAACAAAATAATTATGCAAAGCTCTACTGCTTAACTGGCATTGTTGCGGAAAGCTAGTTTTTCTCATGCAAGTATGATCAACATTTATCAAGGACAGGAATGCGTCTGCAACAAGCATCAGGAGGTTACAGACATCAACATCGAGAAAGAGTTATGAACAACTCATGCTCAAGCTCATCGTGACTTCCTCACGAGTCACATCATCAATATCGCCAAACGGTGTTGTTTGCTAGAAACATATGGACATAGTCTAAGCAGCACCGCCCAACTGTCCTTGACCGTGGACACGGCTATTCGAATAGTTTTACACTCTGCAGAGGTTGCACACTGTACCCACAAGATCCGGGGAACTTCCGTGTCATCCACGACCCGCGATACCTCAAGTACCCGGGGTAAGCACCCGATCACTACCTTTCCCTAGACGACACTAACATGGAGTCCACTCGATTGGTAGTAACCCCCGTGCCTAACATTTCACATCATAAAGTTGTGGAGCCTCGCTCCCATATTCATCACATACCACAAGCACGGGGTACCAACGATGTGTCCGGTGCCCTGTAAAAACAGTCATGGCCGCCCTACCTGGCACGACCCCGTCCCGAGAGAGAGCACCAACTCTCCCCCGTCACTAGTAATGCGGGCTCCAAGCTAGTATCGGCCTAGGTAATCAATAATGCCCTTTCCCATATAAGGGTAGAGTGGTTGCGCATGTAAGGTTGGGACAGTCATCAAATCTTAAATCTAATCCGTCTCTGTAAACAACACTTTCATCAAGCCTCGGTACACTACCTCTCCCCCAAGTAGTGACCTAGTTCATCATCATCTCCCAGGGGCATTAGTGGCACCCACTGGGCTATTTGCAAGTATGTCAAACCACACTTGGTTTCTTTCCATGCATAACCCCGACCCATTTTGCTCAGCCAACAATTATAGCATAGTTCTACAACCCACCAACACAACTCTAAACAAGGATAGAGTCATGATCAATGCAAGTATCAACGGGGTATGCAACGAAGGCAAACCTAGCAAGGTTGCCATTCAAGATATCATGCATTCAACAATCACGGAAAGAAATGTTACTATGATAAAAAGGGTTCATCATGGTCAAAGGGCTGCTTGCCTGTTTTAACAGTCTTCGAGGTCTTCAAATATCTCTGGTCCAACTCCGAGCATTGCGTCTACTTCCTCAACTATCGCCGAAAGCAACCATAATAAGCAACACAACAAGGAAGGAAATAGAAGTGCTCTAAAAATATGAGTTGGACTTTTCTGGGATACCTCTGGTCATATGAGAGATGACCAAAGTGGTTTCATTAGGATTTGATCAATGGACATCTCTGAACATTTCAATATGATGGAATCAAGAGGTTTATGGATTTGCAAGAAGTGTACAGAAATATATTTTTGGAAAATGGGCAAAGATACCCATTTAACAAAGGATGATTTTAGAAGCATTTAGGATTTGGTTTCACTAGATTTGGAGTTCAAATGAATATTCTATGGATTTGCAAAGTTGACAAACATGAAGAAATGGCTCATCATTTTGTGGGGTACAAAAAGTATCAAGAAAAATGTTCATAAACCAGGTTATGAATTTAGAAGCATCTAGGGATTTGAATCATGGCATTTGGATCAATCTTGAGCTCTCTGTGATTTTCTAAAGTTCATCACAGAAATAGGAAAAGTAGGATTTGATAAATATTTGTGAAGGAAAGGTTTCTGGAAAAATGTGCATGTTGCATCACCAGGTAGATCATGATTTATAGAGTCACTAGAAATTTGAATCATCAAATTTGGAGTCCATTTGAATTGTTTGGGAGATTTTACAAGTTTTACAGAAAAGAAAAAGGGAAAGATTTTTACCCGAATGGGCTGGATTTGGGCAGCGACAGCGCGCACGGGGCGAGATATAGTGCCGAGCGCACTGGGCCTGGCCCAGTCGCTCAGCCGCGCAGAGCGGGGGAGTGGCGGCGTCGAAAACGCCCGCCGAGAGTGCGCCTTCGCCGCGGGGAGACGGCTTCCGAAGAAATCGTGTCCACTTAACTCGTGGGCCCGGCCCTCAGGGTCGCCGACACAGGGGGCCCACTAGTCGGGTTCATCCCCAACCTCCCGCGTGGGCGCGTCGGGAGACAGAGGAGGTGAGGCCGGACGGTGCCGGCGCTCTCCCCGGTGGCACCGGCCATCTCCGTCGACGCCCAGCAGACCAGAGGGTCCAGGAGAAAACGCCGCATCCGCCAAGGTGCGCTGCGAGCACAGGGGTGGTCGGACGCGGGCGCCTCGTCGACCATGGCGGGCGGGGCCGGTGGTGGATATGGAGTTCGACCGCATGGCCACGAGAAGGAGGAGAAGTAGCAGGGGAGAGTTCCACGATGGTCGTGGTGATGCCATGGAATGATGAGGCGAGGAGGAGGGGGCTCGGGTGGCGTGAATTTAAGCCGAGGCCGATGGCAAGGCTCCGGCCATGGTGGTGGATGGAGGGCGCGGGGAGAGGAGTGAGTTGGTTGGGATGATGCACAGGAGGGAGAGGGAGCGAAAGGAGGCCAGAGAGGGCTCGGGGGTGGCCTTTTATGGCGGGGCGATGGTGCACCGTGGACGTGGCCTACGGGCACCCGCGGAAATGGCCATGGTGGCCACGGGAGGAGGCTCGGGGATGTCTGCGGCGCTCGTGGGAGTCGTGTAGGGTGCCAGGAAGAGAGAGAGAGAGAGGGAGCGGGGCGAGGCTCTGGTGCTCGCGCGTGCGAGGCCGGGCATTGGCCGAGCCGGGCGACTCTGGTTACGCGCCGCAGGAGGTGAGAGAGAGGAAGATACGAGGAGGCCTGCACGGTGGCGTGTTGCGGACGTCGAGGCACCTCAACTGACGCGAGGGGGAGGCTCGAGGTGGTCGGGGGACGTGGCGTCAACGGTCGGGAGCACGCTGACGTGCTCCAGAGCGCGCAAATGGCCGGCATCCACGGCTTTTCCGCGCGTCCTCACGCGCCCACTTGTGTCTGGTAGCTGCAGGGGAGATAAACAAGGGTGAAAGAAGCTCTGGATGCTCTGGAACCTGCCAGGAGTGAGAGAGAGATGAGAAGGGGAGGGGAAAGTGGCTGTCCAGAGAAGAAAAATGGGTCTCTGCCCCCCTCCATCATTGCCTCTCGGGCAGGTAAGCACACCAGAGGTAGAGGGGGACTAGGAGGGGTGATGGTAAAAAGTGGAGTCCATGGAGATTAGTGGAAGAGGCCAAAAATGGGATTTTGGTAAAGTGACAGAAGGTGTTTGATGATGGTTTGGGCAAGAAGATGAGTCCCATTTGTCATGAGACTCCACAGGATGAAATGGCACATATGGTTAGGGTCTTCCACCAATCTTGAGTTCATTTGGGCAAGGTTGCCAATGTAACTTTTGTGAACCCTAGAAATTAGCAGAAATGAACTTGTGCAGATCCAGTTGAGTAAATCACTTCTCCTTGATGCACCACTTGGTGTGGTGGCCTCATTTGGTCATGTGATCATGCTCACAAAAGTTGGGGTCAAGGAGAGAAAGTTGGTAATGCAAAGTTGTTCAAATTTGGTTCTGGACAAGAATGGTTTTGGGGCACTTTGATCAAGTTAACTTGTTCTACAACTTGTGCCACTTGGTCTGGACGAATTATTAGACCATTGGAGCATGTTCACAAGGTTTGAGAACATTTGGACATGTTTGGCAATGTAAAGTTGCTCAAACTTCAAAATGGACAGAAATGGTTTTGAGGGGATTTAATGATGTTATCTTGTTCTCCAAGTCATGAGACTTGGCAAGATCATCTAATATGTCATATGTGACATGATAGAATTTTCTTGGAATTGTTGGAGAATATTTCCTTTGTAAATATTTCAAAAGCTTGAAATATTCAGAAAGGGTTTTTGAGGAATTTGACCAATATTTTGAACATGACCATGTGTTGAAACTCTTATATATGGACAATATATGTCCTATGAGTTTCCCCGAAATTTTGTCAAATATTTTTGAAGCAATAAAATAATTTTTCGCTATTAAAGACCATTTCTGGCCTTAAGAAAAAGCTTTTAAATAAAATAGGAAAATAACTTTCAAAATTATATTTTTGTGGTTTCTGGGTATCCTATATCTAATAGGAGTCAAATACATTTTTAGAAAGATTTTTACTGCCTTTAATTAAGTACTTGCAGTGCAAACCTCAATTCAAGGGTTTTTGAAAAACTAATTTTTGAAAATACTATTTGGCCAAATTATTTTTGCAAGAAATTATTTTTATGTCCTATACACATGGCATGATCATTGGTTCAAGAGTTTGGGGCAAGGAGATGAAGTATAGGAGTTGGAGGATTTATTTGATTTTTAGAGCACTTGCAAACAACAGACAAAATCCAATCAAGGCAAAGTCCAAAACACTCAAAAGTTTTTGTCAAACCACATTTTATCATGATTTATCATCTTAAGTGTTGTGCCACGAAAATCAGGGTGTGACAAGATGGCGAAACGACAACGATGCTACGATGGAGATCAAGGTGTCGCGCCGGTGACGATGGTGATCATGACGGTGCTTCGGAGATGGAGATCACAAGCACAAGATGATGATGGCCATATCATATCACTTATATTGATTGCATGTGATGTTTATCCTTTATGCATCTTATCTTGCTTTGATTGACGGTAGCATTTTAAGATGATCTCTCACTAATTATCAAGAAGTGTTCTCCCTGAGTATGCACCGTTGCGAAAGTTCTTCGTGTTGAGACACCACGTGATGATCGGGTGTGATAGGCTCTACGTTCAAATACAACGGGTGCAAAACAGTTGCACATGCGGAATACTCAGGTTAAACTTGACGAGCCTATCATATACAGATATGGCCTCGGAACATGGAGACCGAAAGGCCAAACGTGAATCATATAGTAGATATGATCAACATAGTGATGTTCACCGTTGAAAACTACTCCATCTCACGTGATGATCGGACATGGTTTAGTCGATTTGGATCACGTGATCACTTAGATGACTAGAAAGATGTCTGTCTAAGTGGGAGTTCTTTAGTAATATGATTAACTGAACTTAAATTTATCATGAACTTAGTACCTGATAGTATTTTGCTTGTCTATGTTTGTTGCAGATAGATGGCTTGTGCTATTGTTCCGTTGAATTTTAATGCGTTCCTTGAGAAAGCTAAGTTGAAAGATGATGGTAGCAATTACACGGACTGGGTCCGTAACTTGAGGATTATCCTCATTGCTGCACAGAAGAATTACGTCCTGGAAGCACCGCTGGGTGCCAGGCCTGCTGCAAATGCATCTGACAACGTTAAGAACGTCTGGCAGAGCAAAGCTGATGACTACTCGATAGTTCAGTGTGCCATGCTTTTCGGCTTAGAACCGGGACTTCAATGACGTTTTGAACGTCATGGAGCATATGAGATGTTCCAGGAGTTGAAGTTAATATTTCAAGCAAATGCCCGGATTGAGACATATGGAGTCTCCAATAAGTTCTATAGCTGCAAGATGGAAGAGAATAGTTCTGTCAGTGAACATATACTCAAAATATCTGGGTATAATAATCACTTGATTCAACTGGGAGTTAATCTTCCTGATGATAGTGTCATTGACAGAATTCTTCAATTACTGCCACCAAGCTACAAGAGCTTCATGATGAACTATAATATGCAAGGGATGGACAAGACTATTCCCGAGGTCTTTGCAATGCTAAAGGTTGCGGAGGTAGAAATCAAGAAGGAGCATCAAGTGTTGATGGTCAATAAGACCACCAATTTCAAGAAAAAGGGTAAAGGGAAGAAGAAGGGGAACTTCAAGAAGAACAGCAAAAAAGTTGCTGCTCAAGAGAAGAAACCCAAATCTGGACCTAAGCCTGAGACTTAGTGCTTCTACTGCAAGCAGACTGGTCACTAGAAGCGGAACTGCCCCAAGTATTTGGCGGATAAGAAGGATGGCAAGGTGAACAAAGGTATATGTGATATACATGTTATTGATGTGTACCTTACTAATGCTCGCAGTAGCACCTGGGTATTTGATACTGGTTCTGTTGCTAATATTTGCAACTCGAAATAGGGACTACGGATTAAGCAAAGATTGGCTAAGGACGAGGTGACGATGCGCGTGGGAAATGGTTCCAAAGTCGATGTGATCGCGTTCAGCACGCTACCTCTACATCTACCTTCGGGATTAGTTTTAGACCTGAATAATTGTTATTTGGTGCCAACGTTGAGCATGAACATTATATCTGGATCTTGTTTGATGCGAGATGGTTATTCATTTAAATCATAGAATAATGGTTGTTCTATTTATATGAGTAATATCTTTTATGGTCATGCACACTTGAAGAGTGGTCTATTTTTATTAAATCTCGGTAGTAGTGATACACATATTCATAATGTTGAAGCCAAAAGATGCAGAGTTGATAATGATAGTGCAACTTATTTGTGGCACTGCCGTTTGGGTCATATTGGTGTAAAGCGCATTAAGAAACTCCATACTGATGGACTTCTGGAATCACTTGATTATGAATCACTTGGTACTTGCGAACCATGCCTCATGGGCAAGATGACTAAAACGCCGTTCTCCGGAACTATGGAGCGAGCAACAGACTTGTTGGAAATCATACATACTGATGTATGTGGTCCAATGAATGTTGAGGCTCGCGGCAGATATCATTATTTTCTCACCTTCATAGATGATTTGAGCAGATATGGGTATATCTACTTAATGAAACACAAGTCTGAAGCATTTGAAAAGTTCAAAGAATTTCAGAGTGAAGTGGAAAATCATCGTAACAAGAAAATAAAGTTTCTACGATCTGATCATGGAGGAGAATATTTGAGTTACGAGTTTGGTTTACATTTGAAACAATGCGGAATAGTTTCGCAACTCACGCCACCCGGAACACCACAACGAAATGGTGTGTCCGAACATCGTAAGCGTACTTTTACTAGATATGGTGCGATCTATGATGTCTCTTACTGATTTACCGCTATCGTTTTGGGGTTATGCTTTAGAGAAGGCCGCATTCACGTTAAATAGGGCACCATCAAAATCCGTTGAGACGACGCCTTATGAACTGTGGTTTGGCAAGAAACCAAAGTTTTCGTTTCTTAAAGTTTGGGGCTGCGATGCTTATGTGAAGAAAATTCAACTAGACAAGCTCGAACCCAAATCGGAGAAATGTGTCTTCATAGGATACCCAAAAGAGACTATTGGGTACACCTTCTATCACAGATCTAAAGGCAAGACTTTTGTTGCTAAATTCAGATCCTTTCTAGAGAAGGAGTTTCTCTTGAAAGAAGTGAGTGGGAGGAAAGTAGAACTTGATGAGGTAACTGTACCTGCTCCCTTATTGGAAAGTAGTTCATCACAAGAACCGGTTCCTATGACAACTACACCAATCAGTGAGGAAGCTAATGATATTGATCATGAAACTTCAGATCAAGTTACTACCGAACCTCATAGGTCAAGCAGAGTAAGATCTGCACCAGAGTGGTATGGTAATCCTATTTTGGAAGTCATGTTACTTGACCATGGCGAACCTACGAACTATGAGGAAGCGATGATGAGCCCAGATTCCGCAAAATGGCTTGAGGCCATGAAATCTGAGATGGGATCCATGTATGAGAACAAAGTATGGACTTTGGTTGACTTGCCCGATGATCGGCAAGCCATCGAGAATAAATGGATCTTCAAGAAGAAGACGGACGCTGATGGCAATGTAACTATCTACAAAGCTCGACTTGTTGCGAAAGGTTTTCGACAAGTTCAAGGGGTTGACTACGATGATACTTTCTCACCCGTAGCAACGCTTAAGTCTGTCAGAATAATGTTAGCAATTGCCGCATTTTATGATTATGAAATATGGCAAATGGATGTCAAAACTGCATTCCTGAATGGATTTCTGGAAGAAGAGTTGTATATGATGCAACCAGAAGGTTTTGTCGATCCAAAAGGTGCTAACAAAGTGTGCAAGCTCCAGCGATCCATTTATGTACTGGTGCAAGCCTCTTGGAGTTGGAATAAACGCTTTGATAGTGTGATCAAAGCATATGGTTTTATACAGACTTTTGGAGAAGCCTTTATTTACAAGAAAGTGAGTGGGAGCTCTGTAGCATTTCTAATATTATATGTGGATGACATATTGTTAATTGGAAATGATATAGAATTTCTAGATAGCATAAAGGGATGCTTGAATAAAAGTTTTTCGATGAAAGACCTCGGTGAAGCTGCTTACATATTGGGCATCAAGATCTATAGAGATAGATCAAGACGCTTAATTGGACTTTCACAAAGCACATACCTTGATAAGGTTTTGAAAAAAATCAAAATGGATCAGGCAAAGAAAGGGTTCTTGCCTGTATTACAAGGTGTGAAGTTGAGTCAGACTCAATGCCCGACCATAGGAGAAGATAGAGAGAAAAGGAAAGATGTTCCCTATGCTTCAGCCATAGGCTCTATCATGTATGTAATGCTGTGTACCAGACCTGACGTATTCTTAGCAATAAGTTTAGCAGGGAGGTACCAAAGTAATCCAGGAGTGGATCACTGGACAGCGGTCAAGAATATCCTGAAGTACCAGAAAAGGACTAAGGATATGTTTCTCGTTTATGGAGGTGACAAAGAGCTAGTCGTAAATGGTTACATCGATGCAAGCTTTGACACTGATCCGGACGATTCTAAATCGCAAACCGGATACGTGTTTATATTAAATGGTGGAGCTGTCAGTTGGTGCAGTTCTAAACAAAGCGTCGTGGCGGGATCTACATGCGAAGCGGAGTACATAGCTGCTTCAGAAGCAGCAAATGAAGGAGTCTGGATGAAGGAATTCATTTCCGATCTAGGTGTCATACCTAGTGCATCGGGAACAATGAAGATCTTCTGTGACAATACTGGTGCAATTGCCCTAGCAAATGAATCCAGATTTCACAAGAGGACCAAGCACATTAAGAGACGCTTCAATTCCATCTGGGACCAAGTCCAGGTGGGAGACATAGAAATTTGCAAGATACACACAGATCTGAATGTTGCAGACCCGTTGACTAAGCCTCTTCCACGAGCAAAACATGATCAACACCAAGACTCCATGGGTGTTAGAATCATTACTGTGTAATCTAGATTATTGACTCTAGTGCAAGTGGGAGACTGAAGGAAATATGCCCTAGAGTCGATAATAAAGTTATTATTTATTTCCTTATATCATGATAAACATTTATTATTCATGCTAGAATTGTATTAACCGGAAACATGATACATGTGTGAATACATAGACAAACTTAATGTCACTAGTATGCCTCTACTTGACTAGCTCATCAATCAAAGATGGTTATATTTCCTAACCATAGACATGAGTTGTCATTTGATTAACGGGATCACATCATTAGTAGAATGATGTGATTGACATGACCCATTCCGTTAGCTTAGCACTAGATCGTTTAGTATGTTGCTATTGCTTTCTTCATGACTTATACATGTTCCTACAGCTATGAGATTATGCAACTCTCGTTTACCGGAGGAACACTTTGTGTGCTACCAAACGTCACAACGTAACTGGGTGATTATAAAGGAGCTCTACAGGTGTCTCCAAAGGTACATGTTGAGTTGGCGTATTTCGAGATTAGGTTTTGTCACTCCGATTGTGGGAGAGGTATCTCTGGGCCCTCTCAGTAATGCACATCACTATAAGCCTTGCAAGCAATGTAGCTAATGAGTTAGTTACGGAATGATGCATTACGTAACGAGTAAAGAGACTTGCCGGTAATGAGATTGAACTAGGTATTGAGATACCGACGATCGAATCTCGGGCAAGTAACATACCGATGACAAAGGGAATAACATATGTTGTTATGCGGTTTGACCGATAAAGATCTTCGTAGAATATGTAGGAGCCAATATGAGCATCCAGGTTCCGCTATTGGTTATTGACCGGAAACGAGTCTCGGTCATGTCTACATAGTTCTCGAACCCGTAGGATCCGCATGCTTAAGGTTTCGTTGACAGTTTTATTATGAGTTTATGAGTTTTGATGTACCGAAGGTTGTTTGGAGTCCCGGATGTGATCACGGGCATGACTAGGAGTCTCGAAATGGTCGATACATAAAGATTGATATATTGGACGACTATATTTGGACACCGGAAAGGTACCGGGTGAGATTGGGACAATACCGGAGCTCCGGGAGGTTATCGGAACCCCCCGGGAGGCATATGGGCCTTATTGGGCCTTAGTGGAAAGGAGGGGAAAGGAGCAAGGGAGGGGCCCCCCAATCCCAATCCGAATTGGGAGGGGGCTGGCCCCCCTTTCCTTCCTCCCTCCTTCCTCTTCCTTCCCTCTCCCTCTCCTAATAGGAAAGGGGGTAGTCCTACTCCCGGTGGGAGTTGGACTCCCCCCCTAGGGCGCGCCACCCCCTTGGCGGCCCCCCTCCTCCACTCCTTTATATACGGGGGAGGGGGGCACCCCATAGACACAACAATTGATCTCTTGATCTCTTAACCGTGTGTGGTGCCCCCTCCACCAAAGTCCTCCTCGATAATATTGTAGCGGTGCTTAGGCGAAGCCCTGCGACGGTAGAACATCAAGATTGTCACCATGCCGTCATGCTGACGGAACTCTCCCTCGACACTTGGCTGGATAGGCGTTCGAGGGACGTCATCGAGCTGAACGTGTGCTAGAACTCGGAGGTGTCGTAGTTTCGGTGCTTGATCGTTCGGGCCGTGAAGACGTACGACTACATCAACCGCGTTGTTCTAACGCTTCCGCTTTCGGTCTACGAGGGTACATGGACAACACTCTCCCCTCTCGTTGCTATGCATCACCATGATCTTGCGTGTGCGTAGTTTTTTTTTTTGAAATTACTACGTTGCCCAACAGCTCACTCAACGCCTCACTCTCAATGCACCCGCCTATTTTAACTCATCATTGCACCCCTTGGCAAAGAAAATAGAGGACTTTTGTAGATTCACTCATTGACCAGAGGCCTCCTCATACCTCATCAAGATCTCCTTAAGAGTAGCCATACTCTCGGTTGAGCCTTCTAGGAAGACAATGATGTCGTCTGCAAACTACAAATGTGTGACGTGAGGGCCAGTGCCCCCAAAAGAAACACCCTTGAGGCTCTTGTTCTCATGCGCTCTCCGCAACAGGGTAGAGAACCCCTCTACACAAAAGAGGAACAAGTACGGTGATAGTGGATCACCCTATCTTAATCCACGTGAGGGTGTGAAGCGCCTGGAGCAACCCCCATTTAGCTTGACAGAGAAACGAGCTGACGTGACACATCGCATAATCATGGCTATCCATTCTGGATCAAAACCAAACCGAGACATCATCCTGTCCAAGAAAACCCACTCCACCCTATCATATCCAGCTTCACCACACACAAACACTTCTTCCTCTTTCTAGTCCGGATGGCATGAACACATTCATATGCTACCAAAACATTGTCTGTAATGAGGCGGCCAGGAACAAACGCACTCTACTCCTTTGAAATAAGAATTGGTAGAATGACCTTCAATCTGTTTGCGAGGACCTTTGTAGCTATCTTATACAACACATTACACAGACTTATATAGTCCTAAACTGAGTTAGTAGCTCCGGTGCATTAACCTTAGGGATCATCACTATGACAGTGTCGTTAAAAGTCTTCGGAGTTGCCGCACCCTTCAGAAACGCCCTGATCGCCGTACATACGTCTTCTCGTACCAACAGCCAGTGCCATTGATAGAAGAGCACCGGCAGTCCATCTGGTCCCGACAATTTGGTCGGGCCCATACAGAATAATGCCGCACGAATCTCATCGTCTATGATCTATGACGTCAGTCTCCCGTTCATTTCTGCCGTCACCAGTGTCCCAATATTCTGCAGCAAAGCCTTAGCTCTGGTTGAACCTTCAGAAGTGAATAACTGCTCATAGAAACCCGCTGCCATCTCCCTCATGTCCTCATTGACTGTACATTTTGTGCCATCCTCCCTGATCAGAGCCTTTACTATATTGTTTCGCTTCCTATGCGATGCTCGATTTTGAAAATACTTTGTGTTTTGGTCGCCCACCATCAACCAATCCACTCTCGAACATTGCTGGTACAGTATTTCCTCCCGCTCAAACATCTTCCGTAGCCGATCCTAAATATCCCGCACCTCTTGGTGGTAACCAGTCGAAAGGGCCCTGGTTTTTGCATCCACTAACAAGACCTTGAGCGATGCAATTTTGCGTCTGATGGATCCAAAAACCTCACGGCTCCATCGTTGTATGCTGCCCGTGACGCGTCCCAGCTTGTTCCAGATGTCCTCAAGGTCCCCCCTCCGCCGCCCGCCGCTTCCCATGCTTCCTTGACCATTTTCTCATAATTCTCATGCCTCGTCCATGCTTCTTCATAGCAGAATGGTCGGTCACCACCCTGGGGAGCAGATGGAGCCGTCTCCATTGCCCTCATCAGTATTTCCTGATGGTCCAACTCCTTTGTCATAATGAGATGCACGGTCATCTCCGGATACATCTGCAAAAACTCGTCATTGCATGTGGCTCTATCTAGCCTGACCTGGATATTATCAACGCCCTCTCTCTTATTATCCCAGGTATATGGGTATCCATAGAAACCCAGGTCTGCCAGGCCGCAGTCGGCCAAGCAATCTCTGAAGTCCTCCATACGAGAGAAACACCTCTAGTTACCTCCAATCTGGTCGATCTGGAATAACGCTTCATTATAATCGCCCACACAAATCCAAAGGAGATCATCTGTCCTGGCAGATATTGAATTGCCTCCCAAGATTTCTTTCTTCTTTTCGTACTTGGCTTCCCACAGAATCAAGTGATCCTAGAGGTCTTTCCCTCACACACAATCTCAGCATCAATGAAATATTGACTCCACGGTCTCACTATGACCTGACCATGGTCTCTCCACCAAAGGGCCAAGCCCCCACTCCTTCCATTACAATCCACAGCCACCCCATTTCTAAAACCCAAATTCCATTTAAGCCTGTCCATCGCTCTCGCCTTTTTCTTCGTTTCACATAAGAACACCACCACTGGGTTGTAGGACCTAACCAGGTCTCGTAATTCATCCACTGTCGAGTCCAACCCCAGTACTCGATAGTTCTAGGCTAAGATGTTCATTGCTCCTGGCGGCCCTAGTTAACAAGGTCTGTCATTGACTTCTTTTGTTCCTTGATGCGGTCAAACACAGACGACGTCTTCCGTCTCGTATCGCGAATGAAACCGTCATCAGCACCATGCCTGTTATTGTCATCCTTCACCCTCTAGATCTGCTTTGGGCCCCTCTTCCTACTTTCATGTTCCCTCTATGAGTACGGATAGTTGTGATGTTGCTTATCATAGTCCTGCCTTGGCTTCCAAACATAGTACCCCTTCCTCCTTCCACGCTCATCATGCATGCTTGGCCTCCCATAGATACCCGACTCGCTGTAGTACTCTCCCCTGCCTAGTCAGTACTATTGGCGTTCATCTGCATGCAACGCACCCTCAGGGTATACGTCCTCTTTACCTTTGCTAGCAGCCCTATCAACTCCCACATCTTCATTCCGCCTCTGCTGGCTTTGTAGAACTAGCTTTTCTCGCAAGTCTTTCTCCCTTCGCTGCTCTAAGGTGTCCCGCAGGTCCCTTCCTCTTCGATCTCCATTAGACGGCACCACCTTTAACCGGACTGTTAATCTCCACCCCAGCATGCCCCGAATGACCGCCAGTGCAGTTTTTAGAGAAGCTAGCGAATTCAGCACCCAAGTTTCGTTTGGTGGGAAGATCCCGAGCTCTCTGATGTTCCTGACGTCCTTTCCCACCATCACCACCCTTTGAGTTTGCATGGTTGTTGCTGCTACTCGTCGCCACTGCACTAATGGGCCCCTCCTTCAAAGAGCTATTTCTCCCCAAGGAAGACCGTAGCCAGCTACCCCATTGATTTGAGGAGTTCAATGGGGGAACACACACCCCTCCAACATGTACAAGTCTACCACATTCAAAACAAAACTGTGGAACTTTTTGATAATAGAAATCATACCAAGTTCCTTTCTTATCCTCCTTATACTTCTTCAAATTAAACCCATGGATCAAAGGCTCAAAAACGATATAGTAGTTCGGATCCGCAGCTGCTGTCCCCTGGCAATACCATCTCCATCTATATCCACCTTCACCACCTTGCCAGTCCAATTGCCTAGGGCAGTCCCAAAGGCTTCACATCTCTTGTCAGGCGGCAGATCAATGATCCTAACCCAGATGTCTATATCCTCAAAAACCATCTCCGAGGGCCTAATATTCCCCTTATATTGTTTGACAATAAGCACACTGAAATCAAATTGCCATGGGCCATTGTTCAGGACATGTCTCCAATCTCCCTCGCTGCCTAAGTGTACAACAAAAATATTTGAACCCATATCTCTAAACTTGGCCTCCTTGTGTAAACCCCATGCCCTTGGCATCGTCCTCTCTAGCGTCGTCATGTTCATCGGTCTTTCCGAGCACACCTTGCCTACCACTGACCACCTCGAAGCCTTGGGGATCGGTATCTCATGATCTTCAAACACAAGCCCATCACCCTCCTTGTCCACCAGGACCATCCCTCCAAGTCTTGCAGAGAGACTTGTCATCGGATCAGGTGTTTTGCTCTCCACTGGAGACACTTATGATCTCCTACTACCTGGATCACCTGACATCCGCGTTCATGGTGTCGCCGCTGCCGCATGGTTTGGAGTCATCTTGGCGTTCATCGCAGTAGTCGTCTTTCCTCCAGCCTCCTCCGCCATCGCCTCCGGCCTCAGCGTGGAGAAGCTATTGCGGCCCACGTCTAGACTGAGCCATCGCAACCCAGCCACCGTCGTATCCTCACCACCCCTAGCGAGAAAACCTTAACCCTAGCATAGTCACGCGATTGCCAGGCAATCGCCTCCTACCCCTTAGCGTTTTCCATGTGGTGGACCCTTTCCCCATGTAAATGAGTTAGGCCCAGTGTGGGACAGTACACACTGCCACACACCAGCCACGTTATGTACTTTTTATTTTTTTAACTTTTGTTTATATTTCCCAAAAGTAAATATATATTCCAAATTAACTTACTAAATTTTCAAAAGTTGAAAAAGTGCGATAAAAAATGTTATTGTAGTGTTAAATAAATATTCATGCAACTTTTAGAAAATGTTGATAACATTCAGAAAAATGTTTATACAATGTAAAAAAAATCACAAGATTCAAAAAAATGTTCCGTACCTAAAAAAATGTATGCATCATTAAAAGATAGTCATGCCTCCAAACTTCACCACCGAGCCCGTGGATTCGCTTCCCTTTTGCATGTCTCCTACGATGAGGAGGAGAATCCCGGTGCCTCCGCTCCTGTTAGGGTTTTTTAGTCCTTGCACATGCGGCGCCCGAGCAAATGGCGACGCTTCTTCTTCGAGTTTGTTTTCCTGGCTCTGATCCTCCTTGAATTCGTTCGTTTGGTCATAGTCGACGGAGCTCCAGCGTAGATTCTTGTCGTCTCGTTGAGCGGTGAGGTTAGTGTTTCTCTTCATGTGGTGAGATTTGGTGTCAGGTGCTTCAGATATATCATATATATAAGGGGTTTAGCAGGTGATGATTGTGGCTCCAAGGCGCTCTTCCTTAGGGGCACATGCATGAAGAGTTCATGACTATCATCGACAAGGTCAAGCCGGCTCCGATATGTGAGTAACGACATCAGCATGTCAGCGGCTTGTTCTGGTGGCAATAGTGATCGTTTGGTGGTCTCGGAATCTCAATGTAATTTTTATTATGTTTGAGATGCTTTATACTTCATGTGAATTTTTATAATAGATATGATTCTTTTCACACAGAAAATATGTTAATGACATTTTTACAAAATGTTCACACAACATAATAGGCTACTCCATAAAAATAATATAAAATAACATATAAAGCATACAAGAATGTATAATATCATAAAACAATAAAAAATAGATACATTGAAGACGTATCAGTTCACGCGTGTAAATGTGGCTTCACCCTTCTTGATGTTATGTCGAGAACTCCGCTGGCCAATGAACGATCCACCAGAGTTTTGGCTTGGACTTTGGCTATGAGTTTCTTACCGTATGTAGCTACATTGAATATTATTCAACTTTCTCTTATATATGTGTGTATGTGGAAATAACTGAGGGATTGATCACAGGAGCTCGAAGGAGAACATATTGGTCCATAGTACTCAAGCTTAAGCCATTGCAAAACCCATGCATGGTCATTTCTTTGGCATGATCTCGTCACCAGACAACAGAAGTTTCAGCCAACAATGATTGAAGTAAGCGCATGAGAGCCTTGATTTGAGAACGTTAGTGGGCAGTGATGAGAATCTCTATATCTTGACTTTTTGACAACTCTTTGTGCTCAAGTTTGTTTAAAAGAAAAACAACAAAAAGATATAGATAAAGCTATTAAGTAAGAGGATCCAATTTTTTGTTTTCATGCTAGATTAAACTTCAAAAGGAGCAAAGATTTTTTTGTTGAAGCTCTAAGTGGTTTTGTGATCAAAATGAATATTACCTAGATGAGCATGTGCCACCTTTTACAAATATGATCCATCTTCTTATAGCTTGTAGAGAAGATGAAAGTGCTAGTTATTGACTAGAGGGGGGGGGGGGGTGAAGGAAATATGCCCTAGAGGCAATAATAAAGTTGTTATTTATATTTCCTTATATCATGATAAATGTTTATTATTCATGCTAGAATTGTATTAACCAGAAACTTAGTACATGTGTGAATACATAGACAAACAAAGTGTCACTAGTATGCCTCTACTTGACTAGCTCGTTGAATCAAAGATGGTTGTGTTTCCTAACCATAGACATGAGTTGTCATTTGATTAACAGGATCACATCATTAGAGAATGATGTGATTGACTTGACCCATTCCATTAGCTTAGCACTTGATCGTTTAGTTTGTTGCTATTGCTTTCTTCATGACTTATACATGTTCCTATGACTATGAGATTATGCAACTCCCGTATACCGGAGGAACACTTTGTTTGCTACCAAACGTCACAACGTAACTGGGTGATTATAAAGGTGCTCTACAGGTGTCTCCGATGGTACTTGTTGAGTTGGCATAGATCAAGATTAGGGTTTGTCACTCCAATTGTCGGAGAGGTATCTCTGGGCCCTCTCGGTAATGCACATCACTATAAGCCTTGCAAGCAATGTGACTAATGAGTTAGTTGCGGGATGATGCATTACGGAACGAGTAAAGAGACTTGCCGGTAACGAGATTGAACTAGGTATTGAGATACCGACGATCGAATCTCGGGCAAGTAACAAACCGATGACAAAGGGAACAACATATGTTGTTATGCGGTTTGACCGATAAAGATCTTCATAGAATATGTAGGAGCCAATATGAGCATCCAGGTTCCGCTATTGGTTATTGACCGGAGACGTGTCTCGGTCATGTCTACATAGTTCTCGAACCCGTAGGGTCTGCATGCTTAACGTTCAGTGACGATCGGTATTATGAGTTTATGTTTTGATGTACCGAAGGTTGTTCGGAGTCCCGGATGAGATCACGGACATGAAGATTGATATATTGGAAGGTTATATTCGGACACCGGAAGGGTTTCGAGGGTCACCGGATAAATACCGGAGTACGGGGAGGTTACCGGAACCCCCCGGGAGCTTATGGGCCTTAGTGGGCTTTAGGGAGAGAGAGGGGCTGGCTAGGACTAGGCCGCGCCCCCCAAGCCTAGTCCGAATTGGACTAGGGGGGAGGGGCGGTGCCCCCTCCTTCCTTCTCCTCCTCTCCTTCCCTTTCCCCTTCTCCTACTCCTACTAGGAAAAGGGAGTCCTACTCCCGGTGGGAGTAGGACTCCCCCCTTGGCACGCCCTCCTCCTAGGCCGGCCGCCTCCCCCCTTGCTCCTTTATATCACTACAAAAAAAGGCACATCCGTGACATTTTGGGCCGAATGAATTTTTTTTCTGTCATACATATGACACTTCTATGACGATAATTGTGACAAAACCCGGTATCATCATAGATGTGGTGGGCTCCTACTTCTATGACAAAAAATCATGACAGAAAATGGGCTTTTCGTCCTGGGCGTGCCGGAGACGCAGCTGCATGACATTCTTTGGGCCATCCATGACGAAAAAAACCATGGTAGAAGCGAGGGGGAGGAAAATTTCGGGGAGTTGCCGGTTACGGTGAGAGAGCGATGCGCGTTTCTCTCGTACAGGTACGTGCGTGTGTGCGAGGCGTTGGCTCTAACTGAACCCGAGCGAGGCGTTGGGCTCTAACTGAACCCGGGCGATTGCACTGCAGGCTACGCGTTACTGAACCTAAGCGATCGATCGATGGCTATTAACTGAACCCGATGGAGCGATTCCTTCGCTACTGCTGCTAACTGAAGCCGACCGATTGGATGAATAGTGAGTGTTGCAGGGGGGGGGCTGGATGAACAGTGAGCGATGGCGTTGCCTCTGGATGAACAGGAACCCATGGTGTGGAGGGCTGGATGAACAGTAGACGATGGAGGGGTGGCCGTGGAGGGGTGGTTGAACAGGACCCCGTGGTGTGGAGGGCTGGATGAACAGTAGACGGTGGAGGGGTGCCCGTGGAGGGGTGGTTGAACAGTAGCCGGTGGAGTAGCGCGCGGTGGAGGCTGGATGAACAAGAGCCCGTGGAGGCTGGAGGAGGTCGACGGTGGAGATGAACAGTATCCCGTGGAGTCCCGTTTTGCGGTACGCCACACCCCTCCCGATGAACAGGACCCCTGTTTCAACCATAGGAGGTCCGTTTCGTCCGTTTTGCGGTACGCCACACCCCTCCTGATCAACAGGACCCCCGTTTCGACCGTAGGAGGTCTGTTTCGTCCGTTTTGCGGTACGCCACACCCCTCTCGATCAACAGGACCCCCGTTTCGACCGTAGGAGGTCCGTTTCGTCCGTTTTGCGGTACGCCACACCCCTCCTGATCAACAGGACTCCCGTTTCGACCGTAGGAGGTCCGTTTCGTCCGTTTTGCGGTACGCCACACCCCTCCCGATCAACAGGACCCTGTTCCAAACGTAGGAGGTCCGTTTCCTCCGTTCTGCGGTACGCCAAGCCTCTTTTCCATCGCATGTTCTGTCCAGGCCCTCCCGATGAAGACGACCATGCATTCCGTTCCGACCCAGCCGGTTGGCTCCCCATGAACACGACGACGATGCTGTTTCTCCATTCCGACCCAGCCATGTACGTATGCACGAGTAGGCGTTCGAGACCCCGCCCGTATGTACACATACGTGGCCGTATTTTCTTTCTTGCACCCTGGCTGCTGTACGTACGTGTACATGCTACGTGCGCGCCTCTACTACAACACGTGCGCGCCTCTACAACGACCAGTATGTACGTACACGTTCACGACCAGAATGACAACGCTACGTACGCTTCGACCAGGTGGGTCCCGACTATCAGGCACTTCCTTGCGTGCGAAAATGTAGCTGGTGGGTCCCAGCAGTCAGAGGGGCGAATCGTTTTTTTGCCCGGTCGCACTTCCTTGCGTGCGAAGGTGTAGCTGGTGGGTCCCAGCAGTCAGGGGGGAAACGTTCTTTTCGCGAAATACGGTGGCCCATTCGGTGGGTCCCCGCTGTCAGGTGGAGGAATAATTATTTTCCATGTAATAAGGAGGCATTTCCTTGCTATGGCCGTGGACCCAGCTGTCAGCCTCTCCACATACAGTCCACGTCCGATGGAAATCGTTCCTTGACCATGTTGACCACGCCGCGCCGAGAGCACCAGGGCGGTGGATGATGGCGAGGCCTAGGAAGGGGACGATGGGGAGCCGGGGAAGACGCGGCAGTGGAAGCCCGCGCCGAGAGGAGTATGAGGGTTCACTGGTTCGGCTGCGGTGTGAGGCTGCCGTCGCCGCAGGGGCTTGCCAGCGGTGGGAATAGTAGGGGGCGGTGAGGCCTCCGCGGTAGCACATCCGGCCACGGGAGGCAGGAGCATGCGGCACGACCGGCGCTGCTTTGGGCGGCTGGAGCAAGAAGACCAGAGGTTGAAGAAGCACTACGGCCGTTGGATGGACATCGTACGGTCACTGGAGCTAGAATCGTTTATATTGACTAAGTTGACAAAGCCCTCCGTCCCCGTCAACTTAGTAGGCCCACAAGTCAGCCTCCCACCAAGGTGGGTCCCAGCTAGCTGGGGGGTATTCATTTTTTGTGCGTAATAAGGAGGCACTTCCGGTGGGTCCGAGCTGACAGCAGGGGGAACGTTTTTTTCGCGAAATACGGTGGCCCGTCGGGTGGGTCCTAGCAGTCAGGGGCAAACGTTTTTTTCGTGAAATACTGGTGGCCCGTCCGGTGGGTCCCTGCTGTCAGGTGGAGGAATAATTATTTTCCGCATAATAAGGAGGCACTTCCTTGCGGCTGCCGTGGACCCAGCTGTCAGCCTCTCCATGTACAGTATTCTTCCGATGGAATGTCATTGACCACACTGACCACGCCGCGCCGAGAGCACCACGGCGGTGGACGACGGCGAGGCCTAGGAAGGGGACGACATGGAGCCGGGGAAGACGCGGCAGTGGATGCCCACACGGAGAGGAGTACGAGGGTTCACTGGTTCGGCTACACTGCCCTCGCCGCAGAATAACAGGGGGTGTGGGTGAGTGGAGTGGAGGGATGGCCTGGCCAGCGGTGGGAGTAGTATGGGGGCGGTGAGGCCTCCGCGGCAGCACAACCGGCCATGGGAGGCAGGAGTAGGCGGCACGACCGGCTCTGCTTTGGGCGGCTGGAGCAAGAAGACCAGAGGTTGAAGAAGCACTACAGCCGTTGGATGGACATCGTACGGTCAGTCGAGCTACAATCGTGCATATTGACTAAGTTGACAAAGCCCTTCGTCCCCATCAACTTAGTAGGCCCACTATACTGGGTCCCAGCTAGGAGGGGGAGTATTCTTTTTTTTGGGCGTAATAAGGAGGCACTTCCTTACGTGCGAAGATATTGCTGGTGGGTCCGAGCTGTCAGCGGCGGTAATGTTTTTTTTCACGAAATACAGAGGCCCTTTCGGTGGGTCCCAGATGTCAGGTGGAGGAATCATTATTTTGCACGTAATAAGGAGGCATTTCCTTGCGTGCGACCGTGGACCCAGCTGTCAGCCTCTCCACGTACAGTCCACTTCTGATGGATGTCGTTCATTGACCACATTGACCAGGCCGCGCCGAGAGCACCAGGGCAGTGGACGATGCCGAGGCCTAGGAAGGGAACAACATGGAGCCAGGGAATACTCGGCAGTTATTTCCCATGCGGAGGAGTACAAGGGTTTACTGGTTCGTCTGCCGTCGCCGGAGAATAACAGCATGTGTGGGACTGAGGGTGAGTAGAGGGATAGCTAGGCCAGCGATGGGAGTACGGTGGGGCGGTGAGGCATGCGCGGCAGCACAGCCGGCCGTGGGGAGGAGGGAGCAGGCAGTCCCGCTGGCGCTTGTTTGAGCGGCTGGAGCAGGAAGAGCAGAGATTGAAGAAGCACGACGGCTGTTGGATGGACATCCAACAGTATACAGGCCATCTGTGGAAAGCCTCAAATCTGTGGAAAACAACATACAGCCCATCTGCCATTATTTCAAATAGTTTACAGCCCATTTGCTAATTCTTACGGGTTTTTTGGAGCCCATATTCTTTTTGTTAGCATTACAGCCCATATTGTGGCCATGGTTAAAAAATTATACGAAATTTTGCATATGTCGGTGCGGTCTGAACTGTTTTTAATCCCGAAATTTCGAGTCACATTCAGACTAACTTTAAAAATAAATGTATATCAATATAAAATCCAATAAATTGTCCATGCATAAAAATCAATGCAATTTAAAATCTCGAAATGAAAAAAATATATTTGAAACTAATTGCCGGTTTGATGTGTTTTAAAAATGTATAGCCCATTTCTCATTACTGATAGGCCATTTTCTCAGCCAGCCGAATGAAGCTCTCCTTGTCTAGCCCAACAGGCCTGATAAAGTGACTTACTTGACAAATCACAAAAAAACTGGGCTAGCCATTTTCAAAAAGAAAAAAAACTACTGGGCTGGTCTGTGGTAAACATAAAAGAAAAGGCTGTCTAGACAGGCCAGAGTGTCCCGCACAGCCCAGTTGACACCCTGCTTCCGTCTCAAAAACAAATTAGATAAATGCCACTCCAATTATGGCGATTCATAAAAATGCCACTGCAATTTCCAAACTTTGAAAAATGCCACTGCAATTTTTGCAAACTTTAAAAAATGCTACTGCAGTTTGCAAACTTTGAAAAACGCCACTCCAGACTTCAAAAAATGCCACTAGAAATGGCATGAAATGGCATTTTCCAAAGTTTGGAAATTGCAGTGGCATTTCTCGGAGGCATTTATGAAATTAACCCAAAACAAAAATAACTGGGCGAGCTGCTGGGTCCCTGGTGTCAGCCGCTCGTTGTGCAATTCTCTCGTTTATTGACTACGTTGACAATGGCATGGGACCCAGATGTCAGAAATCCACTAGGAGGAGCCATTTTTTTTATTGGCTTGAAATAAGGAGGCACTTGCTTGCGTACTGCCATGACCTTGGCGGGTCCCTGCTGTCATCCTCTCCACGTACAATCATCTCCTGATTGTGTATGCGTCAACTTGCTAGGCCCACAAGTCAGCCTCTAAACCTGTGGAGGACAAATACAATCCATTTAAAAAATAACAGGCCATTCCATATGTTCAAACGGAAAGTTCAACATTCAGAGCAAAGTAACAGGTCTGATCCATATATAGAGTACTGAACTTCCATGTTGACAACCATCATAGCCAAGTTAACTATCTACTCCCACTAGACAAGTACTAACTTACTCTTAGCTAACTAGACGATGCCGGCGGTACACGCTAAACGCCGGCACCGGCGTCTTGCGCCTTGCCTCGGACTTGCCAGAGGTGCGATAGGGCACGTTGCTCGCGCGCGTTGGCCCTTTCCATGCCGGCGTGGTCCACCGAAGCTTCGGCTTCCCACCGGGAAACCCACTTGACGAGCTGGTAGTAAAAATCGGCGTCGCGAACGCATGCGTGCCCAACAGCCTCCAGGGCTATTTGCCGGGTGCCGGCCTCCACGTAGTCGGCCCAGTTGCGGGCGCTCTGCTCGCGACTCAGAGCGTCGGTGCGCTGCTGCTCCATGTCCCGCTGGCGGCGCAAATCGGCGATACACTGCTCCTCCGCCAGGCGGTCGCGCTCTAACAACTCCTGCTCCTCCGCCATGCGGTCGCGCTCCAACAACTCCTCGATCTGCGCATTGCCATCTAAAGACAGATAGAATGCATCCTCCCTCCGTCTGCCTTCCGGTGAAAAACCGAACACTAGTTCCGGCGGTGACCGCCTCCGGCATCGCCTACCGCGGACGGGCGGGGGCATGGCGGACGTGGTGAGCGACGTTGGGCTGGTGGGGGCTTATGAGGATATGGCGAGTTGGGTCATGGTGGCACTGGAGAATGTCGGGAAATAGTACTTATAGGGGGAAGGTAGCGCGACGGTCATCGGAATTCAATGCATAATGGCTTAGCATGCCAGCTTGCCGTGGAAAACTAGGGAAACTGAAATTATGACTATGCCGTCCTGCCCCATCTGGGTCGCACGCCGGCATGGCGGTCAAAGGGTGCACTCGAATCATCTCCCTCCTTGTCAATAATGATTTCACGGATTTAAAAAGCCCGCAACAATTAAAGCGTATCTTTTTTCGCATCAGTTAGCTGCCTTAATTACGGCCGGCTGCGTGCAGGCACTCAGAATCGTTCGCAGGCAGTACGCGAAGCAGCATGCAACGAGTCACAGCCGAGGGCACGCATGCAACCACTTAAATCACTGGAATTAATTAGGCTTAAACTTCTGCATGCCGTTAATTATTGCCATGCCTTGGTCTTGCTGCTTTGCTCACGGGACTAATAAACCCGGACGGAGGGGGTACCTTGGTTGGTGAGAGGTTTGAATTAAGCCCTGCAAACCGGAAAGGAGGTACTAGTACGTGCGTGATCCGCTATTTATTCCTATAGGATCGAGTTGGTTGTTTCTTGAATTGAGCCCTGCAAACCGGAAAGGAGGTAGTACGTGCGTGATACGCTATTTATCCGTGTAGGATCGATAGTGTAGCTTGTCAGTTTCTTCAGAGGTAGGCATTTTTATCCGTGTAGGATCGATAGTGTAGCTTGTCAGTTTCTTCAGAGGTAGGCATTTTTATTCAAAAAACTGCCACTTTGCATCTTGTGTCGCAAATAAAACTTCCAGGAGCGCATTTGTAGGCTAGCTAGTGATCAATCAGTAACTTGTAAACACTGAGCAAACAGAAATAAGTAACTGTTAATGCATCTCAATGATTCACAGATCATATACAAATATGTAGCTCCAAAAGCAAAGATCAGCCACTTCGGATCTTGTGTCACAACTAAAACTAACTAATACGATTCCCATACATAAGATCAACATGTTAATGCATCTCAATGATTCACAGATCATATACAAATATGTAGCTCCAAAAGCAAAGATCTAGAAAAAACATCTGTTCTTCCTACTAACATGGATGCTTCTCTTGGCCAACATTCAGTACAGACTGAAAGACAAATTTGTTTGTGAAGTCTACAATTCCTCTTGCAAACGTAAGTGGTTTCACCAACAGCTGGAACCATGAGAATGAACCACACATGATGGAGGAACATCCACTGCAATATGATTTGGTCTTCTCTCGATCACACCGCGAGACTATTTTCGGAATACAAACTTTAACTTAGGGAAAATGATGCCCATTGTATAATCAGACCAAAGCAATGAAGAACCAAGTGTTGGCCAGTAAATAGTACAATACTACTTTTCTGCAGTCCATGAAGTGACTATCCAATCTTTGTGTCTATTTTCAAATGGCACTGCATGCAATGACTATACTATTCTCTTGTGCAGTTCAACCAAAATTGCGGACACTTTGTTTGTTTGCCAAATAGCAACGGGCAGACATCTCTGTCTGTACAAATATCAAGCAGCTAGTAAACATATACCACACCACGTTCGCAGTGATGGAAGAGGTGAAATCGATACAACCGAAATTGAGCATCCAATCATTGAATCCTGTCCTGCACCTCCAATGTAGGTCCACCCTGCCAATAAATTCACATGCAAACCACTAGTATTACTATCTAATGACAATACAAAAAGAGTAGCAAGATAGTAGCAAACCATGTACCTTTGTAATGAACAGCTCATAGTGCCACCAATTGGATATAAAGGTTTGGAAAAAAAACATGCTCCTAATGTTGAACCAGTTGGACTTTTTGTGCAGCTCCACTAAAATCGAGCATCCCTGTTTGCATAGATATTGAAAGTGTGATTACTATAAAAGTGGCACTAGTTGAAGCATAGACTCACAAATATAAGCATTCCAATTTCTTAATGGGAAAAGGTAGCAAGACTGTTTCTAACCACCTGTTTGAAGGAATAAATAAAGCAACAACGGCTGATGTCAGGAAGGCATACATAGTTTTTTCTGAAAAACTGAGCCATTCCTGACCTTTCCTCTTCTTTTAAGCAAATTTTGTGCAGTTCTACTAAAATAAAATGCCATCACCGCCTTGACAATTTAGTTACACTGTACAAAAGGAAATGACTTAACATTACATCATGATGTCGGGTATGTAGTAGACAGGCATTAGAGACAAACATATAGACCTCCTCCGATAACATAATGAACATTAATTTTAAGAAAGGTGTGACTAGCTTTACCGGGATAATTTGAGTGAACTCTACACCCTCTGTTCCTTAATATAAGACGTTTTCGCGGTTCAATTTAAAGTACCCAAACGTCTAGTATTTAGAAAAACAGTTAGTAGTTTTCTTGAGCACATACCTAGGAAAGCTTGCCACACTTTATTTATGTCCGTACGCTAATGCAACACCATTCAAATACTACAAATATACACTAATCCAGTGGCTAGTGCAACAGTAGAGTAGTTAGTTTATTACAGGGTACAGTACAATGGTTTTACTGAACAGATTTCAATAAACTCTAGCACTGGAAGGTTTCTATAAGAATTAACAATACAAAATGTAAAGGTAACAAGTTTCAGCATTGGTATACTAGCTGTGCATGAGCATTAAACCAAATACAGAAGTCTGAAGGTAACTAACATTGTTAACTAATGACAGTATAAAAAAATTGCAAACCATGTACCTCCAAGGTAAATATCATTTCGAACTCGAGGGGACCTTAAAAATTGCTATCCCAATCTTGATAATCGATCAAACATAAAAACTTGATCGAACGAATCAAGAGAACAGCCGGAGGAGGAGGTGCCCACTCTTGACCTTTCCTCTTGTCTTCATAATTGTCTGTGCAGTTTAACCAAAATAAAATGACATCGGCGCCTTGGCATTTTGGTGACACTGTACAAAAAAATTAACTTATCTCATGAAAGTGAGGTATGTAATCTATAAGCATTAACAGTGCAAAAATCTGAAGGTAGTAACAAGTTTCATCGTTGGTATACTGGCTGTGCAACAGCATTAGAATGCCTTAGCTAAAAAATCTTTAATACATCCACAATCAACAGCTAACCGTGAAATGATCTAGTGACATTAAATGGCACTGCTTAAATTTATCTGTGGCATTAGACTGAGAGAGGCATTAGTTAAATGTGGCATCACTTTAGCAGTAGCATTGCTTGACTTGACTGCTGGCGTTATACTAACAGCAAAAAAGTGGCAATAAGAGCATGGGAGGCCCATTCGGACAGTGGGCGCACCAGTACGATGTACCTCCACGGACGCAAAGTGATGAGGGAGGTATGGTTGCCCAGAGCAACAAATATCCAGGCAGCATATGTGGATTACGTCCCATTTTTGTTCTCTTTAGCCACCTTTTTCCTATGTGAGGACAACAAACCGATCGACCTGGTCATTTTCTATTGCGTTGTCATGCCTTTCTACCCTTCTTCAACCAAGAGACATGAGACTCGTTCCTTAGCTACCGATTTTCCCCTTTTCAACCTAGATGCGGGTTCGATGCCTACTCTCTTGGACAGTACAGTCTCCCTTCCTTTCCTTATTCAACCCAGACATGCATTAGTCTGCATGAACTAGGGTTTCCTTTAATAGTGCAAATTATGGTTTTCGTCTGCGTGGCCAGCAGAGCAGAGGATAGCAAATTGGGAAGATGGTGGAGTGGAAAAAGATCCACATGCAACGACGTGCCAGATGGGGCAATAGAATAAGGGTATGTTCGAAAAGAGGTAGCATACCCGAGGGTCGGCGGGAAGTGGCTTCGCTCGTGGTCGTCGTCCTCCGCACACACTACGGCAGCGATCCCGCGCGGGCGCTAGGTCTGAGAGGACGGCCTTGTCGTCAGTGCGTGACCTCGCTCGCCGACAATGAGTGCGTCAACGCTGCACGTCCTTTTCTTCCCCGGCGGATCTGTGACCACCGGTGAGGAGGGAGAGAGGGGCCGTCTTTTTTAGATCTGGAGAGAGGGTGGTAGTGTGAGAAGCAAGTGGGCAGCCTTTGGCAAGAAAGCGCTGAAGCTCCAGCCTATATATCTTCTTTATACTACTAGTACTGGAGGTGGAGTAGTGGTAGAGTACTTTATATTTTCTCTGCATATAGTACCAGTTAGTCGTGCTTCAAAACTGAACGGCACGCCATAAAAAAATAAAGGCCGATAACTAATGCGGCACCTCGGGACAACGCGGCCAAATCGCATTTTGCATGAGAAATTACACACCATGTTTCGTTGACATGTAGTCCCGTTCCACATATCAGTGAGACGACGGCGAGTAATAGTGTGATAGCCTGGCTTATGAGGGATGATAGACTACTCATATCAATAAGGAATTCCTTCTTTTCCGGGAGCCCATTCGGAAAGAACTCCAAAGTTAAGCATGCTCAGCTTGGAGTAATTTCAGGATGGGTGACCGACCGGGAAGTTGCTCCCGGGTGCGCATGAGTGAGGAAAAAGTGTGCAGAAAAGACTAGTATTGATCTGTGGGGCCAGTCTAGATCCCGCCAGGAGTAACGACCACCGGCGGGTGTGTCCGGGGCGTTACAAGTTGGTATCAGAGCTGACCCTCACGGTTACACGGATGTTTGCGGACAGGTGCGCAGTCATGTTGTTCATGACGTTTGTGACCCGTCGTGGCACACGACATGGCCCATGTTCTGGACTGGATGCACAGACGTATGTGCCAAGAGGGAACGTTCCTATGGCCCGACGAGGATGTCGGTTCCTCTGAGTGGGGTTGTATGTGATAGCCTGGCTTATGAGAGATGATAGACTACTCATACCAATAAGGAATTCCTTCTTTTTCGGGAGCCCATTCGGAAAGAACTCCAAAGTTAAGCGTGCTCAGCTTGGAGTAATTTCAGGATGGGTGACCGACCGGGAAGTTGCTCCCGGGTGCGCATGAGTGAGGACAAAGTGCGCAGAAAAGACTAGTATTGATCTGTGGGGCCAGTCTAGATCCCGCCAGGAGTAACGACCACCGGCGGGTGTGTCCGGGGCGATACAAGTAGGAGTATTTCCGAACCGATGTGTAGGCTGGGGCGCCCCTTCGTGAACCATGGCAAACTGGCAACCGTCCACCGACTCTTCGCTTTTCCCTCTCGATTTGGAACTAGCATAACATTTATTATGTTACAGTATCTACCTATGTTACTATAACTATCTCTCTCTTCCTTAATTGCCTGCCACATAAGCATGTTTGCGAGTCCCAAGTGCATGATACTACTTATGTTACCCCCACTATGGCCAGCCTTACTAATTAACCTTCTTCCTGTGTTTCCAAGGTCCCGTGAACATTCCACCACCTATACTTGAAGATTTTTATAACCAAGGGGGAGCTGATGATGGTGATGATCATGAGCATGAGGACGAGCAGCGCCCATATACTATTTGGCGCCTGGCAACTAATTCCGATGGATCACCTCTTCTCGTGTGTATACAGCCCACTGATGATGTTACTGCTAAGGAAGCAGGTGTAGTCTCCCATGGTCGCACTCTCCGGACCTATTCCAACACCCGTTGCATGGTATTCGGGATGGATACTAGTGTGCTAGCACCAACTCCTTCTCCCTGGTACAAAATTGATAGTCTTGGAGAAAACTCGCTCTTCCTTGGACAAAACTATCCAATGATGGTGAAAGGCGATCCAACTGCTGTTGACACAACATTACTACCATTTATGAGAAGCAACTATGTCTATACCTCGGACATTTGGGTGGTTCCTACACTAGTATTGATATAGTAGGCCGCTTCAGCCTGGATGATCAGTCCTGCGTTGGTCTCCAGATCGACAATGGATGGCCCGTCCCAGAGAATCACTTGTGGTTCAAAGCAAGCGTTTCCAACGCCGAGGAATGGTTGAGTTGAAGTTCATTTCGTTGCTTGTTATTTGTTGTGTGGTGAAAACTTTAGTATTTATAATGTATCCTTGTTGTCGATGTGGGTTGATGACCTGTTGTATGTAATAAAATGATATGCCTGTGATAAACTTACTAAATTTATGAATAGCTTTCGAGTTGCTTCTGTGAGTGAGTGGTGCGACGAGGCAAAAAATATATTTTCCGAATACATAATTGTATGTGCATTGCAACAGGTTATCGGATGAGGCCAATCAACAATAGTAGTACACTATTTGTACTAGCTTCACATGCTTCGCGCGTCGTGCGGGTGTTTTTACTGTAGCCATATTGTACTACGTAAGCAGCACCTCGAATCCTCGATACTAGCAGTACTATATACTAGTAAGTAGTAGGAGTAGTAGGGTGGCATGGGCCAGAACAAGCATTCACGTCCAGGAGTACGGCACACGCCACCAGCACGACTTTCATCTGACACCATATTTCTTGGAGTCCGTGCTAGAGCAATCTCTTCAACCTCATTGTTTCTCTAACTCAGCCATCGCGCGGCGGGCGAGGTGGGGGTTTGTCGATAGTCGTTTTCCTTAACTGCGGTCCCACTTGTAAGGCCAACTGCAATGCACGACCCCAAACGGACCTCCTTTTTGCACGAACTCCAATGATAATTTTGACTAGAAAAGCAAGACCAAAGAAAACAAGAACCACAAGAATACATTTTACTACTCCTGTAAGTTGGATTAGTGCCTTCTCGATGCATTCATTGTTGATCTGCGAAGGCTCGATCTTGCGTGCTTCTTTCTTCTTCGAGTGTAAAGAAGTAGATGTTGCTTCCTCGCATCTAGTCTCATGTCTAGCCTCTATTCTAGTACTCCCTCCGGTCCGTTTTTCTCTGCGTCTAAGTAGCAACACGCATACCAAGTAGGAGTATCAACAAGTGCATTAATCTCATCTATAGCCTCTGTGCTAGCTAAAAGTGATAGAACATCTACTAAATTGCGCTCTATCAATATATGGATGTACTCTTCTTCCCAATACAGAAACTTGCATCCATTCTACTCCCTCCGTTGCACAATACATGCCTTCTATTTGTCAAAATATATATTTATCTAGACATGTTTTAGTATATAGGCACATCCATTTTTGGACAAATGGAAGTCAAGTATTTTGGAACGGAGGGAGTACACAATAAATTTTTTAAGTTAGCACAACTATTCTAATCCGAGAGCACAACCAAAGATTTGGTCGGGTTCTTCCTCCTTTTGCCGACACGTGGGACATCCAACATCCAGGTCGTGTCATGAAAGAAAATAGAGTGGTAGTTGAAGCCACGAGATGTGCATCTTGGGTTAAACTGTAAATAGATTCTTACTACTCTTGAGTAACTCCAAAAGCGGCCACCGAAGATCTTTCTTGGATTTGTTTTTCATCACCAGCACGTCGAGGTGAAAGATGTGCAGGTTTAGTGGGTCCGCTTGCGTTTTCACTGACATGTGGGACCGCATGTGAGCAAACAGACGATGGGCTCCGTGCGTCCGCTGGTTGGCTGAGGAGAGAGATAGAGGAGTGCTGAGCACGGACTGCAGGAAATTTGTTCTATGTACTGTACCTCGATATAGGCTCGATATAGTGGGGTGACATGGGCCATAACTAGCATTCACGTCTAGCAGTACGGCACACGCCACCCACACGAGTCCCATCCGACACCAATTTTCTTGGAGTCCGTGCTACAACCATCTCTTCTCCCTCCTGTTTTCTCAGCCATCGCGCGGTGGGCGGGGTGGGGGTCTGCCGATAGTCGGTTTGCTCAACTACGGTCCCACTTGTAAGTGAAAATGCAACACCACACGCATTCCCACTTGAGCGGTGTGCCATACCAACCGTGTGGGGGTGCGACGCGAACACGGCAGGCTTTTCCTTTTGAACTCGTAACTTGTAAAATTTGGTTCTGCTCCATGGCGCGATCGATAGATAGAAAATAACGATTTTGCCTAGAGTAATGAGAAGTTTGGTTCTGGCGCCGTTCATGCATGGAGTACGTACGAAAATTATGAAGTTGATGCGAAAGGTAAGATAATTTCTGTAGTATCATATACTACTACATGGATTTGACAGAAAGATAAAAATACATACGGATCCATCAACGACATCCTCATGCCCTAGTGCGCCGGGTCACCAACCGACATGTGAGGAGCAGCGGCGTTGACGGCGAGCTCAACGTGCTTCTGAACAGTGCCGTCCAAGGTTGCCCTGCGGTCCAAGAAGGCCAGCGTCCTATCGTCCTCCTCTTGCATGCGTGTAGACGTGGGTGATTATGTCGATGGTGTCTTGCTGCGCCAGGCGCTGCGCTGCGAGCGCGACCTCGAGGTGGACATTCTCCGGCGCGACGGCGGGCAGTCGCAGGGCCACCAGTGCGTCGAAGAGGTTGTGACCATAGTGGCCGTTGAGGGTGGTGGGCATCACAGAGCCTGGGCGCGTCGGCTGGAGGCTTACGTCAAAGTCGTCCGTGAGCTTCTTGACGATGGTGAACTTGTCGAGGAAACCGACGAGGACCTTGTCGAACAAGGAGACGAAGCTGTCGTCCAAGCGGCCCCTCGCCCTGCCGGCCTCAAGCAATACTACCTGGAGACGTTCCTCATTGCCGGGCCGTAGGCCGGCGTCGTGGACCATCTGGCACAGCCGGCTGATGCTCGCGCTCATCGCCTCCATGGGTCTAGCTTAGCTTCTACTACCTCCGTCCTGGTTTATTGGTCCCCATTGTAATTCATGTCAAATTTTGACCGCATATTTAACTAACAAAATGTTTACGTATGTTACTAAAAATTATATCACTGAAAACTATGTTCAATTATGAATCCAAAAATATAATTTTTGTTGACATGCATCAACATTTTGTTAGTTAAATCTTTGGTCAAAATTTAGCACAAATTACAAAGGAGACTAATAAACCAGGACGAAGGTAGTATTGCGATTCGAATGATCACTCTTGCCCTTGGTTAGCATGCGTAGGTGCGTAGGATTTCGTACTACTCCTTGGCCCTCTACTGCACCTGCCTTTGGCTGTATGACAGGTGGGCCAGCCACCCCCTGGGCCCACGTGTCATTCACCCAAAGGCAATTGCCGTAAGTCAATAAAGCTGCGCCCCCCTCCGTGCCGGTGCAGTATAGTCATCTCACCGGACCTCTAGTTGGGGCCAAATGAGAGAAGTTTTATGTTTACTAGTTTATTGGTCCCCTTTGCATTTTGCGCCAAGTTTTGACCTTTGATTTAACTAATAAAATGTTAATGCATGTAAACAAAAATGTTGTGTAAGTCACATTACGAAAACCAAATAATCCCAAAACACTTAGGCACGATGCATTTACTCCCTCCTTGTTTCTTATTTCGTGACATGTCAACCAATGAGAGATGTGGGTCGTGCATGCTTTCAATGACTTGAGACTACCAAACATGACATGAGTGTTTAGTTCATTGCATGTAATCCTATTAAGACTCTAGTTAGCAAGAAAACATTAAGTTCTCTCGCCGATAGGAATAAAACACCATGTATTTATTTACTGAGGGAGTAGTACATTTTTTGTGACATGCATTACTAGATATTGCTAGTCAAATACTAAAATCTAGATGGACGTGGAAGTACTCCTAAATCCAGACGGTGGTGCTACTAGTACTAGTAGTAGTACTACCAATGTATAGTACTCCTAGGAGTACTAGCACTGTACTACCCGTTGGTCAAATTATTACGTGCTGCTCCTCATTGTGAAGTGACAAGACCCTGTGCCGGAGATGACACCTGAGTATAGGCGCCGTGTTCGGCATACCATAGTCAGCCTCACCGTCTGCAGTCACTATCATCATGGCTGTAGAGCTAGCCTGCTTACAACTAGCCCTGTTCGACATAATTTCCCGTGCGTAGATGCCCGTGCATTGCACGGAACACCAAGATTGGGGGTGGACGGCTCCGGCGGCGGCCATCGCGCCAGATTTTTCCACGGCCTTCTAGATGTGGTGGGGAGGAGATAAGGCTGATTGTGAGAGACAAGGAGTTGTTTGTAAATAGGGAACAAGTGTGGGCATCTTTTTGCAAAAATGGAGAAGCTTGGTTTGTATGCGTTAGATCTAGATCCGATGGCTATTGGTGAAAGATGGGAGGAACAACATCATCACCAACTCAGGACCTGTTTGATTTGCAGGATTTTGAAAACGCAGGAATAGGACACGACAATATTACAAGTTTCAAACTGATATTACAAATGTTAGGAGTAATGCTGCACCTAGGAAGAGGGAATTACTAGGAAGTTCACGTAAGAACTTTCGTTACTTTAGGTGGATGCAGCGTTATCGTACAAACTAAAATCCACCGCCCTGACAAGTCACTAATGGGCAAATAAGTTTTCGAGTCTCTGTCCACTTGATGTTTCAAAAACAAATTCAGCTTCTGCGGAGACTTTGCCATTTAGGCTTAGACGCTTGCGCTGATCAGCATGCCATTCATTGTTGCGCCAGAAAACGCCAAACCTCATTACCTTGAGCACACTTGCCTCCAGAACAAAGAACCTGGCCAATTTAATCTTAGATGTGCTGCCTCGGTAGTCGATCAAATCAATTTCTGTAAGATGGAGATCAAGACATTCGATGAGATTGTTATAGTGCAGCACATTTTTCACTTTCGGGTCCTTTTTTAGCTACAAAATAAGAGAACATATTAGAGCAGCTGGCTGCATAAGATTGTCATGTCATCAACAGGTACCAATATCATTCGCTCATACGATAGGGTTGGCTGGCTAGTGATATTTTTTCACTCACTCTCTCTCTCTCTCTCCCCCTCTCTCTCTGTTTCTGTTTCCTCTCATTTAACTAGGAGCACGTGAAGAGCTTGGGCATTTGTTGCCTTCCACTATGTGGCCGATGCCATATTTCACAAAAGTATGCCACATAATACGCATCGATGTCAAATCAAAAGATTTTGGCACCGCTCTCGCGATGTGAGAGAGTTGGCACCGCTGTGCACACAGACCCACATGTATAAACAAATCAATCAAACCAACTACACCGGCCTCCCACTCTCCCAAACAAGTGTTTTTTTATTGCCTCAGTCCTCTTTCTCTCTCCCACGCAGTGTTTTTTCATTGCGTGAGTTAATTTGGCACCGGAGCAAAGTAGGTGATCCAGATTGGGGCACCAGGTGAGCAATGGAGGGGCATCGATGCCAAATGCATCACAAGTGAATTTGACACATGTTTTGGCCTACATAGCCCACTTTTGTACTCCCTCCGTCCCAAAATTCTTGTCTTAAATTTGTCTAAATACGGACGTATCTAGTTACATTTCAGTGTTAGATACATCCGTATCTAAACAAATGTAAGACAAGAATTTTGGGACAGAGGGAATACTACCTCATATTTAGTATAAATGTTTGACCATAGATTTACCTAAGAAAATGCCAATGCATGTCACTAAAAATTACACCATTTGAAATTATGTTCAAATACGAATCCAACAATATAGTTCTTAGTGACATGCATTAACATTTTGTCAGTTAAATCTATGGTCAAATTTTGATACTACAAAATTGGAAGAGTAAACCAGGACGGAGGTAGTACTTGCCCTTAGGGTAACCATAGAGTTACTGGAGTAGTCTAAGTTACTTTCCACTATGACTAGCCTAGGCTACTATAGTAGTACAACATAAAAATGATGCAGGTGATCACGTGAGAAAAAAATACTAAAAACATTTCTTTCGGTGCAGTGCGTAGATGTAGTTTTGGACACTACACTTGTCATCGTAATTTGGGAAAATTACGAAAAAATTGAGCTACGTTGTGATTACCGTTTACTAATAGGAAAGAAGTTTCACCTTGATGAGTAGCTTCTCCGTGCATGGAAAGCATGTAAGGAATCCAATAACTTGATCCAGATTGGGGCCGATAGATTTTAGTGCTAAGATCTTCACTGTGCGCATGGACTGGGTCAAGATTGTGGGAATCATTTTCTGGAAGACGGTTGCAAATACATCAAGAAGAAATTTAAAAATGTGAATTTCAAGAAGACGGAGAAGAAGATGAGTGTTGTACCTGAACGATTACGGATCCAATAAAGAGTTCAGAGAATTTGGCAGATGAGTACACCAACACTGTCAATTTCGGCGCGTCAATGACCCTCGTTTTTTGTTGGACCTTCTAGATCCGATACAAGCAATCTCTCAAGGAAAGGCGCATTCTCAATGACCATAACGTGGAACAGCTAGAGTGATATCTTCCAATTGATGTCTTGTTGTGGGGCCAGCAAGACACATAAATCCATCGGAGATTCGTCGAGGCGATGTGGAGGCTAATGAACCCGTGGATCTGCTCAAGACGAAGGTACTCAAGCGCAGTACAGCTGCGGAGCAGGTGCTCCATAGCCTTCTTCGAGATGACAATGTCGAAGAGGTCGAGATGCTTGAGTTGAGGGAGAAGAAGGGCGGGCGCGGCATTAATCTGGGGAAGATAGCAGGAGCTGAAGCTGGCGCGACGCAGTGTTGGCGTGAGGCGGAGCGCGGACGGCGGCAGAGAGCGACATCGTCCAGCTTCAAATCTGAGCTCCTTGAGCTAATCTAGGGCGGGGGATAAGAACCACTCGTCGAACTTGGGTTGGACCTTGCAGTTGGTACTGAACATGCGGATGTCAAGGCGTCTGGCTGGCCCAGGGTGCGATGAAAGGATCTTGGAGACTGCGGCCATGCGTTTGCAATCCCCGTCGCAGAGGCAGCTGTCGACAGTGAGGTTGAGGGGGACGCAACGCCAGAGGGGGCGCCACCACCGGGAGAGCAGGGTGGTCCACACGGCAGATTTGGTGGGGAGGAGGCCGATGATGACGAGCAGCATGTCATCGGGGAGGCTGCTGATGAAGTCCAGGCTTGCCGGATGCGGTTTTGGCTCGAGCGGCCTCCGCTTGTTGGCTGCCTCACCGTCCATCTCAACCGGCGGCAACGCTGGTGTACACGTGTGCTGGTGTGTGTTGTGTGCTGGGTGTGCGCGAGTGCGTCCTTCTGTGCATGCCGCCGCGCAGTGGTGAATTGTGCGCGAGTGCGTCCTTCACGCGCAAGAAGTTTGTCCTCAATGCGCCCTCAATTTACTAGCGTGCGGGGTGCTACCCCAAGTGGTTTCAACTTTGTTTCCTTCACCGTGTGTCAGATGGGCCTCTAGTTTACTTATTTTCACCCACTGCCACATGGGCCAGCACACCAAGATACAGAACACGAGCTGACAACTCAGCATGTGGATTGGTTGACCGGACAACTAAACAATATACAAAGCTATACGCTGACACAGTGAGCATATAATCCGTCGGTATAGAGAGTTCGAGTGAGAGGGGAGGCCCGTGAGAGATAGCAGAGAGAGAGAGAAAGAGCTACTCCCTCTGTTCGATAATGTAGTTACAACATTTTTTTTAAGTCAAACTTTTGAAACTTTGACCAAGTTTATAAAGAAATTACTTATATCTGCAATACCAGAGATAAATGATAGTATGAAGTAAGTACATGTTGTGATGAATCTAATGATCGTTCCAGATGTAAATGTTTTTCTCCACATATACCTAGTCAAACTTTTCTGAGGTTTGACTTTTCAAAACATCCATATGCTTATGGACGTGACAGAGTCCCTGACGAGAGAGAGAGAGAGAGAGAGAGAGAGAGAGAGAGAGAGAGAGTGAAAAAAGTGTGTGTGCGTGTGTGAAAGAGACATGGACAACACACGATAAAAGTGGAGAAAAAGCATGCGTGTCTTATGCAAACATATCACACATGCATCTTCGACAACGGAGGCAAGGTGAGGAGATAGTGTGTGGTTGTTTGGAACCGAGAGAGGGAGACCCCTAGCACGTGGCCAAGAGGGGTCTGACAAACAAGGGAGAGAGGTCAAGAGAGACGTACGGAGAAAATGCAGACATGGGGAGGAGAGAGTGTATGTTCGTCATAGAGAGATCCCCTGGAGATCGTGATGGGACTACATGGGTGGGAGATCGAGTGACAAGGTGTGTGCGCGATATAAGATGCCCCGAGAGATATCAAGATAGACGTATGGATGGAAGGAGACAATACGTGTGTTCCTGATGGCTAGTAAGAGATAATCATACTTAGGAGGGGGGGGGGGAGTGCTTGCGCCCATGGCCCTGTTTGGATACTCTAACTCAGTTAGAGGTTAGAGTTAGATTCTAACCCTGAACTAACTCTAAGTAAAGAGGTGTTTGGATGGCAGGGTTAGATGGAGCGCGGGCGGTGCGAGAGGGAGGGAGGGAGAGGACGAGAAGCTTCGAGGAAGTGGGGAGGGATCTGCTGCGGGGAGAGCGAGAGAAAAAAGTGTTTATTAGTGGTCCCGAGAAGAACTAACCCAAATAAGCACCTCTTGGATGGGTTAGTTTTTTTGGATGGGTTAGATGCATCTAACCTAAACTAACCCTCCTGTTTGGATCTTTTTGGGTTAGTTGACTCCAAACTAACCCAAACTAACTCTAAGCCATGGATCCAAACAGAGCCTATGATGGACTGAGGGATTACGGTACTTAGTGGGGTGCGTGTCACATGGAGAGAGAACAAGGGCGGAGAGTGTTGGATGGGTCTATATGTATAGCGCGAGCGAGACATGTGTATGTGTGAACTAGGGAGATATAAGGCCCGTTTGGCTTGCGTCATGAGCATCTTTTGCGTGGCCTAGGGTTGTGGCTGGATTTCATGCACGCTTGTTTGGTTGCTACCCTGTGAAAAAGAAAGCCCGCCCGGGCTGGGTTCCCTTGCACTTTAATTAGCCTGGCTGAACTCCAGACACTGCAAGTAGCCTGGCCCAAGCGACCGATTTCAAACACCTGCCCGTGCCTGGTCGCGCGGCCACGAGGCTAACAGCAACATGGATGGATATTAGCATTAAATAATTGATGCGTGGATTGATTGATGGGACGTTGATGCTTTGCCTGGCCCAGACATGAACCAAACGCTTCAGCACCACACAAGCCTGGCCAGGCAGAAATATTTTACATCTCATGTCCACACCAGGCAGTACCGACCATCAAGGCATGAGGGTCAGGTCACGAACCAAATTGACCAATAAAGTTTGAGAGAGATTGAGGAGCCCCGATAAGGCTGAGTGGTGCGTTAGATAGCTGAGAGGGGGAAAGAGATATTCCATCCGCTCGATAATGCAGTGCGTGTAAAATTTTTAGAAGTCAAACTTTGGAAACTTTGATCAGGTTTACGCAAATGTTATTTATATCTACAATACCAAAGATACATCATACAAAAATACATCTCATGGTGAATCTAATGGTATATGTTTGCCGTACTACATGTAATTCTTTTTCTCCACGTACATGGTCAAACTTTGTGATGTTTGACTTTTCAATAAATCTATGTGCTATGGACGGAGGTGAGTTCCTCAGTCGAGACAGATCAAGTGCGTGTGAAGGAGAATGAGTAAGTGCGCAAAAAGAGTATGTGTGTGAAAGAGAAAGTGACAACAAACGACAAATTAGAGAGAGAGTGTGTTTTTTCGTTTCTTATGTGAACATATCACGCATGCATCTCCGAGATGGAAAAGCGAGGCGAGGAGATACACGAAGATAGCTAGTGTGTGATTGTTTGTAACGGTGAGAGACACCCCTGTAGCACATGTACAATAGAGGTCTGGCCAACAAGGAAAAAAGGTCGAGAGGGACACATGGATGGCATGGACGCATGGGGAGGGAGAGAGGGTGTGTTTGTGATAGAGAGATCCCCTCGAGATCGTGAGGAGACTATATGAGTGGGAGATCGAGGGAGTGCATGCGCGATAGAAAGATGCCCCGAGAGAAATCGAGATAGACCATGCACATGTTTGTGATGGAGACTAAGATTAGCTAGTCATATACATATAGGGGGGACTGCGTGTGCCTACAATTGAGTGAGAGACCATCATACTTGGGTAGCTGGGCATGAGATTGTGTGTGTGTGTGCGTGTGAGATGGAGAGAGAATGATGGGGAGAGATAGAGTTTTAGATGGGCCTATCGAGTGCGAGTGAGATATGCATGTGTATGTGTGACCCAGGTGGATGGAGAGTTTGAGAGAGGGGGGGAAGAGCTCGGAGACGACATAGTGGTGCGTGAGATAGTTACGGGCAAAGAGCCAAGGAATTTGTGTGCGTACGATGAGTGCACCCAAGATATCTAGCTTGGACTAGCTAGAGTATCATACATAGTGTGCGAGAGAGACCTATAGATGGTGTATATATGAATGCGAACTAGAAAGACCCCCCCCCACACACACAGAGAGAGAGAGAGAGAAAGGGAGAGGGACCAACAAGGTTTTTGTGTCGGATGCGTGCGACAGAATTGAAGATTGTCGGCGAGAGAGTGAGAGAGAGAGAGAGAGAACAAGAGTCCAGGAGAGAGGAGGTCGCGTTTTATGCATCAAAGACTGATATAAACCATGTTTCGATATAAACTTGCATTCAAATATTTAAATTGGAGAACATGTTGTCTGCAATCCACACATGAACGGATATATGCGTATATCAAACAAGTTCATTAATTTGACTTTCAACATGTTCACGGAGTACTATAATACTGTACAACATGCTACTCGATTGAGGTGTTCAATTTTGGATTTAGTTCACTATTTTGAACTACTGAACGAGCTAGTTCATTGAATCGAGATATTTCATTTTGGGTTTGATTCACGTTTTTGAGTGGGTCAACTATTTGTCATATAGTAAATCGCTAGCAACGAGCATGTAAAAACACATTACTCCCGAGCATCATCTCTCCATCTTAAAAAGAAGTGGCAAGCTAATATTTCAAAATGTGATTCGCGTCGACTTGGTAAGGTAGACGTGGATGCTCGTTCTCCCAAAATTTGAACAAACCGTTAAACATCCTCTCTGCTCGGTGGAATTCGCCCGAGCAAATAAATGGGAGACGTGAAATTACCGTCCTATGTGGTACACGCATCAATTGGCCCGTTGTACATCGAGGGTAGGTTCGTAACTTCATCCAAGCGCGCCTTCTCCTCGGCCGGAATGACATATGCCGAATAATTCATAAACCATGGTCGGCAAAACACGCTCTCCTCGCCCGAAATAGCTCGCGCCTACTATTTCAAAACACGCTCTCCTCGCCTGAATTCGCTCGCGCCCACTATAGTTCAAAACACGCCCTACTCGCCCGAAATCGCTCCCGCCCACTATTTGGGGAGAAGCAAAGTTACTCTACTATCCCCGACCCTCAGTACATAGACCCAAGCCGAGAAGCCTATAGGCAAGGGTAGAACTGTAACCCCCCTCACATTTCAGACAAATGCGTCCGTAAGACATGGTTCCACTCCCATCCCAATTCCCCCCCGCCCGCCCCCATTCATACCTCGTGGGCGCCAAATCACCTTATCCCCGGGAAGCTCCCTTCTCTGGAGCCGCGAAACCTCAGCCCCACCTCCATGGCGCCCCCACCGCACCAATTTCACAGCCGCCCTCCTCCCTAATGCCGGAGACGCTGTCCAATTGCCGTCGTGCACTGGGTTGTATGCCTCTTACTCCGTGCTGTTGGTGCTGCCTCGACGATGGCCGTGTGAACCGTACCGGAACCGATTCACCCCCGCCGTTGTTCACGGCGCCGGAGTGGCTCCAACTTCGGATCCGTCCAGAGTCCCGGCGCTGCTTCCGCGTAGCCGTCGACCGTGGCGACATCTCTCTTTCCCTGCCGCCGGTCGCCACCGCAACCGCGCCGGCCTCACCGACTCGGCAGCTGGACCTGCCTACTTCACCATGCCGCCAGATAGGTCGCACCCTCATCTAAAATCACATTATTTAGGCGTCAGTTGTCTGAATTTTTATTCTGGGCCAATCGATTCCCAATGGGAAGCAGCACCCCTCGAGGCGGCGGAGCTCCTAGGCTGCCGGTTGGCTGGTGTCTAACGTAAGGGTGCGGGGCCGGAAGTTCACTGCGGAAGCAGCGCTTAGATGGCTATCTTTTAGAGTTGCATGGGTTGAAGGTACTGCCGCCACCGGATCTGGATGACGGGGAGTCTTTGTGGATTGGCCTGGGGCGGCGCAACCACGGCAGTGCAGTGGGGCGGGGAGCGGGGTTTTGGCCGGGGCCACGGACGGCGGAGGCAGGCTGCTCTACCGTTAGTCGCTGGCTCTTCGGGGAAGATTCCGAACAGTGTCAGCCGGGAGGCACAAGACGGCCATCAAGCCATCCGGCATAGATCGGACAGTACCAAAATAAAATAAAATCGTGTGACCCCAATTTAGTCTTCAGTCAACAGACGTGTGACCACTCTCGTACCTTGATGTTGATCTCTTAGTGTATTTCTTCGGATCAAAGAGATATGTCGTTCTTAACATTACGTGTTACCTGCATCTTCAAACACACCGTCTTCCAACTCACCGCAGCTACTCCAACAAGGGAAGCATACACCAGAAGGGAGCTACAGTCCCCACTCAACAGTTCCCTGCATCGAATGCGCGTGCCCGACATGGACAACCACAACAACTGCAGGCCATTAACAAGTCAGCACATGATGCTCACTCCTATGGATGGCAGCCAGATAGGTTGTACCCTCATCTTACTTGTGTGCAACATTTATGGCTTTGTTATTCATCTAAGCACGGAAAATAGATCATCACATCTCACTGTATATTCATGCTGATCTCTTACGGGTCTTGTTCAGGAGTTCACGCTGTTCCATAGTTCAGCTAAGATACTTGTCCTTTAGGTAACACCGTTCCATAGTTATCATCCATCAGCCAATGCTATCCCACAAGCTGGTGATTATAGTATTACACCACTTCTAGTATTACCTATGTTGTTCTTTAATACTTTTGTGTGCCATCTAGTTAATCTCGAGTAGAAACAATACATATTCTGTAGCTTTCATCTGTGTTCTCTCTTTAGTTTATCAGACCTATTGCTGCTAGTTAACCCCAGTCCTACTATTTATGTCGTCTCCTACAGGCACTCATTTACATAAATCTAACTACTAGTTGTCTTCCATGCATGTCAGATATAATTGCACACACTGATATATCCACAAGAACCTCACGGAGCAATGTAAAGGCCAATAAACTTGATGTCAATGATACCCAATATGATGGAACATGTAAAGGCAGTTCTTTAGAAGACTTGCAGAAAGATGATGAATCCTCTTCACCCCACAAGGTTCTTGCTCTAACTTGGCCTATGATATGGGTACAACATGCATATAATGTCCTGGAGTGTATCTACTCTGTTGCAATGCCATGTGCTTAGCATGCTGATCATGCATGTAAATATGTCATGCCTTCCTGTTTTTCAGTACCTATTCCATTCATGATAACATGTTTTCAAATTCAAGTACTGTCATTCTACTCTATCGCAATGCCATCTGCTTAATTTGGACATCATGCTTCTGAATATCTTATGCATTGTTATTCATTAGTATGTACTTCATCTGTCTGCTATACCATGTTATTTTACGTTGAAGTGCTGTTCTAGTGCTCTGTTGCAATGCCATCTTATTTTCCCAATCATACACGTGTATGTTGCCTTAGTTATTTCTGTACGTATTCCGCTAGCATATAGTTTTACATTCAACTAGTTTTTTTTGCTGTGTTGTCCTGTCGTATCCCTAGCTCTTACACCATACTCCCTCCGTTCGGATTACATGTTGTCTATAAAAAAGGATGTATCTAGAACTGAAATACGCCTAGACCTATCCATTTTTTTCCAGATGGAGGGAATACATGTCAATATGTCATGCCTTTATATTCTTCAGTACCTATTCCATCTCTCAGCTGTCGCATGTTTTATAATTAAAGCACCATTCTTCTATACAAGGCATGCAAGGGGAAGACGACTATGTTAGAATCTGAAGGGTTACAAACAAGGCCTTTGCAAAAGATCCAAACGCCAGGAGATAATAAACCAACTCTAGTTTTTATAGATACTGCTCCAGCACAGAGAAACCCAACTCCTACTGATAATAAGCAGATTCCAGTGGCCAAAGAACTAGTCCGCTTGAGTCCAGCAAAAATATGTCAACTCAATTCTAAGAAGCGTGTCCGTATCCTTGCATCATGAAATTTCATAGTATGTGATCATATTTTCTACATGTTTCTTACCCATCTCTCTTTTAGAAAATAAGCTTAACGGATAGAAGAATTTCTGCAATGGTATCATTTATGAGAAAAGATTCTTGCAGGATTCTCTGTGCTCCAATGTAGATGTAAGTACCTGTTGTATATCACTATATTTTTACATCAGCATGTATTTTGTTAATCGGCGTGAATCCAACCTTTATCTGATCTAAATTTAGTTGTAGCAAAATGTATGATTAAAGGCCACAATGTTGATTTTTGTAAGGAAAACTGCCTGGTAGTTTTGCATCCTGAGCTGCATGAGTGTACTATCTCATATCAGTGGGTTTGAATACTTTGGTTCTGCAGTGGTTTTTTCAGTATTTTTTTGCTGTGTTGTCCTGTCGTATCCCTAGCTCTTACATCATACTCCCTCCGTCCGGATTAAATGTAGCAGAAATGGATAAAACTGGATGTATCTATAACTGAAATATGCCTAGACCCGTCCATTTATTTCCGGATGGAGGGAATACATGTCAATATGTCATGCCTTTCTATTCTTCATTACCTATTCCATCTCTGCTGTAGCATGTTTTATAACTGAATCACCATTCTTCTATATAAGGCATGCAAGGGGAAGACGACTCTGTTAGAATCTGAAGGGTTACAAACCAGGTCTTTGCAAAAGATCCAAACGCCAGGAGATAATAAACCAACTCCATTTTTCATAGATACTGCTCCAGCACAGAGAAACCCAACTCCCACTGATAATAAGCAGATTCTAGTGGCCAAAGAACTACTCCGCTCCAGTCCAGCAAAAGAATGTCAACTCCATTATAAGAAGCGTGTGCGTATCCTCGCATCATGAAATTTTATAGCATTCTGATCATATTTTCTACATGTTTCTTACCCATCTCTCTTTTAGAAAATAAGGTTAAACGATAGAAGACTTCCTCCATTGGGATCGTATTCGAGGAAAATATCTTGCGGGAATTCTCTGTGCTCCAATGCTGATGTAAGTACCTGTTGTATATCACTATATTTTTACATCAACATGTATTTTGTTAATCAGCGTGAATCTAACCTTTATCTGATCTAAAATTAGTTGTAGCAAAATGTTAAAGGCGCCAATGTTGATTTTTGTAAGGAAATCTTCCTGGTAGTTCTGCATACTGAGCTGCATGAATGTACTATCTCATATCACGCACATTACTGAATTTAGTGCTTCTCTGGTTGCCCGTTCATTCATTGTGTCAATGTTGCTTTCGTACTACCTTACCTGGCCGATGATAGCTGTGCCATATTGTGTTAATTTGGTGTAGGCTACTTGCCCAAACGTTCGTTGTGTCAATGTTGCTTTCCTATTATCTAACTTGGCCAATGATAGCAATGCTAGTGTGTTAATTTTGTGCAGGCTACTGAAGATAAGAAGACAAACTCTGAAAACAGCAAGGCAACCCCATTGTTTCTTTCTAGTAAATCTAGGCCAGGTAATATGGCAATAACTCATGATTAATCTGTTTGGTTCCCGTCCTAATTTATGTTATGATGCAGTGGTCGAGACACTCTCCACTATCAATAATACAAGCCTGCCAAAATCGCCATCTGAATCTGTTTAGTATCCTCTTTCTCGAATGCAACGGAATAAATGTATGTTTGTGAACCAATTAATGGCTGAAGGAATGATGGAAATGGTGGATGAATCAGAGGTGCAGAGTCGTGCGACACAACAACTGATCAATGTTTTCAGAGACAGTGTAGCAAAGCAGAAAGAACTTGCCCACATGCTTATGGGCGTCATCTGTGCTGAGGTTGCAGATTGTGACGTTGTAGATGGTTAGGTTCTGCTCATTTATTTGCACTGGCATCAATCTTTGATTGCCTAGTGGATGTAATTTCCTGTAATATATGCTGGATGTGCAACGTTATTCCCTATGTGTCGTACCTTTGCGTGATCGGTTTTGGTCCTGTGCATAATTGCTCGTCGTAATGGGCTCAAATTATCTAATTTGGCCTAAAGACATGTACGAACTTTAGTGGGCCCATTAAGTTAATGGGCCGTTACTAGGCTGAAAGTTAATGGTCGGCCCTCTTACCTCCCGGGTCGCTAACAGGCCGACATCAAAGCGGGCAACAGGTGGCCCCAGTTTATTTCACGGGCCGTTAATAGGCCGTTACTAAGTTTGGGCTACATATGGCCCAATTATAGTGTAAGCCTTTAGCAGGCCGAAAGAGACAGCGGGCTTGTACTGGACCATGAAGACCATGGGCCGCTAAGAGGCCGAAAGTCAGGTCGTATTGTAAATGGCCCAACCGTGTTGTGGGCCTTTAGCAGGCCGAAAGAGAAACCGGGATGGTATTGGACCATGAAGGGCATGGGCCGTTAAAAGGCCAAAACTAAGGTCCGACTACAAATGGCCCAACTCATTTATGGTCCGTTATCAGGCCGAAAGGCACACAGGGCCAGTAATTGGCCCAACACTTAAATGGGTCGCTAAAAGGCCAAAACTCAGGTCCGACTACAAATGGCCCAACTGATTTATGGGCCGTCAACAGGCTGAAAGTGACACCGGGCCAGAAAATTGGCCCAACACTTAAATGGGCCGCTAAAAGGCCGAAACTCAGGTCCGACAACAAATGGCCCATCAGATTTATGGGTCATCAATAGGCTGAAAGACACACCGGGCCGGAAACTAGCCCAACATTTAAATGGGTCGCTAAAAGGCCGAAAGATGTACATCCTAAAAATTGGCCCATCCATTAAACAGGCCGTTAACAGGCCGAAATCTCATTAGGCCGATATTGAGCCCAGATATATAGCGGGCTGTTAATGGGCTTGAACTGACGATGAGCTGCTATGGTGTCAAATCTTTAACGGGCCGTTGACGGGCCAAATTGGCTCATCTCGTATGGGCCGTGGGCTTAAATGGACCTGACACAAGTAGGCCTTATATGGGCTGGCCTGCTAATTTTTACTGGGCCGGCCTTTTCACAGAAATGGGCCTCTGTTGGGCCGTGCCACGTGTCGACGTATCATAGGTGTCTTCCTCCAATGAGTGGATGACATCTGTCCCAATGGTGAGCCGACACGTGTTTCCTCCAGCCAATGATGATTTTACACGTGGAAAATCCCCATTGGTTGGGGCTGTTAACGGGTTATCGGATCCAAAACCCGACCCGATAGCTTAACGGCGTTCCGTTACGGTGGATGCCACGTGTCGGTCACCCTTGACAAAAGCACTTCTGTGACGCGCGATTTCGTCATGGAAGTGGACACTTCCGTGATGATAATTTTGGTAATGTCATGGAACACTTCTACGATAGCACAGGTATGACTATCTTGATTCTGTCATAAATTTGTCATAGATGTACATGCATGACAAAAAACGCGACCTACTGTGACAAACACGTATCATCACCGAAGTGTATTTTTTTGTAGTGTATACGGGGGCAGGGGGGCACCCCAAGACACTAGTTGATCATTGATCTTTAGCCATGTGCGGTGCCCCCTCCACCATAATCCACCCCAGTCATATTGTAGCGGCTTCATCAACACGGTCATCACGCCGTCATGCTGACGAAACTCTCCCTCGAAGCTCTACTGGTTCGTGAGTTCGTGGGACGTCACCGAGCTGAACATGTGTAGATCGCGGAGGTGCCGTACGTCCGGTACTAGGATCGGTCGATTGTGAAGACGTACGACTACATCAACCGCGTTGTCATAACGCTTCCGCTTATGGTCTACGAGGGTACGTGGACGGCACTATCCCCTCTCGTTGCTATGCATCACCATAATCTTGCTTGTGTGTAGGAATTTTTTTGAAATTACTATGTTACCCAACAGTGGCATCCGAGCCAGGTTTATGCGTAGATGTTATATGCACGAGTAGAACACAAGTGAATTGTGGGCGATACTAGTCATACTGCTTACCAGCATGTCATAGTTTGATTCGGCGGCATTGTTGGATGAAGCGGCCCGGACCGACATTACGCGTACACTTACGCGGGACTGGTTCTACCGACGTGCTTTGCACACAGGTGGCTGGCGGGTGTCAGTTTCTCCAACTTTAGTTGAATCGAGTGTGGCTATGATCGGTCCTTGTGAAGGTTAAAACAACACATACTTGACAAAATATCGTTGTGGTTTTGATGCGTAGGTAAGAACGGTTCTTGCTTAGCCCGTAGCAGCCACGTAAAACTTGCAACAACAAAGTAGAGGACGTCTAACTTGTTTTTGCAGGGCATGTTGTGATGTGATATGGTCAAGACATGATGTTATATTTTATTGTATGAGACAATCATGTTTTGTAATGGAGTTATCAGCAACTGGCAGGAGCCATATGGGTGTCGCTTTATTGTATGAAATGCAATAGCCATGTAATTGCTTTACTTTATCACTAAGCGGTAGCGATAGTCGTAGAAGTAATAGTTGGCGAGACGACAACGATGCTACGATGGAGATCAAGGTGTCGCGCCGGTGGCGATGGTGATCATGACGGTGCTTTGGAGATGGAGATCAAAGGCACAAGATGATGATGGCCATATAATATCACTTATATTGATTGCATGTGATGTTTATCTTTTATGCATCTTATTTTGTTTAGATCGACGGTAGCATTATAAGATGATCTCTCACTAAATTTCAAGGTATAAGTGTTCTCCCTGAGTATGCACCATTGCGAAAGTTCGTCGTGCCAAGACACCACTTGATGATCGGGTGTGATAAGCTCTACATTCACATACAACGGGTGCAAGCCAGTTTTGCACATGCAGAATACTCGGGGTTAAACTTGACAAGCCTAGCATATGCAGATATGGCCTTGGAACACTAAGACCGAAAGGTCGAGCGTGAACCATATAGTAGATATGATCAACATAGTGATGTTCACCGTTGAAAACTACTCCATCTCACGTGATGATCGGACATGGTTTAGTTGATATGGATCATGTGATCACTTAGATGATTAGAGGGATGTTTATCTAAGTGGGAGTTCTTAAGTAATTTGATTAATTGAACTTCAATTTATCATGAACTTAGTACCTGATAGTATTTTGCATGTCTATGTTGTTGTAGATAGATGGCCTGTGCTGTTGTTCCGTTGAATTTTAATGCGTTCCTTGAGAAAGCTAAGTTGAAAGATGATGGTAGCAATTACACGGACTGGGTTCGTAACTTGAGGATTATCATCATTGCTGCACAGAAGAATTACGTCCTGGAAGCACCGCTAGGTGCAAGACCCACTGCAGGAGCAACGCCGGACGTTGTGAATGCCTGGCAAAGCAAAGCTGATGACTACTCGATAGTTCAGTGTGCCATGCTTTACAGCTTAGAACCGGGACTTCAACGACGTTTTGAACGTCATGGAGCATATGAGATGTTCCAGGAGTTGAAGTTAATATTTCAAGGAAATGCCCAGATTGAGAGATATGAGGTCTCCAATAAGTTCTACAGCTGCAAGATGGAGGAGAATAGTTCTATCAGTGAACATATACTCAAAATGTCTGGGTATAATAATCACTTGATTCAACTGGGAGTTAACCTTCCGGATGATGGTGTCATTGACAGAATTCTTCAATCACTGCCACCAAGCTACAAGAGCTTCATGATGAACTATAATATGCAAGGGATGGAAAAGACAATTCCCGAGCTCTTCGCAATGCTAAAGGCTGCGGAGGTAGAAATCAAGAAGGAGCATCAAGTGTTGATGGTCAACAAGACCACCAGTTTCAAGAAAAAGGGTAAAGGGAAGAAGGGAACTTTAAGAAGAACGACAAGCAAGTTGTTGCTCAAGTGAAGAAGCCCAAGTATGGACCTAAGCCTATGACTGAGTGCTTCTACTGCAAAGGGACTGGTCACTAGAAGTGGAACTGCCCCAAGTATTTGGCGGATAAGAAGGATGGCAAGGTGAACAAAGGTATATGTGATAGACATGTTATTGATGTGTACCTTACTAATGCTCGCAGTAGTGCCTGGGTATTTGATACTAGTTCTGTTGCTAATATTTGCAACTCGAAACAGGGACTACAGATTAATCGAAGATTAGCTAAGGACGAGGTGACGATGCGCGTGGGAAATGATTACAAAGTCGATGTGATCGCGGTCGGCACGCTACCTCTACATCTACCTTCGGGATTAGTTTTATACCTGAATAATTGTTATTTGGTGCCAGCGTTGGGCATGAACATTATGTCTGGATCTTGTTTGATGCAAGATGGTTATTCATGTAAATCTGAGAATAATGGTTGTTCTATTTATACGAGTAATATCTTTTATGGTCATGCACCCTTGAAGAGTGGTCTATTTTTATTGAATCTCAATAATAGTGATACACATATTCATAATATTGAAGCCAAAAGATGCAGAGTTGATAATGATAGTGCCACTTATTTGTGGCACTGCCGTTTGGGTCATATTGCTGTAAAGCGCATGAAGAAACTCCATTCTGATGGACTTCTGGAATCACTTGACTATGAATCACTTGTTACTTGGGAACCGCGCCTCATGGGCAAGATGACTAAAACGCCGTTCTCCGGAACTATGGAGCGAGCAACAGACTTGTTGGAAATCATACATACTGATGTATGTGGTCCAATGAATGTTGATGCTCACGGCGGATATCGTTATTTTCTCACCTTGCCCATGAGAAAATCATCGTAACAAGAAAATAAAATTTCCACAATCTGATCGTGGAGGAGAATATTTGAGTTATGAGTTTGGTCTTCATTTGAAACAATGCGGAATAGTTTCACAACTCATGCTACCCAGAACACCATGGCGTAATGGTGTGTCTGAACGTCGTAACCGCACTTTATTAGATATGGTGCGATCTATGATGTCTCTTACTGATTTACCGCTATTGTTTTGGGGTTATGCTTTAGAGACGGCTGCATTCACGTTAAATAGGGCACCATCTAAATCCGTTGAGACGATGCCTTATGAACTATGGTTTGGCAAGAAACCAAAGTTGTCGTTTCTGAAAGTTTGGGGCTGCGATGCTTATGTGAAAAAGCTTCAACCTGATAAGCTCGAACCCAAATCGGAGAAATGTGTCTTCATAGGATACCCAAAGGAAACTGTTGGGTACACCTTCTATCACAGATCTGAAGGCAAGACATTCGTTGCTAAGAATGGATCCTTTCTAGAGAAGAAGTTTCTCTCGAAAGAAGTGAGTGGGAGGAAAGTACAACTTGATGAGGTAACTGTACCTACTCCCTTATTGGAAAGTAGTTCATCACAGAAATCAGTTCCTGTGATCCCTACACCAATTAGTGAGGAAGCTGATGATAATGATCATGACACTTTAGATCAAGTTACTACCAAACCTCGTAGGTCAAACAGAATAAGATCCACACCAGAGTGGTACGGTAATCCTGTTCTGGAGGTCATGTTACTTGACCATGGCGAACCTACGAACTATGAGGAAGCGATGATGATCCTAGATTCTGCAAAATGTTTTGAGGCCATGAAATCTGAGATGGGATCCATGTATGAGAACAAAGTGTGGACTTTGGTTGACTTACCCAATGATTGGCAATCCATCGAGAATAAATGGATCTTCAAGAAAAAGACTGATGCTAACGCTAATGTTATTGTCTACAAAGCCCGAATTGTTGCAAAAGGTTTTCGACAAGTTCAAGGAGTTGACTACGATGAGACCTTCTCACCCGTAGCGATGCTTAAGTCCGTCCGAATCATGTTAGCAATTGCCGCATTTTATGATTATGAAATTTGGCAAATGGATGTAAAGACTACATTCCTGAATGGATTTCTGGAAGAAGAGTTGTATATGATGCAACCTGAAGGTTTTATCGATCCAAAGGATGCTAACAAAGTGTGTAAGCTCCAGCGATCCATCTATGGACTGGTGCAAGCATCTCGGAGTTGGAATAAACATTTTGATGGTGTGATCAAAGCATATGGTTTTATACAGACTTTTGGAGAAGATTGTATTTACAAGAAAGTGAGTGGGAGCTCTGTAGCATTTCTAATATTATATGTGGATGACATATTGTTGATTGGAAATGATATAGAATTTCTGGATAGCATAAAAGGATACTTGAATAAGATTTTTTCAATGAAGGACCTTGGTGAAGTTGCTTATATATTAGGCATCAAGATCTATAGAGATAGATCAAGACGCTTAATTGGACTTTCGCAAAGCATATACCTTGATAAAGTTTTGAAGAAGTTTAAAATGGATCAAGCAAAGAAAGGGTTCTTGCCTGTGTTACAAGGTGTGAAGTTGAGTCAAACTCAATGCCCGACCACTGCAGAAGATAGAGAGAAAATGAAAGGTGTTCCCTATGCTTCAGCCATATGCTCTATCATGTATGCAATGTTGTGTACCAGACCTGATGTGTGCCTTGCTATTAGTTTAGCAGGGAGGTACCAAAGTAATCCAGGAGTGGATCACTGGACATCAGTCAAGAACATCCTGAAATACCTGAAAAGGACTAAGGATATGTTTCTCGTTTATGGAGGTGACAAAGAGCTCGTCGTAAATGGTTACGTCGATGCAAGCTTTGACACTGATCCGAATGACTCTAAGTCACAAACCGGGTACGTGTTTATATTGAACGGTGGAGCTGTTAGTTGGTGCAGTTCTAAACAAAGCATCATGGCGGGATCTACGTGTGAAGCGGAGTACATAGCTGCTTCGGAAGCAGCAAATGAAGGAGTTTGGATGAAGGAGTTCATATCCGATCTAGGTGTCATACCTAGTGCATCGGGTCCAAAGAAAATCTTTTGTGACAATACTGGTGCAATTGCCTTGGCAAAGGAATCCAGATTTCACAAGAGAACCAAGCACATCAAGAGATGCTTTAATTCCATCCGCGATCAAGTCAAGGAGGGAGACGTAGAGATTTGCAAGATACATACGGATCTGAATGTTGCAGACCCGTTGACTAAGCCTCTCTCACGAGCAAAACATGATTAGCACCAAGACTCCATGGGTGTTAGAATCGTTACTATGTAATCTAGATTATTGACTCTAGTGCAAGTGGGAGACTGAAGGAAATATGCCCTAGAGGCAATAATAAAGTTGTTATTTATATTTCCTTATATCATGATAAATGTTTATTATTCATGCTAGAATTGTATTAACCGGAAACTTAGTACATGTGTGAATGCATAGACAAACAAAGTGTCACTAGTATGCCTCTACTTGACTAGCTCGTTGAATCAAAGATGGTTGTGTTTCCTAACCATAGACATGAGTTGTCATTTGATTAACGGGATCACATCATTAGAGAATGATGTGATTGACTTGACCCATTCCGTTAGCTTAGCACATGATCATTTAGTTTGTTGCTATTGCTTTCTTCATGACTTATACATGTTCCTATGACTATGAGATTATGCAATTCACGAATACCGGAGGAACACTTTGTGTGCTACCAAACGTCACAATGTAATTGGGTGATTATAAAGGTGCTCTATAGGTGTCTCCGATGGTACTTGTTGAGTTGGCATAGATCAAGATTAGGATTTGTCACTCCGATTGTCGGAGAGGTATATCTGGGCCCTCCCGGTAATGCACCTCATTATAAGCCTTGCAAGCAATGTGACTAATGAGTTAGTTGCGGGATTATGCATTACGGAACGAGTAAAGAGACTTGCCGGTAATGAGATTGAACTAGGTATTGAGATACCGACGATCGAATCTCGGGCAAGTAACATACCGATGACAAAGGGAACAACGTATGTTGTTATGCGGTTTGACCGATAAAGATCTTCGTAGAATATGTAGGATCCAATATGAGCATCCAGGTTCCGCTATTGGTTATTGACCGGAGACGTGTCTCGGTCATGTCTACATAGTTCTCGAACCCGTATGGTCCGCACGCTTAATGTTCGATGACGATCGGTATTATGAGTTTATGTTTTGATGTACCGAAGGTTTTTCGGAGTCCCGGATGAGATCACAGATATGACAAGGAGTATTGAAATGGTCGATACATAAAGATTGATATATTGGAAGGTTATATTCGGACACCGGAAGGGTTCCAGGGGTCACCGGATAAATACCGGAGTACTGGGAGGTTACTGGAACCCCCCGGGGAGCTATGGGCCTTAATGGGCTTTAGGGAGAGAGAGAGAGGGGCTGTCTAGGTCTGGGCCGCACGCCTCCCCCCAAGCCTAGTCTGAATTTGACTAGGGGGTAGGGGCGGCGCTCCCTCCTTCCTTCTCCTCCTCTCCTTCCCTTTCCCCATCTCCTACTCCTACTAGGAACTCCCGGTGGGAGTAGGACTCCCCCATTAGCGCGCCCTCCTCCTAGGCCGGCCGCCTCCCCCTTGCTCTTTTATATACGGGGGCAGGGGGCATCCCAAGACACAAGTTGATCATTGATCTTTAGCCGTATGCGGTGCCCCCCTCCACCATAATCCACCTCGGTCATATCGTAGCGGTGCTTAGGCGAAGCCCTGCGTCGGTAGCTTCATCAACACCGTCATCACGCCGTCGTGCTGACGGAACTCTCCCTCGAAGCTCTACTGGATCGTGAGTTCGTGGGACGTCACTGAGCTGAACATGTGCAGATCGTGATGGTGTCGTATGTTCGGTACTAGGATCGGTCGATCATGAAGGCGTACGACTACATCAACCGCGTTGTCATAAAGCTTCCGCTTACGGTCTTTGAGGGTACGTGGACGACACTCTACCCTCTCGTTGCTATGCATCACCATGATCTTGCGCGTGCGTAGGATTTTTTTTGAAATTACTATGTTACTCAACAGGGTGAATAGGCGATTTTTCTGAAAGTCTTCAAGACAGACAATGTCATCGAAGTCAGACAACCAAATACAACATACACAGTATGCAGCGGAATATAAACTACACTAGCCATGCCATAGTCAAGGAAACAGTATAGAGTAAGCACGAAGACAAATAGCAGCTAGGTAGAGTGGATCAGGGTAGGAAGATAGTATGAAGCCAAACATGCAATCAAAGAAGAATGTCTTCACACAGTGAAGTCAAACAGGGCAGGCAAGCAATGACTTCACGAAACTAACAATTGAAGTAAAGGGTGAAGTGATAGAACCAGTTGCTTGACGAAGACAAGGATTTGGTAGACCAGTTCCAAATGTTGTGATAACTGTAAATCCTGTTAGGGAGGCTGAGATTGAACTCAGAAGACCGCATCTTCACCTTATTCCCCTTGAGCCAAGGACACTTAATCCTCGCCTAATCACTCTGGTATGTCTTCAAGGTAGACTTCCAAACCTTAACAGACTTTATTCATTGGAAATCCACAATGACTCTTGGATCCTCAAAGCACGACGCCTAACCGACTGGAAGATCATAGTCTTCAAGTGTAATAAGTCTTCAGATCACGCAGACTGAAAGACTCCAGTGATGCCAAACACTCTTTGGGCTTTGGGTGTTTTGGGCTTTGTCCTCGCAAGGATTCTCTCTCTCTCAAAGGCTTTGGAGGTGGGTTGCTCTTAAACAACAAAAGTCGCACACTAACTCTGAGCAACCACCAATTTATGGTGGAGGGGACCCTCACTAAGGAACCGACATGTGTCAAACGGTCGGATTTCAAACACACGCGGCAGCTTGACTTGGACTACAAGCAAAGCTGACTCATCCAACTCTAGATAAGATTTTCTCTCATTGTCTTCACTCGAAGACATAGGATACGGGTTGAGCATCACGTCAGTTTTCTGACTTTGTTCACTTGGACCCCACTTGACAGTTCAGTGGTTCCTATGACTCAAGAAAGAATAAAATGAAACTACGAAACAAACTATGTCTTCGCACTGCATTGTGTTCAAGTGAATGTCTTCACATGTCATTATCTTCGACATGAATGTCTTCATGAACCACCATTGTCTTAAATGTCTTAATACATTTTTAGGGGTCATCTCCGACTGGTAAACCGAAATAATAGGGACTTCTTCCTGTGTTCTCTTGTGAATCTCATGAACACATTAGTCCCTCAACCATGTTTGTTGTTAATACAACAAAACCAACAAGGGGTGGCACTAGATGCAGTTACAATCCCCCCTTTTTGGTGATTGATGACAAACTGGTTGAAGTTTTCAACGGGGATAAAAATATGTGAAAGTTAAAGTACATGGTCATTGGCTTCATGAAGTTGAAAGGGCTCCCCTTGAAGATGTGCATATAAGTAATTTTCCTTTGAATGCAAATGCACATTGCAGGTTTTGCTTTGTGGAGATCTCCTTCTGTTCATGAAGACAAATCATCATGCATACAAAAATGTATTGAAGAATGGCATGCACAATGAAAAATGGGTGTCTACAGAATGATTTCATGCGCATAAGATAGGAATTCAACCACGCAATCAAAGATAGCAGAAAATGTAGCAGACGTACCATCTGGACTTAAGTATTACTGTAGGATCTAAAGTATGTCTAGAGGGGGGGGGGGTGATTAGACTACTTGACCAAATAAAATCTAGCCTTTTCCCAATTTTAGTTCCTGGCAGATTTTAGCAACTTAGCACAAGTCAAGCAAGCAGCCTATACATGCAATTCTAAGAGTATAGTAGTGGAATGTAAAACAATTGCAGATGAAGGTAAAGGGAGGAGTTTGAGGAAGCAAACGCAATGTTGACACGGAGATTTTTTATCCGTGGTTCCGATAGGTGGTGCTATCGTACATCCATGTTGATGGAGACTTCAACCCACGAAGAGTAACGGTTGCGCGAGTCCACAGAGGGCTCCACCCATGAAGGGTCCACGAAGAAGCAACCTTGTCTATCCCACCATGGCTGTCGCCCACGAAGGACTTGCCTCACTCGGGTAGATCTTCACGAAGTAGGCAATCTCCTTGCCCTTACAAACTCCTTGGTTCAACTCCACAATCTTGACGGAGGCTCCCAAGTGACACCTAGCCAATCTAGGAGACACCACTCTCCAAGAGGTAACAAATGGTGTGTTGATGATGAACTCCTTGCTCTTGTGCTTCAAATGATAGTCTTCCCAACACTCAACTCTCTCTCATAGGATTGGATTTGGTGGAAAGATGATTTGAGTGGAAAGCAACTAGAGGAAGGCTAGAGATCAAGATTTATGTAGTTGCAATGGAATATCTTGACCTCAACACAAGTGTAGGTGGTTCTCTCTCAGAAAAATGTATGTTGGAAGTGTAGGCATGTTCTGATGGCTCTCTCCACGAATGAAGAGTGGGTGGAGGGGTATATATAGCCTCCACACAAAATCTAAACGTTACACACAATTTACCAAACTCGGTGGGACCGAATCGTGAAACTCGGTTAGACCGATTTACTTCATAATGTGACCATTAGGCATTTCGGTGGGACCGACATGTCAACTCGGTGGGACCAATATCATTAGGGTTAGGGCATAACATAATCTCGGTGAGACCAATCACACAAACTTGGTGAGACCGATTTTGGTAATAGACAAATAGAGAGTTGGTCGGGCAAACTCGGTGGGACCGATTCACTCATCTTGGTTGGACCGAAACGTTACAAAAGGGAAACAGAGAGTTTGCATTGCAATCTCGGTGGGACAGATCGCCCATCTCGGTTTGACCGAAACGTTACAAAGGGAAACAAAGAGATTACAATCCCATCTCAGTGAGACCGAGATCCCTATCGGTGAGACCGAAAAGACTATGGCCTCTGGCAGTGGCTATGTCAACTGAACTCGGTGGTGCCGGATAGAAAGTTTCGGTGGGACCGAGTTTGACTTTTGGTTTGGGACATATGTGGATGTGAGAAAGTAGTTGACGATTTTTGGAGCATATCATTAAGCACTTTGAGCAAGAAACTCATTAAGCAACACCTCACCCCCTGTTGATAGTATTGGCTTTTCCTATGGACTCAATGTGATCCTGGATCACTAAAATGAAAAATGTGAGTCTTGTGCTTTGAGCTTGAGCCAATCCTTTTGTCCTTAGCATTTTGAGGGGTCCACATTTCTCATCCATGCCATGCCAAACATTGAGCTTTCCTGAAATGTTTATCTTGAAATAGCATTAGCTCAGTGAGCTATATGTTGTTAGGAATTACCAAAACCACCCAGGGATAGTTGCACTTTCAATCTCCCCCTTTTTGGTAATTGATGACAACATATAAATCAAAGCTTCAACAAATGATAAGAAGATTGAAAAACATTCGCTTTGAGAAGTATGTGATAAGCAAGAGCTCCCCCTAAATTTGTGCATTGTTTAAAATTTGCTTTGGACTGCAAATGCACAATAATGTGTTAGGATCATGGGTCACTCTTCCATGTCACATACATCTTGGTGGAGCGCTCAAAATGATAGAAGTTAAAAGTATGCACTGATCACCAAGCAAGTGAATGATCATATAAGGATATAATAGATAATATCATCCAACAAGCATTAAGGGTAGCATATGATCAAACACATGATCGAACAAGTAAACAAGCATCTCACAAGCACACAATCAAGAAGTTCACCCAAAAACAAGATAAAAAGCAACACTCTCTCTCGACGCTGAAAGTGCAACTAACCCTAGGTGGTTTTGGTAATTCATAACAACATATAGCTCATTGAGCTAATGCTATCCCAAGACTATTATTTTAGGAAAGCTCAATGAATGGCATGGCATGGATGATGAAAGTGGATCCCTCAAAATACTAAGGACAAAGGATTGGCTCAGGCTCAAAAGCTCAAGACTCTTCATTTTATATTTTAGTGATCCAAGATCACATTGAGTCTATAGGAAAAGCCAATACTATCAAGGAGGGATGAGGTGTTACTTAATGAACCTCTTGCTTCATGTGCTTTGTGATATGCTCCAAAACCCTCAACTACTTTCCCACATCCACAAATGACCTAAACCCAAAGCCAAAATCGGTCACACCGATTCTTCCTATCCGGCGCCACCGATTCCAAAAGTCATAGCCACTGCCACAAACCCTAAGCAAATCGGTCTTACCGATATGGATCTCGGTCTCACCGAGATGGGATTGTAATCTCTCTGTTTCCCTTCGTAACGTTTCGGTCTAACCGAAGTGAGCGATCGGTCCCATCGAGATTGCAATGTAAACTCTCTGTTTCCCTTTTTTAACATTTCGGTCTCACCGAAAAGAGCAAATCGGTCCCACCGAGTTTACCTGACCAACTCTCTGGAAAGCTTATTACCAAATCGGTCTTACCGAGTTTGTGTAATCGGTCTTACTGAGATTACGTTATGCCCTAACCCTAACCGAATTGGTCTCACCGAGTTGCATGTCAGTCCCACTGAAAATCACTAAGGGTCACTAGGTTTACCGAGTTTAACGATTCGGTCCCACCGAGTTTAGTAGATTGTGTGTAACGGTTAGATTTTGTGTGGAGGCTATATATACCCCTCCACCTCCTCTTCATTCGTGGAGAGAGCAGTCAGAACGAACCTACACTTCCAACTTACCATTTCTGAGAGAGAACCACCTACTCATGTGTTGAGGCCAAGATATTCCATTCCTACCATATGAATCTTGATCTCTAGCCTTCCCCAAGTTGCTTTCCACTCAAATCTTCTTTCCACCAGATCCAAAACCTATGAGAGAGAGTTGAGTGTTGGGGAGACTATCATTTGAAGCACAAGAGCAAGGAGTTCATCATCAACGCACCATTTGTTACTTCTTGGAGAGTGGTGTCTCCTAGATTGGCTAGGTGTCACTTGGGAGCCTCCGACAAGATTGTGGAGTTGAACCAAGGAGTTTGTAAGGGCAACGAGATCGCCTACTTCATGAAGATCTACCGCTAGTGAGGCAAGTCCTTTGTGGGCGACGGCCATGATGGGATAGACAAGGTTGCTTCTTCGTGGACCCTTCGTGGGTGGAGCCCTCCGTGGACTCGCGCAACCGTTACCCTTCGTGGGTTGAAGTCTCCATCAACGTGGATGTACGATAGCACCACCTATCGGAACCACGCCAAAAACATCTGTGTCTCCAATTGCGTTTGAATCCTCCAAACCCTTCCCTTTACTTTCTTACAAGTTGCATGCTTTAATTTCCGCTGCCTATATACTCTTTGCATGCTTGCTTGAATAGTGTGATGATTGCTTCACTTGTCCTAAAATAGTTAAAATCTACCAAAGTCTAAAATTGGGAAAAGGTTAAGTTTTTATTGGTCAAGTAGTCTAATCACCCCCCCTCTAGACATACTTCAAGGTCCTACAAGTGGTATCAGAGCTTTGGTCTCCATTTGCTTTGATTTCCATAGCTTTTGGTGGTCATAGCCTTGGTTTCACAACCTAGGAGAGTATGGCGTCTAGCGAGGGAAATTATCACCATAGAGGTCCTTACTTTGATGGTACTAATTTTGCTAGTTGGAAGCATAAGATGAAAATGCATATTCTTGGACATAACCCCGCCGTTTGGGCAATTATGTGTATTGGCTTGCAAGGTGAATTCTTCGATGGGAGAGAACCGAACCGTGAAGCTAACGCGGAAGAGTTGAAGATGCTACCATACAAAGCTCAAGCTTGTGATATCATCTTCAACGGATTGTACCTCGAAGAATTCAACAAAATCAGCCGTCTTGAGAATGCAAAGGAAATTTGGGATACTTTGATTGATATGCATGAAGGTACTGAGTCCGTCAAGGAATCCAAGTTGGATGTGCTCCAAAGTCAGCTTGACAAGTTCAAAATGAAGGATGGTGAAGGTGTCGCTGAAATGTACTCTAGGCTTGCACTTATCACAAATGAGATTTCCGGCTTAGGGAGTGAAGAGATGACCGACAAATTCATCATCAAGAAGATCCTAAGAGCATTGGATGGAAAGTATGATACCATGTGCACATTAATCCAAATGATGCCAAACTACAAATATCTCAAGCCAACGGAAGTCAATGGAAGAATTGTTGCTCATGAGATGTCACTCAAGGATAAGGAGGAACTACACAACAAGTCAAGTGGTGCTTACAAAGCCTCAAGTGAAGCCCCCACATCATCAAGTGAGAAACAAACCTTCAATGAAGAATTGAGCTTAATGGTGAAGAACTTCAACAAATTCTACAAGAGTAGAAGCAAAGAAAGAAGCTCCAAGTCAAGGTCTTACCATGACAAAAGATCTTCTAGTCGAGAGTGCAATTGCTACAATTGTGGGAGACCCGGACACTATTCCAATGAGTGTACGGCACCCTACAAAAGAAAAGAAGATTCTCCAAGAAGAAGAAGCAAAAGAGAAGCATCACCACCAAGAGAGAGGAGGAGTAGAGACGATCGTTATGAACGAAGACCCTCACGGAGAAGCAAGGATTCGGAAAGGAAGGACAAGTCATCAAGGAGCTACACAAAACAAAGACATCAAGCTCATGTTGGTGAATGGGTATCCGGCTCCGACTCCGACAATCACTCCGAGAGAAGCTATCACTCCGACTCCGAATATACTCAAGATGAAGGTGTTGCCAGTCTAGCACTTGTATCGACCAACTCCTATGACATATTTGATTCACCAAATGAAGGTGTTGGAAGATGCTTCATGGCCAAAGGTCCAAAGGTAACACATCCTGAGCATGTTGATTTCAATAGTGATGAAGATGACTTGCTTGTGGATGATGATTTACTAGTTGACAACTCTAGTGATGAATACTATGATGAAATGTCAATTAATCATGCTAATCAAGATAAAACGAATGACAATGATAAGGAGAAGATTGAGCTTCTAACTAAAGAACTAAACACTCTTAAGTTGGCTCATGAAACTATCTTCAAAGATCATCGAGAACTTTTAAGGGCTCATGAGAAGTTACGCTTTGAAAAGCTCAATCTTGAGCAAGAGCATGAGTTCTTAAAGGCAATCAATGATGATCTCTGCAAGAAAAGTTCTTCTTACATTGCCAAGCGTTTACTCTTATCTACTTACATGCCTCAAGTCAAGTCTAGTAACAAGTACAAGAAAGATACTTCCTCTAGTAGTAACAATAACAATGTCAAATCCAATATTGTTGCTTCTAGTAGTTCTCTTGATTCCACTAATGATTCTCTTAGCCAAGTTACACTTGAGCAAGAAAATAGCTTATTGAAGGGAATCATAGAGAAAGGTGTTTACAAGAGCCTTGCCGGGAGTAAGCAATTCGAGGAAATTGTACGCAAGCAAGGAAGGCACCGGAAGAATCAAGGTGTTGGTTTTGAACGAAAGTCCAATGCTAATGGAGTTGAGTGGGAAGAAGATCAATACCCCAAGACAAAGTTTGTTCCTCAACAAGAGAAGTATAATCCTTCTTCCTTCAAGGGAACACAAGCTCAAGATGATCTTCCACCACAAGACCACAAGAACAAAGGCAAGGACAAGCTTCAAGAAGAGACTGATGCATTTGAAGAAGCACCTAAAGCCTCGTTCAAGTGGGTTCCCTAGACTACATCAAGTTCTACTTCATCAAGTACAACTACAACTCCAAGGATTCCCATCAAGATGATGTGGATCCCGAAGAAGAAGAACTAGAGAGTTCTTGAGGGTGACTCTGCCAACATTCTTCACTCATATCATTATGGCAAGAACAAGTGCAATCAACTTCCACATCTTGCACTAGTTCAAGGAGTCACAAACCCTCATGTTGGTAAGGCAAGGGACAAGGTAACCTAATGATTTCATGGACATCATCTTGTGTGTGCATCACTCTATGTCTATGGATACTCTTGTTTGTTCTTTGTGGGACTAACCCATGTAGGTAAGTTGAAAGTGCAACTCACTCCAAAGGATTACTCCAAATGATCTACATCAACATTGAGCATCCACATCTTCAACACCTACATGAAGTCATCATCGACAAAAACCAAGGTTAGTTCATCCCTCTAAGGGGGGATCTCACATCTAGGGGGAGCTTAACTCTAAGAATTGAGTCAAAGCAACTCTAATGGTGTGAACACATCAATGCATTATGTAAAAGTGGTAACCCCACTTGAGCTTAAACGATGAGTATGACCTATGATCAAATGTTCTCATTTGACTCCTAAGTCAATATACTCATATATAGATGACCTAGTCATCGCCAATTGTTTGATAGATGCTAGAATTGGTTGTGCATGCTTTGCCACATATTTCATTTGCCATTTTATTGTGTGAGCATGTTGGTGCATATTTTACTCATTCAAGGACACCCACTTGTTGTTTTGATTGTTTGGTTTCTTTTCTTTTTGCCAAGTGGATGGACAAGAATGCCTAAGAATTTTCTCTAGCTATCTATGCTTTCCTCATCTCAAACTCCGTTCATGCTACATCACAAAATTTGATCAAGTCAGATTCAAACCACTTTGTGTGAGGAGCACTCGCAGTCCCCGATTCGTCATAGACTTAAACTTCCAAAACCTCTTTGTGACTCTCGGTCTGACCGATTCCTCCATTTCGGTCCTACCGAGATCATTAAGTTGATCTGAGTTTTCAATCTCGGTGCAACAGATTTGAACTTTTCGGTCACACCGATTTGCTGTAACTGTACATAGTTATGCATCTCGGTGCCACCGAGTTGTTCCACTCGGTCACACCGACAGGGTCGGCCTATATATAGTCACGGGCAAAATTTTGGAAATTTCTCCGAAACCCTTCGCCCGCGCAATAGCTCGCTCTGCCATTGAAGGTCTCCGGATCGTCTCCTCGTCGCCAGCAGCCTCCAGTAGCTGGTCTCCGCCGCCGTCAAAGGATTTCGCCCCCGCCGTTGCCGCCGTAGTGAGTCCACCGCCAAGTTAGGGTATGGACTCAATCTTTGTGCTATCCACGTCTGATTCCTAGCACATTGTATTCTTATTGAATCTTGCCATGATTGAAACAATCCTATCCAGCCAAAGTAGTCCGTAGATTAGATGAGATTGGAACTTTTAGGGTTAGGTTTCCGCCAAAACCATCTCGGACCCACCGAGTTGAAAAATTCGGTCTCACCGATTTGGAATATGCCATTGCACTAGTGACTCTCGGTCTGACCGAGAATTACTAATTGGTGTGACCAATTTTAGGATTCTGTGAAACCCAAGCAGTCTCGGTGCCACCGAACTGTGACTCGGTCCAACCGAGATCATCAGTTTAGGTTCCAAAACTGCTTCGGTATCACCGAGTTTGAAAATCGATTGATCCTAAATGCTTTCTGTGGAAAACTAAAACTGAATTTTTGAATCATTCTTTTGCAAAAATCTCTGCATTTTGTGATGCTCATCCACTCTATCTCATCTATAACTCTTCACAGGGTCAGCAGTCAGTTTTTGCAGCTTGTCAGACCAGAGTGACAGCCAGAACAGGTCAGAAGAGCAGATGGACTTGAGTGAGGGCACTAGTCCCTCAACTACAGATGAAGGGAGCAGAAGCACTCCAAGCAACCTACCCAAGGCTGCTACCAGGCAAAGGAGGAAGAGAACCTCAGACTCAGAGGATGAGGACTACAAAGCAGAAGAAGATGAGGCTACTTCCAAGAAAGTAGTACTCAAGAAGGAATATGGCTCTGCACAGAGCACAAAGCCTAGACTGAAGAAGAAAGTTACTACCAAGAGGACACCAATGCCCAAGGCCAGAAGGTCCACTCAAGTGCCAGAATAGTCTGATCCCAAAGAGGCACCTGCAAAGAAAGTCACCTCTTCCAAATCTTAGAAAGTTCCCACTGGAGAGACAATGAAGTTTACAATTGAATCAGAGGATGAAGGTGCTCAGGACAAGAAGAAGAAGAGAGCAAGAACCACAACTGCCCATGTTCTTGGAAAGCCCTCAATGAGAAGAGATGCTGAGGAGGAAGAGGTTGCTGCACCAGTACCTAAGGCACCCAAGCTTATGGGTGATGCTATAAGGTCAGGGGAGGCAACATCTAAGCCCAATGAAGCACCCAAAGCTGCCTCCAAGGCCAAGCAAGTACCAAAGAGGAATACTAGGAGTATTCCAGCTACTGAGAAGAACAAGGCCCCAGTGCCAACTGTTGCTGAAGAAGAAGATGAAGAAGGACAGGTCCTAAGGAAGCTCAAGCCCAAGATACCAGACCACAATGATGCCCATCCTGTGGCTGAGGACATGAGAATCAGGAAGGATTCAGGGCTGAGGCTGTGGAGGATGGAAGATCCATATGCTTCAAGGAGAAGAACTGCTGTTGACTATAGGTTCCATACAAAGGAACAACAGGACTTCTATGAGATAATTCTATTGGATAAGAAGCCTATAGTTTGTGACATGAGGTGGGTCGACTGGACCTACATCAAGGACAATGAAGAGCACTATCCTGGAGTGCAAGAGAGCTTTGTTGCTTGTGGAGTTGCTGATTTTGTTGGGCAAAATCTCACTCACTGGAATGATGAACTTATCATGCAATTCTACTCCACAGCAAATTTTTACCCAGATGGAAGATTTGTTTGGATGTCTGAAGGTACAAGGTACCAATCCACTATTGAAGAATGGGCAAGTCTGATAAATGCCCCAAAGGAAAATGAGGATGACCTGGATATCTATGCAAAGAAGAAGATGGATCACAATTCCATGGCTCACATGTATAAGGAGATCCCAGACAAGGCAGTTGAGATACACAAGTTTGGATCAGTCCACTTTCTGCTGTCAGGGCTGCCCACAATCAATTGGATACTGAGGCACACTTTGTTGCCCAAGTCTGGTGACCATAACATGATCAGAGGGCATGCCATCAACATGTTGCATGTGTTTGATGTGCCACAAAAGTTCAAAGTCATGAGCCTGATGATTGAAACCATTAAGAGGACTGCAACAGATCAGAAGAGGAGCTGTGGATATGCCCCTCAGATTCTGGAATTGATCAACTCAAAGATGGGCACAGGGAAATATCAATTGGATAAGGAACATTTTCCACTTTATCTAGACTTTGAGGACAATGAGGTTGTCATGAATGAGAATGATCCAACATCAGTTCAAGCTCAAGAGAAGAAGGAGAAGGCAAAGAAAGAGAAGGCTGCCAAGATGCCAACTCAAGAGGAGGCATCTGAATATTTCTTGAAGACCAAACAGGAGCAGCTTGGTTACTTGATAGCATCTACACTGAGGATTGAGAAGGGACTGGCCACCCTCACTCAAAATCAGGAGAGCTTGGAGAGAATCATGGAACTCAAATTCCATGACCTTGATGTCAAACTAACCGAGATTCAGTCAGTTGTGGAGCAGCTGCAGGATGATATGCAGGAGAGGCAGGGCAAGACTACCACAAATGTGTTTGCCAGAGTGCCCACAGCCCAGAGGTCAGTTGCAGTGCCAGTGACAGACACTAGAGCAACAACTTCAGCACTAGCTACAACCCCTTCAGCTCCAGTGCAACCAGCTCCAGCATCCACTCCAGCACCCTCTACTTCAACTGAAGCCTTCGTCCAAGGAGTTATCAGGACATCACCACCAGAAGATCAAGCCTGAGAGTCGATCTAGCACTATGCATTTTCTGTGAACTTTTTGGTAACTTGTTGCCAAAGGGGGAGAAAAATGTATAGATCATAGGCTTCGAGAGAGAGTGTTGCTTTTGTTCTCTCTTGCTTTATTTGGTGGTTTTTAAACTTTGTTTGCTTTTGATTGGTTGAGATACTATGCTTGTGAGACATTGATGATCATGTGTTTGATCATAAGCTACACTTATGCATGTTTGATGATATTATCTTATCTATCCTATGTGATCATTCACTTTGCTTGGTGATGAGTGCATGTATTCAATGTTTATTATTTTGAGCGCTCCACCAAGATGTATGTGACATGGAAGAGTAACCCATGAGCAAATTCATTGTGCATTTGCAGTCCAAAGCAAATCTTAAACCATGCACAAATTTAGGGGGAGCTCTTGCTTATCACATACTTCTCAAAGCGACGATGTTGTTAAATCTTATTATCATTTGTCGAAGCTTTGATCTATATGTTGTCATCAATTACCAAAAAGGGGGAGATTGAAAGTGCAACTATCCCTAGGTGGTTTTCGTAATTCATAACAACATATAGCTCATTGAGCTAATGCTATTCCAAGACTATTATTTCAGGAAAGCTCAATGAATGGCATGGCATGGATGATGAAAGTGGATCCCTCAAAATACTAAGGACAAAGGATTGGCTCAAGCTCAAAAGCTCAAGACTCTTCATTTTATATTTTAGTGATCCAAGATCACATTGAGTCTATAGGAAAAGCCAGTACTATCAAGGAGGGATGAGGTGTTGCTTAATGAGCCTCTTGCTTCATGTGCTTTGTGATATGCTCCAAAACCCTCCACTACTTCCCCACATCCACAAATGACCTAAACCCAAAGCCAAAATCGGTCACACCGATTCTTCCTATCCGGCGCCACCGATTCCAAAAGTCATAGCCACTACCACAAACCCTAAGCAAATCAGTCTTACCGATAGGGATCTCGGTCTCACTGAGATGGGATTGTAATCTCTCTATTTCCCTTCATAACGTTTCGGTCTAACCGAAGTGAGCGATCGGTCCCACTGAGATTGCAATGTAAACTCTCTGTTTCCCTTTTGTAACATTTCGGTCTCACCAAAAAGAGCAAATCGGTCCCATCGAGTTTACCTGACCAACTCTTTAGAAAGCTTATTACCAAATCGGTCTTACCGAGTTTGTGTAATCGGTCTTACTGAGATTACGTTATGCCCTAACCCTAACCGAATCAGTCTCACCGAGTTGCATGTCAGTCCCACCGAAAATCACTAACGGTCACTAGGTTTACTAAATCGGTCCGACCGAGTTTAACGATTCGGTCCCACCGAGTTTAGTAGATTGTGTGTAACGGTTAGATTTTGTGTGGAGGCTATATATACCCCTCCACCTCCTCTTCATTCATGGAGAGAGCCATCAGAACGAACCTACACTTCCAAATTACCATTTCTGAGAGAGAACCACCTACTCATGTGTTGAGGCCAAGATATTCCATTCCTACCATATGAATCTTGATCTCTAGCCTTCCCCAAGTTGCTTTCCACTCAAATCTTCTTTCCACCAGATCCAAAACCTATGAGAGAGAGTTGAGTGTTGGGGAGACTATCATTTGAAGCACAAGAGCAAGGAGTTCATCATCAACGCACCATTTGTTACTTCTTGGAGAGTGGTGTCTCCTAGATTGGCTAGGTGTCACTTGGGAGCCTCTGACAAGATTGTGGAGTTGAACCAAGGAGTTTGTAAGGGCAAGGAGATCTCGTACTTCATGAAGATCTACTGCTAGTGAGGCAAGTCCTTCGTGGGCGAAGGCCATGGTGGGATAGACAAGGCTACTTCTTCGTGGACTCTTCGTGGGTGGAGCCCTCCGTGGACTCGCACAACCGTTACCCTTCGTGGGTTGAAGTCTCCATCAACGTGGATGTACGATAGCACCACCTATCGGAACCACGCCAAAAACATCCGTGTCTCCAATTGCGTTTGAATCCTCCAAACCCTTCCCTTTACTTTCTTGCAAGTTGCATGCTTTAATTCCCGCTGCCTATATACTCTTTGCATGCTTGCTTGAATAGTGTGATGATTGCTTGACTTGTCCTAAAATAGTTAAAATCTGCCAAACTCTAAAATTGGGAAAAGGGTAAGTTTTTATTGGTCAAGTAGTCTAATCACCCCCCTCTAGACATACTTCAAGGTCCTACAGACGCCTATAATTTATACATTTCTCCCCCTTCGGCAACAAGTTACAAAAAAGTTCAAAAAATGCATAGTGCTAAACGACTCACAGGCTTGGTCTTCGGGAGGTGGTGTAGAGATGGCTCCAAGGATGAAAGCTTCTATTGATGTAGCTGGAGCTGGTGGAGTGGCTGCTGGAGGTGGCACTGGAGCTGTAGCAGCTGGTGCTGATACTATAGCTCTAGTACCTGTGACTGGCACTGCAGCAGATCTCTGTCCTCTGGGCACTCTAGCAAAAGCATCTGTAGTAGACTTGCCCTTCTTCTCCTCTGCTTCCTCCTGAAGCTGCTCAACTGCAGTTTGGATCTCAGTTACCTTGACATCAAGATCGTAGAATTTTTGCTTAATGATCCTCTCCAAACTCTCCTGGTTTTGAGTCAGGGTGGCCAAGCCCTTCTCAATCCTCAAAGTGGATTGGATCAGATATCCAAGCTGGTCTTGCTTGCTCTTCAAGAACACTAGAGATGCCTCTTCAGCAGTTGGCATCTTTGCAGCTTTCTCTGCCCTTGCCTTCTCTCTCTTCTCATGTGCTTGAGCTGATGATGGTTCATTCTCATTCATGACAACAGTGTTGTCTTCAAATTCAGAGTAGATGGGCAGGTGCTCCTTATCCAATAGATATTTGCCTGTGCCCATCTTGGAGTTGATGACCTCCTGAATTTGTGGGGCATACCCACAAGATCTCTTCTGACCAACTGCTGTCCTTTTGATTGTCTCCACAATCAGACTCATGACTTTAAACTTTTGAGGCACATCAAACAAATGTAGCAAATTGATAGCATGTCCTCTAATCATCTTGTGATCACCTGACTTAGGTAGTAATGTGTGCCTTAGGATCCAGTTGATGGTAGGCAAACCAGACAACAAGGAGTGGAAAGATCCAAACTTACGAGTCTCCAAAGCATCATCCGGGATCTCTCTGTACATGTGTGCCATAGTGTTATGGTCTTTCTTCTCCTCAGCATAAACATCCAAGTCATCTTCATTTTCTTCTGGGGCATTGATCAACTGAGCCCATTCTTCCATAGAGGATTGGTACGTAGTACCTTCTTACATCCAAATGATCTTCCCATCTGGGTAGAAGTGGGTAGTGGAGTAAAACTGCATGATCAGCTCATCATTCCACTTGGTGAGCTTCTGGGCAAAAAATGTATCAACTCCACATGCTTTGAAGCTGTCATATACACCTGGATAGTGATCTTCATTCTCCTTGATGTACTCACAGTCAACCCATCTCATGTCACAGACAATAGGCTTCTTGCCAAGCAAAATTGTCTCATAAAAGTCTTGTTATTCCTTAGTGTGAAACCTGTAATCAACAGCAGTTCTTCTCCTGACAGCATATGGATCAGACTGTCTCCATAATCTCAGTCCTGAATCCTTCCTGATTTTCATGTTTTCTGCAACAGGATGTGCATCATTGTGGTCAGGGATCTTGGGCTTTAGTTTTCTCAAAATAAGTGAATCATCATTTTCTTCTTCAGCTTCAGGCACTTGGGCCTTGTTCTTCTCCTCAGCTGGAATACTTCTAGTGTTCCTCTTGGGTTTAGGATTTTGAGCTGGAGCAGCAGCCTTGGGAGCAGCTTTGGGCTTAGATGGAGCAACCCCTGATCTGATTGCATCTCCCATGAGTTTCTGAGCTTTGGGTGCTAGTGCAGCATCCTCTTGTTCTTCTTCTTCTTCTAAATCTCTCATCATGGAGGGCTTGCCAAGAACTTTGGCAGTAGTGGTTCTTGCCCTCTTCTTCTTCTTCTTCTTACCATCACCTACTGCTTCACCATCATCTGATTCAATGGTGAACTTCATAGTTTCACTTGTGGCGACTTTATTTGACTTGGAAGCTTCAACAATTGAGGCTCTGGCTTTTGACATTGGAATTCTTCTTGCTGGAGCCTTTGTTTTCATTCCTGGCTTAGTTGCAACAGCTGTGCCATACTCCTTTTTCAGCACCTTTTTTCCTTGAAGTGGCCTCATCCTCAACAGCTACATAATCCTCATCTTCAGAATGTGAGGTTTTCTTCTTCCTTGTACTGGTGGCTGCCTTCGGTAAGTTACTAGGTGTGCTCCTGCTACCCTCATCATAGCTGCTGGAGGGAGTAGTGCCCTCACTCAACTAAACCTGTTCCTCTGACTTGTTCTGACTATCACTTTGATCAGACATCTTCAGGCAAACTGTCAGCAGACCCTGTGAATAGGTTGTAGATGAGGTAGAGTATATGAGCATCACAAAGTACAGAGATTTTGCAGAACAATTGAGTCAAAAAGCTTAGTTTTAGTTCTCCACAGAAGTGATCTCGGAGCTACCGAATTGACACACTCGGTGATACCGAAGCAACACTTGGAACCTAAACTAGTGAACTCGATAGGGCCGAGTCACAGTTCGATGGCACCGAGATTGCTAGGGTTTGACAGAATCTTGAACTCGGTCACACCGATTTGCACGTTTCGGTCATACCGAAAAGCGCATGTGCAATGGCCAAGGCCGAATCAATGAGAACGATTTCTACAGTTCGGTCGGTCCGAGATGAGTTCTGCGGAGAGCTAACCCTAAAATTTTCGAATCAATCTAGACCTAAGGAAGTTTTAGCTAGATGGATCGATCTCAATCGTGGAAAGAAACATGGCATTGTCCTTGTGCTAGGAATCAGAATGAAAAAGACAGCACAAGGGGTCAAACACTTACCCTAGAGCGGCGAGTGTTTGCTACAACGGCAACAGCAGAGCAGATTGCCGTTGACGGCGGCGGAGACCAGCAGCGGGAGGTCGCTGGCTGCGAGAAGACGATCCAGAGACCCGAAGAGGCAGAGCAGGTTACGCACGGGTGAAGGGTTTCGGAAATTTTTCCAAAATTTGACCCGTCAGAATATATAGCCTGACCCTGTCGGTGTGACCGAGTGGAACAACTCGGTGGCTCCGAGATGCAAAACTGCGAGCAGTTACTCCAAGTCGGTGTGACCGAAAGGTTCTAGTCGGTTGCACCGAGATTGAAAACCTAGATCAACTTAGTGATCTCAGTATGACCGAAAAGGGCGAATCGGCCAGACCGAAATACACAAAGAGGTTTTGGAAGTTTAAGTCTGACGAATCGGGGACTCCGAGTGCTCCTCACACAGAGTGGTTCGAATATGACTTTATCAAACTTTGTGATGTAGCATGAATAGAGTTTGAGATGAAAAAATCATAGATATCTAGAGGGAGTTCTTAGGCATTCTTGTCCATCCATTTGGCAAAAGAGAAAAGGCCAAACAATCAAAGCAACAAATGGATGTCCTCGAATGAGTAAAATATGCATCCAACATGCTCACACAATAAAATGACAAATGAAATATGTGACAAAGCATGCACAAACCCTCTAGCATCGATGAAGCAATTGGCGATGACTAGGTCATCTATATATGAGTATATTGACTTAGGAGTCAAATGAGAACTTTTGATCATAGGTCATACTCATCATTTAAGAACAAGTGGGGTTACCACTTTTACATAAAGCATTGTTGTGCTCACACCATTAGAGTTGCTTTAGCTCAATTCTTAGAGTAAAGCTCCCCCTAGATATGATATCCCCTCTAATAGGGATGAACTAACCTTGGGTTTTGTCGATAATGACTTCATGTAGGTGTTGAAGATGTGGATGCTCAATGTTGATGTAGATCATTTGGGCAATCCATTGGAGTGAGTTGCACTTTCAATACCTACACGGGTTAGTCCCACAAGGAACAAGCAAGGATATCCATAGACATAGAGTGATGTATACACAAGGTGTTGTCCATGAAAGCATTAGGTTACCTTGTTCCTCGTCTTACCAACAAGAGGGTTTGTGACTCCTTGGACTAGTGCAAGATATGGAAGTTGTTTGCACTTGTCCTTGCCAAAATGATAAGAGTGAAGTATGTTGGCGGAGTCACCCTCAAGAACTCTCTAGTTCTTCTTCTTAGAGATCCACACCATCTTGATGGGAATCCTTGGAGTTGTAGTCGTACTTGATGAAGTAGAACTTGATGTAGTCTTGGGATCCCACTTGACCAAGGCCTTAGGAGCTTCTTCAAATGCACCAATCTCCTCTTGAAGCTTGTCCTTGCCTTTTTTGTCAGGACCCCGACTCAATGCCACATCGATCTAGCATGTAACACCTCATATCACTTTGCGGCCTCACGCACGGTATCCCCACGGGTGTCGCCTTACCTTTGCTTGGGACCGTTTGCGCCTTTTGGCACATGTATATGATAGTGTCGCTAGCATCCATATGACAAGGAGCCCGGGCTGACATGGCTAGTCGTAAACCCAAAGTGGCACAAACTTACAGGGACAGGCATCCATGACCCAGCATCGAACGTGTCGGCCATCAGCGAGTGAATCCAGGCTGTAGCACTGGGCTAATAGGACTCCGGTGAACCGGGCTGTAGCGGGCTAACAGGACTCCAGTATTCATCGCGTGACATTTCCCCGAAGGGACAGACACAGGAACGAAGAAGGACACATGCCGGCCAGCCTAAGTGTTCCGGAGCAGTAGCACGCTACCATGGCTCAGTGGAAGCACTAGGAGACATTTCCCGGTAAGAGAGGCTACTAAGGATAAACAACTAGATAGTCAGATCCCACACATAGCCATACACATTACACGTACGCATAACATGCAAGTATGTGCTGTACAACATGGCATCACAACATAACTCAACAACTCATATAGATAAGGCTCAAAGAGCCATCATAGCATTTATTGCAAATAGGGGTCACAAGACCCATCATACAGAGCATACAAGCAACAAGCGGAAGCATTACATGTCTGAGTACAGACATCTACAAATGAAAAAGGCTGAAGAGCCTGACTATCTACAATATCCGATCAAGATCATAGCTGAGGTACAAGCTACTTGTCGAAGTCCACAAGACACTAGTAAGACCGAAGTCTCCGCTGCAAAAACATAAATAAAGCAACATGAGTACAAAGGTACTCAGCAAGACTTACATCAGATCCTATCATACATGCATTTGTATCAAGAGGGTATTGTGGGGTTTAGTTGCAGCAAGCCAGCTTTGACTCTGTGGCTATCCTGTTCTACGACTACCAGAGCTTCTTTGAGGTGATATGGCGCACACGAGTCCACTAATCACCACACAATACACCACTATGGATTCATCCCCGTCTCCCTACGAGAAGGCCATCCATAGCACTCACACTTGTCTTGAGCATTTTAGAGTATCCACTTCAAGTTGTCTATGTACCATGTAAGCATCCAAGAAGTCCATAACCGCGGACCCGGCTATTCGAATAGATCATGTTAACCCTACAGGGGTGTACTTCTTCACACACGCTCTCGCCACTTACCGCCATGTACACGTCATGTATCTCGACAACCTTCAAGCGGAAGCCTGGCGAGGGTGTCGGCCACGACCTGACTAACCACACAAGACTCTAGCCCAGGTTTATCACCTATTCAGTTTCCATCCGCAAGGAGATCCGGCCGGGGTGTCGCTCACGACCCCAAACGATGTGTGCAGGGTCCCGAGCCCACCATCCGGGTGCCACTCGGTACACCAGGCCACGTGTGCCTAGTCTGTCCCAAGCCCACCCTGCCGGGTGCCACTTGGTAGAAAAATAGCACTACCTACAAACACCAGAAACTAGTTGCGACTCCTGGACAGAGATCAAGTTGGTTAATAAGTCGAGAGGGGCACTTAAGCATTCCAATGTGTGGTAGTATCGAGTCATTGGACAACCCACCATGTACTCCTACATGGCCTCTCACCGCTACCTTTACCAAATCGTGTTCACACACTTCACTCTCAGCATCAGAACATAGAACTGCACTCCAATTCATTCCCAATGAATCAGACCTGACACAACTCTAAGCAATAGCAGGCATAGCATGGTAGGAACACAACATGGCTCAATCAACTCCTACACATGCTAGTGGGTTTCAACTATTTACTGTGGCAATGACAGGTCATGCAGAGGAATGGGTTCAACTACCGCAGCACAAAGTAGCAGATGAATCGTTGTTGTCCTAATGCAATAACTGAGAGCAGGAGCGAGAGAGTAGGATTGTATCGGAATGAACAAGGGGGGTTTGCTTGCCTGGTAGATCAACAAGGAAGGCACTGCTTCATAGACAGGTACTCTCGAGCACTCTCCGGAGCAGGACCTATCGAGAAGGAACGGTGCCAACAATCAAAACACAAGCATATGCAACAATATGATGCATGATCATGGCATGTAGATGTGATTCTATTTGAGCTAATGCAGCTAGCATTCATTTGCTTGAAGTCCATTTGAATCAAGAATTCAAATGCAACTCCAAGCTAAGTCTTTATAAATGCCATTTATGTGTTTTCACCTATACAACATGTATAAGTTGGTTTGTCATGCATGAAACTAGTACAGATGGAAAGATTGCATTTTTCTGATAATTTTTCATATATAAATTATTTCAATCTGAGCTACGGTTGAATTTATATGAATTTTTGAAGTTTAAAGCATTTTCTGGAATTTCCTGATTTATTTTAAATCCAGAAAATGAATAACTGCATCAGCGTGACGTCAGCGTGACGTCAGCGAGTCAACGGGTCGGTCCAGGTCAAACCTGACCAATGGGACCCGTATGTCAGTGTCTAACCTAACTAATCTAGTTTAGTTAGTACTAACCTAACTTAATTAGCCAGGGGGGGGGGTTATTAGCAATAACCTAAACAGGGTTAGACCGGCGGAGTCAAAGCGGTCAAACCTGCCGGCGTTTAGCCGCCGGCGAGGCCGAACACGGCGGAGGGGCTCGGGACCGCGTCTCCGGCGACCAAAAGGGCCGCGGAGACCATCTGCAAGGAGCCCAGGCTCGCGCGCATCCAACGGGACACGCGGGAGACCGTGGGGGTGCCGGAGCTCGCCGGAGCAGAGCTCGCGGCGGCGGCCGGAGTTCGGCCAGGTGCGCACAGGGTGCTGTGGGGCTCGGGGGAGGCTGCGAGCGGGTCTGTGCGACTCGCCGGAGTGCACTGAGTGCAACGGCGAGCTCGTCTGCGAGCTGCAGCGGCTGTGGCCACGACGACGAGGAGCTGCGGCGGCGATGGCTTTGGTCATGGTGGAAACGACGACTACGACGTGGAAACGAGGGGGAGAAGAGAGGGGAAACATGGAGATGCTCACGTTGGACTCGACGGGCTTGTCGGCGAGCTCGGGGACGCGCTGAAGACGGCGGGGCGGCGAAGACGATCTCCGGCGACCGGAGATGAAGACGGCAGCGATGGCGACTCTCCAGGGCCTCCCGAGGCGCGTGGCTTGACGGAGAGGTAGCCGGCGATGTGGCGGAGCTTCTGGGCGCAGCGGCAGGGCGAGGGGTGGCCGGTGGCCATGACAACAGCGTGCGGCGGCGACGGTGGCGTTCGGCCGTGCGCGTGAGAGAGAGACAGAGGAGGGGATGAGGGCGAGGGAGACTGCGAGAGAGGTCGGGGGCTACGTGGCGACGCTGCAGGGAGTCGTGGAGCAAGAAGGGAGGCAGGAGGTGGCCGGGCGCGTGGCCGCGTGCAGTGAGCGCGTGCTCGGCGTCCTCCTGGCGCGGTGGAGACGACGACTGGCAGTGCCAGTTGGCTGGGCCAGCCTGTTAGGTCACTGGGCTGCACAGTGCCCGGCTGCACAGGGAGGTAAGTGCAGGTGGGTTTCTTCCCTTTTTTTCTATTTTTGTTTTCTGTAATTTGTTTTGATTTAGTTTTAAACACTAAATCATTTTATTTACTTATGCCAATTTTTGCAGAAGCTAGTGGCATTATTGCAGAGCTCCTCAACAACTGGCATAATTTTTGGACATATATAACATATATAACTAATATATTTCCAATGCAAATATTTATGCATTAATTCCAAATGGCCAAAATAAATACTTATGAGCTCCCAAAAATATTGGTTTGATTTTTATCTCTGTCCAGTATTTTTAGAGGGCAACATGAGCATTTTCTTGGACCTTTTTGGAGCAATTTTTATTTGGGTCATTTCTAAAAATGATTCTGAGGGTTTCACAAATCCTCATTTCAAATTTAAATGGAATTAAAACATGATGCACAAATGACTAACTAGTCTAGGTCATACCAGAACTAGGGATGTGACATTTTTGCTGATGGTCTTGTGGTGGAAGATCATCTTGAGCTTGTGTTCCTTTGAAAGAAGTAGGATCATACTTCTCTTATTGAGTAACAAACTTCGTCTTGGGGTATTGATCTTCTTCCCACTCAACTCCATTGGCATTGAACTTTCGTTCAAAACCAACACCTTGATTCTTCGGGTGCCTTCCTTGCTTGCGTACAATCTCCTCGAATTGCTTACTTCCGGCAAGGCTCTTGTAAACACCTTTCTCTATAATTCCCTTCAATAAGCTATTTTCTTGCTCAAGTGTAACTTGGCTAAGAGAATCATTAGTGGAATCAAGAGAACTACTAGAAGAAACAACATTGGATTTAGCATGATTGTTGTTACTACTAGATGAAGAATCTTTCTTGTTCTTGTTGTTAGATTTAACTTGTGGCATGTAAGTAGACAAGAGTAAACGCTTGGCAATGTAAGAAGAACTTTTCTTGTGAAGATCATCATTGATTGCCTTTAAAAACTCTTGCTCTTGCTCAAGGTTGAGCTTTTCAAAGCATAGTTTCTCATGAGTCTTTAAAAGTTCTCGATGATCTTCCAAGGTAGTTTCATGAGCTAACTTAAGAGTGTTTAGTTCTTTAGTGAAACGCTCAATCTCCTTCTTATCATTGTCATTCGTTTTATCTTGATTAGCATGATTAATAGCAAATTCATCATAGTTTTCATAACTAGAGTTGTCAACAAGTAAATTATCATCTCCTAGCAAATCATCTTCATCACTATTGAAATCAACATACTCGGGGTGTGTTACCTTTGGACCTTTAGCCATGAGGCATCTCCCAATTCCTTCATTTGGTGAGTCAAATATGTCGTAGGAGTTGGTTGTCACAAGTGCTAGTCCGGCAACACCTTCATCTTGAGTATATTCGGAGTCCGAGTGATAAATTCTTTCAGAGTAATTGTCGGAGTCGGAGCCGGATACCCATTCACCAACATGAGCTTGATGTTTTCTTTTCATGTAGCTCCTTGATGACTTATCCTTTCTTTCCGGATCCTTGCTTCTCCGAGAGGGTCTTCGTTCATAACGATCATCTCTACTCCTTCTTTCTCTTGATGGTGATTCTTCTCTTCTACTCCTTTTTGGAGAATCTTCTCTTCTTTTGTAGGGAGCCGTACACTCATTGGAATAGTGTCCGGGTCTTCCACAATTGTAGCAATTACGCTCACGACTAGAAGATCTTTTGTCATTGTAGGACCTTGCCTTGAAACTTCTTTCCTTGCTTCTACTCTTGTAGAACTTGTTGAAGTTCTTCACCATTAGGCTCAATTCTTCATTGAAGGTTTGTTTCTCACTTGATGATGTGGGAGCTTCACATGAGGCTTTGTAAGCACCACTTGACTTGTTGTGGAGCTCTTCCTTATCCTTGAGTGACATCTCATGAGCAACAATTCTTCCAATGACTTCCGTTGGCTTGAGATCTTTGTAATTGGGCATCATTTGGATCAATGTGCACACGGTATCATATTCTCCATCCAAGGCTCTTAGGATCTTCCTGATGATGAATTTATCGGTCATCTCTTCACTTCCTAAGCCGGCAATCTCATTTGTGATGAGAGAAAGCCTAGAGTACATTTCAGCGATGCCTTCACCATCCTTGATTTTGAACTTGTCAAGTTGACTTTGAAGCACATCCAATTTGGATTCCTTGACAGAGTCGGTACCTTCGTGCATATCAACGAAAGTATCCCAAATTTCCTTTGCATTCTCAAGATGGCTGATTTTGTTGAATTCTTCGGGGCACAATCCGTTGAAGAGAATATCACAAGCTTGAGAACTGTATTGCAGCATCTTCAACTCTTCCGTGGTAGCTTCACGGTTCGGTTCTCTCCCATCAAAGAATTCACCTTGCATGCCAATACACAAAATAGCCCAAACGGCGGGGTTATGTCCAAGAATATGCATTTTCATCTTATGCTTCCAACTAGCAAAATTTGTACCATCAAAGTAAGGACCTCTATGATGCTAATTTCCCTCGCTAGACGCCATACTCTCCTAGGTTGTGAAACCAAGGCTATGACCACCAAAAGCTATGGAAATCAAAGCAAATGGAGACCAAAGCTCTGATACCACTTGTAGGATCGAAAGTATGTCTAGAGGGGGGTGATTAGACTACTTGACCAAATAAAATCTAGCCTTTTCCCAATTTTAGTTCTTGGCAGATTTTAGCAACTTAGCACAAGTCAAGCAATCAACGTACGCATGTAATTCTAAGAGTATAGCAGCGGAATGTAAAACAATTGCATATGAAGGTAAAGGGAGGAGTTTGAGGAAGCAAATGCAATGTTGAGACGGAGATTTTTTATCCGTGGTTCCGATAGGTGGTGCTATTGTACATCCACGTTGATGGAGACTTCAACCCATGAAGGGTAACGGTTGCGCGAGTCCACGGAGGGCTCCACCCATGAAGGATCCATGAAGAAGCAACCTTGTCTATCCCACCATGGCCGTCGCCCAGGAAGGACTTGCCTCACTCGGGTAGATCTTCACGAAGTAGGCGATCTCCTTGCCCTTACAAACTCCTTGGTTCAACTCCACAATCTTTACAAAGACTCCCAAGTGACACCTTTCCAATCTAGGAGACACCACTCTCCAAGAGGTAACAAATGGTGTTTTTATGATGAACTCCTTGCTCTTGTGCTTCAAATGATAGTCTCCCCAACACTCAACTCTCTCTCTCATAGGATTGGATTTGGTGGAAAGTTGATTTGAGTGGAAAGCAACTTGGGGAAGGCTAGAGATCAAGAATTATGTGGTTGGAATGGAATATCTTGACCTCAACACAAGTGTAGGTGGTTCTCTCTCAGAAAATGTATGTTGGAAGTGTAGGCATGTTTTGATGGCTCTTTCCACGAATGAAGAGTGGGTGGAGGGGTATATATAGCCTCCACACAAAATCTAACCGTTACACACAATTTACCAAACTTGGTGGGACCGAATCGTGAAACTCGGTCAGACCGATTTAGTTCATAATGTGACCGTTAGGCATTTCGGTGGGACCGACATGTCAACTCGGTGGGACCGATATCGTTAGGGTTAGGGCATAACATAATCTCGGTGAGACCGACACAAACACGATGAGACCGATTTTGGTGATAGATAAACAGAGAGTTGGTCAGGCAAACTCGGTGGGACCGATTCGCTCATCTCGGTTGGACCGAAACATTACGAAAGGGAAACAGAGAGTTTGCATTGCAATCTCAGTGGGACCGATCGCTCATCTCAGTTTGACCGAAACATTACGAAGGGAAACAGAGATATTACAATCCCATCTCGGTGAGACCGAGATCCCTATCGGTGAGACCGAAAAGACTAGGGTTTCCGGCAGTGGCTATGTCAACTGAACTCGGTGGCGCCGGATAGAAAGTTTCGATGGGGCTGAGTTTCACTTTTGGTTTGGGACATATGTGGATGTGAGAAAGTAGTTGACGGTTTTTGGAGCATATCACTAAGCACTTTGAGCAAGAAACTCGTTAAGCAACACCTCACCCCCTCTTGATAGTATTAGCTTTTTCTATGGACTCAATGTGATCTTGGTTCACTAAAATGAAAAATGTGAGTCTTGTGCTTTGAGCTTGAGCCAATCCTTTTGTCCTTAGCATTTTGAGGGGTCCACATTTCTCATCCATGCCATGCCAAACATTGAGCTTTCCTAAAATATTTATCTTGAAATAGCATTAGCTCAGTGAGCTATATGTTGTTAGGAATTACCAAAACCACCCAGAGATAGTTGCACTTTTAGTTACAACTCAAAAGCCAACAGTTCAAGAACGAGAGTTGCAAAACTTGGCAAAAATAAAGCACCCGACCCATATAGACCCACTTGAAGACTATCAACCCAGATGCGTCTCCCCCTTTTTCATGAATGACCAAAAAGGAATGAAGACATAGGGTGTCTAAGCGTTCCCCGGAGGTGTTGGTGAAGATGTTGGGGCAGCCGGGTTGACGTTGGAGTTGGGCGGAGCAATCGGGCCTGGTGCAACATCTTGATGTAGTGAAGCCATAGGTGAAGTCGTGTCGTCCTCCTCATCAATGACTCGAGCAACAAGAGTTGGAGCTGATGATGAGTAGTCAGAATATTCAATGGATGGGGTAGGACGCTAACTTGCTGATTGCGAAGGCCTGGAACTAACTTGAATCTTTCAATGAAGCCATGTGCAATGAGTTCATCTTCAGAACAAAGCAGAGTGAGGCTCTTCCAGGCACGCCGACAGGCTCCATGTGCAACAAATGAGTTCTTGGTTGAGAGGTTGCGAATATGATTGACATCCGCAAGAAGAATTTGCATCTGGCAGTTCATCTAGTCATGATGCCTGTCATGCTTCTGATTAAGAGAAACTAGAAGTTCTCTGTCACTTAGGACACGAGGACACTGCTGAGGCCTTTGAGGTACTGTGCTGGTAGTTGCATCAGTGTTAGCACAATGCGGCAATCTAAGCTGGCTGACAAGTTGACCAACAACAGTATTGGGATTGGGTAGATGAATGGCTGCAAGAGGTGTTGAGAAGCTCTGGAAGGCAGCATAGTCTTCATGGATGGGTTCCTTGGCAGGTTTTGGATAGATGGCTTCATGAGACATATCGATTTCAGGCAGGAAGACAACATGATTGCACGGTGAAGCTTGATAGTTGATCGAAAAACAAGGCTTAATCAGCCACATTATCCATGGTGCATAGAATTTCTGGCCAAATAGATCAATGCCTGAAGCTGCCAACTTCCTAATGAAGAAGTCATGGGTGTTGAAGCGGGTGCAATTGAGAATGTAGAAGGCCAATGTATTCATGGTGCCTTCAATCTTCGCATGAGTGGAGTGCCCTTTAATTGGCCATAGAGTATGCCGCACAATGTGGTAGATGGTATGCAGCAGGTGCTCGAGGTCATCGACGAGTAAGTGCGTTGGGTACTCAGCTTCTGCAGGCAATGGCTTCATCATGCATGCTTAGCATTTGGCTCATGTTTGGCTCTGGCTTATGGAAGATGCTTTCAAGTTCCTTCTTATACAGCTGACAACCTGGCTCATAGAGATCACCAGGAGTGGGCAGGGAAGTAAGCTCAATGATATCCCGAGCTTTGGCTTCATGGTGAACATCTCCTGTCATCCACTCAAAGACCCATGTCTTCGGATCCCTGTTGTAGCCAGATATGTGCAAAGTGGCATAAAATTGAAGTAGAAGCTCTTCATTTCAGTGCTCCTTGTCGATGACAAAAGGAAGCAAGCCAACATCATGAAAGCATCAAGAGCTTCTTCCAGGCATGGCAGTCCAGCCAAGGCATCACAACAGAGGCGCTTGTGTGGGAAAATCCGGTCCTGGTTGTATAAGATGCATGAATAATAGCTTCTTTGGAGATGACTCCAAAATCTGTCAAAAGAAATCTTGGGCTTCTTGTAGGGGTTTTTGGCCTTGTCGAAAAGGTGTTGTGCTCTCCGAAGCTTAATACACTGAATGAGCTTTAAGTGATGACAGTGCTTGGAAGCCTCAGCATTCTTGGCATAGGATTCTGCGTCTGAGGCCTTTGCTCAATGTGATAATCATATTGGGGCCCATGAGCCCCAGGAGGTGTAAGAATTGGCCACCTGGAGCTGATCAACTCACCTTCATGATTGAAGGCCCCGCCATGGTGTGTGGAACTGGTGGTGCAGCAGCAACATCCGAGGTGGATGGCTGAACATCTTGTTGGTGGCATGGGCTTCAATCTGAAGAGTGACTTCAAGTTGCGGATTGCCTTCATCCATGATAACACCACGAGCTTCATTACGTCTAGCAACAGCAGTAACATCACTGGCTTCATGTATTGGAGGGTGAAAGCACAAGTACTCCCTGGGTGATTTTGGTAATTAATGTCAACATATCTCTTGTTGGACTAATACTTTTATCTAGTGTATTTCAGATAAGTCCAACAGTGGAGTGGCATGGACAAGAGGATGTGGAACCCCTTCAAGATGCTAAGGACAAAGGATTGGCTCAAGCTCAAAGCTCAGGACTCTACATTTTCTATTTTCAGTGATCCAAGATCACATTGAGTCCATAGGAAAGCCAATACTATTAAAAGGGGATGGGGTGTTGCTTAATGGCTTGCTTGCTCAAAGTGTTTAGTGATATGCTCCAAAGCCCTCAGCTAGTTTCTCACATTCTCATATGTCCCAAACCAAAAGTCAAATTCGGCCCCACCGATTTGATCTATCCGACGCCACCGAGTTCATTTGACATAGCCACTGCCAGAAACCCTAGTCTTTTTGGTCTCACCGATAGGGATCTCGGTCTCACCGAGATGGGATTGCAAACTCTTTGTTTCCCTTCGTAACGTTTCGACCCAACCGAGATGAGCGATCAGTCCCACCGAGTTCGCATTTCAAACTCCATATTTCCCTTTCGTAACATTTTAGTCCCACCGAAATGAGTGAATTGGTCCCACCAAGTTTGCTTGACCAACTCTCTGGTTAGCTTATTACAAAGGTCGGTCCCATCGAGTTTGTGTAATCGGTCTCACCGAGATTATGTTATGCCCTAACCCTTGCACATCGGTCCCACCAAGTTGATCATATCGGTCCTACCGAAATGCCTAACGGTCACATTATGAACTAAATCAGTCTGATCGAGTTTTATGATTTGGTCCCACCAAGTTTGGTAAATTGTGTGTAATGGTTAGATTTTGTGTGGAGGCTATATATAACCCTCCACCCTCTCCTCATTCACGAGGAAAGCCATCAGAACATACCTACACTTCCAGCATTCATTTTCTGAGAGAGAATCACCTACTCATGTGTTGAGGCCCAGATATTCCAATCCAACCATATGAATCTTGATCTCTAGCCTTCCCCAAGTTTCTTTCCACTCAAATCTTCTTTCCACCAAATCCAACCCTATGAGAGAGAGTTAAGTGTTGGGGAGACTATCATTTGAAGCACAAGAGCAAGGAGTTCATCAACAACACACAATCTATTACCTTTTGGAGAGTGGTGTCTCCTAGATTGGTTAGGTGTCACTTGGGAGCCTCCGACAAGATTGTGGAGTTGAACAAAGGAGTTTGTACGGGCAAGGAGATCGCCTACTTCGTGAAGATCTACCCTAGTGAGGCAAGTCCTTCGTGGGCGATGGCCATGGTGGGATAGACAAGGTTGCTTCTTCGTGGACCCTTCGTGGGTGGAGCCCTCCGTGGACTCGCGCAACCGTTACCCTTTATGGGTTGAAGTCTCCATCAATGTGGATGTACGATAGCACCACCTATCGGAACCATGCCAAAAACATCCATATCTCCAATTGCGTTTGCACACTCCAATCCCATCCCTTTACTTTCTTGCAAGTTGCATGCTTTACTTTCCGATGCTCATATACTCTTTGCATGCTTGCTTGATATGTATTGTGAATGGTTAAACTTGTGCTTAAACTCCACCTTAACTTGAAAAACTTAAAAACTGCCAACTTTGAGTGTTGAGTGTATATTCACCCCCCTCTAGACACCTCTTATCGATCCTTTCAATTGGTATCAGAGATTTGGTCTCCATTGCTTTGGTTTAATCACCATTGGAGGAAGATGGATGAGTCTATGTTGGGGAGCTTAGACATAGAGTGTCTATTCTTGATGGAGAGTACTTTCATGAGTGGAGAAATGAGATGCTTGTGATTTTCAATAAATATCATTTGAACAAGTACATTACTAGCCCTTATGCACCTCATGTTGATCCTATAGATCCTACCCTTGACGAGTCCATTGACATGATTCGCAATCTTAGAACTGTTAATCTTATCACTAGAGGTTTGCCTAGAAACTTGATTGGTTGCTTGCCTACTCTTGATTGTGCCTACACTATATGGAGATTTCTTGAGGAACGATTTTCAAACTATTCCTTGCAAAACTTAGATGAAATCCTTCATAAGTCTATTGCCTTGAGTAAGATGAATTCCAATGATCCTAACTTTGGTGATTGTCTATTTGAGCTTACCAATCTTATGCGTGCCAAAGGAGATGTTGGAATTATTAGCAATATTATTTCCGAAGCTATTAGAATTCATAAAGATGATTATTGTCATAATCATTTATCTAATGAATCACCCTCTCTAGGAATTGATCCACCACATGACGATGTTGAACATGGATACTATGATGAGGATGATGATAGCGACTATGATCTTGATGATGCAATGAGACACTTTGGTCTTATGGCAAATCTTCGCGGCTACATGGCAGGAGGAAAGGAATGGGTCCTTGACAGTGGATGTACCGATCACATGACCGGAGATAAAGATATGTTTCGTGAGCTTGCTGAAAACGACGGCCCTCGAAAGTATGTCACTTTTGGTGATAACTCAAAGGGTAAGGTGGTTGGCCTCGGTAAGGTGGCCATCTCACATGATAGATCCATACAAAATGTCATGCTCGTTGAATCTCTTGGCTATAATATGCTTTCAGTATCTATACTAGCTGACTTTGGTTTCAATGTCCTATTTACTAAAGTAGATTGCAAAGTGCTTCGTAGAGATAATCATAAAATGGTCTTTACCGGCATACGCAGAGGTGATCTATACATTGTTTATTTCACTAAAAAGGCTCAACCTAGAACTTGCTTAATTGCTAAATCTTCCAAAGGCTGGTTGTGGCATAGACGGTTAGGTCATGTGGGCATGCGAAACCTTGACAAGCTCATTAAAGGTGATCATATCCTTGGTGTTAAAGATGCCATATTTGATAAGGATAGACTTTGCAGTGCTTGCCAAGCAGGAAAACAGGTTGGAGGAAGCCACCCCGTGAAGAACATCATGACCACGAGAAGGACACTCGAGCTACTTCACATGGATCTCTTTGGTCCCAATGCCTACAAAAGTCTCGGTGGAAACTCATTTGGTCTAGTTATAGTTGATGATTTTTCAAGATTTACGTGGGTGTTCTTTCTCGATGATAAATTGCAGGTCCAAAAGATCTTCAAGAACTTCGGGAAGGCCCAAAATCAATTTGAAGTGAAGATCAAGAAGGTTCGCAATGACAACGGAACAGAGTTCAAGAATGCAAATGTGGACACCTTTCTTGACGAAGAAGGTATCTCACATGAGTTCTCGGCTACGTACACACCTCGACAAAATGGAGTTGTTGAGAGGAAGAACCGGGCGCTCATCAAAATGGCAAGAACGATGCTTGATGAATACAAAACGCCAAAACACTTTTGGGCGGAAGCGGTTGAGACAGCTTGTCATGCAACAAATCGCTTGTATCTTCACAAGCTACTCGGCAAGACGGAATACGAGCTCCTCACCGGTAACAAACCCCAAGTTGGATACTTTCAAGTATTCGGCTCTGATACGTCTTCAACGTATCTATAATTTTTGATTGTTCCATGCTATTATATTACCCATTTTGGATGTTTATGGGCTTTACTTTACACATTTATATCATTTTTGGGACTAACCTACTAACCGGAGGCCCAGCCCGTATTGCTGTTTTTTTTGCCTATTTCAGTATTTCAAAGAAAAGGAATATCAAACAGAGTCCAAATGCAATGAAACCTTCGGGAGCGTGATTTTTGGAATGAACGTGACCTAGAGGACTTGGAGTGCAAGTCAAGAAGCAGCCGAGGCGGCCACGAGGGTGGAGGGTGCGCCCCCTATCTCGTGGGCCCCTCGGGCGGCCACCGACCTACTTCTTCCTCCTATATATACCCATGTACCCCGAGAACATCAGAACAAGCCACGAAAACCTAATTCCATCGCCGCAACCTTCTGTATCCGCGAGATCCCATCTTGGAGCCTTCGCCAGCGCTCCGCCAGAGGGGGAATTGACCATGGAGGGCTTCTACATCAACACCATAGCCCCTCCGATGAGTTGTGAGTAGTTCACCACAGACCTTCGGGTCCATAGTTATTAGCTAGATGGCTTCTTCTCTCCTTTTGGATCTCAATACCATGTTCTCCTCGATCTTCTTGGAGATTTATTCGATGTAACTCTTTTTGTGGTGTGTTTGTCGAGATCCGTTGAATTGTGGGTTTATGATCAAGTTTATCTATGAGAAATATTTGAATCTCATCTGAATTCTTTTATGTATGATTGAGTTATCTTTGCAAGTCTCTTCGAATTATCAGTTTGGTTTGGCCTACTAGATTGATCTTTCTTGCAATGGGAGAAGTGCTTAGTTTGGGTTCAATCTTGTGGTGTCCTTTCCCAGTGACAGTAGGGGTAGCAAGGCACGTATTGTATTGTTGCCATTGAGGATAAAAAGATGGGGTTTATATCATATTGCATGAGTTTATCCCTCTACATCATGTCATCTTTCTTAATGCGTTACTCCGTTCTTTATGAACTTAATACTCTAGATGCATGCTGGATAGCGGTCAATGTGTGGAGTAATAGTAGTAGATGCAGGCAGGAGTCGGTCTACTTGTCGCAGACGTGATGCCTATATGCATGATCATGCCTAGATAATCTCATAATTATTCGCTTTTCTATCAATTGCTCGACCGTAATTTGTTCACCCACCGTAATACTTATGTTATCTTGAGAGAAGCCACTAGTGAAACCTATGGCCCCCGGGTCTATATTTTATCATATAAGCTTTCCATCTACTTTTATTTGCATCTTTACTTTTCCAATCTATATTATAAAATACCAAAAAATACATTTATCTTATCATACTATCTCTATCAGATCTCACTTTCGCAAGTGGCCGTGAAGGGATTGACAACCCCTTTATTGCGTTGGTTGCGAGTTCTTTGTTTGTTTGTGTAGGTGCGTGGGAATTTTGAGGAGCCTCCTACTGGATTGATACCTTGGTTCTCAAAAACTAAGGGAAATACTTACGCTACTATTGTTGCATCACCCTTTACTCTTCAAGGAAAACCAACGCAAGCTCAAGACGTAGCAAGAAGGATTTCTGTCACCGTTGCCGGGAAGGTCTTCGCTCAAGTCAAGACATACCAAGTACCCATCACAAACTCATCTCCCTCGCATTTACATTATTTACCATTTGCCTCTCGTTTTCCTCTCACCCACTTCACCCTTGCCGTTTTATTCGCCCTCTCTTTCCCAATCTCCTCTCTCTTTCTCGTTTGCCCTTTTCTGTTTGCTTGTGTGTTGGATTACTTGTCGCCATGGCGCAAGATAATACCAAATTGTGTGATTTCTCCAATACCAATAATAATGATTTCCTTAGTACTCCGATTGCTCCTCTTAATGATGTTGAGTCTTGTGAAATCAATACTGCTTTGCTGAATCTTGTTATGAAAGATCAATTCGCCGGCCTTCCTAGTGAAGATGTCGCTACCCATCTAAACAACTTTGTTGATTTGTGTGATATGCAAAAGAAGAAAGATACAGATAACGATATTGTTAAATTGAAGTTATTTCCTTTTTCACTTAGAGATCGTGCTAAAGTTTGGTTTTCGTCTTTGCCTAAAAATAGTATTGATTCTTGGAACAAGTGCAAAGATGCTTTTATCTCTAAATATTTTCCTCCCGCTAAGATCATCACTCTTAGGAACGATATTATGAATTTTAAACAACTTGATCATGAGCATGTTGCCCAATCTTGGGAAATGATGAAATTGATGATTCGCAATTGCCCTACTCATGGTTTGAATTTATGGATGATCATACAAAAATTTTATGCCGGATTGAATTTTGCTTCTAGAAATCTTTTAGATTCGGCCACGGGAGGCACGTTTATGGAAATCACTTTAGGAGATGCTACAAAACTCCTTGATAATATTATGGCTAATTATTCTCAATGGCACACCAAAAGATCTACTAGTAAAAAAGTGCATGCTATAGAAGAAATTAATGTTTTGAGTGGGAAGATGGATGAACTGATGAAATTGTTTGCTACTAAGAGTGCTCCTATTGATCCCAATGATATGCCTTTGTCTACTTTGATTGAAAATAACAATGAATCTTTGGATATGAATTTTTTTGGTAGGAATAGTTTTGGAAACAATGCCTATAGAGGAAACTTTAATCCTAGACTGTTCCCTAGTAATTCCTCTAATAATAATGGAAATTCCTACAATAATTCTTATGGTAATTTTAATAAGCTACCCTCTGATTTTGAGAATAGTGTGAAAGAATTTATGATCTCTCAAAAGAATTTTAATGCCTTGCTTGAAGAAAAATTGCTCAAAGTTGATGATTTGGTTAGGAACGTTGATAGACTTTCGCTTGATGTTGATTCTCTTAAACTTAGATCTACTCCTCCTAAGCATGATATCAATGAGTCTCTCAAAGCAATGATAATTTCCATTGATGAGTGCAAAGAAAGAACCGCTAGATTGCATGCTAAGAAAGATTGCTTTGTAAAGGCGTGTTCTTCTAGTTTCCATGAAAATAATGATGAAGATCTTAAAGTTATTGATGTGTCCCCTATTAGATCTTTGTTTTGAAATATGAATCTTAATAATAATGGGACTGGAGATGAGTCAACTTTAGTTAAAAGGCGTCCCAATGATTCGGAGATTTTAGATCTTGATGCTAAATTTGGTAAAAGTGGGATTGGAGAAGTCATGACTTTAAATAGCATTGAACCCACTATCTTGGATTTCAAGGAATTTGATTATGATAATTGTTGTTTAGAAGGTTGTATTTCCTTGTTGCAATCCGTTGTGAATTCTCCTCATGCTTATAGTCAAAATAAAGCTTTTACCAAACATATTGTTGATGCCTTGATGCAACCTTTTGATGAAAAACTTAATTTGGAAGTTTCTATACCTAGAAAACTTAATGATGAGTGGGAACCTACTATAAAGATTAAAATTAAAGATCATGAGTGTTATGCTTTATGTGATTTGGGTGCTAGTGTTTCCACGATTCCGAAAACTTTATGTGATATTCTAGGTTTCCATGATCTTGATGATTGCTCTTTAAATTTGCACTTTGCGGATTCCACCATTAAAAAGCCAATGGGAAGGATCAATGATGTTCTCATTGTTGCAAATAGAAATTTGGTGCCCGTAGATTTTATCGCTCTTGATATAGATTGCAATCTTTCTTGCCCTATTATTCTTGGTAGACCTTTCCGTAGAATGATTGGCGCGATTATTGATATGAAAGAAGGGAATATTAGATTCCAATTTCCATTAAGGAAAGGCATGGAGAACTTTCCAAGAAAGAAAATTAAATTACCTTATGAATATATCATGCGAGCTACTTATGAATTGAGAGCCAAAGATGGCACTACTTGAATCTATCCTCGCATTTATGCCTAGCTAGGGGCATTAAACGATAGCGCTAGTTGGGAGGCAACCCAATTTTATTTGTGTTTTTTGTTTTTGTTTCTGTTTATTAATAAATTTTGCATCTACCTTATGTTTAGATGTGTTTTCATGTTTTAGTTAGTGTTTGTGCCAAGTAGAACCTATAGGATAACCTATGGTGATAGTTAATTTGATTCTGCTGAAAAACAGAAACTTTGCGCGCACGGAATTAGTTTTGTTAAATCACAGAAACGTGATTTTGCATTGACTCTTTTTTATGTAGATCAATATAAAAATTTCCCAGGACTTCCTATTTTGGTAGGATTTTTAGAGTTCATAAGTATTCATGGGTTACAGATTTCTACAGACTGTTCTGTTTTTGACAGATTCTGTTTTTCGTGTGTTGTTTGCTTATTTTGATGCATCTATGGCTAGTATTAAGTGGTATGAACCATAGAGAACTTGGAATACAGTAGGTTTAACACCAATATAAATAAATAATGATTTTATTACAGTACCTTATGTGGTGGTTTTGCTTTCTTTCACTAACGTAGCTTATGAGATTTCCTGTTGAGTTTTGTGTTTTGAAGTTTTCAAGTTTTGGGTAAAGATTTGATGGATTATGGAATAAGGAGTGGCAAGAGACTAAGATTGGGGATGCCCAAGGCACCCCAAGATATTCAAGAATAGCCAAAAGCTTAAGCTTGGGGATGCCCCCGGAAGGCATCCCCTCTTTCATCTTCGTTCATTGGTAACTTTACTTGGAGCTATATTTTTATTCGCCACATGATATGTGTTTTGCTTGGAGCGTCATGTATGATATTAGTTTTTTATTTTAGTTTTCCACAATCATCCTTGCTGTACACACCTTTTGGGAGAATTCCACTTGATTAGAGTTTATCAGAATATGCTATGTGCTTCACTTATATCTTTTCAGCTTGATAGTTTTTGCTCTAGTGCTTCACTTATATCCTTTAGAGCATGGTGGTGGCTTAATTTTGTATAAATGGCTAGTATCTCATACTTCACTTATATTATTTTGAGAGTCTCTTAGAACAGCATGGTATTTGCTATGGTTATAAAATTGGTCCTAGAATGGTAGGCATCCAAGTTGGGTATAATAAAAACTATCATAGAAAGTGAATTGGATGCTATGATCAATTTGATACTTGATAATTGTTTTGAGATATGGAGGTAGTGATATTAAAGTCATGCTAGTTGGGTGATTATGAATTTAAAGAATACTTGTGTTGAAGTTTGTGATTCCCGTAGCATGCATGTATGGTGAACCGCTTTGTGATGAAGTTGGAGCACAATTTTATTTATTGATTGTCTTCCTTATGAGTGGCGGTCGGGGACGAGCGATGGTCTTTTCCTACCAATCTATCCCCATAGGAGCATGCGCGTAATACTTTGTTTTTGATGACTTGTAGATTTTTGCAATAAGTGCATGGGTTTTTTATGACTAATGTTGAGTCCATGGATTATACGCACTCTCACCCTTCCATCATTGCTAGCCTCTCTTGTGCCGCGCAACTTTCGCCGGTACCATACACCTACCATATACCTTCCTCAAAATAGCCACCATACCTACCTATTATGGCATTTCCATAGCCATTCCGAGATATATTGCCATGCAACTTTCCACCGTTCCGTTTATATGACACGCATCATCATTGTCATATTGCTCTTTGCATGATCATGTAGTTGACATCATATTTGTGGAAAGTCCACCTTCATAATTTTCATACATGTCGCTCTTGATTCATTGCATATCCGGGTAAACCGCCAGAGGCATTCATATAGAGTCATATCTTGTCCTAAGTATTGAGTTGTAATCTTGAGTTGTAACTAAATAAAAGTGTGATGATCGTCATTATTAGAGCATTGTCCCAGTGAGGAAAGGATGATGAAGACTACGATTCCCCCACAAGTCGGGATGAGACTTTGGACTAAAGAAAGAAAAAAAAGAAAGAAAAAAGAGAAAGGCCAAAAAGAAAGAAAGAAAAAAGAAAGCCAAAGAAAGAAAGAAAAGAAAAAAAAGAAAAAAAAAGAAGAAAAAAAAGAAAAATGAGAGAAAAAGAGAGAAGGGACGATGCTACTATCCTTTTACCACACTTGTGCTTCAAAGTAGCACCATTATCTTCATGATAGAGAGTCTCCTATGTTGTCACTTTCATATACTAGTGGGAATTTTTCATTATAGAACTTGGCTTGTATATTCCAATTATGGGCTTCCTCAAAATGCCCTAGGTCTTCGTGAGCAAGCGAGTTGGATGCACACCCACTTAGTCTCTTTTGTTGAGCTTTCATACATTTATAGCTCTAGTGCATCCGTTGCATGGCAATCCCTACTCACTCACATTGATATCTATTAATGGGCATCTCCATAGCCCGTTGATACGCCTAGTTGATGTGAGACTATCTTCTCCTTTTTTGTCTTCTCCACAACGACCATTCTATTCCACATATAGTGCTATGTCCATGGCTCACGCTCATGTATTGCACGAAAGTTGAAAAAGTTTGAGATTGCTAAAGTATGAAACAATTGCTTGGCTTGTCATCGGGGTTGTGCATGATTAAATACTTTGTGTGATGAAGATAGAGCAATAGCCATACTATATGATTTTGTAGGGATAACTTTCTTTGGCCATGTTATTTTGAGAAGACATGATTACATGATTAAGTATGCTTGAAGTATTACTATTTCTTATGTCAATATGAACTTTTATTTTGAATCATTTGGATCTGAACTTCATGCCACAATAAAGAAAATTACATTGAGGAATATGCTAGGTAGCATTCCACATCAAAATTTTTGTTTTATCATTTACCTACTCGAGGACGAGCAGGAATTAAGCTTGGGGATGCTTGATACGTCTTCAACGTATCTATAATTTTTGATTGTTCTATGCTATTATATTACCCGTTTTGGATGTTTATGGGCTTTACTTTACACATTTATATCATTTTTGGGACTAACCTACTAACCGGAGGCCCAGCCCGTATTGCTGTTTTTTTTGCCTATTTCAGTATTTCGAAGAAAAGGAATATCAAACGGAGTCCAAATGCAGTGAAACCTTTGGGAGCATGATTTTTGGAACGAACATGACCCAGAGGACTTGGAGTGCAAGTCAAGAAGCAGCCGAGGCGGCCACGAGGGTGGAGGGCGCGCCCACCCCTACAGGGTGCGCCCCTATCTCGTGGGCCCCTCGGGCAGCCACCGACCTACTTCTTCCTCCTATATATACCCACGTACCCCGAGAACATTAGAACAAGCCACGAAAACCTAATTCCACCGCCGCAACCTTCTGTATCCACGAGATCCCATCTTGGAGCCTTCGCCGGTGCTCCGCTGGAGGGGGAATCGACCACGGAGGGCTTCTACATCAACACCATAGCCCCTCCGATGAGTTGTGAGTAGTTTACCACAGACCTTCGGGTCCATAGTTATTAGCTAGATGGCTTCTTCTCTCTTTTTGGATCTCAATACCATGTTCTCCTCGATCTTCTTGGAGATCTATTCGATGTAACTCTTTTTGTGGTGTGTTTGTCGAGATCCGATGAATTGTGGGTTTCTGATCAAGTTTATATATGAGAAATATTTGAATCTCCTCTGAATTCTTTTATGTATGATTGAGTTATCTTTGCAAGTCTCTTCGAATTATTAGTTTGGTTTGGCCTACTAGATTGATCTTTCTTGCAATGGGAGAAGTGTTTAGCTTTGGGTTCAATCTTGCGGTGTCCTGTAGTAACCCGACCTCAGACGGTCAAGTCTCTGTGCTTAAGTGTCATCCCTGGATCGGTATGCTGACACACACAGTACTCGAGGATTTATAACAGAGGTAAATCACATGTATAAAGTAACATAAATACTATTACCTCAATCCAAATAGCGGAAGTAACAACAAGGTTGTGGATTCCCATCAACACCAACGGCAAAGTTGAGTGTAGAAATCATAACCCTAACGTATCACTTACTCGTCGTAAGATTCCTACAACATGAGACGTTGCAGCCACAAAGGGTCAGTACATTGAATGTACTGGCAAATTCACACCATAGGATAAATGATGAATAATAGCTATCACTACATGCATACCTGGCTGGTGGAAAGCTCTAAGTTTATTTTTGCATAAAGCCAGTTTTTCCCTACAACAAAGGAATATATTTTATTTAACTACAAAGTTTGTTGAAAAAAATATTGAGAAGGTAAACCCCAACTCAATCCCAATTAAAAGTTAACAACCCAAAAAATTAATTAAGTAACGTGATGAGATCAACATGATAATTCAAGAACTAGATACTCAAAACGTCCATAACCGGGGACACGGCTAACCATGATTAGTTTGTACACTCTGTAGAGGTTTGCACACTGTTCCCACAAGACTCGATCTCCTCCGTTGAATTTCTCGCACGACATGATGTTTGAGAAACGGATGACCGAGACACAATCTTTCAGAAGCGTTAGCACCTTACGATGGGTAGACAGTTACACATACTTTCCCCTACATCTGCTAGTCTACCACTGTAAGAGTTCACACGACTTAATCAACTATCCTAGAGCCCATAATAGCTTGTGGCTGCACACGGAAGTTTCTAGCAAGAATAATCTTATGATCCCTTTGAGCCTGCGTGGCGGTCCATAGGAAAATCACAAGGAACCCCGGGATTTCCAAAAAAACAAGCAACACTGGATTCCCCAGGTGCCTCAATCCACCCAGATGTGTATTAAAGTTGCCACCTTAAGTCGAACCTTTAATTAACAACCTCACATCGGTCATGGATACACTCAAACCCAATCCACGTCTACGAGCATAGCATAGCAGTATAAGCATAACGTAGAAGTAACTCCCAAGGTTTGAATGCAGGACAATAGGTTCCTACCTCGTCGACTACTTCCCAATACCCACATGTTAATCAGATCCTACTCATGCAATGTTTGAGGGCTGAAACAAATGCATAAAAACTGGGTAATGAAAAGTATGATCAAAGTGTGAACTTGCCTTGTACGGTTGATGAAGATGATTCGCACTCATAACTCCTGATAGTTCTACTCATCACACTCCGGTCAATCTATCGCGAGCAAGCAATTGCATACATAAGCACTCATGCAAAAGAATCAAAGAGAAGATCACGAAAACTTTGAAAACAAACAATTTACTCTTGCAGTATAAAACAATTTCTAACAGTACCAAAATTAAGTGAATTTGGCCTTATCAGAAAGTTTAGGTTAAGAGCTTCAATTTGAAAAAGAATCAACTCAAATGGAGCTACGAAACTCAAGAAACAGACGAAACAAGATCAAGTTGGTTTACTGGACAGAGAGGATCATTACGAAGATTTAGTCGTTGGTTTCATCGAAAACCAAGGTACGGATAAAAAGATATGATCAAAAGAAATTTGAGTATGAATCTGAACAAATTTTGAAATTTGAAAATTTCAAAAAGTTGCTGGATAGGTTCACTGGATAGGTGGAATCAAGACGAAAAATGTAGGCGCTAGTTTCATCTAATTTGGATGAACGGGTAAAAAGTTATGCTATTTGAAAAATCAGGGCCAAGAATTTTAGTCCAAAATGTAAATACAGGGACTAATTTATAAATCTAATCATTCTACCGTACTAGTCTAAAAATAATAAGCTATGGGAGTATCTAAAAAATACGAAGAAAGATATCTATTTAATATAACATTCCAAAATTTAGAATTTTGGGATGTTAAATGTCCTTTCCTAGTGACAGTAGGAGCAGCAAGGCACGTATTGTATTGTTGCCATCGAGGATAAAAAGATGGGGTTTATATCATACTGCATGAGTTTATCCCTCTACATCATGTCATCTTTCTTAATGCGTTACTCCGTTATTTATGAACTTAATACTCTAGGTGCATGCTGGATAGTGGTCGATGTGTGGAGTAATAGTAGTAGATGCAGGCAGGAGCCGGTCTACTTGTCGCGAACGTGATGCCTATATACATGATCATGCCTAGATAATCTCATAATTATTCACTTTTCTATCAATTACTCGTAGTAATTTGTTCACCCACCGTAATACTTATGCTATCTTGAGAGAAGCCACTAGTGAGACCTATGGCCCCCGGGTCTATATTTTATCATATAAGCTTTCCATCTACTTTTATTTGCATCTTTACTTTTCCAATCTATATTATAAAATACCAAAAATATATTTATCTTATCATACTATCTCTATGAGATCTTACTTTCGCAAGTGGCCGTGAAGGGATTGACAACCCCTTTATTGCGTTGGTTGCGAGTTATTTGTTTGTTTGTGTAGGTGCGTGGGACTTTTGAGGAGCCTCCTACTGGATTGATACATTGGTTCTCAAGAACTGAGGGAAATACTTACGCTACTATTGCTGCATCACCCTTTCCTCTTCAAGGAAAACCAACGCAAGCTCAAGACATAGCAGGCTCAAAGTGCTACATTCTTGATAAGCATCGACATTCTTTATTTTCTCCCAAATCTCATGAAGGTTTCTTACTTGGTTATGGCTCAAACTCTCACACTTACCGTGTCTACAACAATTTCACCTGAAAGGTTGAAGAGACGGTAGATGTGAAGTTTGATGAATCTAACGGCTCGCAAGTAGAGCAATTGCCAATTGATGTAGGAGATAAAGACCCTTCGAAAGCAATCCAGGACTTGTCTATTGGCAAGACCCGTCCAATGGAGGTGAAGGAGAGTACCTCGTCCGTCCAAGTGGAAGCTTCTACCTCACGACAAGGTGAACCAAGAGTTGATATGGAAGCATCCACAAGTGGGACACACCAAGATGAACCTCATCAACCTCCTTCTCCACCACAGCGAGAGAACGACAACGTCAACAATGAAGAAGGCTAAGAAGAAGAACGAGATGATGAAGAAGATGTTCCACCCCAACCAAAACAAAAGCTCTCACAAGTTCGAGCAAGAGTCGCTAGAGACCATCCTGTCGAGCAAATCTACAATGATATCTGAAATCTGAACCGGGAGAATCACTCGCTCAAAATCTCGTTTGGCTAATTTTTTTGAACATTACTCACTCATCTCTAGCATTGAACCCATGAAGGTTGAAGAAGCATTGGAAGATCCGGATTGGATAAATGCTATGCATGAAGAGCTACACAACTTTGAGAGAAACCAAGTGTGGACATTGGTCGAGAAACCCAACAACAACCACAACATCATCGGTACCAAATGGGTGTTTCGCAACAAGCAAGATGAAGATGGACAAGTAGTTCGCAACAAAGCACGTCTCGTCACCCAAGGCTACACTCAAGTCGAAGTTATGGACTATGGTGAGACATATGCCCCCGTTGCTAGACTTGGGTCCATTTGCATCTTACTTGCCTATGCTAATCACCATGATATCACATTGTACCAAATGGACATTAAAAGTGCTTTTCTAAATGGTGAAATTGAGGAGGAAGTTTATGTTAAACAACCTCCCGGCCTTGTTAATCCTAAGAAACCCAATCATGTTTACAAACTTCACAAAGCTCTTTATGGTCTTATTAAACAAGCTCCTAGAGCATGGTATAAATGCTCGACCAAGTTCCTTATTGAAAAAGGCTTTGAGATTGGAAAAATTGATTCTACTCTTTTCACTAAAAGGGTTAATGGAGAGTTATTTGTGTGCCAAATTTATGTTGATGATATTATATTTGGTTTGACTAACCCTCATTTTAGTGAGAAGTTTGGAAAGCTTATGTCGGAGAAGTTTGAGATGTCTATGATGAGTGAACTCAAGTTCTTTCTTGGTTTGCAAATCAAGCAAACTAAGGAAGGTATCTTTGTCTCTCAAATGAAGTACATCAAGGACTTATTCAAGAAGTTCAATATGCAAGAATGCAAAGGTATGAGTACACCCATGCCTACTAGTGGACATCTTGACTTGACTAAAGATGGTGAACCCGTTAATCAAAAAGTTTACCGCTCTATGATTGGTTCATTGTTATACCTATGTGCCTCTTGTCCCGATATCATGCTAAGTGTGTGCATGTGTGCACGATATCAAGCGCCCCCCAAAGAATGTCATCTTAAGGATGTGAAAAGGATAGTGAGATACTTAATACATACAGCAAATTTTGGCATTTGGTATCCTAAGAGGCCTTCTTTTGATCTTGTTGGCTACTCCGATTCGGACTATGCCGGTGACAAGGTCGATAGAAAGTCCACTTCGGGTACTTGTCAATTTCTTGGTAGATCTTTTGTGTCTTGGTCCTCCAAGAAACAAAACTCGGTATCCTTATCCACCGCCGAAGCGGAATACATTGCCGCCGGTTCATGTTGTGCTCAATTACTTTGGATGACCTAAACCCTTAAAGATTATGGGATATATGTGAAACATGTTCCTTTGCTTTGTGACAACGAAAGTGCTATTAAGATTGCTCACAATCCCATGCAACATTCTCGAACTAAGCATATTGAAGTTCGTCATCATTTCATTCGAGATCATGTTGCTAAGGGTGATATTAACCTTAAGCATGTTCATACCGACAAGCAATTGGCGGATATATTCACTAAACCACTTGATGAGAAAGTGTTTTGCAGGTTGAGAGGTGAATTGAACATCATTGATGCATCAAACTTGGAGTAGGGACTCCATTTGGATACATGCAAGACATGAGCCTATGACTAATCCTTGATATTTCTCTTATGATGATAATCATATGTCTTGGATATATTTGCACCCTTTCATGTTATCTAACCCTTGTAGGTACTTGGATGAATCTAAATCTATGAGATTGCAACTCACTCACATCTTGAGCAATCTCCACATCACCAAGTCTCTACTTTATGGTGGTTGAAGACAAGGAAGCATGAAACCCTTCAAATATATCCTTTGACAAAATCCTATATCAAATTTCATGATTGTCACTTTGGATACACAAGTGCTATTCCTTGCAAAACTAATTCATGTAGGTAGATGAACTCCAAACACAAGTGGTGCTCCAAATGAACTACATCAACCTCAAGCATCCCACACAAGTTTAACTACATGATCAAGATCAACGCCACAACCCAAGGTATGTTATTCCATCTTAGAGAAGCTTTACCCCAAGTCATGGGTCAAAGCAGCTCAACAAGATGTGAATACATCAAAATGCTTAAAGGAAAAATGGCAACCCCATTTTGAGCTTAAACGATGAGTATGACCTATGATCAAGTGTCATCACTTGACTCCTAAGTCAATATACTCTAACATAGGTGACTTTGTCGCCGACCAATTCTAGATGAAGTTCTCTAGTGTTTCTCATTGTTCTTGCATTTGTCTTCTGCATATCTGTTTCCCTTTTCAAAAAAAACTTCATCTAGATCTCCGTTCTTTTTATTTTTTTCTGCATTTCCCTGCATCCAATTCATTGCAAATCCTTCAGTTAATTCCCTAAAAATCCTTGTGAGATCTTATTTTCATACTGAGCTGAGGTGACTAGTGCTTTCTCTCTGTGATGAACTCGGACACACCAACTTGCCTCTTTTGGTCAAACCGAAACTTTTCAGTGCCACCAAAGGAAACAACTCGGTGTAGCCGATCTCAATGCTGAGAAAACACTCTGTCATTTGCATCCTGCACTTTTTTTTCCAGCTCCACTCGATGATTCTTATCCTCTACCAGCACCTTATTTTTCCCTGCTACTTTGCCATGTGACTGAAGGACCAATTCTATCTTGACTCACACTCCAGATAAGAACCTTCTTGGAAATTGATGTCAAAGGGGGAGAGAGAGTTCACATCAAAGCTTAATCATATCAAAAGGGGGAAAGAGAGACCCCAGTTGCTTGGTATTCAAAGAGGAGAGAAGTTACATGTCTTTAGAGGGGAAATACATGTTCATGTTGTTTGTATGTTTTCTTTGCTCTGATCTTCTATTCCCTATCTACTCCCAATATCCCATATAAGATTCAGGGGGACCAAGACATCTAAGGGAAGGAAATCTTTGAATTCATTGCATATCTTTACCTTTGGGGACATGTCTACACTCAAATAGAGAACTTAGTACTCACTCTATACATGTCATCCCAATCTTGGTACTCTTGTGGTTTGCTGCTCTTGCTCTGTTAAGTAGATGTTCCTGTGTTGTCTAACCTTGTTTACTCAGGTTCATCTCTTCCAAAGCTAGCTCAAGACTACAAGGTAAGTATATGCATCACACTCATGTGCATGAGGATATCTTGCTGATGTACATATTGTTTGCAAGGACTCATGAACATGAAGGTACGTGTCACATATTCACACCATTTTCTCTGATGCATATAGCCAAGATACATGTGACTCATTGCTTGCTCTGTCATGACTATGAACTCACATGATCTTATGTTCCATATTTGCATGATTACATACATGTAGGGGGAGCCTATGCATGTTACATGTCCTTCCAAAGCTTTACTTGTCTTTCTCTATATCTTTATTTAAAGCTTTGATGTACGTTGTCATCAATTACCAAAAAGGGGGAGATTGAAAGCACAAGTGCTTCCTGGGTGATTTTGGTAATTAATATCAACATATCTCTTGTTGGATTAATACTTTTATCTAGTGTATTTCAGATAAGTCCAACAGTGGAGTGGCATGGACAAGAGGATGTGGAACCCCTTCAAGATGCTAAGGACAAAGGATTGGCTCAAGCTCAAAGCTCAGGACTGTAAGTGCATCTAGTGCCACTCCTAGTTGGTTTTGGAGTATTGACGACAAACCTGGTTGAGGGACTAATGTGTTTGTGAGAATTGCAGGATAACACAGGTAGTAGTCCCTCATTGATTCGGTTTACCTACTGGAGATGACCCCTAAAAATGTGTGAAGACATTGAAGACAATGGTGGTCTGTGAAGCTATTCACGTTGAAGACTATGACACGAGAAGACATTGAGTGAAGACTCACTACAAAAAAAATACACTTTCGTGATGATACATGTTTGTCACAGTAGGCCGCGTTTTTTGTCATGCATGTACACCCATGATGATTTTATGACAGAATCAAGATAGTCATACCTATGTTGTCGTAGAAGTGCTCCATGACATTACCAAAATTATCATCACGGAAGTGTCCACTTCCATGACGATAAATCGCGCGTCACAGAAGTGCTTTCGTCAAGGGTGACCGACACGTGGCATCCACCGTAACGGAACGCCGTTAAGCTATCGGGTCGGGTTTTGGATCCGATAACCCGTTAACAGCCCCGACCAATGGGGATTTTCCACGTGTAAAATCATCATTGGCTGGAGGAAACACGTGTCAGCTCACCGTTGGGACAGATGTCATCCGCTCATTGGACTGAAGGCGCCTATGATACGGCGACACGTGTCACGGCCCAACAGAGGCCCATTCATGTGAAAAGGCCGGCCTGTTTGACTTGGTCAAAAGGTGGCGGGCCGGCCCACGGAAAGCCTGTTAACGGCCTGTTCGCATATAGCCCATTTACAGCCCGCTAACCCAGGGCCCATTATGCCCTATCCGAATTAGGCCCAGTAGCATCATCTGGGCCGTCCAATATGATTCCAGCCCGTTTTAACTTCCGACCCATGTGTGGCCCATGAATTCTTTCGGCCCATATGAGGCCCTTTGTAACTCTTGGCCCATTAACGGCCCGTGGTGAAACTAGCCCGTAATGAACAGTGTATCACTTTATACCCATTAATGACCCGTTATTCTATTGGGCCGTTTCCAGCCCAAGTTATCTTTCGGCCTTCTCAGGGCCCATTGATTCTTGGGCTCATTTGCAGCATTCGGTTACATACGACCCGTTGCTGTCATTTTCTGCTTGTGGGCCAAATTCAGCCCGTCGTTACATTCGGCCCGTTTGCGGACCGTTAATACGTTGGGCCGTTTTCATGTCAAAAAAACCCGTTGGGCTGTTTTCATAGAGTTATCAAATATGGTCTATTAACGGCCCGTTATGGTCCACGAATTGTATGGCCCATGATTAGCGAAATGATGATACGCCCCGTAGAAGGCCCATGGGTCGTACGGCCCGTAGAAGGCCCACGGGTCGTACGGCCCGTAGAAGGCCCATGGGTCGTACGGCCCGTAGAAGGCCCATGGACCCTATGGCCCGTAGAAGTCCCATGGACCCTAAGGCCCGTATAGAAGGCCAATGGATCCTACGTCCCGTATAGAAGGCCAATGGATCCTACGGCCCGTATAGAATGCCAATGGATCCTACGGCCAGAAGAAGGCCCATGGATCATACGGCCTACAGGAGGCCCATGGTTACAACAGTCCGTGTGTTGCCATGATTATTTTGGCCTAGTTACCAAAAATAGGCTATTGTGGCCACTAGAAAAACACAGAAAAAGAACTGAAGTGACTGCAAGCAAATAACTAAACAAGTCAATAAGGAAATAAATAAGCAAGCAATTAACCCTAGCCTATTACCGCTGTTACACATATTACATCCACTGGGCATCAAAGTTCACCACCAGTGCAAATATAGGGAACAAAGCAGCATATTACATACACTGGCCGTCAAAATTGGCCACCAGTGCAAATAAACGCGGCAGCAAAACAAGAGCATAACTGAAACAACTTCAGAAGAGCTCAAGAAATGTTATCCTGGGTATCCACCATGCTGGCAATAATCTTAGCAAGCTGATTAGCTTTTTCCTGTTTGGCGCTAAAATTCTCCAACGCTTGCTGTTGCACCAGAAAGTATGCATCCGAATGCTCCATGGACTTCCGCAGTCCTTCCGCTTCTTATCGTAGCACAGCTGATCGATGTCTTTCAGCTTGTAGTTGAGACTCAAGAAACCGAACTGATTCAGACAGTGAGTTTGAATAGCTTGTGCAAGCGGTAGTGGCCAGTAACTCGAACACTAAACCAAGACAGGACTTTGGGGTTGTCTCGCTGTCTTCAAGATAGTCTTCCTTAGCTGTTTTATCAGCTTTGTTGGAGACCAACAAGGATGTGTCACTATCCTGAACTTTATCTGCATTACTTCCTTTACGATTGCTTAATAAGGCACTCTTCCCCAATATTCTGTTAGCATTCTAAAAGAAGAAACAAGCAGACACATAACAAGTTTAGCATGTACTAGTATATGAAACTCATCTCGGTGAACCAGTTCATTAGTAAGGTGGACAGGATTAAACTACCAAGTCTTCTATTGCCAAGTACTAGTACATAATAAAAGCATCAAACAAACATATATCTATGTCCTATGGTCACTGCATTGGCTTGCCAAATCAAAATAGAGATACGGTTCAAATCATATCAGTTCAAGACAAAGGAGCAGTGAAAGAATACAAAGCGTGGGAAACTACACGGCACAACAAGATTTCAGATGGGTACCACGGGTCTACATGTACAACAACACTATTAGCTCTGTTGTGATGCTAGTTATGTGCATGATATGAAAGTCAACTGTATACACAATTGAAATTGAAATCAAAAGAGCTATTGATAAGAGCAAACCTGTTAAAGAAACATGCGTGAACATACCTGCTGTGCCATTGGAGTTTCAATTGGATCCTTCAATTTAAAAATAAGTTTGTATCAGTAAATACAGTGATACAAGAGCAAAGCAATCATAGTTAAAAAAGGCGAGCCTAAGCGAGCGCTTAAGCACGCCTAGGCTCTAGGCGTTGGCAAAATGCATTGCGCATAACTACACTTAATCTGTGCATTACTGCGCATAAGCATGCGCTTTGGTCAGTAAAGCGCAAGGCGGTGGCAAAACGCACAATTAATGCCTAGCACTTTTTTGAACTATGATAGCAATGGAATCTTAGATTAGAACAATTGTTCTTCAGGTTTAGGCACTTGTTCTACATGAACAGAGTACAGTAAGACGCAAAAATATAATACTTAAAAATAGGAAATGAGCTCATAGACCTTACCACATTCTTGGTTCGGGACCAGTACAGAACAAGGCGTTCCCAGTCATCGTCCAGTAAATGTGTCTCAGGAGAACGTAAGGGAATTTGATGAGTTTCTTTACCGGTGAAGTACGTTTTCTTCAGGTAATTCCGATACTGTCACCAAGCATTCTTGAAGATAGCAGAGGTATTAGCACAAGTTACCTCATCTCGAGTTTCCAAATCGGTCCTTATCTATAGAGAAAAATGGGAAAATTTGCTGTATTATAACCATCATGGAGGTAGGATGTATGGGACAAAGCAAAGTAATTGCCATGAATAACATTACTTACACATAACTCCTGGATAAACACTTGCAACTGGCATTTTCCTTCATCTTCAATATAATATTTCCAAGATGGGAAGATACACACATACGATTTAACAACATCAAATGCGATAGATGCTAAACTACGACTAGTTGGTTGTGCTTCCACCACAGGAATAGGCGTATTAACTGGTGGAGTTGGGGTTCGCCGTGATAGTACTAGCCATTTGGGCACTGGAGCTGCCTTACTAACTGCTCTTGTTTGGGAGCTCTATGGTGGAGATGGTGCTGTGCCAACAGGAACTGGGTTACTATCGGTTGGGATTGGGGTTAGATTGGGTGAAGCTGGTTCTCTGTCCATGGTAGTAGGGGTACAATCTGCAAGAGTTTGGGTTATGTGTGGTAGGGCTGGTTCTTGTGCATGTACAACCGGGGTGCTATCTCCACCAGGAGGTAGCACTGTTTTATTTGAAGACCGTGTTTTTATTCCGCTAGATACTGGCATCACCCGCTCCAATTCAAATGGCTGATAAACAGGAAACATAGTTGAATGTACAGACATTGTATGAGAGACAGATGCAATAGATAGTGTGGAAAAAAGAGGGCATGAAATAGTTGACATGTATATTGTTTAACTAAAACGGATAGCATGACATAATTTCACATATATGATGTCTATCTAAACTGGATAGCATAGCATAACATAATTCAAATATATGGTGAATAACTAAACAGGATTGCATGACATAATTCACCTACATGTTATCTAAGTAATCAGGATCGCATCATTTAATTCACATATGTGATTTATATGCTAAACAGAGGGCATTCGTTATGATGTCTGAACTAAGAACATGGTGTTGAATATTGTGTATATGACGTCTAAACTATGCAATGCAAGACACCGTATGCATGATATGAGCAGTATAACGGTGCCAAGTTAGAGCATACACCTCAGTGGGGGAATAGGACTGGTCATCTGTCTCTGAATCCATCTCTGAGGAGCTATCGGGACCCAACAAGAGATCTGCTTCGACAGGTAGCACTGTCTGCTCTGAAGGCCTTGTTTTCACTCCAGATTTTCCATCTCCCACCCAAATGGCTGATTCACATGAAGAGTAGTTTAATATACAAACAACGTCGACAAATGGAAATGTAATGAAGAAAAGGATGGGCAAGATATCATTCAAATATATGATGTATGGTTAAACATGATGGCATTGCACATTTCACATATATTATGGCTGGCTAAAAGACATGAGACTGCATAATTCCCATATATGATATAGAAACTAAACAGGTGGCATTACAGAACATGTCTAAACCAAGCTGATGACATATATGATGTCAAAAGTAGGCACTGCAAGGCAACATATGCATGATATGACTAACATCATCATGCCAAGGTAGAGCAAACACCTTGGGGGTAAGAGTGGTCAGCGGCGTCTGAATCCGCCTCAGAACAGATATCTTCCTCTGGATTACAATCTGGGGAGGGGTGGGGAGGGTTTGCCATTGAACCCACCATGGAGCGATGTCTGCATGACATTGTATTGCCGCGCAAAACTCTTCTCTTTTTCTCTACATGTTCATCATGACTGTGTACAATATCTGACATGCATACGAAAAAATATGGTGAGATTATGCAAGGAGAGCATGCAGAAATTTAGAGTGATGGTAACAACCAGTGGATGGATCCAAAAATAATGATAGCAGGCTGATGATTTCTTTAAATTAATAAAAAGACAGATGATGATTGCTTTACTATTTGTTTCCCAGCCAAGATGAACAACATAGGCATACCCTAGGTGAACCAGATATTAGACAGACATACTATTCATTGCTACATCGATATGTGCCCCACAACTAATTTAGAACTCAAGTTTGAACATTAATTTGGACCTGACTTGGGAGTCCAAGAGCTGAACAGGACGATAAAGTAGCAGGTAAGTTTAAGCAATGCATAACACAAGCAGAAACAAAAGAGTGCGACCTCTCTTGTGGACCCATGTACTCCTCAGGTTCATCTGCTGAGTCGATGATGGTGATGCCGTTGGGGTGGGTGTCGGCGGCAGGGAAGGAGATCTGAGGCGGCAAAAGACGGTCAGGAGTCATGATGTCTGGTTTGGTGGATGCTTGTGTCGATGGAGTAGCTCAGGTGAGGTGGACGGCGTCGTGACAGGAGCAGGACAAACCACACAAAGTTCCCTTCGACACATACCTGTAACTGAAGTAATTCTGTAAGGGCTCATTTGGCTTGCATGATTCTTAAAATGCAGGGATAGGAAAAACACCGGAATAGGATAGGAAAATGCACATGGTAAACAGAGCATTTGTAAACACATGATTTCTGTCAACTTGGGTGTTTGGTTTACAGGAATTGGAAGAGCAGAGGAATGCAAAGAAACATGGCCAAAATAAAGAGAAACCATATGAAAGCGTGTACAGTTAGAATGTTATTCTGGCACTAATGCACTTGGTCTTGTTTTCATGCATAGGATTTTGAAAAGTAGGTCCAGGTAGATGTTTTGCTTCATTCCTTTCAACAAAATGCATGAATAATTGAATAGTAGAGTGCCATTGGAAAATTCCCTATTGCTATGTTTTTCCGTTGAACCAAAATAGCCCTAATGGATCGACGTGAATGTATAGTAATAAGTGATGCAACAAGTGTACAACCTCTTTGCCGTAGCCGTGTCGACCTCAACATCATTGGGTTGGTCACTGAAGCAGTTGAGGCAGAGGTGGTTGTCGGAGGTGTGGAGGAAGATCTGAGGAATCTGTAGACGACGTCCAGGGCACTGCTCTGTTGTGATGGATCATTCTGTCGTTGGAGCAGCTCCGATGAGCCGTAAGACGTCAAGGCTGAAGCAGCACAAGACAGACATCGTCAATCTCAAGTGGGATTCTAATAGCATCTCCAATAGATGATGTAAAATGGATGTAAAATTAACATCACCAAAAACCACCTGACTACAATAGATGAGGTAAAAACTGTTGACTCTGAACTTAACTGTCGAAACTGAAATTTACTATGGAATCTGAATGCTACTGTCGAAACTGAACGTGATGGTAGTAGAGAGGCACTTGACATGTAGTTTAGGGAGGGCCTGCAGTTCATTTTCAACCTGCACCCCCCTGAGCTGCCCGCCACCACCGACTGAACCGCCGGCCCCAGCACCGCCTCACCGCCCTGAAACAACTCGCCACCGCCGCCCCGACCAGCCCTCTAGGCCCCCTGCCCCCACCCTAAACCCTAAGATAGATAGCGGGGTACCTCTCCGGCGAGCCCCCATCCCCACTGCGGGTGGTTCTTCCTTAACTCCGGCGAGCCCCCCCAACCCCTGAAAATCGACTGACCCAAAAGTCGATTCAGTCGACTGAAGTGTGGCTTAATCGGAGTAGAGCAGCAGCACGAGCGAGGGGGAGAGCAGCAGCAGCAGCAACGCGAGCGAGCGAGCGAGAGCCGGAGCAGCAGCAGTAGATCCGGCTGGTATGGACGCCGCTGCCGAAGGGGCCTCACACTGGGGGAGAGCCGCCGTGGAGATGTCGCCCACGGAGCCGGCTTCAAGGTAGCCGCTCCATGGGGGTGCGGGATGGAGCACCGTCGGCGCCGGGAGGTCGAGTTAAGGAGAAGGTGCGATGCGATGAGTGTACAACCTCTTTGGTGGCGCCGAGTAGGCCTCGGCTTCGTCCGAGGAGTCGGTGAGGATTCTGCAGTTCCGGTGGAGCAGGTTAAGGCGGCATTGTGGGGATGGAGCAGACACGATAGACAAGGTGATCGTCGGAGCAGAACTGGCGGGACGGCGAGATGGATGACAGATCCTCATCCGGGGAGGTGGACGAGGGACGTCGAGTTGTTGTGGTGGACGACATCGTCGGGGAAGAGGCTCCGGCTGGGCAGCGGTGACGTGGCGGACGGAGGAGGGTGGGGTTTTGCGGCTGGAGTGGAGAGGTTATGGTGGCCTGGGATTTCGAATGGCGAAAAGGGGGCGATGGGAGGGGGTGAAGCATGACTTAGGGACGCGCTTGTCCAAAATGTAGGGTGTGTTACAAAAGTAACCCCCACTGATTTGAACTAGCGGCCCTTTCGGCTCAGGGTTAGAAGGGGGATTTCGCGTGTCGGGATTTGGCAGCTGGAGAGAGTTTTCGCGCGCGTTGTAATTTCAGGATAGCGAGGCGCGGGTTGTGAAGGCGCCAGTTTTGGGAGCACGATATCTGAATTTTCAGGATATAACAAGACGCGGGTTGAATTTTAGGGATAAGCCTAATGTGTAGTAATATTGTACTTGTACATACCAAATCAATTCGCACTTCCCTCAACCAAAAAGAAAACGAAAAAAAATAAAACTATTCACACCACACGAAGAGAGAGAGTCTTGCCCCGTTTTACTATACAAATGCTATTCAAAGCTACTCCCTCGTTCCATCTATATAGGGCCTAATGCATTTTTCGATGCTAACTTTGACCAAATATTAGAGCAATAATATATGACATGCAACTTACACAAAGCACACCGTTAACTTCATCTATGAAAGGTTCTTTCAATGATATAATTTTCACATTGTGCATGGCATGTACTATTAATCTTGTCAATAGTCAATGGCGGTCTTAAAAATCTCATTACGCCCTATATAGATGGAAGGAGGGAGTATGAATCCATGTTATGTCCAATTAAATTTTTTCGCTTGCTGTATAATGCATGTAACCTACTCATACCAATATTTTAGTGCATTCCAAATGTCTATACTACCGCTGCAATTCGAACTAAATTTGAATTCGTTTCTCTATTTCAATAAGAATCTACAATCATGATTGTTGCCAACTTCAACCATCATTCGTGTATTACCTTAATAACACACCACATGATTACTATAGAGATAGATATGAACTATGTTTACTACATGAACTCGAATTCTATTTTTTGAATACACTTGATGTTGAGTCCAAATAATAGTACATTTGATGTACTAACTATATATTCATAATCTAAACCATGTTCCATATGTACACCGTGTTTATCACACAAAGTATAGTGCCCCGCCCCCTACATTATGACAAGTATTTAGACCTGAGTTGCAAAAGCCACACATTAGCCCAAATTATAATCAATGTTCTACATTATGATATCTTCTTCAAGTATCCATATCCACTTTTTTATAATGAATTTTGATCTTTGTTCGTCTTTTACACCTTCACGATCCTCTTCTATTTGTAGCTAGCTAGCGCTAACTTTCTACCGTGCATGCACACGCCCGCCCCCCTCACACACCCTTAGCGTCCCCTCCATCGCACACATTCATTATTTCTCTTTAGGTCGTCCACCAGCGGTGTCTGTAGGCCCCCGGCTCCTTCTTTCTGGCACACACCGGTCGATATACCTCTCTAGCCAAGTGTGCCTACAACAAACACATATATACTTCCCCTCTTCTCTTCTCACCGTCCATGCCCCCATATGTCCAATACGACTCCACGCAGGTGCACACTCCCGCCCCTCTTTTCATTAATCACATGCTCGCACACTCCTCCCCCCTCGACATGGTAGTCCTCTCGCACCACCTCCTAGCCACACCCTCCCCCCCTGTCTGCCTCTCTGGACCTTATTTGCTTCTAACACATGCAGACATGTATATGAACTAATCTCCCTACATATAGCCAGGTCGACTATAATTCGTTTTCACCAAGCACCGATACACTTACCTCGCCAGTTATGTCTCTCCTTTTCTCGGACACACGACGGTTGATCTTCCTATGTAGTTACGCATGCTTACCACAACAATATCTTCTCCCCTCATCATCCTTGAATACCTCCCGACCCGTCTCTCACAGCACGTGCATAGACAGACAGACATCCCCCGCCCTCTCTTATTGATATTGCACTCATACCCTCTGTTTGTCTAGCAGGCCTCTCCCACCAATTGTAAGACGCCACTCCACCACCAACCCTCCGACGCTCTAGCTTTGTCTTTTTCCCAACCTTATTCCTCTGCTACACATATCCATGGATGTCGATCGATCTCCCTCAATACATAGCTAGGTCTCTCTCCTTACCCACACATATACTAGTTGACCGGTCTCTACCCCCCCCCCCCCCCCCACACACACACCGATAGTCAAACGTTGTAGGTAGGTATCCATGCCACGGAGAAGAACTGCACCTCTGCCATCTCAAATTTGAGTAGGCCAGCCGCCCTGTATCTTTGACGTGGGCAAACACAAATTCGATGGCACTCTTTATCGATCGCGCAGCCACACACTTCATCCCTGTTTTCAATTCTATCGATATCTCACGTCCATGACTCCGTTTCACACACATTGCATATGTTATGTTTTTCTGATTGAGATATCATCAACACTTTGCCTCTGTTTCGCACAACCATCTCTCTCACACCCACCCACGTACGTACCTGCACCTAAAGAAGAAGTGCACGCAGGACGCACGTACTCACGTCTCGTTCCCGGCCACACCCGTGCGGGTACACGGTGGAGTTCGTTTCTGTACGAAAAGGCAGCCCACGTGATAATTTGACGTGTGTAGTGGTTGTTTACTCGAAGGAGGGTCAGGTACCACGCCTAGAATATAAAACAATTGCCATGGGGAAAATGGAAAAATGGGTTTGTCTCTCATGAGTCTCGTCACACCATCTCACACAAGGCCGACGTGGCCTCTCTCTCTCTCAGCGTTGGTCAGTGATCCGGTCGCATCCTGTCCGCCAGCGGAAAGGGAGGATGTGCATCGTCTCTCTGTTCGACGACGTTGAGGCAGCTCGTCCCGATCCGCGGTACCCGCCGTTCTCTCTGACCAAGCTCCGGCACGGTATGGCCTTCGCCACTTGCTCACTGCCGCAGTATGGGCAGATCCTGGCCGCCGGCGCCCTCCTAGTAACATCCCGACGACCCTCAGGTACAGCTTCCTCCGGCCTTGCTCCACTGCCCTTCTTCCCACGTTGCTGCATGTGGATCTTCTTTAGTTGTTTTCTTAAATCGTATCACGGCCGGCGTACTTTCCATCTTGCAATCTCGTCCTCAAACCATTTTGATAAACCACCATGTGCTATCTTTTCCTTTTTACATGGAACATGCTTCTTTTTTGTTGGCGTATGTGTCTTCAACTCGTGTTATTGGGTAGTAATTGTTTCCTTTCGACCTCCTTTTGCAAACAGGGCTATCCATTTTCACCTCGTTGCTATTGCGACCTTTTGGTGAACTGCACAAATCACTTTTCTGAAGAGTGTTTTGTGCATTTCCACCAAAATGTCACACCGGCAACATTTTTACATTTCTGTGGGACTGCGGAAAGGGAGATTGGTTTTGCTATCCTCCTCATCCAACTCCATGCCGTCCTAAAGAGAGATTGTAGAGGTGATCGGCTTCTATTTATGTGTGTTATGTTTCATCATCTAGTTCCACTATTATTGTAATCACACTGACTGGATATCTTTGCAAACAGGGATGGTCCGCCCGATTTTAATGGAGCTGCACAAAATGATCGGATTGTGGTGTCCTTCATACACCTCTTTTTTGGCTACAGAGCGGGTGAAACTAGCTGCCAAGCAATGAACACTGTGCCAAGGAAATGGAGCCATGCCTACGAACAACATCGATCAATTATATATTTTTTCTTTATTTGTACACCTTCTCACAACTTTGTCTTCAGTTGTGATGTGAATATTGGCGCTGATCTGTGAACCATTGAGATGCATTAGCCATGGTAGTTTCATTTGTATTTGATGGAATGTTGTAACGAGATAATCTCGAGGCAAGACACATGAATCCTAAGTTGAAACCTTTTTTTCTGTGGGAACTAGAGTTGAAACCTTCATAGCATCACAGTACAATTTCATCAAAATTATGCGTACATATAAACAAATCCTGAAGGATTGATAGCAATGCCAGAAACAATTCAACTTCGTTTCTCCGACATGTTGGACATCCTTCATCCGGCTCCACCTGCCATGCAGCAATATTGAGTGCACAACACAACTTCAGGGAAAGATTCACCCCGGTCGTTGCACCGCAGTAGTAATGACTAGTGAGCAGTCAAATCACAGAGCCCCACCTTCGCCACAGTAAGTTGCTCGGATGAAGCAACCATCATTTCGCTGTTCCTTGAATCCGCTGGTACTCCCATATTCCCACAGTAATAAGTTTCTCGGGCGAATCAACCATCACTCTATCCGCTCACGTGTGATGACCACAGGAGCTATCCATTCAGATTGCATGTTAAAAAAAATAAAGGTCGATAACTAATGCGGCAAACTTTCAAAAAAACTAATGCGGCACCTCGGGCCAACGCGGCCAGATCGCATTTTGCACAAGAAATTACACACCATGTTTCGTTGACATGTGGTCCCGTTCCAACATATCAGTGAGACGCCGGCGAGTAGTAGGAGTATTTCCGAACCGACGTGTAGGCCGGGGTGCCCCTTCGTGAACCGTGGCAAACTGGCAACCGTCCACTGAATCTTCGCCTTTCCCTCTCGATTTGGAACTGCTGTCGCACATCTTCCTCTCCCTCCTCCATTTTCCTTCAGCCCTTCACCCTTTCTTCTGCCATTGTTTGATTGTCTTCTCCATGGAGGGAACAGGACGGAAATGAGCCCATTATTCTTGCCCCAATCTGAAAGATGACGTGGTGGAGGAACTCATTGATAGGTGCGACGTCATCACCTCGGCTAGCATGGCAGGTTCGTTCAAGCCCATTCTTGACTCAACTAATAACATCATTACAAGGAACCCAAGAGTCAAGGAGCGGTTCGATCTCCCCTATCTTCTTCGCCGTGACCCTGATGACTGGCGCCGTCACGACGGAGGCCTCGCCCTATGCAAGTTGATGCCGCTTGATAATGATACGTATGATGTTAAGATGCCATCGCTTGAGGGCAAGGTTTGGGAAGGCGCAAATGGAGATTGGGTTGTTTACATTGGGTCCAACTGCGAGTGGGAACTTGTGAATGTGTACACTCGTGACCGGGTTCCACTTCCAAAAATCTCAGCAGACTGCCCAGAGGTTGAGCACACCAGTATTGTACGCACGTTCAAATACAATCATGGTGACTGTCTTCTACGGAAGATAGCAATTTCTCGAGTTCCCACCCGCTCTTGGAATTACAACAACTATGAAGTTGTTGCTATCTTCGACAAGCTTGTTGCCGTCGTTGCTAGTTTGACTCGATGGACATTGCTCAAAAATCAGTTTCTGTACACGCATGAGTACTGTGATGCAATTCAATACGAGGGCCTTGTGTTTGCTGCCACCACTCGTGGCACTGTTTTTGCATGGAATCGTTATGATTTCGGTACGATTGTCTTCCATCGTAATTATAATTGTTTCATCCACATGCATGCGGGTTAGCAAGTTTCCCTTTACTAATTAACCTTCTTCTTGTGTTTCCAAGGTCCTGTGAACATTCCACCACCTATACTTGAAAATTTTTATAACCAAGGGGGAGATGACGATGGTGATGATCACGAGCATGAGGACGAGCAGCGCCCATATAGTCGTTGGCGCCTGGCAACTAATTCTGATGGATCACCTCTTCTCGTGTGTATACAGCCCACTAATGATGTTACTGCTAAGGAAGCAAGTGTAGTCTCCCATGGTCGCAGTCTCCGGACCTATTCCAACACCCGTTGCATGGTATTCGGGATGGATACTAGTGTGCTAGCGCCAACACCTTCTCCCTGGTACAGAATTGATAGTCTTGGAGAAAACTCGCTCTTCCTTGGACAAAACTATCAGATGATGGTGAAAGGCGATCCAACTGCTGTTGACACAACATTACTAGTACCATTTATGAGAAGCAACTGTGTCTATACCTCGGACATTAGCGTGGTTTCCTACCCTGGTACTGATATAGTAGGCCGCTTCAGCCTGGATGATCAGTCCTGCGTTGGTCTCGAGATCGACAATAGATGCCCCATCCCAGAGAATCACTTGTGGTTCAAAGCAAGCGTTTCCAACACTGAGTAATGGTTGAGTTGAAGTTCATTTCATTGCTTGTTATTTGTTGTGTGGTGAAAACTTTAGTATTTATAATGTATCCTCGTTGTCGATGTGGGTTGATGACCTGTTGTATGTAATAAAATGATATGCCTGTGATAAACTTACTAAATTTATGAATGGCTTTCGAGTTGCTTCTGTGAGTGAGTGGTGCGACGAGGCAAAAAAATATTTTCCGAATACATAATTGTACGTGCATTGCAACAGGTTATAGGATGAGGCCAATCAACAATAGTAGTACACTATTTGTACTAGCTTCACATGCTTCACGCGTCGTGCGGGTGTTTTTACTGTAGCCATATTGTACATAACCAGCACCTCGAATCCTCGATACTAGTACTATATAGTTAGTAGTAGGAGTAGTAGGGTGGCATGGGCCAGAACAAGCATTCACGTCCAGGTGTACAGCACACGCCACCAGCACGACTTCCATCTGACACCATATTTCTTGGAGTCCGTGCTAGAGCAATCTCTTCAACCTCATTGTTTCTCTAACTCAGCCATCGCGCACCGGGCGAGGTGGGGGTTTGCCGATAGTCGGTTTCCTCAACTGCAGTCCCACTTGTAAGGCCAACTCCAACGCTCTATCAATATATGGATGAACTCTTCTTCCCAATAAAAAAACTTGCATCCATTCTACTCCCTCCGTTGCACAATACATGCCTTCTACTACCTCCGTCCTGGTTTATAGGTCCCCTTTGTAGTTTGTGTCAAATTTTGACTAAAGATTTAACTAACAAAATGTTAATGCATGTCAAGAAATATTATCCCATTGGATTTGTATTTGAACATAGTTTTCAAAAATATAATGTTTGGTGACATGCGTAAACATTTTGTTAGTTTAATTTATGGTCAAAATTTGGCACGAAATATAATGGGGACCAATAAACCCGAACGGAGGTAGTATTTGTCAAAATATATATGTATCTAGACATGTTTTAGTATATAGGCACATCCATTTTTGGACAAATGGAAGTCAAGTATTTTGGAACGGAGGGAGTACACAATAATTTTTTTAAGTTACCACAACTAGTCTAATCCAAGAGCACAACCAAAGATTTGGTCGGGTTCTTCCTCCTTTTGCTGACACGTGGGACATCCAGCATCCAGGTCGTATCATGAAAGAAAATAGAGTGGTAGTTGAAGCCACGAGATGTGCATCTTGGGTTAAACTGTAAATAGAATCTTACTACTCTTGAGTAACTCCAAAAGTGGCCACAGAAGATCTTTCTTGGATTTGTTTTTCATCACCAGCACGTCGAGGTGAAAGATGTGCAGGTTTAGTGGGTCCTCTTGGGTTTTCACTGACATGTGGGGCCGCATGTGAGCAAACATACGATGGACTCCGCGCGTCCGCTGGCTGGCTGAGAAGAGAGATAGAGGAGGGCTGAGCACGGACTGCAGGAAATTTGTTCTACGTAACCAGCACCTTGATATTCGCGTGTGGTTGTTTCTAGAATAAAAAAAGGAGGTACCCTGATGACCTGCAAGTATACGGGATAGTTGTAGCCTCTTTCGATAAGTAAGAGTGTCGAACCCAACGAGGAGCTAAAGGTAGAACAAATACTCTCTCAAGTCCTATCAGCCACTGATACGACTCTACTCACGCTTGACGTTCGCTTTACCTAGAACAAGTATGAAACTAGAAGTACTTTGTAGGTGTGATAGGATAGGTTTGCAAGATAATAAAGAATGCGTAAATAAAAACTAGGGGCTGTTTAGATAAGGATGCAATAAAGTAAATAAAGCGAGTGTGGTAAAGTGGTGGTAGGAGTTGTGAAATTGCCACTAAGCAATTGACTACGTTACTAGACCGGTAATCACTATTGCAATTCTATTTGTGGGAGAGGCATAAGCTAACATACTTTCTCTACTTGGATCATATGCACTTATGATTGGAACTCTAGCAAGCATCCGCAAATACTAAAGATTCATTAAGGTAAAACCCAACCATAGCATTAAAGTATCAAGTCCCCTTTATCCCATATGCAAACAACCTACTTACTCGGGTCTGTGCTTCTGTCACTCACGCCACCCGCCATAAGCAAATCATAAACATATTGCAAACCCTACAGCAGGAATCCCTCACGCTTGCGCGACACGGAAGGCACCATAGGACAGCACCAATAATAAAACATGCAACTCAAACCAATCATAGCAATTCATCAATCACCGATAGGACAATGGAAATCTACTCAGACATCATAGGATGGCAACACATCATTGGATAATAATATGAAGCATAAAGCACCATGTTCAAGTAGAGGGTACAACGGGTTGCGGGAGAGTGGACCGCTGAATATAGAAGGGGGAAGGTGATGGAGATGTTGGTGAAGATGACGACGGTGTTGGTGAAGATCGCGGTGATGATGATGGCCCCCGGCGGCGTTCCGACGCCACCGGAAGCAAGGGGGAGAGAGGCCCCCTTCTTCTTCTTCTTCCTTGACCTTCTCCCTAGATGGGAGAAGGGTTTCCCCTCTGGTCCTTGGCTCCCATGGCGTGGGAGGGGCGAGAGCCCCTCCGAGATTGGATCTATCTCTCTGTTTTTGCATTCTCAGATTCTACCCCTTAACCATTTCTTAAAAATCCGGAGATCCGTAACTCCGATTGGGGTGAATCTTTCGCCCAGATCTTTCTCATAAAATTAGCTTTCTTGCGCCAAAAGAAGAGCGTCAACCGCCTTACGGGTGGCCCACGAGAGCCCAGGCCACACCCAGGGGGGAGGGCGCGCCCCCTGTCTCGTGGCCACCCCGAACACCGTTTCCCGTTGATTTCACTTCCCAAAAATCATAAATATTCGAAAAAAAATCTCCGTTCGTTTTTATCCCGTTTGGACTCCGTTTGATATTGGGTTTCTGCGAAACAAAAAAGATGCAACAGACAGGAACTGGCACTGGGCACTGGATCAATATGTTAGTCCCAAAAATAGTATAAAAAGTTGCCAAAAGTATATGAAAGTTGAAGAATATTGGCATGGAACAATCAAAAATTATAGATACGACGGAGACGTATCAGCATCCCCAAGCTTAATTCCTGCTTGCCCTCGAGTAGGGAAATGATAAAAAAGATAATTTTTGATGTGGAATGCTACCTAGCATAATCTTGATCATGTGTCTAATCATGGGATGAATATTAAGACACGAGTGATTCAAAGTAATAGTCTATCATTTCACATAAAAACAATAATACTTCGAGCATACCAATAAAGCAATCATGTCTTTTCAAAACAACAAGGCCAAAGCAAGCTTATCCCTACAAAATCATACAGTTTGGCCATGCTTCATTTTCGTCACACAAAATGCCCCCATCATGCACAACCCCGATGACAAGCCGAGCAATTGGTTCATACTTTTTAACGTGCTTCAGCTTTTTCAACCCTCACGCAATACATGAGCGCGAGCCATGGATATAGCACTATAGGTGGAATAGAATATAATGATGGAGGTTATGTGGAGAAGACAAAAAGGGAGAAAGTCTCACATCAACACGGCTAATCAACGGGCTATGGAGATGCCCATCAATTGATGTCAATGCGAGGAGTAGGGATTGCCATGCAACAGATGCACTAAGAGCTATAAGTGTATGAAAGCTCAACAAAAGAAACTAGTGGGTGTGCATCCAACTTGCTTGCTCATGAAGACCTAGGGCATTTGAGGAAGCCCATCGTTGGAATATACAAGCCAAGTTATATAATGAAAATTCCCACTAGTATATGAAAGTGACAACATAGGAGACAATCCATATGAATAACATGGTGCTATTTTGAAGCACAAGATATGCGACTCACTATATGAAGAACATGGTGCTACTCTGAAGCACAAGTGTGGAAAAAGAGATAGTAACATTGCCCCTTTTTATTTTTTTTTCTTTTTTTTTCTTTTTCTTTTCTTTTCTTTTTCCTTTTTTTTCTTTGTCCTTTCTTTTTTTCTTTTTGGCCTTTCTTTTTTTTCTTTTTCGGGATAATGCTCTAATAATGATGATCATCACACTTTTATTTACTTACAACTCGATATTACAACTCGATACTGGAACAAGATATGACTCTATATGAATGCCTCCGGCGGTGTACCGGGATGGTGCAACGAATCAAGAGTGACATGTATGAAAAATTATGCATGGTGGCTTTGCCACAAATACGATGTCGGCTACATGATCATGCAATGGCAATATGACAAAAGTAATGTATGTCATGATGACGAACGGAACGGTGGAAAGTTACATGGCAATATATCTCGGAATGGCTATGGAAATGCCATGATAGGTAGGTATGGTGGCTGTTTTGAGGAAGATATAATGAGGCTTATGTGTGATAGAGCGTATCGTATCACGGGGTTTGGATGCACCGGCGAAGTTTTCACCAACTCTCGAGGTGAGAAAGGGCAATGCACGGTACCGAAGAGGCTAGCAATGATGGAAAGGTAAAAGTGCGTATAATCCATGGACTCACATTAGTCATAAAGAACTCATATACTTATTGCAAAAGTTTATTAGCCCTCGAAGCGAAGTACTACTATGCATGCCCCTGGGGGGATAGATTGGTAGGAAAAGACCATCGCTCGTCCCCGATCGCCACTCATAAAGAAGACAATCAAAGAAACACCCCATGCTTCAAATTTGTCACACAACGGTTACCATATGTGCATGCTACGGGACTTGCAAACCTCAACACAAGTATCTCTACAATCCACAACCACCCACTAGCATGACTCTAATATCACCACCTTTATATCGCAAAACTATTGCAAGGAATCAAACATATCATATTCAGCGATCTACAAGTTTATGTAGGATTTTATGACTAACCATGTGAATGACCAATTCCTATCATCTCTCTAAATAGATATAAGTGAAGCAAGAGAGTTTAATTCTTTCTACAAAAGATATGCCAACGCTCTAACAAATATAAGTGAAGCAAAAGAGAAACAGACAATCCAGACTTCAAATGATATAAGTGAAGCACATGAAGCATTCTATAAAGCCATACTCAAAATATATAAGTGAAGTGCAATGAGCATCCTATAAATCAACCAAGGACTATCTCATACCAGCATGGTGCAAAAAAGAAAAAATGAAAACTAAATGCAAAAGATGCTCCAAGATTTGCACATAATGCATGAACGAAAACTTGGTAAGATCCTTGTTGAAGAAAGAGGGGATGCTTTCCGAGGCATCCCCAAGCTTAGACGCTTGAGTATCCTTGAATATTTACTTGGGGTGCCTCGGGCATCCCCAAGCTTGAGCTCTTGCCTCTCTTCCTTTTCCTCATATCGAGACATCCTCGATTAGACACTACATCCACACAAAACTTCAACAGAAAACTTGGTAAGATCCGTTAGTATAATAAAGCAAACCACCACTCTAAGTACTGTAGCAAACCAATTCATATTTTGTTTTTGCATTGTTCCTACTGTAACATAACTTTTTGATGGCTTAATCCACTGATATAAATTGATAGATTCATCAAAACAAGCAAACTATGCATCAAAAACAGAATCTGCCAAAAACAGAATAGTCTGTAGCAATCTGAACATCCACCATACTTATGGTACCCCAACCATTCTACCAAAATTAGGAAAAATAGACAAGTTGTAAATAAAGACAGTGCAAGAGGAATCAGAACTATTTGACGTTCCAGTTAAAAATGTAAAATCGCGCACTACAGCCAAAGTTTCTGTCCTGCACCGTACAAACCAACAAGCATTGTAAACATCCTAAAGGCAAACCTTGGCACATTATTTTTATAAAACAATGGAATTATACAAGGGGATAATTATTTTTGTTGAAAAGTTTCTGTAATCAAGATTCACAAAGTTTCTGTGAGCATGAACAAAGTTCAAGGCTAGCTCCCACTTCAACAATGCTTGTCTTTCTCACTTTCACTTTCCTTTTTGAAAAGTTTTTAGGTTCCCATCTTTATTTATTTTTGTTTTTAAACTATAGAAAAGCACTCAACAGAAATAAATGACTCTCTAAAACTTCTGGGTTGTCTCCCTGGCAGCGCTTTCTCTAAAGCCATTAAGCTAGGCATTTAGTGCTCAAGTAATGAATCCACCCGGATCCCAAGGTATATCAAAGCCAATTTTAATTAACAATGATTTGTAATTTAGTAGTGAGCACAAAGTAACATATATCAGGCAACAACGAATTCTAACTCTCTTCCTATGCATGGGCATGTCATAAAAGAACAATTCATGCACACATAGTAAAAGGCCAATGCATAGTATGAGCAGTTTCTTGCAATTTCATAGTATGGGAAACATAGAGAGGTGGAGAAATAGTTCCTCTCTCATAATAATTGCAAGTAGGAGCAGCAAGCACATGCATATTATATTCATCAAAATCATCATGTGCAACGGTAAAAGGCAACCCATCAATATAATCCTTAATAATCACAACTTCTCCAATATAGTGTAGTCGGGAGAATTCAAAAAGATAATAGGACTATCATGCGTGGGTGCAATAGCAAAAATTTCATGTTTAACATAAGGAACTATAGCAAGTTCATCTCCATAAACATAATTCATATTGGCATCTTGGCCACAAGCATAGCAAGCATCATCAAAAAGGGATATTTCAAACAAATTCAAGGGATCATAGCAATCATCCTTCGGTAAGCACGAAGGGGAATTAAATAATGTATGAGTTGGAGGGTTACTCTCATTAGAAGGTGGGCACGGGTAGCTAATCCGCTCTTCCTCCTTTTGTTCTTCGCTCTCCTAATCATCTTTTTCATCGAATGAGCTCACTGTTTCATCAATTTCTTCTTCCATGGCTTCCTGCAAAATATTAGTCTCTTCTTGGACAGCGGAGAAGTCCTCAGTATATGGTTTAACATAGGCATTAGAAGCATAATTATCATAACAATATTGAAATATGGCAAAATTTTCAGATTTGTAAAGAGTAGCATCATACTTTTCAATCAAAGAGGCAATCTCATAAGCACCTTTAAAAGCAACAAATTCTTCAATTTGTTGAACATCATAGTAATTGTAGCATACAAAGATACAATTCCATTATCACTAAACAAGCATTGATAGGGTAGGTGTTTCTTAGGGTCTTCAGAACAACAAGTAAACTGATATATTTCACATAAATTCCAAGCATAGCATCGCAAACGTTGAATTTTATCCCATAATAGTTTCCCTTTTTCAGATATATGGTGTCACACAAAACAAGCATGCTCATCTAAAGATTTGCCCTCAACTAAACTAGTGGGGGTTTCAGCACGAGCACAAAGGGATCTGAGATGATCCAAGTAAAAAGCTTCAGGATTATGATAGATTTTGAGCGGTTCTTCAACCACTGGTTCAGTAGGTACAACTAATTTTTTTGGTACTAGGAAATTACCCGTGCGTTGCAACGGGGCATACATATGCTAGTGATTCCATGCCAATTGTGTCTAACCTATATCGTTCCTTTATCTACTATCTCTGTCTAACACACTATTTGAAACACATTAAAACCATCCAAGTGTGAAGGCTCACCGAACGTAAAATTTGATCCCAACAAAATGTTTGCTCATGCTTAAGCTTGAGCTGCATAAAAATTCTAAAATGCATAGCCCATTCTAAAATTCTAAAATGCAAAGGCCATCAAAATTCTGAAATGCAAATTGCACGTGCGTTGCTACAGGAACTGAACAATTTCCAACGCGAAAGAGTATCATGAAATAACATGGTGTTCTGAGATTGTCAGAATGTCTACTGGTCTTACAAGCATGATGTTTTGAGAAACATTAAGATACATAAGTATCAATTTTACATAGCAGTGTCAAAGCAAGCATGAATAAAGGACAATAAACACAATAATAGCCAAGTTAAAATCAGCATAACTCATGAATTGATTAAAATGAAGTTTTATATCCAAACATTTTCCCTCAACGACTGTACCACTTCATGCGTTGTCATGGGAGAACAATTTTCCACGCGACAAGATTGTGAAAACACATGGTGTTCTGAGACACTACAATCTACCTGACCTTCTAAACATGTCGTTTTAGCCACATATTAATCGATTTCAGAGAGACATATACAAATTTCCAATTAGAAAAAAAATCTCTATATGATCTTGCCTCCTTTCCTTTTTGCTGCAATGAAAGCATAGAAATATGAAGAAATGTTAAATAGGGAATGAATAAACCTTCTACATATGAAAATAGCAGTCCCACACAAAACACAAAATAGTCATCTGGCTCGACGTCATGAGGTCGCGAGCGTAGCACCTGCCGAGCAGCCCCAGAGCCAACTCTTCCCTCCACCTCTTCTCAATGATCCCCACCAATGCCTTCTTCATTACCTCATGGTGGAAGAATGGCAACCCAAGCTCTTTGATGCACGGGCATGCCTCCTGGACGCCACTGCTACAGTTGTATTCTTGCAGCAACACCGCAACCTCTCCCTGGACGCGACCCTGCGGCCACCGACCGCTGCACTTCAGCCTGCCCACCACCGTGCCTCCCATGGGACAAGGCAGCTCTCGCACGTGTCATCCACGAGCTCATTGATCAGGATCCAGACCGCACCAGCCGAGCAAGCGACACCGTTCCATGACGTCGTTGCTGCTTGCATCACGACCCTGTCATTCACTGAACCAGTACCCCGACTACCACCGCTCCATGACTTCAGATCCCCTACGACCTTCCCAGCATAAATGCAACATCCTACCCATCTCTGATGTGATGACGTTGGGATACATGTTCGCAGCCGGCACCTCTCTGCTGGATTCATATCGAGTGGAGGATGGGGGGTAATTGCGGAGAGGAACGGTCATGAAGCAGCCTGAACAGAACTGAAAGTAGCATCTTGCTTCAAAGTAATCTCAAGGGCACTGAACTGAAAGGGAGATTCAGATTTTCATATAATGAGATTTCATGTCATGAATTAGATAGAACTGGCAACTAAACCACACCTGGCCGCTGCAGCTGTCGGAGGAGGTCGAGGAGTCAGCCATCTGTGGAGGCAAAAGCCGCTACGTACGTCCCGGATTCACCGCCCATCCTCCAGGTCGACCCATGAATAAGAGATAGCCATGGGCGCACGTCGATGCGACGATGCCTACAAGCTGCTTCATGGCTACGTCTAGGATCCACCTCCCTCCATCTAGGTTGACCCATTCACAAGAAACAACACCGGACTCACCGGCTCGCTCTTCGATGCCGACGAGCTGCTTCATCGTGAGGTCATGGAGGAGCACGGAAGGGCCGGGATGAAAAAGCACCGTGTCTAAAACTAAAACTGGTGCGGGTCCTAGGCACTGCTCGTCGGCGTCGAAGGGCTTGTAGCGGCGGCAACTGGGAAGTGGCGGCTAGGGTTTGCTCTGGAGGAGGGATACACCGCTCGCAATGCATGCGTGCTTTTGGGGGTACTTGCGATCTTGCCAATTCTTTCGTTAGAGATTGGATATGTAATTGCGCCGGATCGCACGATGGGTGGGACCGCTTATATAATTAAGAAAAACCAATCGCACGCGACCTGCTGCACAAGCGAGGCTCGACGAAACAGGACGACGTAAGATGGAAAACGGAACGTTCTGTTCCTTTTAGGTAGTAGAGATTTTGCGTTTCCTACCCATAGCTAAAGATAGAAAACAACTAAGAACAGCAAATAAAAGTTATTTAGTGATAAAGCAAACAAGCACACACGAGAATATTCACCCCACGCTATGATTCCCCGGCAACGGCGCCAGAAAAAGGTCTTGATGACCCGCAAGTATACGAGATAGTTGTAGCCTCTTTCGATAAGTAAGAGTGTCGAACCCAACGAGGAGCTAAAGGTAGAACAAATACTCTCTCAAGTCCTATCGGTCACTGATATGACTCTACGCACGCTTGACGTTCGCTTTACCTAGAACAAGTATGAAACTAGAAGTACTTTGTAGGTGTGATAGGATAGGTTTGCAAGATAATAAAGAACGCGTAAATAAAAACTAGGGGCCGTTTAGATAAAGATGCAATAAAGTAAATAAAGCGAGTGTGGTAAAGTGGTGGTAGGAGTTGTGAAATTTCCCCTAAGCAATTGACTACGTTACTAGACCGGTAATCACTATTGCAATTCTATTTGAGGGAGAGGCATAAGCTAACATACTTTCTCTACTTGGATCATATGCACTTATGATTGGAACTCTAGCAAGCATCCGCAAATACTAAAGATTCATTAAGGTAAAACCCAACCATAGCATTAAAGTATCAAGTCCCCTTTATCCCATACGCAAACAACCTACTTACTCGGGTCTGTGCTTCAGTCACTCACGCCACCCACCATAAGCAAATCATAAACATATTGCAAACCCTACAGCGGGAATCCCTCACGCTTGCGCGACACGGAAGGCACCATAGGACAGCACCAATAATAAAACATGCAACTCAAATCAATCATAGCAATTTATCAATCACCGATAGGACAATGGAAATCTACTCAGACATCATAGGATGGCAACACATCATTGGATAATAATATGAAGCATAAAGCACCTTGTTCAAGTAGAGGGTACATCGGGTTGCGGGAGAGTGGACCGCTGAATATAGAAGGGGGAAGGTGATGGAGATGTTGGTGAAGATGGCGGTGGTGTTGGTGAAGATCGCAGTGATGATGATGGCCCCCGGCGGTGTTCCGGCGCCACCGGAAGCAAGGGGGAGAGAGGCCCCCCTTCTTCTTCTTCTTCCTTGACCTTATCCCTAGATAGGAGAAGGGTTTCCCCTCTGGTCCTTGGCTCCCATGGCGTGGGAGGGGCGAGAGCCCCTCCGAGATTGGATCTATCTCTCTGTTTCTACGTTCTCAGATTCTACCCCTTCACCGTTTCTTAAATATCCGGAGATCCGTAACTCCGATTGGGGTGAATCTTTCACCCAGATCTTTCTCATAAAATTAGCTTTCTTGCGCCAAAATAAGAGCGTCAACCGCCTTACGGGTGGCCCACGAGAGCCCAGGCTGCGCCCAGGGGGGAGGGCGCGCCCCCTGTCTCGTGGCCACCCCGAACACCGTTTCGCGTTGATTTCACTTCCCAAAAATCATAAATATTCCAAAAAAATCTCCGTCCGTTTTTATCCCGTTTGGACTCCGTTTGATATTGGGTTTCTGCGAAACAAAAAACATGCAACAGACAGGAACTGGCACTGGGCACTGGATCAATATGTTAGTCCCAAAAATAGTATAAAAAGTTGCCAAAAGTATATGAAAGTTGAAGAATATTGGCATGGAACAATCAAAAATTATAGATACGACGGAGAAGTATCATACCCCTACTTATGTTACTCCCACTACGCCTAGCCTCAGGTTAGTAGGTGACCTTGCGCTTGGCTCTTCACCTCTTCCGGAAGTCGATGGTTCTACAGTAGTTCTTCTGGTAATCTGACACCAAATGAACTGCTGCGCGTCCACCGCTTGTAAGCAAAAGTTTCTCCTCGTGCTGCGAGCCACCGCGCACGCGTTGGCGATGGTGAAGGCGTAATCAAGCTTCTCATCGTTCTGCGAGTTGACAGGACACATCAAAGTTATTTACTAGTAGTACGTACTCTCTCCAAAAAAGGGCTGACCATGTCATTGCTACCATCCCGTGCTCCGTCGTTGAGTACGTGCACTATTCACGTGCCATTCATGTGCCATCGAGGAGAAAAAATATTGCATAGGTGCCATCGAAGTGCACGACTCACTTATGGAAAAGGGTTTCCCCCCGCTTCCCCCCCCCCCCCCCCCGCACGACTCACTTACGCATTTCTTGTCTGATTATCTCCATTTTCTTGCATGACACGTGCACCTTGATGCTAGATGTCTCGCGTGTTGGGAAAAGGATGAACAAAGCTCACGTAAAAGAAAAGAGTTGAAGAGCATAGATTCCCGACAACCGAGGAGGAGCAAGGAACCTCGCGCTGGAGCGTCTGCAAGGAACCTTGCGCGTTTTCCCTTGTTTTTTGCCGCCTGCCCACCTATAAACAACTAAAAGAACATGAACTTTTCGCCAACCACTAGAAACGGTACATCAGGATGCTAAGTTGAAGATGTTTTATACTCCCTCCGTTCCCAAATATAAGACTTTTAGATATTTCAATAAGGGACTACATACGAAACAAAATGAGTGAATCTACACTCTAAAATATGTCTGCATACATCCATATGTTGTAGTCTATTTGAAATGGCTAGAAAGACTTATATTTAGGAATGGAGGGAGTAGTTTATATTGAATTATTGATAACCACGCAACAAGCCACGCATGTACACAAGCCAACGCACTAACTCCATCCGATCCAACTCATGCACATACGCGCACAGCAAGGAGCACACAACACACGTACACAAGATGTGCATGCACACACGCTCGGCCGTAGAATGCACGTGAATAACACATGCATGCGCACACACTCAGCTGCATGGAGGCGTGCGCCATCCGCGGCGACGTCCGGTTCGTCGTGCTACGGCGAAGCTCGCACGCAACGGCGCATACACATCTCTTGCAGCACCTCTTTGCCGTCGTTGCTCAACTACTAGTCGGAGACGAAGACGACCGCAGCCTCGGCCTTAGAGCTAGCACCGATGGAAAAACACGCACGCTACACACACACGAGCACATACGGAGTGCCCACGACGTGGTGGTGGTGCGTCCCCAGTCGCCTCTACTCCTTCTGCGCACGTTGTCTATCAAGACGGCTGCATGCTAATGATGATGTGGGAGAGGCCAAGGCTGGTCATAGTGGGGAGTAACTTGTACTGTAACATATTACTATGTTACTCTAAACATCTCTATAAACCGGAAAGGAGGGAGTAGTAACATAGACTAGTGTCATATGCAGAGTATGGGAGCACATGATATTTCCCCGTCCGGACCGATCCCAAGTTGGCTTGTCACCTTCTTGGCCCAACAAAACCCCTCCCCCTCCCGCGCGCACTTCCCGCCCGGCGCCAGCTGAGCCCGCCGCTCCACATTGATGGCAAGTCAGGGCGATGCGACCTCTCACTGCTTCCGCCGTTGAAGCGGCATGCCGACCGAGGGCACCGCCCGCTGCACGCCCGACATTTCAGACTACATAGTGGATAGTAACTTTTAGAGCAAGTACTACAATTATATGACATAAGCAGGCTATAAGGATTTAAATATAGTATCTGTGCTTAGTTGAAGGAGAGAGAAGAGGAGAGAGAAGAGAAGCAGATTGTAAACGTGTAGCCGGTTATACTCCAACATACTCTACTTTGTGAGACAAAAGGTGGGGCCATTACTAATGATATTGTATTTATACTAAAGGGACTAACGGACGCCTTAATTACTCTGTTTTTTGAGACAAACCTTGGTGGGGCTATTATTGACTTTTTTGAGCTATTATTGACTTGGACGTGGGGTTTGGGGGCCAAAGGCCTACTATTATACTCGCACGACCGACCTGACATGCTCTACCCTAGCCGCCGCTGTATCATATGGTTTCGCACTGTTCTAGATCTTAGCGTTGCCACACAATTCTTCTCCAGCCCTCCTTCCGACGTGCACCGGACAGCAGTCCTCCGAACCCCGCCTTTCGTGATCCTGTACGGGAGAGGGGCGATCAGGTTTTGGGGGAGCACACTCCTGTGACTGCTGCCAGCGACGACTTCCTCAACGACAGCCTTCTTCCCCGACCTCGGTAACCTTTTCATCAACGACATGAGTGACAACATCAACCACATCGGTTCTGCTCCCACTGTACAGTATGTGATTCTGTCCTCCTGGTTTAGTCCGCATCACTACTTTGATGTTTGCAATTGTCGTCATGATCTATTTACTGCTGATTCGGATTAAATCTCATACTAAATCTCATATATTCAACAATCCAATCCAAAAACCTGATCACAGGAAATTTACTCCGAGTGGTTTTGTTGCGCTTTTGAAGCCGCCTACTTTTAAGGGGGTGCAATATAAAAGGTGGCGCACAAGAGCAGTATATTGGTTTCAGATCATGTACTGCTATGACGCCACTAAGGGTAAGCCTGAGGACGATCTTAATCCTACACAGCAGGAAGCTTTTCAGAACATGGATACCGTCTTCAAAGCCGCCCCGCTGAGTGTTCTTGACGATTCCATTGTGGATTCATATATGTCGTTTGACAACGGCAAAGACATGTGGGCTGCACTCGAGGCCACGTTTGGGCCCTCGGGTGCTGGCAACGAGTTGTACGTCATGGAGCAATTCTATGACTACAAGAATCACTCTCCAAGGAACTTGAGTATTTTAAGTGTGTGTTGCCAGACAAATTTGTTGCTAGGACCATCATTGCCAAGCTTCCACCTTCGTGGAACGATTTTGCTACTTCTCTGAAAAACAAGAGACATGAGTTTTCTGTTTTGGATCTCATTAGCACTCTTGATTTAGAGGAGAAGGCGAGAGCAAAAGACACACGTGCTCGGGTCGCCGAGGGAGCTTCTAGTGCCCACATGGTACACGAGAAGAACTTCCAGCCCAACCAGCCCCAAAACAACAAGAACAAATCTCATGGGAAAGGCAAGTTTGATGCAAAGAACAAGCCATCACATTCTACCAACTTCAAGAAGAGTTCTCATAACGGAAAGGGATACAAACCTCAATTTTGGTAGCACCGCACAAAATTTATATGGCTGCATCTACCTGCTGTTAGCTAACCTCATGGTGCTCCAGGTATTCCTACATTCGTAACTAGGTACAATGACCACCGCAAGATGAAATTAGCTTATTCGTATGTTCACTTGCTGAATGCAGTGCGGAACAATCCTGTCATGTGTGGAGGAGCAAACAAGTAGTGCAGCCGAAGGTGGAAATCAACCAAGGACTTATGAAATTATATGTAATCTTCCTCGGGCAGGTCAGTATCCCCTTCGTCCAGATTATCGTGTTTTGTCATGCCGAGCTATTCATATGTGCTACTGTTTTGCAACACCATTTGAGTATAGCTACTGTTTTCCTATCTTTTCAGATTCAGGATAATGAATATGATATCAAGGGAACTGCACAATATAGGCCCATGTTGAGTCATCTCTATTGCCTCATGTGTTTGCTGCAAATGTGTCAGCATCAATTGCAAGATGAGGCAGCTAGCTAGCTGTGGAGTTGCCAACATGCTCAAAGTGCTCGCAACATTGAGAAGAAACAAGCATGCCCAGGAAATTAATGCGTGCGCAGGGAGGCCCTTTGCTTAGGGAAGCATCGACCGATTTTCTTTATTTCCACACCTTCTCACAGCTTTGTATATTGGTTATAGTATGGTGAATCATTGAGATGAATAGACATGCTGAACTTCTGTTCTTCTGAATGTTAGTTTAATGTGAGTGTCTGCATCCAGTACCGCATCCTCTAATTTGGTGGATGCACACAGAGAAAATAAATCTCCTTAATTTACTCCATAACCACCCTATTAAATAGGCCCAGTAACAAACCAGGCGCATGCAGTGGCCGGCGGGCACATGCATCTTGCATGCATGGCCAGTCATGAAGCAACACAAGAGAAGAGAGCGGTTCTTGGGAAAAAGCGAGTAGTTAGTGCAGCGGGCCTTATAAACATGAACATCTCGCTCTCCCGCTTCCGTCTCCCCACCCAATTCCCCCCGCTCCCTAATCTTCCTCACTCGTCCAGAAAACCCCGCTCACCTTCTTCCTCACTCGTACAGAAAACGCCTGCTCCTCTTCTTCCACTCCTACAGAAATCCCCAGCCCTCCTTCTTCCCCACTCCCACTTCCACTAGGCTCTTCTCTGGCTACTCTGCTCAAACCCGTGAGCTCGGCGCGACGCCCACAAGGAAAATGGAGTCGGCTAGCCCCAATGCCAAGAAAATGAGGCTCCCGCCAGCGGCGACACCTATTGTAGATCCCGCACCCGGTAGCGCGGGGAGAAGCGGCGAGCCCCCTCCCCCCCCACCCAGATCTGAGGAACCGGGAGAATCTCCGGTGGACCGCATCAGCGATCTACCGGGCGTCATCCTTGAGCAGATCATCTCGCTTCTCCCCACCAAGGATTGCTGCCGCACACAAGTCCTCTCAACTCGGTGGCGCCCTCTATGGCGCACCACGCCCCTCAATCTCGAATGTCGTCAGATATCTGTCCTTCCTGAATTTGATCTCATCAGAGCCATCGTCTCTTCTCACCAGTAGGGCCCCGTTCAATGCCTCTGCATCCCGACAAGCTACCTGCTGTCCATACCCGGCAAGGTGGACGCTTGGCTGACATCCCCTGAATTCGGAAAACTACAGTAGTTTGAGTTCTACCATTACCACTAAAGTTTCATACCATGAACATACCGAAAATTCGTGCCCACACCACCGTTGTCCATCTCACGGTTTTCCTCCTCTCTCCACACCGCCACCTTCGCCCGGTGCCATCTACCAGACGATCTGGTACAAATGCTTCGACTCCCACTGCTAAAAAAACTTTCGCTTGTGGTGGTTTATCGATCGGAGGCCTCACTGCACATCATCATCCACTCCAGTTGCCCTGCCCTGGAGCGCTTGCTGATTGTTTTGGGAATAGAAATCGGTATCAGTTGTCTCCAAATAAAGTCGCCTCACCTTAAAAGCATTGGAAATTGTTTTAAAGGACATCAGCTCATCATTGAAGATGCCCCTTCACTTGAAAGGTTGCTCCTTCATAATTGTTATACACCTTCAGAAATAATTGTCGTCTCTGCGCCCAAACTGGAGACCTTGTGTGTAATTCGTGACCCGTTTAATAATCACAAGGAGTTGGTGTTTGGCTCCTCACTTTTTCAGGTACTGTATATTATCATCTACACATTTGTAATCATATGCTGCATTTTTCATTTGTGCGCATAAGTTTTATATCATCTTGGAGTACACTTTGGGTACTAATATTATGTTATATGCTCAATGAAGTGTTTTTCCATTGATAGCCTATCAATGCTGCTATATTATGTCAAGATCATATATATCAGAATGTATAGTTTTGATCTGGACATAATTATTGGCTTCCTGTGATGCTTTCGATCTATGGAGAATTTATACATAGAGGTGATGATATCATGTACATTGAAATCCCGTAGATATTGTACTAGAATTAACTGTTCAGCTGTCGTTCTTTCGACATACTCTTTTTCAGACCTTAACTGTTTTCAATCTTCATGTCTACTTAGGAAGAACCACATGGAGAAAAACATATAACCAATCGTTGGCGTAATAAGCACAAGGATTTTCTCAGTTCTCATGACATTCGTTTGAGGACAATAACGATGGGATGATATGCATCCAACCAGGCAAACAGAAGCTTTGTCACATTCTTCCTGTTGAACGCGAGGTTACTATTGTCCATGAGGCTTAATTTTTACAGCAAGAGATTTCTCACGGACGAACATGTTGAAAAGCAAAAAAAGAAGTTTCAGGTGGACAAATGGGCTTCTAAACGTGCTCGGCTTATATTTACAATAAGTTGTAGACATCCTGAAATATTTTTTTTTGCACAAGATGTTGATTTTATGGATCAGACTGATCCATTTGTTTGTGACTGCAAAAAAGAGTGGTTGGGTTAGATGTTACTATCATGTTCAATCTGGGTTTTGTCTAAAAATTTGATGAACAATTAATCCTTGGGCTTTTTGTACCATTTGTATGCTTGACTTGCATGTTGTTGCCCTCGTACTTCCCTCCACCTGCCACTACACTGTCGCATCTTCCATGGCTGCTATTCGTTCCCGTCCGAGGCCTTGCCGTCGTTCTCCGCCTTGGTTAGCTGCCCACCGCCGTCTGGCATTGTCAACATGGTCAACAACCAAGAGGAATCAGGAGATGACTGTACTGGAGAGGCTGATAGTAGGGACCCACCAGGGTCATTGCATTTCGCAAGCAGGTGCCTCGTTATTACAAGCCAAAAAAATACTTCCTCCTAATTGTTTGACAACTAGGTTCAACGCAATTGTCAATGTAGTCAATAAACGAGAAAATTACACAACAAGCGGATAAAACCAGGGACCCAGCAGCTCGCCCAGTTGTTTTTTAGTTTCAGAGACGGAGCTCAACTGTGCGTTGTGCGGGGGCTGTGGCCCGTCTAGCCCACGGTTACACTTTTATTAAGCACATGACGAGCCCAGTAGATATATTTTTTCTTTCTAAAATTGGCTAGCCCAGTTCTTTTTTTAGGAGAATACCAAAACCGAGGCCTACTTGCTTGTCTCAGCCCTGCTGGGCTGCAAATCTTTCAAGACGAGGAGGGATAAGAAATGGGTTTCCCCAGAAAACGGGCTATAAGTTGTAAGAAATGGGCTGTAAATTTTTAAACCAAAGCCAACCGGCAATTGCATTAAAATATCAATTTTTTCAGGATTTCTCTACTCTCTACTCTTATAAAAATCAAAGCCAACTGGCAATTACATTAAAATATCATCTTTTCTCCCACAAGATAAACTACTCATACAAATGCATCTTCATGTTCCGTGCAACGAACGGGCATCTTGCTAGTTAAGATTCTAAATTTCATTCATTTTTTTGCAGAGAATTGTTTTTTGAATTTTATTTTGATATAATTTTTGAAAACTATTTTTAACATGACTCGAAATTTTGTGATTAAAAGAGTTCGGACCCCACCGAAATATGCAATATCTCATTGAATTTTTTAGCAGTGCCCAGAATATATGGTCTGTAATGCTAATAAAAATAATATGGGCTTCAAATATCCTTAAGAATTAGCAAATGGGCTGTAAATTATTGAAAATAATGGCTAATGGGCTGTATGCTGTTTTCCACAGATTTGGAGGCTGACTTCTGGGCCTACTAGGTTGACGATGACGCTGTCCTAAATTTTTTTTGATGCGTACGCAAGGCTTTGCCAAGTTAGTCAACACACATCAGTAACTGTTGGATGTCCATCCAACGGCCGCCGTGCTTCTTCAATCTCTGATCTTCCTGCTCCAGCCGCCCAAACCAGCGCCAGCGGGACTGCTTGCTCCCTCCTCCCGTGGCTGGCTGTGCTGCCGCCAGGCCATCCCTCTAACCACCCACACATCCTGTTATTTTCCAGCGACGTCAGCCTCACCCCGCAGCCGACCAGTCAGCGCTCATTCTCCCCTCAGCATGGGCATCCGCTGCGGTGGCTTCACCGGCTCCGGGTGGTTCTCTTCCTGGGCCTCGCCCTCGTCCACCACGTTTGTGCTCTCGGCGCGGCGAGGTCAACATGGTCAACAAACAACAGCCATCGGAAGAGGCTGACAGTAGGGGCCCACACAGGAAAATGCCTCCTTATTACGTGTAAAATAATGATTCCTCCACCTGATAGCTCGGACCCACCGGAAGGGTCTCTGTATTTCGCGAAAAAACCGTTCCCCCCGCTGTCGGCTCGGACCCACCGGAAATGCCTCCTTATTACGCACAAAAAAATGAATACTCCCCCTGCTAGCTGGGACTCACCTTGGTGGGAGGCTGACTTGTGGGCCTACTAAGTTTACGGGGACAGAGGGCTTTGTCAACTTAGTCAATATGAATGACTCTAGCTCCAGTGACCGTACGATGTCCATCCAACGGCCGTAGTGCTTCTTCAACCTCTTATCTTTGTGCTCCAGCCGCCCAAAGCAGCGCCGGTCGTGCCGCGTGCTCCTGCCTCCCGTGGCCGGCTGTGATGCCGCGGAGGCCTCACCGCCCCCTACTACTCCCACCGCTAGCCAGGCCATCCCTCTAGTCACCCACACCCCCAGTTATTCTGCGGCGACGGCAGCCTCACACCACAGCGAACCAGTGAACCCCCATACTCCTCTACGCGTGGGCATCCACTGCCGCATCTTCCCCGGCTCCTCGTCGTCCCCTTCCTAGGCCTCGCCGTCGTCCACCGCCCTGGTGCTCTCGGCGCGGCGTGGTCAACGTGGTCAAGGAACGGCTTCCATTGGACGTGGACTGTACGTGGAGAGGCTGACAGCTGGGTCCACGGCCGCAGCAAGGAAGTGCCTCCTTATTACGCACAAAATAATTATTCCTCCACCTGACAGCGGGGACCCACCGGACGGGCCACCACATTTCACGAAAAAACGTTCCCCCCCTGACTGCTGGGACCCACCAGCTACACCTTCGCACGCAAGGAAGTGCGTCCGAGCAAAAAAAACAAAACAATTCGCCCCCTGACTGCTGGGACCCACCAGCTACACCTTCGCACGCAAGGAAGTGCGTCCGGGCAAAAAAAAACAAAACGATTCGCCCCCTGACTGCTAGGACCCACCAGGTATATCTTCGCACGCAAGGAAGTGCGTCCGGGCAAAAAAAACGATTCGCCCCCCTGACTGCCGGGACCCACCAGCTACATCTTCGCACGCAAGGAAGTGCGTTCGGGCATAAAAAAACAAAACGATTCGCCCCCCTGACTGCTGGGACCCACCAGCTACATCTTCACAGGCAAGGAAGTGCCTGACAGTCGGGACCCACCTGGTCGAAGCGTACGTAGCATTGTCATTCTGGTCGTGAACGTGTACGTACATACTGGTCAATGTAGAGGCGCGCACGTGTCATAGTAGAGGCGCGCACGTGTCGTAGTAGAGGCGCGCACGTAGCATGTACACGTACGTACAGCGGCGAGGGTGCAAGAAAGAAAATACGGCCACATACGTACATACGGGCAGGGTCTCGAACGCCTACTCGCGCATACGTACATGGCTGGGTCGAAACAGAGAAACAACATCGTCGTCGTGTTCATGGGGAGCCAACCGGCTGGGTCGGAACGAAATGCGTGGTCGTGTTCATCGGGAGGGCTTGGACGGAACGGACGATGGAAACGAGGCCTGGTGTACCGCACAACGGAGGAAACGGACCTCCTACGTTCGGAACGGGGTCCTGTTGATCGGGAGGGGTGTGGCGTACCGCAAAACGGAGGAAACGAACCTCCTCCGGTCGAAACGGGGGTCCTGTTGATCGGGAGGGGTGTGGCGTACCGCAAAACGGACCTCCTACGGTCGAAACGGGGGTCCTGTTGATTGGGAGGGGTGTGGCGTACCGCAAAACAGACGAAACGGACCTCCTACGGTCGAAACGGGGGTCTTGTTCATCGGGAGGGGTGTGGCGTACCGCAAAACGGGACTCCACGGGATACTGTTCATCTCCACCATCGACCTCCTTCAGCCTCCACGGGCTACCGTCGACCTCCTCCAGCCTCCACGGGCTCCTATTCATCCAGGCTCCACCGCGCGCTACTCCACCAGCTACTGTTTAACCACCCCTCCACCATCCAGCCCTCCACCTTCTACTGTTCATCCAGCCCTCCACACCACGGGGTCCTGTTGAACCACCCCTCCACGGCCACCCCTCCACCGTCTACTGTTCATCCAGCCCTCCACACCATGGGGTCCTATTCATCCAGAGGCAACGCCACCGCTCACTGTTCATCCACCCCCCCCCCCCCCCCCCCCCGCAACGCTCACTGTTCATCCAATTGATCGGCTTCAGTTAGCAGCAGTAGCAAAGGAATCGCTCCATCGGGTTCAGTTAACAGCCATCGATCGATCACTCGGGTTCAGTAACGCGTAGCCTGCAGTGCAATCGCTTGGGTTCAGTTAGAGCCCAACGCCTCGCTCGGGTTCAGTTAGAGCCAACGCCTCGCACGTGTACAAGAGAAACGCGCATCGCTCGGCCCCCGACCTCCCACCGTAACCGGCAACTCCCAAAATTTTCCTCCCCCTCGCTTCTACCACGGTTTTTTCCGTCATGGACGGCCCAAAGAATGTCATGCAGTTGCGTCTCCGGCCCGCCCAGGACGAAAAGCCCATTTTCTGTCATGATTTTTTGTCATAGAAGTAGGAGCCCACCACATCTATGATGATACCGGGTTTTGTCACAATTAACGTCATAGAAGTGTCATATGTATGACAGAAAAAAATTCATTCGACCCAAAATGTCACGGATGTGTCTTTTTTTTGTAGTGACTATGGAGCGCGAAGACTTAGTTGTTTTGTTGTTTCCTTTTCTTCTTTGTTGAATCATAGGAACCACCGCACAGTTAAGTGGGGTCCAAGTGAACAAAGTCAGAATGACTGATGTGATGCTCAACCAAATCCTATGTCTTCGAGCAAAGACAATGAGTGCAAATCTTATCCAGAGTCGGATAAGTCAGCTTTACTTGTAGCCCAAGTCAAGCTGCCGCGTGTGTTTGAAATCTGACCGTTGTGACACGTGTTAATTCCTTAGTTACCCAGGGTCATTTCAGACAAATCGGGTCGGGTTGCCCAGTGGCTATAAATAGCCCACCCCCTAAACCATAAATTGGTGGCTGCTCAGAGTTAGTACACGGCTTTTTTCGTTTGAGAGCAACCCACCGCCGAAGCTTTCGAGAGAGAATCCTTGCGAGGACAAAGCCCAAACCACCCAGAGCCCAAAGAGTGTTTGGCATCACAGAAGTCTTTCTGTCCGCGTGATCTAAAGACTTGTTACACTTGAGGACTGTGAATCCTCCAGCCGGTTAGGTGTCGCGTTCTGTGCATCCAATAGTCATTGTGGATTGCCGGTGAACGAAGTCTGTGAAGGTTCGGAAGTCTACCTTGAAGACTTACCAGAGTGATTGGGCAGGGACTAGGTGTCCTTAGCTCAAGGGGAATAAGGTGAAGACGCAGTCTTCTGAGTTGAATCTCAGCCTCCCTAACCAGGCGTATAGTTGTCACAGCAACTGGAACTGGTCGAACAAATCCTTGTCCTCCTGAAGCTACTGGTTCTATCTCTCACTTCTCTACACTTACAATTTGTCTTTATGAAGTCATTTCTTGCTTGCATTATCTGTTTGACTTCACTGTGTGACTACCTATTCTGATTGGCTTCATACTATCTTCCATCCTGATCTTTACTACCTAGCTGCTATTAGTCTTTGTGCTTTCTCTTCATTGAATACTTGACTATGGCTTGTCTAGTGTAGTCTACCTTCCGCTGCATACGAATAGTGTTGTTTCTATTGTTTGTCTTTGAAACTCCCATGTTTTGAAGACTCTCATAAAAATCGCCTATTCACCCCCCCTCTAGTCGATAACTAGCCCTTTCAATTGGTATCAGAGCAAGGTACTCCCTTGTTCTGTGTGATTTGGTTTAACCACCTGGAGTTTCAGCTATGTCGACTGCAGGGATAATCAAAGTCTCCGCTGCATGCCCCATCTTTGATGGCACTAAATATCCCTACTGGAAGAATAGGATGCGCATGCATCTTGAAGCCATTGGTGTCGATCTATGGTATGTAGTCAAGAACGGCGTTCCCAAGACTGGTGAAGCTGTCACCACTGTTGATGTCAAGAAGTTCATACAACTGGACTCTACTGCCAAGAACATCATCTGTGGTCATCTGACCAAAGGACAATATGGTCGTGTGAGTGCTCTGGAAACATCGAAGCTAGTCTGGGACTGGCTCTCTGTCGTGGGAAACGAACACCTATGGGACCGGAGCCCCTTTCGGTTCGGCGGGGGGCGGAGGCCGCACGAAGAGCGGATCGAGGCGAGGCACGCGAGCGATTTTACCCAGCTTCGGAGCTCTCCGGAGAGATAATACTCCTACTGCTGCTTGTCGGGTTATATTGTGTTCTTGCTCGGGAGCGTCCAGAGCTACAAGACCGAGCGCGAGTGTTTTCTGGTTGCCAACCCCCTCTACATTGCGCATGGGCCTCCATTTATATGCTCAATGGGTCACCAACAGGTGGCAACGCATGCAAGGGTAAAAATGGAAAAGAGGTGCGGTAGGTATACCTACTTGCATAGTATATCATACCTAACCCTGACGGCAGGGGACAAAGGCATTAAATGCCCGTCTGTGTCGCCCAAACAGTGCAGCAAAGTGACCGTTAGGGGCGCCACCGCTTGCCACGATGGCCATCTCATCATCTTCGCTTGCCACCTCGCACCGCTTGGCTGCACAGCCTCTCGCCACGTGCGCCTGGAGCGGTTCCGTGGCGACACGTCGATGGATGCGCTGGAGTGTGGGCACAGAGTGGTGGCTTTGTCGCGGCAAACTCCTTGCCGCAGTCGTTGTCTTGTCGTGCCCGGAAGCTTGTCGCTCGCCGGGCCTTGCCGGGACGCGCGGCGTGTCGCGGCAAGTTCCTTGAAAATGCCTTGGTTGGCCTTCCCGGCAAGCTCCTCTTGCCGGGGCCTTGTCCTCCCCGGCAAGCTCCTCTTGCCGGGGCCTTGTCTTCTCGGCTTGGACACTTTGTTCTTGAATGGCTCCAATAGGAACCACGGAGGATCTTGGCGGTCACCCGGCAAGCCTTGCCACAGGGCGCTGCGACTGCCCGTGCACAAGTTCGGGATACTAAGGTACCCCTACTTTAGTACACCGACAGGAGCCCCCGGGCCTGGGCCACACACGGTGCCGAGCGTTGTTGGGCCAGGCCCAAAACAGTGCACGGGCACGCGCGGGCTGGGTCCATGCCGTATCTTACTCCGTATCCACCGCGCTCTCCCCTAACGGCACGCGTCGAATGCGGCATCGTGGGAGAGGTCGTGGGTGGTTCTTTATTCGGAAAAAGCGTAACGTTCACCTCCTCCCTCTTTATAAGCAGGAGAAACAGGGGTAGTTTCCCCACCTTCGCCATTTGCTGTTCCTATCTCCGAAATCTCCGCCGCTCCCCTCCGCTTCCAAAGCCGAAAGAGAGCAGCGCTCCGCCCCCCATTTCCACCGTCGCCACCAATGCCGTCGATCTCCCCCACCACCTCCGCCATGGCTCCGAAAACCGGGAAGAGGGTGAAGTCAGCCAAGGCGCTGCAGCTCGAGGCGCTGCGAAAGGAGCGGGCAACTTTCCCCCCTGAGCTCCCCGCGAAGGAGCTGAGGGAGTGGTTCTACCTCTTCTGGTCGACGGAGACGCGAGCGCATCTGCGCACCAAGGTACTCTCCGCCGCCGCTTCCGAACAGGCTCCGAACGGATACCCTTTCTTCGCGCTGTTCTTCTACTGTGGGCTCTGCCCGCCCTTCTCTGAGTTCTTCTGCGATATCATGAACACCTACGGGTTCCACCTCCTTGATTTCACCCCCAATGCCGTTCTGACCATGGCAGTTTTCGCACATCTGTGCGAAAACTTTGTTGGAGTCCACCCAAACGTAACCCTTTTCCGCCATTTCTTCATGCCCTGGGTCGAGAGAGGAGAGCCCCTAGCCGGAGGAATCGCTTGGATCTCGAGAGACGGCAAGAAGGAGGCCTATCTGGAAGGGGAGCTCCACAGCAAATGGGAGGAGTGGGGAGCGGAATGGTGCTGGATCGTTGAGGAGAACCCGCAGCCGTTAACTACCTTGCGCCAAACCCTAGCGGTGCGCAGCAATGATTGGGGTGCTCTGGCCACGGACGACGACAAACTGAAGATTGCCATCACCCGGATCTTGCGGCTCAGGCTTGCCGGGCTGACTGTAGGCGCTGTTGGCGCGGATTTCCTTCGCCGCCGCATCGCTCCCCTGCAAGAGAGGAGGAGACCCGCCTGGGAGTTCGGGGATCCGGCGGACATCGCCCGGGCCTCAATTTCAATTTCATTGTCCTGGAGCTGGACGGGATGCTCAAGGAGCTTTTCAAGCATGACCCTCAGCATCCAGAATGGTTCAGGTTGCCGCAGGGCGTCGTCCCGTTATGCAACAATTCTTCGCTCGATCGCATCCGCGCAATGATGCCGGAGTGCGACTCGCATGGAATTATTCCAACTTGGCAGGAGCCCGCAGACGACATCGTGCAGCAGTTCTTCGACGGCTTGGTGGAGGTGGCGGTCCGCGCCGACGAACAGAAGAGCCTCACCCGCGACACCACTGATGATGAGATGCGGCGCATCGCCACCAGGGCGGAAGAGGCGGCGGCAGCCGCCACCGCGGGCGAGTTTGGGTTTACTGTGGAGGAGGCAGAGGCAGCCGAGGCGGCAAGCCTTGCCGATCGAGATGAGCTTGCCGGAGAGCTTGCCAGAGAGGGGGAGCTCGCCGAGCCCAAAGCAGAGTCGAGCGAGCCCGCCGAGGGTGCGAGCGGCCAGCCGTCTTCAAGTAGCTTGCCGCAAGCAGAGCTCCCAGCGCAGCCCCCTGCTCCACCAAGAAGGCGCCTCCGCAGGACCGGGGACGTAGCGGGGCGGCAGACGAGTCAACAGCCATCGGGCCGCGGGACACGCTCCACCGCGGCAAGCACCATTGCCGCGGGAGCGTCTCACGCTGCTGCGGCAACTGGAGCGGTGTCCTCCCGGGATGCCGCTTCTGATCCTACCGCTGCCCCCGCCAAACGACCAAGAGAGCCTACTCCTCCGCCTCGTCGCGCTGAAAGAGGACCAGACTTCGACCTCTCCGTGCTCAGCTCCGACGAGGAAGAAGAAGAAGAGTAAGATTTTTTTGCTGTACTTATATTTCTTCAGTTCTTGCTGTTTCTTGTCTTGCGTCTGACTTGCTTCACTTTGAACTTATTCCTTTTCAGGACCCTAGCCCAGAGAGCGGCGAAGAGGGCCAAGGCTCTGGTGATTATCATCGAGGACGAGCCCACTACGACAGCAGGGGGCGCGCCCGAGACCACCTTGCCGGACCCGGCAACTACTCCTCGAAGCAGCCCCCAGCGCAGCCCCCAGCGTAAGTATTTGTTTACTTCCTGTTGTTGGGCGCGCATGGGTGCTCTTTCCTTTGCTGACATCTGACTGTTGTTTTGTTTGTGTAGGAGCATAACAGGCTTACCAGGAGCAACCGGAAGCCGCCCCTGAGGTGCTATCTGCTTCGACTACGCCGCTAAGGGAGGATTCTCCGGCAAGGGAGCGTTCTCCGGCAAGGGAGAAGTCCCCAGCAAGGGAGCAGTCTCTGGCAAGGGGCAGCACCAGCGATCCCCCGTTGGCGGAGCCCATGACAATAGATCCCAGTACAGGTAATCTCCCTTGTTTGAAACTTCCCTTGGGTTCTTCTTTTTCTGATTTTCTTTTTGGATATTTGCTTGACTTTTCTCCCTCTTCCGGTCTTCAGATCCTCCTTCCACGGAGCCGACGGAGACCGAGGCCATCGGCGAGGAGAACGCGCGCGGCGATACTGTCGATGCCGCCGCCACCGAAGAAGAGGCCGGCGCTGATGATCCCGCCGACGAAGAGGCCGCCAAGGCTGCTGGCGCAGGAGCTGGCGAGGGGTCCGGCAATCGTACTGACGACCCTGGGGCCGCAGGAGCGCAAGGCGGTACGCCGACCGCCGATCCCACCGCCACTGACGCAGCGCCAGGCTCCGAAGAGCCCCAGCCCGGTGCCTACTTGAAGGCCGGCGACGGTGTCTTCATCAAGCTCCCCTGGGCTTCGAGCTCCAGGGCGCTGGTTGAAGGAGAGACCTTTGATGGGGAAGTGCTCGCCTCTGCTGGGCTGACACTGGTTGATGCACCTAGCAGCAGCAGTGGTGAGTCTGAGGAGGAGCAGCTGCTCCAGAAGCTGGTGTCACTCTACTGCGCCCGACAAGCCAAGGTGGAATCCCGGGAAGCGCTTGTCGCGCAGGCGGGAGCAGACATTGAGAAACGTGCGGAGGAGCTCCGGGAACGTAATCAGGAAGCTCTCTGGTCCATTGCAGAGGAGCGGGCGCAGCTTGTCGAGGCGCGGAAGGCCTTCCTCCTCGAGAAGGCTGAAGCCGAAGAGCAACAACGGCTTGCCGCCAAGGAGCTGTCCGTGCGGGAAGGCGAGTTGACGCAGCGGAAGGTCAACCTGGACAGCTATGAGGAGGAGCTTGCTGCGCGCGAGCAAACGCTTGGCGGGGCTCTCAAGGAGGCAAAGGACGCTGCCGCAGCTGCTGAGGCTGCCAAGAAGGAGCTGGAAGTGAAATCGGCGCAGCTAGAGGCCAATCTGAAGGCGAGGAATGAAGAGCTTGCTGCGCTCCAGCGCGAGCGTGAGAAGGATGCCCTTGCCCACGGCGAGCTGCAGGGTCGTCTCCTCGAGAGGGGCAAAGAGCTGAGCGCCGCCAAAGACTCCAATGCTGATCTCGAGTTGAAGCTGGCCACTTTGACTGAGACGGCGGACGGCGCCAAGAAGTGGGAGGAGGCCTTGAAGGAGGAGATCAAGGCCAACAAGGCGCTGCTGTCGAGGGCCGCCGAAACCCAGAACACCTTCAGGGATACTGTGGAGCTCTGGACGGAGGGCCTCGTGAACATCGCCGCGGTCATCGACGAGGAGCTGGTGCAGCTGGAAATGGAGGGTTTCGGGTACTCCTCTGATGAGAACCTCCAACCCAGCGCCAAGCTCACTCTATTCTTCAAGGGCGTGGCGACGGCCCTCCAGCAACTCCGGGAAAGGATCCCAAAGCAGCTGGTCGACGAGTCGCGCACGATCTGCGCCAGAGTTCTGGAGAAGGTGTTGGTGAAGGTGGCCTTCCGCAACCCAGGCCTCAATCTCACCAACGTCCTCAAGAAGCTGCCGGCGGGTGCTGATCTTGAAGAGCTCAAAGCCCTTGTCGCACCCATTGTGGACAAGGTCAATGAAGTCAGGAGGGTTGATGGCGGCCGCGTAGATTAGACCGCCCGTTTCTTCCTTTTTTTGCCGCTGCTAGTCATGTTACGAGAACAATCTATTAGAGCGCGGCAAGTTATCTTGTAATATAACTTTTATTTTGGGCAGTATTTGCTATGTTATTTCCTTTACTTGATTCCTTCCTTTGTATGTTTTTACCCTACGCTTTCAGGGAACTTGCCGGCACAGGCACCCTTGCCGCGAGCGCTGAGTGCGGAACATCAGCAGCCTGCCGGCGGTGCTGCTTCCGGCAAGAAACCTTGTCGCAACTAGTCGCAGCACACTTAAGTTGTTGAGCGGACTCGAAACAAAGTAAGGGCGCAACTAGCTATGAGTTGGTTCCTCCGTGCACAGGTTTTCCATACAAAGTACGGTCGTTCAAGGAAGATAACTTAAAAAAAATTTAAAACTGATTGTGCTCAAACTTTGGCAACTTAGCTTTTCTGTCGTTTGCGTCCCGGCAAGGCGATACTTTCTTGAACGACACCTGGTCCTCACCATTTTCTTCTCCTTCCCCCCGGTGAACTTGTGGGGAGGGAACCTTCCTTTTTCTTGAGAAAAAGAAAGAAGAGAAAATAAAGATATGGAGCCTTAAGGCTCGTTACTGCTTACCGGGGGTTGGTGCTGCACAAAGTGTCAGATAACACATGCAAAAAATAGAAAGCATGAAATTGACAAGATTTGTGGAGCACATGAGCTTTATTTATGCACGGGATCTGCGCCCGGCTTTGTACAAAGGGTTACATGCAACAGCGGCAAGGCTTGTACAAAAGGTGGTTGCCGGAACAGGTTCCGGCAACTGCGCCTTATGGATAAAACTTACGAAGATGCTCAATGTTACAGGAGTTGCTCACCGGAAAACCATCTTCGGTCTCAAGGCGGACAGCGCCAGGCCTAGTGACTCGTTTCACCCGATAAAGGCCTTCCCACTTCGGCGTCAACTTGTTGGAATTCTTGGCGGACTGAACACGCCGAAGAACAAGGTCGCCTTCCTCGAGACTTCTGGCATTAACTTTGCGGCTGTGGTAGCGGCGCAAAGCTTGCTGGTATCGAGCAGCTCGAACAGCAGCCTGAAGACGATCCTCCTCAAGGAGCAGCGCGTCATCTTGTCGCAGCTGCTCTTGCTCAAGCTCATCATAAGCGAGTACTCGAGGCGATTCATATACGAGTTCCGTGGGGAGAACTGCCTCTGCTCCATAGACTAGAGCAAAAGGTGTCTAGCCAGTGGCTCGATTTGGCGTCGTCCTGATCGACCAAAGAACCACCGGCAGCTCCTCAATCCAGTTCTTTCCGCACTTGTGCAGCCTATCGAAAGTTCTGGTCTTGAGCCCGCGCAGCACCTCAGCGTTTGCCCTCTCCGCTTGACCGTTGCTTCTCGGGTGAGCAACTGAAGCGAAGCAGACCTTGGCGCCAAGATCTTGGACGTACTGCATGAAGGTGCGGCTCGTGAATTGCGTGCCGTTGTCGGTGATGATCCTGTTAGGGACTCCGAAACGGCAAACAATCGACCTGAAGAACTTGACTGCTGACTGTGCTGTCACCTTCCTCACTGCATCCACTTCCGGCCACTTTGTGAACTTGTCAATCGCAACGTACAAGTACTCAAAGCCCCCGACAGCTCGGGGAAAGGGGCCGAGGATGTCGAGCCCCCAGACCGAAAATGTCCAGGATAAAGGGATCGTCTGGAGAGCTTGAGCTGGCTGGTGTATCTGCTTGGAATGGAACTTGCATGCTTCACACTTGGTTACTTGTGCAGTTTCATCCTGGAGGGCTGACGGCCAAAAGAAACCTTGTCGAAACGCTTTGCCGGCAAGTGCTCTTGCGCCAATGTGGTGGCCACATATGCCTTCGTGTATTTCTGCCAACAGCTTTTGTCCATCTTCCCGGTGAATACACTTCAATTTCACACCGTTGAATCTTCTTCTGTACAGTGTGTCGTCGACAAACTGGTACATACTTGATTGCCGGGCTACTCTTTCTGCTTCTTCTTGCTCTTCGGGGAGTTCTCCTGTCTGAAGGAAACGGACAATCCGCTGCGCCCATGCTGGAGCTTGCGGCTCGACAACAAGGACTAAAGGCACCTATGCTGCTGTGGGAACATCTGCTTCTACGACAAGAACCTGCGGCTCAGCCGGAGCTCGATGTTCCCCGGCAAGCTTGCCGGAGCAAAACTTGTCGGGATCGTCTGCTTCAACGGAACAAACCCTAGGGTTTGTCAGAGTAGGCTGCTCCTCAGCACTCTTGGTGTTGATCTTGGGGACCTTCTTGGCAGCGGCTTCGGGGAGCTCTGCCGGAAAGTAGTCACCAGAAACCAACTTCCTCTTCTTGCTCTGTCCAGTTGATGGTGTTACAGATGGTTGAGTCAGCTTAAGCACAAAGATCCCTTGTTCCAGAGGTAACTTAAGTGCGGCGCACTTTGACAGGCCATCTGCAATGTCGTTCTGAGCTCTCGGAACATGTTCCATCTGTAGGCCGTCAAAGTGCTCTTCCAACTTTCTCACTTCATCAATGTAAGCTTCCATCAACGGACTCTGATAATCTTTGTTTACCTGGCGGACGACAAGTTGCGAGTCACCCCTCACAATGAGCTTCTTGATCCCAAGGTCTGCAGCGATCCTGAGTCCGGCAAGCAAACCATCATACTCTGCAGTATTGTTTGTTGCTTGCTCCTTGGGAAAGTGCATCTGGACCACGTACTTGAGGTGCTCTCCGATGGGTGCGACAAGCAGCACGCCCGCACCGGCGCCTTGCAGCGAGAAGGCACTGTCAAAGTACATCAGCCACTCTTTGCTTGCCTCCTTGACGGGGATGCTCGTTTCTGGAATTTCTTCATCTGGTGTTGGCGTCCACTCTGCTATGAATTCTGCCAATGCTCTACTTTGGATAGTTGAAGTGCTCTCGAACTTGAGGCCAAAGCTTGACAGTTCCAGTGCCCACTCAACAATCCTGCCTGTTGCTTCTGGATTCTGCAGTATCCTCTTCAGCGGAAAGCGAGTGACAACTATGATCTCATGTGCTTGGAAGTAATGGCGCAGCTTTCTCGAGGCCATGAGAAGGCCGAAAAGTAATTTCTGCACACCAGAGTACCTTGCCCTAGCCCCCTGCAGAAGGGAACTGACAAAGTAAACTGGGCGCTGCACCATTTTCTTCTGCACCTCCTGTGTCTGCGCAGATCCATCCTTGTCGGGACCAGAGCTTGTCGGGGAAGCCTCCTGCTTGTCGCTGGACGCACTTGCCGTGGTTGCTGGTTCATCATCCGCCTCCCTCTCTGCCACCAACGCAGCACTAACCACTTGATTGGTTGCCGCTAGATACAGGAACAACTTCTCTTGTGGCTTAGGTATCTCTTCAAGTCCTGCAGCGCAGCCTCCGCTTCCGGAGTCCATTTCATTGGACCTGCCTTTTTCAATATTTTGAAAAATGGCAGGGCGCGCTCAGCAGACTTAGAAGTAAACCTGCTGAGAGCGGCCACGCAACCGGCAAGCCTTCGTACATCCTTTACGCGCTTTGGTGCTTCAATCTGCTCAATAGCCTTGATCTTGTCGGGATTGGATTCAATTCCCCGCTGAGACACAAAGAACCCGAGAAGCTTGCCGGAGGGGACTCCAAACACACACTTGTCGGGGTTGAGCTTGAGGTTGATCTTGCGCAGATTTGTGAAAGTTTCATCCAAATCCTGAATCAGAGTTGCTCTGTCCTTGCTCTTGACCACTATGTCATCCATGTAGGCTTCCACATTTCTGTGTAACTGTGGCTCAAAACCATGATTGACTACTCTTGCAAATGTTGAACCAGCATTCTTCAAACCGAAAGGCATTCGTAAGAAACAGTATGTGCCACACGGGGTGATGAATGCGGTCTTCTCCTCATCCACTTCTGCCATGAAGATCTGATGATATCCTGAGTATGCATCAAGAAATGAAAGCAAATCACATCCGGCCATGGAGTCGACAATCTGGTCAATGCGCGGCAAGGGAAATGGGTCTTTGGGACAAGCTTTATTAACATCGGTAAAGTCAATACAAAGCCTCCATTTCCCGTTTGCCTTGCGCACGACTACAGGATTGGCCGACCACGTAGGATGGAGCACTCCTCTAACAAGGCCTGCTGCTTCCAGTTTCTTGATCTCTTCTGTAATGAATTCTTGGCGCTCCACTGCTTGTTTCCTAACTTTCTGCTTGACGGGCCGCACGTGAGGACAGACGGCAAGATGGTGCTCAATTACTTTCCTGGGAACACCGGGGATGTCAGACGGTTGCCATGCAAACACGTCGATGTTCGCCCGCAGGAAAGCAACGAGCGCGCTTTCCTATTTAGGGTTGAGCGTGGCACTGATGGTGAAAGTACCACCAGTGCCGTCCTCCTTGGCGGACACCTTCTTGGTCTCTGGCGGAGCTGCCTTCATCTTCTTACACTTGCCGGTGGAGCTCGATGGTGCATCCTCGACGGTAGCGCAGCACTCCGAAGAGGTGTGCTTGCCGGAGTGGGCATCAGAGCTCTTGCCGGACTTGGTCTTCTTCTTCCCAAAGATGTCGTGGGAAACGAACACCTATGGGACCGGATCCCCTTTCGGTTCCTTCCTGGGCCTTCTCCTTGTCGCATCGCTCGTACTCAGCTTTCTGCTGCTCGACAAGCTGCTCAACCTTCTTGCAACTCTGGAGATCAAGGCCCTTGGTGCGGTGGATCTTGCAGTACTGCTTGCCGGAGCCGTCCTGCTTGTCGGTGGCCGCCACAGTTTCGGCTTCCTTGGCGCCACTTCCGTTGCCGGACTGCTCAACAGCTAGCACATCTTTGCCTTTCCTTCTCCTGTTGTTCCGCCGCCGGATTTTCTTTGCCGGGGTAGCATCTTCGCTGTCAGATCCTCCTGCTCCTGCATTTTCTCCGGGGAGTTTCCTCCCTTCTTCAGCACATGTGCACTTGTCGGCCAGGGCGTATAGCTCACTAACGTCTCTAATCTTGCACATCGCCATCTCCTCCCGCTTCCTGCGGTTACGCACATTCTGATGGAACGCGCTGATGACCGCGGCAGGGTGGACATCTGGGATGTTGCGCTGCACTTGGCTGAATCTCTGAATGTACTTGCGCAGGGGCTCTCATTCCTTCTGGGCGAGCAGATGAAGATCGCTCTCTTGGCCATGAGGCTTGTGGCCGCTTGTAAAGGCGCCGACAAACTGATGGCACAGATCCGCCCATGAGGAGATGGAGTTGTCCGGCAAGTGCATGAGCCAGGATCTGACATTGGGCTTGAGCACCAGTGGGAAGTAGTTGGCAAGGATATTGTCGTCGCGCCCCCCGGCAGCCTGCACCGCGATGGTGTAGATGCTGAGGAACTCCGACGGATGCAACCTGTCGTCGTACTTCTCTGGTACGTCTGGCTTGAAGTTCTTTGTGCTGGGCCACTAGACTTGCCGCAGCTCACGAGTGCACGCAGGGCAACCTACCACGTACGGCAAGTCGCCTGGTTCCCCTAGCGCGTGCATGTCGACAGTGGGCCCAGCGTGCTGGTCTGATTGACGCCGCGCTTCTCTTCGACGCTCGATACGAGTACGGGCATCTTCTTGCTGTCGTTCTTGAAGAACTTGGCGCTAATTGCGACGAGCTCGTGGGTCTGATGACGCTGTGGAGTCAGTGTCGAGGTTGACCCGGCGAGAAGGCGATCTTGGCCTTCGCGGCGGGGAGTGCACGGTGGTTGCACCCCCACCGGTCTTGTCGCCATCGGCTCGCGTCCGGCAATCTTGCCGCGACTGCGACGCATTCGGCTGCCATCGAGTGTCACCGTTGACGAAGCCGATGAGACTCTGAATGGTGGCCCTCCAATCGCCGATCTTGTCCGCCGTTGGAGGGTATTCCAGGAGCAGTTGGGACCGGGCCAACGCTTCTTCTGGAGTCTTCGGTGGCGGTGGTGAACGGTGCGAGGAGCGGGATATGCTCGGACTTCTAACTATGTTAGAAGGAGCAGGATCCCGTCCAGGTGACCGTGTCTTGCTCGTGCCAGCAGGTTGGCGTGCATGCTGGTCTTGAGCACCCTGAGATTCACCAGCTCGATTTCGGTCCAACGAGCGTATGGTAACCCGAGTACCATGACGTTGTTGGCCCCGCACCTCCTGAGATGGGCGCGGTGCATGTACGGACGCCGAGGTTTGCGCAGCCTTGTCCTTGGACCTGGCGGCAGCGTGAGCTCCCTCGTCGACGCCCGTTCCTCCGCCGGCGTCTACCCCACCACCCGTTTGCTCCGGTGGTGGTGGGATCGACGTGGAAAGAGCTGCCACCTCCGAAGCCTTCTTCTTCGGTGGCATGTCGATGAAGATGATAAAGAAGATGAAGATCTGGCTCACGTGAACGCCGGATTGGGTTCACACAACCTCGACGCCCCCTACCTGGCGCGCCAAAGATGTCATGGGAAATGAACACCTATGGGACCGGAGCCCCGTTCGGTTCAGCGGGGGACGGAGGCCGCACGAAGAGCGGATCGAGGCGAGGCACGCGAGCGATTTTACCCAGCTTCGGAGCTCTCTGGAGAGATAATACTCCTACTGCTGCTTGTCGGGTTATATTGTGTTCTTGCTCGGGAGCGTCCAGAGCTACAAGACCGAGCGTGAGTGTTTTCTGGTTGCCAACCCCCTCTACGTTGCGCATGGGCCTCCTTTTATATGCTCAAGGGGTCACCAACAGGTGGCAACGCATGCAAGGGTAAAAATGGAAAAGAGGTGCGGTAGGTATACCTACTTGCACAGTATATCATACCTAACCCTGACGGCAGGGGACAAAGGCATTAAATGCCTGTCTGTGTCGCCCAAACAGAGCAGCAAAGTGACCGTTAGGGGCGCCGCCGCTTGCCACGATGGCCATCTCGTCATCTTCGCTTGCCACCTCGCACCGCTTGGCTGCACAGCCTCTCGGCACGTGCGCCTGGAGCGGTTCCGTGGCGACACGTCGACGGATGCGCTGGAGCATGGGCACAGAGTGGTGGCTTTGTCGCGGCAAGCGCCTTGCCGCGGTTGTTGTCTTGTCGCGCCCGGAAGCTTGTCGCTCGCCAGGCCTTGCCGGGACGCGCGGCGCATCGCGGCAAGTTCCTTGAAAATGCCTTGGTTGGCCTTCCCGGCAAGCTCCTCTTGCCGGGGCCTTGTCCTCCCCGGCAAGCTCCTCTTGCCGGGGCCTTGCCTTCTCGGCTTGGACACTTTGTTCTTGAATGGCTCCAATAGGAACCACGGAGGATCTTGGCGGTCACCCGGCAAGCCTTGCCGTGGGGCGTTGCGACTGCCCGTGCACAAGTTCGGGATACTAAGGTACCCCTACTTTAGTACACCGACACTCTCCAAGGTCAATGAAGGTGTCTCAACTCAGCGAGATCAACGGATCAGTAGTCTCCGCAACCTCTTCAACCGCTTCAAGAGACACGACAACGAGAATGTCCAGCTCACATTTGATCGCCTCACTGATATCACAAATGAGCGCCAAACACTCGGCGCCACTGAGATCACGAAGCATGAGATAGTGAAGACACTACTGAGATCTCTTGACAGCTCATTTGACACCTTAGCCCTGATGATACAAGAACGCCTTGATTTCAAGTCTCTCGATCCGTCTGACATAGTTGAGAGGCTCAACACACATGATTACCAGCTATCTGAGAAACGACATATCTATGGCCCCAACTATGGCCGAACTCACACTTTGAAGGCAAAGGCTACTGCTTCCTCATCTGAAGAAGAATCCGACTGCAGTTCTGGTGATCCTGAAGACATTGGAAAGGAGCTTGCTATGCTTGTGAGGAAGTTCCAGAAATTCACCAAGAAGAAAGGCTTCATAAAGTCTTCACGATCCAGCTCAAGGAATGATGAAGCTTCTGCCTATGACCACAAGAAGAGAACCTGTCACAAGTGTAAGAAACCTGGTCACTACATCTCTGAGTTTCCACAGTGGGACAATGAGAATAAGAAGAAGAAGAGCAAAGAATATGATTCTAATGACAAGAAGAAGAAGAAATCCTCAAAGTCTTCTTCCAAGTCTTCTTCCAAGTCTTCATCACACAAGAAGAGCTCATCTGGCAAGGCCAGTACTTTTGTTGGCAAGGAAATGGATTCAGAGGAGGAGTCAGCTTCTGAGGAGGCAGAGGTGGAGTCTGAGGAGGAGTCTGACTCTGGTGTTGCGAGTCTGGCTCTAGCTACAGCCTACGTCGCCAAGTCCATGTTCAACACCAAAGACAATGGCTCCGTCACCAACGCTGATGATAATGACAAGGACGACTCGCCTCCCACCTACTGCTTCATGGCACGTGGTGCCAAGGTAAAATCACGCGATGCTTACTTTCAAACATCAAGTGAAGATGACTCTGATTGTGAATCCAAACCTAGTTACAAAACACTTGCTAAAATTGCAACTGAACAACAGAAAGCTATGGTCATACTCAAAAACTGCTAGACAAAAGCGATGACCTGTTGGACGCAGAAATGACCAAGTCTCAGTCCTTAATTGAAGACATAAAAAATCGTCATGTTAAGTACCAGGAACTTGAAGGTCGACGTGAATCGCTCTCAACTTCTCATGAAAAGGTTTCCTATGATTATCTTCAAAGGAAGCAGGAACTTGAGAAATTGAGATCGGATCATGAAGATCTTCAAAAGGAGAATGAGTCACTTCGCGCTCAACAGACCAGTCCCGCTTAGGAAGGATTTGAACCACCATGTCTAAAATGCATTGAGCGTGATAACGCTACCTCTGTTGCTGAATGTTCTACTGCTACTGCTATTGCAATATCTTCAACTGCTAAAGTGGTAACTAACCCCTCTGCTGAGGATACCACTACTATTGATGATGAGAATGCCAGGTTGAAGACAGTGCTTGAGATAAGCATGTACAAAAGTCTCAAAGGACATCAGACATTATGTGATGTCCTCAAAAAGCAAATTCTGAACCGAAACCCTAGAAAAGAGGGTGTTGGGTTCAAGAGGAAAATGCATGTTGACAGGTCGTACTGGAAGCCTGAGCAGTACCCCAAAACCACATGGGTTGCTGCAAAGGAACCTTCAGTAGATCCATCCACCTTGTCTGGTTTCACTTGTGCTAATCCCATTATCATTGATGAATCCTTTGATGCAAACTATAAACTGTTTAAGAATCAGAATGGTGAAGTGTTTGCCAGTTATATTGGTACTAAATGCAGGAATGGGCCACCTATAAAGAAGATATGGGTTCCCAAAAGTTGTCTTGAGAATCTTCCAGTGAATGTCGTCATGACACCACCTGTGAAGAAGACAAACCCCATACCAAAGGCTTCACATGGTCCAAAAGCTTCATACAGACCGAGGACTCATCTGAGTCACCCTAACGTCAATGTTTTGTAGGGAAATCATACTCAGACCCATGAATATGAGTGTGTTTCCTCAAACCGCTATGTTCATAGAACAAAGAACTTTTCTGCTTATTCCTATGAGTATTATTCACCTCCTGCAAGGCTATTTACTAGGGCTCCAAAGCCGAAATTCTCGGATGCTGCACTTAGACTCATTGCTTCTAAGCCACCCCTGAAAATGTGGGTGGTTAAGAAAACTTAACTCTCTTTTGCAGGGAAAGGTCTCCAGCCGGAAATCAAAGGCGTCAAAAACTAATGTTGGGGACCTTAAACATCTTGTGGGGTTCAAGATAAAATGCCCAAATGGTCTTACTATGTACTTCGTTCCAGGATTCCTTGACACTCATCCTGTCTATCCAAACCAAGATCTGAATTTTCATGTTCCACTTGTTCGTCAAATGTTTATGCTTCACAACTCGCTTGGTGAAGCCTATCCCCCAAACTGCACTGTAGGCTATGACACCTCGTACTTCAGAATGGATTATGGACAGTGGATGCACTAACCACATGACTGGCGATCAAAGTCTACTGATGGATTCAATGCTACGTCCATCAGACAAAAGTCACATCACATTTGCTGACACTGGTAAAAGCAAGGTATTGGGTCTAGGTAGAGTTGCAATATCAAGGGATCAACACATGGATAAAGTGATGCTTGTTGAATCCCTTGGTTTCAACTTAATGTCTGTCTCAATGCTTTGTGACTTAAACATGATTGTGCTATTTGGAAAATATCGATGCCTTGTACTAATGGAATCTGACAAGTCTCTAGTCTTTGAAGGATATCAGAAAGATGATCTATATATGGTAGATTTCTCAGCAGGACCACAGATGGCCGTATGTCTTCTAGCAAAGGCTTTAGAATGTTGGCTTTGGCATCGAAGGCTAGGACATGCTGGCATGAAGAACTTGCACACTCTCGCTAAGAAGAAGCATGTAGTGGGCATCAAAGGCGTCAAGTTCAAGAAGGATCATCTATGTGGTGCCTGCGAAGCTGGAAAGATGACCAGGGCCAAGCATCCCTCGAAGACAATCATGGCTACATCTCAACCTTTCGAGCTGCTACACATGGACTTATTTGGCCCTACTCACTACTCTACTCTCACTGCTACTGCTTGTCTCTATGGCTTCATCATTGTTGATGATTACTCTCGATATACTTGGGTGCACATAATCCTCTACAAGACTGAAGTGCAGGATGTTTTCAGATGCTTCGCCAATCATGCCATGACGAACTATGGCATCAAGATCAAGCACATCAGAAGCGACAACGACACTGAGTTCAAGAACACAGGCCTCGACCTATATCTGGATACCATGGGTATTACTCATGAGTTCTCTGCTCCTTACACACCTCAGCAGAATGGCATCACAGAGCGCAAGAAGAGAACACTTATTGAGATGGACCGAATGATGCTTGATGAGTACAAGACTCCACGGAAGTTCTGGCCTGAAGCCATTGACACTGCATGCCACGTCATCAATCGTGTTTATCTTCACAAGCTTCTAAAGAAAACATCCTATGAGCTCCTAACTGGTAAGAAGCCAAATGTAAGCTACTTCAGAGTATTTGGTGCTAAGTGCTGGATCAAGGATCCACATCATAGTTCAAAATTTGCACTGAAAGCACATGAAGATTTTATGCTTGGTTACGGAAAGGATTCGCACTCCTACAGAGTCTTCAACCTATTTCACTATAAAGTGGTTGAAACTGTAGATGTGCGGTTCGATGAGACTAACGGCTCGCAAAGAGAGCAACTGCCAAATGTGCTAGATGAAGTACCTCCAAGTGAATCTATCAAGCAAATGGGAATTGGAGATATCATACCTTCTGAGAATCAAACTGAAGAGGAGCTTATCATTTCTGCACCTAATCAACCTGAAGACAATGCTCAGCCTGAAGACAATCCCCTAAATAGTGACATTGAACAGCAAGACCAAAATCTTCGCCCTGTTCATCCTCGTGTTGCAAATGAAGTTCAGATCGAGAAGATAATTGACAGCTTGAATGCACCTGGTCCACTCACTCGTTCAAAAGCAACTCAAAGAGAAACACAGCTAACCAATTTCTGTGGGCATTTTGCATTTGTCTCAATCTCTGAACCCAAGAAAGTCGATGAAGCCTTCATGGGACCTGAATGGATTCAAGCTATGCAAGAAGAGCTTCAATAGTTCAAGCTGAATAATGTGTGGGAATTGGTCAAGCGTCCTGATCCTCGGAAGCACAATATCATTGGCACCAAATGGATATATCGCAACAAGCAAGATGAGCATGGTCAAGTGGTTAGAAACAAGGCTCGTCTCGTTGTACAAGGTTACACTCAAGTGGAAGGAATTGACTTCGATGAAACATTTTCTCCGGTGGCAAGGCTTGAAGCCATTCGCATACTGCTAGCCTATGCAAATCATCACAACATCCTTCTGTATCAAATGGATGTGAAGAGTGCTTTTCTCGATGGAAAGATAGAAGAAGAAATATATGTCACACAACCCCTCCTAGCTTTGAAGATCCAAACCATGCTGATATGGTATACAAGATCAACAAGGCACTATATGGCCTCAAACAAGCCCCTCGTGCTTGGTATGATACGCTCAAAGACTTCCTGAAGAGCAAAGGCTTCAAATCTGGTTCACTAGATCCTACACTCTTCACGAAGACATATGATGGTGAACTGTTTGTGTGCCAAATCTATGTGGATGACATTATCTTCGGTTGCACCAACAAGAAATACAGTGATGAGTTTGGTCACATGATGCAAGAGCAATATCAGATGTCCATGATGGGCGAGCTGAAGTTCTTTCTGGGTCTCCAAATCCGTCAGCAACACAACGGCATCTTCATATCTCAAGAAAAAATACCTCAAAGATTGCCTGAAGAAGTTTGGAATGCAAGACTGCAAAGGATACACGACGCCAATGCCAACCAAAAGTCATCTGGGTCCCGATGACAATGGTAAAGAGTTTGATCAAAAGGTATACTGCTCCATGATTGGTTCTTTGCTTTATTTATGTGCATCTAGGCCAGATATAATGCTTAGTGTTTGCATGTGTGCCCGATTCCAAGCAGCACCAAAGGAATCGCATCACTTAGCTGTGAAGCGAATTCTTCGATATTTGGCTTACACCCCAACCTTAGGATTATGGTATCCAAAGGGCTCAGAGTTTGATCTTGTTGGATTCTCAGATGCTGATTATGCTGGTGACAAGGTTGATCGCAAGTCCACATCTGGCACATGTCACTTTCTGGGACGATCTCTTGTGTGTTGGTCTTCAAAGAAGCAGAACTGTTGTCGGAGTAATGGGCCACGGGTAGGCTCACCCGAGTCCTAGAACCTTTCAAGACATTGGGGCAGGCTGCGCCCCTCGAGTCCCAGCAGCGACCCCAAGATGAGCCGAGTCCCCGAGGCGACTCCGAAGAGGCGACTTCCGGTTAAGCCGAGTCCAAGAGGCGAGTCCAAGATAAGCCGGGTCCCATAGGCGACTCCGAAGAGGCCGACTATGGGAAGTCGGCCTGCAACTCCAACTGCCTTGAAAATTAAAGGCAGGCATGGCCACAGTGAGCCGTACCCCCGGAGATCTCCGCCCGGCGCGGCACTGTTGCCCTGTCGGCCCTGACATCAGCCCCTGGGGGTGGAGCCCTGTACCCACGATGGCCTGTCTGTACGGCCCGGAGACGGCAGGGCCTACCAGTCAGCGAGAGTACTGAAGACGGCGAGAGCGCCGAGAGTCGGACCCGTTGGGAGTCGGCCCCCAGGAGTCGGCCGGCCCTCCCACGGGCCCCACATGCCATTAACCAGACGCAACGGGGGAATGGCCACAGTGATCGCCCGTCAGGCGGCGGCACTGTTGCCATGACCCCATGACCAAGCCCGCGTCATTAGAAGCACAGCTACAGTAATCTGCAGCCGGCACGACCCACCGTGGCGGACCAGGGCCGGCTTCCCTGTACCAGGCCAGTCGGCGGGACCCACCAGTCAGTTGGGCCCCAGGAGTCGGCGGAGAAGACGGCGCCTGAGAGACAGACGGCTGGGACCCGCACCCAGCCGGTTTTACCATTGTAACCCTGGGGGGTAGGCCTATATAAACCCCCCAGGGCACCCATGCAAAGGGTTCGAATCCATTAGCACTAGACAGACCACGCAGGGAGGAGAGAGCTAGCCTTGCCTTCTCCTACCTCCAGAAATAGCTCTAGGAGCAACCTTGTATTCACTTTGCCTTAGTGACCATGCGGAGACCCCGTAGAGCAGCAGTAGGGGTGTTATCTCCTCGGAGAGCCCTGAAGCTGGGTAAGATCCGCCGGCGTGCATGTCTTTGCCTCATCCCGTTTCCAGGCACCGGCGACGTTCTACTCGCCCCCACCATGATAAGCCATCCTTTGGCATATGTCGCACCCAACCCCCGACATTTGGCGCCCACCGTGGGGCAAGGTGCACCGTCGTCCGGAGATCTGATCTGGACGGGAACCCTCTTCCTCCCTGGCGAGCGCAGCCAGCCAGGCTCGCCAGACGGAGTCTACATCGACACGCTGCGGCGCTGAGGCCGCCTGTGCAGCGAGCTGCCTCCCTAAACCTGTCGGCGAGGTTCGCCTCTCCGACGAGCCTGCATCCGACGCAGGCACGGGTGGCCCCGAGAGCCTCCTCGCGGGCCTCCTCGACCAACTCCACGTCACCGGCAAGCCTGCCGTGGACTTGGAGTCCGTAGGCTCCACCGACCCGATGCTGGTCGACTCTGATGCCGTGTCGCTTGACACTTTCCCCACCAACATGGTAGTCTACGACGAGCCGCTCCCTTACGAGGAGAGCGTCGGAAGCGCCGTCACGGAGGTGCTCGTCATCAGTCACGATGAGCGTTCCGGTGAGGGAGCTCATGACCCGCTCGACGCGGCTCTGCAAGACCTGACTGCGCCTATTCCAGAAGACGCAGATGCCGAGACACTGAAGACACGCCGCCTTCAGATCATCGAAGGCGCCAAGAAGCTGGCAAGCATGAGGCGCTTGTCAGAAGCCTACCAGCGCGGAATGGATCACGCCGTGGGCGGTTCGCCGGCTCCGACTGGGCCTAGCCACCTAGGCGCGGTCCGACAGCGTGGCGCGACCATCGCCAACCTGTTCGGGGCCAATTGCCCCGTATACGCCACCCCTGCTGAGAACATCCATGCTGCCCAAGCGGCGACTGACAAGCTGAAGAACTTCGAAGGCGAAGAGCGCCGCATGATGATGGAGCGAGTCCAGCAGCTCCTCGATGCAGTTGCTGCGCAGAACGCGGCCGGCGGCCGCACGGAGGCGCCACAGCAACCAAACGACGACTTGCCTCCCTACCGAGATCAAGGCGTGGCGTCTCGGACGCCGACTGGCGGAGTCCATGGAAGGAAAGACAAAGAGCCGGCTGTCAGTCACAGTCGGACTCGCATCACCATCGAGCGCAACCAAGACGGCCGTCCGAGAGCAGTGGAACGGCAGGGCGACTATCTGCCTCCCCCACCAAGAAGAGAACGGCGAGTTTCCCCACCGCCTGTTGAGCATCCGACTCTCGGTGGCCGCCTTGGCCGCCGAGAGGGAGTCGGAGAGAATGACGCCCGCCACCGGATCGACCGACTCCACCGTCCCTGGCGCTGGAAGAAGAAGATGAGTTGGGTCCGCCCTGCTTTGGACCCCACATCCGAGACGAGCCTTTTCCCAAAGGGTTCACGCTCCCCCGAGACACACCCAAGTATACCGGCTCCGTGAAGCCGGAAGACTGGCTAGTTGATTATTCCACAGTCGTCAACATAGCGAACGGCAACAAGTGAGTTGTCGTGAAGTACGTTCCACTCATGCTCCAGGGCACGGCCCGGACATGGTTGAACAGTCTGAAACCCCGCAGCATCAACAGCTGGGTCGACTTCACCGAAGCCTTCATCCGTAACTTCACGAGCACGTACAAGCGACCTCCCAAGCTGCGCCAGCTTTCCTTGTGCGTGCAAGGCCCTGACGAGTCAACACGCGACTACCTCACGCGCTGGGGCAAGCTTCGGAACTCCTGCGAGGGCGTGCACGAGGTGCAGGCTATCGAGTACTTCACCGCCGGGTGCCGAGAAGGCACCCTCCTCAAGCACAAGCTCCTCTGCGACGAGCTGGAAACCCTCGACGAACTGCTGATCATAGCAGACAAGTACGCCACAGCCGACTCCTCCATGAAGACGGAAATTCAAGTTAATGCGGCTGGCAAAGTGGCCCCTCAGGCTCCCAGAACTCCAGCTGGAGACACCAGTCGGTGACAACCATAGAACGACAACAAACGCAAGGCCCAGCAGCCGACTTCCAGCAGTCGGCAGGTTGCAACAGTCGAAGATCAACAGCCGGAGGGGCAGCCTCCGGCCAAGTGACAGAAAGGCGGCAAGTCCAACTGGTTGCCGGCCTTCTCTTACGAGCAGACTCTGGATGGTCCCTGCAAGTTCCACAGTGGCGCGAAGCCGTCAAACCATACCACCCGAAAGTGCCACTAGCTTACCAGAATTGCCAAGGGAGACGGCCTCCTTCCTCCCCCGCCTGCTGGGCCGCCGCCTCCACCGCCGCCCCAGTAGCCGGCTGCACGGCCAGTCGGCGCAGTACAAGACGAGTACCCAGAAGAGCATGGAGCCTATGTGGTGTTCACCAGTGTGGCTGATGATCGACGCAGCAGGCGGCTGCAGCAGCAAGAAGTGAACGCCGTGGCATCAAATACTCCAGAGTTCATGCATTGGTCCGAGAAGCCTATCATTTGGAGCAGAGCAGATCACCCAGAGGTGATGCCGAATCCGGGCTCCTATGCCCTGGTCCTGAGTGCCACCTTGGCCACTGATAGGCGGGCTGCCCGCTTTTCGCGAGTACTGATAGACGGAGGCAGTAGCATCAACATCCTGTACAAGGACACTATGGAGAAGTTAGGAATCAAGCAAAGACAGTTGCAGAGCAGCCGGACTGTGTTCCACGGTATTGTGCCTGGCCTTTCCTGCTCACCAATCGGCAAGATCCTAATAGACGTCCTCTTCGGAGAAAAAGATCATTTTTGCCGAGAGCCAGTCTGGTTTGAAGTGGTGGACCTCGAAAGCCCATACCATGCTTTACTTGGCTGACCTGCTTTGGCCAAGTTCATGGCGGTTCCCCACTATGCCTACCTCAAGATGAAGATACCGAGTTCCAAGGGAATCCTGACCATAGCTGGCGACTACAGGAAGTCGTCCGCTTGCACGGCTGAGAGCAGTCGGCTGGCCGAGTCCCTAGTGATTGCAGCTGAGAAGCGGCTCCTTGATCGGGTCATGGCAATGGCCGGCAAGCAGCCGGAGATGTCGCCTGACCCCAAGGAGTCGGAAGCTGAGAGTTCATTCAAGCCGGCCAAAGAGACTAAGAAGATACCCTTGGACCCGGAGCACCCAGAGAGGTACGCTGTCATGGGTACAAACCTTGACAGTAAATAGGAAGGCGAGCTCGTCGATTTCCTCTGTGAGAATCGAGACATCTTTGCATGGTCCCCTAAAGACATGCCAGGTGTACTGACGGAATTCGCCGAGCACAAGTTACATGTCCGACCCGATGTGAAGCCCGTCAGGCAGCCCTTGTGCCGCCTGTCAGAAGAGAAGAGAAGAGTTGTAGGAGAAGAGATAGCCCGGCTCCTGGCGGCCGGCTTCATTATGGAGGTGTTTTTTCCAGAATGGTTGGCAAACCTGGTCTTGGTGCCGAAGAAAAACAAGCAGTGGAGGATGTGCATTGACTACACAAGCCTCAACAAAGCTTGCCCCAAGGACCCCTTTGCTTTGCCAAGAATCGATCGGGTGATAGACTCCACAGCCGGATGCGAGCTGTTGAGTTTCTTAGATGCATATTCAGGATATCACCAGATCAAGCTGAACCCGGCAGACAGACTGAAGACCGCCTTCATCATGCCGTTCGGAGCCTTCTGCTACCTGACCATGATGTTCGGCTTGAGGAATGCCGGCGCCACATTTCAACGTTGCATGCAGAAGTGCCTCCTCAAGCAACTCGGCAGAAACACCCACGTCTACGTGGATGATGTAGTGGTGAAGACGGAAAGGCGTGGGACGCTACTGGAAGACCTCAAGAAAACCTTTGAGAACCTGTGCCGATTCCAGATCAAGCTCAACCCTGAGAAGTGCGTTTTCGGAGTACCAGCCAGCCAACTCCTTGGCTTCCTGGTCTCTGAATGCGGCATAGAGTGCAACCCTGTGAAGATCAAGGCCATCGAGAGGATGGAGGTACCCAGCCGACTGTTAGATGTGCAGAAGTTCACTGGCTGCTTGGTGTCCATCAGCCGATTCATCAGCCAGCTGGGCGAGAAAGCTTTCCCTTTGTATCAATTAATGAAGAAGACCACCTTTTTTGAATGAAACCACAAGGCGGATGAAGCATTTCTCCAGCTGAAGAAGATGTTGACTACTCCCCCTGTGCTGGCGGCTCCGACTCCTAAAGAGCCCATGCTCCTATACATTGCCGCCACCAGCCGAGTAGTCAGCACAGTCATTGTAGTCGAGCGCAAGGAGGAAGGCAAGGCGCTCCCTGTCCAGAGACCGGTGTATTACCTAAGCGAGGTACTGTCGACCTCCAAGAAGAACTACGCCCACTACCAGAAGATGTGCTATGGCGTGCACTTTGCCGCCAAGAAGTTGAAGCGTTACTTTCAAGAGTATCCAATCACGGTGGTTTGCACAGCCCCGCTGGCCAAGATCATCGGGAGCCGAGATGCTTCTGGCCGAGTAGCCAAATGGGCCATAGAGTTGGCTCCCTACACCATCTACTACCAGCCCCGCACCACCATCAAGTCGCAAGCACTGGCTGACTTCCTCGTCGATTGGGCCGAGACCCAGTACCTGCCGCCAGCACCAGACTCCACCCGTTGGCGGATGCATTTCAACGTCTCCAAGATGCGCACCGGCCTGGGAGCCGGCGTCGTCCTCACCTCCCCTAAAGGCGACAAGCTCAAGTATGCGCTGCAGATCCACTTCGCCGCCTCCAACAACATCGCCGAATACGAGGCGCTCATTCACGGGCTCCGGCTTGCCAAAGAACTCGGCATTCGCCAGATCCTGTGCTATGGCGACTCCGATTTGGTGGTCCAGAAGTCATCTGGCGACTGGGACGCCAAAGATGCAAACATGGCGAGCTACCGCTTCCTGGTGCAGCAACTCAGCGGATACTTCGAGGGGTGCGAGTTCCTTCATGTGCCAAGAAATGACAACGACCAAGCAGATGCCTTGGCACGAGTTGGCTCCACCCGCCAAGCGATACCATCTGGCGTCGCCCTTCAGCGCCTCCTTAAACCGTCTATCAAGCCTTCACCAGAATCAGACTCCATCTTTGTGCCGGCTCCTCCCAAAGAAGTCGGATCCGACTACAGAGCCCCAGCAGACGGCACAAGGATTCTTACAGACGGCTCCAAGAAGATCACAATCGAAGCCGGCCTGCAGACTTCAGAACTCGGCCCAGGGACTGTGCCAGTCGGCCCGGGGACTGTGCCAGTTGGCCCGGGGACTTCGCCAATCCAGCAAGCGGCCGCAGAATCCAGCCTGCCGCCTCCCAGCCCTGCCGCCCTTGTCCAAGTCGCGGTGGTGGCGGTTGAAGAAATAGCTGCACCCTCGTGGGCGCAGCCCATCCTCAAGTTTCTAGTAAACAAAGAGCTGCCAACTGATGAAATCTTGGCTCGGCAAGTGCAACGCCGAGCAGCAGCCTACACCATAATCAACAGAGAGCTGGTCAGGCGCAGCGTCACTGGTGTCTACCAGCACTACGTTGAGCCAGAGCAAGGCCAAGCCATTCTCAGAGACATCCATCAAGGCGAGTGCGGCCACCATGCGGCTTCAAGAGCACTCGTCGCCAAAGCCTTTCGGCACGGTTTCTTCTGGCCAACTACCCTGGAAGAGGCCAAGGAATTAGTCCAAAAATGCAAGGGGTGCCAGAAGTTCCGCTCCAAGCCGCTTCAGCCGGCTTCTGCACTGAAGACAATCCCCATCGCCTGGCCCTTTGCAGTTTGGGGCCTGGACATGGTGGGACCATTCAAAACGGCCCGAGGTGGCCTAACTCACCTGCTTGTCGCGGTGGACAAGTTCACCAAGTGGATAGAAGCAAAGCCCATCAAGAAGTTGAATGGTCCGACTGTAGTGACTTTCATCGCCGACATCACGGTGCGGTACGGCATACCGCACAACATCATCACCGACAATGGCACAAATTTTGCCAAAGGCGCCTTGGCCCGTTTCTGCGCGATGCAGGGCATCCGACTGGACTTAGCGTCCGTTGCCCATCCGCAGTCAAACGGCCAGGTGGAGCAAGCAAACGGCCTCATCCTGTCCGGCATCAAGCCTCGACTAGTCGAACCACTCGAGCGTTCGGCCGGCTGTTGGCTTGAGGAGCTGCCAGCCGTCCTCTGGAGTCTACGCACGACTCCAAACAAGTCAACAGGCTTCATGCCTTTCTTCCTCGTCTACGGTGCCGAAGCCGTCATCCCGACGGACATAGAATTCGACTCCCCGCGAGTCACCATGTACACCGAAGAGGAAGCAGAAGAAGCACGACAAGACGGTGTCGATCTGCTGGAAGAGGGCCGGCTGCTGGCACTCATCCGGTCCAGCATCTACCAGCAGAGTCTGCGCCGATACTACAATAGGAAGGTCAGGCCGAGATCTTTCCAAGAGGGCGACCGTGTGCTCTGACTGATCTAGCGAACAGCCGGCCAGCACAAGTTGTCGGCACCTTGGGAAGGCCCCTTCATCATCAGCAAAGTGTTGGGCAACGACTCCTACTACTTCATCGAGGCCCAGAAGCCCCGAGCATGCAAGAGGGACGACTCCGGCAAAGAGTTGGAACGGCCATGGAACGCAAATCTTCTCCGAAGATTTTACAGTTGATGCAGTATGTACCACGCTATCCTTTGTATTAAAGTACCGAGACTTTGGGCCCCCCGAGACGAGCTCGGGACTGCCCCTTTTGTTGTTATCTGTATGATAAGACTTATGCCTCCAAGTATGCTACTCTTTGTTATGCCGCTTGGCACCGGGATTCGACTAGTCGGCCCGGGGACTTGCTGTCTTGCGCTATGAAATGCTTCCTGCAGTCGGACAAGTAGTGTGCGGCGCTTAAGCCGTCTCCTATGTCAGGACCCCGACTCAATGCCACATCGATCTAGCATGTAACACCTCATATCACTTTGCGGCCTCATGCACGGTATTCCCACGAGTGTCGCCTTACCTTTGCCCGGGACCGTTTGCGCCTTTTAGCACACGTATATGATAGTGTCGCTAGCATCCATATGATAAGGAGCCCGGGCTGACATGGCTAGTCGTAAACCCAAAGTGGCACAGACTTACAGGGACAGGCATCCATGACCCAGCATCGAACATGTCGGTCATCAGCGAGTGAATCCAGGCTGTAGCACTGGGCTAGCAGGACTCCGGTGAACCGGGCTGTAGCGGGCTAACAGGACTCCGATATTCATCGCGTGACATTTCCCCGAAGGGACAGACACAGGAACGAAGAAGGACACATGCCGGCCAGCCTAAGTGTTCCGGAGCAGTAGCAAGCTACCATGGCTCAGTGGAAGCACTAGGAGACATTTCCCGGTAAGAGAGGCTACTAAGGATAAACCACTAGATAGTCAGATCCCACACATACCAAGCATTTCAACAACATACACACAGTATGCTCGATATGTGCAAATACAACATGGCATCACAACATGACTCTACAACTCAAGTATTTATTCAATAGGCTCCGAGGAGCGACATATTACAAACATGGGTCTTACGACCCAACATTCAAACCATACAGATCAAGCACATGCGGAAGCTTATCATGTCTGAGTATAGACATCTACAAATGAAAAAGGCTGAAAAGCCTGATTATCTACCAGATCCTGCCGAGGGCACAAGATCGTAGCTGAGGTAACAAGCTAAACGTCGAAGTCCACGTGGAACTACTAGCGAGACTGAAGTCTCTTTGCAAGAACATAAAATAGGCAAACGTGAGTACAAATGTACCCAGCAAGACTTACATCAGAACTAACTACATATGCATCATTATCAACAAGGGGATGGTGGGGTTTAACTGCAGCAAGCCAGCTTTGACTCAGTGGCTATCCTAAACTACGACTCCAAGTAACTCTTTTGAGGTGGCGCACACGAGTCCACATATTCACCATATCAATACACCACTATGGATCCGCTCCCGTCTCCATACGAGAACGCCATCCATAGCACTCATGCTTATCTTGCGTATTTTAGAGTATCCACTTTCACTTGTCTATGAACTGTACAGCCAACCCAGAAGTCCTTCACCGCGGACACGGCTATTCGAATAGATGATGTTAACCCTGCAAGGGTGTACTTCTTCACACACGCTCTCACCACTTACCGCCGTTTACACGACATGTACTCGGCAACCTTCAAGCGGAAGCCCAACGAGGGTGTCGGCCACAACCTACCTAAACACTCAAGTCTCTAGTCCAAGTTTATCGCCTATTCGGGTTCCATCCGCGAGGAGATCCGGCCGGAGTTTCGCTCACAGCCCCAAACGATGAGTGCAGGGTTCCCGAGACACCAAACAGGCGCCCAGTACACCGTGCCACGTGCCTACCGCATCACAGCCCACCCCTCCGGTCAGCGCTGCCCACGGCCTCCAGCATACTACAAACACCAGAAACTACTTGCAACTCCTGGACAGAGAACAAGGGTGATTAAGAAGCCGAGAGGGTCCATTGGTTTCGGGCCCAATGCGTGGTAGTATCTGTTTCATGGATCACAAACACAGAACTCAGTTCCTGAGGACGGCTGCAATGAGACAACCCACCATGTACTCCTACATGGCCTCTCACCGCTACCTTTACCAAATCGTGTTCACACACTTAGCTCACACACACAGTAGGACATGTTCACACACCTCTGATTCATCCTCGATGAATCAGACCTGATTCAACTCTAAGCAGTAGCAGGCATGACAAACAAGCATGAATGAGTAGGCACAACAGGGCTCAAACAACTCCTACTCATGATAGTGGGTTTTATCTATTTACTGTGGAATGATAGGTCATGCAGAGGATAAAGGGATTCAGCTACCGCAGCAAGTAACAGATGAATCGATGTTGTCCTAATGCAGTAAAAGAGAGCAGGAGCGAGAGAGTGGGATTGTATCGGAATGAACAAGGGGTTTTTGCTTGCCTGGCACTTCTGAAGATAGCATTGAGTCTTCATCAGTGTCAACGATCACAACGTCGGTACAACGTCTACCGAGGGGGAACAACACCGGCAAACAGAGAAGAAACACGATCAATGCAATGCACAATATGATGCATGCTATGACATGGCAATATGAATGTGTTTTGGGCTAATGCAAGCTAGAACAGATTGAGATGAGTCCATTTGAATCAAAGATTCAAATGCAAACCCAATTTAAGAGGTCATAGTAGTGCATTAACTTGTTTCACCTAAACAGCAAGGTTAAAGTGTTCTAACATGCATGAAAATGGTACAGATGGATAGATTGCATTTTTCTGATCATTTTTCATATATAATTTATTTCATTCTGAGCTATAGATTAATTTCTACGATTTTTTGAAGTTTTGGCTAATTCCTAGAATTTCCTGTATAAGAATAAATCCAGGAAAGAGTTACTGCGTCAGCACTGCATCACTGTGACGTCAGCAGGTCAACTGGGTCGGCCAGGTCAAACCTGACCTATGGGTCCCATGTGTCAGTGGTTAGTTGACTAACTAAACAGAGTAAGTTAGTGTTAGGTTAGTCACTAATCTAGGTTAATTAGCGCTAAACTAACCTAACTAAAATTAACAAGGGTGGCCCACATGTCAGTGACCCAGGGGTCAAACTGGGCCCACCCAGTCAATAGTCAGCAGGTCAAACCTGCCGGCGTCGAGTCGCCGGTGAGGCCGAGACGACGGAGAGCATCGGAAACGCTGCTCCGGCCACGGTTTGATGCGCGGGTGGGTGCTATGAGTAGCTGGCGATGTGGCCCATCCAACGGTGGAGGTGTTTGGTGCTGGGGTGGCCGGAGTTAACGGCGACGAGCACTTCCGCGGCAGCCAGAGTTTGGTGGCGTGCGGGTTTGATGCTACGGGGCACGGTAGGGGCTGCAGGCGGGTGTTTTCGGCTCCTGGGGCTGCAATGAACACGCTGATGAGCTCATACGTGGTTGGCAGCAGTTGTGGCCGCGGCAGCGATGAGGTACGGCGCCGGCGAGCTTCGGCGTCCACGCAACTACGGCCTAGAGGAGGCGGCGAGCAACGGGGTTCGGGGGAGGAGGAAGAGAAGCTCATCGCGAGCACGATGGGAAGGTCAGTGGGCGCGGGGGAGGTCCGGAGCGAGCAGGGCGATGGTGGTGATCTCGGCGACCCGAGGAGGAAGAGGAGGTCAGGGCCGGCGCTTCGGGGCGTTTGACGTCGCGTGAGTCGACGGAGAGGCGTATGTGATAGTGGCGGAGCTTCTGGGCATGTAGAAGAGGAGAGGGGGAGGCGGTGCCCGCGGTGGTGGTGAACAGCAGCGACGAACCCGTTCGGGTAGGATGGGGAATGGCGAGGGAGAGAGCAGGGGGAGAGCGAGAGAGTTCCAGGGGGTGGCGTGGCGTTGCGGGAGACCTCTAGGGGAAGGAGGAGGCAGCCAGGCAGGGAGGAGGTGGCCGGCGTGTGGCCACGCGCGCCGGGCACGCGCCCCTGCCTACTGGCGCGAGGAGGAAGGCGACAGGGAGCCAGGTGGTGGTGGGCTGGGTCGAAACAGAAGCTGGGCCGGTGGGCTGAGAGGTAAGCGCCAAGTACTTCTCTCTCTATCTCTCTTTTCCTGTTCTTCTATTTCTGTTATTTTGTTTTGATTTGATTTAGAATATCAAATCATTTTATAAACTTTCTGTAAATTGTTATGTGATCTCAGGACTAGCCCATGGTCACATGCAACTTACAAAAATGTTTGGGCTTTATTTCTTATATAAAAGAAATAAATCCAACTCAAATATGTCATTGATTTAATTCAAAAGGCCCAAAATAAATATTTCAGTCGCTCCAAAAATATTGGTTTGCATTTTACCTCATGCCAATATTTTTACAGAATAACAAGAACATTTTCTTGGACTCATTTGATGAGATTTAAATGTTGGTTATTTTTAGAGGTTTTCTGAGGCTTTTGAAAATTCCTCAATTCAAATTCTCATGAAATTTAAACATGATGCATGGATGCAAAGCCACTAGTTACAAACAAACTCTAGGGCTGTGACAACTCACCCCTACTAAACAAGAATCTCGTCCCGAGATTCAAGACGTGAGGTAAGAAGACAGAGGGGGCACAAGACCAACACAATCTTCACGATCCAGGTGGCATCTCACAAGAACGTTGATTTGATCACCATCTTTCTCTCGACGTCTTGTTCTGAGAACTCCAGCTATCATGACAAAGAGAGGAGAAGGAGGATCTAGAAGGATCAAGCTTCTCGAGGATCGAACAACCCAGGATCAACTCATGGAGTGAGACATTCGATCATCTCTTGAGCTGAGGCTCAAACACATACATCGAGAGAGGTGGATAGTAACAGATGATGAGGGTTCAATTTGGTAAGCACAACGCTTAGGTAAGATGGTGCAAGGTTTCAGAGTAGCGAGGAACAATTGCCATGATTCCATAACGAGACACCTTGGGGGAGGTGACTCGTAGAACTATTCCCTTAAGTGGCAAAAAGAATTACTTCTGATTCAGAGATCGTTGAAACTCTTTATGCCAACCTAAGGCAAATCATAATGGATCGTTTGAGGGAGCTCGGAAGAATGGCAGACTCAAACTAGGATGGATGATGTGGATTACCTTGTTAAAAATAACGCAAGGAATGATTTTGCTTGCGCGTGCTCTCAAGAACTTGAGCATTTCCACTTTCATCAAGGTTTTACCAACATCCGTGACAAGGACCCTGGCAACACAACATACTACCATGATGGATATTGGTGGGGAATGCAGATGCAAAGGATGATAACACCTTCTCAGATTTCACCTTAGCGAGGCCAAGGAAACAAATCTGTATGATCGACCGAGAGACATTTAGCACTCCGCTTCTAATGTTCTCCTTGATGTACTAGCGTATCCCATTATATGGTTTGGTATCTAGAACATCAAGTAAAGGTCGGACTTCGGGAGCACAAAAATCCATAAGGGACAACTAAGGAGTAAATCATGCGAAGTCCCTATGGGGAGGTGGCCAACTTTCTCAATCAAGATACTACAATAACAGGTCTTCCGGTTTGGTGTGTTGGCCACGGCATCCACTTTACCGGTTATAGAGAGACCAATATTATAATTCTTGGGAAACGTTCCAATCATCATATCTGCCTGAGATTCAGATCTGGTTGGTAACAGGGTAATTCAGACTACGTGTCTGGAAAAGAAAGTTTGCAACACAAACCGACGAGATGACCTTGCGAGATTCCCAGGGAGTGAACTACGATAGCAAGCTCCAAAACATGAGTTGGTTCTGCTACAACATGTGAACGTGTTGTCCGAGACAAGTGAGGGAGTCCTGGACTAGGGGGTGTCCGGACAGCCGGACTATCAATATCCGCCGGACTCCCAGACTACGAAGATAGAAGATTGAAGACTCCAGCTCGTGTCCGTATGGTACTTTCCTTGGCGTGGAAGGCAAGCTTGGCAATACGGATATGTAGATCTCCTACCATTGTAACCGACTCTGTGTAACCCTAGCCCTCTCCGGTGTCTATATAAACCGGAGGGCCTTAGTCCGTAGGACGAACATACATCTCAACAATCATACCATAGGCTAGCTTCTAGGGTTTAGCCTCCTTGATCTCGTGGTAGATCTACTCTTGTACTACCCATATCATCAATATTAATCAAGCAGGACGTAGGGTTTTACCTCCATCGAGAGGGCCCGAACCTGGGTAAAAACATTGTGTCCCTCGTCTCTTGTTACCATCCACCTAGACGCACAGTTCGGGACCCCCTACCTGAGATCCGCCGGTTTTGACACCGACATTGGTGCTTTCATTGAGAGTTCCTCTGTGTCGTCGCTGATAGGCTTGATGGCATCTTCAACCAGCAATGCTCTCCAGGGTGAGACTTTTCTCCCCAGACAGATCTTCGTATTCGGCGGCTTTCACTGCGGGCCAATTCACTTGGCCATCTGGAGCAGATCGAAAGCTACACCCTGGCCGTCAGGTCAGATTCGGAAGCTTAAACTTCACGGCCGATCTCCGCGGAGACTTGATCTTCGACGGACTCGAGCCACAGCCAAGCGCGCCGCACTGTGACGATGGGCACGATCTAGCTCTGCCGCCGAACAGTGCCTTGGTGGCCGCACTCGGATCCGCTTCGGCCATTAGCCCGGAGCCGATCGCCCAGATCGAGGGTCGGTGGATAGACGCCGCCCCGGGGGCTTCAACATCCACGGCGATGGAGCCGAACACTGACCTTGTCCCCTGCAAAACTCGTGGTTCCGAGGCGCCGGACTCCTCACCGGACTCCGAACCTCCCGCGCCCCTATCAATCAATCCGGATTGGGCGCCGGTTATGGAATTCACCGCCGCGGACATATTCCAACACTCGCCTTTTGGCGATATCCTAAACTCATTAAAGCATCTCTCGTTATCAGGAGAGTCCTGGCCGGACTATGGCCAGGATGGTTGGAGTACGGACGACGAAGAAATTCAGAGCCCACCCACCACCCACTTTGTAGCCACTGTCGAGGATTTAACCGACATGCTAGACTACGACTCCGAAGACATCGACGCTATGGACGACGATGCCGGAGATGAACAGGAACCAGCGCCTATAGGGCACTGGAAGGCCACCTCGTCATATGACGTATACATGGTGGATACCCCAAAACAAGGGGATGGCGAAGAAGCAGCGGAGGCAGACTCTTTAAAGAAGCAGCCCAAACGCCGGCGTCAGCGGCGCCGCTCTAAATCCCGCCACAGCAAGAATGGAGATTCTGGCACAGGAGACAATAACACTCTAGAGAGCGCCGAAGACAATCCCCTCCAGCAAGACTCAGCGCAGGAGGATGCAGAAGCAAGCCCCCACGAGAGGGCGGCAGACGAAGGGGTTGAGGATGATAACTATATGCCTCCCTCCGAAGACGAAGCAAGCCTCAATGATGATGAATTCGTCGTACCTGAGGATCCCGTCGAACAAGAGCGCTTCAAGCGCAGGCTTATCGCCACAGCAAACAGCCTAAAGAAAAAGCAGCAGCAGCTTCAAGCTGATCAGGACCTACTGGCCAATCGATGGACCGAGGTCCTCGCGGCCGAAGAGTATAAACTCGAACGTCCCTCCAAAAGTTACCCAAGACGCAAGATGCTCCCCCGATTAGAGGAGGAAGCATACATACCTTCATCACCAGCGCACGACATAGCTGACCGACCACCCCGTGGTCGTGACAGAGAGGCATCTAGGCCCCCAGCCAAGACTGCACCCCGGCATCGCTCCAAAAGTACGAAGCCAAGAGGGAACGCGCCGGACTTGCGAGACATACTGGAGGACAAGGCAAGGCAATCCAGATCCATCTATGGATCACGCGGGCGCCCTACGACCCACGATGAACACCGTCGTGCCGGATACAATAACCCCGGCCGGGCCGAACACATCAGACAGCGCTCTCTCGAGCTGCGTCGCGATATCGCTCAATACAGGGGCGCCGCACACCCGTTATGCTTCACTGATGAAGTAATGGATCATCAGATCCCTGAAGGGTTCAAACCCGTAAACATCGAATCTTACGATGGCACAACAGACCCCGCGGTGTGGATCGAAGACTATCTTCTCCACATCCATATGGCCCGCGGCGATGATCTACACGCCATCAAGTACCTCCCACTCAAGCTTAAAGGACCAGCTCGGCATTGGCTAAACAGCTTTCCCGCAGAGTCAATTGGATGTTGGGAAGACCTGGAGGCCGCATTCCTTGATAACTTCCAACGCACATATGTGCGACCACCAGACGCCAATGACTTAAGACACATCATTCAGCAGCCAGACGAATCGGCCAGACAATTCTGGACACAGTTCTTGATGAAGAAAAATCAAATCGTCGACAGTCCGGATGCGGAGGCCCTTGCAGCCTTCAAACATAACATCCGGGACGAATGGCTAGCCTGGCACCTGGGGCAGGAAAGGCCGAAATCCATGGCAGCCCTCACATCGTTAATGACCCGCTTTTGTGCGGGAGAGGACAGCTGGCTAGCCCGCAGCAACAATCTTCGCAAAAATTCTGGCAGTCCGGATACTAAGGACAACAACGGCAGGTCACGTCGAATCAAAAACAAGTGCCGCATTAACGGCGATGATAAGGAGGATACGGCAGTCAATGCCGGATTCCGAGGCTCTAAACCCGGTCAGCGGAAGAAGCCATTTAAAAGAACCACTCCGGGTCCGTCCAATCTGGACCGAATACTCGACCGCTTATGCCAGATACATGGCACCTCTGAAAAGCCAGCTAACCACACCAATAGAGATTGTTGGGTGTTCAAGCAGGCCGGCAAGTTAATTGCCGAAAACAATGACAAGGGGCTAAATAGCGACGACGAGGAAGAGACCCGGCCGCCGAACAATAGAGGACAGAAGGGTTTTCCCCCACAAGTGCGGACGGTGAATATGATATACGCGACCCATATACCCAAGAGGGAGAGGAAGCGCGCACTACGGGACGTCTATGCAATGGAGCCAGTCGCCCCAAAGTTCAACCCATGGTCCTCCTGCCCGATCACTTTCGATCGATGAGACCATCCGACTAGCATACACCATGGCGGATTCGCCGCATTGGTTTTAGATCCAATCGTCGATGGGTTCCACCTCACGAGAGTCCTGATGGACGGCGGTAGCAGCCTGAACCTGCTTTATCATACGGTGCGTAAAATGGGCATAGACCCATCAAGGATTAAACCTACAAAGACAACCTTCAAAGGTGTCATCCCAGGAGTGGAAGCCAACTGTACAGGCTCAGTCACACTGGAAGTGGTCTTCGGATCCCCGGATAATTTCCGAAGCGAAGAGTTAATCTTCGACATAGTCCCGTTTCGCAGCGGCTATCATGCTCTGCTCGGACGAACCGTGTTTGCAAAATTCAACGCGGTGCCGCATTATGCATACCTAAAGCTCAAGATGCCAGGCCCTCGTGGAGTCATCACGGTCAATGGAAATACGGGACGCTCCCTCCGAACGGAGGAACATACAGCTGCTCTTGCGGCAGAAGTACAGAGCAGCCTTCTCAGGCAATTCTCAAGTCCGGCAGTTAGAAAGCCGGATACAGCAAAGCGCGCCCGGAGCAATACCAACCAAGACCACCTGGCGCGATCAGAGCACGCGTAGCAATGCGGCCCCAACCCTCGCCCGCGCATGATCGCAAGAACAACACTCCGCGTACATCATTACGCTTTGGAGATACCATGGGCGCAGGGGAAGGGGCACGATCACAAGGGACCAAGAGTGCGGCTCGACCACACCAGGGGCTCACACGAGCGCCCCCCTTGTTTTTATTTTTATCTTTTCTTCTTTTATGTATACAGGACTCTGTTAACCAGAAGCCCTGTTCGATGGCGAACTTGCCGAACTCATGATGCAAACAGTCAGGGACTAAAGAAGGCCGCGGCGAATATTCAGGTGGTCTCAATTACGAGCATTAAATTCAATTACATACACCAAGTCTGCAGCTCATCCCTGGAGGGGGACATGTTTATTTAGTCCAAATCCCTTGCTTACCGCACTATTTGTATCAGTCCGCTCTACTAGCAGACTTTCTTTCATAAATAATGCAGCACCTTTTTATTGCAATTGCGTTATCTTTTATATATGTTCATTATATGACATCTTGCACCCGTATATTTTGGTATGGCCAAATACGCCAGGGGCTTCTGTTCCCCAGATTATGGTGTGATAAAGTCCGAACACTTTCACAAGTGCGGCACCCCGAACTTATAGCATTATATGAATCGGCTCCGAATCATGTCTTGGGTCAATAGTTGGGTTTGCCCGGCTCCCATGTTTTGGTGCCTTATGTTCCGTTCCGTCGGCTAAGGTAGCACTGGGAGAACCACTCCGATTGCGCCCCGGTTGAGCCGGGTTAACGCCTCAGTGGAGAAAGCTAAAACTGACTGGCATGATAAGGCGAGAGACTGGTCGCTGTTCGAGAGGTTCTTTCGGGTCCTTAAAGACTCACGCCGCTTCGAGCGAAGTTCCGGATAATGTCCGATGAAGGCGTGGATAGCGCCCCGGATTCGGTCTTCCGAATACCAGGGGCTTCGCCGAAATTTAAAATTATAGAATTCTATGGCTAAGTGATAGTGTTCAAGCATTATAAGTCCGGTTGCCTTGTTCGTCGTGTTGAGCGCCTCCCTAGATGGACCCAAAAATGGGAACAAGAGTGCTCAAGTTTATCACCGAACACCCCAGCACTTGTGGCTTGGGGGCTGAAGCCAACGACTTGCCATCTCTCAGATTTAACAAACGGCTACACAGAAGGTAATATTTTAAATTAAACAAGCGTTGCTCATGGCGCATATAAACGAAGTTTTCGGCGCACAGGATAAATACACAGCAAGTTCACTCAAAAATTACATTTCGGGAGCACTCATCTGCAATATCGTAGGCTCCCTTCAGGACAAATTTATAATACCGCTCCGGCGTACGATGCTCCTTGCCCGGCGGCGGTGGGTCCGTGAGAAGCCTCTCCGCAAACAGTTTGCCCCATTGCACCTTTATGCGGGCAAGGGCCCGACGAGCACCTTCAATACAGGCGGAGCACTTGACTACATCGAGCCTGGGGCATGCATTTACCAGCCGCCGCACTAGGCCAAAGTAGCTTCCAGGCATGGCCTCTCCAGGCCACAGCCGGACTATGAGGCCCTTCATGGCCTCCTCAGCTACCTTGTGGAGTTCGACCAGCTGCTTCAGCTGGTCGCTTGGGGGCACCGGATGGCCGGCCTCAGCGTACTGAGACCAGAAGACCTTCTCTGTCGAGCTCCCCTCCTCGCCACGATAGAATACGGCGGCATCAGCCGCACTACGCGGCAGATCTGCAAACGCCCCTGGAGAGCTCCGAATTCGGGTAAGTATCCGGTAATTCACATTAACATGCCTGCTTTGCATGAAAAAGGCCTCACCCGCCGCTATCTTCTTTATGTCCTCAACCTCCTGAAGGGCCTTCTGGGCCTCGGCCTTGGCGGACTTGGCACTTTCGAGAGCCGAGGCAAGCTCGGACTCTCAAGTCTTGGAGTCACGCTCCAACCTCTCATGCTTTTCCATGAGAGCCTGGAGCTCTTGCCGAACTTCCGCCACCAGTGCCTCTTGCTTTTCTCGCTCAGCCCGTTCCGTGGCCGCATTGTGTTCGGCCGCGGACACGGCATCCTTCAGGGCTGCCACCTCGTTAGTGGCCCCTGCAATACACATATTATCCTTGTTAATTTTATTTGCAACCAAAATCCTTTTCTGTAAGGTACTTATTCAAAGAGGTGTTACTCACCTTCTTTCTCCTCGAGCTGCTTCTTTGCATGGCCGAGCTCTTGCTCGGACCGCTCGAGATCCTTTTTCAGCACTTCGACCTCCGCCGTTAATGCGGCCGAGGTCAGCAGCGCAGCCTGCAAACCCATATTGACATATTTTAGGCAACCCTGCGTATATCTTGTTAGATCCTCAGTCCGGCTTTTCTTTCCGAACACCGAACTAAGCATCAGAGGCTACTGTCTATGCGGTATTACATTACATAATTTTAAATTCTTACCTCGAAGCCTGTTAGAAGGCTGCTGCAGGCTTTGGTCAGCCCGCTCTTGGCGAGCTGAACCTTCTCAATCACCGCACTCATGATAGTACGGTGTTCTTCCTCGATGGAAGCGCCTTTAAGCGCCTCCAACAGGTTATCCGGCACCTCCGGTTGGACGGAGGCCGCCGGCATCACGGTCCTGCCCTTCTTTCGAAGGGGCCGCTTGCCGGACTCTGGAACCACTACGGGTTCCGATGTAGAGTCCGGCACAAAATCTGGGAGGTCGCCTGACGGCGCCTCCGGAGCCTCCTCCTGATGAGTCCCCTCTTGGGATCCCACCTCGGCGTCCTCGTCGGCGCGTGGGGTAGAGGCAGTCGGGACGGAATTTACGTCCGACGAGGCCAATGACCCGCTCATTGAGTCGGGGAGATCGTCATCGACCGGACTACGGACAAAATGCGGCGTTAGAAGGATACTACGTGACATGAAAGGTACGGCATATAAATGATCCGAATACTTACGATCTGGCCGAACACCTGGCCCTTGGAGGCCACTCATCCTCGCCAACGCTGATGTTGGCGAAACTGTCCGGGGGGATAGATCTCCCCCTCTTGGACCCTTCGGCCGCCCCGATTGGGGAAGCCTTCCTCTTCTTCTCTCCCTCCTCCGGGAGAGAGTACTCCTCCTCCTCGTCTTCAGGGGAGGAGTCCTCGTCGTCGTCAGACGCCTGATTGCGGGAACTCTTTCGAGTCCCCGCGGCCACCTTCTTGGCCTTCTTCTCCGGCACCACATGCGGCGCCGGAACCAGCAGCCCTGCTAAGCGGGCGTCCACTGGTTCTTCTGGCATGGGAGCTGGGCTGATGAGCAGCTTGGCCTTCTCCATCCATTCCTGTCAAAGGAAGAGGCAGATTAAAACCTCACCAGAGTCAATTTAATTACCACAAGTGTCCCATAATGGGGTTGAATCACTTACCTCGTCAGTCGGAGACTGCGAGCTGAATCCGCGGTCTTCGGTCACGGATGCGGGGGCTTTGGCGCCCTTGAACAGCACCCTCCAGGCACCTTCGTGTGTTGTATCGAAGAGCCCGTTTAGTGTCTGGTGCTGTTCCGGATTGAACTCCCACAAATTGAATGCCCGTTCTTGGCATGGGAGAATCCGCCGGAGGAGCATGACTTGGACCACGTCGACGAGCCGGAGCCTATTGCTCACCATCTTCTTGATGCAGGCTCGGAGTCCCGTCACCTCCACCGGATTGCCCCACTGCAAGCCCTTCTCTTTCCAGGAGGTGAGCTGCGTGGGGATTCCAGATCTAAACTCGGGGGCCGCCGCCCATGTGGGCTTGCGCGGCTCGGTGATGTAGAACCACCCCGATTGCCACCCCTTGACGGAGTCCACGAATGTCCCTTCTAGCCAAGGGACGTTGGGCAATTTGCCCAACATGGCGCCTCCGCATTCCGCTTGCGTCCCCTTCACAACCTTCGGCTTGACGTTGAAGGTCTTGAGCCACAGGCCGAAGTGGGGCTGGATGCAGAGAAAGGCCTCGCACACGACGATAAACGCCGAGATGTTGAGGATGAAGTTCGGCGCCAGATCGTGGAAATCCAGGCCGTAGTAAAACATGAGCCCCCGAACAAATGGATGGAGCGGAAAGCCCAGTCCGCGGAGGAAGTGGGGGAGGAAGACGACCCTCTCATGAGGCCCGGGGGTAGGGATGAACTGCCCCTCGTCGGGCAGCCGATGCGCAATATCGCTGGAAAGGTATCCGGCGTCGCGCAGCTTGGTGATGTCCTCCTCCTTAGCGGTGGAGGCTAACCATTTACCTCCCGCTCCGGACATATTCGGAGAAGGTCGAGGAGAGATGCGCGAGCTTGGGCGTTGGAGCTTGAGTTCGCAGGGAAGGATAAGCAAAGGAGGAAGAAGGCGTAGGTGAGAAGGTGAATCCTTATCCCTTATATATAGGCGGACAAAACTATGCGTCCCCCACCAGCCTGGTAAAACTCGCTTATCTCCCAAGCCCCACCATCAATGGCGCGGTTGGGTTACCCACGCACGTATTGATGAGAATCCCGGAATAAGGGGAACACGATCTCTGCTTCGACAGGACGTGCCAAGGAAACCGCTTCGCTAAACGTGCTGAGGTGGTATAGTAATTCAAACAAAGGCTTGGTTGCGGTGTGATGACACGCCGCGTAATACGTCAGTAGATTGAGCTAAGTGTACATTTTATTCTCTCTACGGTGGAATGTGGAAATTATTTTTGCGGAGCCGGACACTATCCTGGTGTTCATTATCTTCTCCGGATTATTCAAGGGAGGAACCCGCCTTGCAATGCCGAACATTATGCACGCCGGACTTATTGTCATTGAAGACTGGTTCAGGGGCTACTGAGGGAGTCCTGGACTAGGGGGTGTCCGGACAGCCGGACTATCAATATCCGCCGGACTCCCAGACTACGAAGATAGAAGATTGAAGACTCCGGCTCGTGTCCGGATGGTACTTTCCTTGGCGTGGAAGGCAAGCTTGGCAATACGGATATGTAGATCTCCTACCATTGTAACCGACTCTGTGTAACCCTAGCCCTCTCCGGTGTCTATATAAACCGGAGGGCCTTAGTCCGTAGGACGAACATACATCTCAACAATCATACCATAGGCTAGCTTCTAGGGTTTAGCCTCCTTGATCTCGTGGTAGATCTACTCTTGTACTACCCATATCATCAATATTAATCAAGCAGGACGTAGGGTTTTACCTCCATTGAGAGGGCCCGAACCTGGGTAAAAACATTGTGTCCCTCGTCTCTTGTTACCATCCGCCTAGATGCACAGTTCGGGACCCCCTACCCGAGATCCGCCGGTTTTGACACCGACAACAAGCATGAACACATAGTAGTCTTATAATAAAACGCTACCGAGCTCAGAAGGGGAACCATCATCGAGGATATCGAAGTCCTTGCATAAGTCATGATTCTTAAGAACGAACTTCTTCACCTTGAAAAAATCAATCAGTGGTGTGCCAGGAACACATATGGAGTGGAGGTAATTAATCTACCAAACCATAGAATACTTCGCACGTATGCATGATTGACTTGGGATGATTCCAAGGAAAACAAAACAACCTTTCTCAAATTCATGGCGGCAACTTACACCTAATGCACATGAACTTGGAGAAAGTCACTTCTTTCATCCAAGCATAAGCTTCATGAACGGAACACGAAGGCATTGCTTACAAAGTTTCCAACACTAGCTTAATGTTCAACAAAATCCTGGAGAAGATAAGGATGTTGTCGATGGGCTCAACAACAATTCATCCAGGTTCCCATGGAGATGGAATTCCATAACTATGTGAACAAGGTGATAGTATTGGTCAGACCCAAAAGACATGATGGTGTATGCTCAAGGAAAATCCACGAGTAAGACAACATTACGAACATCGTTGGTTCTGATTTGATTTGAGAATAGCCTACACTCAAATCAAAGTTTTGGCAAGACAATAGCTCCAACAACTGGTCTCGAGGATCAATTGATGAAGATATCATCTTTCTTCAACACACACACAAGATATCCCTTAACATGAACTAAGTCAGGCAGCTTTTATCTCCCAACTCTCCAAGTTGTTGTTCAGCTTACCCAACTAGCTCAGGGATACTTGATACAGATCCTTGGAGAAGGGGTGGTTACAAGAAACCAACTTAATCACGAACTCAACAGAGCGGTCAGGTGACAACCTGGTAATACTTCCTAGAAGATATTCGGAACATCACGAACCACCGATAGGTTATTAAGCTCGAGAACAATCTTGCTTTTCAGAGCAAGATGATATGATCAAATAAGAAAGGGACCGAAAAATCCGAACTCATTGATCGAAGAGTGCACCAGAAATAAGGACTAGGTAGCACAATCAACCTTAGGATGAAGATTTAATAACCAACTCGCTAAGAATGAGAATATTATCCATTTACTACCAAGCAACACGGTTGCTAGGAGTATTGATTTCACACATCATGGTTCACTTGTCGGCATTCCGGTTACAACAACACGGGACCGAGGAATGAATAATGATAGCGAGAAGTATCACTGCGTCAAGAATTCACAAGAGCTAGCGCAATTCTCATGACAGTCTTAATATAAAGATGGTAATACTCCAAGGTAGAACAGAACAAAAGTTGGATTAGTATTTGATCTGCGAATTACAACTGCTTTGACCCGACCCTGGATATGGATGAGGTACCGGAGTTTGTTTCTCCTAGTCATTCCAGAATAGAATGGCTTGACGGACCACAAGAGCAATAGACACCGATAAACGAATGCACGCATACCCTTGACTATCTATTGATAGACGGGGGTCAGAATACAACTAAGGAGGAACAACTCGGGGAACATATAACTTTCTGAGTTGTGGATGCATAGGTTAGTATGTCGAATCAAGTTCAACAGGTTTCTTCCGGATAACCCATGAAGAAAAGTAGAACTAGCAGAGTCGCAATATAGAATGGAGAGCCCATCGAGAGCACTCCGGTTGTGATCTTTTGATCCAACAAACATCTGCCGTAAGTGGTCCATAGTATTTGGAAGAAGGAAATACCACGGACCTCGAGGACTAATGCAAAGGTTACTAATTTCCTAAAGGAACTAGCAAACACTATCAACATGAAATAAGTAGTGTGAATCTCGGGTTCAAAAACCCAGAAGTAGAATACCTACTACTAAGTGGCATCACGGGATGCTTTCGAGGATAAAGGCCAGAATCATCACACTGGGACACAAATCATGGCTAGATTACTAGATGATCCCCTAAGACATCTAGGGTCATAATAAGAACTCCAACATATATGTCGAGGCAATAGAATACCTCAACTCAGCAATTAGTGTGATTAAGCTGGCCCAAAGGAACATCAAAACTAGAGGGAAAGGATATACAAGTGTGTCAGGTTGTTTAGAAACCTAGGATGACTCGGACAGCATAACGGCTGTAATTGCTCAAAAGGATTGGAGACATGCTACAAAAATGGTGGCATAACCACTCAATCATCATAATATCCAAGTTCTGAGACCAACTATGAACACACAGAAGTAGTATAAACTGAACTGGGGCGTAAAACCAACAATCTCATAAGTCTATGGATTAGTAACACGTCATCCTGATAGATAGATGAGAAGGCCTAGTTCTTAATCCCCGTAGAAGAGAAGAGGATGACTCATATCAGAAGGCCATGAGGTATAAGGAGTAAAAAGAGCCTTACGTTCCCTCCCACAATCAATTCCCTTACATAACTAAAGCATTTCTAGACACAACTTCGACCAGTTTGGCTTGGTAATCCTACAGGCAGTCAAGCTCTGATACCAAAGCTGTCAGGACCCCGACTCAATGCCACATCGATCTAGCATGTAACACCTCATATCACTTTGCGGCCTCACGCAAGGTATTCCCACGGGTGTCGCCTTACCTTTGCCCGAGACCGTTTGCGCCTTTTGGCACACGTATATGATAGTGTCGCTAGCATCCATATGATAAGGAGCCCGGGCTGACATGGCTAGTCGTAAACCCAAAGTGGCACAGACTTACAGGGACAGGCATCCATGACCCAGCATCGAATGTGTCGGTCATCAGCGAGTGAATCCAGGCTGTAGCACTGGGCTAGCAGGACTCTGGTGAACCGGGCTGTAGCGGGCTAACAGGACTCCGGTATTCATCGCGTGACATTTCCCCGAAGGGACAGACACAGGAACGAAGAAGGACACATGCCGGCCACCCTAAGTGCTCCGGAGCAGTAGCAAGCTACCATGGCTCAGTGGAAGCACTAGGAGACATTTCCCGGTAAGAGAGGCTACTAAGGATAAACCACTAGATAGTCAGATCCCACACATACCAAGCATTTCAATAACATACACACAGTATGCTCGATATGTGCAAATACAACATGGCATCACAACATGACTCTACAACTCAAGTATTTATTCAATAGGCTCCGAGGAGCGAGATATTACAAACATGGGTCTTACGACCCAACATTCAGAGCATACAGATCAAGCACATGCGGAAGCTTATCATGTCTGAGTATAGACATCTACAAATGAAAAAGGCTGAAAAGCCTGACTATCTACCAGATCCTGCCGAGGGCACAAGATCGCAGCTGAGGTAACAAGCTAAACGTCGAAGTCCACGTGGAACTACTAGCGAGACTGAAGTCTCTCTGCAAAAACATAAAATAGGCAAACATGAGTACAAATGTACCCAGCAAGACTTACATCAGAAATAACTACATATGCATCATTATCAACAAGGTGATGGTGGGGTTTAACTACAGCAAGCCAGCTTTGACTCAGTGGTTATCCTAAACTACGACTGCAAGTAACTCTTTTGAGGTGGCGCACACGAGTCCACATATTCACCATATCAATACACCACTATGGATCCGCTCCCATCTCCCTACGAGAACGCCATCCATAGCACTCACGCTTATCTTGCGTATTTTAGAGTATCCACTTTCACTTGTCTATGAACTGTATAGGCAACCCAGAAGTCCTTCACCGCGGACACGGCTATTCGAATAGATGATGTTAACCCTACAGGGGTGTACTTCTTCACACACGCTCTCACCACTTACCGCCGTTTACACGACATGTACTCGGCAACCTTCAAGCGGAAGCCCAACAAGGGTGTCGGCCACGACCTACCTAAACACTCAAGTCTCTAGTCCAGGCTTATCACCTATTCGGGGTCCATCCGCGAGGAGATCTGGCCGGAGTTTCGCTCACAGCCCCAAACGATGTGTGCAGGGTTCCCGAGACACCAAACAGGCGCCCGGTACACCGTGCCACGTGCCTACCGCAACACAGCCCACCCCTCCGGTCAGCGCTGCCCACGGCCTCCAGCATACTACAAACACCAGAAACTACTTGCAACTCCTAGACAGAGAACAAGGGTGATTAAGAAGCCGAGAGGGTCCATTGGTTTCGGGCCCAATGCGTGGTAGTATCTGTTTCATGGATCACAAACACAGAACTCAGTTCCTGAGGACGGCTGCAATGAGACAACCCACCATGTACTCCTACATGGCCTCTCACCGCTACCTTTACCAAATCGTGTTCACACACTTAGCTCACACACACAGTAGGACATGTTCACACACCTCTGATTCATCCTCGATGAATCAGACCTGACTCAACTCTAAGCAGTAGCAGGCATGAAAAACAAGCATGAATGAGTAGGCACAACAGGGCTCAAATAACTCCTACTCATGCTAGTGGGTTTCATCTATTTACTATGGAATGACAGGTCATGCAGAGGATAAAGGGGTTCAGCTACCGCAGCAAGTAACAGATGAATCGATGTTGTCCTAATGTAGTAAAAGAGAGCAGGAGGGAGAGAGTGGGATTGTATCGGAATGAACAAGGGGGTTTTGCTTGCCTGGCACTTCTGAAGATAGCATTGAGTCTTCATCAGTGTCAACGATCACAACGTCGGTACAACGTCTACCGAGGGGGAACAACACCGGCAAACAGAGAAGAAACACGATCAATGCAATGCACAATATGATGCATGCTATGACATGGCAATATGAATGTGTTTTGGGCTAATGCAAGCTAGAACAGATTGAGATGAGTCCATTTGAATCAAAGATTCAAATGCAAACCCATTTTAAGAGGTCATATTAGTGCATTAACTTGTTTCACCTAAACAGCAAGGTTAAAGTGTTCTAACATGCATGAAAATGGTACAGATGGATAGATTGCATTTTTCTGATCATTTTTCATATATAATTTATTTCATTCTGAGCTATAGATTAATTTCTACGATTGTTTGAAGTTTTGGCTAATTCCTGGAATTTCCTGTATAAGAATAAATCCAGGAAAGAGTTACTGCGTCAGCACTGCATCACTATGACGTCAGCAGGTCCACTGGGTCGGCCAGGTCAAACCTGACCTGTGGGTCCCACGTGTCAGTGGTTAGTTGACTAACTAAACAGAGTTAGTTACTGTTAGGTTAGTCACTAATCTAGGTTAATTAGCGCTAAACTAACCTAACTAAAATTAACAAGGGTGGCCCACATGTCAGTGACCCAGGGGTCAAACTGGGCCCACCCAGTCAATAGTCAGCAGGTCAAACCTGCTGGCGTCGAGTCGCCGGCGAGGCCGAGACGACGGAGAGCGTCGGAAATGCTGCTCCGGCCACAGTTTGATGCGCGGGTGGGTGCTATGAGTAGCTGGCGATGTGGCGCATCCAACGGTGGCGGTGTTTGGTGCTAGGGTGGCCGGAGTTAACGGCGGCGAGCACTTCCGCGGCGGCCGAAATTCGGTGGCGTGTGGGTTTGATGCTACGGGGCACGGTAGGGGCTGTAAGCGGGTGTTTTCGGCTCCTGGGGCTGCAACGAACACGCTGATGAGCTCAGACGCGGTTGGCAGCAACTGTGGCCGCGGCGGCGATGAGGTACGGCGCCGGCGAGCTTCGGCGTCCGCGCAACTACGGCTTAGAGGAGGCGGCGAGCAACGGGGTTCGGGGGAGGAGGAAGAGAAGCTCACCGCGAGCACGATGGGAAGGTCAGTGGGCGCGGGGGAGGTCCGGAGCGAGCAGGGCGACGGTGTCGGCGACCCGAGGAGGAAGAGGAGGTCAGGGCCGGTGCTTCGAGGCGTTTGACATCGCGTGAGTCGACGGAGAGGCGTAGGCGACAGTGGCGGAGCTTCTGGGCATGTAGGAGAGGTGAGGGGGAGGCGGTGGCCGCGGTGGTGGCGAACGGCGGCGACTAACCCGTTCGGGTAGGATGGGGAACGGCGAGGGAGAGAGCCGGCGGGAGAGCGAGAGAGTTCCAGGGGGTGGCGTGGCGTTGCGGGAGACGTCCAGGAGAAGGAGGAGGCAGCCAGGCAGGGAGGAGGTGGCCGACGTGTGGCCACGCGTGCCGGGCACGCGCCGCTGCCTACTGGCGCGAGGAGGAAGGCGACAGGGAGCCAGGCGGTGGTGGGCTGGACCGAAACAGAATCTGGGCCAGTGGGCTGAGAGGTGAGCGCCAGGTACTTCTCTCTCTATCTCTCTTTTCCTGTTCTTCTATTTCTGTTATTTTGTTTTGATTTGATTTAGAATATCAAATAATTTTATAGACTTTTTGTAAATTGTTATGTGATCTCAGGACTATCCCAAGGTCACATGCAACTTACAAAAATGTCTGGGCTTTATTTCTTATATAAAAGAAATAAATCCAACTCAAATATGTCATTGATTTAATTCAAAAGGCCCAAAATAAATATTTCAGTCACTCCAAAAATATTGGTTTGCATTTTACCTCATGCCAATATTTTTACAGAATAACAGGAACATTTTCTTGGACTCATTTGATGAGATTTAAATGTTGGTTATTTTTAGAGGTTTTCTGAGGCTTTTGAAAATTCCTCAATTCAAATTCTCATGAAATTTAAACATGATGCATGGATGGAAAGCCACTAGTTACAAACAAACTCTAGGGCTGTGACATCCTGTCGGAAGCCGCAGCTCGCAAAGCGACTGTTGGTAGGCAGAGAGTAAGCAAGAACGAGCGCACACACGAAAAAATGGCTAAGGACTCAAAGCATATGCATAGCCCAAGCCGGCTTCTAGCCTCTCTTTGCAGAACCGACTCTCGAATAGTCGGCTTGCCGCCTTCTATCCAACTTGCTAAAAGACTCTAAAAAGGCCAAGTACTTGCCTTCCCTAAAGTAGCCAAGCATTTGACCCAGCGGCAGTCCGCGGAGCGGTTGTTCGTCTGGCAAACAGGCGACTATGGAAAGGCGGCAAAGGAAAAAGCCGAAAGAGCAATGAGCAAGGAAAGATAGAAGTCGGATAGATATTTACATAACATAGGCCTCTAGCCAAGTTCAAGATACACCCCGCGGGTGGAATTGTGCAAATTAACAAGTTCTTCAAAGACTATGAAAGCAGATAAAGTAAAAACAAGACGGCAGCCTAAGAAGCGGCAGACGGGTTCGGAGGATCGGTGGAGATGGCGGTGTCAGGTGCCGGAGTGGCCGGCTAGGCAGTCTCGGTTTGATCGTCTCCGGCTGCGGCCGGCCCAGTCGGACGCGGCTCGTTGCTGGAGGCGCGGTCGAGCTGAGGCTGGTCGTCCGCTCCGTCTTCTGGCGCCTTCGTCTCGCCCCCGTCCCCCCCCCCCTCGTCTCCCTCCTCGGCACTTGAGCCGATCACCTCCGCCAAGTCCTCGTCGTAGTCCGGGTTCATCCCGAACCACTCCGGAGGCACCTCCTCGCCGTTTGCAGCCCGCTCAGGAATGAACACGCTGGTGTCGGTGTAGTCGGCGATCGCCGCCGCACGCTCGATGAGGGCGCCTTCCACAGCCGCCAGCTCTGCCTAGGCCTCTGACCGGAACGCGGCCAGCCGGTCCAGGTCCAGCCCTAGATACCAAGCCTTGACGAATTCCAAGGCCCGGCGCGCTTCGGCCCGGGCCGAGGAACCCTTCGAAGCCTCAAGACGGCCAGCTGCGACCTCCAGCCAGTCGGCAGTCCGACTAGGAGTGCACAGGGCCGGCATGTCTGGCCACAGGGCGGAGATCGCCTGGGCCCCGACGCGTTGAAGCCGGCGCAGCAGCTGATGGGCTGGCCGCACACGAGTCTCGATGCTCAGGAGATGCTCGTCGACGGTCAGGGGGACGTTGCCGGCGATCTCCTCGCCATTTGCCCTACGCACCTCGCGATCAACCTCGATGGCTCGAGTGACCGCCTGCGAGTGGCCGTGGAAGAAGTCTGCCAAAACAAGAAAGAAGCAAAAGAAAGAATCAGGAGTCGGCCTGACTTACAGTCGGCGGCTCGAAGAAAGAAAGCAAAAGAAACTCACCGTCGACAATGTCTTCGATCTCGTGGAAGCCGGAGGTCAGCATCGCCTCCTTGTCAGTCCAGGAGGAGTGCTCGCCTTCGAACTCGGCCAAGAGAGCGGTCTCTCTCTTCTCTGCCTCGTCCTGTGCCACCTTAAGCAGCTCCTTCTGCTCCGCCAGCTGCGCGGCCAGCAGGTCGCGCTCCGTGGCGAGCTTGCCACTCTCCTCCTCCTTGGCGCGTAGGGCGGTGCTGACTTCGCCCAACCGTTCCTGAAGAGCGGCATTGGCCTCTGAAGAACAAAGAGAAAGGACGATAAGTCGTCAACAAGGAAGGTCACCGGGAAGATCCGGCCCAACTGCTCAGCAGTCGGCCCGAATCTCGGGGACTACAGCCCGCGGGTGCGCCAGCGCGCCCCCGCGAAAAAGAACTTACTCCGGCTCTCCGACAAGTCGGCAGTCCGCTTCCCCAGCTGCTCAACATTGCGGTTGAAGGCAGTGACGCGGAGGTTGTGATACTCCTGTGATAAACAATCAGACAAAAACAAAAATGAGGAACTCGCCAGATTGAGTTCCGGGCCGCCTGCTCAGCAGCCGGCCTGAAACTCGGGGACTACACCCAGTGGGTGCGCTGGCGCGCCCCCACAGAGAAGAACGAGAAAAGACAAAGTCAAAAAAAAGCATACCCTGATACACGCTCGCGACGCCAGATGCGCCTTGGTGCAGCTCTGGATGGCTTCGCCCTTAGCTCGCAGTTTCGCCTACACGTCCAGGAGCGCCTGGTTCAGCGGACCATCGTCGCCTCCTCGCACCCACCGAGTAGGCGCGGCGCTTGTCGCCTCAGCATCTGGGATGGCCGAGCTGGCGGCGCCGGCTTCCAAGGGGCGTGGCGCCGAAACCGCCTTCTCAAGGTGGCGGCGTGCTGGTGAGGCGACTTGAAGGAGCAGCCTCGCCACCGCCTCGTCCTCAGTCGGCGGCACTGGCGGGCCTGCCGGCTGCTTGCCATGCGCACTTCCCGATGGCGGCGGAGGCTGCGGTGGCAGCGTGGCCGTGCCCGACGCGGAGGCCTTGCCACCGTCCTTCTCCACGATGGGGTGCTCCCTGCCGACTTCTCCAGTCTTCCCCGTGAACTCCGGGGGTGGGGGCGCGGAGTTCAGCGGGACGACAAGCAACGCCGATTGGCGGCGCGCGGTCTCCTCAACCCGCTGTCTTGCTGCGGCGGCGGCTTCATCTTCCTCCAGTTTCTTCTGGGCGGAGGCCGCCGCTTTCTCGGCCTCCGCCTTCTCCAGACGGTCGGCCTCTTCCTCGTCGCGCTTCTTCCGCGCGTTACGCTCCGTCGCCTCCCGGAGGTCGGCGGCGGGGTCAATCCGCCGAGTATTGGTGGACGTCTCGGCCGACCCCATGACAGAGGGGACGGCGACCCTCTCAAGAGAAAGAGGGGCCCTGAAGCAAAGAAGGAATGAAAAAGATTCGGAAAAGATTCATCGAAGAAAACAAGACAAAGGCAGAGAGCGCTTATGTAGAGACTAGCGGCGGCTTCTTCACTTCCTTGCGGAAGCGGTTGGCCTTCGCGACCACCTCCTCCCGCTTGGTTGCGGCAGCCGCCCCCTTGAACTTCTTCGGCCGACCGCCAAGCAAACTCGGCGCGGCCCGGTGCTTCTTTGCGCCGACTTGGCCGGCCACGCCGGCAGAGGAACCCGCGCCTGGGTGGCCGGCTCTCGATTGGCGCCGCGGGGTGACTTCCCCTTCGGCGTCATCTTCTGGCCAGTCGGCGAAGGTGGCCGAGGGCCTGAAGCCGCCTTCCGCTCCTCCTCCTCCCCCTTCGGCGTTGGCCTCCATCGCCGCCGCCCCCAAGTCGGGGTCGTCCGCATCACTCTCCGCTCGATCTGGAGCGAACTCGCGGGGTGGTCCAGTGGCGTCGGCTGCAGGCTGGATGAGGGGGTTCTGACTCGAAGAAACCAAGAGTATCAGAAGTCGGATCCGGCAACAAAGGAAAACAGAAGAGCAAAATATACGACTTACCACGGGCGGGGGGTTGGCACGCGAGTACGGCTCCTTGCCGAACTGCCAATCTTCCGCGAGCTCGTAGTTCGCGATGTGATTCACCATGTTCGCCACCTCCGCGTGAGGCATGTTCCAGGTGCTCATCCGGCTCGGGTCCCGGCGGTCGCTCATCTGACAGATCACATGAGGTCGGCCTTGGACTGGGAGGACTTGGCGCGCCACGAAGGCGGCCAGCAAGTCGGCTCTGACCAGGCCTTCCGACTGCGTCAGCACTCGGAGTCGCGCGACAGCGGCGGCACCGGCAGGAGTCAGCGTCTTGGCCCGATGGGACCAGCTGGGAAGCCTCCCAGCCGGCGCGCCGGCTTCGTAGTGCGGCAGGTTGACCCAGTCGCCTTCTGGGGCGACGTTCTTCACGTAGAAGTACGACCGCTGCAACATCTTAACCGACTTGATTAGCGCGATGGAGGGAAAGGGGTTGTCGGCGGTCGACCTACGCATCACGATGAAGGCGCCACACTAAGCCGGCACACCAGCGACGTGCGTGCCGAGCTTGGACTGGAAGAACTCTCCCCACAGCTCGATGGTGGGGAGAACGCCAAGAAAACCCTCGCACAGGGTGGCGAAGGCGGCCAGCAGCACCACCGTGTTCGGAGTGAGGTGGTGCGGCTGGAGCCCGTTGAACTCCAAGAAGGAGCGGAAGAAGCCGCTCGCCGGAAGGCCCAGGCCGTGCATGAGGTGCGAGCGGAATATGACCCGCTCGCCCTCCTCCGGCGCCGGCCTTATTTCCCCCTCCGGCGTGGCGCGAGCTCACACCAGGTTCGCGCCAGGGAGCCGGCGCGTCTTGCGGAGGTGCTCGATGATGTCATCGTCCACCGAAGAGTCTTCCCACATGCCGGAACACACGGCAGGACCCGCAGCGGCAGAGGAGGAACTCATCGCTGCGGGTGCGGAGCGGCTTGGTGCGGTGATGGCTGGAGGAAGAAGAAGCAGGAGGAAGCGGGGGAGCAGGGAGGAATGGGCGCGTGTGTTTCGCCGTCCAGCAACCCCCGCCTACTTATAGGCCTGCGGGCTGAGAAGCCGATGGGGCGGCGTGGGATTAACTGCGCGCAGGACCCCACGCCCCCCACGATTTACCCCACGAAGTTACTGCGCGCAGTAACGACGTGGGAAACCCAACCGTCCGCGTGGCCGCAATGGATCCTTTCGCGGGCCGAGGCGTGGTAGTGGCGGGCCCCACCTGACGGCCCATCCATCACGCGCGTGGGTGAGCAGACTGCCCCTGCCACGTGGCGCCGCTCGACGGGTCCGCGGCGAGTGGCCACAGGGAAGTGTATCAGGCACGCCGCCTGGTTCCCACCGCGACTTTCAAAAACTCCTTAGGGAGCAAGACGGCCCTCAGCGAATCTGACTCCAGCTAGTCGGCTTGAAGCAAGACGGCCGACTATAAATCCGGCTCCAACCAGTTGGCTTGAAGGAAGACGGCCAGCGAGGCCTGAATTCCTCCACTGGAAGGATGAAACTATTGAGGCCCCACGACGTATCACCCTGCGGGCCTCACCAGCTTCGGGGACTACTGTCGGAGTAATGGGCCACGGGTAGGCTCACCCGAGTCCCAGAACCTTTCAAGACATTGGGGCAGGTTGTGCCCCTCGAGTCCCAGCAGCGACCCCAAGACGAGCCGAGTCCCCGAGGCGACTCCGAAGAGGCGACTTCCGGTTAAGCTGAGTCCAAGAGGCGACTCCAAGATAAGCTGAGTACCATAGGCGACTCCAAAGAGGCCGACTATGGGAAGTCGGCCTGCAACTCCAACCGCCTCGATAATTAAAGGCAGGCATGGTCACAGTGAGCCGTACCCCCGGAGATCTCCACCCGGCGCGGCACTGTTGCCCTGCCGGCCCTGACATCAGCCCCTGGGGGCGGAGCCCTGTACCCACGACGGCCTGTCTGTACGGCCCGGAGACGGCGGGGCCTACCAGTCAGCGAGAGTACTGAAGACAGCGAGAGCGCCGAGAGTCGGACCCATTGGGAGTCGGCCCCCAGGAGTCGGCCGGCCCCTCCCACGGGCCCCACATGCCATTAACCAGACGCGACGGGGGAATGGCCACAGTGATCGCCAGTCGGGCGGCAGCACTGTTGCCATGACCCCATGACCAAGCCCACGTCATTAGAAGCACGGCTACAGTAATCTGCAGCCGGCATGACCCGCCCGCGGCGGACCAGGGCCGGCGTCCCCGTACCAGGCCAGTCGGCGGGACACACCAGTCGGTTGGGCCCCAGGAGTCGGCGGAGAAGACGGCGCCTGAGAGACAGACGGCTGGGACCCGCACCCAGCCGGTTTTACCATTGTAACCCTGGGGGGTAGGCCTATATAAACCCCTAGGGCACCCATGCAAAGGGTTCGAATCCATTAGCACTAGACAGACCACGCAGGGAGGAGAGAGCTAGCCTTGCCTTCTCCTACCTCCAGAAACAGCTCTAGGAGCAACCTTGTATTCACTTTGCCTTAGTGACCATGCGGAGACCCCGCAGAGCAGTAGTAGGGGTGTTATCTCCTCGGAGAGCCCTGAAGCTGGGTAAGATCCGTCGACGTGCATGTCTTCGCCTCATCCCGTTTCTAGGCACCGGCGATGTTCTACTCGCCCCCACCATGATAAGCCATCCTTTGGCATATGTCGCACCCAACCCCCGACAACTATGTATCTCTCTCCACTACTGAATCTGAATACATTGCTACTGGATCTTGCTGTGCTCAGCTTCTCTGGATGAAGCAAACTCTCAAGGACTATGGTATCCATCTGAAGAATGTGCCTCTCTACTGCGATAATGAGAGTGCCATCAAGATTTCCAACAACCCAGTTCAGCACGCGAAGACAAAGCACATTGAAATTCGTCATCACTTTCTCAGAGATCATGTTATGAAGGAAGATATTGATATCATTCACATCAAGACAGAAGAGCAGTTGGCTGATATCTTCACAAAGCCCTTGGATGAGAAAAGGTTTTGCAAGTTGCGGTGTGAGCTAAATATCTTGGAATCCTCAAATGTCCTATGATTAGGCACACATCCTAACACTTATGCATTTTGATGACTTAGATGTGCAACACACAAAGTAATGTATATCTTCAATCAATGAAGACATATACTCTAAGTGTGAATACATTAATGCGGAATTTGACTTCGGAGCACCACGATAATTGTGCGCCGTGTCTGGGTCTAATACTTCCTATACGGTGGGTAATGTCACCACCAAACTTTTGTTTGAAGTGTTTCTCTTGGCGTCATGTTTGTAAAGTCTTCATATATGATTTGTCTTCATCCCTGACTTATATTCAAGTTTATCTTCGTTTGGTTGATTTGGCCTAATACTAGTTATATACATATTTGTGTTCTGTCCTCTACAACATTCACTTATAGCTATGACTTCCTGTTGAATCTTTTAAACTAAGTGAATGTGATCGGACCCTAACCTATCTATGCTTCTACCTCAACTCTATCTGTCCAAATCATATGCATTCTATTGAAAATTGTCGATTGTATTCGCTGAACCTGTCAGCCGAAGTCAATCTGACAAACATTTATATCTGTTTTAAATGCTATATCCTTTCTGCCTGAAAACCGGAGAATTCAAAACGACCACCCCAACAATCCAGGCGTGCGTGGGAACATGGAACAACTTCCAAGGTGTTGGATGCTTGCCACGTGCCCTTCAGATGTTAACCGCCAGGGGCACCTGCGTAATTGCGTTGTGCCGTCTCTTTCCTTATAAATACCCGTCACATCTCGGACAAAAATTCTTCTTCCACCTCACCACCCCTTGAAAACCCTAGCGCCTCCACTAGCTCTCGCCGATGCCGGCGACGAAGCGCTTAGCTGCCGCAACTTCTCCGACGCCGTCCTCACGCCGACCGCGGACCTCGTCCTATCCGCCGTCGCCATAGGTTTCCTCCGTTGCCAAGTTAGGGCATGGAAGATCAAACTTCTCGGCCTCCAACTTATCTCCGTCTAGCAGTTCTTCATGTGGTAATTAAAATTCACTTTTTACCATCTTTTCATTGTGATAGATTCATCCTTCTTTACCAAAAGTGGTTTCTAGATCTCCAAAGTTGAATCTATCTCATTCTGCATCTCATACTCTGCCTAGTCTATTCACTTATGCTTCTTTACAAGTTAGATTCCTCACTTGTACTTATTCTTGGATTCGTACAAATCTAGAACCAACTCACATCAAATAAGTGAATGTCTTCGCGTTATGAGGTCAATGTCTTCAAACTGATTTATCTTCAAAATCTTTTGAGAATGCATATGACCTCTTCCCCTTCCCTCGCACCTCTAATGCTATCACAGGTACATGTCCGTGGGAGAATCCCTTGGTTCTCATAGTCTGCATTCGTTTGCAGAATTCTTACAGAGTCACATCAATTCTCCTGAAGCCAGTTCTTGTCTGACCAGCCATCTGAAGCCCTTGCAAGTACTAAAGCCTTTCCGATTAAGCTTCATGGCCACTGAGAAGTCAGCAAGAAAGGGTGGCAGATAGCGCCGTGGGAACACTTCCAAGGATTTGCCTCCAGATCTGCACGAGTTGTACAAAACAGATCCTGAGGAAACCTATACAGGATGCAAGAATCGAATCCAGTGGATTCAAAGATATTGGGCAGAGGAATGGTTCAAGTACTGTTTCCTCACAGAAGAGTATGCAGAGAAGAATGCCATCAAGGGACCCTGGGGAGATATTGTATACAAAAATCTTCAACCCCAGTCCCGTTCTGAAGCCATTCAACGAGAATTCTATCCGTGCATGGTTCGCGAACCGTAGCCAGAGAACGCTGACCCTTCTTCTCTGCTGTGGTGCCGTGAAGACCATCTGTTCAAGCGCAACTACCAGTTCGCCAAAGACTCTGCTGCGAAGAACAAAAAGGCACTAGGACTTGACTTCAACCCTGGTCTTTCTTCACCTCGGGAAGATGGCACCCATGAAGCCAATGAGAATAGGATCAGCCCCTTCTACAACCTTGCAGGCCTCATCACACACATTGCGGTCCAAGGTGCAAAAGTGGATCATTCTGATGATGATGCTGACACTGATGATGCTCCAGCTCCTCCTCCTAAGCCGCAGAAGCAAAAGAAAGCTAAGGCTTCAAAACCAACTGCTGCTCCAAAAGCTTCTCGAGTGAAGCCATTGGCAACTGCCCCTCCTATTCCCAGTAACACCTCTGAAGATCTCTCTCCATCTCCAATAAGCGCGAGAAGCCACAAAAGAAAACTGTTCAGAGATCCAGTCAAGCACTGACACCAGCTGCCGCTCTGAGGAACGAATCTGAAGCCATTGATCTATCTTCAGATGAGGAGTTTGGTAATGATGCTCTTGAGCAGCTGATAAAGAGCAAGCAAGAGGCGGAGATCTTCAATGATCTGCCCCTCTTCGATGTGAACATTTTGGACAATTTCATTGATGAGTGGTTTGACAATCAAGATCTCAGTTTTGATGATCTTCAACTCCCCATTGGCACCAGTGTCGCCTTCCAAGGCGCAATTGCTCCTGAGCTGGCTCTGGCTCAGCGAATTGTTGAATTGAAGAACAAGATTGACTTTGAGAAAGACCAGTTCAAGAAGCATGTGGCCAAGATTACTGTGGCTGATGTTCAGGAATTCAAGCTGATGTTGAATGACCTCAAGGAGGCGTTTCGTAAGAAACGTGAAGAAGCCAAAGGTTCAAGAGAGTGCATGAAAAATCTTGCTTCCAAGTGTGTTCAAGCTTACAACGAAGCTAAGAAGCGCAAGGCTCTTGGGCGTCCTGGCATTGACCCCAAGATGGCTGCCAAAAAGAAGAAGAAGTCTACTGTGGCCCCAACTGAACCTCCAAGGCGGGAAGAACCTCACATTGTCTTCCCTGCCAGCATGACTGGCTCGAAGCCTAAGGTCCCCATAGTGGCTTCAAAATAGAAGAAAACCAAGGCAGCCGAAGCCAGAAAGTGAAAAATCAAGAGCACCGCTGACGATGCACCACCCCCCAAGAAGAGAAAGACCAAGAAGAGAGATCGGGATGCTCCCATAGAGCCCCTTCTTGTCGAACCCATTGCTTTTGCTCATCCTGACCCTAAAAATCAAGAGCGTCAGTTGATAGTCCATGAGTCTGCTTCCATAGAGGCTCCTGAAGCTCAAGAAGTTCCAGTCGTTAACCCCATCGTGACTGAAGACATTGGTCCTCAAGACAATGTAGAAGATGATGAAGTCCTTCCTCAAATTGAGTGCCCAACGGTATCATCGCCTGTTCTCACAAACAACGAGCTCATCAGTATTGGTCGTCCTTTGATGCCAATCTCTCAAGATGCCTCATGGGCTGATCGCCCCCAACCAGCAACTCCTAGTCAAGATTCATCGAGTACACCCCGTCCTCCACCAGCGCAAGTCACCAGTCCGTTGGTGAATGATGATAATTACATGGAGACCACACCCTCGCCAAAGGCGTCGCCCGTGTTTCAACGGCTTCGCAAAGGTCTAAGACCATCTGTCTCCATGACTACCATCACAGAAGAATACTCAAACTAGTCCAGCTTAGTGGCACATCAAGTGTTCCCTGAAGATAATCCTTCTGTGACAGTGACAGTGTCTGAAGCTCATGCTTCTGAAGACAATCCGGTTGCATCAGCCGATGAAAGAAAAGAATAAGAAGAGCGTGTTGCTACTCCCCCTACCACCCAAGAAGTTGTTCTCGAGGAGAACGTGTCTGTGCCCGACCCTCCAGCTACTCAAGTGGAGGTTGAGAATCCTGAGGTGGCCACCAACAACACTACTGAAGCCAATGACGTTGTCATGGCTGAAGACAATGTGGCGCCTACAATGAACACTGTGCATGAAGCCACTGATGCACCTGCAACAAATGTGCAGCCTTACACCTCTGTTAATGCCACTGCTCTTGTTCCGCCTCCAAGGCCCCACACCATTGAGCAAGCATTCTACCAAGGCGAGCTTGTCCCTGTCAGATGGCCAATTCTGGTTCCTCCGCCTGCTCCCGAACCTCAATTTGATTATCATGTGGAGCACAGGCCACAGGTTCAGAAGCCAAAGCCTAGATTGCCACGGTTTCCAGGTACTGCATCAGCACCAGGCTCATTCAATGTCAACGGCTTCATTGCACACAACACCTTCTTCGATAACACCAAGAACCCATATCCCAAGCCAAGAATATCATCAGATCGGTTCTGGAGTTATCAGCAGCGCAGCTACTACTCCTGCGTTCTATACAATCAGGAGAGCATATTTCCTCATATGCGTCTGGATTCTGAAGCTATTGCTGGCCTGCCCTGCTTAGAAGAAGCACTTGACTGTTTCCGAGATGCAGGCCTGCTCTAGTTTGTTACTGATAAGGAGCACTGGAATGAAGAGCTTCTGCTACAATTTTATGCAACTCTCCACATTCGCGGCTACAACAGGGATCCAACGACATGGGTCCTTGAGTGGATGACATGCAATGTCCATCATGAAGCCACGGCCTTTGATCTCATTGAGCTTACCAGCCTGTCCACTCCAGGCGAACTGTATGAACCTGGTTGTCAGCTTCACCGCGATGCCTTGGAGAGCATCTTTCAGAAGCCAAAGCCCAACATGAGACAAATGCTAAGTATGATGAAGCCATTGCCCCAGGATGCCGAATATCCCAAGGAATTCGTTGTTGAAGACCTAGAGTATCTGCCTCGCACCATCTATCACATCATTAGGCGAACTCTATGGCCCATCAAAGGGCATTCCTCCTCAGCAAAGCTTGAAGGTGCAATGAAGACATTGGTCTTCTATATTCTCAATGGCAAAAGCTTCAATGCTCAGGATTTCTTCATTCTCCAATTTGCTGCATATGGCTCAGACATATTTGGTCTGAAGTTTTATGCTCCTTGGATTATGCGTCTGATCAAAGCTTCACTCTGCCATTAACTATCAGCCCTCTGCACGCAACCATCTCATATTTCTACCAGAGGTTGATATGTCCATTGAAGCCATTTACCTAGAGCCTGCCAAGGAAGCACTATATCTTCACAATGCAGATCATCAGAGCTTTTCCCAGCATGTTGAAGGTGTTCAGGGTGCTTCTCGTGTTTATCCTCTGGCCGGCAACACTCGCCGTGCACGCACTAAAGCCATAGAAAGCACTATTGCTCCAAGGCGTCGGAAGCGATCTCATGTGCTCAATGACCGAGAGCTTCTCGTGGCCTTGCATCAGAAACATGACAAGCATCACTACTGGATGAAGCGTCAAATGCAAAGCCTCTTGGTGGATGTCAATCGCATTCGCAATCTTGCCACCAAGAATGCCTTTGTCACTCATGAAACCTGTCAGAGGTCCTGGAAGAGTCTGACATTGCTAAGTGCTGAAGCTGATATTCAAGACGATGGCTTCACTGAGAGATTCAAGTTCGGCTCCACTCCTCCCATGAATGATGTCTTGAGTCGAACCCCGTCTCTTGAAGATTCAGAGTACTCCTCCTCCGCAGAAACTATAAATGCCAGAGTCCTGGATGACGCAGATGATGCTACCTCACCACCTCGAACCTCAACGCGTGTCAACACTGCACCAAGTTCTTCTGCACCACCAAACCTAAACAACGACCCTGCTCCTTCACCTACTGTCGGTGTACTAAAGTAGGGGTACCTTAGTACCCCGAACTTGTGCATGGGCAGTCGCAGCGCCCCGCGGCAAGGCTTGCCGGGCGCCCGCCAAGACCCTCCGTCATTTCCTGTTACTGCCATTCAAGAACAAAGTATCAACTAAGAAGACAAAGACCCCGGCAAGAGGAGCTTGCCGGGAAGGCCAACCAAGGCGCTTCCAGAAGACTTGCCGCGACGCCCCGCGCGTCCCGGCAAGGCCCGGCGGCCGGCAAGCTTGCCGGCGCAACATGAGAAGGGCCGCGGCAAGGTGCTTGCCGCGGCAAGGCTGCCGCCCTGCACTCCAGCACATCCAACGACGTGTCACCTCAGGGCCGTCCCAGGAGCACGTGGCAAGCCGCTGCGCAGTCATGCAGTGCGAGGTGGCAAGCGGAGCTGACAAGGAGGCCATCGTGGCAACCGGTGGCTCACCTAACGGTCGTTTCTTTGCATTGTTGGGGCGACCGGACGGGCATTAAATGCCCTTGTCCCCTGCCGTCAGAGTTAGGTAGGGGACACTGTTGGTCACTGTTGTACCAACCCGCGTTTTTACCCTTTTACCCCCTCTTCCTACGCTGCCATCTGTGGGTGCCCCCTTCAGACTATAAAAGGGAGGCCCATGCGCACGTAGAAGGGGTTCGGTCCATTCGACACACGCAACAACGCCATACGCTCGCACCCTCGAGCAAGATCAAATACAAACACAAAGCAGCAGTAGGAGTTTTATCTCTCCGGAGAGCTCCGAAGCTGGGTAAAAAATCGCCCGTCTCCCTCGCGCGCCCGACCTCGATCTTCTCTGTGCACGCCCTCCGCTCCCTTGCCGGACTAGAAGGGCCCCCCTGCCCCATAGGTGCTCGAGGCCACAGAGAGATCGCCCCGACATCTTTGGCGCGCCAGGTAGGGGCTGCGTCGAGGTCGTGAGCATCTGATCCGGTCTCCGCGCGCGCTACGTCAACGTCTTCATCAACATGCCACCGAAGAAGAAGGCTTCGGAGGTGGCCGCTCCGTCTACATCGATTCTACCACCACCGCCGGAGCAAGAGGGCGGTGGAGTGGACGCCGGCGGAGGAGCGGGCGCCGACGGTGGGACTCATGTCGTCACCAGATCCAAGAACAAGGCCCCGCAAGCATCGGCGACCGTGCAGACACCACACCCTTCCCAGGAGGTGCAAGGTCGACAGCGCCCCGGTGCTCCTAGCACCGTGCTCGCGTTGGAGCAAGACCAAGCTGGTGGGTCGCGGGACGTTCAGGACCAGCGTGCACGCCAGCATGCTGGCGCAAGTGAGGTGCGGTCGCCTGGACGGGGTGTTGCTCCTTCCAATCCAGTTGGGAGTCCGAGCACATCCCGCTCCTCGCGCCGCTCGTCGCCGCCACCACCCAAGACAGCAGAGGAAGCGCTGGCCCGAGCCCAGCTGCTTCTAGATTACCCTCCGGCGCCACACAAGATTGACGACTGGAGGATGACCATTTACAGCCTCATCGGCTTCGCCAACGGCGACAAGCCCTGGCAACCGAGTGCATCGAAGCCCCGGCAAGGCGCCTAGGCGCAAGCCGACACCGACAAGACCGCTGGGGGTGCCGCCTCCGTGCACTCCCAGCCCCGAAGGCCAAGATCACCGACTCGACCGCGTCGTCGGACCCGCGAACCTGCCGTGATCAACGCCACGTTCTCCAAGAACGGCGGCACGAAGACACTCGCACTCGCATCGAGCGCCGAAGGGAAACGCGACGTCAATCTGACCAGCGCGCTGGGCCCACTATTGATATGCATGCACCGGGCAAACCAGGCGACTTGCCGTACGCGGCAGGCTGCTCTGCGTTCACCCGTGAGCTGCGGCAAGTCCAGTGGCCCAAAACCAAGAACTTCAAGCCAGACGTGCCCGAGAAGTACGATGGCAGGATACATCCGTCGGAGTTCCTCAGCATCTACACCATCGCGGTGCAGGCTGCCGGAGGGCGCGACGAGAAGATCCTCGCCAATTACTTCCCGCTGGTGCTCAAGCCCAACGTCAGGTCTTGGCTCATGCACTTGCCGGACGGCTCCATCTCTTCATGGGCAGACCTGTGTCATTAGTTTGTCGGCGCCTTCACAGGCGGCCACAAACCCCATGGCCAGGAGAGCGATCTGCATCTGCTCGTCCAGAAGGAGGAAGAGCCCCTGCGCAAGTACATACAGAGATTCAGCCAGGTGCAGCGCAACATCCCAGACGTCCACCCTGCCGCGGTCATCAGCGCGTTCCACCAGAACGTGCGTAACTGCAGGATGAGGGAGGAGATGGCGATGTGCAAGATCAGGGATGTCAGCGAGCTTTATGCCCTGGCCGACAAGTGTGCACGGGCTGAGGAGGGGAGGAAAATCCCCGGAGAGATTGCAGGAGCAGAAGGATCTGACAGTGAGGATGCCGCCCCGGCAAGGACGAACCGGAGGCGGAACAATGGGAAAAGAAAGGCTAAGGATGTGCTAGCTGTTGAGCATTCCGGCAACGGAGGCGGCTCCGACAAGGCCAAAGCCGATGACTCCGGCGAGGCTGTGGTAGCCGCCGACAAGCAGGACAGCTTCGGCAAGCGGTATTGCAAGATCCACTGCACCAAAGGCCATGACCTCCAAACCTGCAAGAAAGTCGATCAGATGGCGGAGCTACAGAAGGCTGAGTACGAGCGCCGCGACAAGGAGAGAGCCCAGGGAGGTGGCGGAGGATCCGGCAAGAAGCTTCCCGCCCGGGGAGGGCACCGCGGCAAGGCCAAGCCGCGGCAAGGAGACAGGCCTCCCCGTGGCCGCGACAAGGACGAAGATGAAGATGAGGATGATGAGATGGGGGAAGATGAGACTGATGACCAAGAGTTTCAGAAGGCGACGGAGGTGTTGTGCATCGACGGCGGTGCCTCTCTGCACACCTCACACCGCCAACTCAAGCAGTGGGTGCGAGAAGTGAGCGCAGCAGAGCCGTCCGTCGAGTCGCGCAAGCCTCTGAAGTGGTCCAGCACGCCCATCATCTTCGATGTTGAGGATCACCCTGATCGCATCACTGCGGTCGGGTGCTTGCCGATGTTGGTCTCGCCAACGATCCGCAACCTCAAGGTCACGAAGATGCTGGTTGACGGCGGGGCCGGCCTGAATCTGATCTCTTCTGCAGTGCTCAAGAAACTCCAGATCCCTGACAGCGAGCTCGAAGAAACTGGTACCTTTCAAGGGATAAATCCGGGAAGGAGCAAGCCGAAGGGGAAGATCACGCTGCCAGTGACGTTTGGCAGCGAGCTGAACTTCAGGACAGAGAGGGTCACGTTTGATGTTGCTGATATCCCATTACCCTACAATGGGATACTCGGCCGACCAGCGCTTGCCAAGTTCATGGCAGCCTCTCACTATGCCTACAATGTGCTCAAGATGCCCGGTCCGATAAGTGTCATTTCTGTCCAAGGCGACAAAAAGGATGCACTTATTTGCACCGACAAGATCTACCGGGAAGCAGCAGCCGTAGCAGGGCGCGAGCCACTTGCCGCTGAAGCTCCCCGGGGGAAGAAGAATGCCAAGTCCGGCAAGAGCAGCTCTGATGCCCACTCCGGCAAACGCACCTCTCCGGAGTGCTGTGCTGCCGTCGAGGACGCACCATCGAGCTCCACCGGCAAGTGCAAGAAGGCAAAGGCAGATCTACCAAAGACTAAGCCCGGCAAGAATAGCTCTGGTGCCTGCTCCGGCAAGCGCACCTCTCCGGAGTGCCGCGCTGCCGTCGAGGACGTGCCATCGAGCTCCACCGGCCAGTAGGGCAAAGAAAGCAGTCAGTTTCAAACTTTGGAGTTGTATTCCCTGAAAATCCGTACCTTGTATGGAGAACCTGTGCGCAAAGGGGTCGAATCGTGGCTAAGTTGCGCCCTTGATCTGTTTCGAGTCCGCTCAACAATGAAAGCGCACTGCAACTAGCCCGACGAGTTCTTCCTGCCGGAGGCAACACCGCCAGCGGGCTGCTGATGTTCCGCACTCAGCAAGTGTGTTTGCGCCGGCGGGTTCCCTGAAAGCGTGAGGGTGAAAACGTACAAGGGAGGAAGTCGAGGGAGAAGTACGGCCTTGCCGGAGCGCAGAAGACGGAAAAGCTAAGTTGCCCAAGTTTGAGTACCGCACACTTCCAGTTTTAAGTTTTTATGTTATATTCCTTGAACGTTCGTGCCTTGTATGGAAAACCTGTGCGCGGAGGAACCAACTCGTGGTTAAGTTGCGCCCTTGCTTTGTTTTCGAGTCCGCTCAACAATACAAGTGCGCTGCAACTGGCCCGAGAAGGTTTCTTGCCGGAAACAACACCGCCAGCGGGCTGCTGATGTTCCGCACTCAGCAAGTGTGTTAGCGCCGGCAAGTTCCCTAAAAGCGCAGGGTAAAAAAATGTACAAGGGATGTAATGGAGTATAGGAAGTAACATAGCAAGCCTTGCCGTGGGACGTCCTTTGTATGAGAAGCTTGTGCACAGAGGAGCTGACTCGTGGCTGAGTTGCACCCTTGATTTGTTTCCGAATCCGCTCAACAATGAAAGCGCGCTGCAACTAGCCCGACGAGGCTTCTTGCCGGAGGCAACACCGCCAGCGGGCTGCTGATGTTCCGCACTCAGCAAGAGTGTATGCACCGGCAAGTCCCCTAAAAAGCGTAGAGTATAAACATACAAAGGGCGAAGCATGGCATTGCGTTGCCCAACATAAAGTTACGCCGCAAAAGAGTAACTTATTGCGGCGCTGTCTAAGTTGTTTTCGTGACTGAAATAATAGCGACAAGGAAAGGACAGAAAGGCGCACCAGCACCTGGGTCTCGGCGAGCCAGAATTGCCGGGGGCTGCAAATACCAAGGTTCATCCCCGACAAGCCAGGGTCGCCGGGGGCTGTGATACCAGATAAGTTTTTCATCCCTCATCATGCATCCTCTTATGGACTGGAGAATGTGAGGCCGCGTCCTTGAACGAGCGTGCCTTGTATGGCGAAACCTGTGCGCGGAGGAGCCGAATCGCGGCTAAGTTGCGCCCTTGATTTGTTTTCGAGTCCGCTCAACAATACAAGTGCACTGCAACTAGCCCGATAAGGTTTCTTGCCGGAAACAGCACCGCCAGCGGGCTGCTGATGTTCCGCACTCAGCAAGTGTGCTTGCGCCGGCAAGTTCCCTCAAAACGTAGGGTGGAAGCATACAAGGCACAAAATCAAGTAAAGGATATAACCCGGCAAGCATTCCCCTCTTTTCATTAAAAAACATCCCATTCCAATACAAGTCCATAGAGGATGAAAAACATGAAAGAGAGGATTACAAGTTTTAAATGCAGCTAAGGCCCGAAGGCTTACAAATTAAAAAGAGATAAGATGCCCGTAATCCCTCTCCTGTTTCTCTCTTCAGGGGGTAGGTCAAGGAGGCCCCGGCAAGAGAAGCTTGCCGGGAAGGGCAAAAGGGGCGCCTAGGTGATCTACGGGTGCCAGAAGACACCAAGAGAACATCCCGAGGGCCGGCCAGGGGCTTGGCGGAGACGGAGGCGCCGGAAGCAGAGCTCGAAGACGGGGAAGAAGTAGTACCCTCTGGGGCACTTCTTCGATTTGGATGCCTCCGCGGAAAGCACCGGCGTGCGCGGGTGCGCCCGCGTCTCCGTCGACCAGAAGAGGTAGAACTCCGCCTGCAGCGCCTCCGGGGTGAGCTCGGGGAGGAAAAGCACGTGCTCCTTGCGCAGCCTCTCGAGCTCCAGCGCCTCGGCCGACTTTGCGGCCTTTGAAGCCTTCGCAGCCTTTGTAGCCTTCCCGGCCTTCGGAGCCATGGCGGAAGCAGCGGGGGAAGGCGAAGGCGACGACGGCGGCGGCGGCAAAGGGCGGCGGAGCACAGCTCTCTTTCAACTTGGGAAGCGGAGGGGAGCGGCGGAGCTTTCGGAGGAAGGAACTACAAGTGGCGGAAGTGGGGGAACGGCCCCATTTCCTCTGCTTATAAATAGGGGATGCGAACTTACGCATTTCCTGGAGTTAAGTATTGACCACGTTCTCTCCCACGACGCCGCAATCGACGCGTGCCGTTGCGGGAGGACGCGGTGGGCACGGAGTCCGGTTTTGTGTGGACCCAGGCCACGCGTGCCCGTGCACTGTTTTGGGCCTGGCCCAACAGCGCTCGACACCGTGTATGGCCCAGGCCCGGGGGCTCCTGTCGGTGTACTAAAGTAGGGGTACCTTAGTACCCAGAACTTGTGCACGGGCAGTCGCAGCGCCCCGCGGCAAGGCTTGCCGGGCGCCCGCCAAGACCCTCCGTCATTTCCTGTTACTGCCATTCAAGAACAAAGTATCAACTGAGAAGACAAAGACCCCGGCAAGAGGAGCTTGCCGGGAAGGCCAACCAAGGCGCTTCCAGAAGACTTGCCGCGACGCCCCGCGCGTCCCGGCAAGGCCCGGCGGCCGGCAAGCTTGCCGGCGCAACAAGAGAAGGGCCGCGGCAAGGCGCTTGCCGCGGCAAGGCTGCCGCCCTGCACTCCAGCACATCCAACGACGTGTCACCTCAGGGCCGTCCCAGGAGCACGTGGCAAGCCGCTGCGCAGTCATGCAGTGCGAGGTGGCAAGCGGAGCTGACAAGGAGGCCATCGTGGCAACCGGTGGCTCACCTAACGGTCGTTTCTTTGCACTGTTGGAGCGACCGGACGGGCATTAAATGCCCTTGTCCCCTGCCGTCAGAGTTAGGTCCCGCGCGCCCGACCTCGATCTGCTCTGCGCACGCCCTCCGCTCCCTTGCCGGACTAGAAGGGGCCCCCTGCCCCATAGGTGCTCGAGGCCACAGAGAGATCGCCCCGACACCTACTCCTCATGGGAACGAGTAGCGACTATGTCTTCAAACCTTTTTGGTCCTTACTGACAAAAAGGGGAGAAGCATATGTTGATAGTCTTCAAGCGGGTCCAAAAGGGTGGTTGCTATACTTTTGCTTAGTGTTTACAACTCTCGTTTCTTGATACATTTGGTTCTTTGAGTTGTAACACTTAAACTTGATGGTCGTCTGCTACTTTTTCTGCTATTCTGTGATGCGACGATAAATTCCGCATATGCGATGATAAATCCCGCATGACGTCCATTTTTCATTATGCATGTCATTATTCCTGTATATCTCTTCATGCATGATGTATTGTCTTCATATGGTAAAGAGGATCTCCACAAGTACAACCTGCCATGTGCATTTGCATTCCAACACAAAACATTTATATGCACATCTTCCGGGGGAGCCTGTTTGCCACCTATGAAGACAATATCTTAATCCTTTACAATTTCACATACTTTTATCCCCGTTGAAAACTTCAACCAGTTTGTCAACAATCACCAAAAAGGGGGAGATTGTAAGTGCATCTAGTGCCACCCCTAGTTGGTTTTGGAGTATTGACGACAAACCTGGTTGAGGGACTAATGTGTTTGTGAGAATTATAGGATAACACAGGTAGTAGTCCCTCATTGATTCGGTTTACCTACCGGAGATGACCCCTAAAAATGTGTGAAGACATTGAATACAATGGTGGTCTGTGAAGCTATTCACGTTGAAGACTATGACACAAGAAGACATTGAGTGAAGACTATGGAGCGCAAAGACTTAGTTGTTTCATTGTTTCCTTTTCTTCTTTGTTGAGTCATAGGAACCACCGCACTGTTAAGTGGGGTCCAAGTGAACAAAGTCAGAATGACTGATGTGATGCTCAACCATATCCTATGTCTTCGAGCGAAGACAATGAGTGCAAATTTTATCCAGAGTCGGATAAGTTAGCTTTACTTGTAGCCCAAGTCAAGCTGCCGCGTGTGTTTGAAATCTGAACGTTGTGACACGTGTCAGTTCCTTAGTGACCTAGGGTCATTTCGGACAAATCAGGTTGGGTTGCCCAGTTGCTATAAATAGCCCACCCCCTACACCATAAATTGGTGGCTGCTCAGAGTTAGTACACGGCTTTTGTCGTTTGAGAGCAACCCACCACCGAAGCTTTCGAGAGAGAATCCTTGCGAGGACAAAGCCCAAACCATTTAGAGCCCAAAGAGTGTTTGGCATCACTGAAGTCTTTCTGTCCGCGTGATCTGAAGACTTGTTACACTTGAGGACTATGAATCCTCCAGCCGGTTAGGCGTCGCGTTCTGTGCATCCAAGAGTCATTGTGGATTGCTGGTGAACAAAGTCTGTGAAGGTTCAAAAGTCTACCTTGAAGACTTACCAGAGTGATTGGGCGGGGACTAGGTGTCCTTAGCTCAAGGGGAATAAGGTGAAGATGCAGTCTTCTGAGTTGAATCTCAGCCTCCCTAACCAGATGTACAGTTGTCACAACAACTGGAACTGGTCGAACAAATCCTTGTCCTCCTGAAGCTACTGGTTCTATCTCTCACTTCTCTCTACTTATAGTTTGTCTTTGTGAAGTCATTGCTTGCTTGCATTATCTGTTTGACTTCACTGTGTGACTACCTGTTCTGATTGGCATACTATCTTCCATCTTGATCTTTACTACCTAGCTGCTATTAGTCTTTGTGCTTTCTCTTCATTGAATACTTGACTATGGCTTGTCTAGTGTAGTCTACCTTCTACTGCATACGAATAGTGTTGTTTCTATTGTTTGTCTTCGAAACTCCCATGTTTTTAAGACTCTCATAAAAATCTCCTATTCACCCCCCCCCCTCTAGTCGATAACTAGCCCTTTCAAGGACTCTACATTTTCTATTTTCAGTGATCCAAGATCACATTGAGTCCATAGGAAAGCCAATACTATTAAAAGGGTATGAGGTGTTGCTTAATGGCTTGCTTGCTCAAAGTGTTTAGTGATATGCTCCAAAGCACTCAGCTAGTTTCTCACATTCTCATATGTCCCAAACAAAAAGTCAATCTGGGCCCCACCGATTTGACCTATCTGGCGCCACCGAGTTCATTTGACATAGCCACTGCCAGAAACCTTAGTCTTTTCGGTCTCACCGATAGGGATCTCGGTCGGTGTCGGTGTCAAAACCGGTGGATCTCGGGTAGGGGGTCCCGAACTGTGCGTCTAGGCGGATGGTAACAGGAGACAAGGGACACGATGGTTTTACCCAGGTTCGGGCCCTCTCGGTGGAGGTAAAAGCCTACTCCTGCTTGATTAATATTGATGATATGGGTAGTACAAGAGTAGATCTACCACGAGATCAGAGAGGCTAAACCCTAGAAGCTAGCCTATGGTATGATTGTTGTTCGTCCTACGGACTAAAACCCTCCGGTTTATATAGACACCGGAGAGGGCTAGGGTTACACAGAGTCGGTTACAATGGTAGGAGATCTACATATCCGTATCGCCAAGCTTGCCTTCCACGCCAAGGAAAGTCCCATCCGGACACGGGACGAAGTCTTCAATCTTGTATCTTCATAGTCTAGGAGTCCGACCAAAGATGATAGTTTGGCTATCTGGACACCCCCTAGTTCAGGACTCCCTCAGTAGCCCCTGAACCAGGCTTCAATGACGACGAGTCCGGCGCGCATATTGTCTTCATCATTGCAAGGCGGGTTCCTCCTCCGAATACTTCATAGAAGATTTTGAACACAAGGATAGTGTCCAGCTCTGCAAAACAAGTTCCACATACCACCGTAGAGAGAATAATCTTTACACAGATCTGCTGACGTATCCCGCGGCGTGACATCACACCACGGCCAGGCCTTTATTCGAATCGTTTTTTACTTTCCCACCTCAGCATGTTTAGCGAGGCGGTTTCCTTGGCATGTCTTATCAAAGCGGAGATCGTGCCCCCTTATTCCGGGATCCTCATCAATACGGACGTGGGTAACCCAGCCGTGCCCGTTGGAACGCCCCCTCTATCGAAGGCGAGTCCCAAACGGCCACGGGGAGGGCCCTTGGTATTCAACCTCTTTATAACGAGACCAAGGCCTGCTCCTTTCTTTTAATCTCAATCGAATCCGCCCCTCGCCTTGAGTTCCAACACCCAAGGCTCCAGATTCAGGCGCTTCGGACCTTCGATGATGTCCGGCTCCGACCTGCAAGGCCGGTGGATGCCTTCTTCCGTCACGGAAGAAGACGTGCTAAAGCTGAGAGACGTCAGGTATCTAACCGGCGAAATTTCGCGTAGGCTGCCTGCCCAAGGGCAGGTTATCCCTACTCCCGAGCCTGGTGAGAGCGTGGTGTTCGCGTCTCACTTCCTTCGGGGTTTAGGCTTCCCGACGAACCCCTTCGTGAGGGGGCTCATGTTTTATTATGGGCTGGAATTCCACGACTTGGATCCGGAGTCCATCCTCCACATCTCATCGTTCATTGTTGTATGCGAAGCCTTCCTCCGCACTAGCCCTCACTTTGGATTGTGGCTCAAGACCTTCAAAGTGGAACCGAAGATGATCAAGGGGCAGCAGACAGAGTGCGGAGGGGCTGTTATAAGCAAAAATGTTGACGCTCCCTGGCCCGAGGGCTCTTTTCAAGAGGCGCTTGGTTTATGGCAACATGAGTAGTTTTACATCACCGCTCCCAGGGGCACCAAATGGGTGGTGCCACCTGCTTTCCGCCAGGGTCCTCCACAGCGGCTGGCGTCATGGGTCAACAAAGGGCTCGACTGGGGGCCGTCCAAGGATGTTTCTCTGCTGCAGGGCCGTATTCGAGACCTCCGAGAGAGAGATCAATCTGGTCGTAGTGGCGCAGGTCATGCTGATTCGGCGCCTTCTGCCCTGCAAACGTCGCCCCCTCCGCCTGTGGGAATTTAATCCGGAGGGACCACGAGCTCTCCAACACTTCATGGGCACGACGCCCGTGGAGATGTATAAACTGTTCTTCGGATCACAAGAGATGTGTCCAGACTTGATCGAGGACGCGGGTCTGAGCTGCAATTGCCCAGATACTCAAGTAAGTAGCCCTATGCCTGGACACGCTATCCGTACATTTATCATAAACTTGCCCTTTAAAGAGTTGTCCCTTGAACAGGAGTGGATAGCGAAAGCAAAGCTAATAAGGTGTCCGGCCCCCTCCCTGAGACCACGCCGGATCCTGTGTTAACCAGGATGCGGGAGGCGGCGCCTTTGGAAGAGGGCAAAGGGGGGAACAAGGAAGCTACTGCCTTCGCGAAGGAGGCTTTCAAGGAAGGGGGGATCGAGAATCCCTCCCTCCAGGGGGAGAAGTGGACTGCTTCTGAAGATCCGGAGGCCAAGGCCTCAAAGCGGGGGAAGAAATCTTCAACAGAGGGTCCTACGCCAGGAGAAGCCCCGACCGCATTGTTTCCCCAAGGGAATCAGCCCTCCAACGAGCCGTAAGTAGAAAGGGGAGTTTTGTAATAAGGGACATCCCTGTTTTTATTTCTGACGATAACCGAAATTTTACCTTGTAGTTCGGATCTCAGCCCTTCTCAGCAGAGCTCATCTTCGGGGGATCTTCGTCCGGAGATGATGGAGAGCGAAATGCCTCCATCTGCCGTACCGTCATGCAGGGCGGACGACCCTGAGGTGTCGTCGCGGAGGGTTTCCCCGAGTCCAGCGGGGCCGGGAGGTCCGGCACCAACTGGTGTACAGTCGGAGGAGCTGAAGGATCTGCTCGGGCGAGCGTCTATCTCAGAAGATCACCGTGTGTTAATGGGTACGGTGATTGAAAGGATTTCATCCGCTGAGAGCGTATTGCATGAAGCCGTCAGAAGTTTACTGACGGGGTTTGAGGTACACGAAAATTATATACCTTCTGACAGTGTTGCATATAGAATGCGCCCTGTATAGATAGTAGCCCCTGAGACTCGGTACGTTGTCAAGAGTGACAGCGCGCCAAGGATCATAATCTTAGTTGTAAGATGTCACCTGTCGTATATAGGTGGCGGAGCGTCTGGTGCCTAGCCGGACTGATCAATTTGCCAAACTGAAGCGGCAACTTGACGTGGCGGATGCGGACATTGCACTTGTCAATAAGCGGCTTGACGAGTCACAAGGTATGCAACTTCTCCGCGGACACCTGGTAAGGGAGCTTGACGCCCATGCCTTGCAATATGTATGCTTTATGCAGCTGGTGCCGCTGCTATGGAGAACTTTCGGGGGAGCTAGCCTGAGTCAAGGAGCAAGCCAGAAAAAGTGATGCGGCTGCCTTGAGGGCGGCCGAAGAACTAAAAGCCGAACAAGCTGCTCACTGCCGAAGCAGGGAGGAAATGGCCGAGATGGCCGGGAAGTTGAAGAATGCTACCGACCGCTGCGAGTTTCTTGAAAAAGAACGTCGAGCGGAGCAAGAGGACCTAAAGAAGGCCACCGCCGAAGCCAAGGATGCCCGCTCTGCTATGAGATCTATAAAGGAGGAGCTACGTCAAGCCGGGGATATCGCGGCTGGAAAGCCCTTTCTGCTGCCGAGGAAGTTCACGGATCTGAAGTATGCTCAGTTGGGCCAGCTGTGGGGTGCAGAGGATGCCTATCTGGATTTGGCGGTGAGTGCCGCAGATGCGATCGCACACTTCCGAGGCCAAAAGGATCACGGGATGGAAGAGCTTTTTTGGTCGCAGTTCCATAGTCCAGAGCGTCCGCTTCCATTGACCGATCGTTTGGCCGAATGGGCTGAGCTGAATAGGTTGTCCGGACTTGCCATGAAGGATGCCGTGACTCATTTGTGGCCGAAAAGGCCCGAGCCGAAGAGTTATTTTGGCTTGGTGCAGCAGTTCCTTGGTGCGGTGCCGCATATCGATGCAATGAAGCGGTCGGCATGCATAGAGGGTGCGCAGATGGCTCTTGCCCGTGTCAAAACATACTGGGCAGAGATGAAGGCCACCGACGTTGCATCCCGGGATTCGGACAGAAGCCGAGTACTTGCCGAGCACTATTTTGAGGAAGTCCTGCAGGGCGCTCGTTTAATAGAGACACAGTGCTCGAAGGATGTTATGTTCAAATGATATGTATGATTTGTGAAACGATGTTTCAATATAATATAAGGGCATTTTATACTTGTGCGTTCAAGTATTGAGCTACCTCCTATGCGGCCGTTAATGTATATGTGTATATAACCTGAAAGATGGCAGTCTTCGGCTTCAGCCCCCACGCACATAGTGCGGGGGTGTTTGCAAAAAAAAGCGCATTTTCACACTTAATCCAACATCTTGGTCCTGTGAAGGAGGTGATAGCATAGCAAACTAGGCAATCGGACTATAATGCTTTATCACTTTCACTTATCCATAGGGGTTCGATCGTGGGGCTACTATATAGCCCCTAAGGGCACCGCACTTTCCGAATTCGGGGCGCGTATGTGCCTGACCGGGAAACGGTCCTTCGTTAATGCGGAGGAATTCTAAACATTCCGGTGGGTCATCGAGTGGTTGACCAGTCTCACGCTATATCATGACAGTCAGTTTTCGGCTTTCTCTACTAAGGTGCTCACCAGGCCGAACCGGGGCACAATCGCAGTAGTTCTCCTGGTGCCGCGTTAGCCAACGGAACGTAAGGCAGCAAAACACAGGAGCCAGGCAAACCCAACATTTGACCAAAGACATGATTCGGAGCTGATGCATATAAGGCCTAACTCGAGACGCCGAACACTCCCTAACGTATTCGGTCTTTATGAAAACGGGCAGAACAATGCCCTAAGCCCCTAGTGTCCAGGTACGCGCAAAAATTTCTGACGCGGCCGATGCCAAAACGCCAGCCTCCTCCTCGGTTATAGCAAGAAACCGGGGGATGTGTAACAACAAGAGACAGTAAAAAAGGTTTACGCAGGGTCTTAATCTGAAAAGAATCCTTGCAACGGGTCCCTGCTGCACGTCTGTGCCTGTGTCTTCGTTGTGCCGTATCCTGGACGGGTATACCACGGCGTTCATCTGTAAAAGAGAGGAACTTAGTTGGAAAAAAAGATCGTGCGAAAAATGTATTTTAAAATAAACAGAGTATGATTCAAAAAATGAATAAAATTGAGCTTTATTGTCTCTTGTTGTACATGCGTGGAACCCCTTGTAAGGGGGTACGCGGCTAGTAAGCCCCTTGTTTATTTATGCCGGACTCGTCTAACCGTGTCCGGGGTCTGAATGACCTGTTTAGGTGCTTTGATCAGCAAAGCCGGATTAGTGTGTGGCTGTCAAGGCAGTCTCACGTTCTTCCGTATTCGAGGAACACTCGAAGTTTCCCTTTAATGAGATGATGCCGCGTGGACCGGGCATTTTAAGTGTAAGAGATGTGTAATGCGGTATTGCGTTAAAGCGGGCGAAAGCTTCGCGTCCCAATAGTGCTTGATAGCTACTTTTAAATGGGGCGATGTGGAAGACTAACTTTTCACGACGGAAGTTGTCGGATGAGCCGAACACAACTTCTAGTGGTAGAGAGCCCGTACAATGGGCGTATGGGCCTGACATTACTCCTTGAAAGGAAGTGTTGCCATGGCAAATTTTGGTTGGGTCTATCCCCATTCTGCGGATTGTGTCCTGATATAGCAGGTTTAGATCACTGCCGCCGTCCATTAGGACTTGTGTAAATTGTAGTCCGTCGATTATAGGATCTAATATCAAAGCAGTCCATCCTGCGTTCCGGATACTTCCGAAGTAATCCTGATGGTCGAAGGTGATTGGTTTTGACATCCGGTGTCGGGACTCCGCTGGGGTGGACCGTGCGGTGCGTATTTCAGTTGACGCCGCTCTGTTTTTCCCTTTTATCACTTGAAGTGAGTTTACTTTTTTGACCTTTTTTGTGGGAAATTCTTTTGTTTTCCGGTGCTCTGCTTGTGGGGTTCATCGTCGTCCTCACTTGGTGTGTCGAGCCCCTTGTGTTCGGCGTTAAATCGGCCGGACTGCTTGAAGACCCAACAATCTCCGCAGGTATGGTTTGCAGGCTTCTCGGGAGTACTCTGGATTTGGCATATCTTGTCCAAGATTTTGTTTAGGTTGGATAGCTCGTCGATGTTGTCCTTAAGAGGCAGTTTTTTGTTGTTCTGCCGAGAGCTTTTGAATCCGGCGTTGACTGTCGTGCTCTTCGGACTGTTTCCCTTGGTCCAGCGCTGGTCCTTGCTCCGTTGTGGTTTCCCATTTCCATCCCTGGCCTCGGATGTACTTGGGTCGCTGGTGCTGCATATTGCCAGCCAGCTATCCTCTCCCGCGCAAAAGCGGGTCATGAGGCTTGTTAGTGCGGCCATTGTTCTCGGCTTTTCTTGGTCAAGGTGTCTGGCAAGCCATTCGTATCGGACGTTGTGTTTGAAAGCTGCTAGGGCTTCGGTGTCCGGACAGTCGACTATTTGGTTCTTTTTGGTGAGGAACCTGTTCCAGAATTTGCGGGGTGACTCTCCGGGCTGTTGAGTTATGTGACTTAAATCGTCTGCATCCGGAGGGCGGACATAAGTCCCCTGAAAATTTGCCCGAAACGCATCCTCGAGCTCTTCCCAACTTCCAATGGTATTTTCTGGGAGGCTTTTGAGCCAATGCCGGGTTGGCCCTTTGAGCTTGAGGGGTAAATATTTTATGGCATGGAGGTCATCTCCTCTGGCCATGTGTATGTGGAGGATGTAATCCTCAATCCAGACTCCAGGGTCTGTTGTTCCGTTGTATGCCTCTATGTTTACGGGCTTGAATCCCGCTGGGAATTCATGATCCAGCACCTCATCGGTGAAACATAGGGGGTGTGTGGCGCCCCTGTATTTGGGTGTGCCGTGATGTTCAAATACTCGACGTGTTGCATTGCTTTCTAGAGCTTGCTTTCTTGGCCCATAGATAGACCTGACTGGGCCATCCTTTTGGTGCGGATCCTTATGCGGATCGCGTGCCGACTTGTGTGCGGCACCGCTTGCCACTCTATGTTTGCCATGTGGTCGTCTATCCGACCGGGCGGCCTCTTTGTTCTTTGATTGTGGGGGCTCTGCGGCCTCCTCGTCAAATTCGGGCAGTAGTTTGCGCTTCGGTAGCTCTTTGTTTGGCGGCTATCGCCGTATTTGTCTGCGGTCTTGAGTACTTTGCTCCATCTCATTCTGAGTGCGTCTTCCGCTGTTTTGAGCTTCCGCTTCTGCTTCTTCAGACTACGTGTAGTGGCGACGAGCCTTTTGTGGAGGTTCTTCTGCTCCACCGATGTGTCCGGCGTGAGATTGTCCGGATTGTTATCTTCGCCGGGGACGGATTGTTTATCCAAGTTATCCTGTTCGGATGGTTGCTTGAGGGCATGTTCGTCGTCCACCATTTCACCCTGCTCTATGGCTGGGTATGTATGGGTGTTGTCTTTGTCGAGGCGGAACTTTGAGTGGCGCTTATGTCGCCGTTTTGACTGCTTTTCGAGGGAATTATCCTTCGCAGCGTCCCGTTGTTCCTCGTTATCGCTTCCTTTAGGTGTATCCACCATATATACATCGTGAGTTGAGGTGGCCTTCCAGTGCCTTGTAGGTGCTGGTTCTTGGTCGTCTCCAACATCGTCGTCCATACCGTCGATGTCTTTGGAGTCAAAGTCGAGCATGTCGGTTAAATCATCGACAGTGGCTACAAAGTGGGTGGTGGGTGGGCGTTGAATTTCTTCATCGTCCGTGTCCCAACCTTCCTGACCATAGTCCGGCCAGGGCTCTCCTGATAAAGAGAGAGACTTTAGCGAGTTCAGGATGTCGCCGAAGGGCGAGTGCTGAAGGATGTTCGCGGCAGTGAACTCCATAACCGGCGCCCAATCGGATTCGATTGGCAGGGGCGCGGGAGGTTCGGAGTCCGGAGAGGAGTCCGGCACCTTGGAGTCACAAGCTTCACAAAGGACAGGGTTGGTATTCGGCTCTATCGCCGTAGAGGTAGCAGCCCTCGAGGCGGTGTCCAGCCACCCGTCCTTGATCGGCGCAGTCGGCTCCGAGCTAAGGGTCGGAGCGGACACTTGTGCGGCCTCCAGGGCACTGTCCGGCAGCAGAGCTAGATCATGCCCATCGTGACAGTGCAGCGCGCTTGGCTGTGGCTCGAACCCGTCGAAGATCAAGTCTCCGCGGACGTCAGCCGTATAATTCAAACTTCCAAATCTCACCTGATGTCCAGGGGCGTAGCTTTCAATCTTCTCCAGATGGCCAAGCGAGTTGGCCCGCAGTGCAAAGCCGCCGAATACGAAGATCTGTCCGGGGAGAAAAGTCTCACCCTGGACCACGTCGTTGTTGATGATCGAAGGAGCCATCGGGCCTAAAGGTGACGACACAGACGAACTCTCAATGAAAGCACCAATGTCGGTGTCAAAACCGGCGGATCTCGGGAAGGGGGTCCCGAACTGTGCATCTAGGCAGATGGTAACAGGAGACAAGTGACACGATGTTTTTACCCAGGTTCGGGCCCTCTCGGTGGAGGTAAAACCCTACTCCTGCTTGATTAATATTGATGATACGGGTAGTACAAGAGTAGATCTACCACGAGATCAGAGAGGCTAAACTCTAGAAGCTAGCCTATGGTATGATTGTTGTTCGTCCTACGGACTAAAACCCTCCGGTTTATATAGACACCGGAGAGGGCTAGGGTTACATAGAGTCAGTTACAATGGTAGGAGATCTACATATCCGTATCGCCAAGCTTGCCTTCCACGCCAAGGAAAGTCCCAACCGGACACGGGACGAAGTCTTGAATCTTGTATCTTCATAGTGTAGGAGTCCGACCAAAGATGATAGTTCGGCTATCCGGACACCCCCTAGTCCAGGACTCCCTCAGTCGGTCTCACTGAGATGGGATTGCAAAATCTCTGTTTCCCTTCATAACATTTCGGTCCAACCGAGATGAGCGATCGGTCCCACCGAGTTCGCATTGCAAACTCCCAGTTTCCCTTTTGTAACGTTTCGGTCCCACCTAAATGAGCGAATCGGTCCCACCGAGTTTGCCTGACCAACTCTCTGGTTAGCTTATTACCAAAGTCGGTCCCACCGAGTTTGTGTAATTGGTCTCACGGAGATTACGTTATGCCCTAACCCTTGCACATCGGTCCCACCCGAGTTGATCATATCGGTCCCACCGAAATGCCTAACGGTCACATTATGAACTAAATCGATCTGACCGAGTTTTATGATTCGGTCCCACCGAGTTTGGTAAATTGTGTGTAACGGTTAGATTTTGTGTGGAGGCTATATATAACCCTCCACCCTCTCCTCATTCGTGAGGAAGCCATCAGAACATGCCTACACTTCCAGCATTCATTTTCTGAGAGAGAACCACCTACTCATGTGTTGAGGCCAAGATATTCCAATCCAACCATATGAATCTTGATCTCTAGCCTTCCCCAAGTTTCTTTCCACTCAAATCTTCTTTCCACCAAATCCAACCCTATGAGAGAGAGTTGAGTGTTGGAGAGACTATCATTTGAAGCACAAGAGCAAGGAGTTCATCAACAACACACAATCTATTACCTTTTGGAGAGTGGTGTATCCTAGATTGGTTAGGTGTCACTTGGGAGCCTCCGACAAGATTGTGGAGTTGAACCAAGGAGTTTGTACGGGCAAGGAGATCGCCTACTTCGTGAAGATCTACCCTAGTGAGGCAAGTCCTTCGTGGGCGATGGCCATGGTGGGATAGACAAGGTTGCTTCTTCGTGGACCCTTCGTGGGTGGATCCCTCCGCGGACTCGCGCAACCATTACCCTTCGTGGGTTGAAGTGTCCATCAATGTGGATGTACGCTAGCACCACCTATCGGAACCACTTTCAACAATTTTTATGAACGAGAGTGGACCGCAGAGACGAGGGCAAATGAACCGCAGCATATGTCAAAGTGAACCTCATTGCTATCTTGTTGTTTCGTTTAAAAAATATCGCATTTTCATGTTGGGTGCAAGTGAACAGCATCACTCTTAAAAGTAAACCACATCCGACGACCAAACGCACTGCAAGTGTTGACGTAGTTGACTGAATTTTGAGACACACAAAACAAATTGCACTTCATACAGAGGGGTAACGAGCTGCTACACAAATGGAGTGGACTACATTTTTTGTCTCTCTTCAAACAAATTTAACTGTAGACATGGGTACTACAGATGGGAGACTAGCGAACTACACAACACACCCGAGGGAGCCAAACTGCACTACACTGACACACACACACACACACACACACACACACACACACACACACACTGCCATCCACTATACCAAATTTAGCAATTTTTTTGCACCGGAGAAATCCAGTCAAACTGCACTTTACTGCAATTTTGAAGACACAAAAAAACTCCAAACTACACTGCACCGCACGAGGGTCAGCTGCACTGCAGTCATGCACCCGGTGAACCTCACACTATGGACCTGTGTACTGCACGACAGTCTCACGACCATCCTCGCCTGGAACGAAAACCACCGTATTGGGAATGCATAGAAGTCGGTGAACCTCTCTAGCAAAATCTCTGAACTGCACAAGACAACAAAGTGAGTGAAAATCCACAACACAACAAACACAACTGAACCTCTCTAGCAGAACCTGGGAATGCAAAGTGTGATGCCTGCTGGAATATAGAGACGCGAGATGGGAGTTTGCTGGAGACCAAGCCATTGCCCCCATACTGCATGGAGATGTGCACGGAACCGCATCCCACAATGCCGAAGCTGCACCTCAGCGCTCTCCGAACTGCTCAGAGGGATCTAGAAGCACTGCACGCCGAGCACAAACGGACCTCCGATGAACTGGGCGCCTGAGGGAGTTGTCGGTGTGGGGGTGGTGTGGTCAGCCGACGAGGCATGGCAGGTGCGCCTCCATGGTCGTCGAGGAGATCATATCGGAAGAGGTGAAGACTTGTGGCCACAGGAGTCGATGCACACTGCACCACACCATCCGTCAAGCTGCACACCACTCCCACACCATGTGCACTTCAAGTTGATTCCCAAGGGAACTCTCACGCGCAGTGCATCGCGTTTGGTACCGAACTGCACGCTGGCACCATTTTGTTGCTGCCGCTCGACAGCGGACTGCAGCAGTGCCGTCGGGCTTGGTCGGGGGCGGGGGCGCCGGACGACGTCGGGGGGCGGAAGCCGAGGCATGGGGGCTGGGCCTACTGGGACGGGGCCGAGGCCATGGACGGGGTCGGGCGGCGTCGCACGGCGGGGCAGGGGTCGTTGACGCCGGCGAGCGCATGGCGAGGCAGTGGCCATGGCTGGAGCAGGGCGGGGCCAGGGCCGTCGCTGGGCGGCGTTGCGGGTCAGAGGCGCCGGACGGGAGTAGTAGGAGGCGGGGCGGCTCCGGACGGGAGGAGTAGGAGGCGGGGCAGCTCTGGACGGGAGGAGGAGGAGGCAAGGCGGCGCCGGACGGGAGGAGGAGGAGGCGGGTGACTCCAGACGGGAGGAGGAGGAAGCAGGGAGATGCCGGGCGGGAGAAGGAGGATGCGGGGCGACGCCGGGCGGGAGGAGGAGGAGGCGGGGCGGAGCCGGGCGGGAGGAGGAGGAGGCGGGGCGAAGCCGGGCGGGAGGAGGAGGAGGCAGGGCGGGCACCGACCGGGAGGAGGAGGAGGCGGGGCGAAGCCGGGGGGGAGGAGGAGGAGGCGGGGCGGGAACCGACCGGGAGAAGGAGGAGGCGGGGTGGGAGGTGGAGGTTGTGCGACGACGGGGTAGGAGGTGGCGGTCGTGGGGAGTGGACGGAGGGAGATTGGGGAGTTGTGCTCGAGCAGGATAAGGTGGGTGTTTTTTTTCTTTCACACGCAGTTCATTGGTTAGTTTGTAGCTACAGCGGTACGTGTGGTGTTATCAGAATAAGCTGAAGTGTTATTAGAATAAGGTCTTAAGGGGTGTTATCATAATAGACCCACCCTCCTGGCAAAGAAGGGGTGGGACCGATGCAGTGTACTGGCATCCAGTGGGCCCCAACAGCACCTCTTTATCGTCCGCTGGCAGACGACAAAGATTCTTTGTCGTCCGCCTGCCGACGGCAAAGAACTGGCTGATGGTAAAGAGCTTCTTTGCCGTTCGCTTTTTTCTGGCTGATGGCAAAGCCATTCTTTGCCGTCCGCAGGGAGGCAGACGGCAAATCTGCTGATTCTAGTAGTGAGGGTCAATGTTTAGGAAGCTAGGATGCTCTTACAATATATAGGCATTTAATTTTAGCTAGATTTAATTTTAAAAACAATCAAAATGGCCTTTCAATTTCACGATTATAAGTGCGGAAATTTTAAGATTTCACTCGGGAACAACACATGTTCACTCTGAGTCTGGATGATAGGATACTCAACACAGTAAGAAACTACCACCCATTCATTAATACGGACTCCCTTTGTACAGAAATATAAGAGCGCTTAGATCACTGTAGTGTAGTGATCTAAATGCTCTTATATTTCTTTACAGAGGGAGTATCTATTTTGTTCTCTAGACAAAAACTCGCCTGTTTTTTTTTCTTGAGCCAAAAAGGTGATTATGAAGAACTCATTCTATCACGGACATGAATGATCTTGTGACAATAATGCTACCACACATACACCTAGTGATGATTTTGTGTCAAATTAAACGGCATATTCCTATTGCTAGTATGTGCTCCCTGCTTATCCAGTTGATTCTATCTTATTCTGACGTCACTTGCCAACCATGGACGAGCGAGCCTGCTACCTGTTGGAGAAGATGGCCTCCAAATCCTTGTACAGCGCCTTGGACTTGGGCCTCCACTCCCCCTTGGCCTTGGAGTCCGCAGACTGCGACGCCACCGACGAGCTCCCGCTCCTTTTCCCCTTGAACGCGGTGCTGCTGGACGGGTCCTCCCCGTCCCTGCTGAAGCTCGCCTTGGCCATCTCCCGCAGCTGCCCGAGCCACGACCGCTCGTTCGAGCTCCTCTGCGCCTCGCCCGGCACCGTCTGGCCCGTGGCGCCGCCGCTATCCGGCGACGGCTCCTGCTGCTGCTGGCCCGCCAGCGGGTCGCCCACCACCGACGACGGAAGCACCAGCAGCAGCAGCCCGACCGAGGCCGCCTTGGCGCCCTCCAGGAAGGAGCTCCTGTCCGGGCTCAGGAACTGCACCTGCCGGTACAGCGCGTTCCACTCGTTGCACACCTGCGCCGCGAACGCCAGCGAGAAGACGCCGAGCATGGCGATACCCACGCCGCCGCTCTCCTCGACCTCCTCCAGCTCGCCCCTGCCGTCGCCACTGTTCCTGTCGATGAGCACGAGGCAGGCGGCGAAGACGAACACCTCGCTGGCCACCGCCACGATCTCCACCAGCTGCACCCGCTTCTTGATGAAGGGCTTCTTGAGCAGCATGAAGAAGAGCTGGAACGACGCGACGGCCAGCACCACGACGGCGTGCGCCCGCGACGACCGGCCCGACGACGCGTGCGCGCCCGCCACGATGCCCAGCGCCACCCGCTTCACCGACTCGAGGAACGTGTAGTAGATCCTCAGGATGCCGAACACCTTCTGGATCACCGGCGCCTCCGCGTCCTCGTTCTCGTCCTCCGACGCCATGATCCGCTGGTCCGCCGCCGCCCGCTTCCCGCCCCCGCCCACCACGATCTGCGTCAGCATGTACTTGGGCGGGCCGCGCAGGTCCTCGAACAGCGGGCCGAGCTTGACGAGCCGCGCGGCGCGGCCGGGGTCCTTCCACGTCCACTGCCCGCGCTTGCCGGGGCCGAGCGTCCTCCTGACGATCTCCTGGTACCAGCGGTGCTCCTGCCCCTCCTGGTGCACCTCCTTGTACTGGAGCAGCCTGCCCGTCGTGATGCCCAGCGACAGGAACAGCAGCAGGGCCACCAGGAACGCCGTCAAGATGCCGATGAGCACGATCCCCACTGCCAGCCCTCCGGTAGTCCCACCTGGTCGATATCATTCATCCCGTTGAAATCAATCACACGATCTCTGCATCGATCAGAGCATTGAGATGGACGGCGTACCTCTGATGAGTGCTGCAGACGCTTGGGATATGCAAGGCATCGCAAGGATTGCAAGCATGATCTCAAACCTGGGGAGGACGAGTGCTCCGTACTTTCCTGTGCCTCCTCTGTACCTTAATCTCAAGTAGAGGAGGAGAAGAAGATGCAGCAGTATGAGACCTCCCCCAATGACACCCAGCCACAGCATGTTTCTTCCGAAGTATTTCCACCTGCATCCATGCATGTATGTTTCAACACCTCCATATATAATCCAATCTGTCACTTGATAGGTCTCGAGAGTACTCGATCATGAAGACGAAGTATCATACCCGTCCAAATCTTGCAGCTTCATGATAATCTGTGCTTCAGGCTTCATGTCCTGATTCTGCATTTCAGCCATGCCGTGCTCATTCAGCATCCAGAGGTGTAACGAAAATGATGGCTCCAAAAAACCGACGATAAGCATGGAGACCCAAATCAAACGAAAGGAGAAACACTGAAATTCATGTGACCTCAAAGAAAGATCGGTACTCCATGGCGGTCAGCGGCTTCCCATCCAACGCCGGGATCGCTGGTGGCTTCCCTTCTACCGGTATCTGCATCGGCATAATCTGCTGCTGCTGACCACCTGGTGCAGCTCCAGGGTAGTAGGGATCAGCCTGTACTACATCACTCCTGTCCACCAGCTCCGAGTACGCAATGGCAGGCATGGTGGAGTAGCCCACGAATGGATCTGCAGAGGGACCCTCCCACGGAAGCCGGATGTATGGAATTGTCCACTCTATCCCCTTGGCCAGCTCGTAGTACTCCACCGGCAGATTTATCGACAGCCATCTCGACAGAGCGAAGATCTGGATGTGGCATGCCATTCTCTGTAAAAAAAAAAAAAAATAGACAACAGCGATCGATCATCGAGATCGATCAGATGGTATATATGTGAGCGATGAGCCCGCTGAAGCTGGAGCTGTCACCCGGACACCAGGTAGCAGAGTTGACGCCCATGCTAAATTACCAGGAGATTTCGTGATGGCTCGGAGATGGAGTAAGACGAAGGCCTTGCCATGGCGCCGGATGCAATGAGCGATGATGTGGAGACGGTGAGGAGTGTGGCGACGATGGCGGTTGCTGCAAATATTACGGTGGCGATGGTTGCGATTGATGAAGACGATGCAGGGACAGAATCTGCATGCAGATCATAGTAAAATCGTAAGGATGTTCCTTTGCATGGTTGCCATACTGATGATGATGGGCACAAAGCAGTGTTTATGTATGATGATCAAAGGGTTGGATTGGGTTGTTATGCTGTTAATAATAAATGAGTGGCAAGCGAAGAATGAATGCCATTGCTCAATGCTGATACATACAGTGTCTCACTTGAAGGCGGTCTGATGGCAGATTGGGGTTCCCAGCCACGTCCTGAGCCGTGTTCTCAGCAACCTGGACCGAAACCAGCTTGTCAACTGCCAGGATCTGCATTGTGTATATGCTCTTACTAGCTTCATGGAAGCTGAAAGCAAAGCCAACCAACCATACGTGAAGCGTTAATTTATATAACATCCTAATTGACTCCTAAGGTAAAAATAATTTAGCCGTTTATTCAGATGTTATTGGAATATCTATCTATCTATTAATTCTTGCCTCAATAGCTTGCCCCCGGAAAGCTGCACTGCGGAGGAGGTGAAGTTAAACACCGGCTTTTCAAACTTGATCAGGACGGGGATGGTGTGTGAGCTTGTCCTCACGGTCGACGTTGCGAGTTTAACAGAAGGCCGTCGCGTATCTGTCAGCAGCGCCATCCATCAAGCACGCAGAAGAGGAAAAAATCAGATCAACATTGAGCATGGCATTGGCATGCGTCCAGAATCGAAGTGCTGGAGCCGGAACAGGAACGGGAATAAATACCATATAGAAATGTGAATGGTTGTGATGAATAAACCGGGGTCCCCTGTCTGCTGATTACAGAGCTCGTATCACATGCAACAGTCACAACAGCTGTGCTCGATATCTTGTTCACCTGCACACAAGTTATGTAAACATTCAGCCGTATGAATCGAATCAAGTAGGAAGTAGCTAATCATTAGTATGAACTAAGATGGACAAAATGAGGACAGCGAAGCTTACGACGAAACCGAACCGACGGTTGCCGAGCGTGCTCCTGTTGGTCGGCGTCAGCACGGCGCCGGTCGCGGTGAGAGCGGCGAGGATCTCCACCGACGAGTTCATCACCGGTTCCGCAAAGGACATGTATATCCTCAGCTCCCTGTCGTTGTTGGTGGCCTCGACCACCCTCATCGCGCCCTGGATCTGCAGGAGCTTCTGCGGGATGCTGGCGGTGATGTTCATGGAATCGCTCCTTTTGTCTATCATCAAGTTTCGGATTCAGATCCGTGCGTTGCGATGCTATTTTGTTTATTTTGTACTGTATATCATCAGTTGGGATGGTAGTACGCACCGAAGCGGAGGGTGAAGCTCGAGTTGGAGCTCCTCCGGAAGCGGTGGCCGGCCACGTCGGTGCAGAACCCCCTGCGCATCACCAGGATCATGCGCCCGTAGTCCACGTCCGGCGACGGCGACACGGCGACGGAGTACCGCAGGCCGGGCACCACGGCCTCCAGGGTGGACGGCTCCACGCGGCCGGGCCCGTACACGATGAGCTGCAGTGGCAGTGCACATTCGTTCGATGAGACCACACGCAGAGAGATTCCTTGAGAGTGGTACCATACCAGGCCACATACGTACGTCGCAGTAGGTGGCGTTGCACGTGAAGCCGCCGCCGCCCGGGCACGGCTCGCTGAGGGAGACGAGCACCGAGACGTTGGGCGCGGCCGTGAACGCCGACTCCGCCGCCACCGTCGCCGTCGGAGGAACGGTGTCTGCATGCGCGCATACATTGCATACACAGTCAGTGGAGATCGATTTGGCAGCTAGGTTGAAGTTGGGTTTAGTTGATGGATGGCGTTACTTAACCAACATCCCAGGCGTAGGTGGCGCAGGTCGGGCCGGCGCTGCTTCCTAATCCTGATCTCGGGGTCGCGCACGCTGCGAATGTGTGGTTCCCGTCCTTGAGTCCTGCGAAGCTCACCACCTCCGTCCCATTCCCGTTGCCCCCGCAGTCCGATCTTCTTTCACCGTCCAACTGCGTGCAGTGCAGCGCAAACAATCCTCACTCATATAACTGTTCCGAAGTACGTATTCAGGTTCGACTTACTGTTTGCTCACTTATACTAGTATTGTGCAGACATGTGGAATTTACAATGATTTTTTTTTCTTTTTTTCTTGCTGATACCAGTACTTCTTACGTCTAAATAAAAGTGTTCCAGGTGGCAGCAAAATTCGAAAAGGCACCCTAATGTCAGAACAGAATTTTAAATTCTATTTGACCGGTGAGAATTACTGCACCGGTAGTAATGAATTGCGCTGTAGAATCATTCATCTCGTACAGTTTAAATTCGAGGCCAGCTTCATGTCTTGGTTCTTAAGTACTGTACTACTAACTGTAAACTACCATTGTCCGGAAGCTAGGATTGTACTTGGATTTCCTCTGATTGAACCTGACTAATTGAGCACGAACATTTGAAAAATGGAATGCGTTCGAAATTCGAAAGATGGAGCCTCTTACCTTGCAGGTGATGGCGCAGTCCCCGCAGGTCCAGCCGCTGCTCTGCACGGCACGGAAGGCGAACACCGCCGACGCCGACGTCGAGATGCGCGGCGGGGCGCTGGTCAAGCTGAGGGAGACGTCGCCGGCAGCAGCAGCAGCGGCCGAGCAGAGGAGCACGGCCACGCTCAGCAGCAGCCGCCGTCCCCAGCTCTTCCACACCATCGATCCTCCCCAGAGTCAGCCACTAGCTGTTGCAGATGCAGCAGGGCAGGGGTAGGGGAGAGCAGCCGCTGCACAGTGTTGAATGCGTGCGTGAGGGAGGGAGAGAGGGGGCAACGGGCAGGGGAGTGAATGCACGGTGCAGTGTGCATGTGTGGCTGGCTTGGGGAATGGCGCGCTACCTAGCCATTAACGCTCCCCCTGGATATACTGGCAGTGAGCAGTAGAGAGGCATGGAGGCGGAGGGGAGGGAGGGGCCGGGGCCAATTAAGGCAAGCACAAACCGGCAAGCGGCAACGGCATGTGATCGCGGCCGCGAGGCGAGGGGTTTTTGTTCCGGGGTGGAGGGGAGGGGAGGGGATGATGCACATGAGGACCAGAAGAGCCAAACCGTCCCTTGTTTCTACTACGCGCTAGCTAGTTTTTCTCCCTTCCTCTCGTCTCGTGGATGGCTGCGACTGCGAGGCTTAGCGACTCGCTTGGATTCTGCCTCCGTGTGTCGGTCTCGTGAAATCTCCAACGCACACGAAGAAGAAACAACAGTTGAGTTTAGCTGAGAGAAACAGGCATGGGAGTGACTGATGCTGTGGTGCATGTCAACAATTGCTGTCGACAAAACCTCAGCAATCGGTCTTGGAGGTGCTCGAGCTTTCAGTGTTCGGCTGCTGCCATATGAGCCAGTGACTGGGGATACGGTATCGGCCAGTGATTGAGGATAATGATAATGATGGGAATCACTGGCAATTCGAGTGTAAATTACAAAAATTACCATCCGGTTAAGTAAGCTGGAACGGTATTAGCTAACTTCCGTTTTACCATAGCCTGGGGAAGAGGGCACAGGTATAGAGAGGGGCCAATGGCTGAAGCCTGAATGGTGTCCCACATGCTGAGAGGAATAAGGAACATCCGTGTGCACTGTTATTAATCCTAGAAAACTACTGCAAGCTGCTCTGAAGCGACTGAGGTAAGAAACAAAATAAGAGGGAATCAACCTGCACCGAGGCTAAGATCTGTCTGCGCACATGCACTACCTGCCATCACATAATAACCACATTGCAGGTGAGCTAATTTCCTTTTCTACTCCTCTCCTCACCTATTCCCCTACTCTTCATATTGTAGTATATATAAGCTGCTTAACTTAATGTTTGGCAAGAGTTGCTCTGTAACAAATATCTGTTAACATTATGCCAAGTACTCCCTCCGTTCCTAAATATAAGTCTTTCTAGAGATTTCACTATAGACTACATATGGAGCAAAATGAATGAACTTATACTCTAAAAGAAGTATATACATCCGAATGTAGTCTTTATAGTGAAATCTCTAAAAGGACTTATATTTAGGAATGGAGGAAGTAGATGCTAAGCCTACCAATTCAGTGGTTTGGAGGGGCTTGATGAAGGTCAAGTCATCCTTTTCTAAGAGAGGAACCTTTAAGTTAGGTGACGGCCAGTAGCGGAGCCAGGATAAACCAACGCCCCAGGCAAGCTGCTTAGCTACAGTGGGGTACAGTAGTATTTTTGCTACAGTCCACGAAGAAAAACTTTACCACGCCCCAAGCCAACGGTCTGCCTGGCGCCGCCCTTGGTGACAGCCAATCAACGAGTTTTTGGAAAGATATCTAGTTGGGTGACACTCCATTAGCTTTACGATACCTGATCATGATAACATTGTGTTCAGAAAAGAGGCCGGATAATCCCAGTTTCGAAAAAAAATATCTACACGCCTTTTGGGCGGGTAAGTAACTGGATAAACCAGTATGTGCAATTATTTGAAAGCCCATTAGTATAGCCACGTGAGCTATTATCTGTCATCTCACGCTACATTTGATGAAACAATTTTTAGGCTTATGAATTGACTGTGTTTTGCAAAGCAAAGAAACCTGCTAAATGCTATCAGAGAATCAAAGCTCCAAAAAGATCACACCTCTTCTGTACCGCACAGAAAAGCATAACTGCGAGTGATGCATCTAAAGAAAAGATGACAGCAGATATTGGACGGTTAACCGAAACAAAAGCATGATTCAGCACAACATAAATCTACTTGCAAACTCTGATGCCAACAATAATAATTAACAGAGAACCATTAAAACATGACCAAACCATGGTATATGATAAGGTACAGCATAGGCCGGTGCTGCATTAGCAAGAGGTGTTCTGTTCGAGGTTGCATACAACTTTAAAGACAATAAAGAGTGGTACATACATGGTCAAGTATAGCAGGGTGCAGCACTTCATTGGCAAGAGATCCTGGAGCATATTATACACAAAAAATAAGAGATGTTAGCCAGTGACATGACCAAAGAAATGGAAAGAACATAGAGTGAATCAAAGAAGCATCGCTAAATTCCTAATAGGACGACGAAGGAAAGAAAAACACCTTGAAACATTGTAAGGCGCAAGCCAATTATGGAATACTGAAGCATTCTGTACCATATAGAGAAAGGAGTGTCAAGTACTAGTAATAATATGCGCATAACAGAGCAGAAAACTAAATGAAACCTAAAAATGGAGGGTGTGAAAAAACAGCAGATCAGATTTGATGTGGTAAGGAATCACAACTGACCCCACGTAAACCATTGAGAAACCTACCAAACTGTTTTACAATTGATGAAATAAAATTTTCAGAACTTGATTTTAGAGCAGTCATGTAGATTATATCAAACAGAGTACAGTAAATGGGTGGTTGCAACAATGCCTTGCAAAGGCTCATGTGAGACCAAACATAAATAGTTCCAATTTAGCATCAGAAACTAAAGATACAATCGCAGCATCATTAATAGCAGTGATCTACTAGATATGGTGCTCACCGATCAATGAGGCATGACATGTCAGGTTCACAGTGATCTATTGCATTGGTAGTGTGGTACAAAAAAGAGCAGCAAACATATCTGAAGATGAATCACCAACATTTATATTACCAAAAAAATGAAAATAATAAATGTAATCTCGAGAATGAACCTAGCACAGATCAAACAAACCACAATTGAGGCACTGACCTGGCTCCTTTGAGTCCTGTATAGTCAGTTCAGCTGAAAAGCAGCAGTTCTGTTCAGAAGCTACAATAAAAAAGGACTTGCATATTTCAGGAAATATATCCCACTCGTGAAATGAGAAACAGTTACATGCCACACTGATACACAACTAAATAAATCACGATCGTATGCATCAACTGCCATTTTAGTGATCTCCATCAATGTAATATAACATGAGCTTTTCTCACCGCCTAGCATTAGCTTTGGTAACTCACCAAGTTGGATGGAGATGCCGGAGACATGGGTTCAGTGATTGTTGGCCTGACTCGTGGTGGTCCTATAGTGGGCAAGCCTGGTTGGTTATTTTGTTTATCTCTTACACCAAAACAAAGCAAGATAGACGAAGGAAGAACAAATAGCATGTGTTTGAATAAGGGACTTAACAGGAGGTGGCTCAGTGCGCAAGAATGAGTGTAGCCGTTCTCGCCGTGCAACTTCCTTCTCTCCAGACCTCCACCATGGTCAACAATGCAGCCACCTTAAAGCAGACGACACTACAACTATTTCACAATTAGTGTGTGAATGGTCAAAAAATAAATTATTGTTAAAGCCAAAGTGTGCATACCAAAGAAAAATAATTCCAAATGTTTCCTTACCTACCATCATTTCTTGCAGTTTGAGAGAATAGTTGCCCTTAAAAAAGAGCAAATTCAGCACATACAAACAAACATATTGGAATGTAAGAATATATCGTAGATATATGTAGCATCAGAATAATGAGATAAAGATCATGAAGAAACAACTTGATGGAGAAGTGAGTCAAAGAACATGAATCTGGTTGAGGGCAAGATGGTTAAAAGTATATGATCTGCATGTCAAGAAAAGAACTACATGATCTGAAGACATGGCTTACAAACTGGTAAAAAAAAACTGTTAAGAACAACAGAACAAAGACAGAACGGGAACCCAAGGGTTTACCTTGATGGAAAGTGAGTCAAAGAACATGAATCTGGTTGAGGGCAAGATGATTCCTGGCCTGGAGATGATGAAATCAAAGAAGAAAATATGTCTTTTCTCAGCCGAGCTATCCATCTATTTTTTATTTCACTTTTGTGCATTCAGTCATTCGGCCATTGACTCTCTCTTAAGCTGACAAAGTAACTGAAATGGACAAAGGCAACTTCTATGTTAAAATCATGCTTTGCATCATCACAACAAATCTTTTATAGTACCTGAAGAATCCGCAATGCATAAAAGTAAATGAAACTTGTGTGAATACAGTTGCAAGTCATTTCCTTTCAACAGAAATAAAGATCCCCAACTTGCACTATGGTTCCAAACATAGAAGTCGCAAAGAGGAAGATTTTGGCCCAATCTTCCACCTCATATGCTAAACTGATTCGAGTAGGAACTGAAGTACTGTATCTTTAGCACAATCAACAGCTAATACCAAAAATGTTGAAGGAAGCACTGATTGAAGGGAACACTTTTAGGAGCTACTGTGGATATCAGAGTAAGGCAATGACTCCTATAGGTGACTGGCAATTCCTGCGGAACAGTTATATTCAAGTCAAGGTCCTGATAAATAACTTGAACACTACCAGGATAAGAAGATGCCAATGATTTAAAAATAAAAGGTGACAATGAACTAAAATAACAGAAGGTGCTAATGATTCATGTTTCTGAACTCAAATGCAAAAGTTGATGCAGCCGTTTTCAGTCGGGCATTCAAGCAAACACTTGTTAGGCGCACATACAGCGCATCTGATTGCCTGAGTCAGCACGCACGCACAGCACACATGCCGCGCGCGCCCTCAGTCATCCAACACGCATACCACGCCGGCACCGGCATCATGCACGCACAAGCCAAAATTTGCAGGGGGCGTTGGACATTGTGGCGGCCATTATAAAACCGTTTGAATAGACGATTACAGTCGGCCTGATAAAGTCTGCCCCGGGAATCAGAACCCCCAAGGCCACCACTGCCGCGAGCGCCTCCCATCCAGCGCCGGCTCATGCTCTGCCTCGTCCTCAAGCCCAATCCACCGGCCGGAGCGTTCGGCTTCAGTCCTCAAGCCACCACTGCGGCGAGCGCTCTCACCGGCCGCGCTGATCAGGGCCGCCACCTCGAGCTTCATCAAGTCGAGCTAGAAGAAAAATTCCCGTGTATAAGAGCCGAAATAGGAATGGGTCCTTCCGTAGCATCGGCTAACCATACGTGAAGAGGGAATTGTGCGGATTTCGCAACTGCACACCCAGGACTCATAAAAAAGCAGGTCGTGCCTAATGGGCAGTTCCCGCATGACTTTCCGGACGCCAGCGCGGTGGACCATTACAAGAGGCTCAGGGATTGAGTGACTTTGCTCAGTCAAGTCTAATCGCGTGACTTAGCGCCTCCCATCCAGCGTCCACATGGGATCCAACGGCTCAGATTTCACAAAAGCAAAACTGAAGCGTTAACTCCCCTTTTTAACGGGGAAAGGTGCTCCAGGCGCCAACTTTCATGCAGCTCAATAGCAGCGTACAACGTGAAGTTCATAGCCCAGGACTGAAATTAGAGATAAGAAAGATTACAATGGGAAGCGAAACAACTAAAGTCGGATCGTGGAGCACGCCTAAATGGTCCATGGAGAAGAAATCAAAATGTGAAACAACTAAAGAACCTGGTGAGAGCAACATTGTGAGCAATACCAGTCATATCTCTCAAAATGTGAAACACATGCGCTTTGAAAATCCTTTATAATGGAGAAGAAATCAACAAGAATTCCTAATGGTCCATGGAATATAATCAGCCAGAATGCTTCTATCAAAAAGGCTTTCGCCCCGTTATATATATAAAGCAAAGATCATCAACAAACCCGGTACAAACGCACGCCAACACAACACACACACAAGGCAGGATACAAAGAGGCTGAGCGCAGCAACACCACCCCAAGCACTACAAGAGTAACATCAGATCTTAGCCGTGAACACGCCACCGCCAAGAGGTGAAGCCGCATACGGCGAACCGTGGGCTCCAAGGCGGCGCCTTCAGGAAGGGAACGACACTGGAGCACCGCCACCGCCCGACACGAGGGTCAGGGTTTCCCCTGAAACAACACGACGGGTGATACGTCTCCAATGTATCTATAATTTTTGATTGTTGCATGCCGTTATATTATCATTCTTGAATGTTTTACAATCATTCTATATCATTTTTTGGTACTAACCTATTGACATAGTGCCTAGTGCCAGTTGCTGTTTTATGCTTGTTTTTTACATCGCATGAAATCAATACTAAACAGAGTCCAAACGCAGCGAATTTTTTTGTGGATTTTTTCTGTACCAGAAGACACTGTATGGGCAAAGAAAGTACCTGAGGGGTGCTCCGAGGGGAGCACAACCCACTAGGGCGTGCCTGGGGGCCTAGGCGCGCCCAGAAGGGTTGTGCCCACCTCGGTGGCCTCCCGCACCGCCTCTTTGTTCTATAAATACTCTAATATTTCAGAAACCCTAGGAGAGTCGACGAAAATCAATTCTAGCCGCCGCAAGTTCCAGAAACACCAGATCCAATCTAGACACCATCACGGAGGGTTCATCATGTCCATTGGTGCCTCTCCGATGATGCGTGAGTAGTTCATTGTAAACCTACGGGTCCGTAGTTAGTAGCTATATGGCTTCCTCTCTCTCTTTTGATTCTCAATACAATGGTCTCTTGGAGATCCATATGATGTAAGTCTTTTTGCGGTGTGTTTGTTGGAATCCGATGAACTTTGAGTTTATGATCAGATCTATGTTTTTATCCATGAAAGTTATTTGAGTCTTCTCCGACCTGTTATGTGCATGATTGATTATATCCTCGTATTTCTTCTCCAATATTTGGGTTTTGTTTGGCCAACTTGATCTATTTATCTTGCAATGGGAAGAGGTGCTTTTGTGATGGGTTCGATCTTACGGTGCTTGATCTCAGTGACAGAAGGATAACAAGATAAGGTCTATTTCTACATAAATAGATCTTGTCTACATCATGTCATCGTTCTTATTGCATTACTCCATTTTCCATGAACTTAATACACTAGATGCATGCTGGATAGCGATTGATGTGTGGAGTAATAGTAGTAGATGCAGGCAGGAGTCGGTCTACTAATCTTGGATGTGATGCCCATATAATGATCATTGCCTAGATATCATCATGATTATTTGAAGTTCTATCAATTGCCCAATAGTAATTGTTTTCCCACCATTTGCTATTTTTCTCAAGAGAAGCCACTAGTGAAATATACGGCCCCCGGGTCTTTTCTTTAATATATTTGCCTTCGTGATCTATTTTCCTTTGCTTTTATTTCCAGTTCTACTAAACCAAAAATACTTTGCTACACTTTATTTTATTTGCACTCCATTTATCCTATCTGTTACAACTTTATCACGTCTCCGTGCCAATTTCTGGCGCCGTTACCCGAAAGGAATTGACAACCCCTTTAACACGTTGGGTTGCGCGTATTTGTTATTTGTGTGCAGGGGTTGTTTACATTGTGTTGCGTGTTTCTCCTACTGGTTCGATAACCTTGATCTCATTACTGAGGGAAATACCTACCGTTGTTGTGCTGCATCATCCCTTCCTCTTTGAGAAAATACCGGCGTAGTTCTAGCAGACATCAAAAGGAATTTCTCGCGCTGTTTCTAGGGAGGATTGCTACCTCTTGAGCTTGCGTTGGTTTTCCCTTGAAGAGGAAAGGGTGATGCAGCAAAGTAGCACAAGTATTTTCCCCAGTTTTGAGAACCAAGGTATCAATCCAGTAGGAGAAAACACACAAGTCACTGAATACCTGCACAAACAATCAATAACTTGCACCCAACGCATAAAGGGGTTGTCAATCCCTTCACGGTCACTTGCAAAAGTGAGATCTGATAGAGATAGATAAATGATAAAGTAAATATTTTTGGTATTTTTGGTTTATAGATCGGAAATTAAAATATTGCAAAATAGTAGATCGGAAACTAGTAAGACGTAAAAGAGAATCAATATAATGGAAAAGAGACCCGGGGGCCACAGGTTTCACTAGTGGCTTCTCTCAAGATAGCAAATATTACGGTGGGTGAACAAATTACTGCCGAGCAATTGATAGAAAAGCGCATAGTTATGATGATATCTAAGGCAATGATCATGAACATAGGCATCACGTCCGTATCAAGTAGACCAAAACTATTCTGCATCTACTACTATTACTCCACACATCGACCGCTATCCAGCATGCATCTAGAGTATTAAGTTCATAAAGAACAGAGTAACGCATTAAGTAAGATGACATGATGTAGAGGAATTAACTCAAGCAATATGATGAAAACCCCATCTTTTTATCCTCGATGGCAACAATACAATACGTGCCTTGCTGCCCCTACTGTCACTGGGAAAGGATACCACAGGATTGAACCCAAAGCTAAGCACTTCTCCCGTTGCAAGAAAGATCAATCTAGTAGGCCAAACTAAACCGATAATTCGAAGAGACTTGCAAAGATATCAAATCATGCATATAAGAATTCAGAGAAGAACCAAATAATATTCTTAGATAATCTGATCATAAATCCACAATTCATCGGATCTCGGCAAACACACCGCAAAAGAATATTACATCGAGGAGAACTTGGTATTGAGAATCAAAGAGAGAGAAGAAGCCATCTAGCTAATAATTATGGACCCGTAGGTCTGTGGTAAACTACTCACGCTTCATCGGAGAGGTAATGTTGTTGATGCAGAAGCCCTCCATGACCGAATCCCCCTTCGGCAGGATGCCGGAAAAGGCCCCTAGATGGGATCTCATGGGTACAGAAGGTTGCGGTGGTGGAAAAGTGGTTTCGTGGCTCTCCTGGATGTTTTCAGGATATAAGAGTATATATAGGCAAAGGAACTAGGTTAGGGGAGCTACGAGGGGCCCACGAGGTCGGCGGGCATGCCCTACCCCCCTGGGCGCGCCCTCCTGCCTCGTGGCCGCCTTGTTGCATCTCCGACTTCATCTCCAAGTCTTCTGGTTTCCTTTCAGTCCAAGAAAGATCATCGCGAAAGTTTCATTCCGTTTGGACTCCGTTTGGACTCCGTTTGGTATTCCTGTTCTGCGAAACTCTAAAATAGGCAAAAAAATAGAAACTGGCACTGGGCCCTCGGTTAATAGGTTAGTCCCAAAAATAATATAAAATAGCATATAAATCCCTATTAAATATCCAAAACAGATAATATAATAGCATGTAACAATCAAAAATTATAGATACGTTGGAGACGTATCAAGCATCCCCAAGCTTAATTCCTGCTCGTCCTCGAGTAGGTAAATAATAAAAATAGAATTTTTGATGTGGAATGCTACCTAACATATTTATCCATGTAATTTTATTTATTGTGGCATGAATGTTCAGATCCAGAAGATTCAAAACAAAAGTTTAATATTGACATTAAAAATAATAATACTTCAAGCATACTAACAAAGTAATCATATCATCTCAAAATAACATGGCCAAAGAAAGCTATCCCTACAAAATCATATAGTCTGGCTATGCTCTATCTTCATCACACAAAATATTTAAATCATGCACAACCCCAGTTTTAGCCAAGCAATTATTTCATACTTTAGTATTGTCAAACTTTTTCAACTTTCACGCATGGAAACAGAAGTATCCTCACAAGATTTTGATGTAATATATGGCATGCTTAGATGTAAGTTTGAACTGTTTATCATATCAGCAGGGCTTGTTTGATGATTCTTGGTGTTAGTAGGCTAGCTACTGCGCGAGCTATAGTGCTTGCAAAACACTCACCGAAGAGAAACGTTGGGGCTGATGAGCTCGTGGTACGCTTATAGGTCTGATCCGTCATCGATCAATAGCCCAAGTTCCTAAAATTATGGGCTTAGCGATCGATCAAACAATAGTCCACAATTATACATTAAGTCACATCAAACTCAAAGAGTTGGTTCACGCGTATACATTCATGCCTCATTTGGTTCATAGGGTAGGAAAATCATAGCAATAGGAAAGTCATAGGAAATGAGATGACATGTATCTTAAATCCTATGAGTAAGAATAGGAAAGGAGATGCCCTTTGATTCACATCATAGGATTTTTTCCATTGAGTCTAGGCTAATGTTTATTTTCCTATGAAATGTGGAGGATAGGAAGAATTCCTCCATAGGAATATGGTTCCATTCCTATAAACCAAAAGGCTCTATAGAAATTTTTCCTATAGAAATCCTATCCTATGAAATTCCTACAAGATTCCTCTAAACCAAAGGAGGCCTCATGTTAATAGCCAACAAATTTGGCACGTACTTGTAACATGCGTGAATGTGTAATTTTTTTGTTGGAAGCGTGAATGTGTAGTGACGTCGTACTTTCGGAGTGGCTATAGAGGGTTTGTACGTGTGCTAGAGGGGTTGTGGGATGGAGAGAGATCTAGAGAGAGAGAAAGACCCTATTTCTACTCCTAATCGTTATATTGACAAAGGATATTTTTTTAGAACACAAAATCATAGCAGTACAGAGGCGTACAAATCCTAGGCGGGCTAGTTTGGCCTAGTGGGTTCAGTGATATGGCGTGCTATAGTGTCGTCTAGTCTTCGCGTGTGGTAGCAGTATTGTGGGTACGGTAAGTTTTCTTGAAGAAGCGGAATTCAACGAAGTCATGATGGTTCCTTCGTCCGACCAACTTACAGTGGGAAAGGTTGGGCCTGCGCTACGAACGGGGTGGACCCAGATAATTTTCTGCATGGTAGGTGGACCAGGATGGTTGACGTCCCACATGTCGGCGAATGAAAGTATTCTTTCTGATATCGAGGACGAGCAACGAGTATTCATTTTTTATTTTTATGTAAGCTATTGTCTCCACTGTTACGACGGAGGAGTGTGAAGCACGGCAGCCCAGTGAACTTGGCATGGGCACAACTCCCTCCTCCCTCATGTACCATAGTGTTGACTATAAGGTTGGCTATAAGGTTACAACTTTTTCTGACTTTCTCTCTATCTATTTCCTCTTAGATGTTTTTACCTTCTTTTTTTAGACACAATTGTTTTTTCATACCTCTTTTTTAGAATTAGTTTTTTTATATCTAGGAGCACATGTAGAGACGGGGAGCCCACTCCTTGACTTTGTCAATGCATCTCTCTCCTCCACATAAGCGGGCTTCTAGCCCAGTATTGTACTACCTACTTGCTATGAATGCGGGTAGCTGGCGTCTGAGAAGGGAGCACGCGCGGGACAGGGGAGGGGTTTTCAGGTGGGCCAGGGCGGTTAGAAGCGGGCTTGGAAGCGGTCCGGACTCCCGCATGGCCCACCTCAGATTATCACCATATTTCTTGGAGTCTGTGCGCGGCGGGTGGGCGTTCTCTTCTCCCTCCCCGTCTCTCTCTCTCTCTTCTCAGTCGACGCCCGCCGAGCGATTAGATTTCGGCTATCGACGGTTTATTCAATTGCAGTCCCACATGTCAATGAAAATGCAGGACAACACGTGTCCCCTCTGGTGAGCGTCGTGCGAGCCGGACTGTCGGGGGTGCGACGCGAATGCAACAAGCATGCTTTAAGTGTGCCGCCTTTTCCTTTTGAACTTGCAAAGCGTAACATTTTCGTGCGGTTGATCGATAGAATCCAGAACAAAATGACGAGGGTGGGGCTTTCCCGCGCGTTAGGCGGGCTAGTTTGAGTAGTATGACGTGCTACAGTGCACACAAAGCAAAATTCAAATTAATCGGATGACATTCATTACATTTCAAAAACTTCTCCTATAAACTGGACGAAATTCATTACATATTTCACACAAACCATACTAAAACCTACTGTAAACCTAATCTAAACGATCGTCGGCGCCCGACCACCATGTCCGGCCATGATCCCCAAGAACTGACGCTCTGGCTATTGCCTTTGCCTCCTCCTCATCCGCCTCGGCTTTGTCCAGCTCCGCCTTGATAACCTCCTCCTCTGAAGCACATGGTTCTGAAGATTTCCGCCTCCACGACACTGTCAAGCGACTAATCGTCCATCGATGTTTACCCCACCACGCTTGGCATCGACTGAGTGGAGGAGCGGTGGCCTTCCCGGGACCAGAGCGGCGGCGACCTACCATGTACTATTCTTCCTCACTGCCGGCTGCGCCCGCGCACACGCGCTGGCTTTGTGGTTGTGGTGGTGGAGGGTGGCCGGGGGGAGCCGACGATGTCCTTTGTCTGCTCCTGTGATAGTACGTCCAGGAGATCTTTGGAGCCCGCCCGGAGCGGAGCCGCCGATGTCCTTTGTCTACTATTGCGACTGTACTTCCAAGAGAGCTTTGGAGCGCCAGGAGGCCATGGTTGGAGTGGTGCCAACAGAAGGAAGGGACCGGAGGAGAATGACTGTGGGTCTTTGGCTACGGCTGGGAGCTGGGCCTGAAGTTAATATAGATTGCGAATGGCAATGAGCCGCGACAGACGGATGGACGGCTGGCGCCGGACTAGGTTCGCCGGCAGTCGCGTGTCATTAATGTGGGCGGCGGGCGGATGAATGGCCGTGATGTCGCTAACGCAGAGCAGTCGCTTACACCGATGTCGCACGGTTGGTGCTCTCTCGGTCGTTGAGGGAGTCCTAGATTAGGGGGTGTCCGGGTGGCCGGACTATCACCGTTGGCCGGACTCCTAGACTATGAAGATACAAGATTGAAGACTCTGTCCCGTGTCCGGATGGGACTTTCCTTGGCGTGGAAGGCAAGTTTGGCGATACGGATATGTAGATCTCCTACCATTGTAACCGACTCTGTGTAACCCTAACCCTCTTTGGTGTCTATATAAACCAGAGGGTTTTAGTCCGTAGGAGGAATAACAATCCTACCATAGGCTAGCTTCTAGGGTTTAGCCTCTTTGATCTCGTGGTAGATCTACTCTTGTACTACCCATATCATCAATATTAATCAAGCAGGAGTAGGGTTTTACCTCCACCCAGAGGGCCCGAACCTGGTTAAAAACATCGTGTCCCTTGTCTCCTGTTACCATCCGCCTAGACGCACAGTTCGGGACCCCCTACCCGAGATCCGCCGGTTTTGACACTGGCATTGGTGCTTTCATTGAGAGTTCCTATGTGTCGTCATCTTTAGGCCCGATGGCTCCTTCGATCATCAGCAACGACGCGGTCCAGGGTGAGACTTTTCTCCCCGGACAGATCTTCGTATTCGGCGGCTTTGCACTGCGGGCCAATTCGCTAGGCCATCTGGAGCAGATCGAAAGCTACGCCACTGGCCATCAGGTCTGATTTGGGAGTTTGAACTACACGGCCGATATCCGCGGAGATTTGATCTTCGACGGATTCGAGCCGCAGCCAAGCGCGCCGCACTATCTCGATGGGCACGATCTAGCTCTGCCGCCGAACAGTGCCCTGGAGGCCGCATCAGTGTCCGCCCCGACCCTTAGCTCGGAGCCGACTTTGCCGATCAAGGACGAGTGGCTAGACGTCGCCTCGGGGGCTGCGATATCTACGGCGATGGAGCCGAACACCACCCCTGTCCTTTGCGAAGCTCGTGACTCCAAGGTGTCGGACTCCTCTCCGGACTCCGGACCTTCTGCGCCCCTTCCGATCGAATCCGGTTGTGCGCCTGTTATGTTCACTGCCGTGGACATCTTTCAGCACTCGCCCTTCGACGACATCCTGAACTCACTAAAGTCTCTCTCTTTATCAGGAGAGCCCTGGCCAGACTATGGTCAGGAAGGTTGGGACACGGACGACGAAGAAATTCAACGCCCACCCACCACCCACTTTGTAGCCACTGTCGATGATTTAACCGACATGCTCGACTTTGGCTCCGAAGACATCGACGGTACGGACGACGATGCCGGAGACGACCAAGAACCAGCGCATACAGGGCACTGGAAGGCCACCTCAACTCACAATGTATATATGGTGGATACACCTAAAGGAAGCGATAACGAGGAACAACGGGACGCTGCGAAAGATAATTCCCTCGAAAAGCAGTCAAAACAGCGACGTAAGCGCCGCTCAAAGTCCCGCCTCGACAAAGACAGCACCCATACAGACCCAGCCATAGAGCAGGGCGAACCGGTGGACGGCAAACACGCCATCGAGCAACCATCCGAACAGGATAACTTGGATAAACAATCCGTCCCCGGCGAAGATAATAGTCCGGACGATCTCACGCCGGACACATTGTTGGAGCAGAAGAACCTCCACAAAAGGCTCGTCGCCACTGCACGTAGCCTGAAAAAGCAGAAGTGGAAGCTCAAAATACCGGAAGATGCACTCAGAATGAGATGGAGCAAAGTACTCAACACCGCAGACAAATACAGTGATAGTCGCCAAACAAAGAGCTACCTGAAGCGCAAACGAATTCGACGAGGAGGCCGTAGAGCCCCCACAATCAAAGAACAAAGAGGCCGCCCAGTCGGATAGACGACCACATGGCAAACATAGAGCGGCAAGCGGCGCCGAACACAAGCCGACACGCGACCCGCATAAGGATCTGCACCAAAAGAGGATGGCCCAGTCAGGTCTATCTATGGGCCAAGAAAGCAATCTCTAGAAAGCAATGCAACACGTCGAGTATTCGAACATCACAGCACACCCAAATACAGGGGCGCCGCACACCCCCTATGTTTCACCGATGAGGTGCTGGATCATGAATTTCCAGCGGGATTCAAGCCCGTAAACATAGAGGCGTACGAGGGAACAACAGACCCTGGAGTCTGGATTGAGGATTACATCCTGCACATACACATGGCTAGAGGAGATGACCTCCACGCCATAAAATACTTACCCCTCAAGCTCAAAGGGCCAGCCCGGCATTGGCTTAAAAGCCTCCCCGAAAACACCATTGGAAGTTGGGAAGAGCTCGAGGATGCATTTCGGGCAAATATTCAGGGGACTTATGTCCGCCCTCCGGATGCAGACGATTTAAGTCACATAACTCAACAGCCCGGAGAGTCAGCCCGCAAATTCTGGAACAGGTTCCTCACCAAAAAGAACCAAATAGTCGACTGTCCGGACACCGAAGCCTTAGCAGCTTTCAAACACAACGTCCGAGACGAATGGCTCGCCAGACACCTTGGCCAAGAAAAGCCGAGAACAATGGCTGCACTAACAAGCCTCATGACCCGCTTTTGCGTGGGAGAGGATAGTTGGCTGGCAAGATGCAGCGCCAGCGACCCAAGTACATTCGAGGTCAGGGATGGAAATGGGAAACCACGACACAACAAGGACCAGCGCCGGACCAAGGGAAACAGTCCGAAGAGCACGGCAGTCAACGCCGGATTTAAAAGCTCTCGGCAGAATAATAAAAAACTGCCCCTTAAGGATAATAGCGACGAGCTATCCAACTTAAACAAAATCTTGGACAAGATATGCCAAATCCACAGTACTCCCGGGAAGCCTGCAAACCATACCCACAGAGATTGTTGGGTCTTCAAGCAGTCCGGCATACTCAACGCCGAACACAAGGGGCTCGACACACCAAGCGAGGATGATGACGAACCCCACAAGCAGAGCACCGGAAAACAAAAGAATTTCCCACAAGAGGTCAAAACAGTAAACTCACTTCAAGTGACAAAAGGGAAAAATAGAGCGGCACCCATTGAAATACACGCCGCACGGTCTACCCCAGCGGAGTCCCCACACTGGTTGTCAAAACCAATCACCTTCGACCATCAGGACTACTCCGGAAGTATCCGGAACGCAGGATGGACTGCCTTGATATTAGATCCTATAATCAACGGACTCCAATTTACACAAGTCCTAATGGACGGTGGTAGTGATCTAAACCTGCTATATCAGGACACAATCCGCAGAATGGGGATAGACCCAACCAAAATTCGCCATAGCAACACTTCCTTTCAAGGAGTAATGCCTGGCCCATATGCCCATTGTACGGGCTCCCTACTACTAGAAGTTGTGTTCGGCTCATCCGACAACTTCTGTCGCGAAAAGTTAGTCTTCCACATTGCCCCATTTAAAAGTAGCTATCAAGCACTATTGGGATGCGAAGCTTTCGTCCGCTTTAACGCAATACCGCATTATGCATCCCTTACACTTAAAATGCCCGGTGCACGCGGCATCATCGCATTAAAGGGAAACTTCGAGTGTTCCTCGAACATGGAAGAATGTGAGACTGCCTCGACAGCCACACACTAATCCGGCTTTGCTGATCAAAGCACCTAAATAGGTCATTCAGACCCCGGACACGGTTAGGCGAGTCCGGCATAAATAAACAAGGGGCTTACTAGCCGCGTACCCCCTTACAAGGGGCTCCACGCATGTACAACAAAGAGACACTAAAGCTCAATTTTATTCATTATTTGAATCATACTCTGTTTATTTTAAAATACATTTTTCACACGATCTTTTTTCAACAAAGTTCCTCTCTTTTACAGATGAACGCCGTGCTATACCCGTCCAGGATACGGCACAACGGAGACACAGGCGCAGACGTGCAGCAGGGATTAAGACCCTGCGTAAACCTTTTTTACTGTCTCTTGTTGATACACATCCCTGGTTTCTTGCTATAACCGAGGAGGAGGCTGGCGTTTTGGCATCGGCCGCGTCAGAAATTTTTGCGCGTACCTGGACACTAGGGGCTTAGGGCATTGTTCTGCCCGTTTTCATAAAGACCGAATACCTTAGGGAGTGTTCGGCGTCTCGAGTTAGGCCTTATATGCATCAGCTCCGAATCATGTCTTTGGTCAAATGTTGGGTTTGCTCGCCTCCTTTGTTTTACTGCCTTACGTTCCGCTCTATCGGCTAACGCGGCACTAGGAGAACTACTGCGATTGTGCCCCGGTTCGGCCTGGTGAGCACCTCAGTAGAGAAAGCCGAAAACTGACTGTCATGATATAGCGTGAGACTGGTCAACCACTCGATGACCCACCAGAATGTTTAGAATTCCTCCGCATTAACGAAGGACCGTTTCCCGGTCAGGCACATACGCGCCCCGAATTCGAGAGAGCGCGGTGCCCCTAGGGGATATATAGTAGCCCCACCATCGAACTCCTATGGCTAAGTGAAAGTGATAAAGCATTATAGTCCGGTTGCCTAGTTTGCTATGCTATCACCTCCTTCACAGGACCAAGATGTTGGATTAAGTGTGAAAATGCGCTTTTTCTGCAAACACCCCCACACTATGTGCGTGGGGGCTGAAGCCGAAGACTGCCATCTTTCAGGTTATATACACATATACATTAACGGCCGCACAGGAGGTATTTCAATACTTGAACGCACAAGTATAAAAAGCCCTTATATTATATTGAAACATCGTTTCACAAATCATACATGTCATTAGAACATAATATCCTTCGAGCACTGCGTCTCTATTAAACGAGCGCCCGGCAGGACTTCCTCAAAATAGTGCTCAGCAGGTACTCGGCTTATGTCTGAATCCCGGGATGCAACGTCGGTGGCCTTCATCTCCGCCCAGCATGTCTTGACACGGGCAAGAGCCATCCGCGCACCCTCTATGCATGCTGACCGCTTCATTGCACCAATATGCGGCACCGCACCAAGGAACTGCTGCACCAAGCCAAAATAACTCTTCGGCTCGGGCCTGCTCGACCACAAATGAGTCACGACATCCTTCATGGCAAGTCCGGACAAGCTATTCAGCTCAGCCCATTCGGCCAAACGATCGGTCAATGGAAGCGGACGCTCTGGACTATGGAACTGCGACCAAAAAAGCTCTTCCATTCCGTGATCCTTGTGGCCTCGGAAGTGTGCGACCGCGTCTGCGGCACTCGCCGCCAAATCCAGATAAGCATCCTCCGCACCCCACAGCTGGCCCAACTTAGCATACTTAGGATCCGTAAATTTCCTCCGCAGTAGAAAATGCTTTCCAGCCGTAATATCTTCGGCCTGATGTAGCTCCTCTTTCATAGCTCTCATCGCAGAGCGAGCAACCTTGGCCTCAGTAGTGGCCTTTTTTAGGTCCTCTTGTTCCGCTCGAAGTTCTTTTTCAAGAAACTCGCAGCGGTCGGTAGCATTCTTCAACTTAACAGCCATCTCGGCCATTTCCTCCCTGCTTCGGCAGTGAGCAGCCTGTTCGGCTTTTAGCTCTTCGCCCGCCTTCAAGGCAGCCGCATTACTTTTTCTGGCTTGCTCCTTGGCTCGGGCGAGCTCCGCCCGAAGGTCCTCCATAGCAGCGGCACCATCTGCATTAAGCATACATGTTGTAAGGCACGGGTGTCAAGCTCCCTTACCAGGTGTCCGCGGAGAAGTCGCATACCTTGTGACTCGTCAAGTTGCTTATTGACAAGCGTGATGTTGGCATCCGCCACGTCAAGTTGCCGCTTCGGTTCGGCAAATTCATCAGTCTGGCTGGCCACCGGACGCTCCACCACCTATATAGGAAAGGCGACATCTTACAACTGAGATTATGATCCTCGGCGCGCTGTCACTTTTGACAACGTACCGAGTCTCAGGGGCTACTATCTATACAGGGCGCATTCTATATGCAAAACTGTCAGAAGGTACACCATTTTTGCGTACCTCAAACCCTGTCAGTAAACTTCTGATGGCTTCATGCAATTCGCTCTCAGCGGACGAAATCCTTTCAATCACCGTACCCATTAACGCACGGTGATCTTCTGAGATAGATGCTCGCCCGAGCAGATCCTTCAGCTCCTCCGACCGTACACCAGTTGGCGCCGGACCTTCCGGCCCCGCCGGACTCGGGGAAACCCTCCGCGATGACACCTCAGGGTCATCCGCCTTGCATGACGGTGCGGCGGGTGGAGGCGTTTCGCTCTCCATCATCTCCGGACGAAGATCCCCCGAAGACGAGCTCTGCTGAGAAGGGCTGAGATCCAAACTACAAGGTAAAATTTCGGTTATCTTCGGAAATAAAAACAGGGACGTCCCTAATTACAAGACTACCCTCTCTACTTACGGCTCGCTGGAGGGCTGATTCCCTTGGGGAAATAGTGCGGCTGGGGTGTCTCCCGGCGCTAGACCCTCTGGCGAAGATTTCTTTCCCCGCTTTGAGGCCTTGGCCTCCGGATCTTCAGAAGCGGTCCTCTTCTCCCCCTGGAGGGAGGGATTCTCGATCCCCCCTTTCCCGAAAGCCTCCTTCACGGAGGCAGTAGCTCCCCTGTTCCCCCCTTCGCCCTCTTCCAAAGGCGCAGCCGCCAGCATCTTGGTTAACACATGATCCGGCGTGGTCTCAGGGAGGGGGGCCGAACACCTTATCAGGTTTGCTTTCGCTATCCACTCCTGTTCAAGGGACAGCTCCTTAAAGGGCAAGTTTATGATAAATGTACGGATAGCGTGTCCGGGTACAGGACTACTTACCTGAGTATCCGGGCGATTGCAGCTCAGACCTGCGTCCTCGGTCAAGTCCGGCCACTTCTCTTGTGATCCGAAGAACAGTTTATACATCTCCACGGGTGTCGCACCCATAAAATGTTGGAGAGCTCGTGGTCCCTCTGGATTAAATTCTCATAGGCGGAGGGGGCGACGTTTGCAGGGCAATAGGCGCCGAATCAGCATGACCTGCGCCACTACGACCAGATTGATCTCTCTCTCTTGGAGGTCTTGAATACGACCCTGCAGCAGAGGTACGTCCTTGGACGGCCCCCAGTCAAGCCCTTTGTTGACCCATGACGCCAGCCGTTGTGGAGGACCCGAGCGGAAGGCAGGTGGCGCCACCCATTTGGTGCCCCTGGGAGCGGTGATGTAAAACCACTCCTGTTGCCACAAACCAAGCTCCTCTTGAAAAGAGCCCTCGGGCCATGGAGCGTCAGCACTGTTGCTTATAACAGCCCCTCTGTACTCTGCCTAACAGCCCCTCTGTACTCTGCCTGCGGCACCTTGATCATCTTCGGCTCCACTTTGAAGGTCTTCGGCTCCAAAGTGAGGGGTAATGCGGAGGAAGGCTTCGCATACGACAATGAACAATGAGATGTGGAGGATGGACTCCGGATCCACATCATGGAATTACAATCCATAATAAAACATGAGCCCCCTCACAAAGGGGTCCGTCGGGAAGCCTAAACCCCGAAGGAAGTGAGACACGAACACCACGCTCTCACCGGGCTCGGGAGTGGGAACAACCTGCCCCTGGGCAGGCAGCCTATGCAAAATTTCACCGGTTAGATACCTGGCGTCTCTCAGCTTTAGCAGTCTTCTTCCGTGACGGAAGAAGGCATCCACCGGCCATGCAGGTCGGAGCCGGACATCATCGAAGGTCCGAAGCGCCTAAATCTAGAGCTTTGGGTGTTGGAACTCGAGGCGAGGGGCGGATTCGATTGAGATTGAAAGAAAGGAGCGGGCCTTGGTCTCGTTATAAAGAGGTTGAATACCAAGAGCCCTCCCCGTGACCGTTCGGGACTCGCCTTTGATAGAGGAGGCGTGCCAACGGGCACGACTGGGTTACCCACACCCGTATTAATGAGAATCCCGGAATAAGGGGACACGATCTCTGCTTTGACAAGATGTGCCAAGGAAACCGCTTCGCTAAACGCGCTGAGGTGGAACAGTAAAAACAATTCGAATAAAGGCGTGGCCGTGGTGTGATGTCACGCCACGAAATACGTCAGCAGATTGAACTTGTGTAAATGTTATTCTCTCTACGGTGGTATGTGGAACTTATTTTGCAGAGCCGAACACTATCCTTGTGTTCAAAATCTTCTATGAAGTATTCGGAGGAGGAACCCGCCTTGCAATGCCGAAGACAATATGCACGCCGGACTCGTCGTCATTGAAGCCTGGTTTAGGGGCTACTGAGGGAGTCCTAGATTAGGGGGTGTCCGGATGGCCGAACTATCACCGTTGGCCAGACTCCTAGACTATGAAGATACAAGATTGAAGACTCCGTCCCGTGTCCGGATGGGACTTTCCTTGGAGTGGAAGGCAAGTTTGGCGATACGGATATATAGATCTCCTACCATTGTAACCGACTCTGTGTAACCCTAACCCTCTTTGGTGTCTATATAAACCCGAGGGTTTTAGTCCGTAGGAGGAACAACAATCATACCATAGGCTAGCTTCTAGGGTTTAGCCTCTTTGATCTCGTGGTAGATCTACTCTTGTACTACCCATATCATCAATATTAATCAAGCAGGAGTAGGGTTTTACCTCCACCGAGAGGGCCCGAACCTGGGTAAAAACATCGCGTCCCTTGTCTCCTGTTACCATCCGCCTAGATGCACAGTTCGGGACCCCCTACCCGAGATCCGCCGGTTTTGACACCGACAGTCGTCGTGTTGCTGCAATGCCGGCGCCAGTGAGAAGTCACGTCGGGCATGAGTGCGACATTGACGTTCTGGATCCAGGGTGACCATTTCAGGCCGGAAGCGCGCGCTAGCGATGGAAGGGGTTTCAGTAGGCCAGGGCGGTCAGATGCTGGCGTGGTGGTAAAATGTGAACTCATGGATGATGAGCCTTTGAAACGTATGCGGCACATTAGACAACCAGGCATCCATGCAACTGCTCTTGTCACTAGCTAGCCTTCAATGACCACCATTAGACACCACACAACCATGCATAACTTACGAATAATGGATGAATCGATCAAACACACACCGGTGTGCAGTGGCACTATGATCGGTCGCTCACGATACATATTAGGTACCATAGTACCCTCTCTAGCTAGGCTATTTTATAGATTATCATTGTGATGGATGATATACATGAGCAAGGCGCCGAGTCACATCGTCGCAACGTGTGCAGAGCCATGGCAAATGTTGAGCATCTCGGCGCCCAAGCATGAGTCTGACATTGGTGTCGAGCTAGGTGAATACATGCTCGGTGTTCATGGAGGCCACCTGCAAACGTCTAAACAGTAATGACAGGCATCGCCGGGCGCGCAGGTGACAGGCTCGCCATTTGTGTTGCGCCATGAGCAGGACTTTGATTAAGAGGGCAACGTGCATGCATTAGCATGGTTTGATAGTGTGAGCGTGAGTGTCTGCACACGTACATGCTACTTGCGTCTATGGACGGTGTATGCTAATGTGTGCATCACGTATGTATAATATAAAAAATCGGTTTGTGCATTTAACACAAAGTATTTCATTTTCGTTTGGTTGACGGGTGTGCGTTGCAGCGGCGAGTCCATGGTTTGATTCCTCACGTACGCATGATTTTGGTTTTTATTTCTTTCTCCACTGACAGGTAGGCCCGCATAGATAGATAGATACAGAACATGAGCTGATGAGGCGCATGCGGACTGTTTGACTGGTCAACCAGACAAATACAGAGCTATACGCTGAGCCTGTGACCATATAATCACCATATCTCGTATACAATGATCAAAGTGTGCTATCCAGACAAGTTTGTTGACCACCAATGCATTTTACTCGATAATAAATGACCAGGATTGAAGGGGAATCCAAATTTCCTTCGTCTTCTGTCCTTGAGTTCTTGACAAACCAATGCACTATATATGGTTGTCCGGCCACTCCGCCCCAGAGCTCTCACCAAGCATCGTTCATGCCACCGCACCGCACACACTAACCGGCAAGGAAGCAATGGCATCCCGCCGTGCCGAGTTCCTCGTCGCCCACAATCGCACACAAAATGGTAGGGAAGCGATGGCATCCCGTCGTGCCGAGTTCATCGCCGCTCGCGACCTCACAACTATGCGGGCGGACTTTGAAGCGGCCAAGGCTGAATGGGCGGTAGAGCAAGAGGTGGCCAAAGCCACACAAAGGGAGTGGAAAAGGCAGAAAGCACTCAAGAAAAGAGAGGCCCGCCACCGCAAGAAAGAAGAGAATGCACGCGCTGCTGTGGAGAACTCGATGGAGATCCAAGCACGATGGGGTGTTTCCGACAAAGCAGGGAAGGAGAACGACGGGTGTTTGGCCAGCATGTGAGAAGTACTACTACTACTACTACTACTACTAGTAGTAGTAGTAGTAGTAGTAGTAGTAGTAGTGTGTGTGTGTGTGTGTCTGTATCACCCGTATGTTTGTTCAATTAATTATGAGCATGTACTAGTACTAGTTACTACTGTAGTTTTTAGAGAAAATTATCAGTACATTAGCCTAGACTCAATGGAAAAATTCCTATCCTATGCATCAAATGGCATCACTTTCTCTATAGGAATTGAGATGCATGTCATCTCACTTCCTATGATTTTCATATTCCTACAAAATTACTATCCTATGAACCAAAGGAGGCCTCTGCTGGAGTACAGTACTATTGTAGCTACCAGTACTGCTGGTACAGTAGTTTTCTTCAAGAAGCGGAATGCAACGAAGTCTGACAAACTTCATAGTGGGAAAGGTTGGGCTTGTGATTTGATGGATCATTAGTCACTATTACTGCGGCGTGACAACCGGGGTGACTCTCCCTTGGAGTTCTGCATGCATGGCAAGTGGACCAGGATGGTCGACGTCGCACATGTCGGTGAGCAGAAGTATTCTTTCCGATATCAAGGAGCAAGGAAACTGTGTAGCATAGTATCACTGCTGTTTTATTTTTCATTTTTGATGAAAGCTAGTGTTTCAACTCTTACGACGAAGGAGTGCCAAACATGTCACGCGCTGGATGTCCTACACGTCAAGGAAAGGAGTGGGACATGAACAACATGGTAGAGCGTCTCCACTTCTTCCACTTCTAGGTCGGAGACCACACGTAGTACTAGTGGTATGAATGATACAAAGTGCGACCCGGAGAGAAAGACACGTCTAGTTGGAAGGTCTCGGGCAAAACTACTCAATTATTGCACTCAGTTTCCTAAGAAATTGTGGTAAAAAACGTTACTTGCAATGCATGCATGCGTGACCAATATAAATGACCAATAAAAAACTAGTACATGCACGCAACGATTTAATGGACATTGTAATCTCAACATGGGATGGGGAGATCTAAATTTGAATTTGAAACTTATAAAATGAAAAAATTCAAAACAAATGAACTGGAAGAGAGAGAGAGAGAGAGAGAGAGAGAGAGAGAGGGAGTATACCGTAGGACATCCCATACGAAACAAGTCCCCTAGTTTGTCACCGCGAAGATCGGTTAGAAAGGAGCACAACATCTTTGTACTCATACGGTAACAAATCGGCCGCAGACAGCATGGTCCACCTTTGACCGCCATGTGTAGGGTTCATGAAAGCAATCGCGATGTCGAACGCCGCGATGAGAGTGTAATTTTGGTTGGTGGACGACCTTATCAGGGCTTCTGGGATTGCTATATGCTTGAATCTCACTGTGGTTCCATCGTACCAATTCAGACGATGGCCCGTTGCATGGCTGATCCCAATGTTGGACAAAGGTTCTACGAAAATAGTGTCACTGTTGTAAATGTTGTGGAAGTTGATGTTGGTACCCTCCCGTACATAGGCAAGCCAATCTCCTCTGGCACCAAGCCTAACCTGTGAAACAGTGGGCAGCAGGGGAATTAGGAATGGACACGGAAGTAGTCTTTAGAATGCATTTACTACATGATCAAACTCATCACTTACCTGCCCATCGGAGAAAATCCGAGTGCCCCTCAATGTTGGCATCTCAAGGGGCGTCAACTTGCAACTACGGCCACGCCGCGCTAGAGAGACCCCCAAGGAAACATCCTCGTGCATTGCACGTAACATCAAGATATATTTGAATGAGTAGTTTATCTTGTGAGAGAAAAGGATGAATGAGGGAAGGCCTTATTTGCAAATGTGGAGAGGGGTGTGGGTATCTTTTTGCAAAATTATCATAGTTTCCTTCCTATCCGTCGGATATAAATTGGACAACCTATATTGCAGGATGGCAGGCACACCATCATCACCAACTCTGTTTTTATAAGAGTAGAGATAAAAAAGAAGAGTAGTAGAAGTAGTAGAAGAAGAGTAGAGATAGAGATCAGGGAGATGGGGACGGTTCGTTGTACGACACATTCGCATCCATCCACTAGCACGGAATTAAAGCATGCACGACATTTACAGCGACTGGGATTAGTTGTTTTCCGAGCGCATGGACCAACGCGATTAGCGGACCTGGTCGCCCATTTTCAAGCATGCCTTCAACAAGTACGTGTGTGACATGTGTGCATGCAAATCTTGCATGACCAAATCATGCGAATCGGAGCAGTAGGTTGTTGAACTGCAGCCTACATGTTGCAGCCATGTCATCCACACGCAACCTAACGGCCAATTCATACTTCGCTGGACTATACTGTACAACTATCCATTGTTAGGCACGAACGTTCCTTGGAGCTCGTGCTGCAACTGCCGTACTCCACAGCCTGCTTCCCTTCTCCTTCCTCTTCCACCACCCATGCACATCAGTGGGAAGCGATCGGTCGACCCTTATATAGGAGTGCTAGCACAAAAAGATGCATGCATGACAACTAAAATTTCCTTTCTCTTGTCTCTATGAAATAAATGTGGCATGAAACTCAAAGCCCTTTAAGTCTGAGTATAATGGAAATCACCGTCCTCCTCCGGCTCTGCTTCGCCCGCGTCGTCATCCGCCTGTTTCGGCTCCATGTTGTTGTTCCCCTCCTCCGGCTTCGCGTGCTGCTCCGCCTCCAACGCCTACTCGTTGGACTCCGACTAGTCCGGACTCTGGAGGCAGGCCAGCTGCAATCCGGGCTTTGCGCCGCCTCCAGATTAAAGCGATGCTCTGGCAGGAGTATGGAGTATGTCGTTACCTTCGGCCGGGCCATGGCTATCGGGCAACGGGGACCAGAGAAGAGGCGGCGGGAGGGGAATGAATGCAACTACTATTTAGGTTCATGGTCCGGTTTAAATAAATGCGCACCATCATGTGTACCCGCGGGTGCACAAATTGTAACAGACGGTTCTGCTTAGGGGCGTCACGTAACTCGTATGTGTGTGAGATTCTGAGAGATAGAGTGCGTGTGTGCAACTCTACTCTTCGGACATGTAGTTGCATCGGGATATAAGTATAATGGTATTACACTTTAGCTAGTGATTTACGTGGCCATGTTAACATGGTTGTGTAAAAAAATGTCAATTCCTGCTCATGATTTGCGTTGTATAATTATGAGAAGTTTGCTAACTACTAAAGTAAAGTGGAATTTGTCCATGTTATACAAGTAAATTAAGGTGTTTGTTTATCATACAGGTAAGATTGGAGGAAGGGTGGTAGGAACAAATGCTTTTCCTAGAGCATGTGTGTGAGAGAGATGGAGTCTTTGTGTGTGTGTGGGGAGGGTGCATGCGTGTTTGTGTGTGTGTGTGTGTGTGAAGCGGAGCCTTCGGTGGTGAAAGTAATTTAAGTGTGTGTGGCTTCATCGTAGAGAGGTGATGTGTATGTACTACAAAAAAAAGACACATCCGTGACATTTTGGGCGAAAGAAAATTTTTTTGTCATACATATGACACTTCTATGACGATAATTGTGACAAAACCCGGTATCATCATAGATGTGGTGGGCTCCTACTTCTATGACAAAAAATCATGACAGAAAATGGGCTTTTCGTCCTGGGAGGGCCGGAGACGCAGCTGCATGACATTCTTTGGGCCGTCCATGACGGAAAAAACCATGGTGGAAGCGAGGGGGAGGAAAATTTCGGGGAGTTGCCGGTTACGGTGGGAGGTAGGGGGCCGAGCGATGCGCATTTCTCTAGTACACGTACACGCGTGTGTGCGAGGCGTTGGCTCTAACTGAACTCGAGCGAGATGTTGGGCTCTAACTGAACCCGAGCGATTGCACTGCAGGCCACGTGTTACTGAACCCGAGCGATCAATCGATGGCTATTAACTGAACCCGATCGAGCGATTCCTTCGCTACTGCTGCTAACTAAAGCTGATCGATTGGATGAACAGTGAGCGTTGCCGGGGGGGGGTTGGATGAACAGTGAGTGGTGGCGTTGCTTCTGGATGAACAGGACCCCGTGGTGTGGAGGGCTGGATGAACAGTAGACGGTGGAAGGGTGGCCGTGGAGGGGTGGTTGAATAGGACCCCGTGGTGTGGAGGGCTGGATGAACAATAGACGGTGGAGGGGTGCCCATGGAGGGGTGGTTGAACAGGAGCCAGTGGAGTAGCGCGCGGTGGAGGCTGGATGAACAGGAGCCCGCGGAGGCTGGAGGAGGTCGATGGTAGCCTGTGGAGGCTGGAGGAGGTCGACGGTGGAGATGAACAGTATCCCGCAGAGTCCTGTTTTGCGGTACGCCACACCCCTCCCGGTGAACAGGACCCCCGTTTCGACTGTAGGAGGTCCGTTTCATCCGTTTTGCGGTATGCCACACCCCTCCCGATCAACAGGACCCCCGTTTCGACCGAGGTGGTCCGTTTCGTCCATTTTGCGGTACGCCACACCCCTCCCGATCAACAGGACCCCCGTTTCGACCGTAGGAGGTCCGTTTCCTCCATTTTGGGGTATGCCACACCCGTCCCGATCAACAGGACCCCGTTCCGAACGTAGGAGGTCCGTTTCCTCCATTGTGCGGTACGCCAGGCCTCGTTTCCATCGCCTGTTCCGTCCAAGCCCTCCCGATGAACACGACCACACATTCCGTTCTGACCCAGCCGGTTGGCTCCCAGGCGTTCCGTTGCCTCCCGATGAGCACGACGCATTCTGTTGCCTCCCGATGAACACGACACATTCCTTTGCCTCCCCATGAACACGACGACGACGCTGTTTCTCCGTTCCGACCCAGCCATGTACACGAGCCCTGGCCGTACGTATGCGTGAGTAGGCGTTCGAGACCCCGCCCGTATGTACGTACGTGGCCGTATTTTATTTCTTGCACCCTGGCCACTGTACGTACGTGCACATGCTACGTGCGCGCCTCTACTACGACACGTATGCGCCTCTACTACGACACGAGCGCGCCTCTACATCAACCAGTATATATGTACGTACACGTTCGCGACCAGAATGACAACACTACGTATGCTTCGACCAGGTGGGTCCCGACTGTCAGGCACTTCCTTGCGTGCGAAAATGTAGCTGGTGGGTCCCAGCAGTCAGAGGGGCGAATCGTTTTTTTGCCCGGATGCACTTCCTTTGCGTGCGAAGATGTAGCTGGTGGGTCCCAACAGTCAGGGGGGCGAATCGTTTTTTTGCCCGGACGCACTTCCTTCCGTGCGAAGATGTAGCTGGTGGGTCCCAACAGTCAGGGGGGTGAATCGTTTTTTTTTTGCCCGGATGCACTTCCTTGCGTGCGAAGATGTAGTTGGTGGGTCCCAGTCGTCAGGGGGAAACATTTTTTTTGCAAAGTACGGTGGCCCGTCTGGTGGGTCCCCGCTATCAGGTGGAGGAATCATTATTTTGCGCGTAATAAGGAGGCACTTCCTTGCTGCGGCCGTGGACCCAGCTGTCAGCCTCTCCACGTACAGTCCACGTCCGATGGAAGTCGTTCCTTGACCACGTTGACCACGCCGCGCCGAGAGCACCACGACGGTGGACGACGGCGAGGGCTAGGAAGGGGACGACTCGGATCCGGGGAAGATGCAACAGTGGATGCCCACGCGAAGAGGAGTACGAGGGTTCACTGGTTCGGCTGCGGTGTGAGGCTGCTGTCGCCGCAGAATAACAGGGGGTGTGGGTGAGTAGAGGGATGGCCTGGCCAGCGGTGCGAGTAGTAGGGGGCGGTGAGGCCTCCACGGCATCACAGCCGGCCACAGGAGGCAGGAGCACGCGGCACGACCGGCGCTGGTTTGGGCAGCTGGAGCAAGAAGACCAGAGGTTGAAGAAGCACTACTACCGTTGGATGAACATCGTACGGTAACAGGAGCTAGAATCGTTCATATTGACTAAGTTGACAAAGCCCTCCATCCCCGTCTACTTGGTAGGCCCACAAGTTAGCCTCCCAGTATGCTGGGTTCCAGCTGGCAGGGGGAGTATTCATTTTTTTGTGCGTAATAAGGAGGCACTTCCTTGCGTGCGAAGATAGCTGGTGGGTCCGACATGTCAGCGGGGGGCACGTTTTTTTCACGAAATACTGAGGCCTTCCGGTGGGTCCCAGATGTTAGGTGGAGGAATCATTATTTTGCGCGTAATAAGAAGGCATTTCCTTGTGTGCGGCCGTGGACCCAGCCATTAGCCTCTCCATGCACAGTCTACTTCCGATGGTGTTGTTCGTTGACCACGTTGACCACGCCATGCCGAGCGCATCCAAGGTGGTGGACGACGGCGAGACCCCGGACAGCAACGAGCCGGAGATGGAAAGACGCGGGAGTAGAGTCGCAGATGGAGAGGCGTACGAGGGTCAACTGGTTCTAGTGCGGTGTGGTTCGGTAGTCGGTGGAGAAGAACAGGAGGTGTGGAGGGGTGGAGGGATGGCCTGGCCAACGGTGGAGTAGCGCTCCATAGCGAAGCATGCTAAGAAGAGCTGCTAGCAGCAGGAGGCAGGAGGTGGTCCCGGCGGCGCTGGAGGAAGAAGACAAGAGATTGAAGATGGATGCCGGTCGTTGGATGTAAATCCAAGGGCTAACATGTCAGAATCATTTGTTGACTAAATTGACAATGACTTGCGTTGGCTTCGACCTATTGGCCCACGTTTCAGCCTCCAAAAATGTGGCACGTATTCAACCCATTTTTTCAGAATTTACAGTCTTTTTTTTGCGCGGTAGAATTTATAGTCAATTTGATCTTTTTTTTGAGTTACAGCCATTAGCTGGGCTGGGTGAACAAATAATGTAGCGTCCATGCGGCCTATTTATTTTATTTCCTAAAAAATTACAGGCCATTTGCACTTTCTCGAAATACACAATTTTGCTGGGCTGATTCTAATTATAATGTTGGGTTGGGCCAGCAATGTTATCAAAAAATAAAAAGGGGCTGAGCATTTTGTTATAAATATATTTAAATAATAAGTGATATTATTACATTCGTCCTTAAATCTTACCAAGCTTTTGTACACAATCACTAGGATTTTCGTGCCAAAACAATCCAGGATTTTATTTGTTAAGAAATTATTTTTATAAGTTAATAAGATGTGGGATATTGTTTTCTTACATATGTAAGTATCTGTTAAATATATGATGACAATAAAAATAATATATAATAACATATAAAATAATTTAAATATATATAATATAGTTAGAAGGGAAACATAAGTTGGACCTGGCGTTCCTATTCTTATATAGAAAAATAGAACAGACCTCTGTGTTTTCTTCAAAAAAATACATAAATTGGGCTGCCAAAAATAAAACCTCGGATGGGAGGTCCATAGGCCGGTCGATACATGGCGGCCCTAAGAAAATACGAACAGGCCCTCCCATCCGAGGTCGTGGGTTGCGCATGTTAAAAATGAAAGCCTAGACGGGGCAGACCAAGACCACATCCAACACTTGCCAAAACTTCGTCCCTCGTTTTCTCTATGTTTCGCACACTCGACATTGTGTGGGCATTTTGACTGTGCATCATATGAAGATGTGCTATGCATGAATGTTGATCAGCATGGTGTTAACTGGCTGGTAGTTCCATTTTCGACCATGAATAAAACTTCCAACATGATGTTAACCCTGTTTGAAAAGGCCGTGTTAATATAAATGCTCTGCCTCTGAAAGTTGCAGTTTCTTATCTGAAACTGAACTTGCAGTTTCTTCTCGTCTGCACTTTTATACTCCTATGAAACTACAATTTTTAAGTGCTAAAAATAGATCTCTAGAATTCATAAAATTCTTCATATGCTCAATACTGCAAATCTGAAATTCAAAAGACATTCATATCTGAAAGTACTCTCAAAATACACAACACAAAACACAATTCACAAATTGCAAATACTGACAACCCAAAGCTCCTCCTGACAATTCACAACCTGCCCGACTATTGGGCTGGGGGGGGGGGGCAGCCCCCTCCTATTCCTCGGCGGCTGACAGCCGCCCCGTGAGACGATGTGAACGGCGAAGGAGACGATGGTGGGGAAGCATCGTCGGGCCAACTGCTTTTCTCCTCTTGTAGTTGGGTTCGGTCGACGAAGACTCCACCGGCTCGCTCTGGCAGGACACCCTCACAAACGGCACCCTGTAGATGCTCGATCCTTCAATCTCTGGTGGATGCTCCATCTGGGATCGATACTCCCACCACCGCTCCCTCAAGATCGGATTCGATGAATCTGTTTGCTCCATGGCCCAGAGGAGCAGCTCTATGTACTCCAGCGCGACTCCCTCCGGGAGTATCGCCACCTTTTCGCTCTGTTGCAGATATTTGGCCATGGCTGTCGCCGTCGCCGCTAGTTGGTCCTTGTTGTCAAACCAAGACTGTATCTCCAACATCCTAGCTAGCTTCACAGGGTCGCCATCTGCGATCCTCATGTATCGGTTGTACTCCTCCATCGATCTACTTCTCCACAGCACCTTCACTCGCCGGCGGTGGTTTTTGAATGGAAGAGGAGAGGAGCAGCACTGGTTTTGGATTAGAACAGGAGAGGAGCGATGCTAGTTTTGGACTGGAACAGGAGAGGAGGGGTGGTGGTTTTAAAATGGAAGAGGAGAGGAACGGCGCTGGAATTAGATTGGAATAGGAGAGGAGCAGCGGTGGTTTAAGAGGAGAAGAGCGGAAGAGCGGCGCTGGTCTTGGAAGTATTTTTTGTTGTTTTGTGTATTTTGGGTCAAAGTTTGACCACATACTATATTTGACAAGCAAAATGTGAATGCATGTCACCAAAAATTGTATCGTTTGGTTCGTATCTGGATGTACTTTCAAATTATATTATTTTTGCAACGTACAACATATATTTTATGTGCGAAAATCATGGTCAATTATGACCCAGAATAAAAGGGAGACTAGTTAATGTGGGGTCGCTTTCTTAATTGAAGGGTAAATTGATTTTGATTTTGATCCAGTCACAGCGCACCGGCCCTCTCGCCCAATCCTAAATCGCTGCCGCACGCTCCTCTCCCTCTTCTCCATTGCGAAACCACCTCCTCTCCTCTCCATCATCTCCATTCCAAAACCACTGTCTCGCCTCTCCCTCTTCTGATCTACTCCATTGCAAAACCACCTCCTCTCCTCTCCATCATCTCCATTCCAAAACCACCTCCTCTCCTCTCCACCATCTCCATTCCAAAACCACCATCTCGCCTCTCCCTCTTCTGATCTTCTCCATTGCAAAACCACCTCCTCTCCTCTCCATCATCTCCATTCCAAAACCACCGTCTCGCCTCTCCCTCTTCTCTATTGCAAGACCATCGTCTCTCCTCCCATCTTCCAAAGCTAGCACCGTACCACTCAGAAGGACATCTATGGAGAGGATGCAGCAGCGAACCAGGCAGATCGCCGGCGGCGACCAGGCAAAGTTAGCCAGGTTGAAGGAGATCCTTAGTTGGTTTGACAATGAGTGGGAGATTTCGAGGACGGTGCGGGCCATGTGGCAATGTATGCAAAAGAGCGAGACGGTGGCGATGTACATGTACTCCTCGGAGGCAGTCATGCCGCAGTCCTCCGAGTACATCGAGTATCTCCTATGGGCGATGGAGCAGACAGATTCGTCTGAGGAGACAGTCAGGCGGAGGTGGTGGGCGTACAGGTCGAAGGTCGAGCACCCAGAGGATAACAAATCGATCGAGTATGGTGTGCCGTTCGTGAGGGTGCAGAGCCAGCCGGAGCCACAGGAGTATTCGTTCTCCCACCGCAAGAGGAGGCCGGATGGCGCGACGCCGCTTCCCTTCTGTTCTTCATGGTTCCCTCGATGCTCGCCTCGTTTCAACGGCGGCGGTAGGATTTAAGGTAAGCTTCGCACTAACCTAATCTTCCACCCGCTCATGCTTACAATCAGTGTGACAGCTAATGAAAATCATGCTTACAATCAGTCTTCGAGTACTATGCCAATCACCCTAAAATAGCTCTGGACCTTTGGGTCAAAGTTGTGACACAGTGTACAAATAAAGAAAAATAGATTGGTGCTTCTTTAAGAAAAGAGTACTCCCTAGAAAACTGCCAATATAAGCTACTAGTATTTGGTTAGAGGATTTGCTGCCGAGAAAGATCCGTCCACAGAGAGCGCCACACATCCCACTGGTGGTGGTGGATGCCAATGCGTGCATGCAGCATGGTTGGTGTCGGTAATTTTTACTTGGCACACCTCGCACTCTCCATATATGCCGGCTCCATACGTACATTTGCGCAGTTCCACCAAAATGCAGCTGAATAACCCTGTTTGCGTAGATAATGAAAATGCATGATTACATTATAGTGGCACTAGTTGATGAAACACACAAAATAAATAGAAGAAAATATTGCGATAGTATCATAGTATGCCATGCTGCGAGGGCGAGATGGGCCCTGCGACGCCTCATACGGTACGCCTCATACTGGACATCGTCCCAAGTCTTCCAGATACACCTTCTGCCAGTGATGAACATCAGTGTACAGCGGTAGTACAAGGAGGCGCCTTGAGACATTCAAATCTCTATTTTTGTACATATCAACTAAAATTAAGCACCCCAGTTTGCAGAAACACTTAAACATTAACAATGGGACTAGTTGATGAAACATACTTTAACAAAGAGAAGCACTTTCTTTATCTACATTGGAAATGAAATGATAGAGATGACACTCGCTCTATTTTAACTGTATTATTACTTCATTTTATCAGTGGCACTAGGCCCGAGCAGGTGGCAAACGAGGTTTACCATGCATCGCAAGGATGGAGGCCGGGGGTGCTTAGACTGGGATGCTGAAGCTGGCTCTTTCAGTCACCAACATGGATGATTCAATTCATGGGACCTTTTGGTGCAGTTCACCTAAAATGAAGCAATGTCCTGTGAGCTAGCAGCTTCTTCTTCATTTTTTAAGAAAAGGGCTCCAGCCCCGGTTCCATTTCCATCAGAAAACGAAACCCACAGAGCTTCTTCATTAGTTGCAATAAAATTGAGCAACATCAAGGTTGGTTGTGAAGCTCCTGGAATGCTCAACTATAATTTGGATATCATTTGTGCAGTTCAACTAAGATCAGGCATGAAATGTATATCTCTGTTTGCACAAAAAAGGTGGAAAGGAGGGTGACTAACAAGTGACGAAACATGCATCAAATGAAAAGAAGCATGTTCCTTATCTGAATGGCAATCCTAGAAGGACAGTAGCAATTTCTAAAGCAGTGGCATTGCTAGATATTAGTGTGGGCATTAGGATTAACTATGACATTCGTTAAATACGACATTACTTTGGGCACGGGAGAGTAGGCGGACCAGAACAGTTGCATTTCTAACGAAAAGAACCAACTTATCTTAATGGGAAATTTTAGCAGGACATGTAAAGAAGTGCCATTCATTCATATTACTGGAGGCATTACATTGAAAACAACATTGGTTTAACATGTCCGTACTTTTAATAGTGCGGCTGCTATATTTTACCAGTGGCATTACATAAGAGTGGCTCGGGGCAACAAACATCAGAACATGATATCTGGGTTGGTCCCATTTTTGTTCGGTATAGCCACCTTATACTGTGTGAGGCTAGCAAATCTAGTGCTGGACTTACTCTGTTGACTTGTCCCCCAGTCCCCACTTTCTTTCATTTTTCAACCAATAGATCGGGTTTATATTGAGTTTGTACTACGTTTCCCTTTATTTCCCTATTAGACCTAGAGACCAGTTGGATATCCAGTCTCCGCTACTTTTCGCCCCCATTATTTCCTCTTTCGACCAAGTCCTAGATTCAGGTAATAAATCCTCCCCCACCCCCCACACCCTTTCTTCCTTGTTTGAACCAAGTAGTACTAGATTCGAGTGCATGAACTAGTTTTAACTCTTAAACATAAAAAAATTAGGTGGTTTTCGAACAGCCGATCGATCCTATCTACGAGGGGGCCTGAGAAATAGTAAAAGATACAAATGCAGCGACGTCAGGAGCTCGGGAAGTAGAGCAAGGCCGGTTTTGAAGGAAGTTATACCTGATGGTCACCGGGATGTCGCTAGGTGGGCGGCGGGAGGCCGGATCTGCCCACACTACGGCAACGAGGAAGAAGGGGTCGGAGGCCCTCCCGTGCCAGCGGTGCTTGAGAGAGAACGACAAGGCAGGCTGATCGGGACGCGCCTAGCAGTGGGCAAGAGCCGTCGCCGAGGACGACCGCGTGAACATTGCACCTTCTCACCTTCCCTGGCGGAGAGGATCCGGCTGGATCTGTGCCCAGCGGTGAGCAGAGAGAGAAGTGTGTGTGGCCACTGCTGTCGTGTTTAGATCTGGAGAGGCCGAAACAGTGTGAAGAGAGCAACACTAGCAAGCAAGCGCGGAGGCTCCTGCCTATATAGTGGAGTAGCACTTAGTTTTCTTTTGTCTACCGGAGCCGGCTTGACCTCGTCAATGACTGTCGAGAAGTCTTCATGCACTTGGCCCGGAGGCTTAGTTGTCGTCATTTTGATCTGAAGCGCCGGATTATAACATATAACACGAAAGAAATGCCACATGACAAGAAATCATAACCTCACTGCCCAAAGGAGACAACATGAATCCCGACGGACAAACTAGACGAGGAACAAAGCTCAAATTAAAGATATACTCGTAGAAAAGGGGACCGCCGATAGATGTCCTAATTAACATAGCAGCTTGACCTAGATGGCAGCTGAGTAGTCACTGTTCGTGCATGTGCCCCTAATGACTAGCCTAACTCAGTTGTCGCTATTTAACCCTCAAGTGATCCGAAGCACATGACACCTAATTTTACGAGATGACAAGAAACCTTTTTTAGATTTCTCACCACAACTACAACCATGTACAACACAACCTGCACCATATGTAGACGATAGCCAATCCAGGCGTGTCTGCTGGAGTCTGGTCACATGCATGGATGAACTGATCTTCCGTGTCTTGCAGGGATTGTCCAGGCACCAACGTAGTACAACACTTCTTTAGTACTATTGCTCGTCTCCCTCTTCTATTAAGTCACCCGACTTGCTTCCGTGGAGTGTGCCTATGGTCGGTTCTCAATTGCCGTCCCACATGTGTGTGCGAACGCAGTATGACGCGCGTTCCATTCGGAGAGCAGCGTGCCAGACCGACCGACCGTCTGGGGTGTGACGCGAACGCGAAGGGCGTGCTGTATACTCCGTACATGTGTACCGCCATTTTCTAGATGCTTTGCTCCATGGCGCGGGTGCAATCCATGGATACAAAATTAGTATACTGTATATATTAAAAAGTCGAGGGCGGGGCTTTTCCTGCGCGGTAGGCGGCGGGGCAGTTCCGCCTAGTCGGTTCGACAGAGACGCGAGAAGACGAGGGAGTAGGCTACTGCAAACGTAGGGCTGTGTGATTTGACAGCGAGTTACTGCTGGACAGGTGGGCCCCCGTGATTTGACTTGCCATTATCATTTTAACTGCGGTTCTACGACCGACGTGAGTCTCCCGATTCCTGACCACCTCCATACAGGTGCCTCTCCCAATGCTCCACCATGTAGTAGAGGCTGGCTCTTGCATGAGAGCCCACTTCCCCACTTTTTCCTTGCCTCTCTTTCCTCCACATATGCAAAAATGCCATGTAAAGCGCACTATTGTACTTACTTGCTCCTACAGGTGCTTAAGCTTGCCACATAGGCATAAAGTCTGATGTGGCAAGTTAATCAAGAAGAGAGAGACTAGTTTGGTGACCCAAGGAAGAAACGGTGCTAAGCGCATGTACCTAGGTGAAAAGACAATTTTGAGTCTATAGCTACTTAAATGAAGCAAACTTAGCAACACCATTTCATTGGAAGAGGTCACTCCTTGGCAAATGCAATAAATACTAGTACTCCCTGTGTCCCATAATATAAGAACGTTTTGGCACTACACTAGTGTCAAAAACGTTCTTATATTATGGGACGGAGGGAGTACGAAGAAATAGATAGAGAGGAGTAAAAAAATAATACACTTATAGCCAACCTGATAGCTAACCTTGTTGTACTTTAAGTGACTATGTGATGACTAAGTATGACATGCCAACATCAGATAGCCTAACGCACCATGTTAAATCTCCAAGGGAGCGACCGCGCGTGCGGCGCGACGGTTGTGGTAGGTGCGACTATGATACGGGGTGTTGGCAGCCCTTGGATCTGAGATCAAACAGCCGCATGCTGAGTTGCTGAAAATTTGCAGAATAACCCTCCCGCGGCAACAGGCAAATTTCCTCTCGCGGGCCGGAGTAGGTTTCTCAGTTTGCATGCGGGTTTAATGGAGGCGAGGAGGCGTGTTCAGCCGGGCGTGCAGTGGACGGTGCAGTACTATTCGATTTGACAACTACAACTAGTATATTATAAAAAACAAAGAGGAGTAGTAGAGATAGAGATAAGAATAGAGACTAGGGAGGAGCACCGTCTACTGCTTCGTGGGCTACTCCGGCGCTCCATTCGGCGACCGCAACGTCCCCTACAGCCACTCCCTCCTGCGCTCCATTCGGCGGGCGCTGTTGACATTTGGGGAGCGCACTCTCGCAACTGCTAGCAGCCACGACTTCACCGACGACAACTTCTTCCCCGACCTCGGCATGGGCGACAACCTCAATGCCAATGGTGCTGCTCCCGTTGCACCGTATGTGTCTCTGTCCTTCCTGTTTGAAATCGTGGTAGAATTCATGTTTCTAGTCTGTGTCCTAGACTCGATCTGTTCATCTACTATTGTCAGCGTTCTGGGAACGGGGGTCCCCAGACTTGCCTGCCTGCGGCCTGCGGCGTGGCTTAAAGGAGGCCCAACACAGCCCATCTTCATCAACACAAGCTCAAGACCCTCGCGAGGGGCCAAGCCTCGCGGGGTGGACGACAAGGAGCTTCCTCAGGCCCGGCCTCGTCAGGCTGGCTCATGAGGAGGCGGAGAGTTCAAGGCGGGGTACCTCGCGAGGTGCCCATGACGCAAGCCATGATGACCAAGGGCGCCAGTCGGGCGCCAGCCCGCGCAGTGTCGTCCTTTCCTCTTTGGTGCAAAGGGGGCAAGCGCAGGCAAGAGCATCAAGCAAAGGCGTCCATTTCGGTGCAACAAGACCAAGACTAGCCCAACGGACGGAAGGAAGTCATTGTGGAGCCCAAGCCGGCGTCACCACCAGATCCTTTGACAGGCGAGGGCCAACTTTAGTCAGGATAAGTGTACCCGCTGTTCCCCTTCAAAATGGCCAATTGTTGGCGCCCTTCCCGCTCGATATTTGGGGAGAGGCCCAGGGCCTTCGCCTATAAATAGGACTAGCCACCCCCAAGGTAGAGGCATCGAGCAGGCAGCTGAAGCTGGACCTGACCTAGCAATCTGGATCCTGACCGAGAAACTAGTAGATAGAGCAATTGAACTCCTCCCAGCAGTTCGTCGCACCAGCCAAGAACAGACCCTTGCGAGGCTGTTCTGCCTTGTATTGTTCATCATCAAGCCCAAGAGGCAATCCACCACACCACACACTGGAGTAGGGTATTAGACCACAATGGTGGCCTGAACCAGTATAAATCTTGTGTCTCTTGTGCTGTTCAGTTTGGTAGTTTAGGTCCTAGCGATTCGGCGAGGAGCGAGCCGGTAGAGGGTTGAATCTCCGCGCGCACCCCAGTGTTCGAACCTCAAGGGTCTGCCGGAACCCGAAATCCGACATTTGGCGCGCCAGGTAGGGGTGCGCCGGAATTTGCCTTCCGTCGTCTCGTTCTTCTCCGACCACCGCATCCATGTCTGACGCTCGTCGGGCTCGCGCCGAGTGCTGAGCCGCCCTCGCTTCCCATGTCGCCCAGACGGCTCCCGTCGGCGGGTGTCACGTCCCTATTTCTGGTATGATCTAGGCTTGCTTTGTGCATCATGTTTAAGTTCCAAATGAATTTGAAATGGGGAATGTTTCAAACCCTAGCACCAAAGCAAATTCAAATAGATGCAAATTAAAAATGGAATTTCAATTAACCCAAAATGCTTTTCAAAAATGTTCATGGTCTTTGGAAAATGTTGCAAACAACAACCAGAGGTGATGAACATTTTTGCTAAACCTTTTGGATTTTTAAATGAACCCATAAGTATTTGAATTGGAGCTGTTTAAAATAATATAAATATTTTGACGGCTCCAAAAATGTTGGAAATTGGTGAGGGCCTCTGGTATATTATAACCAGTGGTCACAAGGAATCTCAACATTTTTATAATTGTGCTAGTATTTATTTTAAGTCAAAAACAAATGTCAGATATAGAAAAGAAAACAAGAAAGGGAGACACTTACCTGGGCCTCCTACCTGGCACCTCTGGCCGGCCCATTCCTGTTCTGGCCCAGCCCACCAGGGGCAGAGCCGTCTTCCTCCTCTTGCCAGTAGGCAGAGGGGAAGCGGTGCCCGACGCCGTGCACGCCGGCACGCAGCTGCCTGCCTGGCCCCTTCCCCTCATGCCAGGCGTCGCCACGTATCCCCCGACCTCTCTCGCACTCTCCCTCGCCCTCATCCCCTCCTCTGTCTCTCTCTCACGCGAACGGCCGAACGCCACCGCCGCCACCGGCCACTGTTGCCGCGCCCACAGCCACGGCCTCGCCTCCCCGACGCGCTCCACGGCTCCTCCGCGACCCCCTCTCCCTCCTCACCAAGCCAAGCAACCCGGGCGAGCCCGGCTTCGTCCTCGGCGCCTCGTCTTCATCTCCGGCCGCCTGCGATCGTCTGCGCCGCCCCGCCGACTACAGCGCGTCCCCGAGCTTGCCGTCAAGCCCATCGAGATCGCTGTGAGCTGCTGCTCCTCCTCCCCCTCTTCGTTCTCGCCCTCGCACACCGCAGCCGCATCCCCGCTCGCGCCCGACTCCGGCCGCCGCCGCGAGCTCTGCTCCGGCGAGCTCCGCCGTTCCCACGGCCTCCCCTGAGCGCGGCTAGATGCGCCCGTGCACGGGCTACCCACCGGTGGCCTCCGTGTGCCAAACCGTGGCCTCCAGCTCGTTCCGGCGAACTTCCGCCGTGGCTCGAGGTCGTCGCCGGTGAAACTCCGGCGACTGACGTGGCGCGTGATTAGCTGCTAACCTCACCACTTAGTTAACCTTGAGACACTGACAGTGGTCCCCAGCGCCACTAATCTAAGTTAGATTAGAAATAACCCCCTGTTAACTAACTGCGACACTGACGTGTGGACCCCACACGTCAGGTTTGACCCTGGTCAGCCCCGGTTGACCTGCTGACGCCGTGCTGACGTCATGCTGGCGCAGTAATATATTTTCTGGAATTAAAATAAATCAGGAAATTCCAGAAAATGTTCAAAACTTCAAAAATTCATATCAATTCAACTGTAGCTCAGATTGAAATAATTTATATATGAAAAATTATCAGAAAAATGCAAACTATCCATCTGTACCAGTTTTGTGCATGAAAAACCAACTTATACATGCTGTATAGGTGAAAAAACATAAATGGCATTTATAAAGACTTAGCTTGGAGTTGCATTTGAATTCTTGATTCAAATGGACTTCAAGCAAATGAATGCCAGCTGCATTAGCTCAAACAGCATCACATCTACATGCCATGACCATGCATCATATTGTTGCATATGCTTGTGTTCTGATTGTTGGCACCGTTCCTTCTCGATAGGTCCTGCTCCGGAGACCGTTCCAGAGTACCTGTCTGTGAAGCAGTGCCTCCTATGTTGATCTACCAGGCAAGCAAACCCCCTTGTTCATTCCGATACAATCCTACTCTCTCGCTCCTGCTCTCAGTTATTGCATTAGGACAACAATGATTCATCTGCTACTTTGTGCTGCGGTAGTTGAACCCATTCCTCTGCATGACCTGTCATTGCCACAGTAAATAGTTGAAACCCACTAGCATGTGTAGGAGTTGATTGAGCCATGTTGTGTTCCTACCATGCTATGCCTGCTATTGCTTAGAGTTGTGTCAGGTCTGATTCATTGGGAATGAATTGGAGTGTTACGATATGTTCTGATGCTGAGAGTGAAGTGTGTGAACACGATTTGGTAAAGGTAGCGGTGAGAGGCCATGTAGGAGTACATGGTGGGTTGTCTCACTGGAACCGTCCTTAAGCACTGAGTTCTATGTATGTTGTCCAATGACTCGATACTACCACACATTGGGTTCCGGTAACTCGACCCCTCTCGACTTATTAACCAACTTGGTCTCTGTCCAGGAGTCGCAACTAGTTTCTGGTGTTTGTAGGTAGTGCTATTTTTCTACCAAGTGGCACCCGGCAGGGTGGGCTTGGGACAGACTAGGCACACGTGGCCTGGTGTACCGAGTGGCACCCGGATGGTGGGCTCGGGAACCCTGCACACATCGTTTGGGGCCGTGAGCGACACCCCGGCCGGATCTCCTTGCGGATGGAACCCGAATAGGCGATAAACCTGGGCTAGAGTCTTGTGTGGTTAGTCAGGTCGTGGCCGACACCCTCGCCAGGCTTCCGCTTGAAGGTTGCCGAGATACATGACGTGTACATGGCGGTAAGTGGCAAGAGCGTGTGTGAAGAAGTACACCCCTGCAGGGTTAACATGATCTATTCGAATAGCCGGGTCCGCGGTTATGGACTTCTTGGATGCTTACATGGTACATAGACAACTTGAAGTGGATACTCTAAACTGCTCAAGACAAGTGTGAGTGCTATGGATGGCCTTCTCGTAGGGAGACGGGGATGAATCCATAGTAGTGTATTGTGTGGTGATTAGTGGACTCGTGTGTGCCATATCACCTCAAAGAAGTTCTGGTAGTCGTAGAACAGGATAGCCACAGAGTCAAAGCTGGCTTGCTGCAACTAAACCCCACATTACCCTCTTGATACAAATGCATGTATGATAGGATCTGATGTAAGTCTTGCTGAGTACCTTTGTACTCATGGTGCTTTATTTATGTTTTTCCAGCGGAGACTTCGGTCTTACTAGTGTTCTCGTGGACTTCGACAAGTAGCTTGTACCTCAGCTACGATCTTGATCGGATGTTGTAGATAGTCAGGCTCTTCAGCCTTTTTCATTTGTAGATGTCTGCACTCAGACATGTAATGCTTCCGCTTGTTGCTTGTTTGCTCTGAATGTTGGGTCATGTGACCCCTGCTTGTAATAATGCTATGATGGCTCTTTGAGCCTTATCTATATGAGTTGTTGAGTTATGCTGTGATGCCATGTTGTACAGCACATACTTGCATGTTATGCGTACGTGTAATGTGTATTGCTATGTGTGGGATCTGACTATCTAGTTGTTTATCCTTAGTATCCCCTCTTACCGGGAAATGTCTCCTAGTGCTTCCACTGAGCCATGGTAGCGTGCTACTGCTCCGGAACACTTAGGCTGGCTGGCATGTGTCCTTCTTCATTCCTGTGTCTGTCCCTTCGGGGAAATGTCACACGATGAATACCGGAGTCCTGTTAGCCCGCTACAGCCCGGTTCACCGGAGTCCTGTTAGCCCAGTGCTACAGCCTGGATTCACTCGCTAATGACCGACATGTTCGATGCTGGGTCATGGATGCCTGTCCCTGTAAGTTTGTGCCACTTTGGGTTTACGACTAGCCATGTCAGCCCAGGCTCCTTATCATATGGATGATAGCGACACTATCATATACGTGTGCCAAAAGGCGCAAACGGTCCCGGGCAAAGGTAAGGCGACACCCGTGGGGATACCGTGCGTGAGGCCGCAAAGTGATATGAAGTGTTACATGCTAGATCGATGTGGCATTGAGTCGGGGTCCTGACAGCTTTGGTATCAGAGCCTGACTGCCTGTAGGATTACCAAGCCAAACCGGTCGAAGTTGAGTCTAGAAATTCTTTAGTAATATAAGGGAATTGATTGTGGGATGGAACGTAAGGCTCTTTTTACTCCTTATACCTCATGGCCTTCTGATCTGAGTCATCCTATCTTTCCTGCGGGGTTAAGGAACTAGGCTTCTCTTCCGTCTATCAGGATCACGTGTTACTACTCCGTAGTCCCATAGGATTGGTTGATCAGAGTCATACTCTAGTTTTCGAGTACCTCCAGTGTAGCCTGTTTAGTACTATCTCAGAACCTAGAGTGATGATGTTGAGTATGTTACTACCCCGTTTTAGCAGGATGTCTCATTCTGAGCATTTTACTACCGTTATGCTGCCGGAATTGCCCTAGGAGTTTGAGAGATACTAATTTCCTTGTCCTACATTCTGTAGCCTATAGTTGATGCTGATTCCATCCTTCGTTTCGTTTCTCAGGATGTCATCAGCTAAGCGAAGTTCTGTTGCTCGTAGCCAGAACCACGGAGATGGTTGGGATGAGGATCCTCCCGACCAGCCTTCATTGACAAAGTTCATGTTAGAGATGGAGAGAAACAAGAGTGAGTCTAACCGCTTGTTGGCACGTATCGAGGAGAACACCGCACATCAGTTCAAAGGATCTGTGACCATTCATGACTTCATCCGCTTGCACCCACCCACCTTTCATCATTCTATTGAGCCACTCGATGCAGATGACTGGCTCCGTAGCATCACTCATAAGCTGCGTTCCGCGAACGTAGCTGAAGATGACAAGGTCACCTATGCCACATACCACCTGGAAGGTCCTGCTAGTCTTTGGTGGCAGAACTATGAGGCTATGCTTCCAGCTGGCCAGATTCCTACCTGGAGGGATTTCACTGAGGCTTTTCGCGAGCATCACATTCCCAAGGCCCTCCTTGATCGCAAGAGAGAAGAGTTCTATAGCTTCACCCAGAGTAAGATGGCTGTTGATGCTTACAGCAGAGAGTTCGAGAACCTCGCCCGTTATGCCACAGAAGAGGTGTCCACAGACGCCAAGAAGTAGGCTAGGTTCCGGAAGGGTCTCAACCCCAAGTTGCATCGTGATCTCCACCTGCATCATTGTGATACATTCCAAGCTCTTGTGAACAAGGCAATTAATGCAGAGACAGCTCAACTCACTTACGAGGAGTCTCGTAAGCACACCCGTGAGTTGGGATCTTCTTCCGGTTCTGGTTCTCAGAAGCGCCGGATTTGGGTTCCAAACTCCGCTCTTCCTCCCGGATATTCATCGAGGCCATCTCATGTGGTGCCTCACCCAGCTCAGTCGTATGCTCCACCCAGGCCTACTGGTAGACCGCTTGTCAGTGTGGGTCCACATCCAACTTCAGGGACTTGCTTCACATGCGGGAAGCCAGGGCACTATGCACGTGACTGCTCTCAGACTAGTTATGCTCCACCCCCGCCTGAGAAGTCTGTTGGTCGTGGTAAGCCATCACGCAAGATGATCAGTGTCAAGTCAGCTCCCACTGAACGTGGACGTGTGCATCACGTCTCAGCTAAAGACGCTCATGATGATCCAGATGTCGTTCTTGGTACACTCCTTGTCAATTGTCATCCAGCATCGGTTCTGTTCGATACCGGAGCATCTCATTCTTTCATTTCTGAAGGCTATGCTCGTTTGCACGACATGTCATTTTGTGATATGCCAACACCACTTGAAATCCAAACCCCAGGGTCTAGATGGCAAACCACTAGAATCAGCTATGGTAATGAAATCCTTGTTGATAGACTTGTATTCCTCGCATCACTTGTAGCGCTCAAGTCCTCAGATATTAACATCATCTTGGGTATGGACTGGATGACAGCTCATCATGCCAAGATTGATTGTTACACCAGATCTGTTCAGCTTACACACCCATCTGGCAAGATAGTCACTGTCTCCACTAGAGTTGCAAAGCGTCAGCTCTATTCTCTTAATGCCAGCCCTCTTCCAGACCTTGAAGATATCCCGGTAGTCCGTGACTTTCCGGATGTCTTTCCAGAGGAACTGCCAGGTGTTCCACCTGACAGAGATGTAGAGTTCGTCATAGATCTTATCCCAGGAACCGCTCCAATTTCTAGGAGACCTTACAAGATGGCACCCTTAGAACTAGCCGAGCTTAAGAAACAACTTGATGAGTCCTTGCAAAAGGGTTTCATCCGTCCTAGTTCTTCTCCTTGGGCTTGCCCCGTCCTCTTTGTCAAGAAGAAGGATGGTACGGACCGGATGGTTGTAGATTATCGTCCCGTTAATTTGGTCACGATAAAGAACAAATATCCGCTCCCCAGGATCAACGACCTGTATGATCAGCTCGCTGGATCCTTAGTCTTCTCCAAGATGGATTTGAGGTTAAGCTACCACCAAATCAAGATCAAAAACGGGGACATTCCTAAAATGGCTTTTGTCACTCGTTATGGTCAGTACGAGTACACCGTCATGTCCTTCGGTCTAACCAACGCTCCAGCTACATTCTCCCGCTTGATGAACTTGATCTTCATGGAGTACTTAGATAAATTCGTCGTGGTTTACCTCGATGATATTCTTATTTACTCAAAGAACGAGGAAGAGCATGCCGAACATCTTAGACTTGTGCTAGAAAAACTCAGAGAGCACCGTCTTTACGCCAAGTTCTCCAAGTGTGAATTTTGGTTGCCAGAAGTGACCTACCTAGGCCACGTAATCTCTGGTAAGGGCATTGCTGTCAATCCCGAGAGAGTTAAGGCCGTTCTAGATTGGACTCCACCTGAAACCGTTAAACAAGTTAGGAGTTTCCTTGGTCTAGCCAGTTATTGCCGCCGCTTTGTTGAAAACTTCTCCAAAGTAGCCAAACCTCTCACGGAACTTCTCAAGAAAGATAAAAAGTTTGAGTGGTCCCCATAGTGTGAGTACAGTTTTCAGGAACTGAAAAGACGCCTGACTTCTGCTCCCATACTTGTGCCACCGGATTTCACTAAAGACTTTGTTATCTACTGCGACGCCTCACGACAGGGACTAGGTTGCATTCTTATGCAGGATCGTCATGTGATTGCCTATGCATCTCGACAGTTGCATCCACACGAGGAGAATTATCCTACACATGATCTAGAGCTTTCAGCCGTAGTCTATGCACTCAAGACCTGGCGACATTACCTTCTTGGTAAACGTTGCGAGATCTACACCGATCACCAGAGTCTCAAGTATATCTTCACCCAACCAGATTTGAACCTTAGGCAAAGACGTTGGTTGGAGTTGATCTCAGATTACGACTTAGGGATTACCTACACCCCAGGCAAAGCTAATGTCATGGCTGATGCTCTAAGCCGTAAATCCTATTGCAACAATCTCATGTTGCAGCAGGGTCAACCACTTCTCCATGAGGAATTCTGTAAGCTTAACCTTCACATTGCTCCTCACGGATTCCTTTCTACCCTGGTGGCGAAACCTACTCTTGTAGATCATATCATAGAAGCCCAGAAGCATGATACGGGGATTACCCGGATCAAGAGAAACATTGCCAAGGGTATTGCTGGTAGTTTCTCTATAGATGATTGAGGTGTCGTTTTCTTTGGGAACCGCCTGGTGGTCCCCAAGAAGCAGCATCTTCGACAACTGATTCTTAAGGAGGCGCATGAATCTCCTCTCACGATTCATCCCGGTAGTACTAAGATGTATCAGGACCTACGCCAGAGGTTCTGGTGGACTAGGATGAAGAGAGAAATTGCTCAGTTTATTGCTAACTGTGACGTTTGTCATCGCGTTAAGGCAGAGCATCAAAGACCTGCTGGCACCCTTCAGCCTTTAGCCATTCCTGAATGGAAATGGGATAAAGTTGGTATGGACTTCATCACCGGCTTTCCCAGGACCAAGAGAGGGAATAATGCTATCTTCGTAGTCATTGATCGTCTCTCCAAAGTGGCTCACTTCCTTCCTGTTCGAGAGAGCATCACCGCTAGTCAGCTCGCTGACTTATATATTTCTCGAATAGTGTCACTTCATGGTGTTCCACTAGAGATCAATTCAGACTGTGGCAGTCTTTTCACTTCTCATTTCTGGGAGAGTTTCCAAACTGCCATGGGAACCCATCTTTCTTTCAGTACCGCTTTCCACCCTCAGTCGAGTGGTCAGGTGGAACGGGTCAACCAAATTCTCGAAGACATGCTTAGAGCTTGCGTTATCTCATTCGGTATGGATTGGGAGAAATGCCTTCCTTTCGCCGAGTTTGCTTATAACAATAGCTATCAATCCAGTCTCAAGAAAGCTCCTTTTGAGATTCTCTATGGACGAAGATGTCGAACACCTTTGAACTGGTCAGAAACCGGTGAAAGACAATTCTTTGGACCGGACATGATCCAGGAGGCAGAAGAGCAAGTTTGCATCATTCGTGAGAATTTGAAAACAGCCCAGTCTCGTCAAAAGAGCCAGTATGATCGTCATCATAAGGATATGACTTATGAAATTGGCGACAAAGCTTACCTTCGGGTTACCCCTTTGAAGGGTACCCATCGATTCGGTATCAAGGGCAAGTTGGCTCCTTGTTACATTGGTCCTTTTCGCATTCTTGCTAAACGAGGAAAGGTTGCCTACCAGTTGGAACTACCCCCACATCTTTCTCGAATTCATGATGTCTTCCACGTCTCTCAACTCAAGCGTTGCTTCTCGGATCCTATCCGTGGAGTGGACCACGAAACGCTTGATCTCCAAGATAACCTCACATATTGAGAGTATCCGGTTCGCATTCTTGATCAGGCAGAGCGTGTCACTCGACGTCATAACATCAAGTTTCTCAAGGTTCAGTGGTCTCATCATTCCGAGAGAGAAGCTACCTGGGAGCGAGAAGATCGTCTTCGACTGGAGTACCCCGCTTTCTTTCCGTCGACCCCTGAATCTCGGGACGAGATTCTTTCAAGTGGGGGCGGGTTGTCACGTCCCTAGTTCTGGTATGATCTAGGCTTGCTTTGTGCATCATGTTTAAGTTCCAAATGAATTTGAAATGGGGAATGTTTCAAACCCTAGCACCAAAGCAAATTCAAATAGATGCAAATTAAAAATGGAATTTCAATTAACCCAAAATGCTTTTCAAAAATGTTCATGGTCTTTGGAAAATGTTGCAAACAACAACCAGAGGTGATGCACATTTTTGCTAAACCTTTTGGATTTTTGAATGAACCCATAAGTATTTGAATTGGAGCTGTTTAAAATAATATAAATATTTTGACGGCTCCAAAAATGTTGGAAATTGGTGAGGGCCTATGGTATATTATAACCAGTGGTCACAAGGAATCTCAACATTTTTTGTGCTAGTATTTATTTTAAGTCAAAAACAAATGTCAGGTATAGAAAAGAAAACAAGAAAGGGAGATACTTACCTGGGCCTCCTACCTGGCACCTCTGGCCGGCCCATTCCTGTTCTGGCCCAGCCCACCAGGGGCAGAGCCGTGTTCCTCCTCTTGCCAGTAGGTAGAGGGGAAGCGGTGCCCAACGCCGTGCACGCCGGCACGCAGCTGCCTGCCTGGCCCCTTCCCCTCACGCCAGGCGTCGCCACGTAGCCCCCGACCTCTCTCGCACTCTCCCTCGCCCTCATCCCCTCCTCTGTCTCTCTCTCACGCGCACGGCCGAATGCCACCGCCGCCACCGGCCACTGTTGCCGCGCCCACAGCCACGGCCTCGCCTCCCCAACGCGCTCCACGGCTCCTCCGCAACCCCCTCTCCATCCTCACCAAGCCAAGCAACCCGGGCGAGCCCCGCTTCGTCCTCGGCGCCGTCGTCTTCATCTTCGGCCGCCGGAGATCGTCTTCGCCGCCCCGCCGACTCTAGCGCGTCCCCGAGCTCGCCGTCAAGCCCATCGAGATCGCTGTGAGCTGCTCCTCCTCCTCCCCCTCTCCGTTCTCACCCTCGCACACCGCAGCCGCATCCCCGCTCGCGCCCGACTCCGGCCGCAGCCGCGAGCTCTGCTCCGGCGAGCTCCGCCGTTCCCACGGCCTCCCCTGAGTGCGGCTGGATGCGCCCGTGCACGGGCTACCCGCCGGTGGCCTCCGTGTGCCAAACCGTGGCCTCCAGCTCGTTCCGGCGAACTTCCGCCGTGGCTCGAGGTCATCGCCGGCGAAACTCCGGCGACTGACGTGGCGCGTGATTAGCTGCTAACCTCACCACTTAGTTAACCTTGAGACACTGACAGTGGGCCCCAGCGCCACTAATCTAAGTTAGATTAGAAATAACCCCCCTGTTAACTAAATGTGACACTGACGTGTGGACCCCACACGTCAGGTTTGACCCTGGTCAGCCCCGGTTGACCTGCTGACGTCGTGCTAACGTCATGCTGGCGCATTAATATATTTTCTGGAATTAAAATAAATCAGGAAATTACAGAAAATGTTCAAAACTTCAAAAATTCATATCAATTCAACTGTAGCTCAGATTGAAATAATTTATATATGAAAAATTATCAGAAAAATGCAAACTATCCATCTGTACCAGTTTCATGCATGAAAAATCAACTTATACATGCTGTATAGGTGAAAACACATAAATGGCATTTATAAAGACTTAGCTTGGAGTTGCATTTGAATTCTTGATTCAAATGGACTTCAAGCAAATGAATGCCAGCTGCATTAGCTCAAACAGCATCACATCTACATGCCATGACCATGCATCATATTGTTGCATATGCTTGTGTTCTGATTGTTGGCACCGTTCCTTCTCGATAGGTCCTGCTCCAGAGACCGTTCCAGAGTACCTGTCTGTGAAGCAGTGCCTCCTCTGTTGATCTACCAGGCAAGCAAACCCCCTTGTTCATTCCGATACAATCCTACTCTCTCGCTCCTGCTCTCAGTTATTGCATTAGGACAACAACGATTCATCTGCTACTTTGTGCTACGGTAGTTGAACCCATTCCTCTGCATGACCTGTCATTGCCACAGTAAATAGTTGAAACCCACTAGCATGTGTAGGAGTTGATTGAGCCATGTTGTGTTCCTACCATGCTATGCCTGCTATTGCTTAGAGTTGTGTCAGGTCTGATTCATTGGGAATGAATTGGAGTGTTACGATATGTTCTGATGCTGAGAGTGAAGTGTGTGAACACGATTTGGTAAAGGTAGCGGTGAGAGGCCATGTAGGAGTACATGGTGGGTTGTCTCACTGGAACCGTCCTTAAGCACTGAGTTCTATGTATATTGTCCAATGACTCGATACTACCACACATTGGGTTCCGATAACTCGACCCCTCTCGACTTATTAACCAACTTGGTCTCTGTCCAGGAGTCGCAACTAGTTTCTGGTGTTTGTAGGTAGTGCTATTTTTCTACCAAGTGGCACCCGGCAGGGTGGGCTTGGGACAGACTAGGCACACGTGGCCTGGTGTACCGAGTGGCACCCGGATGGTGGGCTCGGGAACCCTGCACACATCGTTTGGGGCCGTGAGCGACACCCCGGCCGGATCTCCTTGCGGATGGAACCCGAATAGGCGATAAACCTGGGCTAGAGTCTTGTGTGGTTAGTCAGGTCGTGGCCGACACCCTCGCCAGGCTTCCGCTTGAAGGTTGCCGAGATACATGACGTGTACATGGCAGTAAGTGGCGAGAGCGTGTGTGAAGAAGTACACCCCTGCAGGGTTAACATGATCTATTCGAATAGCCGGGTCCGCGGTTATGGACTTCTTGGATGCTTACATGGTACATAGACAACTTGAAGTGGATACTCTAAACTGCTCAAGACAAGTGTGAGTGCTATGGATGGCCTTCTCGTAGGGAGACGGGGATGAATCCATAGTAGTGTATTGTGTGGTGATTAGTGGACTCGTGTGTGCCATATCACCTCAAAGAAGTTCTGGTAGTCGTAGAACAGGATAGCCACAGAGTCAAAGCTGGCTTGCTGCAACTAAACCCCATATTACCCTCTTGATACAAATGCATGTATGATAGGATCTGATGTAAGTCTTGCTGAGTACCTTTGTACTCATGGTGCTTTATTTATGTTTTTCCAGCGGAGACTTCGGTCTTACTAGTGTTCTCGTGGACTTCGACAAGTAGCTTGTACCTCAGCTACGATCTTGATCGGATGTTGTAGATAGTCAGGCTCTTCAGCCTTTTTCATTTGTAGATGTCTATACTCAGACATGTAATGCTTCCGCTTGTTGCTTGTTTGCTCTGAATGTTGGGTCATGTGACCCCTGCTTGTAATAATGCTATGATGGCTCTTTGAGCCTTATCTATATGAGTTGTTGAGTTATGCTGTGATGCCATGTTGTACAGCACATACTTGCATGTTATGCGTACGTGTAATGTGTATTGCTATGTGTGGGATCTGACTATCTAGTTGTTTATCTTTAGTAGCCCCTCTTACCGGGAAATGTCTCCTAGTGCTTCCACTGAGCCATGGTAGCGTGCTACTGCTCCGGAACACTTAGGCTGGCCGGCATGTGTCCTTTTTCGTTCCTGTGTCTGTCCCTTCGGGGAAATGTCACACGATGAATACCGGAGTCCTGTTAGCCCGCTACAGCCCGGTTCACCGGAGTCCTGTTAGCCCAGTGCTACAGCCTGGATTCACTCACTGATGACCGACATGTTCGATGCTGGGTCATGGATGCCTGTCCCTGTAAGTTTGTGCCACTTTGGGTTTACGACTAGCCATGTCAGCCCAGGCTCCTTATCATATGGATGCTAGCGACACTATCATATACGTGTGCCAAAAGGCGCAAACGGTCTCGGGCAAAGGTAAGGCGACACCCGTGGGGATACCGTGCGTGAGGCCGCAAAGTGATATGAAGTGTTACATGCTAGATCGATGTGGCATTGAGTCGGGGTCCTGACAGCGGGCGCCCTCGTCGTTCCCCGTCACCTGCCATCAACGCCGCCACCGGCCCGGCGGGGAACGAACAACAAGCGTCGTCTCAGCATCCATCCATGAGGCGGGACGGCCACATTGCCACGCCCTCGCTCACCCCCGATGGTTCTTCATCACGCGCGCCCCGCGCGGCCATGGAGGCCCGAGCTGCGCTCAACACGGCAAACGAGCTCCTGTGCTACCGCCCATCGATGACGTCTATGAAGAATGGCTCGACCAAGTCACCGAGCTCGTCCGCGCCGCCGGATGCGCCCCCGCGCTGTCCTTCTTGCTGCACCGCACCCCGCCCTGCGCGGGCAATGAAGCTCCTGGGGCGCCTCAGCCGCCTCCTCCTCAAGAAGGCGCCCTGGCCCCAAGGCGCGCAGGCCCTGGGTGGAACCCGCTCCGTCAGGCGCCAGCGCGACAAGAGCAGAGCTGCCAAGAAGTCCCTCGCCCTCGAGAAGCTGCCCGAGCGCTCCCTGCTCCAGCACGTCAAGACCCTGCGCTGCCCCCAGCCGCGGCTCATGGGGACCCGCAGGACCAAGCTCTCCGTCGCCCAAGGCCCCCTGTGGCATGGTGGGCTGCCGCGCCTTCACCTCCGAGCTGCGCAGCGTCGCGTGGCCTGACAAGTTCAAGCCAGACCTGCCTCCTCGCTACGACGGCACGGCTGACCCTACGGAGTTCCTCCAACTCTACGAGTTGGGCATCGAGGCTGCCAACGGATACGAAAAGGTCATGGCGAACTGGTTTCCCATGGTGCTCAAGGACGGAGCCCGCACCTGGCTCTTGAATCTGGCCCTAGGCACGATCTCCTCCTGGGACAAGATGCGCACCCGCTTCATCGCCAACTTCCAGGGTACTCGCGACCGGCCACCCGTTGTGAGCGACATGCGCCGTATCAAGCAGCAACCAGGGGAAACCCTGCAGAAGTACATCCAACGCTTCAACAATGCGCGCCTCAAGATCCCCAGGGTGACGGAGGAGGCCATCATCTCAGCCTTTTCCGACGGCGTGCGCGACGTCAAGATGAAGGAGGAGCTGGCGATGCATGAAGACCTGTGCACCTCCTTGGAGCTGTTCAACTTGGCGACCAAGTGCACCAGGGCTGAGGAGGGGCGCCTCTCCCTCCTCGAGCTTCCTGCCGCGGACCCCGAAGAGAAGAAGCCCAAGGCCAAGGACGTGAAGCGCAAGGGAGCTGCCGTACTCGCGGCCGAGCCAGACACCAAGCGGGGCAGAGATCAGCCCGAATCCTCCAAGGGCAGTCGGTACTGCGTGTACCACGACCTCCACACCCACAACACCAATGAATGCCAAGAGCTCCGGGCCGTGCGTGAGGGAAGGGTCGACAGACGTCCCGACCGCAGCGACCGGGGCTACGGCCGAGGAGGAGGAAGGAATGCAGGACGTTGGGAAGACCGCGGCCCGCGCTATGGGTGGCGTGACCAACCTCGCGAGGATCGCTAGTAGGACCCGCCTCGCGAGGGAGGCTGGAGGGATCAGCCTCGCGAGGATCGCCCGTAAGGGAACGCAGGCCTCCCTCCGCTGCCGCCGCGGCCAAGGAGAAATGAAGACCGACATCAGGACGAGGGTGCTGGGGGCTTCCAGGAACCACGCGCAATCGCCTGCATCCTGGGCGGAGCTCAAGCCCCAGCCTCCTAGCGCATCTTCAAGCAGTTCGCCCGCGAAGTGAATGCAGTCCTCCCCAAGCTCGAGGCCACGCGCCCTCTTGGGTGGTCGGCATGCGCCATCACGTTTAGCTCAGCGGATCAGCTCAAGTGCGCGGCCACAGCCGGAGTCCTCCCGATGCTTTGTTCCCCAATCATCAGCAACCTGCTAGTCACCAAGACCCTCATCGACGGCGGGGTAGGGCTCAACGTCCTGTCCGTGGAAACGTTCAACAATCTTCAGGTGCCCTACAGTCAGCTTCAACCAACCAAGCGCTTCTCTAGAGTCACCGACGGCTCCACGGTCCCGATAGGGCAGGTCCGCCTTCCTGTCACCTTCGGGGCACGCGACAACTACCGCACCAAGCTCATCGACTTCGACGTCGCCCACATTCGCCTGCCGTACAACGCCATCCTCGGGTACCCTGCGCTAGCCAAGTTCATGGCCGTAACCCACCACGGCTACAACGTCCTCAAGATGCCAGGAAGCGGCGGGGTCATCACGGTGCCCTGCGAAGAGAGAGACGCGGTGTGCTCCCTGGAGCAAGCCTTTCAGGCCGCATTGCTGGAAGACCCAGACCGCGGCAGCAGGAGGCCTCCCGAGGTCACCCCCAAGAAGAAGAAGACATCATCCGGCCCGGCCCCTCAGGAGGCAGGCCCCTCAGGGCCCGCGCCTTCTCAGAGGGAGCCTCCTTCCATCGCATAGGGAAGCACGCCCGGCGCCCTCCTCAGGCAGGGCTCGGGGGCTCTCCCCTGGAGGGCCGCCGACCTCGCCAAGGTCACGAGGGAGGCGCTTGGGCACCACGTGGAGGCGTGCTTCGAAGCATGTTTCATTCAAGAAGGAGCAAGGCAAGGAGGGCCAAACCCTCAGGAGTTCGTCAGCAAGGCCATTCAGGAGCTACAGGAGTCAAGAGTCATGAGAGGCAGCTGCCGCTTACCAGTTGTGGCCCCCCATCCAGGCGAGGATGGTGGGTTGCGCGTCTGCATCGACATACCGGGGATCAACCGAGCCGCGTCTCAGGAGTGCCTCTGGCCCTCGCAAGTGGGACGCTGCGAGGGTCCGCCCCACAGCTATGTTCGCATGCCTTATGGCTTGCCGAACGCGGCTGCCGCGTACCAGTGCCTCATGAGGGCCATCTTGGAGGCTCAAGAGGTCAGGCGTGCCGCAGCCCTGGCGGAGATGGAGATGGCCCGCGAGGAGCCGCCAGCGCCTCCGGAGCCTCCTGAGGCCCCTGGGCCTGGGGGCTCGTGAGGATCGGCTCCCGCAGCCCACCGGATCTGCTACACCAACACCCCTTCGCCCCCAACATCATCAGGTGACATCTTTTAAGTTCAATTTCTAGCTGGGAGCGCCCTCAGGGCCGCATTATTCCCAGGTCGCGTGGGTCCGTCCCTACGGCATGTATCCCTTTTATTTCATGTCCTTAGCTTACCTTATTGGGGGCGCCCCTCGGGTTGCATCATCCCCAAGCCGCTCGGGCCTGACCCAGCGGCATGTACCATTCTTGCGTTTATTTTAGGGCTATGCTTTCGATCCACCATGCATATTATTTGGTGCCTTTTTCTCCTGGGTGTCGGAATCTTGGGCGTTAAAGGGGGGTGCCTGAGCATCGCGACTCAGGGCTCCTACCGGCTCTCCGGCCCTCACCCTCTGGTCTTGTCCATGGCATCGCGACCTGGCATGCCAGTGACGGCTGAGACCAGCCCAAGAGCCGGGACCCGAGGACGTAGAGTTTTGTCATCTAACCCAGCTTGCGCGTTAAAGGGGGGGGGGTTCCTGAGCATCGCGACTCAGGGCTCCTACCGGCTTTCCGGCCCTCACCCTCTGGTCTTGTCCATGGCATCGCGACCTGGCATGCCAGCGACGGCTGAGACCAGCCCGAGAGCCGGGACCCGAGGACATAGAGTTTCGCCATCTAACCCAGCTTGCGCGTTAAAGGGGGGGGGGGTGCTTGAGCATCGCGACTCAGGGCTCCTACCGGCTCTCCGGCCCTCACCCTCTGGTCTTGTCCATGGCATCGCGACCTGGCATGCCAGCGACGGTTGAGACCAGCCCGAGAGCCGGGACCTGAAGACGTAGAGCACCGGCATCTGGCCAAATTTGCAGGAACACACTCGAAGATAAGGCCCAGAGCCAGGCGCAACCCGCCTTGAGGTAGGGCCCCGTGAGTCCCGCGCTGGCTCACGGGTACCCCAATACACCTCGCAAGGCCTTTCACGCCCCTCCACAACAACTAACGGCTGACTGTCGATTGCCGCGACAAACCCTTGTTCCTTCTGTGATGAGCCTGCAGGGTCCCTCCAAGGAGCATCGCCAAGCAACCTCACATCGGCCAAGGCACGGATCTGGCGCCGCACCAGGGAGCGTTTTTCTGACCCTCGAGATAAGTCACTTTCCGGAAGCATTGGTTATCGCAGCACCGCCCCCGCACCAAGTGCAGTCCCGTGTTAGCAACGTCACTCTCCTTTCTCACCGAATGATGGCTGCTTGAGCGCTAAGGGGGACCTCTTGAGCATCGCGACTCAGGGGCTCTTATCGGACCTCGGGCCGCTCACCTCCTGGCCTTGACCACAGCATCGCGACCTGGCATACCAGCGACGGCTGAAGCCGCCTTAGGACTCGGACCTGTCGGCGCAGAGCACCAAGCCCTCGCGAGGTCTAAAAGGAGGAAACTAAGCTAAAACGGAATAAGCATCCCACACCGCTTCACAATAAGGATCATATTGACAGACGGAGCTACAAACATCTTACAAGCCCCCGTGGGGTATATTCTTGGCCCCTCGCAGGAACAAAAGGCGCGAATCCTAAGGAGTCCTAACTACAGGGGGCATCGCGGCAGACGCCATCATCAACAGTGGGCCGCCCAGCATCGACGCCAACCCCATCCAGATCAGAGGCGGCGACGGCCTGACGAGCCCGCCCTGCTTCGGGAACGGCGCAGGCTCGGGGGCTCGTAGCTGTCATCGCTCGTCTCCGGAGTCGCGAAGAGCTCGACGGAGTCACTGGATCCTCCGGCGCCTCCGTCGCCTGAGGAGCGGCCAAGGGAGCGGTCGGTCGGCCTCTATCTCACCGCAGCAGGGTCCCGACCGCCTCTCCCGGGGTAGCACTCCAGCCGGCGACCCTCCACATCGAAGACCTTGAAGGACATCACCGAAGCACCGTCGTACTCCAGATGGATCGTGAGGGCGCCCCTCGTCCTGCAGACCCGGGCGACCTCGCCCCAGCCTCGAGTCATGAAGACCTCGCCCGGGGCAACGACCGCGACCTCTACCCTGGTCGCGAGGGTGCCACAGCCGGCGTGCTGCAACCAAAGCCCGAGGGGTTCCCCCCGCCGGACGACGGAGGCGAAGAAAGAGGGGAGACGAATCCAAGACTTAGGAGGCGTGGCGGCATGAAGCACGAACTCTCGGCAGGAGCTCTCGGCGTGGACTCCAGGGGGGAAGACGCACACGTTCGTGACCTGCCGGTGTTGGCGGCGGCGGCGCCGCTCGTGGCGTTCGGCGTCGACTCCTTCAGAGCCACCAATGTGCGCGTACAAGGGAAGAGGAAACCCTGGTGGTGGCCGCTCACACCAGGGTCTTGAGGCTTCCTGGCGAGTGACCTCGCCCTGACACCAGAGGGCAGGCCGCTTCTTCGGGGTAAGCGGGTCAGGATCCTCTTGGGGAGCTTTTCCCTTCTCTTCCGCGGAGAACCAGCGGATCGGAGCCACTACTGCAAGACGGAGCAAGGCCCGGGAAGGAGGAGAAGCAGAGGGATAGACCGGAAGGGCGCGCGCTGTTCCGTACTTATAGCTAGCAAAGGCCAACCATCGACCTCCACGATCATAGGTAATCATGACCCGCTTTGCATGCAGGGACTTGTCGAATCCGTGCGGTTACCAAGGCGTCGTGGGAAGCAGAGGCACCCACGTCCAATCAACCGCCATGCGGCGCCCAAGGCCGCATGCTGTTAGGGCTCGCGATGCTTCGCACTTGCCCTTTCGCCTCTCTGCTCGGCCAAGTTCGGGCGCGCCGTGGGCCCAGGGGCTACTATCAGCGTTCTGGGAACGGGGGTCCCCAGACTTGCCTGCCTGCGGCCTGCGGCGTGGCTCAAAGGAGGCCCAGCACAACCCATCTTCATCAACACAAGCTCAAGACCCTCGCGAGGGGCCAAGCCTCGCGGGGCGGATGACAAGGAGCTTCCTCAGGCCCGGCTTCGTCAGGCTGGCTCATGAGGAGGCGGAGAGTTCAAGGCGGGGTACCTCGCGAGGTGCCCATGACGCAAGCCATGACGACCAAGGGCGCTAGTTGGGCGCCAGCCCGCGCAGTGTCCTCCTTTCCTCTTTGGTGCAAAGGGGTCAAGCGCAGGCGAGAGCATCAAGCAAAGGCGTCCATTTCGGTGCAACAAGACCAAGACCAGCCCAACGGCCGGAAGGAAGTCATTGTGGAGCCCAAGCCGGCGTCACCACCAGAGCCTTTGACAGGGGAGGACCAACTTTAGTCAGGATAAGTGTACCCGTTGTTCCCCTTCAAAATGGCCAATTGTTGGCGCCCTTCCCGCTCGATATTTGGGAAGAGGCCCAGGGCCTTCGCCTATAAATAGGACTAGCCACCCCCAAGGTAAAGGCATCGAGCAGGTAGCTGAAGCTGGACCTGACCTAACAATCTGGATCCTGACCGAGAAACTAGTAGATAGAGCGATTGAACTCCTCCCAGCAGTTCGTCGCACCAGCCAAGAACAGACCCTCGCGAGGCTGTTCTGCCTTGTATTGTTCATCATCAAGCCCAAGAGGCAATCCACCACACCACACACTGGAGTAGGGTATTACACCACAATGGTGGCCCGAACCAGTATAAATCTTGTGTCTCTTGTGCTGTTCAGTTTGGTAGTTTAGGTCCTAGCGATTCGGCGAGGAGCGAGCTGGTAGATGGTTGAATCTCCGCGCGCACCCCAGTGTTCGAACCTCAAGGGTCTGCTGGAACCCGAAATCCGACAACTATGCTAGTCCGCATGATTAGTTTAATCTCTGTTATAGCCGTCATGATTTATTTTGTAGTAAATCTCGTAAAAACTCGCTCATATATTCAACTGGCGGAACGTCCCCTACAGCCACTCCCGTTTCATGGACGGCCTGGTCGATGCCTCCAAGGAGCCCTTCGTCTACTGCTATGAGTGCCCGGTGCCATTTTGGGGCTCGTCGGCGGACATCGTGCATCACCTGACGCAGGCGTGCGACGATCATGACTGGCCCTTGGCGAAGAACATCAAGTACGAGACGTGCTACCCATTCACCGTGCCGGAGTCGCTGGAGGATCAGCGCCACCTGCTAGTCTCGGAGGACGGCAGCGTCTTCCTCTTGATTGTGGCCACCGGCGAGGCCCGCGCAGGCCGTCGCCACATCTCTGTAGTGTGTGTCAAGGGCGACGCCGCTGACGCTGACACTGACACTGACACGAGGCCGATGTACGGGTGCGTGCTCACTATTACTACCCCTCGGAGGTCCGTGGGCGGCGACACTGGCTACGTCAAGCTGACTTGGACTCTCCCGAGCTGGGACCTTCCCGCCGATGTGGACATGGAAGACGCATGGTATTATTTGACCCCCAACAATGTGCACGGGGACTCCAAGGAGGTTCACCTGGACATATGCATTACTAAGTTAAATGTTGATCATTAGTCTTCGCTCAATGTAATCCGCTGTCTAAGCATGTGGAGACTTCCATGCATGATCTTGCTCTATTGGAGTATCACACATGAATAAAAGTGTATACATTTATGGTTTAGTCTAGAATCTTCCATGTATGAATTTTTACTACAATACCGGTGAAAGACTTATGATGAACCATTTCCTGCAAAGCACAATAAGAGTTATTTCTTCACAAGTTTTGGATGCAGGTTGAACAGTTGAACGCTTTTGTTTGCAAAAGATACTTTTTTATCTATTTCACCCGGATGTTTCTGAGCTCTAGAGATGAAATAATACCCGAAGAAACCTATCGATACCTGTTACACATGAGATGATCCCCACATCCTTTGTCAAAATAAACAACACCCCGATCAATGCATTTCACTCTTCCGTGCAACGGACGGGCACCTTACTTGCTCCTACAGGTGCTTAAGCTTGCCACATAGGCATAAAGTCTGATGTGGCAAGTTAATCAAGAAGAGAGAGACTAGTTTGGTGACCCAAGGAAGAAACGGTGCTAAGCGCGTGTACCTAGGTGAAAAAACAATTTTGAGTCTATAGCTAATTAAATGAAGCAAACTTAGCAACACCATTTCACTGGAAGAGGTCACTCCTTGGCAAATGCAATAAATACTAGTACTCCCTGTGTCCCATAATATAAGAACGTTTTTGGCACTACACTAGTGTCAAAAACATTCTTATATTATGGGACGGAGTGAGTACGAAGAATGAGATAGAGAGGAGTAAAAAAATACACTTATAGCCAACCCTATAGCCAACCTTGTCGTAGTATGAGTGACTAAGTGATGACTATGTATGACATGCCAACATCAGATAGCCTAACGCACCGTGTTAAATCTCCAAGGGCTCGACCGCGCGAGCGACGCGACGGTCATGGTAGGCGTGACCATGATACGGGCTGCTGGCAGCCCTTGGATCTGAGATCAAACGGTCGCATGCTAAGTTGCTGAAAATTTGCAGAATAACCCTCCAAGATAGGATATTCACCCATAGGTCTAGAATCACGCCATCCAACCATTCGATCTCAGATCCAAGGGCTCTCGGAAGCATGTATCATGGGAGAATGGAAAGCCATTACCCTGCCGTTCGCACGCTGGCAGTTCGCTCCTACTCGTCCCCGCACGTCCTTTAATACTACGGCGGTTCACTCCTAGTCGTCCCGTCTATTCACATTACGGCAGTTCCACTAATCCTAACCCTCCACCCAAATCCATGGTGTCCCAAATCTCCCCGATCGGTGGTGAGTACAAGGTTAGAACCATCACCGGCGATGAGTTCGACGTCATCTACACTCGTTCTTCCGCGACGGTGAAAGGATGCCTTTCTTGCTTCAAACGCATGTTCGAAGACTCAGATGATGAGTGGGTCGCTGGGCTAGATGTTGAGTACACCACAGTCGTGGGACGAGAGAAGGATCTAAAAGACGAAGAGAGGAAGAAGCCCGCCGTGATCCAGGTTTGCGTGCATGACTTATGCTTGGTCTACCACATATGCCATGCCGACATTGAGTGCCAGGATTTTAAGGACTTCCTCGAGAGCAACCTAGTCAAATTCGTTACTGTAGACTTTGGTAACGACAAAGAAGTCCTGCGTCGGATAGGCCTCGTTGTAGGCAACACCTTCGACCTCCAAAAGAATCAGCTGGTGTCCTCTTGTCAGCCTTCAATGCTGACCCTGGCAGGAGCCATGGTTCATCCTTTGTACAGTAAACTGGAGAAACCTCCATACACGTTTCATCATCATGCATGGCAGCGGAATGTACTAGATATAGACCACATCCACTACGCTGCAATGGATGGCTACCTTTGTTTCAATATCTACAAGGGTTGGATGAAGAGCAACAACCAAGTTGGTGGTTCAAGCAAAGAAGTATCGGCCAAGAGGAAGAGGGACAAGGACGAAGTCGAGGACATGGACGAGGACTCCGAGTAAGGTGGCAGTGTCATTGCTCATGGTGGTTCTAATGCAGTGTCTACCAGGTTTAATTTCAGGTGTGCTTAATTTAATTTGAGGGGTGTGTTGTGCTGAGCCCCCAGCAGAACTATGTTATGTTTCTTCTTGTTACTTTAACTCTTCAGTACGTACATACTAGTATTTCTTACATTTCATCTTTTAGTTGGTATAGTACTACCACTCGTTTCTTCACATTATATACATACAATATATATGGCCAACATCATATAGCCACCAGTTTAGTTGTCAAAGAATTTCAGGGTGCTTAGTTTTGTCAAAGAATTCCAGGGTGCTTAGTTTTATTTGAGGGGTGGGTTGTGGTGGACACCATTATTGTGACTAGCCTTTTTAATAGTACTATATGCATAATTTGGTGACGAGCGCTCTCTATATGTACCACCTTTTTTTTAGTTTCAAGTTTTGCTCCATGGCGCAATCCATCGATACTACTGCTGTACAAAAGTATACATTTTATAAAAGGCTAGAGGGCGGGGCAGTCTAGCTTTGTCGGTTTCACGAGAGGCGAGGGCCTTTGTGATTAGACGGCTCATTACTGCTGGAAGGCAGGGCCTGGTGATTTGACTGTTTGTATAAATGCGCCGACGACCTGATCAAGGAGGAGCAAAGAACCGTGCGGTATACTCAAGTTTTCCACTGGAGTAGTACTGCGACGGAGGAGCACGAAACACGGCAGCCCAGTGCTATATGGTGATAAAAAATGATCTAATTTGCTAGTCATCTCATTGTTAGCATTGTTCTATTCATTCCCTCAAAAAAACCATTGTTCTATTCATGCCTCACAGAGAACGTGACACGTGCGGCGAAACACCCGAAGCAAAAGATGAAACACATCAGCAAAAGAAGAAGGAAGATTATCACCCCAAATGATCTAATTCACTGCGGAGTCGTAACTGCTTCTTCATCGCCTCCACGACCTCCATCTCCTTGCGTGTCTCCTTCGCCATCTTCTTCATTCTGTCCATGACACGGGATTTCTCGGAGCGAGCCTTCATCATCTGTTCCACGGCCGCATTACGTACCATGATAGCAGCCGGGTGCTCGATGCGGAGCTTCGCCAACTCCTCCTTCTGTTCCATGATGAGGGCCTGCAGCATCTTCATCGAGGAAGTACTATTCTCATGCAGCTTCTTCCAGCCGGCGTTCTTCTCTTTCAACATGTCGATCTCGTGGCAGAGCTTCGCCTTGTCCTCCTGAAGTCGCATGATTTTTCCGGTCGCCTTCTTCTCTAAGGCAATGCTCTTCTTCAGCAGCATCACCAAGCCGGCGGTCAACTCCCTCTGCTGATTGAGCTCAGCGGGCATGTCATCGAGGCTCTCCTTCAGCAACTCCATCAAGCCTTGGATGAACTCCTTCTACTTATTGAGGTGCTTATTGAGCTGATCGGGCATGCCGTCGAGGGATAACGACTCCAGCTCTGCCGGCTCGGCATGTTCGCCTCCGTGGCTAGGGCGCTCCTGGGAGCCATCGCCTGCCCGTGAGAGATCTTTTGAGGTATCTGCGTGGCGGCGAGCCCTCTTTTTTTTTCCGCAGCCTTGGTTGCCGCTCCCTTGTTACGAGTAGTTCTCGAGCTAGAGCTCTGCTCACTGGCCATGGCAACGACGGACGAAGAAGAAGCACTTATGAGGTGGAAAGGTAGAGTAATTTTCGGTTAGGTAGTTCCCCTTTTTAAAACCTAAGTACTAGCACTAGTACTAATACTTGCATAGTGGGAACACGTTCAGATTTGGTACGTACTAGTAGGTGTGAGCAGGCTTTCGAATGTGATGGGAACAAGGTAACGATTAATTGATGGTTTTGGTTTCGAGGCCCAAAACGGCTCCTGATGAGTTTAGCGGAACATAAATTTCAAGTACTACACTGCTCAAATGCATAAATATTATGTTACTGTCAAAAATTGGCACAAAATACGAAGGAGACCAATGAAAGTACTACTAGCAACCCACGATTTAACTACTCGCATGCGCGCAGTGGAGTAATAATGTCTTTCTTCCGCCCTCACGTCCACTCAATTTGCATGCGCTGTATTAATTGACCATCAATGAAGTGAATGACTTTACACGCGTCAAATTATCACATGGGGTGGATCTTGGTACAAAATTGCGTCCGCCCGTGTACCCGCGTGTGCGTGCGAGGGAATGAGTGCGTGCATGGCGTGCGTGCACATCTTTGCTTCGTGCATGTACCGCCAGTATGGCTCAGGGAGGACGAGTACATTCTTCTGGGACCAGCAGCACGTCACTGTGATCAATCCACGCAAGGAGGTTGCGACAACGCCATGTGCCACGTGGCTTCATGAACTATAAGAGAGACACTGTGTAGCATGCCATTGGTATTCTAATTTACGTGTTCTGCACATACTCGAAGTACTAGTAAGGTACACGTGCATTGCACGCATCAGATTTTGCAACCAAATTATGAATAAATACCACACTATAGCATGTAAGCTCTGAGTCATATATGCCTGATGTAGCCCTTCATTTAATTCTTATAGTTCATCTCATTCAAAATCAATTAGAGGGTGCTTGCATACCTTTTAGTTCCATGACTAAAAGTAGTGAGACTAAAACATGCTAGCCTCATCCATGCTTGGATCCAAATACTAAGGAGACTAAAATCAAGTTCATGAGCATTTATTATCCTCCAAACCCTCCAATCCAGAACTCGCCCGTGTTAAAGGAGAGGAGTTAAATGAGGAGAGAGAGGACTAATCCACATTTTAGTAGGGGTACCCCTGACTAAATTTTTTTAGTCTTAAGACTAGTTTTAGCCCCTCTTTAGTCAGGGGTGCTTGGAACTTTAGTCTCTTAAAGAGACTATTTTTAGCCAGACTAAAATAAGTCCCTTGGATCCAAGCACCCTCTTAGTTTTTATAAAAAAGCTAAGAACGCGGGAATAGGAAAAACATGGGATTATAGTGGAATGTCGTCTTGAATCCTGCGGGATTGTAAGAGTGTTTGATTGTGGATGGAAAAAACGCAGAATTCTTTCAAAGAGGTTTGAGTGGATGGGATGTTTCCTATGAAATCTAGTGCAAATGAATCATATGGAAAAATTCCTATGGTTTACAATCCTACGAATAAACAACCAAGATAGGAAAAATTCCTAATGATTAGAATCCTCCAAAATTCCTTTGTTGAATCCTTTGAATCAAAGAAGCCCTTAATCTATTTTATGATTCATGGAATTGTGTGTTGTAAAGCATAAAGTAAAAACAAATAATGGCAATTCAACTAGAAAAAAAGTTTGGGCAGTTATGATACGGAAGATTCTAGAACAAAAGAGAACCACTGTTGTTTTGAGGTTTGTGCATTATGCTTAAGTTCAACCATGGAGTCTGCTAGATTGTACATGTGGCAAAATCCGGTGGGGGGCTAGAAGATGGTCCGAGGGGCCGAGTGGAGGGAGACTATGAAGGAATGCACAAGTGCGAGATCGATATTTAGAGAGAGGGGGCGAACACGTGCGCTGTTGCACGCAGCGGCGGAGCCATGAAAAATAAATGAGCTAGGGGGCCAAGCATTGCTAATCCTTTACGAGGAGGGTCAATTCATGAAATTAAACCTTTTTTAGCAGCAATTGTCTAATGATCACATTCATATTAGCCTTGATATATAGTGATGTTAGGGGGGGGGCAGGGCCCTTACTACCCCCTGTCTTCGCCATTGTGCACGCATCTGAGAGATGAAGCAGAAGGCATGAATGATGAGAGGGGGACGTTGGATATATAATTAATGTGGGTGTATTAGCTATATATGTTAATCCTATATAGAGAGGTATAGATTGATCAATGTGGACGTGGGAAAGAGGGTGAGACCTCACTGGATATATCGATTGATCGGTTTGTGTGGAAAACTATGAAATACCTAGCTATATACACACATACTGTCGGTGTCAAAACCGGCGAATCTCGGGTAGGGGGTCCCGAACTGTGCGTCTAGGCGGATGGAACAGGAGACGAGGGACACGATGTTTTTACCCAGGTTCGGGCCCTCTCGATGGAGGTAAAACCCTACTCCTGCTTGATTGATATTGATGATATGGGTAGTACAAGAGTGGATCTACCACGAGATCAAGGAGGCTAAACCCTAGAATCTAGCCTATGGTATGATTGTTGTAATTGTTGTTGTCCTATGGAACTAAAACCCTCCGGTTTATATAGACACCGGAGTGGGCTAGGGTTACACAAAGTCGGTTACAATGGTAGGAGATCTACATATCTGTACTGCCAAGCTTGCCTTCCACGCCAAGGAAAGTCCCATCCGGACACGGGACGAAGTCTTCAATATTGTATCTTCATAGTCTTGGAGTCTGGCCGATGATGATAGTTCGGCTATCCGGACACCCCCCAGTCCAGGACTCCTTCAGTAGCCCCTGAACCAGGCTTCAATGACGACGAGTCCGGCGCACATATTGTCTTCGACATTGTAAGGCGGGTTCCTCCTCCGAATAATTCATAGAAGATTGTGAACACCAGGATAGTGTCTGGCTCTGTAAAATAAATTCCACATACCACCGTAGAGAGAATAATATTTACACAAGTTCAATCTGCTGACGTATTTTGTGGCGTGGCATCACACCACTACCAAGCCTTTACTCGAATCGTTTTTATTATACCACCTCAGCGCGTTTAGCGAAGCAGTTTCCTTGGCACGTCTTGTCGAAGCAGAGATCGTGTTCCCCTTATTCCGGATTCCCATCAATACGGACGTGAGTGACCCAATCGTGCCCGTTGCCACACCTCCTCCATCGAAGGTGAGTTCCAAACGGTCACGGGGACGGCTCTTGGTATTCTCCCTCTTTATAATGAGACCAAGGCTCGTTTCTTTTCTTCAATCCTCAATGAATCCGCCCCTCGCCCCGAGTTCCAACACTCAGAGCTCCAGATTCGAGCGCTTCGGACCTTCGACAATGTCCGGCTCCGACCTACAGGGCCGGTGGATGCCCTCCTCCGTCACGGAAGAGGACGTGCTAAAGCTGAGAGAAGCCAGGTACTTGACCTATGAGATTTCACATAGGTTGCCTGCCAAAGGGCAAGTCATTCCTACTCCCGAGCCTGGCGAGAGCGTCGTGTTCATGTCTCACCTCTGTTGGGGTTTAGGCTTCCCGATGGATCCCTTCGTGAGGGGGCTCATGTTTTACTATGGGTTGGAATTCCACGACCTGGCTCCGGAGTCCATCCTCCATATCTCATCATTTATTGTCGTCTCGTCTGCGAAGCCTTCCTCCACACTACCCCTCACTTCAGTTTGTGGCTCAAAACCTTCAACGTGGAGCCGAAGATGATTGAGGGGCGTCAAGCAGAGTGCGGCGGGGCATTCGTAAGCAGAAGGGCCGATGCTCCATCGCCCGAGGGCTCTTTCCAGGAGGAGCTCGACTTGTGGCAGCAGGAGTGGTTCTACATAACCGCTCCCAGGGGCAGCAGGCAGAGGCCGTTGCCCGCCTTTCGTTCGGGTCCTCCACAACGGCTGACGTCATGGGTCAGCAAAGGGCTTGACTGGGGGCCATCCAAGGACGTACCCCTATTGCAGGACCGGATTCGAGACCTCCAAGAGAGGGAGATCAATCTGGTCGTGGTGACGCAGGTTATGCTGATTCGGCGTCTTCTGCCCTGCAAACGTCGCCCCCTCCGCCTGTGGGAATTCAATCCGGAGGGACCACGAGCTCTCCAACACTTCATGGGTACGACACCCGTGGAGATGTACAAACTGTTCTTCGGATCACAAGAGATGTGTCCGGACTTGACCGAGGACGCCGGCCTAAGCTGCAATCGCCCAGATACTCAAGTAAGTAGCCCTGTGTCCGGGCATATCGTCCATTTATTTATTATGGATTTGCCTTTTGACCAGCTATCCCTTGGACAGGGGTGGATAGCGCAAGCAAAACTGATACGGTGTCCGGCCCCCCTCCCTGATACCACGCCTGATCCGGTGTTAGTCAAGATGCTGGAGGTTGCGCCTTCAGAAGAGGGCGAAGGGGAAAACAGAGAAACTACCGCCTCTACTAAGGAGGCCTTCCAGAAAGGGGGGATCGAGAATCCCTCCTTCCAGGGGGAGAAGAGGACCGCTTCCGAAGATTCGGAGGCTAAGGCCTCAAAGCGGGGGAAGAAATCTTCACCAGAGGGTCCTGCGCCAGGAGAAGCTACGGCCGCACTATCTCCCCAAAGGAATCAGCCCTCTAGCGAGCCGTAAGTAGAAAAAGGGGAGTTTTGTAATAAGGGACATCCCTATTTTTGCTTCTGAGGATAACCGAAGTTTTTACCTTGTAGTTCGGATCTCCGCCCTTCTCAGCTGAGCTCATCTTCGGGGGACCTTCGTCCAGAGATGATGGAGAGCGAGACGCCTCCATCTGCCGCACCGTCAGGCGGGGCGGACGACCCTGAGGTGTCGTCGCGGAGGGTCTCCCCGAGTCCGGCAGGGCCGGAGAGTTCGGCACCAACTGGTGTACGGCCGGGGGAGCTGAAGGATCTGCTCGAGAGGGCGTCTATCTCAGAAGATCACCGTACATTAATGAGTATGGTGATTGAAAGAATTTCATCCGCTGAGCGCGGGTTGCATGATGCCGTCAGAAGTTTACTGTCGGGGTTTGAGGTACGTAAAAATGACATACCTTTTGACAGTTTTGCACATAGAGTGCGCCCTGTATAGATAGTAGCCCCTGAGACTCAGTATGTTGTCAGAAGTGACAGCGTGCCGAGGATCATGATCTCAGTTTTAATATGTCGCCATTCCTATTCAGGGGGCGGAGCGTTCGGTGGCTAGCCAGACTGATAGAGTTGCCGAACTGCAGCGGCAACTAGATGTTGCGGATGCGGACATCGCGTTGGTCAATAGGCGACTTGACGAGTCACAAGGTGAGTGGTTTCTTCACGGTTACCCGGTAAGGGAGCTGACGCCCATTCCTTAAAACATGTATGCTTGATGCAGATGGTGCCGCTGCTGTGGAAAACCTTCGGGCAGAGCTTGCTCAAGCCAAGGAGCAGGCCAGAAGGAGTAATGCGGCTGCCTCAAAGGCGGCCGAAGAGCTAAAAGCCGAAAAGGCTGCTCACTGCCGAAGCAGGGAGGAGATGGCCGAAATGGCCATGAAGCTGAAGGATGTTACCGACCGCTATGAGGTTCTTGAAAAAGAACACCGAGAGGAGCAAGAGGACCTGAAGAAGGCCACCGCCGAAGCCAGGGATGCCCGTTCTGTAATGAGGGCTATAAAGGAGGTGCTGCGTCAGGCCGGAGACATTGCGGCTGGAAAGCCCTTTCTGCTGCGCAGGAAGTTCACGGATCAGAAGTATGCTCAGTTGGGCCAGCTGTGGGGTGCGGAGGATCCTTATCTGGATTTGGCGGCGAGTGCGGCGGACGCGGTCGTGCACTTCCGAAGCCAAAAGGATCACGAGATGGAAGAGCTTTTTTGGTCTCAATTCCACAGTCCGGAGCGTTCACTTCCGTTGACCGATCGGTTGGCTGAGTGGGCTGAGCTGAAAAGATTGTCCGGATTTGCCATGACGGATGTGGTGGCTCATCTGTGGCCGGATAGGCCCAAGCCGAAGAGTTATTTTGGCTTATTGCAGCAATTCCTTGGGGCGGTGTGGGGACCCCGACTCATAAGTCGTGATCACCGAATGCACGTGTACAGTGATCCCAGAGATCAATGCTCACTGAACACATAGAAGCTGAATAACAAGAGTCTTACATCCATACATACCGTATTACACAAGTAGGACCATTATGGTCGAGTCCTGAGTATAACATCGCAGCGGAAATCTTCATTGATAACTTGGACGCATGCCATCTGCCTTAACCCTACAGGCATTCTGACTGGGAAGCATCCTAGCTTGCATGTTCGTCACCGAAGTATTCTCCATCATATCCTGTTCTTTCATGCCTGGCCAATAAAATAACCAGTGGCAAGCCAATGAGTACTTTTAATGTACTCGCAAGCAACCCGAGAATGATAACAAAATAATTATGCAAAGCTCTACTGCTTAATTGGCATTGTTGCGGAAAGCTAGTTTTTCTCATGCAAGTATGATCAACATTTATCAAGGACAGGAATGCGTCTGCAACAAGCATCAGGAGGTTACAGACATCAACATCGAGAAAGAGTTATGAACAACTCATGCTCAAGCTCATCGTGACTTCCTCAGGAGTCACATCATCAATATCACCAATCAGTGTTGTTTGTCAGAAACATATGGACATAGTCTAAGCAGCACCGCCCAACTGTCCTTGACCGTGGACACGGCTATTTGAATAGTTTTACACTCTGCAGAGGTTGCACACTGTACCCACAAGATCCGGGGAACTTCCGTGTCATCCACGACCCGCGGTACCTCAAGTACCTGGGGTAAGCACCCGATCACTACCTTTCCCTAGACGACACTAACATGCAGTCCACTCGATTGGCAGTAACCCCCGTGCCCAACATTTCAAATAACATTTGCGTGGAGCCTTGCTCCCATATTTATCACATACCACTGGCACGGGGTACCAACGGTGTGTCCGGTGCCCCATAAAAATGGTCATGGCCGCCCTACCTGGCACGACCCCGTCCCGAGAGAGCGCACCAACAACTCTCCCGTCACTAGTAATGCAGGCTCCAAGCTAGTATCGGTCTAGGTACTCAATAATGCCCTTTCCCATATAAGGGTAGAGTGGTCGCGCATGTAAGGTTGGGGCAGTCATCAAATCTTAAATCTAATCCGTCTCTGTAAACAACACTTTCATCAAGCCTCGGTACACTACCTCTCCACCAAGTAGTGACCTAGTTCATCATCATCTCCCAGGGGCATTAGTGGCACCCACTGGGCTATTTGCAAGTATGTCAAACCACACTTGGTTTCTTTCCATGCATAACCCTGACCCACTTTGCGTAGCAACTACTTTAGCATCCTATCTACTCCCACCGGCATAACCCTCATAAGAAGGTAGGGTCATGCACAATGCAAGTATCAATGAGGAAGTAACAGAGGCAGCCAACCAACGTGGTCAACCATCTCATCATGATTCCGATGCAACAATAATAAAGAGTTATATGTCATGCATAAAAAGGATTTCATGGACATGGTCAAAGGGCTGCTTGCCTATTGTAACAAAGTCTTCGAGGTCTTCAAATATCCCTGGTCCAACTCCGAGCATTCCGTCTACTTCGTCAACTATCGTCGAAAGCAAGCATAATAAGCAACACAACAAGGCAGGAAATAAAAGTGCTCTAAAAATATGAGTTGGACTTTTCTAGGATACCTCTGGTCATATGAGGAATGACCAAAGTGGTTTGATTGGGATTTGATGAATGGATATCTCTGAACATTTTGATATGGTGGAATCAAGGGGTTTATGGATTTGCAAGAAGTGTACAGAAATATATTTTTGGAAAATGGGCAAATATACCCATTTAACAAAGGATGATTTTAGAAGCAACTAGGAATTGGTTTCACTGGATTTGGAGTTGAGATGATTTTCCTATGAATTTGCAAAGTCAACAAATATGAAGAAATGGCTCATTATATTGTGGGGTACAGAAGGTATTAAGAAAAATGTTCATAAACTAAGTTATGAACTTAGAAGCATCTAGGAATTTGAATCATGGCATTTGGATCAATTTTGAGCTCTTTGTGATTTTCTAAAGTTCATCACAGAAATGGAAAAAATAGGATTTGTAAATATTTGTGAATAAAAGATCTCTGAAAAAATGTGCATGTTGCACCAACAGGTAGATCATGATTTATGGAGTCATTAGAAATTTGAATCATCAAATTTGGAGCTAATTTGATTTGTTTATGGATTTTAGAAACTCACTGGAAAAAGAAAAAGAAAAGGTCTATACCACTTATTCTGCGCGCTGGGCGAGGGATAGATGACGGGCCGGCCCAACTGCATGGCCGCACGGGGCGACAGCGGTGACGTCGAAGGCGGCTTCCTGGAAATACGCCTTCACGCGGGGGAGGCGTTAACGGCGGAAGCCGTCTCCACTTAAACGGGCGGGCCCGCCCACTGGGTCGCTGATGCGCGGGGCCCGCCTGTCGGGTTCATCCCCAACCTCCCGCGCGGGCGCGTCGGGAGACAGAGGAGGCGAGGCCGGATGGTGCCGGCGCTCTCCCCGGCGGTACCAGCCACCTCCGGCGACGCCTGGCGTACCGGAGCGCTCAGGAGGCCATGCCGCATCCACCCGTGGGTGGCACTGTCTCCCCGAGGCACCGGGCTGAGCAGGGTGTTGGCCATCGGGTGGAGAGGGAGAAGCACGGGAGGGGCTCCCGGTGATGGTGGTGATGCTCTAGTGCGGTCCAGAGGAAAGGAGGAGGAGCGGTGGGCGCGAATTTAGGCGGAGTCCGGCGGCTCGGCTCCCGCAATGGGGAGCGATGGAGGGCTCGAGGAGGGGAGTGGGTTGGTCCGGGGGGGGGGGTCACTGGCAGTGAGAGAGGGCGAAAGGAGGCCAGAGAGGGCTCGGGGGTGGCCTTGAATACAAGGGGGCGAGGTTCACCGCGGGCCGTGCACCGGCGAGGCTGTTGCCATCGCTGCAAGCCACGGGGGCTCGTGTGGGCGTGTCTGGGGTGTTCCTGGACGTCGACTACGTCGGGAGAGATAGAGAGAGGGAGTGGGGAGAGGTCAGAGACGCGCGCGTGTGAGCCGCACCATTGGCGCGCTCGGGCGGCCTCTGTTTGCTAGCGCGGAGGCGCAGGGAGGAGGAGAGAGGAGGGGGCCGACCGCGTAGCGTGTTGCGGACGCCGAGGCACCTCGACTGGCGCGAGGGGGAGGCTCGAGGTGGTCGGGAGCGCCGTGTCAACGGTCGGGAGCACGCTGACGTGCTCCAGAGCGCGCAAATGGCCGGCACGCGCGGCTTTTCTTCGCGTCCTCACGCGCCCACTTGCGTCAAAGGCATGCAGAGGGAATAAACAAGGGGGAAAGTGGCATTGGATGCTCTGGAACCTGCCAGGAGTGAGAGAGAGATGAGAAGGTGAGGGGAAAGTGGCTGTCCAGAGAAGAAAAATGGGCTTTTCACCCCCTTCATCATGGCTTATCGGGCAGGGAAAGATGCAGGAGGTAGAGGAGGACCATATGAGGCTGTGGGAAAAAGCTCAGCTCATGGAGATGTGTGGAAATGGCTAAAACAAGCATTTTATGTTTCTGTCAGAAGGTGTTTGATGTTGGTTTGGGCAAGAAGATGATTTCCATTTGTCATGAGGCTCCACAGGGTGAAATGGCACACATAATTAGGGCAACTTTTGTAAACCCTAGAAATTAGCAGAAATGAACTTGAGCAGATCTAGTTGAGTAAATCACTTCTCCTTGATGCACCACTTGGTGTGGTGGCCTCATTTAGTTATGTGATCATGCTCACAAAAGTTGGGGTCATGGAGAGAAAGTTGGTAGTACAAAGTAGTTCAAGTTTGATTCTGGTCAGAGAGGGTTTTGAGGCACTTTGATCAAGTTAACTTGTTCTCCAACTTGTGCCATTTGGTCTAGATGAATTATTAGACCATTTGAGCATGTTCACAAGGTTTGAGAACATTTGGAAATGTTTGGCAATGTAAAGTTGCTCAAACTTCAAAATGGACAAAAATGGTTTTGAGGGTATTTGATGATGTTATCTTGTTCTCCAAGACATGAGACTTGGCAAGATCACCAAATATGGCATATGTGACATGCTAGAATTTTCTTGGAATTTTTGGAGAATATTTCCTTTGTAAATATTTCAAAAGTTTGAAATATCCAGAAAGGGTTTTGGGGGGATTTGACCAATATTTTGAACATGACCATGTGTTGAAACTCTTATATATGGACAGTATATGTCCTATGAGTTTCCCTAAATTTTGTCAAATATTTTTTAAGCAATAAAATAATTTTTCCCTATTAAAGACCATTTCTGGCCTTAAGAAAAAGCTTTTAAATAAAATAGGAAAATAACTTTTAAAATTATATTTTTGTGGTTTCTGGGTATCCTATATCTAATAGGAGTCAAATATATTTTTAGAAAGATTTTTACTGCCCTTAATTAAGTACTTGCAGTGCAAACCTCAATTCAGGGGTTTTTGAAAAACTAATTTTTGAAAATACTATTTGGCCAAATTATTTTTGCAAGAAATTATTTTTATGTCCTATACACATGGCATGATCATTGGGAAAGGTTTTTGGATCAAGGAGAAGGAGTATAAGAGTTGGAGGATTTATTTGATTTTTAGAGCACTTGCAAACAACAACCAAAAATCCAGTCAAGCAAAGTCCAAAACACTCAAAAGTTTTTGTCAAAACACATTTTATCATGATTTATTAGCTTAAGTGGTGTGGCATGAAAATCAGGGTGTGACAGACCTACCCCCCTTACAAGAATCTCGTCCCCGAGATTCCCAGACTAGGCGCGGAAAGGAGTATGGAAACTTGGATTTGGGGTAGTCTTCACGTCCTCATACTGCTTCTGCTTCTGAGTGGTGCTCCATTGAATCTTGAAGGACCTGGTGTTGTAGCTTCATGTATGACGCTCTTCTTGATCCAGGTTGCTAATGGGTAGCTTGCAGTAGGTTAGATTGGGCTAGGGGTCGATGGCTCGGTGGTTAATGCCCTCGTAGAGATCGGCAATTAGGAAGTTGGAAACACTTCCGGGGTTGTGATGCATGGAAAGCATTGTGCACATCAGGTAGCTCAGGTGGCAACTCCAGCTGGTAACTGTCTTCTCTTCGTCTCGTAGTGATCTCAGAGGGGGTTGTTACATCTTGGAGTGATCTTGAAGAAGGCCGATGAATCTTGGTGTAAGCTTCCTTGTCTTGGGAATGTTCGGTGCCTTTGAGAGGAGTGGCTTGCAGATATGCACGGTCTTCAACGCGGAAGCTCACTCCTTGACGATGGTGGTTGGTATAGTTCTTCCTCCTTGACATGGCGGTCTTCGGATGTTCCTGGACTAGCTGAACGACTCTTCTTCCATCTTCGGGTGAACAAGTAGGTCACCAAATGATGATGACAACTATCTTGCCTAAGCACTCCATGAGGACTTTGTTCACGGGGTACATAAAGGAGGCTGGGGAATTAGTGATGGTCACGGTTGAGTATTGGCCAAGGTCTTATCGATCTAGAGCCAAAACCCAAGGTCAGGATCCGACCATGTTGTGGCTTGGTAGGGCGCAAGGGTTTCAAGGATTCTAGTGTGCGAGTGAATGTTCATCATCCCATCCTTGAGCACAGTTTCTGAGATGCCAATACTTCTACCTAGTCTTCACCTCATACTACCAAAAGAATCATCTCGTATAGGTCAACTCCAATCATTACTCATGTGATTCATATCCTCATGGCTCCCGAGAGGAGGTCTAACAAAGTCATATATGTCCACAATCCCCAAACTCATATGTATGTCTACCCCTAAAAATCCATGGGTAGAACATATAAGCTGCTAAGCTTGAACGCGACAATCCAAGTGCTCAGCCTGTTCTTCCAAGGTCTAAGATAAAGCACCTCTATCCTAAGGAAACACGTTGTAAGCCACTCCAAGATCTTGTTTCCTTCCTATGAATCAACTCCAACAACCCATTAACTACACCAATCACTACGTGATCTAGTAGTTCTTCAAATCCAATCTCTATGGTGTTCCACACGATCTTCTAATACCCTATAATCCACAAATACTGGGAAGGCTACCTTGCTATAGCCAATCCACCGATTTCCATTATCATGGCCAAGTAAACTCCAAGGTGAAGCTTATATAGAACCCTAAATCAACTCCGATAATTAATCCAATCTCCTAGTTTATCATCCACCGAGAAACATGGTATCATGATCGAGATCATCAGTCTAAATCCAATTTACTCCGAACCATGTAGACATACTCAACATCTATATTCAACTAGGATCACCTATTTAAATCCAAATCTTGTGTCCAACGAGAATTTCCACACTTTCCCCCAAGTCATTGTCGCAATATCAACGATCTCCTATCAATATCCCCTGGCTAAGTCAAATCCTTATACTTCCAAGAATTTCAGCTTGCGATCATAATTGTCCTATTAAATCCAATTTACTCAGGGGTAATGAAAGCTATGCTAATCTATACTCATGATCCCACCAAGTTCATCTATCAACATGAAAGCCTCATAATCCACCGAATAGTCTCATATAATTCCTCAAGTCATTGATATAAACTCATCAAGTCATTTGTCCTCTATTCCTATATCCTCAGATTGGTCCTCCCTATGGCATCGTCAGTCTTGGTGCTATCTTAGAATGATAATGTGCTCGTTCACTATGTCCACTAGTTCCATAATGAACCCAATGATAGGCAAGGTTACGGAGGCTTAACAGGTTCTCTTGCAATTCCGTAGGTTAAGCTCATGGTTAAGGATTCGAGCTGGTGTAGCTCGTGAAGTCTCGAAGGGTCTAGGAATGGGTTTCTAATGTTGAGGTGTAAGCATACGGGGTTGTACTTGGTTGAGGAGGTTGTAGCAAAAATTCTTCAGTGCTAGTTGGTCGCCGAAGCAGACTCCTTGGTGCATCTTGTCTTGCTGGTCTCCAGTTGAGGAGAGAGAGACGAGAGGGAAAAGTAGCATAGAGGAGGGGAATGCCTAAAGGGGTTCTATAGTGCAGGTGCAAACAAACGGGTGCCAATAAGGGCCAAACAAAAGAAACAAGGTGAGGAAGGTGATATAGTCGCATACTTGTCGCTTAGGGCAAAAGTGCGACCTATATCAAAACACAAACAAATAAAAACAAGCAACACACAATCATGGTTCTATTCGAACTATCATACGGACTCGACTGCGCATAGGGGGTACACGACTCATCCTACCCTAGGGGTTCTCGGACTCGGTAGTCGTGCCTTGTGCCTCATGCAGTCTTCTGAGTTTTCCTCAGTTGTTGCTACGTCTCTTGTAGTTGTTCGATGAAACAATCCGGGTTGAGCCTGAAGATTCTTCAACAACTTCTCGCCTGTTGAAGTGATGGGGTGAAGGTGGCTCCTCGTAGCTGGCATTGACTTGGTTTTCTATTGTCTTCTTAATCACGACGATCCCTTTTTGTCTTCTAAGCCATCGATGGTACCAGGTAGGTAATCCTTTATGCAATGACATTATCAAGGCATAATAGAGGTCCATCATGTCGGTTACGTTGATGACAACATCGACACCAAGAGCGGGGGATGAGGAGAACCGTTTTCCCGCTCACTATAGTGAGGCGGACCAAATGGCTAGGTTCTTATCCACCGGTGGTTGCCGATACAACAACGGTAGTGACAGGGTTACTCTATTAGCGATGTATATCATGATCTTGCATATCCTATGCCCTGATCATCGTAGGCTAAGGTTGCATCATCTTGGGGCAGTGTCAAGGATGTCACCATCTCCTGGGTCTTCAGGTCCTCATTCCTTAAGGATGTATCTTCTGTTGGTATCGTCTTGTTGTGATGTTGCCAATCTTGTGTCAGGAGATGTGGGTGAATGTCTGGCAAGGCATCTTCCTTCTAGATTATCCACGAGGATTACAAGGAATCCAATGGTCAGGGGCATAAGGGTTCTAGCGACCAAAGGTTTGAAGGGGAAGAGATTAATAAGGAAAGTATACCTTAGTTTTCGAAAAACTGAGAAGGGAAGAGAAGTACAGATAGTTTTGAAAACTAGTAGTAGTTTTGGAAATAGTTTTACCCTAACTAACGACCATGCTAACTAAGGCTTCCTATAGTCAGGATGGCTCTGATACCAGCTCTATGGGGACCCCGACTGATAAGTCGTGATCACCGAATGCATGTGTACAGTGATCCCAGAGATTAATGCTCACTGAACACACAGAAGCTGAATAACAAGAGTCTTACATCCATACATACCATATTACACAAGTAGGACCATTATGGTCGAGTCCTGAGTATAACATCGCAGCGGAAATCTTCACGATAACTTGGACCCATGCCATCTGCCTTAACCCTACAGGCATTCTGACTGGGAAGCGTCCTAGCTCGCATGTTCGTCACCGAAGTATTCTCCATCATATCCTGTTCTTTCATGCCTGGCCAATAAAATAACCAGTGGCAAGCCAATGAGTACTTTGAATGTACTCGCAAGCAACCCGAGAGTGATAACAAAATAATTATGCAAAGCTCTACTGCTTAATTGGCATTGTTGCGGAAAGCTTGTTTTTCTCATGCAAGTATGATCAACATTTATCAACGACAGGAATGCGTCTGCAACAAGCATAAGGAGGTTACAGACATCAACATCGAGAAAGAGTTATGAACAACTCATGCTCAAGCTCATCGTGACTTCCTCAGGAGTCACATCATCAATATCACCAATCAGTGTTGTTTGTCAGAAACATATGGACATAGTCTAAGCAGCACCGCCCAACTGTCCTTGACCGTGGACACGGCTATTCGAATAGTTTTACACTCTGCAGAGGTTGCACACTGTACCCACAAGATTCGGGGAACTTCCGTGTTAGCCACGACCCACGGTACCTCAAGTACCCGGGGTAAGCACTCGATCACTACCTTTCCCTAGACGACACTAACATGGAGTCCACTCGATTGGCAGTAACCCCCGTGCCCAACATTTCACATAACATTTTCGTGGAGCCTTGCTCCCATATTTATCATATACCACTGGCACGGGGTACCAACGGTGTGTCCGGTGCCCCATAAAAATGGTCATGGCCGCCCTACCTGGCACGACCCCGTCCCGAGAGAGCGCACCAACAACTCTCCCATCACTAGTAATGCAGGCTCCAAGCTAGTATCGGTCTAGGTACTCAATAATGCCCTTTCCCATATAAGGGTAGAGTGGTTGCGCATGTAAGGTTGGGACAGTCATCAAATCTTAAATCTAATCCGTCTCTGTAAACAACACTTTCATCAAGCCTCGGTACACTACCTCTCCACCAAGTAGTGACCTAGTTCATCATCATCTCCCAGGGGCATTAGCACTACTAGGGAAAAGCCTAGCAGCAGCGCGGGTTTTAGGCCTATCAGCAGCGCGGGTACCCGCGCTACTAATAAGGCGCTACAGCTAACTTATAGCAGTAGCGCGGGTGCCACCCGTGCTACAACTAACGTATAGCAGTAGCGCGGGTTTAAACCCGCGCTACTACTAATGTGTAATCTCGGAATTTTTTTTGAATTTTTTCGAATTTTTTTTTGATTTTTTTCGAAATTTTCAAATTTCTGAATTATTTTAACTCAAATCTCTAATCACCCCTAATCGCTGCTCAATTTAATCTCTAATCACCCCTCATCATTCCAAATCATCTAACTTCCCGGACGGTCACCCATCCTCTCACTACTCCTGCCTGAGCACGCTTAACTTCCGGGTTCTATTCTCCCTCGTTTCCAAGTCTGCACTTGTTATTTTCCTGACAATAGTGAGATGTCAATCCTATTAACCTCAGGAATTTAGCTTGAGCATGAAGTCACACATTTCACTGTTTGAGTTTGAAACTATTGTTCTAAAAAATTAGTAACACTAATATTTCTTGAATAATTAGTTTGACCACAGTTTGACCAGATTTGACCACAGTTTGACCATAGTTTGACCAGATTTGACCAAAATTCAAAAAAAAACTAAAATAATTATTTAGTAACACTAATATTCTTGAATAATTAGTTTGACCATAGTTTGACCAGATTTAACAAAAATTAAAAAATAATTATTATTTTTTGAATTTTTTTGCCTCCAGATCTTAAAAGCCCCGTACTTTTTTTCTGTTAGGCTTTTGAGGATTTTGAAAACGTTTAACGGGGTTCCCTCGGTTAAATTCGGATGTAACTTTTCGAGTAGATGATTTTTCATATAAAAAACTTTTTCATCCGAGTTCGTATGCAAAAGTTATGGCCATTTTACAAATTTCCAGAGAGATTTTGCAAATAAAGTCGAAATTTATATTTGTAAATTTTCCCAACAACTAGACCACATATCACATGGGAAACTTATTTTCTTTTATTTTTTTGACATTTTTATCATTTTCTTTTATTTTTTTAAAACTAAAAAGGCGGTCCACGGGGGGGGGGGGGGGGGGGTAGACTTTGCCAAATAGGCCAGACCCCGCGCTACTACTATGACAGACGATTAGCAGTAGCGCGGGTTTTTAACCCTCGCTACTACTAAGTTGATAGCAGTAGCGCGGGTTAGTAGTAGCGAGGGTTAAAAACCCGCGCTACTGCTATGAACTTAGCAGCAGCGAGGGTTAAAAACCCTCGCTACTACTATGGCATATCTCGGGGGGCACGGTAGAGACCGCTTAGTAGTAGCGAGGGTTACAAACCCGCGCTGCTGCTATCAACTTAGTAGTAGCGAGGTTTAAAAACCTGCGCTGCTAGTAAGTAGCAGTAGCGAGGGTTTTTAGCCCTCGCTGCTGCTAAGATTCTGTGTATAGCCTTTTCCCTAGTAGTGTAGTGGCACCCACTGGGCTATTTGCAAGTATGTCAAACCACACTTGGTTTCTTTCCATGCATAACCCTGACCCACTTTGCGTAGCAACTACTTTAGCATCTATCTACTCCCACCGGCATAACCCTCATAAGAAGGTAGGGTCATGCACAATGCAAGTATCAATGAGGAAGTAACAGAGGCAGCCAACCAACGTGGTCTACCATCTCATCATGATTCCGATGCAACAATAATAAAGAGTTATATGTCATGCATAAAAAGGGTTTCATGGACATGGTCAAAGGGCTGCTTTCCTGTTGTAACGAAGTCTTCGAGGTCTTCAAATATCCCTGGTCCAACTCCGAGCATTCCGTCTACTTCGTCAACTATCGTCAAAAGCAAGCATAATAAGCAACACAACAAGGCAGGAAATAAAAGTGCTCTAAAAATATGAGTTGGACTTTTGTAGGATACCTCTGGTCATATGAGGGATGACCAAAGTGGTTTCATTGGGATTTGATGAATGGATATCTCTGAACATTTTGATATGGTAGAATCAAGGGGTTTATGGATTTGCAAGAAGTGTACAAAAATATATTTTTGGAAAATGGGCAAATATACCCATTTAACAAAGCATGATTTTAGAAGCATCTAGGAATTGGTTTCACTGGATTTGGAGTTGAGATGATTTTCCTATGAATTTGCAAAGTCGACAAATATGAAGAAATGGCTCATTATATTGTGGGGTACAGAAGGTATTAAGAAAAATGTTCATAAACTAAGTTATGAACTTAGAAGCATCTAGGAATTTGAATCATGGCATTTGGATCAGTTTTGAGCTCTCTGTGATTTTCTAAAGTTCATCACAGAAATGGAAAAAATAGGATTTGTAAATATTTGTGAATAAAAGGTCTCTGGAAAAATGTGCATGTTGCACCAACAGGTAGAGCATGATTTATGGAGTCACTAGAAATTTGAATCATCAAATTTGGAGCTAATTTGATTTGTTTATGGATTTTAGAAACTCACTGGAAAAAGAAAAAGAAAAGGTCTATACCACTTATTCTGCGCGCTGGGCGAGGGATAGCTGACGGGCCGGCCCAGCTGGACGGCCGCACGGGGCGACAGCGGTGACGTCGAATGCGGCTTCCTGGAAATACGCCTTCGCGCGGGGGAGGCGTTAACGGCGGAAGCCGTCTCCACTTAAACGGGCGGGCCCGCCCACTGGGTCGCTGGCACGCGGGGCCCGCCTGTCGGGTTCATCCCCAACCTCCCGCGCGGGCGCGTCGGGAGACAGAGGAGGCGAGGCCGGACGGTGCCGGCGCTCTCCCCGGCGGTACCAGCCACCTCCGGCGACGCCCGGCGTACCGGAGCGCTGAGGAGGCCATGCCGCATCCACCCGTGGGTAGCACGGTCTCCCCGAGGCACCGGGCTGAGCAGGGTGTTGGCCGCGGCGGAAGAGGTCGGTGGCGGCGGCGGTTACGGTGCTACGGCCATCGGGAGGAGAGGGAGAAGCACGGGAGGGGCTCGCGGTGATGGTGGTGATGCTCTAGTGTGGTCTAGAGGAAAGGAGGAGGAGGGGTGGGCGCGAATTTAGGCGGAGTCCGGCGGCTCGGCTCCGGCTATGGGGAGCGATGGAGGGCTCGAGGAGGGGAGTGGGTTTGTCCAGGGGGTCACTGGGAGTGAGAGAGGGCGAAAGGAGGACAGAGAGGGCTCGGGGGTGGCCTTAAATACAAGGGGGCGAGGTGCACCACGGGCCGTGCGCTGGCGAGGCTGTTGCCATCGCTGCAAGCCACGGGGGCTCGTGTGGGCGTGTCTGGGGTGTTCCTGGACTTTGACTACATCGGGAGAGATAGAGAGAGGGAGTGGAGAGAGGTCAGAGACGCGCGCGTGTGAGCCGCACCATTGGCGCGCTCAGGCGGCCTCTGTTTGCTAGCGCGGAGGCGCGGGGAGGAGGAGAGAGGAGGGGGCCGACCGCGTAGCGTGTTGCGGACGCCGAGGCACCTCGACTGGCGTGAGCGGGAGGCTCGAGGTGGTCGGGAGCGCCGTGTCAACGGTCGGGAGCACGCTGACGTGCTCCAGAGCGCGCAAATGGCCGGCACCCGCGGCTTTTCTTCACGTCCTCACGCGCCCACTTGCGTCAAAGGCATGCAGAGGGAATAAACAAGGGGGAAAGTAGCATTGGATGCTCTGGAACCTGCCAGGAGTGAGAGAGAGATGAGAAGGGGAGGGGAAAGTGGCTGTCCAGAGAAGAAAAATGAGCTTTTCACCCCCTTCGTCATGGCTTATCGGGCAGGGAAAGATGCAGGAGGTAGAGGAGGACCATATGAGGCTGTGGGAAAAAGCTCAGCTCATGGAGATGTGTGGAAATGGCTAAAACAAGCATTTTATGTTTCTGTCAGAAGGTGTTTGATGTTGGTTTGGGCAAGAAGATGATTTCCATTTGTCATGAGGCTCCATAGGGTGAAATGGCACACATAATTAGGGCCTTCCACCCATTTTGAGCTCATTTGGGAAAAGTTGCCAATGCAACTTTTGTAAACCCTAGAAATTAGCAGAAATGAACTTGAGCAGATCCAGTTGAGTAAATCACTTCTCCTTGATGCACCACTTGGTGTGGTGGCCTCATTTAGTTATGTGATCATGCTCACAAAAGTTGGGGTCATGGAGAGAAAGTTGGTAGTACAAAGTAGTTCAAATTTGATTTTGGTCATAGTGGGTTTTGAGGCACTTTGATCAAGTTAACTTGTTCTCCAACTTGTGCCATTTGGTCTAGATGAATTATTAGACCATTTGAGCATGTTCACAAGGTTTGAGAACATTTGGAAATGTTTGGCAATGTAAAGTTGCTCAAACTTCAAAATGGACAAAAATGGTTTTGAGGGTATTTGATGATGTTATCTTGTTCTCCAAGACATGAGACTTGGCAAGATCACCAAATATGGCATATGTGACATGCTAGAATTTTCTTGGAAATTTTTGGAGAATATTTCCTTTGTAAATATTTCAAAAGCTTGAAATATCCAGAAAGGGTTTTTGAGGGATTTGACCAATATTTTGAACATGACCATGTGTTGAAACTCTTATATATGGACAGTATATGTCCTATGAGTTTCCCTAAATTTTGTCAAATATTTTTGAAGCAATAAAATAATTTTTCCCTATTAAAGACCATTTCTGGCCTTAAGAAAAAGCTTTTAAATAAAATAGGAAAATAACTTTTAAAATTATATTTTTGTGGTTTCTGGGTATCCTATATCTAATAGGAGTCAAATATATTTTTAGAAAGATTTTTACTGCCCTTAATTAAGTACTTGCAGTGCAAACCTCAATTCAGGGGTTTTTGAAAAACTAATTTTTGAAAATACTATTTGGCCAAATTATTTTTGCAAGAAATTATTTTTATGTCCTATACACATGGCATGATCATTGGGAAAGATTTTTGGATCAAGGAGAAGGAGTATAAGAGTTGGAGGATTTATTTGATTTTTAGAGCACTTGCAAACAGCAACCAAAAATCCAATCAAGCAAAGTCCAAAACACTCAAAAGTTTTTGTCAAAACACATTTTATCATGATTTATTAGCTTAAGTGGTGTGGCATGAAAATCAGGGTGTGACAGGCGGTGCCGCATATCAAGGCGATGAAGCGGTCGGCATGCATAGAGGGTGCACGGATGGCTCTCGCCCGTGTGAAGACATACTGGAGGGAGATGGATGCCACCGATGTTGCAACCCGGGGTTCGGACGAGAGCCGGTTACCCGCCGAGCACTATTTTGGGGAAGTCCTGCAGGGCGCTCATGTAATAGAGTCGCAGTGCTCGAAAAATGTTATGTTCAAATGATATGTATGATTTGTGAAACCACATTTATAATGTAACGAATTTTTATACTTGTGCGTTCAAGTATTGAAATATTTCCTGTGCGGTCATTAATGTATATGGGTATATAACCTGAAAGATGGCAGTCTTCGGCTTCAGCCCCCACGCACATGGTGCGGGGGTGTTTGCAAAAGGGGCGCATTTTCACACTTAATCCAACGTCTTGGTCCTGTGAAGGAGGTGGTAGCGTAGCAAACTAGGCAACCGGACTATAATGCTTTATCACTTTCACTTAGCCATAGGAGTTCGAAGGTGGGGCTACGATATAGCCCCTAGGGCACCGCGCTCTCCGAATTCGGGGCGCGTATGTGCTAGACCGGGAAATGGTCCTTCGTCAAAGCGGAGGAATTCTAGACATTCCGGTAGTCGAACGAGTGGTTGACCAGTCTCTCGCTATATCATGACAGTCAGTTTTCGGCTTTCTCTACTGAGGTGCTCGCCAGGGCGAACCGGGGCACAATGGCAGTAGTTCTCCTGGTGCCGCGTTAGCCGATGATACGGAACGTAAGGCAGCAAAACACAGGAGCCGGGCAAACCCAACATTTGACCAAAGACATGATTCGGAGCTGATGCATATAAGGCCTAACTCGAGACGCCGAACACTCCCTGAGGTATTCGGTCTTTATGATAACGGGCAGAACAATGCCCTAAGCCCCTAGTGTCTAGGTATGAGCGAGAACTTCTGGCGCGGCCGATGCCAAAACGCCAGCCTCCTCCTCAGTTATGGTAAGAAACCGGGGGATGTGTATCAACAAGAGACAGTAAGAAAGGCTTACGCAGGGTCTTAATCTGAAAAGAATCCTTGCAATGGGTCCCTGCTTCATGTCCGCGCCTGTGTCTCCGTTGTGCTATATCCTGGACGGGTGTAGCATGCTGTTCATCTATAAAAGAGAAGAACTTAGTTTGGAGAGGTATCGTGCAAAAAATGTATTTAAAACAGAGTATGAAAAAATGAATAAAGTTGAGCTTTTATTGGCTCTCATTGTTTATGCGCATAGCCCCTTGTAAAGGGGTATGCGGCTAGGAAGCCCCTAGTTTATTTATGCCAGACTCGCCTAGCCGTGTCCGAGGTCTTGAACGACCTTTTAATGAGATGATGCCACGTGGACCGGGCATTTTAAGTGTAAGAGACGCGTAATGCGGTATTGCGTTAAATTGGGCGAAAGCTTCGCGTCCCAAGAGTGCCTGATGGCTACTTTTAAATGGGGCGATATGGAAGATTAGCTTTTCGTGACGGAAGTTGTCGGATGAACCAAACACAACTTCTAGTAGTAAGGAGCCCTTGCAATTGGCGTAAGGGCCTGGCGTCACTCCTTTGAAGGAAGTGCTGCTATGGCGAATTTTGGTAGGGTCTATCCCCATTCCGCGGATTGTGTCCGGATGTAGCAGGTTTAAATCGCTGCCGCCATCCATTAGGAATTGTGTAAATTGTAGTCCGTCGATTATAGGATCCAATATCAAGGCAGTCCATCCTACGTTTTGAATACTTCTGGAGTAATCTAGATGGTCGAAAGTAATTGGTTTTGACATCCAATCTCGGGATTCCGCTGGGGTGGACCGTGCGGCATGTGCTTTGGTAGATGCCGCCCTATTTTTCTTTGTTATCACTTGAAGTGAATTCACTCTTTTGACCTCTTGTGGGAAGTTCTTTTGTTTTCTGGCACTCTGCTTGTGGGGTTCGTCATTGTCCTCGCTTGGTGTGTCGAGCCCCTTGTGTTCGGCATTAAGTCGGCCGGACTGCTTGAAGACCCAACATTCTCTGTGGGTGTGGTTTGCAGGCTTCCCGGGGGTACTGTGAATTTGGCATATCCTATCCAAGATTTTGTTTAGGTTGGATAGCTCGTCACTGTTGTCCTTAAGAGGCAGTGTTTTGTTGTTCGGCCGAGAGCTTTTGAATCCGACGTTGACCGCCGTGTTCTTTGGGCCATTTTCCTTATTCCAGCGCTGATATTTTCTGCGTCGTGATTTCTCATTTCCATCTCTGACCTCGGATGTACTCGGGTCGCTGGTGCTGCATCTTGCTAGCCAGCTATCTTCTCCCGCGCAAAAGCGGGTCATGAGGCTCGTTAGCGCGGCCATTGTTCTTGGCTTTTCCTGGCCGAGGTGTCTGGCGAGCCATTCCTCTCGGACGTTATGTTTAAAAGCTGCTAAGGCTTCAGCGTCCGGACAGTCGACTATTTGATTCTTTTTAGTGAGGAACCTGTTCCAAAATTTGCGTGCTGATTCTCCGGGCTGTTGAGTTATGTGACTTAAATTGTCTGCATCCGGAGGGCGGACATAAGTCCCTTGAAAATTTGCTCGAAACGCATCCTCGAGCTCTTCCCAACTTCGAATGGTATTTTCTGGGTGGCTTTTGAGCCAATGCCGAGCTGGCCCTTTGAGCTTGAGGGGTAGGTATTTTATGGCATGGAGATCATCTCCTCTAGCCATATGTATGTGTAGGATGTAATCCTCAATCCAGACTCCGGGGTCTGTTGTTCCGTCGTATGCCTCTATGTTTATGGGCTTGAATCCCGCTGGAAATTCATGATCCAGCACCTCATCGGTGAAACATAGTGGGTGTGCGGCGCCCCTGTATTTAGGTGTGCTGTTATCTTCGAATGCTCGGCGTGTTGTGTTGCTTCCTGGAGCCTTTTTTGGCCCATAGATGGACCTGACCGGGCCATCCTTTCTGCGAGGATCCTTATGTGGATCGTGTGCCGGCTTGTGTGCGGCGCCACCTGCCGCTCTTAGCCTGTCATCTGGTCGTCTATCCAGGCAGGCGGCCTCTTTGTTTTTTGACTGTGGGGGCTCTACGGCCTCCTCGTCAAATTCGGGCAACAGTTTGCGCTTTGGGTAACTCTTTGCTTGGTGACTATTGCCGTATTTGTCTGCGGTCTTGAGTACTTTGCTCCATCTCATTCTGAGTACGTCTTCCGCTATTTTGAGCTTCCGCTTCTGCTTCTTCAAACTTCTTGCAGTGGCGACGAGCCTTTTGTGAAGGTTCTTATGCTCTGGTGCTGTGTCCGGCGTGAGATCGTCTGGACTATTGTTTTCGCCGGGGATGGGTTGCTTGGTTGCATGTTCGTCGTCCACTGGTTCGCCCTGCTCTACGGCTGGGTAAGTATGGGTGCTGTTGTTATCGAGGCGGGATTTTAGGCGGCGCTTGCGTCGCCGTTTTGGTTGCTTTTCGGGGGAGTTATCCTTCACCGCTTCCCGTTGTTCCTCGTTATCACTTCCTTTTGGTGTATCCACCATGTATACATCATGAGTTGAGGTGGCTTTCCAGTGCCCCGTAGGCACTGGTTCTTGGTCGTCTCTGACATTGTCATCCATACCGTCGATGTCTTCGGAGTCGAAGTCTAGCATGTCGGTTAGATCGTCGACAGTGGCTACTAAGTGGGTGGCGGGTGGGCTTTGAATTTCTTCATTGTCCGAATCCCAACCATCCTGACCGCAGTTCGGCCAGGGCTTTCCTGATAACGAGAGATACTTTAGCGAATTCAGGATGTCGCCAAAAGGTGAGTGCTGAAAGATGTCCGCAGCGGTGAACTCCATGATCGGCGCCCAATCGGATTCGATTGGAGAGGGCGCGGGAGGTTTGGAGTCCGGCGAGGAGTCCGGCACCTCGGAGTCATGAGCTTTACAAGGGACAGGGTCAGTATTCGGCTCCATCGCCGTAGAGGTTGCAGCCCCCGAGGTGGTGTCTAGCCACCCATCCTCGATCTGCGCAGTTGGCTCCCAATTGAGGATCGGAGCAGACTCATGTGCGGCCTCCAGGGCACTGTCCGGCAGCAGAGCTAAGTCATTCCCATCGTGAGAGTGCGGCGCGCTCGGCTGTGGCTCGAATCCATCGAAGATCAAGTCTCTGCGGATGTCAGCCGTGAAGTTCAGACTTCCAAATCTGAACTGATGGCCAGGGGCGTAGCTTTCGATCTACTCCAGATGGCCAAGCGAATTGGCCTGCAGTTCAAAGCCGCCGAATACGAAGATCTGTCCGGGGAGAAAAGTCTCACCCTGGACCGTGTTGTTGTTGATCGAAGGATCCATCAAGCCTATCGGTGACGACACAGAGGAACTCTGAATGAAAGCACCAATGTCGGTGTCAAAACCGGCGGATCTCGGGTAGGGGGTCCCGAACTGTGCGATTATGCGGATGGTAACAGGAGACGAGGGACACGATGTTTTTACCTAGGTTCGGGCCCTCTCGATGGAGGTAAAACCCTATTCCTGCTTGATTGATATTGATGATATGGGTAGTACAAGAGTGGATCTACCACGAGATCAAGGAGGCTAAACCCTAGAAGCTAGCCTATGGTATGATTGTTGTAATTGTTGTTGTCCTATGGACTAAAACCCTCCGGTTTATATAGACACCGGAGAGGGCTAGGGTTACACATAGTCGGTTACAATGGTAGGAGACCTACATATCCGTATTGCCAAGCTTGCCTTCCACGCCAAGGAAAGTCCCATCCGGACATGGGACGAAGTCTTCAATCTTGTATCTTCATAGTCTTGGAGTCCGGTCGATGATGATAGTTCGGCTATCCGGACACCCCCCAGTCCAGGACTCCCTCACATACATAGAGGAACATCGATCGTTGCGCATGCACGCGTGAGAGATAAAGAATGCCTGATATGATGGAGAGGGGGATGTGTGTGGGTGTGTGCCTTCATGGGGGACCGACCTGAAGAAAAAGATTGCATGCGTGCGATGGATAATGCCGACTGGTAGTGTGTGTGCATGCATGCACGAGAGAAAGTTAGTGGTACAATTATAAAGAGAAGACTACTGTGTGGGTGTAAAAGAATAGGTGAGGTCATAATCAATGCAAAGTTGAATTCAAATATTTGAATAAGAGATCCTAATGTTTGAAACCCATGCATGCATGAATATAACGGAGATCTGCACAGTGTGGTTTGGAAACGAGCATGTTGTAATGTATACACATTGAACAAGGTCAGACTGATTTGAATTTGAGATACCGACGACAGACATCATTTGGCCACATCACATCCGTGCATGGACACACTATTCTAATTGGAGATGTTGGGCGGCTTTCGCATCACATATCTATATCTATACCCCCATATATATATTATATTTTTTTTATATTGTGTGCGGGTAACTTTAACTTTGAAAGATGGTCGTTGGGTGAGGCGAATCCGATGGTCCAAAGATGGCAAATTTGAGACTATTGGCCGTTGGATATCATCTAGATTCCACCAGATTTCGCCACATGTATAATCTAGAAGACTCCATGGTTGAATTTAAGCATAATGCACAAACATCAAAACACAAGCACTTCTTATTTGTTCTAGAATCTTCCGTATCAGAATTGCCCAAATGTTTTTCTACATGATTTGCCATTATTTGTTTTTACTTTATGTCTTACAACGCACAATTCAATGAATCTTAAAATAGATTAGCTTTCTTAAAAAAACTAGATGATTTTGAATGAAATGAACTATAAGAATTAAACGAACATCTACACCATGCATATATGGCTCAAAGCTTGCATGCTATAATGTGGTATTTATTCATAATTTGGTTGCCAAATCTCATGCGTGCAATGCACGTGTACCTTACTCTAGTCTAAATGGTGTTTGTGTGTGTGTGTGTTGTGCATGTTGAGGGGCAAATTATCTTTTTTTTGCGCACACGTTAAGCTTGTTCTTCCGAAATTTCAAGCCGTGCTTGTTATGCCGAAAATTGAAGCTAGCGTCTCTGTCTATCATGCTGCAAAACTCCTGCCTCTTCAACCTACACCTTGTTAGCCCGAAATATTTAAGATATATCTTTGTCTCGTTGTGCTCCGACAACTCCCTCCATCTCAACCAGCGCCTTGCTATTCCGAAATTACAACGCTCGCAAAAACTCCCACCTCCTGTGAAATCCCGACACGTGAAATGCCCGTGGTACCCCTGAATCGAAAGAACCGCCTCAAATCGGTGGGGGGGGGGGGGTACTTTCGTAACTTACCCCACATTTCAGACAAGCATGTCTCTAAGCCATGGTTCCCCACTACCATCCCATCCACCCACCCATTCGTACACCAAGGCCGCGAAAACCCGCGATGAAACCCCACACCCTGCTCCGTCCGCCACCCAGCCGGAGCCTCTTCCCCGACGATGTCGTCCACAACAATACCTCGACGTCCCTCATCCACCGCACTGGATGAGGATCCGTCGTCGATCTCATCGTCCCGCCGGTTCAGCCACCCCGTCCTCCACCTCCAAGGAGCTGCCCCGACGTTCCCCTCGTCTTTCACGCCACCTCCATTCCCACACCGTCGTCTTCACCTGCACCACCGGAAGAGCATCATCATCACCGTTTCCTCAGATGAAGCTGCGGCCTAATCGGTGCCACCAAATAGGTTGTACACTAATCGCCGCATTTTCTTCTTGATTCGATCTCACGGTGCTGCCGGCGCTCGATCCCGAGCCGACACGGCGCGGCTCCGTCCACGGCAGCGTCGCCGGCCACTTCCTCCATGGCGTCGCTCCCTCGGCAGCGACGTCCACATCAGTAGGAGCTGCTGCTACTCTAGCTCTCCCTCGTGCTGCTGCTCTGCTCTTGCTCTCAGTCCCCTACCTGGTCTGCTCTTGCTATTTCTCTTGCTCGCGCTGCTGCTCTTGCTCTTGCTCTTGCTTGCGATGCTGCTCCAATTTAGCTACACTTCAGTCGACTGAATCGAATTTTGGGTCAGTCGATTTTCAAGGGGTGGGCTCGCCGGGGTGAAGGAAGAACCAGCCGTAGCGGGGAGGGGGGGCTCACCGGAGAGGTACCCCACTATCTATCTTAGGGTTCAGGATGGGGGCGGTGGTCGCCGGTGGTGGCGGGGCGTTGGCGGGGCGGTGGCGTGGGGATCGCCGGAGAAAAAGCTCGGCGCGGGGGGGGGGGGGGGGCCTAGAGGGATGGCCGGGGCGGCGGTGGACCGGTGGTGGGGAGTGTTTTCGGGGCAGGCGGGGCGGCGCACCACCGGCCGCGGGCGGCGGTGGCTGCTGTTTGGCCGGTGGGGCTGGCGGCTCAGGGGGATGGATGTTGAAGATGAACCGCATGCCCTTGATTTCGTATCCAACGGCTGCAAAATCAACTGACCAGAGATGAAAAAGTTAGTCGACCAACGTGTAGCCTCACCTTGCTAGTGCGTTCAGTTTCGAAAGCGAAATTCAGTTTTGACAGCAAAATTCAGTTTCGACAGTTAAGTTCAGTTTCGACAGTGAAGTTCAGTTTCGACAGTTAAGTTTAGTTTCGACAGTTAAGTTCAGAGATGAGCGGCTGATGTATTTTACATCTAGCACTTTGTGGTTATGTATTTTACATCATGTATTGGAGATGCTATTAGAATTCCACTCAACGTTGTTCGTTGTCTCTCTTGTCCTGTTTCAGCCTCGGCGTCGTACAACTCACCGGAGCTGCTCCAACAACGAAACCCTCCATCACAGCGGAGCAGTACCTCGGGCTCCATCTCCAGACGCCTAAGATCTTCTTCCCCTTCTCCGACAGCAAAGTCAGCCGGAGCATCCTCACCGGCCAACCCAATCACGCTGAGATCGACATGGCTTCGCCAAAGAGGTTGTACACTTGTTGCATCTCTTTTTTACTCTACATGTTATATATATTGTCCACTGAGCACTCGTAGTAACTGGAAATACGATTATTTTATCCTACTATATGACAAGCATTGAGGTACCAGGCAACTTATCTATCCGTGATGGACTCTCTTGAACGCCATCATTATTTATCTCTGCGCGTTTGAGCTGTGCATTTGTCGATGGGCCTGGGAGTTGAGCTAGTATGGCAGTGGCCTGGGTCCAAAGTAATAGAAGTAGCACAAATTTTTTTTAGTGTAGGGTTTTCCTTGCTCAAGCCTGCCTACTAGAATCGTCAGTCCGTGAAAGGAAAAGTGAATGAAAAACATAGGAATTGGAAAGTTTCCTATGGTACTACTTTTTCATGAATTTGATGCAAAGGAATGGAGCAAAGGAAAACTGTAGGATTTGTTCCTTTAGTGTCTCCTTGAAAGAAAAATCGTAGGAATTCTAATTTCCACTTCTCCTCCTTTTCATATTTCTATTCATCAAGCACAAGACTAAGAGATAGTAGCATAATAGCATTATAACCGTACATTTTCTTGTGGTTTGACTTGATCTCACCATGCTTTTTTGCATCCTGTGATCTTCCAATTGTTGTGAATCAAACACCCAGATTGGCAGAAATCCTGTGTTTTTAAATTCTCTGTTTTGCACGTGCATTCCTATCCTATTCCTGTCTATTTCCTATCCCTGCATTGTTAGAATCCTCAAATTCAAACAAGGCCTTACTCAATTACTTCTGTTACAGATATGTGTCAAAGAAAACCTTGTGTGGTTTGTCCTGTTCCTGCGGCACTGTGTTCCACCCCAGCTCAACTGCTCCAACGACGGAAGGGTTCACCGCAGCAGGGATCCGCTCTCCACACTGTCTTTCGCTGCCTTAGATCTTCTTCCCTGCCACCGGCAGCCACGACAACTGCATTACCATCATCAACTGAGCAGATGACCTTGCGGACTACACGGGTCCGCAAGAGAGGTCGCACTCTTCCGTGTCTACTTACGTTATGCATCTCTTAATATGATGACATGCTACATTATCGTCGTGTTCACCTATTAGACTCCAAGTCAGGTCCAAACTAATGCTGAAACTTGCGTTTTTATATGGTTGTGGGGTACATATTGGGGCAACAATCAGTACTATATGTCTACTATCTGGTTAATCTCTGGTGTCTACTTTGAGTTTCATGTTGGGTGCAAACAAACATTAAAGAAGCCATTATCTGTATTTTTAAACTAAAGCTATTATCTGCCTGCTATCATTGGTTTTGGGTCTATCCACAGTTTGCTACCATCACTCTGGATTTTTGCATGCACTCCTTACATAATCTCACTATGTTTTATTCCTATGCATGTCAGTTATTGTACACAATGGAACTGATCATGTAGAGAAAAAGAGACGAGCCTTGCGTGGCAATAAAATTTCATGCAGACGTCGTTCCATGGTGGGCGCAAAGGCAGTCCCCCCTCCACCCATTTCGGATCGTAATCAAGAGGAAGATAACTGTTTTGAGGGGGATTCAGAAGGAGAAGACCACTCCTAGGTCTTCGCTCTAACTTGGCATGCTGATGTTGGTAATATCATGCACATAGTGCTTTGCATTGCTTACTGTATACATTAAAGATGTCATCTGCTTAGTTTAGACATGCTTTGTGTCAATGCTATCTGTTTAGTTTCTTTATCGTATATGTGAATCATGCAATGCCATCTTGTCTAGCCAGGCATCATATATGTGAATTTTGCAATGCCACCCTAGTTAGCCAGTCATCTTATATGTGAATTATATCATGCCATCATTTTTTTATTACGTGTTAAATTTTTCAACAATTTTAGTACATTCAATTACTCTTCCTGTGCATCAGCCATTCGGCACGGTCATGGAAAAATCTGGAGTGGAAACAAGGTCTTCAGAGCAGACAATGCTATCTGACGAAGCGCATGTCTTGCTGGTTACCGATAGCTCCTCAGAGGAGGATTCAGAGACAGATGACCAGTCATATTCCCCCCCCCCTCGAGGTGCATGCCCTAACTTGGCAGGGTTATGTTGCTCATATCATGCATATGGTATCTTGCATTGCTATGTCATTTGCTTAGTTTAGACATGCTTTGTGTGAATGCCACCTGTTTAATGTCTAATTACCATATATGTGAATTATGCAATGCCATCTTGTTGCAAGACTGTCAGGACTGGATTTCGGGATTTAATTTCCCAGAAAATGGCCCTTATGCTCACCAGCCCCAGGATTACTCTTAGCTGGCGAGACCCAAACTTGATACGATAACTCCAAGCAAAATACATGATATGTAGTACAAGACCATTCTGGCCTATGAGTACAACACAAGGTTTCTAGTGGTTGTTGGCGGAAGCGGTTTGTGGTCATCAGCGTCTGTGGAACTCCATTTCCCACAGGAACAGCTGACCAGGTTAACTCCTATCTTCGCGAGGCTGCTATCACCATGGATTAGGTTCCGGGGCTATCATCGCAACGCTCCTCTCCAAGAGTGAAAACTAACGATTTAATTCATCGCACAAATTTAGGATATCACACACAAGTTGCAACACATAAATAAATGCAGGGACCATAAACACAGCAATGACATCTACAACGACAATGGTAATTGGACAGGGTCCTGAGAAAAAGTATCTGGAATCGGGGCACACTCTTCTTCTATCGGGGGAAGTGGATTGACCAGTCGATGAATGTGCCTCTCCTGGTTGGGCCTCAGTGGTCTGCCTATGGCGATCTGAGGATTCAAATCAACGAGGCTCTGAAGATAACCCATTACTCGCTGGGTCAAACGTTCTTGAGCGATGACATACTGGGCAAGATTGGCCAGTACTGGGTCCCTCTCGATTCGTCCACTAGGAAAAGATGTTACTTCTCCGGGTGCTGCATGACTCGGGAAATAATAATACCCTCGTTCGCTGGCATAGGGTACCGCGAATCGAAGACGAGTAAGCGCCTCATATGCCGCAGCTTCTATGGCCATATGTGGAGTTGGCATAGATTTCCCCACGAAGGAGGCTTCCATGTGGTCTTGGTTTGGGTTTGCGGGAGGGACGTGCACCACTGCCCAATATTTCGAGGTGGATGGGGTGATCCTCGATTTGAGCAACTCGTACTGGGGTGGATGGATAGCACTCATGGTACTGCAGGTAAATTCCCACAAAGTTTTAACAAACCTACCCGGAGTTGCATCTGGAGTTCTCAGATAAATACTAGGGCTCGGCATGGTAATGGAAATGGTTGTGCGAGTGGTGCTCAAGGTGAGGGGTACTTGGCAAGGTCACGGGGCCGGTGGCCTTTTTATACAGCATTGGGGCTGGGTTATTTGCCGTGGTGAAAGGTAACTAGTCTATCGAGTCTGCTCCATGGGGTCGGGGTCAATGCTACAGCTACGCATATCTCGTAAAGTGACGTATTACTGTGGGAATCGTCGGTGTGATTTTGGTAGCTGTGCCCAAAAAAAATGCAACCGCATGCTCACATATTTAATGCAAGGCTACTATTTAAAACAGAGGCACACAAGCAGGCTGCGATTATTCAAGTCGAAGCAAGATTTCATAATCATAGGGTGTGGTCATACTGAGACTCGGTACTACTCGAGTGACTTAGTCTACCTCGTTTATATCTAAACGAGCCTACCCTGTGGACATCGAGGCTTCTCCACGGGTTTCGCCATCGGGATTAGTGGGAGGGGGTTGAGGGGCTGCCGGGTCAGGGTAGCGATGATGACCATCCCGGGGATTGTTGGCCACAATCCCGCTGGAGCGTGTTCCCAAAAGGTGACGAAGCACTTCTGGGGACACCAAAGTATTGTGGTCGATGGCTGGGGCAGACCTCAAGGACTCGATCGGGTGTCCGAACAGCACGACTGGGTTGTCGGCGTCGGGCTCATCTTCTCCTCTTGCCGGGGCTTGGCGGACCAGTTCTCCACAACCTGCGATCAGATCAAGGGTGGTTTGATCGAACAGTTCCTCTAGTGCACCTACATAGCGCACCAGATGCAACAATGCAGGATCTGTCTCGTGATCTCCGTTGACAACCTGGGGTGGCCTACCATACCCATCACGGCTGGGGTAGTAGTAGAACGAGCGACAGTTAACTCTGGGCGACAAGTGCCGGAGTTGAACTATAGCCTCTCGAGCAGCTAGTTGAATGGCTTGGGGCTCAAAGGATGTTGTCCTTCCGGTGAACCTGTAGGGGCGTTCTGGCGATAGACCCCTAACATAGATGTTTACAGTGGCCCAGAATTGACGGCTCTCACCGCTCATGGGTCCTTGGTACACAACATATTCTGGAGGCTCCTCTAGTGCAAAAGCACGGCGGGTGAGGTTTGCTAGCACGGTCACAAATCCTCCAAGGTTGTTTGCCGTGGTTTCATTGTGCACGACAGGGCCAGGCATTATGGCTAGGTTTGGGGAAAGAGGCTGTGTTGTGCGGTGTTGAGGTTAGCGCGCCCTTTTTATAGAAAAAGAGGGCGGAGTCATCCTTCGCACGCTTGCGAATGAGACAATTTAGGTGTCGGTCACTGGCGCGTGATCGACGGGCTAGGCTGATAGGTTGGGCACCGACTGCCAAAAGGCGTCGGGTCACTGTGGGGCTATCTTACGTGAGAAGCTTGGCTGGAGTTAGGTTATGGTCTAGTGGTTTGGTTAACCTAGGTTTATTGACCTAGCTAAGATAGGATTAGCCAATGGTGAGCCTGGCTCTGATACCAAGTCTGTCAGGACCGGATTTCGGGATATTAATTTCCCAGAAAATGGCCCTTTTGCTCACCAGCCCCAGGATTACTGTTAGCTGGCGAGACCCAAACTTGATACAATAACTCCAAGCAAAATACATGATATGTAGTACAAGACCATTCTGGCCTATGAGTACAACACAAGGTTTCTAGTGGTTGATGGCGGAAGCGGTTTGTGGTCATCAGCGTCTGTGGAACTCCATTTCCCACAGGAATAGCTGACCAGGTGAACTCCTATCTTCGCGAGGCTGCTATCACCATGTATTAGGTTCCGGGGCTGTCATCGCAATGCTCCTGTCCAAGCAATAAATCTGGCCAAGACAATAGCCAGGGACAAACCAGTGAGTTCTTTGAATGTACTCGCAAACATTATGAAAACAGGTATAATGTAACAAACGATAATCATGCTCTGAAATACTCTATGATCACAACGTCAGTCACAGAAATAAAATCCATGATGCACGCAAACAAGTTATTCACGTAGCACATGAATAATGCAATTAGAAAGTATAAATAGAATGCCTCAGTCGAGCGTCTGAGCGACACCACAGAAAGGGCTCATAAGTGAAATGAGTAACAAACGTGCCGCAGTCGGGCGTCTGTGCGACGCCACATAAAGGGCTTATAAAGTGAATACATAACAAGCATGCCACAGTCGGGCGTCTCAGCAACACCACATAAAGGGCTTATATGGTAAATAAATAACAAACATGCAACAGTCGGGCATCTGTGCGACACCACATAAAGGGCTTATATGGTAATTTAAATAACAGACATGCCACGATCAGCGTCTATGCGACACCACATAAAGGGCTTATAACAGAATAATCACAGTGAATATCCAGGAGGTAGAACCATCCCAGGGGTACTCAATAAATCAAGTAATGAAAATAGTTAGTCCACAATAATAATAATCATAATCATCATATGTCACCGGTCAAAATCAATGTTCTGACTTAGTTGCTTTTTCCTCCGAAGACTGACACTAAGACCGACACTTGACCCAACCCAGACTGTAGTCCTTAACCATGGACACGGCTACTCGAATAGATATAATCTCTATAGAGGGTGTACTCTTCACCCACGAGTAACAGATTCCGTTACTCCATCCGGACTAATTCCGCTTACGGTCTTTTAGTTGAAAACATACCCAACCGCACACACCAGCTTGACTCATCGGTGTCTGGAATCACCCACGACACTCGTTAAGCAAAACTCTAAGTAGGGAGGCTACAACCTCGATTAGCATGGGATCACAAAATTTATACCACGCGCAAACTGGGGGAGCTACCCCCTCGGCTACAACCGAAACACCCATGCCCCCTGACCGGGTGACTGGCTTTAATCCAGGGCCATGGAACCCACATCCCGGCCCCTCTATACGGTGTGTGCTAGAAAGGGGTTGACAACTTACTGAACTGTACCCTACCTATGGCAGGGAGGAGTGGTAGTACGAAACAAGTGTGGGGGTTACCGGAACAAGACTCGATCTATGGTCGACTCAGGAGGTTTAAGTGTTCCCTGCATGGTTAGCATAACAAATATGTTTCAACCAACGGACAAAGTCACCACTCGTCATGCCTTGCTTTGCCGTACCGAACACAACTGTATCAACAAGGACCGAAGACAAGCTTGTGTCTACCCAAGACAGAGGATCTCCCGACTTCCTCCCGGTAGGCATGAAAGGCATATGATGGTGACTACTATCCCAAACATATCAAACTCCAATAGCATGAAATTATCAATATGCACTCATGAGTTTTAACAAGTCATCACATAAAATAACGGATACTCCATGTCGAGGTGGTATTGTAACCGTGTTCAAACGACACGCAAAAACATTATGCCAGAGTTCAGAATGCTTGCCTTCAAGTTGTGGGGAGGCAGGGTGCATCCCAAAACCTTTGAAAGTTTTCTTCTCTCTCCAAAAATCCTATTTAAAATGTTGAATTTAATACATAGTTTCAAAAACAGTACAAAAAAGTTGTCTGATTTTTTTGAAATAAATCTTAAAATAAACTAGACAATATTTGAGAGAGGTAGGAAAAAGAATCAACTCATTTGGAGTTATATTTAAAAAGTTATAGACAGTCAAAGTTTTGGTCAAAAATCTGTTTTTAAAATAAAACCGAAAAAGGAAAAACGTTTCAAAAACTGACCACGTCGAAGGCGTATTCCTAGTTTACGTCTCCACTTATCCAGCGTGGACCACGCGTGGGTCACTGACAGTGGGTCCAGTGGGCCCACTGGTCAGGTTTGACTAGTCCCCCGCCTTCTTCCTCCTCTGTCTGAGCCGAGGCGGGGGCTCCGACGGTCGACGCCGGCGAACGGCGTTTCCTCGTGGGGAGCTGAGGGCGGGGATGGATCCATGGGTCCAGGGCGGTCCTCCCGGTGGTCGCTAGTCAGGTGGGGACGGAGGGAGTCACCGGCGACGAGCTTCGTGACGGCCGGTGGCTACGGGTGAATTGGGGGTTTGGGGCTACGGTGGCTCTCCGTCGCAGCAGGGGGTTTGGGCGGCTCCGCAGGACGAATGGGAGTCGGGTGGTGATGTTGGATGGATGGGGGAGGGCCTGGTGGTGATGAACGGGGCCGGAAGGCGGCGGTGGCCGAGCTGGCCGGAGACGGGGAAGACGGCCTCCCCTGGTCGATTGCGGGCTAGGGGAGTGCTAGGGGGATGGCTTGAGGCTGCCTGGGGTTTAGGAGGAGCTTGGGGTCACCATTTATAGTGTAGCTAGGTCGGTTCCGCAGCTGCTGGGGATAAGATCGCCGGCCGACCACTTCTGTTGCGGTAGGTTGTCGTGGCGCCGACGAGCGCTTGCAGACGAGCGTGAGGATAAGCTTGGACTGCTCCAGGGGCAGCTGACGCGCGGCGGTGGCTCGGGCGGCACCGACCGTGGCAGGAGCCCACTATGGCCGGCCGCTAGCCGTCGTGGCCGACCTGATGGCGGCGCTGTGCGGCTCTAGGGATGGCTCTGCGGCGAGGGAGGAGGCGGCCGTGCTGGCTACGAGAGGGGAGTGGCCAGAACGAGCATGGGGAGGGGGGGGGGGCGCAGTGAGACGTGGCGGCTCGGTGTGCGCGCGTGCAAAACGTGCGCTCTGGGCGCGCCCAGAGCACGCGCACCAGGTGCTCGGCGAAATGCCAGTGCATGCTAGGAGGCTAGGTTGGAGCTGGGGTTTAACAGGATTAGACTAGGGTATTCTAGAGGCTTAGTGGACAAGCTAGTTTGATCAGAGGATCAAGTTCACAATGCAAACCAAAACTTATGCCAAATCTGCTCATGCACTCAAGGTGTTTGACATAATGCTAGAGTCATCTAGGAAGTTCTTGGAGTGGCCAAAATCTCCAGATCTAGTCTCCTTAGGTGTAGGTGGTGGTGGTTAGGTTAGTTTGTCAAACAAGGAAACTTGTTAGTGCAAATATTTGAGAAAACCAATTCTGGACAGAACCTAAAGGCTATCATATCATGTACCAAAAATATTCCAATGGGTTCATGCTCTTGGACTTAAGGGTTTTGTAGGAAGGACTACAAGCAGAAAAAAGAATCATGGGTAAAAGAGCAAGCAAAAATATGGTTGCAGTACAAATCCTCAAGTTGGACCAGAATGAATATGAGGTTGATTCACTCAAAATTTTCAAAGGACATAACTGGGTTTTTGCATAAAGGTGGATAATATACTCCTATTGACCTCCCCTAATTTTGGTGGAAGTTTTAAAGAAATATTTAAATAGGTTGTAGTGCAAAATTGCCCAGTGGACCAGATTTGAAAATTAGGTGTAGAGCTCAAAATCTCTAATGAACAGAAGATGTTTTTGCATAAAAGTGATTTAGGGACATCATATGTCATCCCCAAATTTTGGTGAAATTTTTTGATGCATTTATGAAATGGTTGTAGTGTAAAAGAGGCTCCAAAACTTATGAAAAATCATTTTAACAGAATAAAGCTCAGGAAAAACAATTATGCAAATAAAGCCACTGATTAAGAATTGTTTTATTAAGAGAGTATAGAAGTCCAATAACATTTTTGGAAAGTTTCCACTTGGGGTAAAACTCCTCAATAGTAAAGAAAGGTGGTTCTGAAATCAACAGAAAATCCAGAAAGCAAAATTTTTAAACTCCTCGCAAAGTTTTAATAATTCAAAACATGGTTAAATTTTTGGGGTGTTACAAAGACATTATATATGTGAATTATGCAGTGTTATCTTGTTGCAAGGCATTATGTATGTGAATTATGCAATGCCATGTTGTTTAGGCGAGCGTCATATATGTGAATTATATCATGCCGTCCTTTTTTTGTATTTCTCATTGCTTTTGTCGACAATGTTTGTATATTCAACTGCTCTTCCTGTGCATCAGCCATTTGAATTGGTGATGGAGAAATCTAGAGTGAAAACAAGGTCTTCAGAGTAGACAATGCTACTTGCTGAAGCAGATATCTTGCTGGTTACAGAGAGCTCTTCAGAGGAGGATTCAGAGGCAGATGACCAGTCCTATTATCCCCCTGAGGTGTATGCTCAAACTTGGCAGGGTTATATTACTCATATAATGCATATGTTGTATTGCAATGCTTAGTTTTTACATCATATACACAATATTGAATGCCATCTCCTTAGTTGACACATCATATATGCGATTGCCCTCTGCTCACTTCCTTAGTATATAAATCATATATTTGAATTATGTCATGCCATGATGTTTACATAGACAACATGTATCTTAATTATGGCATGCCAACCCATTTTCTAAAGACATAATATAGTTATATCATCTCATCCTCTTTACATAGTCATCATATTTTAAATTATGTCATTCTATCCGTGAATTATATCATGCCATCATGTTTCCATCGATGACATGTTTGTGATTTATGGCATGCCAACCACTTTAATAGACACATCGTATAGTTATATCATGTCATCCTGTTTACATAGTCATCATATTTTGAAGTATGTCATTCTATCATGTTTAGTTAGCCATCATACATGTGAAATTGTGTCATGCTATCCTATTTAATTAGCCATCATATATGTGAAATTATGTCTTGCTATTCTGTTTGCTTAGACAACATAAATGTGAATTATTTCATGCCCTGTTTTCTTCCCTACTATCCATTGCACATGTCTATCTTACAATGTCTGTACATTTAATTACTTTTCTTGTTTATCAGCCATTTCAATTGGAGGGAGTGATGGCAGTATCTGTGGGAGTAAAAACACAGTCTTCAGAAAAGATCGTGCTACCTGTCGATGCAGATAGAACCACGGTTGTACTTGCCCAAGAACCAGCCCCACCACACATAACCCACACTCATGCAAATTGTACCCCTACCTAGTTGGACAGAGAACCAGCTACACCCCTTCTAACCCCAACCCCAGCAAATAGACACCAAGTTCCTGTTGACACAGCACCATCTCCACCATAGAGCACCCAAACACGAGCAGTTAGTAAGGCAATTGCAGTGCCCAAATCACGAGGACCACCACTCCAAACCCAAAGTCAATGCTTAAAGCAGAAGAAGAATTGTTCTCAGGTCAGGTTCCGTAGCTATGGTTCATACTACTTTGCTCTTGCATCACTGTATTTACTGATACCAACCAATTTCAAATTTGAAGGATGCAACTGAAACTCCAATGGCGCAACAGGTATGTTTTAAACATGTTCTTCAACGTGTTTGGCTGTTTGCTATTGTAACTTGCTCTATGTTGATTTCACTTTCAATTGAATAAACAGTTATGTTCTCATGCCATGCACATTACAAGTGTTGTTATTGCTGTGTAGTTTCCCACACTTATATTCTGTCTATGCTGCTTTGTCTTAAATAGATATGATTCGAACAGTATCTATCTTGATTTGCCAACATAAACTAGAATGATATAGACCATACAGTGACCATACTACATAGATATATGTTTGTTTCATGCTGTTATCATGTCCACCTTACTACCGAACTGGTTTACCAAAATGAGTTTCATATACTACATTGTAAACTTGAGATGTGTTTGTTTGTTTCTCTTTTAGAACGCGGATAAAATATTAGAGAAGAGTACCCTGTTATGCAATGGTAAAGGAAGTAATGCAGATAAGGTTCAAGATAGTGAGACATCCCTGTTGATCTCCAAGAAAGCTGATAAAAACTATACTGAAGACACTGAGACAACCCGAAAGTCCTGTCTTGATGTAGTGTTCGAGTTACTGGCTACCACTGCTGGCACCAGCTCTTCGAACTCGTTGCCTGAATCAGTCCGGCTTCTTGAGTCTCAACTTCACGTTGAAAGACATTGATCAGATGTTATGCAACAAGAAGCCGAAGGACTGAGGAAGTCCCTGCAGAATTCAGATGCATACTTTTTGGTGCAACAGCAAGCGCTGGAGGACTTAAGCGCCAAACAAGAGAAAGTTAATAAGCTTGCTAAGCATCTTGCCAGCAATATGGGTACCCAGGATATTGTTTCTTGAGCTCTTCTGAAGTGGTTTCAGTTCTGGACTTGTTTTGCTGCGACGTTTATATGCTGTTATGTTCCCTATATTTGCACTGGTGGCGAACTTTGATGCCCAGTGGATGTAATATGTGTAATAGCCGTGATAGCATAGTGTAAGTTGCTTGCTTATTTATTTCCTTGTTGTCTTGTTTATTTGTTTGCTTGTAGTCAGTGCAGTTCTTTTTCTGCAGTTTGCTAGTGGCTGCAATAACCTATTTTCTAAAACTAGGCCACAATAACCATGGGCTAAAATTTACTGTAGTGACATTGGACCTACGGGCCGTAGAAACAGCGGGCCTTCTACGGGCCGTATAAACAGTGGGCCTTCTACGGGCCGTATAAACAGTGGGCCTTCTACGGGCCGTAGAAACAGTGGGCCTTCTACGGGCCGTAGAAACAATGGGCCTTCTACTGGCGGTAGAAACAATGGGCCTTCTACGTGCCGTATCATCAATGGGCCTTATACGGTCGTATGATCGATTGGCCAAACATGGGCCAAACAGACCGCATTCTGGCTGTAAACGGGCTAGAGTTGGAATCGTCCGTTCATGGGCCGACCATAATGGGCCATCGTTAATAGGCCGTATTTGATGACGCTACGAAAATGGCCCAACGTATTTACGAACCACAAATGGGCCGACTGTAACCACGGGCTGAATTTGGCCCACAAGCAGAAAATGACAGTAACGGGCCATAAGTAAACGAATGCTGGAAATGAGCCCAACAATAAATGGGCTCTGAGAAGGCCGAAAGATAACATGGGCTGGAAACGGCCCAACGGAATAACAGGTCGTTAATTGGTATAAAGTGATTCACTGTTCTATATGGGCCAGTTTCACCACGGGCCGTGAATGGGTGTAAAGTGATACACTATTCATTACGGGCCAGTTTCACCACGGGCCGTTAATAGGCCAAGAGTTACATAGGGCCTCATATGGGCTGAAAGACATTATGGGCCATACATGGGCCAAAAGTGAAAACGGGCTGGAATCATATTGGATGGCCCAGATGACGCTACTGGGCCTAATTTGAATAGGGCGTAACGGGCCTTGGGTTAGCGGGCTGTAAATGGGCTATATGCGAATAGGCCGTTAACAGGCTTTCCATGGGTCGGCCCGCCACCTTTTGACCAAGTCAAACGGGCCGACCTTTTCACAGCAATGGGCCTCTGTTGGGACGTGCCACGTGTCGACGTATCATAGGCGCCTTTTGTCCAATGAGTGGATGACATCTGTCCCAGCAATGAGCTGACACGTGTTTCCTCGAGCCAATGATGAATTTACACGTGGAAAATTCCCATTGGTTGGGGCTGTTAACGGGTTATCGGATCCAAAACCCGACCCGATAGCTTAACGATGTTCTGTTACGGTGGATGCCACGTGTCGGTCACCCTTGACGAAAGCACTTCTGTGGCACGCGATTTATCGTCATGAAAGTGGACACTTCTGTGATGATAATTTTGGTAATGTCATGGAACACTTCTACGACATCAAAGGTATGACTATCTTGATTCTGTCATAAATTTGTCATGGATGTACATGCATGACAAAAAACGCGACCTACTGTGACAAACACGTATCATCACAGAAGTGTATTTTTTTGTAGTGATGGCAGAGGCCACCAACAAGACACCGAGGAAGACTACTACATATCGATGGTGCATGTAGGTGGGAATTAAACGAAGGGATGGTCTTATTGGTTTCAAGTATATAGGGGAAGAGTGAGAGAGGGGGTAGCTAAAAGGAGATTGTTAAGTGTGAGTGTGTGTTTTACCCATCCAGGCGAAAGTTATGTGCACACAAGAAGAGAACGATTCGATGTGGGTTTAGGGCTGAGGGTAATTAACTACGTAGGTAGACATAGGAGACCTTAAACATGCATGTGTGAGAGGTATACATGTATACATGGGATGTGTGTGTGCACGCACGCATGATCGAGATAAAAGAAAGAAGACATAAGTCATAAGATCAACGACATGGGAGAGACGGATCGGTATGACAATATGCATGCATGTGAGAGTGGAGGGAAGAAGGCCCGATAATTGAGCATGTGTTTTTGTACTTAAGAGATAGTGGCGTGGGCTGGAGCATGCATCTATGGCGAACAGAGGGAGCGAGACACAACGATTGTGCAAAAGAGATCAACCTATAGATGCATGTATGGAGAGACAGATATAGTGTGCATGATAGGAAGCAAGAGTGCGTGCGAGAAAGAAATGTTGACGGAGAAACCACAGATGGATAGAGAGCTAGAGATGCTAGCTAGAGGGACATCGACTAGTTTGTGTGTTAGAGATGACTGCAAAGTGGTTCAGAGGGTGAAGTTATGTGTGTGTGTTTGTGAGAGAGAGATAAAAAGAGGGCGCATGACTGCATGTAGAGAGAAACATATATAGTGTGCGTGATAGGAAGCAAGAGTGAGGGCGAGAAAGAAGGTTGATGGAGAAACAAATAAATAGGAAGATAAAGATGCTAGCTAGTGTGTGTTAGAGATAAGAGTCGAGTGGATCAGAAGGCTGAATTATGTATGTGGGTGTGAGAGAGATAGAGAGAGGGTGCATGTGAGTCACATACAAACAAATATGAGAGAGAAATGAGATCCCGTCAGATGGAATTTTGTGTTTGCGAGAGAGAAAGATATTTCACAACCAGAGTGATAGCTAGAGAGACATATCAGGGTACGCGAGATATCTGTAGGGAGAGAGTGTGTGTGTGTGAGCCACATAAAAGAGAATGTGGAGAGATATGAGACCCTAGGAGACAAAGTTTGTATTTGTGTGTGAGAAAGAGATAATTAAGAGGAAGCAGAGTCATACCTTCTCATACCTAAGGAGCGCAGACATCTCTGTGTGAGAGGGGGTGTGCGAGTGGCACACAGGGAATAGTAGAGAGAAATGAGACCCCGGGAGACGAAGTTTGTGTTTGTGTGAGACAAAGAGATTTCACAGGGAGAATCATAGTTAGAGACACATATCAGGGAGCAAGGTATACTTAGGGAGAGATAGAGTGAAGGTCGAGGGAGAGAGTATCGTCAGTGTGTTATGAAGATAAAAGATCATTATCGACATACAGGTAGCATGAGAGATACACGAGAGACGATGAAGGTGTATAGGTCTAGAGAGATATATAAGCATGAGTGATAGCTATATGAGACGAATATCTGGATTAAAGGGGATTCAAATATTTAAACTAGAGACCACGACATCGATAATATCAAAACGAAAATTGGTTTATCAAACATGCATATTCATTTGAATTTGGGGAGATGTGTAATGTTATATAGTTTATCAGTATTAGTGATCCATAGATTCTTTAATTAGAGACAAATGCATGGTTTATATGCAATTAATGTCTAAACAGGAATAAACTATATGTTGCGTGTGTGAAACACATTATACATGTTTGAGAAGTAAAAAAACCCGCATGAAACACACATTAATTGGAGACAGTTAGCGAGGAATGCATACATTGGATTTCAACATAAAGTGGTTTCAAATATTTGAAAATACAAATTAAGATGGATCCAGCCTTATGAATCTGAGATCATGCCATTTGTAAACCATATTTATGTATAAAGGGTGTTGTGCTTTTGAAAGTACATATATAAAAATGATGTATATAGATTTGTATTCGAATACAAAATGGATCCTGCCCAAAAAAATACAAACTGGATTCGAATTGAGTTCGCACGGTAAACATGCACTATTTCTCTGGAAAAATTTGAACGAAGCGGGGAAAGTCGTAGTAACCGCCCGAAACCAAAATCTATGTGATGGAAATTACTGCCTATCCCTGACACGCAAAGCCTATCGGCTCGATTTCTATAGGTTTTGATAGGGGTAGGCTTATAATTTCACCCAAACATGACATAACCACCTCCGCCTCTCACCTCCCTGGATTCATACACGGTGAGCGCCAAAACAAAATCTCGTCGGCCGAAATCTCCGTTCGCAAATATTTGGTGTATGCGAGGTTACCCTCCTATCCCCAACCGACTATTATTGCTGTGATGTAGGAAATTTTGAACGGGGGCTAAGTTTATAAATTTCCTCGCATTTGAGACAAGCGTGCCCTAAAGACATGGTTCCCCTTCCTCTCTCCCTCCATTTCCCCATTCGTACCCCGTGGGTGCCAAAACACCCTTTCCACCGCAGTCTCCTCCGTCCGCCAACCCATCCACCGCTGTCCTCCTCCACCATGCCGAAGCTGATACCCCGACGCCATCGTCCATTACAAGAGATCGACCTCTCTCGTCCATGTCTTCAGACATGATCCTTGTTTCGCGTCCTCTCGCTTCATCCGCACCGGCGTCCTCCTTGCCGAGGCCGCTCGTACGACCGTCTCGTCCATCACACCGGGATATTTCCCTTGCCGCCATCGTCTACCCTCCTGGATCTGCTTCCACGCCGCCGGCAGCCATCGCTACCGCGGCACCCTCAATGCCTCAGCAACTGCTTACACGGCGCCACACCAAAGGCGGTACTCCTGCGTATCTGCTCAAGTTATTTATCTCAGTAAGAAAATCGATCGCCACTACTGTACTATTATTTCTTGTCCATCACTTAGAATCTTACTTCTTAGTTGAAACCAAACAATGGTTGCGACGTTGCCTTTGTTCGGTTTGCACCTTTAGATCTGCCGTGGCACGCGCACCACTATACTTGCAATGCTTATGGTTTTCCCCTTTTATATTCCACATTAGGTTAAATGACAGTCGACTGAATTTCAAATTGGGGTCAGTCTATTTTTGGGAGTTCACCGGAGGGAAGAAAGGGGCTCGCCGGAGGGCTGCCCCATTATCTATCTTAGGGTTTCGGGTGGGGACAATGGTTGTGGAGGGCTGTCATCAGTCTATGGTGGGGCCTCGCCGGAGGAAACACTCGACACGGGTGGGGGGTGGGGTTAGCGACAGGGATGGCCGGGACGGCGAAAGATCGGAGGTGGTGGCCGGCTCAAGGGAGGGCGGGGGCCGGTGGTTCGGCCGGTGACCCGTGTGGTGGTCTTTAGGGGAAGAATAAGAGGCAAGGAAGAAGAAGGGTTAGGAAACGTAGGATCTTCATCCAACCGCCTGAAATGGTCGACTGACCCAAATGATGAAAGTCAGGCGACTTAGATATAGACATTCCCATATATTCAGTACTATTATCGTAGGTGCTTCGAGCCGTATGTGCAAGCAATGCTCCTCAACCCATCAAGCTAAATGACATGCCACTCATAATTCCAAACTTAGTTGCTCAAATACGAATCTGATATGATGCTGACATGTACTAAAACAGAGAATGTTTAATTAGTCAGTTAATGTTCCTACTTTACTTTCGAAAAGCACATGCGCCACATATCGAGGGAAAATAGGGAGTTGCGTTCTTTATGCGCTCTGGTTCATCATGTGTGGCCAACCAACATTTTATTTTCCAAAATCTGCTTGCTCTTCTTTAGCATGCTCCTCTTTTGTTCTTCCTTTGTAAGTACTCTCTTTGTACCTTAATATAGGTCTTTGTAGAGATTCCTCCATGGACTACATACGGAGCAAAATGAGTGAATCTACACTGTCGTGGAAATATCACGTCAGATGTCGTAGCAGAAGGACTTAGTCGTGGAGCCATCGCAATGAGGTTAGCCTGAAGGGGTTAAACCAGACAAGGGGCACGAGAGTTATACTAGTTCGGCCCCTTCGATGAAGGTAAAATCCTACGTCTAGTTTGTGATGGGATTATTGGGGTTTCGATGACCAGGGAGCAAACGCGCTAGCCTGGGTCTCGAGTTGTTGTCTGTTGTCCCTGAACCGCCGCCGGGTCATCCCTTTATATACACAGGTTGACGCCCGACCGGTTTACACAGTTCCAAGGCCGACTCATACAAGTGTTCGGCTTGGTCTCTTCCTTTCCCTAACTTACAATGCAAGTATACAACTATGGCGGTTTACCGCTATGGGCCCTAATCTGCCTCTGGGCTTGGGCCTCTAAGCTTCATCAGTAAAGCGCCATCTTCTTGTCTTCATGGACTTCAGTATGGTTGATCGTGAACCGGCCCCTCCTGGGCGGTTTATACTCTGTAGTTATATCGTCAACATTAAGCCCCAGATTGATTTGAACATGTTCATGTCAATCTTCAACACTTAGACAAATTCCACAGGCATCTTCTTATGACTCCTGTAAACCGCCATGTTGTCGTTTCCCTGTAAATTTTGGTAAACCGCCGTGACGTCATCTTCTATCACTGCAGTAAATCGGCATGATGTCATCTTCTGCATAAAAAGATACCCTTCATTAATTACATCCCGAAGATCGAGGCGACAGCTGCGCCCCCTTTCGCCGCTTGCTCCTCGATTTTTGCGCCTGCCATTTGTCCTCTTTTCTTTATAAATAGAGCCGAGGGGTCTTTCCATTTTCCCCCCTTGCCTCTCGTCTTCCTCCTCGCGACCCGAAGAACTCCAGTGCCACCGCCGCCGCCGTCGTCGTCGGACCTCGAATCTGCACCAACCTAGGCCGCTGCATCACCCTGTTTGGAACAGAACTCCTGTGATACTCCGCGCCGCTGTGTGGCCCTGGTAAACCTTCCTTCCCCTAACCCTAGATCTCCATTAGTACTTCGTGTTCTTCCCTGTTCATCGTTGTTCATCAATACTGATTCACTTTTCCCTTGGCATTGCTACTGAATCTTAGCTAGGCCCGATTGTTTTCTTTTGCGGCTAGATCTATAACCTTAGTCTGCTGCACCACAACATCTTACTGCTCCTGAAAAAACTCTATCTGGATCTTCTCTATTCTTCGTAGCGCCATTGTAGGGCTCAGTAAAAGTTTCTTTTATTAACCTCGGTAGACCCAAAATTATACTGCCATATTGTGAAACCTGTTTCTGTAAACACTTAGTAGATTTGAGCTCTGCCTCTTCTGTTTAGGGGCGGTTTAACCTTTAATAGTTAGTAATCCACCGGATACCATTAGCCCACACTTAAACCGCCATTCTGATTTCGATAGCAGTATCTGGTTCAACTTCCAAATTTGTTTCTTTTGAATTTCCCGATTTGACACCGGTTGAGAGCATCCCGACATTGAATCTTAAACCGGCCTTTCGCATTTCTTTTATAGTTTATCCACCAAAATGACTAAGCAGTTCTCAGCTTGCAACTGGGCTCCTTCCCGGATCACAGAGACTCAAATTAATGGATACGTTGTAACTGGCGCTTTAGCCTCCAAGAATGTCCTTCATTGGCGAGTCCCTGGCCCTAAGTGCCCTCCTGAACCTCAAGACGGAGAAGTGATTGTATTTATGCAGCACTTAGACCGGGGATTCAGCCCTCCCGGATCAAAGTTCTTCCGAGATGTCCTTGCTAGTTTTCAACTCCGTTCTCAGGACATTGGACCAAATTTTGTGTCCAACATATGCAATTTCCAAGTATTCTGCAAAGTTTACCTTCAAGAGGAACCAACCGTTGAACTTTTCCGAGATTTCTTCGACTTAAACTGCCGCACTGAGTTCTCTCATGGCCCCAATACTGAACTTGGTGGTGTGTCAATTCAGAAAAGAAAAGAAGTTGATTTTCCTCATGCCAAACATCACAGCCATCCGAAAGACTGGACTCTAACCTGGTTCTATTGTCAAAACACTGCTCCTGCTGGAGAAAATCCTTTGCCGGGTTACCGTGCTCACCGGCTCAGCAATGGCCATCCACTGCCTCAACATCTCACTGCCAAGGAACGACTGGCCTATGCACCTCAACTCGCCAAGCTCCGGGCTCTCCTAGCCAACGGTTTGACTAGTGTTGACCTTGTTTGCTGTTGGGTTGCGTGGCGTGTCCTTCCTTTAAGCCGCCGCCCTGGATTGTTGCATGAATACATCGGCAATATCAAGGATCCTCAACGGTTTAATGAGATAGAAATCACTGATGATGAAGTCACCGAATCTGTGAAGAAGATGCTAGACAAACCAATCGCTGCATGCAGCCAAACCGGGCTGGCCCCCTTTTACACCGCCAACAAACCACCAATGGTAAAGATTTTAACCTTGTGCTTTCTTGATCCGCCTCCGCTTTAACATTGTTCTAATAAATCTTTGTTTAATTTTTACAGGCCAATAGCTCCTTTTGGAAAAGGAAGGCTTCAGATAAACCGGCAAGGGCTCCTAGTGCCAAGAGCAAAGTTATAAAGAGAGTAGCTAAGAAGAAGACCGGCGAAACTGCTGAACCGCCCGAAGATATTGAAGATTCGGATCAAGAGGTAGAACTTGACTCCCTTGGTTCCTTTTTCATACACCTTAATAACAATGACTATTATCAGGATGATGCGGAAGCCAGTCGCGCTAATCATGTTGAGGTAATCTCCCTTTCCTCCGGTTCAGATCATGTGTCGGTTCAGAAATTTCGTCGTGCAGTTCAGAAAGTAAAACGCTCTCACCCACTTGCTCATTTGGATCCGCAATTTTGTTTGAAGACACAACAACAAGAAGGTCGTCGCACAACCCGGCATAGTGGCCAACAGGTCACTTCTTCCGATTTACCAGACACCCCACCTCGGAAACGTCGTCCAGAGGTCTCTTCCTCTTTTAATAAACCTTGTCCCTTGGCAGGCTGCTTCCGCTACCCACTTAATCTATCTGATTCAAATTATCAGGTAACTTCTAACTCCTCATCTAGCGACTCATCAACCACACAATTGCCTCCTCTCAGGACCATCGCTGGGTAAGTGTACTGCTTTTTGGTTTGTTTCTTCATGCATCGGCTTATCATACTAATCTTTATTTTGATGTTGTAGTGCCAAGGCCCGATTGAGCAAGAAAGCCAAGACCAGTGGCCCCACTGACGATGTTGAACCAGAGAAGACCCCAGAAAATGCTGATAAAGATACTGACGTTGTCATGGATGACTCTGCCCCACAAGACCCAGCTACTGATGCTAATCCGCCGGAAGCTGACCCGGCCACACATGTTGATCCATCAAGTCCGCATGCTATGCCTCCAAGCCCATCTGCTGATCCGCCGAGCCCAGCTGCCAATCCGCCAAGCCCAGCTGCTAATCCGTCGAGCCCAACCAAAGATACCGTCAATCCGCCAAGTCCTTCAAAAGGTGGCGATGAGGTTATTATCACTGGCACTGCTTATACCGCCCCAGGCAATCCAGTTGCTTTATCGAAACATACTGCCAAGGACGAATTTGCTGCTATGGGCAAGGGGAAAGGGAAGACCGATTTGTCGAGCTATGTTAATCTTTCCGCTTAGGATCTTCATTCCGGATTCTTGAACCGGCTTTACACAAGCCGAGATTATGAAGCCGGTTTGGTGAATCTGATGAAGGAATGCTATGAGGTAATCTTCCAAACACTTTCATCCTTATTCTGTACATTCATTGTCTTGTAGCCCCCAAGGGTCGGTTTGTCTCTTGAAGACAAACCGGGACTTTAAAGATAAAGAACACTTCGACTGAGTAGCCCCCAAGGGCCGGTTTGTCTCTTGAAGACGAACCGGGACTTTTATGTTCCATACTGTATTTTGTTAACTTCCCTTGCCTGTGTATTTACTTGATCAAACACACATTAGCCCCCAAGTGCCAAGATTAAAACTTGTATTGATCCTTGGGACTTCAAACAATCAGTAGTAAAGAAGCAATCCGCATTAGCCCCCAAGTGCCAAGTGTATAACTGGTTATATGCTTGGGACTTTAAATATTTAACATGCTCCTCATCTGATTGTGGCAGGCTGATATAAATCATCAAGGCTCTCAAATTGCTGATCTTCAAGAGAACATCAAGTCCCAACAAGCAGAAACGTCCAAGGCCAAAGATGAGCTTAAAACCGCTTTGGCAGCCATGCAAGAACTGAAAGAAGGGTTCAAGAATGAGCGTGCCAGCTGGGAAACAGAAAACACAACATTGTTGAAGCGGGCTGAGGACGCCGAGTCAGCTCTTAAACCGGTGGCGGAAGAACTAACTGGGTTGAAGCGCCAAGTAAATGCCATGACCTCTACGATATTTGGTAAATACTTGTATCAAGATCTCTTGAATAACCATCTTTGAAATTTTGCCGGTTTAACATCAAAATCTTAAACCGTTTGTCGGTGTCAAAACCGGCGGATCTCGGGTAGGGGGTCCCGAACTGTGCGTCTAGGCGGATGGTAACAAGAGACGAGGGACACAATGTTTTTACCCAGGTTCGGGCCCTCTCGATGGAGGTAAAACCCTACGTCCTGCTTGATTAATATTGATGATATGGGTAGTACAAGAGTAGATCTACCACGAGATCAAGGAGGCTAAACCCTAGAAGCTAGCCTATGGTATGATTGTTGAGATGTATGTTCGTCCTACGGACTAAGGCCCTCCGGTTTATATAGACACCGGAGAGGCTAGGGTTACACAGAGTCGGTTACAATGGTAGGAGATCTACATATCCGTATTGCCAAGCTTGCCTTCCACGCCAAGGAAAGTACCTTCCGGACACGAGCCGGAGTCTTCAATCTTTCGTAGTCTTGGAGTCCGGCGGATATTGATAGTCCGGCTGTCCGAACACCCCCTAGTCCAGGACTCCCTCAGTAGCCCCTGAACCAGTCTTCAATGACGATAGGTCCGGCGTGCATGATATTCGGCGTTGCAAGGCGGGTTCCTCCCTTGAATAATCCGGAGAAGATAATGAACACCAGGATAGTGTCCGACTCTGCAAAATAAATCCCACATTCCAACGTAGAGAGAATAAAATATATATTTAGCTCAATCTGCTGACGTATTATGCGGCGTGACATCACACCACAGCCAAGCCCTCGTTTGAATCGTTTTTTACTATTCCACCTCAGCATGTTTAGCGAAGCGGTTTCCTTGGCACGTCTTGTCGAAGCAGAGATCGTGTTCCCCTTATTCCGGGATTCTCATCAACACGTGTGTGGGTAACCCAACCGCGCCATTGATGGTGGCGCTTGGGAGATAAGCGAGTTTTACCAGGCCGGTGGGGGGCCGCATAGTTTTGTCCGCCTACATATAAGGGATAAGGATTCACCTTCTCACCTGCGCCTTCTTCCTCCTTTGCCCATCCATCCCTGCGAACTCAAGCTCCAACGCCCAAGCCCGCACATCTCGCCTCAACCTTCTCCGAATATGTTCGGAGCGGGAGGTAAATGGTTAGCCTCCACCGCTAAGGAGGAGGACATCACCAAGCTGCGCGACTCCGGATACCTTTCCGGCGATATTGCGCATCGGCTGCCCGACGAAGGGCAGCTCATCCCTACCCCCGAGCCTCATGAGAGGGTCGTCTTTCTCCCCCACTTCCTCCGCGGACTGGAATTTCCGCTCCATCCATTTGTCCGGGGGCTCATGTTTTACTACGGCCTGGATTTCCACGATCTGGCGCCGAACTTCATCCTCAACATCTCGGCGTTTATCGTCGTGTGCGAGGCCTTTCTCTGCATCCAGCCCCACTTCGGCCTATGGCTCAAGACCTTCAACGTCAAGCCGAAGGTCGTGAAGGGGACGCAAGCGGAATGCGGAGGCGCCATGTTGGGCAAGCTGCCCAACATCCCTTGGCTAGAAGGGACCTTCATGGACTCCGTCAAGGGGTGGCAATCGGGGTGGTTCTACATCACCGAGCCGCGCAAGCCCACATGGGCGGGGGCCCCCGAGTTTAGATCTGGAATCCCCATGCAGCTCACCTCCTGGAAAGAGAAGGGCTTGCAGTGGGGCGGTCCGGTGGAGGTGACGGGACTCCGAGCCTGCATCAAGAAGATGGTGAGCAACAGGCTCCGGCTCGTCGACGTGGTCCAGGTCATGCTCCTCCGGCGGATTCTCCCATGCCAAGAACGGGCATTCAATTTGTGGGAGTTTAATCCGGAACAACACCAGACTTTGAGCGGGCTCTTCGATACAACACACGAAGGTGCCTGGAGGGTGCTGTTCAAGGGCGCCGAAGCCCCCGCATCCGTGACCGAAGACCGCAGATTCAGCTCGCAGTCTCCGACTGACGAGGTAAGTGATTCAACCCCATTATGGGACACTTGTGGTAATTAGATTGACTCTAGTGAGGTTTTTAATCTGCCCCTTCCTTTGATAGGAATGGATGGAGAAGGCCAAGCTGCTCATCAGCCCGGCTCCCATGCCAGAAGAACCAGTGGATGCCCGCTTAGCAGGGCTGCTGGTTCTGGCACCGCACGTGGTGCCGGAGAAGAAGGCCAAGAAGGTGGCCACGGGGACTCGAAAGAGTTCCCATAATCAGGCATCTGACGACGACGAGGACTCCTCCCCTGAAGACGAGGAGGAGGAGTACTCCCTCCCTGAGGAGGGAGAGAAGAAGAGGAAGGCCTCCCCAATCGGTGCGGCCGAAGGGTCCAAGAGGGGGAGAACTATCCCCCCGGATAGTTTCGCCAACATCAGCGTTGGCGAGGATGAGTGGCCTCCAAGGGCCAGGCGTCCGGCCGGATCGTAAGTATTCGGATCGTCCATATGCCGTACCTTTCCTGTCACGTAGCATCCTTCTAACGCCGCATTCTGTCCGTAGTCCGGTCGATGACGACCTCCCCGCTTCATCAAGCGGGTCCTTGGCCTCATCGGATGTGAATTCACTTCCGACTGCCTCTACCCCACACGCCGACGAAGACGCCGAGGTGGGATCCCAGAGAGGGACCTATCAGGAGGAGGCTCCGGAGGCGCCGTCGGGTGACCTCCCGGACTTTGCGCCGGACTCTACATCGGAACCCGTAGTGGTTCCAGAGTCCGGCAAGCGGCCCCTTCGAAAGAAGGGCAGGACCGTGACGCCGGCGGCCTCCGTCCAACCGGAGGTGCCGGATAACCTGCTGGAGGCGCTTAAAGGCGCTTCCATCGAGGAAGAACATTGCACTCTCATGAGTGCGGTGATTGAGAAGGTCCAGTTCGCCAAGAGCGGACTGACCGAAGCCTGCAGCAGCCTTCTGACAGGCTTTGAGGTAAGAAGTTAAAATATGTAATGTAATACCGCATAGATAGTAGCCCCTGATGCTTAGTTCGGTGTTCGGAAAGAAAAGCCGGACTAAGGATCTAACAAGATATATGCAGGGTTGCTAAAAATATGTCAATATGGGTTTGCAGGCTGCGCTGCTGACCTCTGCCTCATTAACGGCGGAGGTCGAGGTGCTGAAGAAGGACCTTGAGCGATCGGAGCAAGAGCTCGGCCAAGCCAAGTGGCGGCTCAAGGAAAAAGAAGGTGAATAACACCACTTTAAATAAGTACCTTACAGAAAAGGGGTTTGGTTGCAAAAAAGATTAACAAGGATAATGTGTGTATTGCAGGGGCCACTAACGAGGTGGCAGCCCTGAAGGATGCCGTGTCCGTGGCCGAACGCAATGCGGCCACGGAACGGGCTGAGCGAGAGAAGCAAGCGGCACTGGTGGCGGAAGTTCGGCAAGAGCTCCAGGCTCTCATGGAAAAGCATGAGAGTTTGGAGCATGACTCCAAGACTCGAGAGTCCGAGCTTGCCTCGGCTCTCGAAAGTGCCAAGTCCTCCAAGGCCGAGGCCCAGAAGGCCCTTCAGGAGGTCGAGGACATGAAGAAGATAGCTGCGGGTAAGGCATTTTTCATGTAAAGCAGACATGTTAATGTGGATTACCGGATACTTACCCAAATTCGGAGCTCTCCAGGGGCGTTTGCAGATCTGCCGCGTAGTGCGTCTGATGCCGCCACATTCTATCATGGCGAGGAGGGGAGCTCGACGGAGAAGGTCTTCTGGTCTCAGTATGCTGAGGCCGGCCATCCGGTGCCCCCAAGCGACCAGCTGAAGCAGCTGGTCGAACTCCACAAGGTAGCTGAGGAGGCCATGAAGGGTCTCATAGTCCGGCTGTGGCCTGGAGAGGCCATGCCCGGAAGCTACTTTGGCCTGGTGCGGCGGCTGATGAATGCATGCCCCAGGCTGGATGTAATCAAGCGCTCCGCCTGCATTGAAGGTGCTCGTCGGGCCCTTGCCCGCATAAAGGTGCAATGGGGCAAAGTGGATGCGGAGAAGCTTCTCACGGATCCGCCGCCGCCGGGCAAGGAGCATCGTACGCCGGAGCGGTATTATAAGGTTGTCCTGAAGGGAGCCTGCGATATTGCAGATGAGTGCTCCCTAAATGTAATCTTTGAGTGAACTCGCTGTTTATTTATCCTGGGCGCTGAAAACTTCGTTTATATGCGCCATTAGCAACGCTTGTTTAATTTAAAATATTACCTTCTGTGCGGCCGTTTGTAAAATCTGAGAGATGGCAAGTCGTTGGCTTCAGCCCCCAAGCCACGAGTGCTGGGGTGTTCGGTGATAAGCTTGAGCACTCTTGTTCCCATTATTGGGTCCATCTAGGGAGGCGCTCAACACGACGAACAAGGCAACCGGACTTATAATGCTTGAACACTCTCACTTAGCCATAGAATTCTATAATTTTAAATTTCGGCGAAGCCCCTGGTATTCGGAAGACCGAATCCGGGGCGCTATCCACGCCTTCGTCGGACATCATCCGGAACTTTGCTCGAAGCGGCATGAGTCTTTAAGGACCCGAAAGAACCTCTCGAACAGCGACCAGTCTCTCGCCTTATCATGCTAGTCAGTTTTAGCTTTCTCCACTGAGGCGTTAACCCGGCTCAACCGGGGCGCAATCGCAGTGGTTCTCCCAGTGCTACCTTAGCCGACGGAACGGAACGTAAGGCACCAAAACATGGGAGCCGGGCAAACCCAACTATTGACCCAAGACATGATTCGGAGCTGATTCATATAATGCTATAAGTTCGGGGTGCCGCACTTGTGAAAGTGTTCGGACTTAACCACACCATAATCTGGGGAACAGAAGCCCCTGGCGTATTCGGCCGTACCAAAGTATACGGATGCAAGATGTCATATAATGAACATATATAAAAGATAACGCAATTGCAATGAAAAGGTAATGTACTTGCAAAAAAGAAGTGCTGCGTTATTTATGAAAGAAGGTCTGCTAATAAAGCGGACTGATACAAATAGTGCGGTAAGCAAGGGATTTGGACTAAATGAACATGTCCCCCTCCAGGGATGAGCTGCAGACTTGGTGTATGTAATTGAATTTAATGCTCGTAATTGAGACCACCTGAATATTCGCCGCGGCCTCCTTTAGTCCCTGACTGTTTGCATCGTGAGTTTGGCAAGTGCGCCGTCGAACAAGGCTTCTGATTAACAGAGTCCTGTATACATAAAAAGAAGAAAAGATAAAAATAAAAATAAAATCAAGGGGGGCGCTCGCGTGAGCCCTTGGTGTGGTCGAGCCGCACTCTTGGTCCCTTGTGATCGAGCCCCTCCCCTGCGCCCATGGTATCTCCAAAGCGTAATGATGTACGCGGAGTGTTATTCTTGTGATCATGCGCGGGCGAGGGTTGGGGCCGCATTGCTACGCGTGCTCCGATCGCACCAGGTGGTCTTGGCTAGTGTTGCTCCGGGCGCGCTTTGATGTATCCGGCTTTTTAGTTGCCGGACTTGAGAATTGCCGTAGAAGGCTACTCTGTACTTCTGCCGCGAGAGCCGCTGTATGTTCCTCCGTTCGGAGGGAACGTTCCGTATTCCCATTGACCGTAATGACTCCACGAGGGCCTGGCATCTTGAGCTTTAGGTATGCATAATGCGGCACCGCGTTGAATTTTGCAAACGCGGTTCGTCCGAGCAGGGCATGATAGCCGCTACGGGACGGGACTATATCAAAGATTAATTCTTCGCTTCGGAAATTATCCGGGGATCCGAAGACCACTTCCAGTGTGACTGAGCCTGTACAGTTGGCTTCCACTCCTGGGATGACACCTTTAAAGGTTGTCTTTGTAGGTTTAATCCTGGATGGGTCTATGCCCATTTTGCGCACTGTATCCTGGTAAAGCAGGTTCAGGCTGCTGCCGCCGTCCATCAGGACTCTTGTGAGGTGAAATCCATCGATGATTGGGTCTAAGACCAATGCGGCGAATCCGCCATGGCGTATGCTGGTCGGATGGTCTCTTCGATCGAAAGTGATCGGACAGGAGGACCATGGATTGAACTTTGGGGCGACTGGCTCCATCGCATAGACGTCCCGTAGTGCGCTCTTCCTCTCCCTCTTGGGTATATGGGTCGCGTATATCATATTCACCGTCCGCACTTGTGGGGGGAAACCCTTCTGTCCTCTATTGTTCGGAGGCCGGGTCTCTTCCTCGTCATCGCTATTTAGCCCCTTGTCATTGTGTTCGGCAATTAACTTGCCAGCCTGCTTGAACACCCAACAATCTCTATTGGTGTGATTAGCTGGCTTTTCGGGGGTGCCATGTATCTGGCATGAGCGGTCGAGTATTCGGTCCAAATTGGACGGACCCGGAGTGGTTCTTTTAAATGTCTTCTTCCGTTGACCGGGTTTGGAGAATCCGGCATTGACTGCCGTATCCTCCTTATCGTCGCCGTTAATGCGGCGCTTGTTTTTGATTCGACGTGACCTGCCGTTGTTGTCCTTAGTGTCCGGACTGCCAGAATGTTTGCGGAGATTGTTGCTGCGGGCTAGCCAGCTGTCCTCTCCCGCACAAAAGCGGGTCATTAACGATGTGAGGGCTGCCATTGATTTCGGCTTCTCCTGCCCCAGGTGCCGGGCTAGCCATTCGTCCCAGATGTTATGTTTGAAGGCTGCAAGGGCCTCCGCATCCGGACAGTCGACGATTTGATTTTTCTTCGTCAAGAACCGTGTCTAGAATTGCCTGGCCGATTCGTCTGGCTGCTGAATAATGTGGCTTAGGTCATCGGCGTCTGGTGGTTGCACATATGTGCCTTGGAAGTTATCAAGGAACGCGGCCTCCAGGTCTTCCCAACACCCAATTGACTCTGCGGGCAAGCTGTTAAGCCAATGCCGAGCTGGTCCTTTAAGCTTGAGTGGGAGATATTTGATGGCGTGGAGATCGCCGCCGCGGGCCATATGGATGTGGAGAAGGTAATCTTCGATCCACACCGCGGGGTCTGTTGTGCCATCGTAAGATTTTATGTTTACGGGTTTAAACCCTTCGGGGATCCGATGATCCATTACTTCATCAGTGAAGCATAACGGGTGTGCGGCGCCCCTGTATTGAGCAATATCGCGACGCAGCTCGAGGGAGCGTTGTCTGCTATGTTCGGCCCGGCCGGCGTTATGTCCGGCGCGACGGTATTCGTCGTGGGTCGTAGGGCACCCATGTGATCCATAGATGGATCTAGATTGTCTTGCTTTGTCCTCCAATATGTCTCGCAAGTCCGGCGCGTTCCCTTTTGGCTTCGTACTCTTGGAGCGATGCCGGGGTACGGTCTTGGCTGGGGGCCTCGATGCCTCTCTGTCGCGACCATGGGGTGGTCGGTCAGCCATGTCGTGCGCTGGTGAAGAAGGTATGTATGCTTCCTCCTCTAATCGGGGGAGCAGCTTGCGTCTTGGGTAACTTTTGGAGGGACGTTCGAGTTTGTACTCTTCGGCCGCGAGGACTTCGGTCCATCGATCGGCCAGCAGGTCCTGATCAGCTTGAAGCTGCTGCTGCTTTTTCTTTAGGCTGTTTGCTGTGGCGATAAGCCTGCGCTTGAAGCGCTCTTGTTCGACGGGATCCTCAGGTACGACGAATTCGTCATCGTTGAGGCTTGCTTCGTCTTCAGAGGGAGGCATATAGTTATCGTCCTCAACCCCTTTGTTTGCCGCCCTCTCGTGGGGGCTTGCTTCTGCATCCTCCTGCGCTGAGTCGTGCAGGAGGGGATTGTCTTCAGCGCTCTCTGGAGTATTGTTGTCTCCTGTGCCGGAATCTCCATTCTTGCTGTGGCGGGATTTAGAGCGGCGCCGCTGACGCCGGCGTTTGGGCTGCTTCTTTAAAGAGTCTGCCTCCGCTGCTTCTTCACCATCCCCTTCCTTTGGGGTATCCACCATGTATACGTCATATGACGAGGTGGCCTTCCAGTGCCCTGTAGGCGCTGGTTCCTGTTCGTCTCTAGCATCGTCGTCCATAGCGTCGATGTCTTCGGAGTCGTAGTCTAGCATGTCGGTTAAATCCTCGACAGTGGCTACAAAGTGGGTGGTGGGTGGGCTCTGAATTTCTTCGTCGTCCGAACTCCAACCATCCTGGCCGCAGTCCGGCCAGGACTCTTCTGATAGCGAGAGATGCTTCAGTGAATTCAGGATATCGCCGAAAGGCGAGTGCTGGAAGATGTCCGTGGCGGTGAATTCCATAACCGGCGCCCAATCCGAATTAGTTGGCTGGGGCGCGGGAGGCTCGGAGTCCGGCGAGGAGTCCGGCGCCTCGGGATCACGAGTTTCGCAGGGGACAAGATTAGTATTCGGCTCCATCTCCGTGGATGTTTAAGCCCCCAGGGCGTCTTCTATCCACCGGCCCTCGATATGGGCAATCGGCTCCGGGCTAATGGCCGAAGCAGATTCGAGTGCGGCCACCAAAGCACTGTCCGGCGGCAGAGCTAGATCATGCCCATCATCACAGTGCGGCGCGCTTCGCTGCGGCTCGAGTCCGTCGAAGATCAAGTCTCCGCGGACATCGGCCGTGAAGTTTAAGCTTCCAAATCTGACCTGACGGCCAGGGGCGTAGCTTTCAATCTGCTCCAGATGGCCAAGAGAATTGGCCCGCAGTGCAAAGCCGCCGAATTCAAAGATCTGTCCGGGGAGAAAAGTCTCACCCAGGACAGCGTTGTTGGTTGAGGATGCCATCATGCCTATCAGTGACGACACAGAGGAACTCTCAATGAAAGCACCAATGTCGGTGTCAAAACCGGCAGATCTCGGGTAGGGGGTCCCGAACTGTGCGTCTAGGCGGATGGTAACAAGAGACGGGGGACACAATGTTTTTACCCAGGTTTGGGCCCTCTCGATGGAGGTAAAACCCTACGTCCTGCTTGATTAATATTGATGATATGGGTAGTACAAGAGTAGATCTACCACGAGATCAAGGAGGCTAAACCCTAGAAGCTAGCCTATGGTATGATTGTTGAGATGTATGTTCGTCCTACGGACTAAGGCCCTCCGGTTTATATAGACACCGGAGAGGCTAGGGTTACACAGAGTCGGTTACAATGGTAGGAGATCTACATATCCGTATTACCAAGCTTGCCTTCCACGCCAAGGAAAGTACCTTCCGGACACGAGCCGGAGTCTTCAATCTTCGTAGTCTTGGAGTCCGGCGGATATTGATAGTCCGGCTGTCCGGACACCCCCTAGTCCAGGACTCCCTCACCGTTGTAGGTGGCCACATTGCTCATCTGGGCTCTGACATGCGGATGAAACTGAAGGCGGCATATACTCTTATAGAGCAACTGTATACCGGTGCCGAACGGGTTATCTGTGCAGCCTCATACAACAATCCAGCCCCAACATTGATCAAGGACACTCTAGCAAGGTTATCCATGACGCCGGCGCAGATAGAAGAGATGAAGTGATCCGCTGCCAGGGCTAGCGCTTTGTTAGCACTTACCCGGGCTAAAGCATGGATAGCTGACCTGGATCCAATCGATATTGCCAAGGGCTTTCCCGGTGAACAAGAAAAGGGGGCAGAATTTGCTAACGAATCCCTCAGAGTTTTGACAAAGGAAATGCGTCCGCTGGCAAGTCAATTGGTAGAAGAGGCTAATTTTACTATCCATCGATCCTTCTACGATGCCAACAACCAACGGATTAACACTGCTGTAGAAGAAGTGCAAAATCTTATCCCGCCAATCTGTAAGCACACTTACGCCCCTGATGTTGATCCGTCCGATCTTATAAGCGAAGAGGCTGTCTTTCAAGCTTTAACCCGGATTGACTGGACCACCGTTGACTTCCAGCCACTGGATGGGGAGGAGGAGGTTGAACCGACGCCAGATGATCCATCAACTTCACGTCAATATGGAGATGAGTCTTGATTTGGCAATCGGGTTGATGTTTCATAAACTTTGTTTTGTGGAAAGAACAATCCCTTATTTTGGGCTTTAAAGCGCCTTGTAATAGGCTAGTTGAAATACTTTGATCTGCTGCCATCGTGCATTGAGATATGACGTTGTTTGATCCACCATGATAATTGCATTACTTGCTTATGTACCTTTATAACATTATGTTGTCCTTATATCTGTAATATGAGATTATGCTATTGGTTTACCAACTTATTTGTAGTAAGGGTGAATACCCAACTTTCACCATGCAATGCTGGTATTATAAGAAGTAAAACCGGGTTGTGATGAACACCGGAAGATTATACTGGCGACAGGTAGTCAAAGCCAGACCGGATTGAAAGATGCCGGTTCACCATTGTTTATATGCTTGAACAGATGATAACTGTAAGCCATACCGGGTTAAAAACACCGGGTTGAGATGAAGACATATAGCTTGGTCGGATCAAGATATGCCGGTTTACCTTAAAGGTGACCAAATAATGATAAAACTTGCAAAAACAAAGCAAAATAAAACTTGTAGTCGAGGCTTTTCGAGGGCTGCCAGGCCCAAATTCGAGGCTTTTCGTGGGCTGCCAGGCCGCTGAGTTAAAACATTTGACAACAAATCGTTGTTTTAACTTTGACAAGTTCAGGGTCTCAATGAGAGTAACTGTCAAACGTTCGGCGGGTCATGCCAGGATTACCTGGATAGGAGTGGCTTACTTGATGAAGGCAGGTTAACCCAGGGTTTTAGGTGAATACACCAGGCTTCCAAGTCGTGGGTCGATACCCGCTTACAAGGGTCCTTTCAAACTCTTTGTTACTTTACACAAAGAGCCCCCAAGTAACTTTGTGAGCTGTGCTCAATGGGTGCCTATGTTTGAGTCGTGCTTGTAGCAACAGATCTCTCTTTGGCCCCTTGGGTGTGAAGCTCCCCAGCTGTATGATGGCATAATAGCCGGTTTAATGGAGAAGATGAGTCATCGCTTTGAAAGCAGAAGCCCCCTTGTAACCAAGAAATATAGGAACAACGGCAGAGGCCCTGCTTATAGCAAGGATGCCGGTTTATTATATTGATCATAATATATACATTGTCATAATATGTACATAAGAAGGGCCGATAACTCAGGTGTAGTAAGGCCGAAGCAGAGCTATGTTCCACGGCCGCCGGGTCTTCTCCTCAGAAGTGTGTGAGTCTTCTCGAACGTCAATGAGGTAGTATGATCCATTGTGCAGATTCTTGCTGACCACAAAGGGCCCTTCCCAAGGTGGGGATAACTTGTGCATATCGGTCTGATCCTGGATGAGCCGGAGCACTAAGTCGCCTTCTTGAAAGGCTCTTGTTTTAACCCGGCGACTGTGATAACACCGCAGGTCTTGCTGGTAAACCGCCGATCGAGCCAAAGCCATATCTCGCTTCTCATCTAACAGGTCCAGTGCTTCTTGACGTGCTTGCTCGTTGTCCGCTTCAACATAATCGGCAACCCGAGGCGAGTCATGATGAATATCACTGGGGAGTACCGCCTCTGCTCCGTAAACCATGAAGAAAGGTGTATAACCTGTAGATCGGTTTGGGGTGGTATTTATGCTCCATAACACAGATGCTAGTTCTTCCACCCAGCAACCCGGCATTCGCTTCAAAGGGACCATAAGCCGGGGCTTTATACCCTTTAAAATTTCCTGATTAGCTCGCTCAGCTTGACCATTGGATTGGGGATGATCCACAGATGCGACATCAAGCCGGATGTGCTCTCGTTGACAAAAATCCTCCATCTCGCCTTTAGATAGGTTCGTGCCATTATCTGTAATAATGCTATGTGGAAAACCGAAACAGAAGATCACCTTTTTGATGAACTGAACCGCCGTGGCTGCATCACACTTGCTTACTGGCTTTGCTTCAACCCATTTAGTGAACTTATCAACCGCCACCAACAGGTGGGTCTTCTTATCTTGTGATCGCTTGGAAGGTCCTACCATGTCAAGCCCCCAAGTTGCAAACGGCCAGGTGATAGGAATCATCCATAGCTCCTGAGCCGGAACGTGAGCTCGCCTTGAGAATTTCTGACAGCCGTCGCACCGTCTGACCAAGTCTTCAGCATCAGCTTGAGCCGTCAACCAATAGAAGCCATGACGAAAAGCTTTGGCAACCAAGGATTTTGAACCAGCGTGATGACCACAGTCTCCTTCATGGATCTCACGTAAAATCTCATGCCTTCTTCAGGAGAAATGCAGCGCTGGAACGCTCCAAAAATGCTGCAGTGGTGTAACTCGCCGTTGTGAACAACCATAGACTTGGACCGCCGGACGATCTGTCTGGCCAAAATTTCATCATCTAGTAACTCGCCCCGGTTCATATATGCCAAGTATGGAACTGTCCAATCCGGAATGATATGTAAAGCGGCCACCAACTGTGCCTCCGGATCAGGAACATCGAGGTCCTCCTCTGTAGGTAGCTAAACCGACGGGTTACGCAAGATGTCCAAAAAGGTATTGGGCGGCACCGGTTTACGCTGAGATCCTAGCCGGCTTAAAGCGTCAGCTGCCTCGTGTTTGCATCGATCAATGTGCTCCACTTGGTATCCCTTAAAGTAGCCAGCCACAGTATCCACCTCTCGTCGGTAAGCCGCCATGAGTGGATCCTTGGAATTCCAAGTTCCTGAAACTTGCTGGGCTACCAAGTCCGAGTCTCCAAAGCATCGTACGTGGCTTAAGTTCATCTCCTTAGCCACTCGAAGACCATGGAGTAAAGCTTCATACTCAGCTGCATTGTTAGTACAAGGGAACATTAAGCGAAGAAGATAATGAATTTTATCACCTCGAGGGGAAGTAAGGACAACTCCAGCCCCCGAGCCCTCCAATTGCCTGGACCCGTCAAAGTAAATAGTCCAGTATGTATTGTCCGGTTTGTCTTCTGGTGCGTGCAACTCGGTCCAGTCATTGATGAAATCCACAAGAGCCTGGGACTTGATGGTTGTGCGAGGCAGATACTTCAAACCGTGTGGTCCAAGCTCAATAGCCCACTTAGCAACCCGGCCAGTTGCCTCCCTATTCTGGATTATATCCCCCAAAGGAGTAGAACTGACCACTGTGATGGGATGACCTTGAAAGTACTATTTAAGCTTTCGACTTGCCATGAACACCCCATACACCAGCTTTTGCCAATGCGGATAACTTTGCTTGGATTCAATGAGCACTTCGCTGATATAGTAAACCGGCCTTTGAACCGGGTACTCCTTCCCAGCCTCCTTACGCTCCACCACAATGGCAACACTGACAGCCCGCGCATTAGCAGCCACATACAACAGTAGTGGCTCCTTATCAATAGGAGCAGCGAGGACTGGCGATTCAGCCAACTGCCACTTCAAGCCCTCAAACGCCGCATCAGCCGCGTCACTCCAGACAAAATTGTCGGTTTTCTTCAACATCTGATACAGAGGAATTGCCTTCTCTCCCAAGCGGCTGATAAACCGGCTCAAAGCCGCAATACGACCTGCCAGCCGCTGAACATCATTGATACATGCCGGTTTAGCCAAGGATGTAATTGCCTTGATTTTTTCCGGATTAGCCTCAATTCCTCTATTAGACACCAGAAAGCCTAAGAGCTTGCCTGCCGGAACATCAAAAACACACTTAGCCGGATTGAGCATCATTTTATAGACTCTCAAATTATCAAAGGTTTCTCGCAGATCAGATATGAGTGTCTCTGCTTTCCTGGACTTGACCACAGTATCGTCCACATAAGAATGAACATTGCACCCAATCTGAGTATGAAGACAATTCTGTACGCAACGTTGATAAGTTGCATGGGCACTCTTGAGCCTAAAGGGCATGGATACATAGCAGAAGGCTCCAAAGGGAGTAATGAAAGCTGTCTTCTCCTGGTCCTTAACTGCCATCTTGATCTGATGATAACCAGAATAAGCATCCAAAAAACTCAAACGCTCACAACCCGCCGTAGCATCAATGATTTGATCAATACGAGGGAGGGCGAAGGGATCAGCTAGGAACGCTTTATTCAAATCTGTGTAATCCACACACATACGCCAAGTGCCGTTTTTCTTAAGTACCAGCACTGGATTAGCCAACCACTCTGGGTGAAATACTTCAACAATAAAACCAGCAGCCAGTAAATGGGCTACCTCTTCTCCAATGCCCTTGCGTCGTTCCTCGTTGAAGCGGCAAAGGAACTGTTTGACAGGTTTAAACTTGGGATCAATATTGAGAGTTTGCTCAACGAGTTCCCTCGGTACACCTGGCATGTCAAAAGGCTTCCATGCAAAAATGTCTCGGTTCTCATGGATGAACTTGATAAGAGCGCTTTCCTATTTCGGATCCAGATTTGTGCTGATACTAAACTGCTAGGATGAATCGCCAGGAACGAAATCAACAAGTTTAGTTTCATCAGCCGGTTTGAACTTCAGGGTCGGATCATGTTCTGTAGAAGGCTTCTTCAAGGAAGTCATGTCTGCTGGATCAACATTGTCCTTATAGAACTTTAACTCCTCCGTTGCACAAACCGATTCAGCATATGCCGCATCTCCTTCCTCACACTCGAGAGCAATCTTACGGCTGCCATGAACCGTAATGGTCCGTTTGTGACCCGGCATCTTGAGCTGCGGATAAACATAACACGGCCTTGCCATGAACTTAGCATAAACCGGCCGTCCAAATAAAGCATGGTACGGACTTCTAATTTTAACCACTTCAAAGGTCAGTGTCTTGGTCCTTGAGTCATGATCATCTCCAAAAACCACCTCCAGAGCTATGTTACAAACTGGGTAAGCTGACTTGCCAGGCACCACTCCGTGAAAAACGGTGTTTGACAGTCTAAGATTCTTATCTGTCAACCCCATACGCTGGAATGTTTCATAGTACAAGATATTGATACTGCTCCCTCCGTCCATGACTACCTTGGTGAACTTATATCCTCCCACCTGAGGTGCAACCACCAAAGCCAGGTGACCCGGATTGTCAACCCAGGGCGGGTGATCCTCCCTACTCCAGATAATAGGCTACTCAGACCAACATAGATAACGGACTAGGATGACTACTGCCGAGGCCTGTTTTAACTAAAGAATTTACAGGTGGCCCAGTCGGTAAACTATTCCCGAGAGAGGAGAAGCAGACACATCAATCTGTATTTTCGTATCATATTCCAGCAGCTCCAATGCCGGCACCTCCAGTTCAACATAGTTCACTTCTCTTTTATGGAGCTTCTGATCGCGCTTGCACAAGCTAGTGGTGAAGACATGATACTATCCACCGTTTAGCTGCTTTGGGTTGCTGTGATGACCCGTCTACTGTTGACTCCCCTGATTACCCTGTTGATTGTTACCACCTTGGTTGTTCTGATTGCCCTGATGATTCTGGAATCCTGAGCTTGAGCCACTACCACTGTAACCTGGCCCATGGAATCTTGGACCGGACCCGCCAGATGGACCTTGATCATACCCAAAAAGATCAGAATTTTTGAACTCCTTCATGATGTGGCAATCCTTCCAAAGGTGTGTGGCCGGAGCCTCCTTTGTCCCGTGCTTCGGGCAGGGCTGGTTTAACAGGCATTCCAGATTCATTCCTCCACCACGCTGGGGCGGTTTACCCCTACGACGCTGCATATTGCCCTGCACATTGGTGTTAGCCACAAAATCAGAATTATCCGCTTTACGCTTACCACTGTTTCCCTGGCTCGCCTGATTATGCTGTCCTTTTGAACCGGCATTCTTCTTTACCTTCTCCCGTTTCTCTTCATCAGAATCAGGGTCCTTGGTGTTATAAGAATCAACATACTTAACCAGAGCCGCCATAAGTGTTCCCATATCATTGCAGTGGCGCTTGAGTCGTCCCAATTTCATTTTCAATGACTTAAACCAGCAATTACGCTCCAATGTTATGATCGCCGTGTCAGCATTGATACGTTTCGACGAATGCAAAACTTCTGAAACCCGGCGCACCCAATGAGTCGTTGACTCGTTCTCTCCATGGACACAGACATCTAAATCCACAATGGACATGGGTTGTTTGCACGTATCTTTGAAGTTTGCTATGAACTTGGCCTTCAATTGGTCCCATCATCCGATGGAGTTGGCGGGCAAGCTTTTAAACCAAGTGCGGGCCGTTCCTTCCAACATCATGGTGAAGTATTTTGCACATGCCGCTTCATCTACATCTAGCATCTCCATTGCCATCTCATAACTTTCAACCCACGCCTTGGGGGGCTGATCAGCGGTGTAGTTAGGCACCTTGCGCGGCCCTTTGAAATCCTTGGGCAGCCGCACATTACGGAGAGCTGGGATGAGACACGGCACTCCCCAAGAGCTGAAGGCAAGCCCTGTCCCTCACTCTATTGATGTTGTTGGCTGAACCGGGGCGGGTTGATGATGACCCTTGTACTGTGCCGCTAAAGCGGCCTCCCTTCACGCTCTGCCATTATCCACTACGTCCTGAGCATTCCGACCACCGTTTGCCGGATTAGCCCCTCGAGGCGCATCTCGACACCTCGCACTGCTTGACACGGCCGGCTCATCCATGTGCCTGCTATAACTCTTGCTCGGATGGGGGGTTGAATGTATTCTGTCTCGGATGTAGGAATAAGCCTGTTGCTGAACAACGACGGTTTGAAGAAGAACCCTGGCCCGTCAAGTCTCGATTGCTGCTAAGGAATCACCCTCCATCGGAATAGCCGCCAAACGTGACGCTGCTGCAATCATGTTACCCAAAGGACTGGAAAAGTGACCCGGTGGTGTTGTGACATACTGTGGCGGGTTGTCCGTCCGTCGAGGCGGGTCCATCGCCCGTGGCTGATCTGACGCTGCCCCAGGTGCTTCGGTCTGGTTTACTCCTGCCGGATTGCTAGGCCCAGCTCCTGGCGTACTGAAGAGATTCAGACCCTCGTAAATATGTGGCAGTCTGGACCGATACTTCCTTCTCATAAATTCATTTGATGCGTTCTGATCCAACGTAAGCCGGAATTCTGCGCTTGGATTTCCTATGGTCGGGCATCTAAAGTGGCCCGTTCTTCATCCATCCTAGCCTCCTCAGCCGCCAAGTCCGCCTTGGCCTGAAATATCTGATGTTTTAACTTAGCAACATCTGCATTGTGCTGAACTTGAGTCTCCGGAGTTACCGCTGTGGTCAATAGTGTCGTCCAATCGTCTAGTAAACTGGCAAGAACTTGAGCCGGTCGGCGCACCGAGCCTCCTGCCACGGCTACCGATCCGGAGACCATTGCTGCTGTAGATGAAGATTGCACGGTGGGATGCGTACCGGCCATGAAGATCGCGACCCGGTTTGGCGGTTCAAGGGGACTCGGAATACTGTCGCCATCGGAGTATCCCTCAAACCGGCCATCATGCAATCGATATAGCGACTCGGTTTCGCCAGTGGACGATTCACCATCTGAGTAGATGGCCGTCTCACCGTCGGACACCGGTTCAGATTCCGCGCCATGGATGAATCCTACGAATGCATGCTTCATGGCAGGCTGAACCCGGGCAGGACTTCCACGCTGAGCCGTCTCGACGAGGTTGGTGGAGATGTCCGGCTTAGGGCCCGGTTCACTGATCTTGCCGATGAAAACATGAATTCCGCCAAAGGGGACCCGGTACCCGTACTCGATTGAGCCGGCCTTAGGGCCCCAGCCTGCATCGTCGATGTAGAGCTTGCCGCGATGATTCTTGGTCATTCGGCCGACCACGTACCCCTTGAGTCCTTCAAAGCTGTCCTTCAAGAACTCGAAACCATCGTGCGATAGCACCACGGTGGGCGCCAACTGTCGTGGAAATATCACGTCAGATGTCCTAGCAGAAGGACTTAGTCGTGGATCCATCACAATGAGGTTAGCCTGAAGGGGTTAAACCGGACAAGGGACACGAGAGTTATACTAGTTCGGCCCCTTCGATGAAGGTAAAAGCCTACGTCTAGTTTGTGATGGGATTATTGGGGTTTTGATGACCAGGGAGCAAACACGCTAGCCTGGGTCTCGAGTTGTTGTCTGTTGTCCCTGAACCGCCACTGGGTCATCCCTTTATATACACAGGTCGACGCCTGGCCGGTTTACACAGTTCTGAGGCCAACTCATACAAGTGTTCGGCTCGGTCTCTTCCTTTCCCTAACTTACAATACAAGTATACAACTATGGCGGTTTACCGCTATGGGCCCTAATCCGCCTCTGGGCTTGGGCCTCTCAGCTTCATCCGTAAAGTGCCATCTTCTTGTCTTCATGGACTTTAGTATGGTTGATCGTGAACCGGCCCCTCCTGGGCGGTTTATACTCTGTAGTTATATCCTCAACATACACTCTAAAATATATCTATATACATCCATATGTGATCCATAGTGGAATCTCTACAAATATTTGTATTTAGGAACAGAGGGAGTATAATAGTTCTATAGTATGTTCTTTGTAGTGAAGAGGAGCAGGCACATTTGCAGTGTACAGGTCTATTCGGTTGCTTGTCATGGACGCTTTCAAATCTTCGTGTTGGTCTTCATGTTGATTGTCATGGATGCTTTCAACTCTTTGTATTCGATCACACGTGTCGCCTTTGAGAGTTAGACTGATAGTAACAGTACTGCGCCTTCAGTTGTAGAGAGCTGGTATTCGAAGCCTTTCTAGCCGTACAGTCAATAGTAGCACATATATTCCAGCAAGTTCCATTTTCCTGATTTTACGCCTGATGCTTAGGGTTTTACCATTATATGTACACTACGATCTGCGTAGGTTCTTTGTGTCCTACTAGCAGTTGTCCACCCTTTAAAGCTAAAGAACACACCAATCATACGTCCTAAGGTTCTTCAAATACGAATGTGATATGATACTGACATTATCTAACAGACACACATTTAATTGGTTAGCTAATGCTCCCACTTGAGTTTCCAAATGCATGTGGCCACATATAGAGAGACATCATGGAATTGCATTTTTTTGGGCGCCCTGATTCATCATGGGTGGGCAACAAACATTGTATAGAAAGAAGGGGAATCTCAATAATATGCTTCCCCTTCTATTCTTTAACATGTTCCTCTTCTGTTCTTCTTTAGTAAGTACAGTATGTTGCTTGTCAGGAAGTGGAGCAGGGACATCTGCGGTCGACAACTCTATTGGGCCGGTTTTGCTACATGATTTTGCACTTCGAGTTGGTCTGCCACAATATCCCGGAAATGATGGGAGCCGCACGGTCTTTGATAGACTAGATTGATAGTAATAGTTGTGCGCCTTCAGATGAATAGAGTTGGCCTGTAGGTGATCGATAGGCTGCATAGAGGCAAAACCCTGTATTTTCCAGCCAGTTCCGCTTTATCGATTTATTTATGGTGCTTATGGTGTACCCCTATTAACTACACTACGATCTGCCTACTGGCTCTGTGCTCTCGTTATCATGGTTTGACAATAAACTTTCTGTACAGTATATTATGAACCCATCAGTTGCCAACTGTCCTTACATCTAGAGCTCCCAACATGTGTCCTATTTTTTGTGTAGTTGTGCCAAATTATATTAATCTACTCACCATATTACAACACACATGGGCTCTCTCATCAGAATCCAGTGATAGCACACAAGGGTTTACAGGGAGCCCCTATTATATTACAATATCCTCTGCATTACAAAGATAATCTCACTACTATTTACGTTTTCATGCTTTTCAGATATTGTACGTAATCACAATGAATATAAGAATGAGCACATTTGATGAGGACATCCCAACCATGGGCAACACACCACTAATCATCAACGGTCTAATCACAAGAAGCCGCGCAATGCAAATACATGATCAGGTGAATGCTAACTTAAGTATATCATTTGACCTCGAAAACATGGTTGTGCCTTCACCTCCTTTGTTGTTGGTTGAACTCAGGTGTGATATTGAAGAAGGCCAAACACATTTCAGTCTGTGCAAAACAATGTTTTATGACGAAGGAACAAAGTTAGGGATTCATGAAGAATGAGTTGTCTGCTGAAGAAACATTGTTTCGATTCTGACGAAACAATGTTTTGTACGAGTTTGCAAATTCCAACTTGCGAAAGGTTCCCAGAACCCGAGTTTGCTGCTAAAGGAAACATTGTTCAACTCCAGTTAACAATGTTTGGTCGGGAACTGCCAACCACCTCCAACGAGAGTATTCCAGAAGCTACCTCATTAAGTCTTGAAGCCATTCAGTCAAACAAAGCTGGTTCCCTTTCACACCTAATCTGGTTCCAGAAGCTACTTTTGTTTCACACCTATCCAGGGGGGGTTGTCCCGATTATAAATAGGGTAGCTCTTCCGTTCGTTGGGGACTTTTGCCATTTCTATCAAAGAACAAAGACATAGACTCCTCCTGAGATTGGAGAGCTCTTGTTATCCTTATTCTTGTGATTCCTTGAGAAATTGCTCCTAATTCATGCTCCACGACTAGATCGTGTTGTGTGGATTAGAGTTCGTGGTTTCCCTTGCGGATTGCACCTATCCCGTGCTCCACGACTTGAGCGTGGTTGTGTGGGGTAGTATTGCAGGTTGTGGAACGGTGAATGTTCGGATTGCAAGCCTCGGTGAGCCTCCTCCTCGTCGGGTCATAATCTTTTATTTCCCATTTCTCGGTTGCTTGCAGCTAGTTATCCCCATCCATTTATCAATCCTACGTCATGAAGATCGGACCTCCTCTTGTACTCCCTCTTCTCCGAAGACGGGGTCGCATCATCTGGTATTCAGACCAAGGTTTACACGGTAGGATTTGTATATTTGTTGCTAGATCTATCCTTTTTTAGTTTGGTTTTTCCCATCCTAGAGTCCAAAGCCAAAAAGCCACCAAAAATCCAAGCCTTTGTTTGCTGAGATCTAGTTGTTTGCTTTCCTCTTTGTGTTTGCACCAAGTTCTATCCAAAGTTGTTGCTGTTTTCCTTGAGTCCTGTTGTTGGATCTTTTGTGTTGCAAAAAAAAGAGCAAAAAAGAGAGAGGGAGAAAAAAAAGAGAGAGAAAGAAGAGTGAAAAAAAGAGCAAAAAAAGAGAGAAAGTGTTGAGCAAGTGTGCAATCATTTTTAGTTGGGTGAGAAATTTCAGAAGTTGTAGTGGCAAGTGTTGCAGCTCAAACGTGGTGCAAGGATCTACAAATTTTTCTTGTTCATTTGGTCTGTATCGATTGGATCTCAGCACTAGCCCTCCCTTTTTACCCCACCCAGATCCACCTAGAAACCGTCAGCTTCCTTCCTTTCATTCGCTTGTCCACTCCTGATTTGCTACTTCTGCACAGCCACCAAGGAATCATTAGAATTTGGGTAAGCAAGAAGGTGAGCTGAGTGTTTTCCACATATATTTTTCTTTTGTCCACTTGTTTCCAAGAGTTAACATGACAGGATCCAGCTCGAGTGTACATGTACATCAACATGTGGAAGATGATCTCCCAAAAACTCGCGCAACACTTGGTGATATGATTGAGGAGAGTATAGTTGCAGCTATGCGAAGGATGTTCGGTGGTCGTCTTCCTATTGCGGGTAATGGGGATCCACATCAACACAGCCCCGCTGCCTCGCTAGTCGCCGACAACCGGCAACGTCAAGAACACAACGATCTCCATGTTGGTCGTGGACGAGCGGCAGGAGCTGCTGCCCACGGCGCCCCTGCTGTTGGTGCTGAACGGAGGCGTGGCGACTTTGCTTCCCCCCGTGAGGGTGGGATACATGGAGGAGAAGCTCGCGGGCGAGACCATGACCCCCGCAGGTTTGCTGCAGATCACCGACGACGAGCGGCACATGATGGTGATGACATCTTCCTTGAAGATCTCTCCGAGCATGGTGACCAAGATGAATGCATGGGGGACTATGAACCCTACTCCCCGCCTCGCCGTGGTGCTGTTTTTGGTCGCAATGGTCATCATTACGACCGTCGTGATCAGGATGACCGTGACAACCAAGCAAGAGTGAAGCTACATGTGCCATCATTCGCGGGAAAAGAGGACCCGGATACATATATTGAGTGGGAAGAGAAGTGTGATCAAATCTTTCACATCCATGGTTTTTCTGAAGCCAAGAGAGTTGATCTTGCTGTTATGGAGTTCTCTGGTAATGCTCTTACATGGTGGAATCAGCTGCAAGACGATCGGTTGATGTCCGGCAATAATCATATCCGCAATTGGACTTTGATGAAGGAAGTCATGAGGCGCCGTTTTGTTCCATCATACTATGAGAGGCAAGTGTACAAGCGGTTGCAGGGGCTCACTCATGGTTCTCGCACTGTTGAGGAGTACTATAAAGAGATGGAGGTGCTGCTAATTCGGACAAGAACCCGTGAAAGTGATGAGGCGAAGATGGCGAGATTTTTACATGGTCTAAATGATGAAATATCAGATTTTGTGGAGATGTTTCCTTATGATACATTACAAGATGTGGTACATCAAGCTATAAGAGTTGAGAAGAAGCATATGCGTAATGGTCATACTCGTACCTTCCAAGGCCGCACCACCACACGCTCATGGCAGCGAACACAACAGCCATATGGTTCTCAGTTTGAGGGTGCACCACCTAGACACGCACATGCCTCGACGGCTTCCTCACCTGCTATTCGCAATCAAGATAAGAGGTCATCAGCTACAGCAGGAGTATCCTCTGCTCTACCTCCAAAAAAGAGTTCTACACGCAGCAGCAACATTCAATGCCACAAGTGCAAAGGAAGAGGTCATATTTCTTCGGAATGTCCAAGCAGAAGAACCATGATCACCAATGAATGAGGTGAATGGGAGTCTGAAAGTGACCCTGAAGGTGGCAATGATGAAGTGGGAGAGGAGCAAGGTTGGGAAGTAGGAGGAACTATTTTATCTCATGAGGAACTTGATGGAGAAGCTTTGGTTGTATGTCGTTCACTCAACGCCCAGGTTGTGGAGGACGAAAAGGGACAACGGCACAATCTTTTCCACACCCGTTGCCATATCAACTCAAAGATATGTCGAGTCATTGTTGATAGTGGCAGCTGCAACAATATTGCAAGCATGGAGATGGTCGAGAAGCTTCAATTGCAAACAAAATGTCACCCACATCCATATCGCATGCAATGGCTGAATGATTGTGGCGCAATTAAGGTGATTAGCAGCGTGCGGATACCAATTTCTGTAGGGACATATCAAGATGATGTTGAGTGTGATGTGGTGCCGATGCACGCTTGTCACTTGCTTCTTGGACGACCGTGGTTGCATGATTGTGATGTGCAAATCAGCGGGCGTGCAAATCGCTTATGTTTTATCCATAGAGGAGAAAAGTTCACTTGGCTGCCCATGAAACCCGAGGAAGTATATCTTGATGAGATGAAAAGAAAAGGAAAGAAAAAGGGAGAGAGTGATCATACACAACGAGTGAGCCACCAACATAGTGAGGGAGTGTTTCCACAGCCAAAAGCTCCACAGCCAAATATGACCAAGCCCCGGGAAAAAGTGGGATTAGTTATGACAGCTAGGAAAAGGGATATGCGGGAATTGAGAGAACCTAATACCCCATTCTTTGTACTCCTGTACAAGGAAACTTTATTGGCTGCTAATGACTTACCCTCCACTCTTCCTAGTGTTGTTCTTGATCTTTTGCAGGAGTATGAGGATGTGTTTCCCAAGGAGGTACCACCTGGTTTGCCACCGAAGCGGGGCATTGAGCACCAAATCGACTTGGTTTCGGGCGCCCCACTACCAAACTGGCCACCGTATCGAGAAAACCCAGAGGAAACGAAGGAAATTCAGAGGCAAGTAGAAGATCTTCTTAACAGAGTGTATGTAAGGGAAAGTCTTTCTCCTTGTGCTGTTCCCATACTTTTAGTTCCAAAGAAATATGGTACCATGCGCATGTGCACTGATTGTAGATCCGTTAACAACATAACTGTGAGATATCGGCACCCTATTCCTAGGCTCGATGGCATGCTTGATGAACTTTGTGGCTCCACCATATTTTCCAAAATTGTTCTGTGAAGTGGTTACCACCAAATAAGAATGAAAGAGGGTGACGAATGGAAAACTACATTTAAGACAAAATTTGGCTTGTATGAATGGTTGGTTATGCCTTTTGGATTAACAAATGCACCTAGTACGTTCATGAAATTGATGAATCATGTGCTTAGATCCTTCATTGGCAAGTTTGTCGTGGTTTACTTTGATGACATATTGATTTGTAGCAAAACTTTGGAGGATCATGTTGTACATATAAAATGTGTGCTTGCTATCCTATGGGAGGAAAAGTTGTATGCTAACATGGAAAAGTGCACATTTTGCACAAACAAGGTTGTGTTTCTTGGCTTTGTTGTTTCAGCAAAAGGTGTGGAGGTCGATGAAGAGAAGATCAAGGCTATTCATGAGTGGATGCCTCCACAAAATGTGAGCCAAGTACGTAGCTTCCTCGGACTTGCAGGTTTCTACCGCCGGTTCGTGAAGGATTTCAGCACCATTGCTGCACCAATGAATGAGTTAACGAAGAAAGACACTCCATTCCAATGGGGTGATGCCCTAGACAAGTCCTTCCACGAATGGAAGATGAGATTGACATCAGCCCCATTGCTTTCACTTCCTGATTTTGGTAAGACATTTGAGATTGAATGTGATGCAAGTGGTGTTGGCATTGGTGGAGTACTAATGCAAGAAGGTAAACCCATCGCCTATTTTAGTGAGAAGCTTAATGTTCCAACTCTTAATTATTCTGTCTATGATAAAGAATTGTATGCACTTGTTCGATCTTGGAAACATATACTTGTGGCCAAAAGAGTTTGTAATACATTCTGACCATGAATCTTTAAAACATCTAAAGGGCCAACTAAAATTGAACCGTAGACATGCAAAATGGAGTGAGTTCATGGAGTCTTTTCCTTATATTGTCAAGTACAAGAAAGGGAAGGATAATGTTGTTGCCGACGCATTGTCTAGGCGTCACATTTTACTTTCCCAACTTGATGTTAAAATCCTTGGTTTAGAAAGCATCAAAGAATTGTATGCTAACGACTCATACTTTTCTGAACCATTTTCAAAGTGCAACAAGGGAAAGGAATGGGAGAAGTTTCACTTGCATGATGGATTTCTATTTCGAGCTAACAAATTGTGCATCCCAGATTGTTCTGTTCGTTTGTTGCTCTTGCTGGAGGCTCACGCTGGTGGCCTCATGGGACATTTTGGAGCCAAGAAAACTGAGAGTGTGCTTGTTGATCACTTCTTTTGGCCATGCATGAGACGTGATGTGGAACACTATGTAATGAGATGCGAGATTTGTCACAAAGCTAAGTCCCGCTTGAATCCTCATGGTTTATATACTCCTCTATCTATTCCGAATACTCTGTGGGAAGATATTTCTATGCATTTTGTTCTTGGTTTACCACGGACTAAGAGGGGAAGCGACTCGGTATTTGTGGTAGTTGATCGTTTTAGCAAAATCGCACATTTTATTCCTTGTCATAAGAGCGATGATGCTTCACACATTGCTGATCTATTTTTCAGGGAAGTTGTGCGGCTACATGGAGTACCACACACTATTGTGTTAGACCGTGACACCAAATTACTGAGCTACTTTTGGAAGACCTTGTGGGGAAAACTTGGCACCAAGCTCCTATTTTCCATGACATGCCACCCACAAACCGATGGACAGACTGAAGTTGTCAACCGAACGTTGTCCATGATGCTACAAGCACTCCTCAAGAAGAATTTGAAGATGTGGGAAGAGTGCCTACCTCATCTGGAGTTCGCGTATAACAGGGCGGTACATTCGACCACTAAATTTTACCCATTTGAACTTGTTTATGGATTCAAACCTATTGCTCCCATCGATCTTTTGCTTTTACCACTGCAGGAACAACCCAGCCTTGATGCAAGTAAGCGTGCTGATTTCGTCAAGAAACTTCATGCCCAAGCAAAGGAGAACATTGAGAGAATGACTGAACAATATACGAAGCGGGTAAACAAGACCAGGAAGAAGCTGGTGTTCGGGCAAGGCGATTTGGTATGGGTACACCTTCGGAAGGACCGATTTCCTGAGCAACGCAAGTGCAAATTGCAGCCACGCGGTGATGGACCATTTGCGGTGCTCAAAAGGATCAACGACAATGCTTACAAGATCGATCTTCCAGGAGAATATGGTGTTAGCCCAACCTTCAATGTTTCCGATCTTTCCCCATACTTTGGGCCTTTAGAGTCGAGGACGACTCCTTCTCAAGAGGGGGAGGATGATGAGGACATCCCAACCATGGGCAACACACCACCAATCATCAACGGTCCAATCACAAGAAGCCGCGCAATGGAAATACATGATCAGGTGAACGCTAACTTAAGTATATCATTTGACCTCGAAAACATGGTTGTGCCTTCACCTCCTTTGTTGTTGGTTGAACTCAGGTGCGATATCGAAGAAGGTCAAACACATTTCAGTCCGTGCAAAATAATGATTTATGACGAAGGAACAAAGTTAGGAATTCATGAAGAATGAGTTGTCTGCTGAAGAAACATTGTTTCGATTCTGATGAAACAATGTTTTGTACGAGTTTGCAAATTCCAACTTGTGAAAGGTTTCCAGAACCCGAGTTTTCTGCTAAAGGAAACATTGTTCGACTCCAGTTAACAATGTTCGGTCGGGAACTGCCAACCACCTCCAACGAGAGTATTCCAGAAGCTACCTCATTATGTCTTGAAGCCATTTAGTCCAACAAAGCTGGTTCCCTTTCACACCTAATCTGGTTCCAGAAGCTAGTTCTGTTTCACACCTATCCAGGGGGGTTGTCCCGATTATAAATAGGCTAGCTCTTCCCTTCGTTGGGGACTTTTGCCATTTCTATCAAAGACCAAAGACATAGACTCCTCCTGAGATTGGAGAGCTCTTGTTATCCTTATTCTCGTGATTCCTTGAGAAATTGCTCCTAATTCGTGCTCCACTACTAGATCGTGTTGTGTGGATTAGAGTTCGTGGTTTCCCTTGCGGATTGCACCTATCCCGTGCTCCACGACTTGAGCATGGTTGTGTGGGGTAGTATTGCGGGTTGTGGATCGGCGAATGTTCGGATTGCAAGCTTCGGTGAGCCTCCTCCTCGTCGGGTCATAATCTCTTATTTTCCATTTCTCGGTTGCTTGCAGCTAGTTATCCCCATCCATTTATCAATCCTACGCTGTGAAGATCGGACCTCCCCTTGTACTCCCTCTTCTCCGAATACGGGGTCGCATCAACATTAGAAGAATATTGCGGAACAGTTCAATGGGTAACAAACTTGGCATCAAGGGATTGAGGTCCATTGTGGATGCAATGAAACCCACATGCTCCCAACCTATAGATTCGTATTCAGAATATGATCCTAATGACTATTCTGAGCTCAAGGAGTCAAAGGCAGATGGCCTATCCTGTTCACCCAATAAGTTGCCTGTTCTAATTTGGTAAGGTTTCATTGGTTGCACATATCTTGCATAAGGTCTCTTACATTTCATTTGCTTCATTGCACCGCCATCTGCTTAGTTTACTCATGATAATGTGAAGATGCCATGCCCATCAATTATCAACACATATTCCATTTGTCGTCATACCATGTTTTTCCATTCAAATGTTGTTCTTGGGTTTCAGACATCCAGAAGGAAGAGGGTGATTGCAGAACCTGAAGGAGTACAAGCAAAGTCCTTGAAAAAGGTGGTGCTACCGGAGAAATCACATAGCACCCAACATATATTGGCGACAGAACCAGCACCACAAAACCTAGGATATCGCAACTATGTTGGTCGCTGCTTTGCTCTTGTGAGTACCTATTGTCCTCTCACTGTCCTTACATTCATATATGGTGGATTATGTGACATCATTGTGCATTATAGCTTGCGTATCCACTGTTTGCTCCAAATTATCAGATCTATATTAATGCTTAAATTACTGTAGAATAAACCCAATGCTTATGAAGAAATTTAGTTCTGCATTGTTCTTGTATCTGATGTCCTTCATCACATTACTTATATTTGTCAGCTAGTTCTTCATGTACACTTTGCAGCTTATTTTCCCTTGCCCTCTATTTTCTACACATCAAATCTATATTTACTCTTGCCAAAATATTGAATAAAACCAATGTTACTAAAGAAGTTTAGCTCCGCATTCCTCTTGTCAGTGCCTTTTGCCTGTATGGTGTATTTACATTTGTACTCTGCATCTTAAGTTAAATAATCGCCATTTGTTCCTATATTTTCACATCTATATTTACTCTTAACAAAATGTAGAATAAAGGCAATGCTCTTGAAGAAGAGTGTGTGGTAAACTTCTTGAGTTGCCCCCCCATCAATATGGACAAGGGCTTTATGGAGCCTTTCTTCACTACTAATGTAAGTTTGTCCTCCTTGAGCCTTCAAAATTTGTTGTGTATATTTGGATAGCTAGCTATGAGCGCAAATGCTGTTTATTTTTGTTGGCTGCATAAAATTGCTTGTTCAAAGTTTATAAAGAAGAAGTACATAAACATAAGTTTGTCCTTCTCAATTTCAGTCTTTAGTTGTACAACCTAGTTCCTTATTCATACCATGTAAATTAAACTAAACATAGCAAGTTATATTCTTTAGCACTATGTGTGTACTTCTGTTCTTGATCTGTAATCCAGTGGTGTGGTGAAACTACCAACAACAGTACAATGTCATATCCTGCTATGTCTCAACTATGAACAATGCCATATTATATTAATGTTATTTAAATCGTATCTCTTTATTTACCAATCTGAAATGGTATAAATTGACAGTACACTGACCATACATGCTTATATGTTGTTTAGAACTACATGTATGCTTGTGTTCTTGATCTGTAATCCAGTGGTCTTGTGAAGCTGGCCACTCCTACACAATGCCATTTCCTGCCGTCTTAACTATGGACAATGCCTATTATGTTAATGCTAATTTAAAATGCGTCTCTTTATTCTGACAAAGAAATGAGATGAATTGACAGCGCTGATGCTTATACGTGCAAAACTTGTTATCTTACCTACTTGTTTCTCTTTCAGGGTGACAGCACTGCTGCTAGGAAGAACTTCCAAAATGATAGTGAGATGAACCCATTGTTTGTCCCTCTAACATATATTCCAGAGAAGAAGGCAACACATCTTGAGGTTAGGGATACAACCACAAAGTCATATCTTGATGTAGTGTCAAACTTACTCAGTGACACAAGCTCGATGAAGTCGCCGCCTGAATCTGTTGGACTTCTTCAGTCTGAAATTCAAGCAGCAAGACATGCTTCCACTCAAATCCGACTAGAACTCCAATCTCTATGCAAGATTAACCATAAGTAGAGGATGTCTATTGATGTTATGCAGCTTAAGTTTGTGGTTATAAACGTCAAAGAAGCGTAGTCTCATCAGGTTGCTAAGCTGCTTGCGCTGCAGCTCCTGGGCCGGGCTAACCTTTCTTGAACTATGTTGAAGTGATGTCGGTTCTGTCTATTATTTTGTTGGCCTATTTACTTCCACTAGTGGCGACCTGCCCAGTTTATGGAATCTGCTGTCTAGTTGCCCTTTATTATCGCTGGTGGCAAACTTTGATGCCCAGGGGATGTAATATGCTGTAATTTCTTTGTTGTATAGTCTAGTTTTATTCTTCGTCACGATGCTGTAATTTATTTGCTGTTTATGTTGTCGTCGCTCTGAGAAAAGGTCATAATCTTCAACCGGTGCGCAATGAGCCAATATAGGTTTATAAAATAATAATTTCTGTACTAAAACTAGCCGGTCGCCAATCGCTAGTATGCGTCAAACCATGGGCCTAGAATCATATTGGGCCATTAGTTAGGTCTAGTCTTAATCTGGCCCACTATTAGTTTCGGGCCTTTAAAAGGCCGAGTAAACCACTTGCCTTAATTGGGCCGAAAAAGTAAATAGGCTTTTAATAGGTTGAAACCTAGATTCAGCCTTAATTGTGGCCAACAACTCACAGTCCGACAGCATGCTGTAATATAAATCGGCCCATTATTGGTCCAATCGAGTAACGGGCCATTAACAGGCTGAAATGTTTTTGGTCCTTGGCTCACCCAATTACATGACGGGCGGGAAGCAGGCCGGATGCATAACGGTCCAAAATTAGGCCCAACACTCTCAACAGCCTTTAATAGGCCGATAGACAATTTGGGCTAGAATGTATCCACGAAGACTACTGGCCGTTAAGAGGCCGAAAGTAACTACGGACCATAATTAGGCCCAGGAGTAACTCGGGCCTTTAAAGGGCCGAAATTGAAACCGGGCCGAAAGAGGCCCATTTGTAGATAGGGCCGCTGACAGGCCGAAACTAATATTGGGCCGAACTGTTAAATGGGCCATTAAGAGGCCGAAGAGCAAATAAGTCCCCCAATGGGCCCAATGGTACAGTAGCTGTTAAAGGGTCGTATCTGTTATGGGTCGTAATTTGGCCAAGGAAGTGAAATTCAATTAATGGGCCTGATCAGGTATGGACCGTAATTTGGCCCAAACTATTGTAGGATGTTAACGGGCCGAATCTGATATGGGCCGTAAACTGGCCCAGAACATTGCAATCATTTAACGTCCCGTATCTTATGTGGGCTATAATTTGGTCCACAAAATTTTAGGCTGTTAACGGGCCGGCCAATTAGATCTGACGAAATGTCACGGGCCTGTTCCTGGGCTGGCTTTTAAACCTATATGGGCCTCTATTGGGCCGTCCCACGTGTCAACGTTTCATTGGTGATTCTTGTCAAATGGACGGTTGACATCTTTCCCAACCCTGAGCCAACACATGGATCGTCAGCGAATGAGAATTTTACACATGGAAAATCGCCATTTGTCCGGGCTGTTAATGGGTTATCGGATCCAAATCGGAACCCGATAGCTTAACGGCGACCCGTTACTGTGGATGCCGCATGTCGGTCACCCTTGACGAAAGCACTTCTATGACGCCTTATTTATCGTCATGGAAGTGGACACTTCCGTTATGATAATTTTGGTAATGTCATGGAACACTTCTATGACAGCATAGGTATGACTATCTTGATTTTGTCATAAAATTGTCATGGATGTACATGCCTGACAAAAAAAACGTGACCTACTGTGACAAACATGTATCATCACGGAAGTGTATTTTTTTGGTAGTGTGTGTGTTTTTACATGAACTCCGCCTATGTTGTCTCAACATAGCTGGTCCCAAGCCCGGGTAAAGGAGGAGGGTTGTGATAGGCTTGGTGAGCCAACGTAAAAACTCAGCCACTCTTATGGAGATGACACCCAAAAGATTTTCGTTGGGGCGTAACCCTCTCAACGACGCGCTACATCGGAACCCGGGTGTGGTGAAAAATGGGCAAGGGCCAGGCCGTCACTCCCAAGGTGGCGCGCCATATCTTGATCCGGATACGGTGGCAAGTGAGCGAGGATCGGGTTGCTGCATCGTTAGTGGCGTGCTACATCGGCGCCCGGATGTAGTGGAAAATGAGCAAGGGTCTTCGCATTTGACTCGATGAGTGCGACGAGTAAGGAAGCTAGACGAGCCTAGGAGGATTCGCTTAGGTAGCTGGAACGTAGGGTCTCTGACAGGGAAGCTTCGGGAGCTAGTTGATGTAGCGGTGAGGAGAGGTGTTGATATCCTTTGCATCCAAGAAACCAAATGGAAAGGACAGAAGGCGAAGGAGGTGGAGGATACCGGCTTCAAGCTATGTTACACAGGGACGTCTGCAAATAGAAATGGTGTAGGCATCTTGATCAACAAGAGCCTCAAGTATGGAGTGGTTGACGTCAAGAGACGTGGGGACCAGATTATCCTGGTCAAGCTGGTAGTTGAGGACTTGGTTCTCAATGTTATCAGCACGTATGCCCCGCAAGTAGGCCACAATGAGAACACCAAGAGGGAGTTTTGGGAAGGCCTGGAAGACATGGTTAGGAGTGTACCGATTGGTGATAGGCTCTTCATAGGAGGAGACCTCAATGGCCACGTGGGTACATCTAACACGGGTTTTGAAGGGGCGCATGGGGGCTTTGGCTGTGGCATCAGGAATCAAGAAGGAGAAGATGTCTTAAGCTTTGCTCTAGCCTACAACATGATTGTAGCTAACACCCTCTTTAGAAAGAGAGAATCACATCTAGTGACTTTTAGTAGTGGCCAACACTCTAGCCATATTGATTTCATCCTCTCGAGAAGAGAAGATAGGCGTGCGTGCCTAATACGTCTCCAACGTATCTACTTTTCCAAACACTTTTGCCCTTGTTTTGGACTCTAACTTGCATGATTTGAATGAAACTAACCCGGACTGACGCTGTTTTCAGCAGAACTGCCATGATGTTGTTTTATGTGTAGAAAAGAAAAGTTCTCGGAATGTCCTGGAAATCCACGGAGGCACTTTTTGGATTTAATAGGAATATTTGGTGAAAGAATCAATGCCAGGGGGCCCACGGCCTATCCACGAGACAGGGGGCGCCCCCCCCTAGGGCGCCCCCCTATCTCGTGGGCACCCTGGACCTCCTCCGACCTCAACTCCAACTCCATATATTCCGTCTCAGGGAGAAAAAAATCAAGGAGAAAGTTTCATCGCGTTTTATGACACGGAGCCGCTGCCAAGCCCTAATCTCTCTCGGGAGGGCTGATCCGAGTCCGTTCGGGGCTCCGGAGAGGGGGATTCGTCGCTGTCATCATCATCAACCATCCTCCATCACCAATTTCATGATGCTCACCACCGTGCGTGAGTAATTGCATCGTAGGCTTGCTGGACGGTGATGGGTTGGATGAGATTTACCATGTAATCAAGTTAGTTTTGTTGGGGTTTGATCCCTAGTATCCACTATGTTCTGAGATTGATGTTGCTATGACTTTGCTATGCTTAATGCTTGTCACTAGGGCCCGAGTGCCATGATTTCAGATCTGAACCTATTATGTTTTCATGAATATATGTGTGTTCTTGATCCTATCTTGCAAGTCTATAGTCACCTATTATGTGTTATGATTCGACAACCCCGAAGTGACAATAATCGGGATACTTCTCGGTGATGACCGTAGTTTGAGGAGTTCATGTATTCACTATGTGTTAATGCTTTGGTCCGGTTCTCTATTAAAAGGAGGCCTTAATATCCCTTAGCTTCCGCTAGGACCCCGCTGCAACGGGAGGGTGGGACAAAAGATGTCATGCAAGTTCTTTTCCATAAGCACGTATGACTATTTACGGAAAACATGCCTACATTACATTGATGAATTGGAGCTAGTTCTGTGTCACCCTATGTTATAACTATTGCATGAGGAATCGCATCCCGCATAATTATCCATCACTGATCCATTGCCTACGAGCTTTTCATATATTGTTCTTTGCTTATTTACTTTTCCGTTGCTACTATTACAACTACTACAAAAACCCCAAAACATTTATCTTTACTTTTGCTACCGCTATCTTTATTATCATACCACTTTTGCTACTAAACACTTTGTAGCAGATACTAAGTTATCCAGGTGTGGTTGAGTTGAAAACTCAACTGCTAATACTCAAGAATATTCTTTGGCTCCCCTTGTGTCGAATCAATAAATTTGGGTTGAATACTCTACCCTCGAAAGCTGTTGCGATCCCCTATACTTGTGGGTTATCAAGACTAATTTCTGGCGCCGTTGCCGGGGAGCATAGCTCTATTCTTTGAGTCACTTGGGATTTATATCTGTTGATCACTATGAAGAACTTGAAAGATGGTCAAGCTACTATTTTTCCCTCAACTACGAGGGGGGGTAAGGAACTGCCATCTAGCTCTGCACTAGATTCTCCGTCCGTTATTAGTAAGCTTGGGACACCTAAACCTACTACTGCTATGAATTCTGATATGTCGCATGTTATTGATGATGCCACTTCTGCTATGCATGATGAAACTACTTCTGTACGTGATACTATTGTGCCATTAGGTGAATTTCTTGATGAACAACTTGCTAGATTTAGGGGGAATGAAATTATTGAAGATCCTATTACTGATGATAGTGATGATGAAGGTTCCCCCAATGATTATGTATTACCTGTTGTTCCTAAGGGTTATGTTATGAATGAAAAAGTTGCTATGGAAATTCTTGCTTGCAATCATAGAAATGATCTTAAGAAATTATTAGCTAAATGGAAGCAGCAGTCTCTTAATGCTAGAATGAAACCCGATCCTGCTTTTGTTACTTCACCTATCTGCATTACTGATAAGGATTATGAATTCTCTGTTGATCCTGATATTATTACTTTAGTTGAATCTGATCCTTTTTATGGCCTTGAATCTAAAACTGTTGTAGCACATCTTACCAAGTTGAATGATATAGCCACCCTGTTTACTAATGATGAGAAGTCTCGCTATTTATATATCCTTAAGATATTTCCGTTCTCATTAAAGGGTGATGCTAAGACTTGGTATAATTCTCTTGCTCCTGGTTGTGTGCGTAGTCCCCAGGATATGATTTATTACTTCTCTACTAAATATTTCCCTGCTCATAAGAAACAAGCTGCCTTGCGGGAAATATATAATTTTGTGCAAATCAAAGAAGAGAGTCTCCCACTAGCTTGGGGGAGGCTTCTCCGGTTACTTAATGCTTTGCTTGATCATCCTCTTAAGAAAAATTAAATACTTGATATCTTTTATAATGGACTAACCGATGCTTCCAAGGACTACTTGGATAGTTGTGCTGGTTGTGTTTTCAGGGAAAGAACAGTCGACGAAGCTGAAATACTATTGAATAATATGTTTACTAATGAAAATAATTGGACTCTTCCTGAGCCAATTCCCGAAGTAATTCCTGAACCAATTGAGCCAACTCCTGAGCCTATTCCTAAACCCACTCCGAAGAAGACGGGTGTTTTATTTCTCAGTCCTGAAGATATGCAAGAGGCAAAGAAATCAATGAAAGAAAAAGGCATTAAAGCTGAAGATGTTAAGAATTTACCTCCTATTGAAGAAATACATGGTCTTAATTTACCGCCTGAAGAACCACATTGTCTTGATAACCCGACACAGGTAGTAAAGGTAAATTCTCTCTACAGATATGATAAAGTTGAAGTACCCTCTACTAAATTTCATAGCCCATGCTTAGATGAATTTGATGACTTTATGGCTAGACAAGAAAGTTTTAATGCTTATGTTGGTAGAGAGTTAAAGAATAATGCTTTCGAGATAGGACGTGTAGGTGATAATCTGGCTAGAGTTAAAGATGAACTTCACCACGTTAGCAAATATGCTTCTATGGTTGCTACTCAAGCTAAGCAAGTACTCAAATCTCAAAATGATTTGCTTGATGAATTAAATAATAAAAATGACTTTGTTGTTAGAGTGGCTACTAGAACTGGTAGAATGACTCGGGAACCTTTGTATCCTGAAGGCCACCCTAAGAGAATCGAGCAAGATTCTCAGAGAAATAATTTAGAGGCACCTAGTTCTTCTAAAAAGAAAAAAAAGAAAAATGATAGAACTTTGCTTGCTTCTAGTGAACCTACTGTAGACACACCTGAGAATCCCAATGATATTTCTATTTCTGATGCTGAAACACAATCAGGTGATGAACATGAACCTAGTGATAATGTTAATGATAATGTTCATGTTGATGCTCAACCTAGCAAAAACAATGATGTAGAGATTGAACCTGCTATTGATCTTGATAACCCACAATCAAAGAATCAACGTTATGATAAGAGAGATTTTGTTGCTAGGAAGCACGGTAAAGAAAGAGAACCATGGGTTCAGAAACCCATGCCCTTTCCTCCTAAACCATCCAAGTTAAAGGATGATGAGGATTTTGAGCGCTTTGCTGAAATGATTAGACCTATTTTCTTACGTATGCGCTTAACTGATATGCTTAAAGTAAATCCTTATGCTAAGTATATGAAGGATATCATCACAAATAAAAGAAAGATACCAGAAGCTGAAATTTCCACCATTCTTGCTAATTACACTTTTAAAGGTGGAATACCAAAGAAACTTGGAGATCCGGGTGTACCAACTATACCATGCTCTATTAAAAGAAATTATTTTAGAACTGCTTTATGTGATCTTGGAGCCGGAGTTAGTGTTATGCCTCTCTCTTTATATTGTAGACTTGAATTGAATAAGTTGACACCTATTGAAATATCTTTGCAAATGGCTGATAAATCAATTGCTATACCTGTCGGTATTTGTGAGGATGTGCCTGTTGTGGTTGCAAATGTCACTATCTTAACGGACTTTGTTATTCTTAATATTCCCAAGGACGATAGTATGTCTATTATCCTTGGTAGACCTTTTCTTAATACTGCAGGGGCTGTTATTGATTGCAACAAAGGCAATGTCACTTTTCATGTTGATGGTAATGAGCATACAGTACACTTTCCGAGGAAACAATCTCAAGTTCATAGCATCAATTCTATTGAAAAAGCTCCAACTATCATTTTTGGAGGTTTTGAATTTCTTCTCCCTACTGTCAAGAAAAACTATGATATTCTTATTGTTGGGGATTTTCATATCCCCGTTGAGGTAACTTAGTGTTATTCAAAATTTCTCCAGTTCCATGTTATTCGGAATGAGTTTGTTAACAAGACTTGATCAACCTTGTTAGTGGGTTCATTTTGATGATCACGATATGGATGAAACTAGAAGGCACAACCTTCTGTACCCTCTCTTTACTTTCTGTTATTTAGAATAAATAATGCAAAAATAGTATTATCTGTCTATTTTCTGAATTATCCGTGCATTAAAAAATAGCCCGAAAATAAAAGTGCTCCAAATGCCCTGCAAATTTAGTATGATTTTTCTGGAATATTTGAGGATTTTAGGCACTGACACTACAAGAAATATGTCAACTTGTGACCACCACTATTTGTCACTGAAAGGTCACAAATTTCCATTTACGACCTTTTTGTGACCAAAAACAGAAGGTCAAAAGCTGGCGGTCGTAAGCTGACTATAGCGACCTTAAAAGAAGGTCGTTGAACCCATGACCTTTTGTTTTGGTCACTGGCTGTCTGCCCAGGCCACGTCGGATCCGACGTGGCAATATGACGTGGCAAAATTGCGACCAATTGCAAAGGTCACTGACAAGATTCAGCCCGGTCCATTTCGGTGCTTTAGATGGGCCGAGCCCAATAATTCAGCCTATTTGTGTGTTTTTCTATCAATTTTTGGTCAGGTTCATGGGCCAAGCCCTACAATTCGGCCTTTTTATTTTCTGGGCTTAGGCCATTTTGCATTCCGTTTCATTCAGCCTTTTGTTTTTGTTTTTCATAAATGCACAATATTCCAGTCCACTATTGTTTGGGCCATAGCCTTTTTAGAGCTCAAATATTATTCGATCCAATAGACGAACATTCAGCCTTTTTCATTCACAGATTTCAATTTTACACATTTCAACAGCAAACAATAAATAATTCTCACAATTAAATGATCAAATCCAATCACTCTATGAAACTCAGAACAGCACATCTGCATGATCCATCAAGATGTACATACAATCAGAAACACAAAACTTTTGTGGACATCTCCAAGCTTCTTCTGATCTTCGGTCACAGCAACAGCCACCTCGGTCGCTTGCCTCGCGCTGGCGAAACTTGACATGAGGGATGAACTAGAGCTGCAGTAACCATGCACGCAAGCATCACCCAATACTTGGGCGCGCCAAAAAGAACACCATGTCCTCAACAATAGTCATGTGCACCTGCATCAACAAGAGGCGCCAAAACTGAGAAATGAGAACAAAATGTACATATTCATATTTTTGGATTGATAGTCTCTGCACTTTCATGTATCTTGGAAAGGGAAGGACTGCTAGCAAATAGCACATATTCATATTTTATTACTGTTCCAAGGCAGCAGTATATATGTATGTTGCATCACATAGCTACAGAAACCATATCATGAGTAAACTAAGCATTTGCAAAAGTAGAACCAGGTTCTCTCAAGGATTGTAGCCTTTCATATATTTATGATACGTACTTCCTACATTATCATTTCACTCTAATCCTACCTGACTAAACTAACAAGTGCTCAGATTACTAGTAAGCTGGGTGCAAATATATCCACTCCATATGACAGTAAATCTAAGAGGTGGCAATCAATGGTCCAACAATGCAATATAGAAGCTCAGTTCCAATAAATAACTACAGACCTACATCAGCTCAAAGTGGCAGTAGCTCAAAAACAAGCAAAACAACTGTTGATAAGCAAAGGCAAAAGGCTAAAACACATGTTTGGCCAGAAGAACTAAAAGCTAAATCATGTCATTTCAGCGAGAATGACTCATGCAGTTATAGGCAAAATACAAAACTAGCGGCCTAGAAAGCACGTCGGCAAGTTACAGATAATTGATCAATGATAGAGCCAGATGGCGGTCTGCACAAGCTGGAGACGCCTCTCGACTGGCGACGTACACGTCCAGGTAAACTATCCAGCAACGTGTAGTAGAGCACCTGCACCCTACATCCACACATACACGAATCATTCAACAAGCCCATCAACAAGAAAGGAGATCGAGATTTCAAAGTGGGGAGGAAGCAACTAACCGTCCAAAGAAGACGGGCCAATTATAGATGGAGAGTTAGGCACGCTTGAGTGTGGACGCCATCGCTGCTGCCGTCATCTGGATCAGGGTGTCAGGGAGGAAGCAATCTGAAGCAAGAAGAACTGAGAAAAATGAAAAGTATCAGCAGCCAGAAGCATGTAGGCAACAGTACTGGATAATATGTTGCTGCATATAAATACTGAATTACAACAGCAGACATGCTTTGAAAACTACATTACATATTACAACAGCATAATAAAAATGTACTCAAATATATTCACAAAAGCACACAGACTATATATTAGTCCTTTCACAATTGGAGTAAGAAATGCAAGGATAGTTATAACTTGGAAGTTTCGCATTAATAGCCTAATAACAAATTTCAAATAAAAACAGTATTAGTTCTATGCCAAAGTAGAAAAGAAAGCCTCGCAGTTCTCTCAGTTATCACAAAAGTAATATGCCACTTTGATCCAAGCTTAAGTGGGCGGAAAAGAGACAGCATGGATCACATATGATATGTGCTAGCCACAGAGGCAAGCTCACAGAAACAAACAAAGGTCCTGGTAGAATATGATGATACGGTTGTTCTCAGGCGAGGAAATAAAAAATTCAATAACATAAGCTAATTTCAGGGACCATAATGGCGCTGCATCAAGTGCAGTTCAATTTCATGCATGTATCAGATGAAATGAAGCAATAGCAAAGCTACGATTCACCTGAAACTATTCCTACTTAATTACTTATGCCAAGTGGCAGGACATCTAGAGGAATGAACAGACTTGTCACACATCGAGCTCCACAATGGAAAGAAGCCAGCACAAAAAACTGAGTCTTCTTAGTGAATCAACTCATTACTGAATCTTCTCAGTGAATCAACTAGTACTACAACCAAATTCAGTGAATTAAGCTACTCCATTTTGAAGTACTGCTCGAGTGCTCAAACATGAAGATATACAAGTACTACAGGTTTCTCGAAGGCGTAGAATTGACCTAGCGTGTCACAAGAGACATATTAGTACATTTTGTTGGTAAGGCAAGGAAACATATAGCACTATGTACCGCAGCTAGAGAATTATGCCCAGTTCACTTCATTTGGAGTTAATAAACTCGATAACTGTCACTGGCAGTAAGACACCACTACTACAAGAACTATTGTAGTAGTTGAGGAAGAAGATTTTAGTATAGTACTACTACACATGTGTACTAACTAGTAAGTAATAGGAATATAGGATACACACAAGTAACTAGGTGTAGTAGTAGAAGGGACCTAGATAATACCCAAGACACGTACTGCTAGTAAATTGCTGTTATGGGTGAGACAAGAGAGCAGGTGGTACTCTGTGGTGCTGCTAGGAAGGGAATTATGGCCACTCAAAATAAATTAATAGTGAGTAGTCGATGGAGTGTCACCAGCAGCAAGATAGCACTACTCTTCTAGTACTCCAGCAAGAAGAATAAAGTATATAATACACATGCAAGGCATTTAGCTGGAGAATACATAACCAGGATTAGAAAAACAGAGCATAAATGGGCAGTTTTGGCATTTGCTATGCTGTACAGCATTGGGCTGCTGAATTTAGTTACTTATGCAGAATCTTCCCTGATTCGAGTAAACTTATTGTTATGGCTCTAAAGAGGTTAGCACAGCCAACTCCATCTAGTTGGGCTGATGGCTTGGCAGCGGAGCTGCTTGCATGTTCTTCTGGAAGCTCATGCCCTTGAGGTCCACTCGCGGACGGCGGGGTCGATCACGTCCTTGTACACCTTGTCCTGCCCTTGCACATACACCTCCTGCACCCACCCACACACACGTTCATTCATTCAGCAGCATCACCAAGTGTATGCATGCGTATGGAGCAGAGCAGAGGAGAGGATTCATGGAGGAGTACCTGCCATCCGAATGGGTAGACGAAGGAGTAGCCGGCCTTCTTGTCGATGACCGGCATGAACTTGCCGTCTGCCGCCGCGACTATGCAGTACCTTTGTTGGGGCTAGCCGGCGCCATGGCCCTGACGGTGGCGGAGAGCAGCCTCCGTGCCGGCGTCTTGGCGGTCGGGGAAGGGAGGCCGAGGCCATGGCCGTGGAGGGAACTCGTCGCCGGCGAGCACGATGGAGTGCAGGCACTTGGCCCTGTCCTCCTCATCTAGCGGGTACGGCAGGGATGCGCCCGCGAGGGCGTACAGGTCGGCGAAGACGCAGGCCCCAGCGGCGCCGGCCTCGGCAGCGACCTTGCGGAGCGAGCCGCCGGCGCGGGAGGAGTTGAGGCGGCCGAGGTCGAGCCCGGAGACGATCCCTGACGGCGCCGCCTCGAGGGCCTGCCGGTGCGCGCGCACGGAGGGCCGCGCTGGTGCGCCCGCCCGCCCGCCGCCTCGTCTACGTGCAGCGGTGGTTGGATCTGGATGGGGATGGCCGTGTGGCTGTGGCGTAGCGAGAAGATGTGGCGGAGGCGATGGGGAAAAGGGAGCATGAGCAGCAGCGGCGAAGGGGATAAGGGTACAGCGCCATGGCGGGCCGGCAAGGAAGGGGCGGAGGCGGCGGCGAGGTTCTTGGCCGGAGAAGGGGAGGAGGGGAAAGGTGGGAGAAAATCTGTGGGCTGGTTGCGGCGGGCGGGCGGTGGTTTTGCACTAGAGGTAGATAGCACTAGAGGAGATGGGGATGAGGTGGGAGGGAAGCGGAGAGGAGGGGGAGAGGCCGCCGGCGGCAAGGTTTCGGAGGGAGGCGAGGGGGGATGGGATCGGGGTGGGTGATGGCGGCGATGTGGGAGACGAGGGGAGCGAGATCTGGATCGAGCGAGGAGAGGGGGCTGCTAGGGTTTGGGTTGGGTTGGGTTGAGAGGGGACCTGAGAGACGTTGGATCCGTCGGATGTGGACGGTCCAGATCGGCTAAGGGGGGTGATCCGCGTGAAGAGCTCTGATTGGTTCCGAAAAATTATGATTTAGAATAGTTTCTATGTACTAAAACTAGGAGGGTTTTGTGAAGCAACCATCAAAAATATTTTGCAAAATGGCACAACTAAAATTTTCTATCAATTTAGAGCATATTTTATGGATGATAGCTAGTTTGCATGCAATTTTTTATCTTTGTAGCTATTTTTAATCCTTATTCGAGTGCCCAAAATGAGTTTTTTTGTGAAGGGCCTACCAAATAATTGTTGAAAAATTGTACCAAATCATTTTTCTAAAATACTAGGCCATATTTAAACCACAATTGACCAAATTGTTGGGTGTGAGAAGTTTTGGTCCACCTCTGGTGAAAAAGACAAATTTCCGCCGATTTAGTTGGAAGCGGGTCAAATTTGAACTGCAGCTGCCTCATAGTTTGCTCTTTATTTTTTCCAAAAATCATTTCTAGGTACATAAGTATCTATTTAAACAGAGAAACACCAAAAAAATTCCAAGATTCAACCACTAGCTAGGAACGGTCATTCCCGCCGTTTTGACCGCATTTTGAAATGGGCATAAAAAATTCAAAAAAATCAAAAAATTGGGAAACCTTCGCATTGTGTCATCATATGTGGCCAAGTTCCCAGGAAAAATAACAAACTTGTAATACGGCAATTATTATAAAAAATGTTCTCAGAAACGAGCTATCATGTGTGGAGATCAATGGCTTTCAAGCCAAATGATCAATCTTATGGCCACATCCATGACATAGTTTGTTCAAATGATCTCATATTGTGCACAAGAGTGCATATTGGAATGGCAAACAATGTTGTCTAAGGAAGTTTTCATTTTCGTTGGACGAAAAAACCATTTTCCATTTTTCGAGTGCCCGAAAGGAGGTTTTTTTGTGAAGGAACTACCAAATAATTGTTGCAAAATTGGACCAAATCATTTTTATAAAATAATAGGCCATATTTAATGCAAAATTTACCAAACGGTTGGGTGCAAAAAGTTTTGATCCACCTCTCGTGAAAAAGACAAATTTCCGCTGATTCAGTTGGAAGCGGGTCAAATTTGAATTGCAGCTGCCTCATAGTTTGCTATTTATTTTTTCCAAAAATCATTTCTAGGTACATAAGTATCTATTTAATCAGAGAAACACCAAAAAAATTCCAAGATTCAACCACTAGCTAGGAACGGTCATTCCCGCCGTTTTTGACCGCATTTTGAAACTGGCATAAAAAATTCAAAAAAAAATCAAAAAATTGGGAAACCTTCGCATTGTGTCATCATATGTGGCCAAGTTCCCAGGAAAAATAACAAACTTGTAATACGGCAATTATTATAAAAAAGTGTTCTCAGAAATGAGCTATCATGTGTGGAGACCAATGGCTTTCAAGCCAAATGATCAATATTATGGCCACATCCATGGCATAATTTGTTCAAATGATCTCATATTGTGCACAAGAGTGTATATTGGAATGGCAAACAATATTGTCTAAGGAAGTTTTCATTTTTGTTGGATGAAAAAACCATTTTCCATTTTTCGAGTGCCCGAAAGGAGGTTGTTTGTGAAGGAACTACCAAATAATTGTTGCAAAATTGGACCAAATCATTTTTCTAAAATACTAGGCCATATATAATGCACAATTGACAAAATGGTTGGGTGAAAAAAGTTTTGATCCACCTCTGATGAAAAAGACAAATTGTCGTCGATTCAGTTGGAAACGGGTCAAATTCGAACTGTAGCTGCCTCATAGTTTGCTCTTTATTTTTTCCAAAAATCATTTCTAGGTACATAAGTATCTATTTAATCATAGAAACACCAAAAAAATTCCAAGATTCAACCACTAGCTAGGAACGGTCAAGCCCGCCGTTTTGACCGCATTTTGAAACGGGCATAAAAAATTCAAAAAAAATCAAAAAATTGGAAAACCTTCACATTGTGTCATTATACGTGACCAAGTTTCCAGGAAAAATAATAAACTTGTAATACGGTAATTATTTTAAAAAAGTGTTCTCAGAAAGGAGGTATCAAGTGTGAAGATTCATGGCTTTCAAGCCAAATGATCAATCTTATGGCCACATTCATGGCATAGTTTGTTCAAATGATCTCATATTGTGCACAAGGGTGCATATTGGAATAGAAAACAATGTTGCCTAAGGAAGTTTTCATTTTCTTTGGACGAAAAACCATTTTCCATTTTTCGAGTGCCCGAAAGAAGGTTTTCTTGTGAAGGAACTACCAAATAATTGTTGCAAAATTGGACCAAATCATTTTTATAAAATACTAGGCCATATTTAATGCACAATTGACACAATGGTCTGGTGTAAAATTTTTTGATCCACCTCTCGTGAAAAAGACAAATTTCTGCCGATTCAGCTGGAAGCGGGTCAAATTTGAACTGCAGCTGCCTCATAGTTTGCTATTTATTTTTTCCAAACATCATTTCTAGTTACATAAGGACCTATTTAATCATAAATACATGGTTCGGTGGCGATACGTCGAGGTTTGGGCGGTGGCCGAGGGCCCCAACTCTAGAGCGCGTAAACTCGCATGCCCGCCGCGTGGTCACCGCGTGACCGTGGCGTTGCCATGTGTTCTGGGCGGCCTAGGCATGTCTAGTGGGTTGGGCACTCCCCAGGTTGGTGCTATGAAGAAAATTACAACATAAGATTCTCACGAGGAGACCAATCAATGCTCAAACATGAATTAGCAGCCAAGTGTTTGATTAGCGGTATGGGAAATGTACATGGCTAATGGGCGTGAGTTTTGGCTGAGGATGATCAGTTACTAAGAAGACCGTTTTCACAAATTTTTAGCTCAAAAGGAGGAGCCTAGGTGGTACTTGCTTTGCAAACCACCACACTGGACATAAATACGAATGTTGAAGCTCGGCTCAAAATAATGAATGGATTGAGCTGGCATTTGGTGGAGGATGGTTATTTGGGCATAGGAAAGCACTGTAGAAAATGGATACTATTTGGACATGCCAAAGTGGTACTTCCTTCACAAACTGTTACTCTGAACAGAATAGGAAAATGAATATTTTTGAATTATTTTTGAACTAGGCAAGGAAGGTTTTTACATATTTGACGAAGATATGACCCAAAGAATTTATGAGATTTTTTTGGGAATTTTGGGAATGACAGAAATATAGGTTGCTTCACAACCTAGGGCAAAAACTGCCACATGGACATGACACATAGGCAAAACTGATGAGGTGGCGCCTAGTCATAGCAACCCACCACAATTTACAAGGCTATGACCATCTATATTGGTCGTTAACAACTAGAAATAAGGCAGCGGACTAGCGCTGTTAGCTTTATGACCATTTCATGTAAGGAAATTATGACCTTTCTGACCAAAATGGTCGCAATGGTTTAGGGTTTGGAGCCCCTCGAACAGCTTTTGACCAATTGGTCTCAAATGGTCATAAATCTATGACCAATTCTTCCAGGGTCACTGACAGAAGGTAATAAGTTGACATATTTCTTGTAGTGTGAAAACACTACAGGAGGGGCAAGCACCAGGCCACGAGAGAGGAGGGCGCGCGCCCCTGTAGGGCGTGCCCCCTGTCTCGTGGGCCCCTGGTGGCTCCCCTCCACTTATGCCAACACCCACACACTTCATCTTCTACCCAAAAAAATCCCCATCCAGCTCAAGCACGAGTTCTAGCTCGTTTTGCTGCGATTTTCGATCTCTTAGCCCAAAGCTCCATTCGCAAAACTGCTTTGGGAGATTGTTGCTTGGTATGTGACTCCTCCATTGGTCCAATTAGTTTTTGTTCTAGTGCTCTGTTCATTGCAAATTTGTGCTGCATAGGTGACCATGTTCTTGAGCTTGCATGTTAAATTTTTGAGGTCCCAAGCAATTCCAATGCATGATATAGGCTTTAGGCACTTGTAGGAGTAGTTGCTATCAATCTAGTTTAGTTTTATTCATTTTTATTTTGAAGTTACTAAAATTTCAGAAATTTTCAGAAAATGTTAAGGAGGCTCTTTAAGGCTCTTCTAGCCAAAGCTCTAAGGAAAAACAAGACAAAGAGAAGGAAAAACCCAACTATAATCTTCCTCGCTTAGCGGAAGTACGGTCATGTGAATGGCCGTGTGAGGATTTCTTGAAAGAAGCCGTAATTCATGAAGACTTTTATACTCTAATCGAGACTGGAGGCCTCACCGGTTTCATCAACGACCGAATCGATCAGTATCTCTTACTTACCAATACTTTCATGCAAAACTTTTATTATTATCCTAAGAAGTCACCGCCTGCAGTATCATTTCATTTATATGATGAATTCAAAGAAATGTCTTTACGTCATTTTTGCGCGGTATGTAGGATACCTTATGAGGGAGAATTAGAGGAACCCCATCGTGAAGATGTGGATGGCTTCGTTAAAACTATTGCTATAGAAGAGCCAAAGAAGGGCTCTAAGGCAAAAGTCTCTAGCATACACTTTCCTGTTTTACGCTACTTTGCCATATTTGCTAGTAGATGCTTGATTGGTCGTGGAAATAGTGGAAATTTGAGCGTTCCAAATATTATTATTCTTCAACATGCTTTGCTGGGAGAGAATACTTTTAGTATGGGTGTCGTCGTTGCTAAACGGCTAGCCCTGAATCATACAAAAGGCCCCATATTTGGAGGTATCTATGCTGCACGCCTTGTTGAACATTTTCAGATACCCATTAGGCACCTTGAGGAGGAGGAGACAAAATTACCTCCTCACATTTTAGATTACAAGAGCATGGTAACACACAAGTTTATTGTTGACAACGAAGAGAAGATGCTCTTGTATAGACTTAGATTCAATAAGAAACACTTTGAGTTTATTATTTTGCCTGCACCTCTGTTATTTGATTTGCTTGCAGAAAATCGCCTTGTCACACCGGAAGCGGTGAACAACCATCTAGCCGAAGCTTCTACTCCAGAACCTGAACCTCAGCCGGAACCTGAGCTGGACCCTTACCGTGCATCATCTGTCCAATGGGATCCGGAGATGACCAGCCAGTGGTATCTTGATTACACCTCCCACTACACCGGGGAGAGTAGCGGCGGTCCTTGGTATTAAGCCAACTTAGGCCAAAAGCCTAAGCTTGGGGGAGTACATATTTCTCATCGACCTTACATTCATGTTCACACACTAGTCCTCGGTGCTCATACTCTTTCATTGTATTATCCATGCTAGTTTAAATTTCTTTTTCTAGTTTTCTTCTTGCGTGTTTGATAAACTTTAAGAAAAACCAAAAAAATTAGTTAGTTTAATTTCCATGCTTGTAGTAGAAATTAAAATGAAAACCCAAAAAGATTTCTCGTTCTTCTTCTTACTTGTTGGGAGCTTTCCCGTGTAAATAGTTTTATTTTCTTTTCTTTCCTTTGGGGTCGAGAAGACTATATTGAAAATGCTTAGTGGCTCTTATATGCATGATTGTTTATTTAACTTAGAGCCCATATTACTTGTCTTCTCTCTTGAGTTGAATGCTTGCAGATTCTAGCTTAGTCCAATGCACGTGCACTCTTATTATTATACACATCGTTCGGTTGTGCAAGTGAAAGGCAATAATGACGATATATGATGGACTTATTGGGATGAGAAAAGCTGGTATGAACTCGACCTCTCTTGTTTTTGTAAATATGATGATTCATCGTTCCAGAGTCAGCTATTATGAAGTAAACATATTGGCAATGACATTTAGAGATTATAGTTGCCTGTGCCACGCTTGATTAGCTATGAGTTATAATGGTTTACCTTGCGTGCCAACATGCTATTAGAATGATTATGATGTGGTATGATGGGATGGTATCCTCCTTTGAATGTATTAAGTGACTCGACTTGGCACATGTTCACGCATGTAGTTGAATCAAATCAACATAGCCTTCATGATATTTATGTTCATGGTAGATTATATCCTACTCATGCTTGTACTCGGTGTGAATTAATTTTAATGCATGTTTACGACTGTTGTCGCTCTCTCAGTTGGTCACTTCCTAGTCTTTTGCTAGCCTTCACCTGTACTAAGCAGGAATACTGCTTGTGCATCCAAACTCCTTAAACCCCAAAGTTGTTCCACATGAGTCCACTATACCTTCCTATATGCGGTATTTACCTGTCGTTCGAAGTAAATTTGTATGTGCCAAACTCCAAACCTTCAAATGAAATTCTATTTTGTATGCTCGAGAAGCTCATGTTTCAACTAGGGCTGCCTATATCTTCCATGCTAGGTGGGTTATTCTCAAGAGGAGTGGACTCCGCTCCTCATTCACGAGAAAGGGCCGGTAACCGGGATGCCCAGTCCCATGATCCAAAAAGATCAAAGCAAATCAAAATAATTAAACAAAACTCCCCCAGGGCTGTTGTATGTTGGAGGCACTCGTTGTTTCGAGCAAGCCATGGATTGATGCTTGTTGGTGGTTGGGGGAGTATAAACCTTTACCATTCTGTTTGGGAACTGCCTATAATCCTTGTAGTATGGAAGATACAACCATCTCATAGTTGTTGCATTGACAGCAAAAGTATGCCGCTCAAAATGTTATTCAATCTCTATTTTAAAATCGAGCTCTGGCACCTCTACAAATCCCTGCTTCCCTCTGCGAAGGGCCTATCTATTTACTTTTATGTTGAGTCATCACCCTTCTTATTAAAAAGCATCCGCTGGAGAGCACACTGTCATTTCCATTCATTACTATTGGTTTATATTGGGTATGACTTGACTGGATCTCTTTTAGCATGAATTACAATGTTTAGTCAGTCCTTGATCTTTAAAGGTGCTCTGCATTTATGTTTTGTGGTCTCTGAAAGGGCTAGCGAGATACCATTTTGCTATATCATGTTATGATTATTTTGAGAAAGTGTTGTCATCCGAGTTTTATTATTATGGCTCGCTAGCTGATTATGCTATTGATATGAGTAATTGTGAGACCTATGTGTTATTGTTAGTATGGTTAGTTCATAATATTTGCTGAAACTTGAATGCTGGCTTTTCAGGTTACAACAACAAGAGCAAACATAGTTTGTAAAAGTTTTTCTTTATCACTTTCAGTTTATCAACTGAATTGCTTGAGGACAAGCAAAGGTTTATGCTTGGGGGAGTTGATACGTCTCCAACGTATCTACTTTTCCAAACACTTTTGCCCTTGTTTTGGACTCTAACTTGCATGATTTGAATGAAAGTAACCCGGACTGACGCTGTTTTCAGCAGAACTGCCATGATGTTGTTTTTTGTGTAGAAAAGAAAAGTTCTCGGAATGTCCTGGAAATTCATGGAGGCACTTTTTGGATTTAATAAGAATTTTTGGCGAAAGAATCAATGCCAGGGGGCCCACGGCCTGTCCATGAGACAGGGGGCGCCCCCCCTAGGGCGCGGCCCCCTATCTCGTGGGCCCCCTGGACCTCCTCCGACCCCAACTCCAACTCCATATATTCCGTCTCAGGGAGAAAAAAATCAAGGAGAAAGTTTCATCGCGTTTTACGACATGGAGCCACCGCCAAGCCCTAATCTCTCTCGGGAGGGCTGATCTGGAGTCCATTCGGGGCTCCGGAGAGGGGGATTCGTCGCCGTCGTCATCATCAACCATCCTCCATCGCCAATTTCATGATGCTCACCACCGTGCATGAGTAATTCCATCGTAGGCTTGCTGGAGGGTGATGGGTTGGATGAGATTTACCATGTAATCAAGTTAGTTTTGTTGGGGTTTGATCCCTAGTATCCACTATGTTCTGAGATTGATGTTGCTATGACTTTGCTATGCTTAATGCTTGTCACTAGGGCCCGAGTGCCATGATTTCAGATCTGAACCTATTATGTTTTCATGTATATATGTGTGTTCTTGATCCTATCTTGCAAGTCTATAGTCACCTATTATGTGTTATGATCCAACAACCCTGAAGTGACAATAATCGGGATACTTCTCGGTGATGACCGTAGTTTGAGGAGTTCATGTATTCAGTATGTGTTAATGCTTTGGTCCGGTTCTCTATTAAAAGGAGGCCTTAATATCCCTTAGTTTCCTCTAGGACCCCGCTGCAATGGGAGGGTAGGATAAAAGATGTCATGCAAGTTCTTTTCCATAAGCACGTATGACTATTTACGGAAAACATGCCTACATTACATTGATGAATTGGAGCTAGTTCTGTGTCACCCTATGTTATAACTATTGCATGAGGAATCGCATCCGGCATAATTATCCATCACTGATCCATTGCCTATGAGCTTTTCATATATTGTTCTTTGCTTATTTACTTTTCCGTTGCTACTGTTACAACTACTACAAGAACCCAAAAACATTTATCTTTACTTTTGCTACCGCTATCTTTATTATCATACCACTTTTGCTACTAAACACTTTGCTGCAGATACTAAGTTATCCAGGTGTGGTTGAATTGACAACTCAACTGCTAGTACTCAAGAATATTCTTTAGCTCCCCTTGTGTCAAATCAATAAATTTGGGTTGAATACTCTACCCTCGAAAGCTGTTGCGATCCCCTATACTTGTGGGTTATCAGTGCCTAGACTGTAAGGTAATACCTAAAGAGAGTGTTGTACCCCAGCATAAGCTGGTGGTTGCTGACTTCCGCTTTCGGATTCGTGTCCAGCAGGATAAGCGCGCCAAAGTCACTAGAACGAAGTGGTGGAAGCTCAAGGGGGGAGGCAGCTCAGGCATTCAAGGAGAGGGTCAGTAAGGAGGGCCCTTGGGAGGAAGGAGGGGATGCGGACAATGTGTGGATGAAGATGGCGACTTGCATGCGTAAGGTGGCCTCGGAGCAGTTTGGAGTGTCCAGGGGAAGGAGAAGCGAATATAAGGATACCTGGTGGTGGAATGATGATGTCCAAAAGGCAATTAAAGAGAAGAAAGATTGCTTCAGACGCCTATACTTGGATAGGAGTGCAGATAATATAGAGAAGTACAAGATGGCAAAGAAGGCCGCAAAGCGAGCTGTTGGTGAAGCAAGGGTTCGGGCATATGAGGACCTCTACCAACGGTTAGGCACAAAGGAAGGCGAAAGGGACATCTATAAGATGGCCAAGATCCGAGAGAGGAAGATGAGGGATATTGGCCAAGTCAAATGCATCAAGGACGGGGCAGGCCAACTCTTGGTGAAGGACGAGGAGATTAAGCATAGATGGCGGGAGTACTTCGACAAGCTGTTCAATGGGGAGAATGAGAGTTCTACCATTGAGCTAAACGACTCCTTTGATGAGACCAACATGCATTTTGTGCGGCGAATCCAGGAGTCTGAGGTCAAGGAAGCTTTAACAAGGATGAAAGGAGGCAAGGCGATGGGCCCTGATTGTATCCCCATTGAGGTGTGGAAAGGTCTCGGGGACATAGCGATAGTATGGCTAACCAAGCTTTTCAACCTCATTTTTCGGGAAAACAAGATGCCAAAAGAATGGAGATGGAGTATATTAGTACCAATCTTCAAGAATAAGGGGGATGTTCGGAGTTGTACTAATTACCGTGGAATTAAGCTGATGAGCCATACAATGAAGCTATGGGAGAGAGTCATTGAGCATTGCTTAAGAAGAATGACAAGCGCGACCAAAATCAGTTTGGTTTCATGCCTGGGAGGTCGACCATGGAAGCCATTTTCTTGGTACGACAACTTATGGAGAGATATAGGGAGCAAAAGAAGGACTTGCATATGGTGTTCATTGACTTGGAGAAGGCCTATGGTAAGATACCGCATAATGTCATGTGGTGGGCCTTGGAGAAACACAAAGTCCCAGCAAAGTACATTACCCTCATCAAGGACATGTACGATAATGTTGTGACAAGTGTTCGAACAAGTGATGTCGACACTGATGACTTCCCGATTAAGATAGGACTGCATCAGGGGTCAGCTTTGAGCCCTTATCTTTTTGCATTGGTGATGGATGAGGTCACAACGGATATACAAGGAGATATCCCATGGTGTATGCTCTTTGCAGATGATGTGGTGCTAGTTGACCATAGTCGGACGGAGGTAAATAGGAAGTTAGAGTTATGGAGACAAACTTTGGAATCGAAAGGGTTTAGGCTTAGTAGAACTAAAACCGAGTACATGATGTGCGGTTTAGTACTACTAGGTGTGAGGAGGAGGAGGTTAGCCTTGATGGCCAGGTGGTACCTCAGAAGGGCACCTTTCTGTACTTGGGGTCAATGCTGCAGGAGGATGGGGTATTGATGAAGATATGAACCATCGAATCAAAATCCGGATGGATGAAGTGGCGCCAAGCTTCTGGCATTCTCTGTGACAAGAGAGTGCCACAAAAGCTAAAAGGCAAGTTCTACAGGACGGCAGTTTGACCCGCAATGTTGTATGGCGCTGAGTGTTGGCCGACTAAAAGGCGACATGTTCGACAGTTGCGGAGATGCGTATGTTGAGATGGATGTGTGGCCACACAAGGAAGGATCAAGTCCGGAATGATGATATACGAGATAGAGTTGGGGTAGCACCAACTGAAGAGAAGCTTGTCCAACATTGTCTGAGATGGTTTGGGCATATTCAGCGCAGGCCTCCAGAAGCTCCAGTGCATAGCGGGCGGCTAAAGCGTGCGGAGAATGTCAAGAGAGTGCGGGGTAGGCCGAATTTGACATGGGAGGAGTCCGTTAAGAGAGACCTGAAGGATTGGAGTATTACCAAAGAGCTAGCTATGGACAAGGGTGCGTGGAAGCTTGCTATCCATGTGCCAGAGCCATGAGTTGGTTGCGAGATCTTATGGGTTTCACCTCTGGCCTACCCCAACTTGTTTGGGACTAAAGGCTTTGTTGTTGTTGTTGTTGTTGTTTTTTTTTTGTTGTTGTTGTTGTTGTTGTGTGTTTTCACATGGCATCCGCAGGCTCCAAATGCATATGGAATATACATTATAAAGGTTTCCCATATGAGGACTCTTCCAGAGCATCTCCAACCGGATTGGGCAAATATGCCCCCGCCCCCACTAAATGTCGATGGACAGCGTGGGCTCGCCCTCATTTGTCTTCGTCCGCAACCACCACTCTCATTTCCTCCTTGCAAATCAATACAAAACCATGCAACATCGATCATGCATGAACAAAAAATCATAAATGAAACATAGAGGAGTATGTCATACATTTTTTTTGACTGGGAACTCTGCGGCAAACCCCCACAGCATATCAAAACTTTATTAATGCAAAAACAACATTTACAACAGGAGGATTACAAGGGGTAATCAAAAAACAGAAAAGTTGTCTTACAACAGAGAGCCTTAAGGGGGAAGAAAAGAAATCCACTTCAAGAGATCATCCTTGTAAGCAAACTTGATCCTGTGCTGCAGAAGAGTAATATCATGCCTAAAAGCACCTCTCCATTTGTTAAAACTTTCCCTCTCACTTCTGAAAACTTTGGCATTTCTGATGACCCAAATGTTCCAGCAGGCAATGAACACCACTTCAGTGAAAAAAGGTTTATCAAAACTTCTCCTTGCCTGAATAACCAAATCAGACATGGAGTTACCAGCAGACCAATTAATCTGCAAATAATTCCAAACTCTAGCACTGAAGTTCCAGTTAAAGAATAGATGGTTCCTGGTTTCTCTTGTCTGCAAAGGACAGAGCCTACAATGAACACTATCCTCCATGTGCCGGTGCCTTCTTTCCAGCATATCCTTTGTATTCAATCTGTCCACAATGAGCATCCATGCAAACACCTTAATCTTGAGAGTGCAAGATGACTTCCACATCCAACAAGTCAAAGGTTTGAAAGTTTCAGACCCCAAAGTGTGAGAATAAAACATCCTGGGCCAAAACCACACATCTTTAGTGCCAGTTTCCCTCTTGTGAGACCCATCATAGCTTGAACCATGTTCAAATCATCAAAAGCCTGGGCAGACAAAGGAAGATGAAAATGCTGGTGCATGTCCTGGGTGCTGAAGATTTCCTTAACTGAAATCCATGGATCCTTAGCATATGAAAAAAGCCTAGGAAATCTAGTCTATAGGCTAGAAACCTCATTACCAAGATTCCAGTTGTCAAACCAAAAAAGTGCAGTGTCACCCTCATTTATCTGTACCCATGAGCAATCCCTTAAATTTTGCATCACCTTGCAAATGTCTCTCCAACAAAAGAGCCACAATCAGAAGTTCCCTGGGACACCCTTCCAAAGTAATAGGAGTCCCAGATTAGAGACACCCAAGGAATATCTTTTTTATTTAGGAAACTGCTAGCATGTTTGAGGAGCAGGGCCACATTCTGTACTCCCGGATTGAGGATACCAAGCCCTCCCTTATTTTTTGGCCTGCATATAAGCTCCCAAGCAGCAAGAGAAGGTGCTGGCTCATATCTATGTTTCCTCCGAAGGCACTGCCTCTGAATTCTCTCCAACTGTTTAAGGATTCTAGCAGGAACAACCAAACTACACAAAAAGAAAATGGGCATGGAGGATAGAGCCGAATTCAAAAATTGCAGCCTTTCACCTTGATTTAGAAATGAGGAGCTGGCAGTCATTCTCCTTTCCATACAGTCCACTAATGGCATAAAATCCACCATTTTTGGCCTTGTGGTTCTCACTGGCAAGCCAAGATAAGTAAATGGCATCTTTCCAATTTGGCAACCAAAAGCAGCAGCTCGATCCTTCATCATTGCAGGGTCAACATTTACTGGTATAATAAATGATTTATGGTAATTCACATCAAGACATGTGGACTGAGAGAACACTTGCAGCATATCTTTCAAAGCCAGAAGCTGAGCCCTATCTGCAGGGAGGATGATCAAGGTATCATCCGCATATTAGATCACTAGGTAATCCTGATCATGACATGGTATAGGAAGGTGAATGATTCCTCTTCTGAACATGTCAATGATAACTGTTTGCAAGAGATCAGCATATTTAACAAATAAAAGAGGAGAGATAGGGTCACCCTGCCTAACTCCCTTTTTGCAAACAAATTTCCTCCCAGGGACTCCATTGAGAAGAACAGAAGAAGTACCAGTGGCCAGAAGCTGTTACATCCAAAGAATCAATTTCTCATTGAAACATTTATGCCTCAAGATTTGAAAGATGGCTTCATGCTCCAAAGAGTCAAAAGCCTTCTCAAAGTCAAGTTTAAGAATTTCAATTGGCCTCTTTGACTGATGGCATTGGTGCAGGTACTAAAAGGTCCAACCAATACAACCCTGGATTGTTCTGCTCTTTATGAAACCATATTGGTTCTTATGAATACATTGCATTATCACCTCTTGAGACTTGTTGGCAGCCATTTTAGAAAGAAATTTCAGACCCATACCAGTAAGAGAAATAGGCCTATAATCACCCACTTCCTCAGGTATGAGCTTTTTGGGCACCAGGGTGATGAAAGAGCCATTGATATTCTCCAAGACAGCAGTGCCCTCATGAAAAGCCTGAGCTAATTCATAGAAGTCATGTGAAATTATATGCCAGCACTTTTTGAAGAACAGACCATTAAAACCATCAGGTCCTGGGGCTTTATCCACAGGCATGTGTTTGACCACCTTATCCATTTCCTCCTTTTCAAAAGGCTTGGTGATCAAATCAAGGCCCTCCACAGGTGATATAATTGTAGATAGATCAAAACCCATCACAATCCCTCTTGAGGTGTCCATTCTATTTTTGTAGCAGCTCCAAATAATTCCTGCCATTTGGGAGTGATCAGAGACCACAGAACCGTCTGTTAAATTAAGGCTTGCAATGGAGTTTCTCCTGTGTATCTCAGTGGCCATGGCATGAAAAAATTTGGTATTTTACCCTCCAACTTTGAAGTATCTGATAATGCATCTCTTTTTCCAATATAGAAATTGTAGATGCAAAAGCTTTTCCAGATGGCCCTTGACAATTCTTCTGAAGTTGATCTCCTGCCTAAATAGAGGCCTCCACTCCTCCAACTCATCCAAGAGGAAAACAACATGATTACTTTTTCTAATTAGCAATTTTAGGTTGGAGATATTCATTTGCCACCTTTTGAGGCACATTCTCAATTATTTGAATTTATCTGCAATCCTAGCAGTTATGTGCCCCTTCCCAGAAGGTTTTTGCCAGGATGATTCAACACATTCCATGAAACCCTCCAACTCCATCCAATAATTCTCAAACCTAAAAAGATTTGACTTTGGGATGGAAGTCTTAATAGAAACTACACATGGGACATGGTCAGATGTAGTCCTAGCCAGGGGAAGCACCTCAGTCATGGGGTAGTCTGTAATCCAGTCCACTAAAGTGAAGAACCAATCTAATTTCTCAAGATGTGGATTATCTTGCATATTAGACCAAGTGAAAGACCTGCCTTTGATGGGTAATTCAAGGAGGCCCAAATGCCCATTTATCTAATTCAAGATAAACATGTCATTTAAATCCCCACCAGGTAGATTCCTATTGTCCATGGACCTTATGAAATTAAAGTCACCTAATAGTAACCAGTTCTCATCAACGGGAATACACAAATTATAAAGCCAAGTAACAAAGTTATCTCTGGCTTCACCCTAGCAAGGGCCATAAACAACAACCAAAGTCCACTTTTCATTATTCTGTGTGGATACAAACTGAACAACCACATCAAATTGTTGAACTTCAATTAGAGTCCCAATAAAAACAGATGAGTTCCAGACCACAAGAATTCCACCAGAGGCTCCCATGGAAGGAGAGCAAGCAAAAGAATCAAACCTTTTAGGACAGAAACTTTTAATTGACCTGGAGTCAAAGGATGAGCACTTAGTTTCTTGCAAACAAGCTATAGCACACCGGCTTTCCTCAATTTTCTGCCTGACAGCTCTCTGCCTAGCTTCAAAATTTAAACCCCTGACATTCCAGAACATCACATTCCAATTTCTACAAGGATTACTCATTAAAACATAATATGATAAGAACCATAAACCACATGGCACACAATGCCACATGTACAAAAGAGCACATAACAGTCTGACCCAACATTATTACATAAAAGTTTTCATGACAAAGCATCCAGCAAAAGGATAGATAACTAGCAAGCTTAGGGGCTTGCCAGACCCAAGAATACATGGCCAGAATAATCATCAGAATTAGTGGAAACAGCAGCTGGTGGGTCCGCCATAAGTGCATCCACAGATAGAATGCTGGCATCAATTTCTAGCTCCCTTCCAATTTCTTGCAGGTGACTGACAAGAGTAGCAGGAGGGATCCCTTTTGAAATAGGATCATCAGGCATCTGAGCAGTGAAAGGCTTGGCTCTGGGATTCTACCTCTTGGGCTACAAAGTGAGCTCCTGGAAGGTGGGCTTGAACCCATCACGTCGGACCGAGCTCCTTGTACATCGCCTAACAGAAGTGTTCACAATTGGGGTTGGCGCCAAGGTTTTGCGAGGCCTCCTGACTTTAGCAATCACTGCAGCAGGTGAGATTACCTTCTCAGTTGCTTCTTCAACTGAGGGAGTCCTGGATTAGGGGGTCCTCGGACAGCTGGACTATATACTTTGGCCGGACTGTTGGACTATGAACATACAATATTGAAGACTTCGTCCCGTGTCCGGGTGGGACTCTCCTTTGCGTGGAAGGCAAGCTTGGCAATCCGGATATGTAGATCTCCTTCTCTGTAACCAGCTCTGTGTAACCCTAGACCCCTCCGGTGTCTATATAAACCGGAGGGTTTAGTCCGTAGGAAAATAAGAACAATCAGAATCATAGGCTAGCTTCTAGGGTTCAGCCTTCACGATCTCGTGGTAGATCAACTCTTGTAATACTCATACCATGAAGATCAATTGAGCAGGAAGTAGGGTATTACCTCCATCGAGAGGGCCCGAACCTGGGTAAACATTGTGTCCCCCGCCTCCTGTTACCATTAGCCCTAGAAGCACAGTTCGGGACCCCCTACCCGAGATCCGCTAGTTTTGACACCGACATTGGTGCTTTCATTGAGAGTTCCACTGTGTCGTCACGATAAGGCTTGATGGCTCCTTCAATCATCTGCAACGATGTGATCCAGGGTGAGGTCTTCCTCCCCGGACAGATCTTCATATTCAGCGGCTTCGTACTGTGGGCAACTCGCTTGGCCATCTGGAGCAGATCGATAGCTACGCCCCTGGCCATCAGGTCAGGTTTGGAAGCTTGAACTACACCACCGACATCCGCGGAGACTTGATATTTGACGGATTCGAGCCCATGTCAGGTGTGCCGAACAGTCACGACGAGCATGACTTAGATCTTCCATTGGACGGTGTTCGGGAGATCACACCTGCGGCTGCCCCGGCTCTTAATCCGGAGCAGATCGTGCCATCCGAGGACGGGTGGATGGACCCCGCCACGGAGGCCGCACACTCATCGGTGATAGAGCCGAACACAGACTTCGCCTCCGATGAGGCCTGTCTCATCGGACCCTCGGACTCGTCTCCGGCCATAGGCTCCGAATCACGTGCATCCGTGCCTATCGAATCTGATTGGGCACCGATCATGCAGTTTACCTCCACGGATATCTTTCAGCACTCGCCATTAGGCGACATGCTAAATTCATTAAAATCTCTCTCCCTGTCAGGAGACTCCTGGCCGAACTATGTCCGGCTTGAGTGGGAAGCGGACGACGAAGAAATTCCTTCCCCACCCACCACCCACTTAATAGCCACTGTTGATGACTTAACCGACATGCTTGACTTCGACTCGAAAGACATCAACGGTATGGACGACGGTGCAGGAGAAGAATAGGAACCACCGCCCACAGGGCGCTGGACAGCCACCTCATCATATAATATATACATGGTGGACACACCCAAAGAAAACAACGGCGAGGAACGGAAGGATGCAATGGAGGATAATCCTCTTGAGAAGTAACCAAAGCGACGACGTCGGCGCTGCTCTAAATCCCGCCATAGTAAAAACAGCAATAACAGCGCAGGAAAGAACAACACCCTGGTTGACTTCAAAGGCAACGACGAACCCATGAACCCAGCGATGGAGCAAGATGAGCCAGGGGAAGGCAAACATTGTCCGGGGCCGCTGTCCGATCATAGCGACGGCGGAGATAAAACTCATAAACCTGTCTCCGGAGAGGAGAACAGTCCGGACGACGATGCACTCATCATCCCAGGAAGGCACTTGGAACAAGAGAACCTCCATAGAAAGCTTATGACCACCACGAGGAGCTTGAAGAAGCAGAAGCAAAGGCTCAAGGCCGCGCAGGATACGCTCAACCGAAGATGGAATAAAGGGGCTGTTTGGATTGATGTCGTGGAGTGCCCAGCCAAAAGATTGGCGTTGACTGTGCCCTGCGCAGCTCTTTGGATGGACACCAAAAATTTGGTGCGCCCAGCCCTCCCCACCTCTGCTAGTTCACTTCTGTGCCAACTTTTTGGCAAGATGGGGGTGGCCAGATTGTCCACCAATTATTTGGCGTGCCAACGATTGGCAGGGCTAGCTCGGGCGCAAGCCAAACAGCCCCAAAGTGCTCGACACTGAAGAAAAATACGGTGGCGATCGCCACACAAAGAGCTACCAAAAGCGCAAGCTGCTGCCCGAATTCGATGACGAGGCCATAGAGCCCATTCTGCCGAAAAATAATATAGCCGATCCGCCGGACCGACCACCCCATGGCCGCGACAGGGCGGCTAATGACGCCGCACACAAGTCAGCACACAATTTACGTGAGCACCTGGACAAAAAAGCCAGTATGGCCAGGTCCATCTATGGATCTAGGAAGCGTGCTCCGGCGCAGGATCACGACCACCAAAACGACTATACTGATCGAATATCAGCTCGGAATCAACACCGAACACGACAACCGTCGGAGGCATGCCATGACATAGCCAAATACAGTGGTGCCGCACACCCCCTGTGCTTCACCGATGAGGTGCTGGATCATGAATTTCCAGAGGGGTTTAAACCCGTAAATATAGAGGCATACGATGGAACGACAGACCCTGCGGTCTGGATTGAGGACTTTATTCTTCACATCCACATGTCTCGCGGAGATGATCTCCACACCATCAAATACCTGCCCCTCAAGTTCAAAGGACCAGCTCGGCACTGGTTGAAAAGCCTTCCCGAAAACTTAACTGGAAGTTGGGAGGAACTTGAGGATTCTTTCAGGGCTAATTTTCAAGGGACCTATGTCCGACCTCCGGATGCAGATGATTTAAGTCACATAATTCAACAACTTGGAGAGTCAGCCCGTAAGCTTTGGAATAGATTTCTCACCAAGAAGAATCAAATCATCAACTGCCCTGATGCCGAAGCTCTAGCGGCTTTCAAGCACAGTGTCCGGGACGAATGGCTTGCCAGACACCTCGGCCAGGAAAAGCCAAGGACAATGGCAGTCCTAACAAGCCTTATGACCCGCTTTGGCGCAGGCAAGGACAGTTGGTTGGCCCGCAGTGGCACCAGCGACCCAGGCACATCCGAAATCAGGAACGGCAATGGGAAGCCGCGATGCAATAAAAACAAGCGTCGAAACAATGAAGACAGCCCAGACAACATGGTGGTAAATGCCAGATTCAGGGGCTCTGGACCCGGTCAACGGAAAAAGCCATTTAAAGGCAGCAGAGATGGACCATCCAGCCTAAACAAGACTCTAGACAGATTATGTCAGATTCATGGCACCCCCAAAAAACCTGCAAATCACACCAACAGACAATGCTGGGTCTTCAAGCAGGCCGGCAAGCTAAACGCCGAACACAAGGGGAGGGAGACGCCAAGTGAAAACGAGGACGAGCCTCGCCGGCCGAACACTGGGGTACAGAAAAAATTTCCACCAGAGGTCAAAACAGTGAACATGATCTACGCAACTCACATACCAAAGAGGAGGCGCAAGCACGCACTCCAAGACGTATACACTATAGAGCCTGTCGCCCCCCCCCCCCCAGTTCAACCCATGGTCGGCCTTCCCGATCACTTTCAATCGCAGGGATCATCCGATTAGTATCCAGCATGAAGGATCGGCTGCCTTGGTGCTCGACCCAATAATTAACGGATACTGTCGGGGATATACCCCGCGGTATGACCCGGCCGGAGTTGTAAATCGGCTGGGACTTGGTAAACCGGCGGATGGTAAACCGGCGGAGAGTTAAGACAGAGAGTCAAGACAGATGGCTAAGACAGACGGTAAACCGGCTGGTGGTAAACCGGCAGACAATGTTAAACCGGCAGACAGTGTTAAACCGGCAAACAGTGATAACTGGGTTGTCAGGGGTTATGAAGCCCGAGATGTTATGAAGCCCAAGATGTTAAGAAGCCCATGAAGATAAGTTAGAATAGTTAAGTCTTAAGTTCGAGTTGGACTCTACATGTAACCTGCCTCTTCAACATATATAAGGAGGGGTAGGGCTCCCCAAAGAGGGACAGGTTACAAGCAAGAAGAAACAATCATAGGGCTAGACACAAAGAGGAGAGCCGGTTTACGGCGACTCCCTCGTGATGATAATAAGACCTAGCCTCAAACAGCATGTAGGGTTGTTACCGGATGATGTTTCCCGGGGCCCGAAGCTATCTAAATCCTTGTCTTGTGTTGTGTCTCTCAATTCCGCTCAACCCCTCTCAGGCTACCACATAGATGCGTTGGCCTCACGACTAAGTCCTTACACTAGGACATCTGACGTGACAATTCCACGGCAGTTGGCGCCGTTGAGTTCTTGGAGGGATCTCTCACAGGGATCAAGGAGCTTGCAACTTTCCGGATGAAAGAGCCGGTTTGAAAGGATTTGCATCAGTTTCAAGTTTTATGGATCCAGATTGAAGGATTTGTGAGATTTAAAGTTCAAGAAATTAGGGTTGCGTTTGGACACTACCGTAAGCCGCCAAGGAAAGAAGTCGCAAAACCGCCGTGATCAACAGTTTCGGTTGCAGCTAAACATCAGATGACTATTGCTTGCGATGGATTGCGCCCTGAAGTGTTTCATCAGGCGTTATGCTTTTTCACGTTTCAATCAAGCGAAGACATCTACCATATAGCTATGTCAGAATTGTACATCCATGGTTGCGTCTCGTCAAAACCAACTACGACCCAGAGAGGAGTCAAAACCGGCTGGGTTGACCCGCCGTGTCCTTCTGCTTTCCCTGATAGTTTCCGCGTCCGTGACCAGGAAAAGATAGCCACGGTCCGTGGCTGGACTGAACTCCGCTTTCCGTCCGAGTCACTGCTCCGCTTCGTCTGCCTCCGCAACCCGGACTCGTCCGTCGACTGCGCCTGCGCCCTCGAGCCGCCCACCTGTTCCGAGCAGCCACGGCCTTCCATCGCCGCCGGGCCGGTCGTCGCCGTCGACTCACCGTGGAGCAGTACCACCTTTTACCTCAGTTCCGCACCTTCGTCTCCGCCTTCACCTCCGCTCGGCCTCACTGAGAGCTGCAACCCGTAAACCGCCGACGCCATAACCCGCCCGTGCCCCGGCCTGAATCAGCCGCCGGATTGAGTCGGCCCCGTCGCCTTCGAACCGCTGCTCGGTTCAGCTGCACTTCGCCGGCTAGTTTCAGCATGCCAAGAGCCTACCTATACCTCGTCGATTCTCCGGAGTGGCCTCGTTGTACCCACGATGCGTTGACCAGGTTCAAAACTCCGCTGTTATGAGTCGATTGTGGAGTCACTTCATTGATCCGCCGGAGCGGCCTCTTTGCCGCGACTACCTCTGCCCGCCAGCTCGTGCCCCATCACTGAGCTGCTTCTGCCATTTACTTCTATCATGGCCAACAATGAATCGCCGCCCCGTTTCACTTCTGTTGCGGGTGAGCCACCCCGTGCGCCTCGCGCTTCCGTCTGTGTCCGGCCGATGTTCCGGATCGCTGGGCTCCTCCACTGCGGTGGCTGCGTTGAGACACCCCCACAGGTCCGGCCCAGAGCCAGCCTTGAGTCACCCTGCCGGCGCGTCCTCTCCGGCGAATCGCCAAGCTCCTTTGTCTAATCTTTACATCGACAGTTTACTGCTGCTATTATTCTACTCGCCGGCCGTGTCGAGTCAGCCGCCACCTGCGAGTCATCACCTTGCCAACTCGCCGTGGCCTCGGCTCCGCTCCGCTTCAAAAACCGCCATGACGTCGGGTCGCCTCCTGCAATCGAAGCGCCTTCTACCCAGGGCAGCGCTGCTCTGCCTCAAACCGAAGCGCTTCTCCACCGTGAACTGGCAGCAGTTTTCTCCGCTGCCTTAAACCGCCATGGATTTGCCCAACTCGCCGCGGCCTTCGCCTCCGCTGCTCTGCCTCAAACCGCCGTAACTCGCCGCGGCCTTCGCCTCCGCTGCTTCAAACCACCGTGACTCGCCAGCTGGCCTCAACTCGCCGCCCCGCCAAGTGGCGTCACTTCCGCCTCTATAGTGGTCTTATCGAGCCGCCATCGCTGGAGCTCGCCCCCGTGGCCCTGTATCGCCGAGTCACAGGCTAGCCACCGCTGTTGCCCTGCGTCTTGAGCCGGCCCCGTCGTCGAATAGTCCCGGCCTTGCCTCCGCTACTGATTCTTCCGCCGTCTCGGCCAGTGGGCTGCCGTCTACCTGAGCCTCCGCTACGGCCTCTCCCTATCGGTGTCGTCTCCACTTCATCGACCTGCGGCCGTGCCTTAGAGCCGCCTGCGTGTCGCCTCCGGGTTGTGCCGACCATGCCTCGACCGCCGTTTCAGCCGCTGCTGCAGCCCCGCTCTTCCCGCGGCCATGCCGGCCCGTGAGTGGCACCAATGCATGGAGCTTCGACAGCAGTTTTTGGAGCGTGTCCATGGGCCATGGCGGAGATAGCAGTAGGAGGCCAGAGCTGCGGAACGAGAAGAATCGATGGGGATACATGTGAAGATAATCTGCCATGGAAATAGTGCTGGAAGGAGTGGCTCTCGCTGGAGCTAAGAAGATAAGGCTTCCAGCGAGCGGGCCTCACCTGGACGCGTGTCATCTGGAGCCAGCGATTGATAGGAGAGAGAATCATCTGGTCAAAAAAGAGAGTATTCCTTGAAAAAAAAGTGATTATCTCCCCACGTGCAAGACCTTAAATCATGCTGGGTGCCAAAAGCATTACGATGCATTATCCAGCACCAGCGTCTCTGTGCATATGATGAAAATATCAGGTGATATCTACCTTATCTACTTTCCAGTATATATATATATACATATATTTTTATTCTTTGAAAACATTTACTCTCGCATTGCCTTTTATGCAGAAAAATTCTTCCATATAGAAGAGACCATTATGCTACGGGTATAAAAATCCTGTGTGCATCATCCAGTGGTCCAATCTACAAGGATATATGGAGGCCGTACTAGTATACGTCATCACTGCGGTTCTTAACAGCTGGGCATTCAACTATCAACATGCCGGGGGCTGACCTATATCACAGACAACACATGCAGTGGTCCGGTCTACATCGATTCCCCCGGACAACACTTATGTCGTTACCCAATGGAGATGGACAAACCGCCGCACCACGGTCCGAGTTATTCCAACAACACGAAAGCAAGGCGTGACAATTTAGCCTCTGCCTACGCCGGATGATTCAGTGGACAGTGCGCACAAATCACGGCCACTGCGGTTTATCTTCAATAACCAGCGGGGAGGAACCATTGGCCGAGTTACTGACACGGCTCATACGGGATCATTTATAACCCGCCACAGTCACCTCAATCTTCTGTGGATTTACATCGCGTTATTAACACCGATGATATATACCTTATGCTATGGTCAAGTACGGAGAATCTCAAGCCAACTCTTCGAGTCACCTTGAGACTCGGGGGCTACGATGATATGACGCAACAAGTCTTCCCAGTTTCAGCAAATTTAAAAATCCCAGGACAATGGAGGGAAAGATAACCCGGTCCCGGAGGCTACTGTTATTTGAAGGCCGCCAGAAAATTTCCGGCTTAGAAAGTATATGACAATTACAAAATCCCGGCTCAATGAAGAAGTTCCGGGTCATCAGAAAAGATTCCGGTTTAAAATCCAGCTCAAGGGAAGCCAGTCTCACTGAAGCTCTCAAATCCGGTTTAAGAATTTCCGGTTCAAAAAGGAATTAACTTCTCGCAAGTTTGAGTTTAAAGGCCGTCAGAAAATTTCCGGCTTAAAAAGAAGGATTCCGGTTTAATATCCGGCTTAAGGGAAAGTTATCTCCCACGAAGCTTTGAAGCTCTCAATATCCGGTTTAACGTCCGGTTCAAGAAGGATTTATCTCTTGCAATAAGTTAAAAGGTGCCAAAGAGGACCTGCTGCCATGATGCGCGGTTCAAACATGGGTATCATGCCTTATTGGCTTATCATATCATTGATCACTTGGGGGCTTGGTCATGTCTGAACCATAGTCACACCTCTTGATCGGCGCAATGCCACAATATCACTTGGGGACTTTTGGTCGTGTCCGAACCAATGCAACACCTTTTGATAGGCGAAAGCCACCAGATCACTTGGGGACATTGTCAAGTCTGAACCAGTCACGCCTCTTGATTGGCCTAAGGCCACAGAATCACTTGGGGGCTTGGTCGAACCCGAACCATTGCCATGCATTTTGATCGGCATAAATGCCACGGTTTCATTTGGGGACCTGGCTGACTTGAACCATCGCCACACCTATTGGGGGCTTGGTCCTGTCTGACCATGGTAACACCATCTGATCAGCTCAATAAAGCATCTTTCTTGCAAATGGTTTTATCATTGCCTTTTGCTTCAGTCTTTTTCTTAAATGACTATTATTTTTGTTGTGTTTTTTAAAACCGACAAGCGTTTTAAACCGGTTCAGAACTGTCAATTGACGGAACACGGTCAATTCTTAATCCGGAGACTATTTGCCCGATTTGATTTTTTTATGTTACCATCTTATTATGGAGTAAACCGGTGTTCATTAACCCGGCTTGACTTTCAATTACAAGTTGTCAGTACATGAACAAATCATAATCCGGAGACTATCAGCCCGGTCTGGTTTGACTATGAGTCGCTAGTATTATATATGGTTAAACCGGTGTTTATCACAACCCGGTACGGTTTATCATAAACCGGCACAGTATGAAAGGAGTTATCATTAATCAAGATTGGGGTTATCACCCTTACTACGAAAAGTTGGTAAACCTACGATGTGATTCAATGTCACAGGTATGATATATTTCATATTTGATTATTCTTAAGTACAGCCTTGGTTATAAACCCGGATTATATGTTGGGCATTATGACCCGTCCGGCGGTAAACTGCCAGGACACTTTAAACTTGTTGTATGCAGAAACAGATTGAATAAAGCATAATTATAAATCACCGGCGTTTATTAACCCGGTCTGGTTTCGATTATAAGTCGCCAGCATATATTTGGATTGCGCCATTGGAATCATGCGGTCATAAATCATTGGATTATATTATTCAAATCTTCAAATAGCCAACATGGCTGGATTTTATTATGGTTATCAATAACCACTATTATGATTAAGGTTTTCAAAGTCGCTTTAGTGCAATGGCTATCATATTATCAATGGATATGATTTTTATTCTACAATTGAAGGAATAGTCCCGAGTTGCTGCAGGCTTACAACCCGGCACTTGGGGGCTACATTATTTAAGTTGACATTACATCAAATATGCAAGTTTCATGTCGCTGCAAGCATGCACCATGACACTTGGGGGCTAATGCAAAGTCATTCTTTGTTCATCTTATTGAAGACCCGACTCATCACATTATAATGAGCCGTCCTTTGGGGGCTACCAATTGCTCCTTTCAACAATTCAAGGTACACAAATTTTCATCTATTATTGAAGGATCCACTGCTCGGTTGGTAAAGTACAAAGCTCTCAACCTTGTGGACGTGGGTTCATGCCCCATGATGCGAGTTACATAATATAATGTTATTCCCAATGAAGTATATATATAGTCCCAGCTCAATATTATCTTACTGAGCCGACCCTTGGGGGCTACACGTTGTTGTTACATTCTACATGATCATATTTTCAAAAGTCCCTGCTCATTATTTGCATAATGACCCGACCCTTGGGGGCTACACTGCTTAAAGTTTTTATGAGCATCAGGAAATTACAAGTCCCAGGTTGCTGCAAGCATGACATCCCGGCACTTGGGGGCTACATATGTGGAATACTCAGTTCTGACTAGTGATTGAGATGAACAACCTGGTTTTCTTCAAGCTTGTGACATTTATATTGAAGCAAGTCTTAGGCAGTTACTACGCTCCCTTCTTAAGACTTTGGGGCTACAAGTGATATGCATACAAAGGAGGTATATTTTCAAGCTTGATGTTAACAAACAGTTATGATCCGGTGCCATCAATATTTGTAAATCGGCAAAGTTATACATTCTTAAAACCGGCTGAAGATCAGATGAGGATTTCAAGGACCAATATTTTTGTTAAGTCATTGGGAGCTGAGTCAAAGAAGTTTATTCTTCGCAATATTTCTTTGTGACAAACCAAGGTCAGCAAATTGATTATGAAGCTGGCCTATTGACCCGGATTTTCTAGAAGGAAATGACAAGGATTTAAAGAGGATCAGGATCAGTTTAACATGGATAAATCCAAATTAAACTGGGGGCTAATGTCGGGGATATACCCCGCGGTATGACCCAGCCGGAGTTGTAAATCGGCTGGGACTTGGTAAAGTAGCGGATGGTAAACCGGCGGAGAGTTAAGACAGAGAGTCAAGACAGATGGCTAAGACAGACGGTAAACCGGCTGGTGGTAAACCGGCAGACAATGTTAAACCGACAGACAATGTTAAACCGGCAGACAATGTTAAACCGGCAAACAGTGGTAACTGGGTTGTCAGGGGTTATGAAGCCCGAGATGTTATGAAGCCCAAGATGTTAAGAAGCCCATGAAGATAAGTTAGAATAGTTAAGTCTTAAGTCCGAGTTGGACTCTACATGTAACCCGCCTCTTCAACATATATAAGGAGGGGTAGGGCTCCCCAAAGAGGGACAAGTTACAAGCAAGAAGAAACAATCATAGGGCTAGACACAAAGAGGAGAGTCGGTTTACGGCGACTCCCTCGTGATGATAATAATACCTAGCCTCAAACATCATGTAGGGTTGTTACCGGATGATGTTTCCCGGGGCCCGAAGCTGTCTAAATCCTTGTCTTGTGTTGTGTTTGTGGATTCCGCTCAACCCCTCTCAAGCTACCACATAGATGCATTGGCCTCACGACTAAGTCCTTACACTAGGACATCTGACGTGACAATTCCATGACAGATACCATCTCACCCGAGTCCTTATGGTCGGCGGCAGTAGTCTTAATCTGATATATCAGGACACTGTACGCAAGATGGGGATAGACCCGTCAAGAATCAGCCAAAGCAGTACTACCTTTAAAGGAGTAATACCAGGCGTAGAGGCCCGCTATACGGTCTCTCTAACATTAGAGGTTGTATTCGGTTCTCCCGACAACTTTCGAAGCAAAGAATTAATCTTCGACATCGCTCCATTCCGAAGCGGCTATCACGCACTACTCGGAAGAATGGCCTTCGCTCGTTTCAATGCGGTACCGCATTTTGCTTATCTTAAACTTAAGATGCCCGGTCCATGTGGCATCATAACAATCAGCGGAAATACAAAGCGTTCCCTACGTGCGGAAGAATATGTGGCGGCTCTAGCAGCCGAACCACTGAACGACCTCCCCAATCCGATCAAATGATCGGTCATAAAGACCACGGACACGAATAGACGTGTCCGGCGCACGACTAGTTGTAGCAGCCCAGATAAACCTGAGATTGGGTTGATGACTATACCCCCATATGTGGTGCTAGGGGCTGCCGGCATGTAAAAGGGCCCATAGTTCGGCTCGACCCTATTAATATAATAATAGGTTGCATTTTTATGGTTCATTAAAAATAAACTTTTTGCACGATCACACCAGATTGTTTTACCTAGGTTTTTATTTTTTATAGATGATCATTGTGCCACACCCTTCCAGGATACGGCACAACGGAGACAAAGGCGCAGACGTGCAGCAAGGCCCCGTTCAAAGGTTTGTTTTTAGATTAAGACCCTGTGTAAACCTTTTTATTGTCTCTTGTTGTTTCACACCCTCTGGGTACTCAAATCAACCGAGAGGGACACTGGCGTTATTGGCAAGCTTTTTTCATCATGCCAGATTAATGCATGTACCTGGAAATTCAGGGTGCATTATCGAGGGTGATACTCAGCCCAGTATATGTTTTAAAGTCCGAATACCTTTAGAGAGATATTCTCGCTGCGCACCTCGGAAGTTGCAGCGTTAGCGGGTTTAGCTTGCCAAACGAGACCCAAAATCCGAGCAAATCTGTTACATTCCTTCTTGACATGATCGATCCGTAGGCAAGAGATACACCATAGCTTCGATGTACAAGCAGTAGAAAAATGAACCTTTTTTAAACATTTCTGACACGTATGAATTTCCTCAACCATTCTAGAAATCAAATTATCAAAATCATCTGCGGCTTGTTGAGATGTAGGGATATCCAATAGCCCCACAGAAGACTCCGGCTCGGCCTGGTCCACTGGCACAACAGAGGACGTTGGCTGACTCTGGCCCGTGGCACATGCAGAAGGTGGCCCATCATGGCTTTGCACGTCCACATTCAAAGAACCAGAATTCCCGCCCGAGAAGGACGGCGTCCGATCAGCCGGAGATAGGAGATCTTGAACTGTACCAAAAGATATGGACGGCCTCGTCGACGTCCACCGGAGATTCGCCGGCAAGGTTGGACGGATGAATACCCGCTCATGGGAGGAATCGAATAACCCACATCTTCAGAAGTTTGGATGCAATTCTCCAAGGCCGGATAACGATAACCCCGACAAGCAGTGTAATTTTGGAAGACTGCAAACGATAATTTCTTGCCAACCGGACGAGAAGATTTGAACGATGATTTAGATGGCTTAGATTGCATGGCCAATAGACCAAGAGTAGCACGCCGTTTTGAGGGACTTGACGGTGTCCTGGACTAGGGGGTACTCACCACGTCGTCTCCCGATCAGTTGGATTGGGCCGAGGACCCCCATGGCCGCATGCTCATGGGCCAGTCCGGACAACCCCTGCCGCATACAAGGAAGACTCCACAAGACTTGACACCCAAGACAAGGACTCTCCTAAACCCTAGGCCTCCGGTGTCTTATATAAACCGAGGCCAGGCTAGTCAATAGACAATCTCATATTCATTACTACTATCTCGTGCTAGATACATGTACTCTGTACTATACCCCATATGAATACAATCAAAAGAAGGACGTAGGGTTTTACCTCCATCAAGAGGGCCCGAACCTGGGTAAAATCCCATGTCCATGTTACCATCGTTCCAAGTCGCTTAGCTTAGGACCCCTACTACGAGATATGCCGGATTTGACACCAACAGGACTAACAAGGATCCACTCAGCATCACATTCTAACTTCCAGATCTTAAACTTACGACTCCAATTAGGACCACTGTTACTCCAAAGATGAAAGTAACATTTGAAATGATCACAAGCAAAAGATCTAAGAATAAGAATGTGTTGGAGATATGCCCTAGAGGCAATCATGTATGATGATATTTCCTATGTGTTTATGAATAAAGATAGTCCTTGGACATTATCAATCATGTGTATCAGCAAGTACGTGACTTGTTTGTGGGACTATGCTTGTATGATGACTGTCCTAAAAGGTCCCTAGTCGAAAGGGCTATGTGGACGCGTAGCTGACTAGACTAGCATATGACACGGTCGATGGCTCGGTCTCACTAGCCATGGAGCATTGGATGCTAACCGGATAATATGGACTCGAAAGGATCTGGTCGGATTCGACGTAGTCGAATCTGAGTCGAGATAAGGTCCAAGTCGGACAGACCCAACTATGAGACACAACGATATGTCATCTGTGAGTCTCTAGTACAACATACGTTCTATGTCCTAAGACCTGAGCTGACGCATGTACTCGGGATGGTGACAGACTTGCTTTGGGCCGACCAAACGCTACTCCATGACTGGGTAGTTACAAAGGTAGGTTTCGGGTTTGTCTAGTCCCATGCTGCAAGACATGGTCGAGCAAGATGGGATTTGCCCCTCCGATTAGGAGAGATATACTCTGGGACCCTCGTGTGATCCGACCAGGATAAGCATGGCCATGCGACAGGGATTATGAGATAATCCGGTTTGTGGTCGGAATCACTAGAATGAGAAAGAGGTCGGGCTAGCACAAGGATGATAGTCTCGCCTTGAGCCTGACAACATATATCGTGAGGCAAAGGGAACAGAAGTGTGACATGTTGTACATGTTCGCCTAACCAGCTTCATAGTCTGCTTGGTGGTCGGCACGCCATGCTAGAGGCCGCTACCAACCGTGCAGGTCGGAGGTGATCCGAACTGTGACCAAGCCGACTTGGACCTAAGGGGTCGCACGCTTAAGGGAAGGAACCTACGAGGTCGGTTCGGAGGACACTGGTCGGATGTGATCTGAGCTGGACTTGGAATGCGACCGATTAGACTTGTGGGCTTTAGGGTCCGTACGAGGCCCAAGTGTTGAGCCCGTGACGAACGCCTATATAAAGTGGGGGTGCGGCACACTCTTTTGGTTGATTGCTTCGGCACTGTCACTAGGGTTTGCATGTGTTGCGAATAGCCACCTCCACTCGCCGCCGACTATGTGATCGGACCGAGTAGTCCGCCGCATGGTGTTCCTCCTGCACGCGTGGATACCGTTAGAGGCGGTGCACTTGCACCGCTCCGGTGAACTTGTACATGGGATCGGACGACCGGCTATTCGAGGGAGATCGGACGAGGACGAGAGGATACACGCGGACGCGCTGCCCCAACTTTTCTTCCGCTGCACGACACTGCGTCTCTAGTGGTAATGATCTGTGATCCATCTCCCGTAGCATGTTCTGCGCATAGGAATTTAATTTGCAGTCGACGCACCCTACCGTAGATCCCAACAGTGGTATCAGAGCCTTTGGTATAGGATTTGGATTCAGATCGTATGCATATTAGATATGTGGAGGCAGTAGATGACATCCGTTGTCCTTGATAAGATCGGCTATGTGCACGGTTGACGAGATTGATTGCACATGGGGATTGAAGAGGCTATGTTTTGTGATGATCGGAGTCAATGAGGTCATGACACAACCTTCCCCTACCAGTCGGTATCCACCATCGGGGTTAATAGTGAAACATAAGCCCAAATCAAACTCGCGATGATCGATAAGATCGGTCAGATCAGAAAATTCGGCGTGATCGGAGTTCAGATGGGACCGCCGTGTGCGTAGCGCGGTGTATTTCGTACCCGACACACAAACCGGTAGAATACGATTCTATGCATAACTTTGTTTTGAAGGTTTGATGTGAATAGTATGTCTCATGTGTATGTGATGCATGTGTGTAATTTATACGTGGCCTGCGTGTCATGTTTGTCAGCCGGCAGGAGCCAAAGTGCTGTCATTATATTGTATAACGACCTGCGTGTCGACTTGTGACTCTATGAAAAAATCATTACTAGTTGTAGTAGTTGGATAATAGAGATCAGGTTGGTGGCTTGGCGTCCCGGCATGACAAACAAGATGGAGTTCCTAGATGGTCATCGGAGACGGAGCCGACCTGGAAGAACGTCTGAGGGAGTTCTGGACTAGGGGGTGTCCAGATAGCCGAACTATCATCATTGGTCGGACTCCAAGACTATGAAGATACAAGATATAAGACTTCGTCCCGTGTCCGGACGGGACTTTCCTTGGCGTGGAAGGCAAGCTTGGTGATACGGATATGTAGATCTCCTACCATTGTAACCGACTCTGTGTAACCCTAGCCCTCTCGTGTGTCTATATAAACCGGAGGGTTTTAGTCCGTAGGACGAACAACAATCATACCATAGGCTAGCTTCTAGGGTTTAGCCTCCTTGATCTCGTGGTAGATCTACTCTTGTACTACCCACATCATCAATATTAATCAAGCAGGACGTAGGGTTTTACCTCCATCGAGAGGGCCCGAACCTGGGTAAAAACACTGTGTCCCTTGTCTCCTGTTACCATCCGCCTAGACGCACAGTTCGGGACCCCCTACCCGAGATCCGCCGGTTTTGACACCGACATTGGTGCTTTCATTGAGAGTTCCTCTGTGCCGTCGCCATCAGGATGCCTTGTCCCGTCTTTAAAGACGGCACCGTAGCTGAAGGAGCTTTGGCCATCGGCCAAACTCTCCGGCTAGGTGGTTTTCTCATGACCGCCTGTTCGGCCGCCGCGCCGATGATGACTTCTCGGGTCATCAAAAGCAATCTTTACGTCAACTCAGAGCTCGCCGAGCAGCTAGATCCAATGGAGCTCTCCTCCTTAAACGAGCTCTTGGATCGCATCGCCGCCCTGGGAGTCGCTACAGACTACGATCAGATCGGGCCTAAAATCGATCTGAGAGAGATCAACTCTCCCCAGGCTACCCACCACGTCACTGTGGTAGAGGAACAGTGCGGCGTCTCTTCTCCTATATTAAGGACTAGTTATGTCCGGATTCCTGATCCCTCCATGCCGGATTCCCGTGGAGGGACGGACGTCGATCAAACTCTGAACCTAAAGTCAGGCAGCTGGCGGGATTCATTGGACAATACCCAAAAACCCAAGCTTCAAGGTTTGGAAACCTTTCGGCCCTTAAGTCTTAGATTGGACGGGGTTCCAAATCCAAAACCACCCGCCCACCCAAACATAAGCGATTTATCCCGAATCCAGCAAGAGCCCACTGAAACAGTACACCATTACTAGGCCAGATTCCTCCTGGTCATGGACAGGATAAAGGACTGCCGTGAGGAAAGCGCAATTTCAATCTTCTGCAATAATTGCATGGACAAGGGAATCATGAATGCCATAAGTCGTTGCGAAATTACATGCTTCGCCGACTTGGCATCCATAGTACGAAAGTACTGTGCGATGGAGAGTGCCTGGAAAACCAAAACCAAATTTTGGGACAATCCGGCTCCGAATACAACCCTATTCCGAAATAAAAGGGTGCATCATATTCAGGCACCTGGGTTAAAAACCAAAAAGCAAAAAACCCTAAAGGGCACGGAACCGTACTGGAGGGATGGCTCAGCGGACCCTGCAAAATTCATAGTACAGAGGGCGCCACTCCAACACATAGCCTTCGAGCATGTTGGATACTATGGCAGGTGGCCAAAAGTGGCGAAGAGCTTCTAGCCCCAGAGAACCAGCCCAGCAATACCAGTACGGTATTAACAGTCTTCGAGACTTTAGCATCAAATAATATGCGGAAACGAACACTTCGCGGCCTCACCGAAGTCTACCAAGTAGCAACAGTAAATCCATGGAGTGACACGGCTATTACCTTTAACGCCAGTGATGAACCAAAATTCTGAACAGCCCGAGCACCAGCCGCATTGGTTCTCAGTCCAATAGTGGACGGCTTTCGCCTTACTAAGGTACTCATGGATGGCGGCAGCGGATTAAACCTCATTTACGAGGAAACCCTTCGAAAAATGGAAGTAGACTGGAGCCGCATTGAGCGAAGCAGCACAACCTTCAGAGGAATAATCCCTAGTCGGGAAGCATGCTGCACAGGAAAAATCACACTGGATGTGGTGTTCGGCTCACCGGAAAACTACAGGTCCGAGGAGGTCACGTTCCATGTGACCCCGTTCAGCAGCGGATATCACGCTTTATTAGGACAAGAGGCATTCACAATTTTTCAAGCTATACCCCATTACGGGTACATGAAGCTCAAAATGCCCGGGGCCAACGGAATCATCACCCTTGCTAGTGATCCAGACGTAGCGCTCTGAGCCGAAAATAAGACGGCCGCACTAGCCCTAGAGGCACTTTCTGAAGCCCTAGCGGCCGAGGAACTCACAGCACTGCGCTCTACGGTGAACAGGGACGACGTGATACTTGACAAAAGATCCAAGTCCACCTCTTTTAAGCCAGCAGACGAAATAGTCAAATTCCAGGTCCATCCAACGGACCCCACAAAGACGGCCTCCATTGGGGCACAATTAAACCCTGACCTAGACACCGCATTACGAGAATTCCTACGGGAAAATTGGGACATTTTTGCCTGGCACCCTTCAGACATGCTAGGAATCCCACGACGGTTGGCCGAGCACAGCCTAAATATCCTAAAAGGATTCAAGCCAGTAAAGCAAACTCTTCGGCGATTTTCCGAACCCAAGAGACAAGCAATGGGAGAGGAGCTAGCCAAACTATTGGAAGCCGGATTCATCAAAGACATAAAACATTCGGGCTGGCTAGCAAACCTGGTGATGGTACCAAAGAAGGATAAATCTTGGCGCCTATGTGTCGACTTCAAAGACCTCAATAAGGCTTGCCCAAAGGATCCATTCCCCCTCCCACGCATCGATCAAATCATCGACGCTACCGCAGGACACGATTCATTGTGCTTCCTCGACGCATACTCCGGCTACCACCAAATCAAGATGGCGGAGCCAGACCAAGCCGCAACGGCATTCATCACTCCATACGGACCATTCTGCTTCAACACAATGCCCTTCGGGCTCAAAAATGCCGGCGCAACATATCAGCGCATGATTCAGACATGTCTGGCAAACCAGATCGGCAAAACAGTGGAGGCATACGTAGACGATGTGGTCATTAAATCCAAGCACGTCGAAACCCTAGTAGACGACTTGAGGCTCACATTCAACAATCTCCGAACATAGGACATTAAGCTCAACCCATAAAAATGCGTTTTTGGTGTACCAGCCGGAAAGCTCTTGGGCTTCATTGTATCCGGTAGAGGAATAGAAGCAAGCCCAGCCAAGATCCGAGCTCTGTCACAATTGGATATTGATGGATTCATATACCTAGGGTAGGGTCATAGGCCTGACCTGAATGCCCTACCCTAGGACAGCCTTAGAAGAGATCACCTTCCAGTCAACCAACGAAGAACTCACTCGACTGGAAGAAGGACTCGACTATGGAGATTCACTCGACCATGGAGATACACTCGACCATGGAGATACACTCGACCATGGAGATACACTCGACCATGAAGATACACTCGACCACCAGAAGGTCAGAAGGCACTCCGTACTGCAACGGCCTGTAATTGAATAGACTTAATGATAGTTAAGGCATTTTATGTGGGGCGTTACCAGTAACGCCCCAGACTTAATACACTTTAAACCCTTCATTACGTGGGCTGGTAGGGGTCCTGGCGTACTCTATATAAGCCACCCCCCTCCACAGGCAGAAGGGTTCGCACTCTTGTAACACCTATACACATAATCCACTCGACCGCCTCAGGGCTCCGAGACGTAGGGCTTTTACTTCCTCCGAGAAGGGCCTGAACTCGTACATCGCTTGTGTTTACAACTTCTCTATAGCTAGGACCTTGCCTCTCCATACCTACCCCCCACTCTACTGTTAGACTTAGAACCACGACAGTTGGCGCCCACCGTGGGGCAGGTGTTTTAGCGATTTTGTGGAGAAGTTGCAGTATTTCCGAATACTTTCATCATGATGACTGCTGGAGTTTTGGTCGAAGGGCGCGAGATCCGTCTTGGCGCTCTCACCTTCGTCATCGACGACTCCGCGTGGCTCCAGGAGGCTCCACTCGACGTTGATGCGCTCCCCGTCCGCGGTGCGACGCATTTTCGCGCATGTGTCCGCGGCGTTCTGCTGCGGCAACCGTCGGCCCCCTATCGGTCGACTCCTTTATCGGTCGCCCGCCCGGTCTCCCACCAGCACAAGCGCTCTGGTCGGTCGAGGCTTCAACAGTGGGTGAAACACGCGGTGACTCGCCAGGTGGCCATCGCACAAGTTGCGGCAATCGAGCCCGATGAATCTCTCTACGGCCTGTTCGATCTGTCGACTGGCTCCGTAGAGACTGCATCCGAGTGCGATAGCAGTGATCCAGCGGCGGAAATTCTCATGGTCGACGGGCCCCGCAGTCCTCCTGGCTTCGCCCATGGCGGTGGAGCAGGCGGCGGAGGCAGCCCCGCACAGGACCACGAAGAGTACCAGCCCGAGGCACTCGACTCTCTGCAGAGAGAGGAGCTTCGCCACAGGAACATGGATGCCCTGCATACTCCTATTACGGGAGAATTCCCCGAAGCCCGCGCCTTGGAGGAGGCACGTTTGGCCAATGTGGCTGAACGCGCTCGTCTGGAGAACCTTCAGCGAGCACTCGACGAGCGCGCGCGGCAACGAGTCCCCGAAGCCAGTGGACTCTTCCCACCGACTCAGGTATACCGCACGCCAATTCAGAATTTAGCAGCTGCAACCCATATAGCAGAGTCCATCCAGCCTTCACAGTCGGAAGCTGGGAGAGGCTTGATGCAGATTAGAGATTTGCTCCGAGCAGCTGGGGACCAGAACTCAGCCGTGTCGCAGTCGCGCAACAGAATTCACAGTCGATCCGTCACTGTGAATACGGTTCAGTCGGCTCACAGTCCCAGATCGCCTCCGCGGCGGGAAGGACGCGACAACCAGCGTGATCAGCATGGAGACCGACATGACCGAGATGACAGGCGTCGAGTGCCCATTTCCCCTCCGAGGGAAGAGTCTTACGCTCCTCGCCGACAGGATGACAGGCGTCAGTTCAGTGTGGGGCGAAGGGTTCCAGTCGACCCCAGGGGGCCAGGCTTCGACACGCGATCCATTTTCGTGCAAAGCTTGGTCGACCGGAACAGAGCCCATCGAGGTGGACCCGAGAGAGATGCACCCACGAGCAGTCGAGTGCATGTTTCTGGTCCAGAGTGTTTTAGCAGGGCTATCAGAGCCGCAGTGATTCCCCCCAATTTCAGGTTGGCGGTAGGAGTCAGCAAGTTCACTGGGGAGTCCAAGCCTGAAACTTGGCTCGAGGATTACCGAGTGGCTGTTCAGATTGGCGGCGGGAATGATGAGGTGGCCATGAAGCATTTGCCCGTTATGCTGGAAGGTACAACCAGAGCGTGGTTGAATCAGTTACCTCCTAGCAGTATTTACACTTGGGAAGACTTGTTCCGAGTGTTCGTCAGAACTTTTGAAGGAACCTGCAAGCGACTAGCTGGTTTGACAGAGCTGCAAGTTTGTGTGCAGAAGCCCAATGAGACTCTCAGAGAGTATATTCAGAGGTGGATCACTCTGCACCATACTGTGGAAAATGTGTCTAATCATCAAGCAGTCTGCGCCTTCAAAGATGGCGTCAAGAACAGAGAATTGAGTCTGAAGTTTGGTCGAACCGGAGACATGACTCTGAGTCGGATGATGGAGATTGCTACCAAGTACGCAAATGGTGAGGAAGAGGACCGACTCCGAAGCGGCAAGTTTAAGCCAAGTCAGTCGGAGAAGGGAAATTCCAGTCGGAAACAGAAGCGGAAAGCCGAGCCAGCAGCTCCTGGAGAGGCCCTGGCCGTAACTCAGGGAAAGTTCAAAGGGAAGCCAAAAGGATCCTGGAATCCTAAGAAAGTAAAGGATAAAGAAGGAAACGACGTGATGGATATGCCATGCCACATCCACACGAAGAAAGATGAAGAGAGCAACATTATTTACCCAAAGCACACCACTCGCCAGTGTCGACTCCTGATCCAGCAGTTTCAGGGAAAACAGTCTAAGGACAAGGAGAAAGAGTCAGACAAGGCCGGAGACAAAGAGGACAGTGAGGAAGAATATCCGCATATCAACTCCACTCTGATGATCTTCGCGGATGTGGAAAGCAAGAGTCGACTGAAAGTCATTAACCGTGAGGTGAATATGGTTGCCCCAGCAAAACCAAGTTATCTGAAATGGTCCCAAACACCCATCACATTCAACCAATCAGATCACCCGACTCATATTGCCACCCCTGGGAGGCAAGCTTTGGTGGTCGATCCAGTTGTCGAAGGCACTCGACTGACGAAAGTGTTGATGGACGGTGGTAGTGGGCTGAACTTGTTATATGCAGACACACTGAAGGGAATGGGCATTCCGATGTCCCGATTGAGCACCAGCAACATGAGTTTCCACGGAGTCATACCAGGGAAGAAAGCCAACTCACTCGGCCAAATAGCCCTGGACGTGGTTTTTGGCGACTCAAAACATTTTCGCAAGGAAAAGTTGACCTTTGAGGTTGTGGATTTTCAGAGCGCGTATCACGCCATTTTGGGGAGGCCCGCCTACGCACGGTTCATGGCCCGACCATGTTACGTGTACCTCAAACTGAAAATGCCAGGTCCCAAAGGGGTGCTCACTGTCACTAGCGATCGGAAAAAGGCAGAAGAGTGCTTTCAGAAGGGCTCAAAGATTGCCGATTCCCAGGTGACAGCGGTCGAGTTCGAAGAATACAAGCAAAACGCAGATCCGAGTGATTTGTTGCGATCCAAGAAACCAGCCACAGAATCTGCATTTCAGTCGTCTGGTGATACGAAGCCTGTTCATATTCACCCGACCGACCCCGGTGCAGCCCCGACTCACATCTCCACGACACTCGACCCGAAATAGGAAGAAGCGCTCATCCAGTTCCTCCGTGAGAACTGGGACATTTTTGCATGGAAGCCAGCTGACATGCCAGGTGTTCCCAGGGGACTGGCTGAGCATCGCCTCAGAGTCAACAAATCAGCAAAGCCAGTCAAAGAGCATCTTCGGCGGTCCGCCGTCCAGAAGAGAAAAGCTATTGGTGAGGAAGTGGCTCGACTGTTGGTGGCAGGATTTATCCGAGAGATATACCACTCCGAGTGGCTCGCTAATGTCGTCATGGTTCCCAAGAAGGACAAGTCACTCCGCATGTGCATTGACTTCAAGCACATCAATCGGGCCTGCCCGAAAGATCATTTTCCTCTCCCTCGCATAGATCAAATTGTTGACTCGACCGCGGGATGTGAGAGGTTGTCTTTTCTAGACGCATATTCCGGGTATCATCAGATCCGTCTGTACGGACCCGACGAAGTAAAAACAGCTTTCATCACTCCATTCGGGTGCTTCTGCTATATCACCATGCCATTCGGCCTCAAGAATGCCGGAGCCACATTTATGCGTATGATTCAGAAGTGTCTTCTCACTCAAATCAGTCGGAATGTGGAAGCGTATATGGATGATATCGTCGTTAAGTCGCGAAAAGGTTCCGACCTGCTTGCTGACCTCGCCGAAACATTTGCCAACCTCAGAAGGTATGATATCAAGCTCAATCCATCGAAGTGCACATTCGGAGTTCCTGGTGGAAAGTTACTCGGTTTTCTCGTTTCCGAGCGAGGGATCGACGCAAACCCAGAGAAGATCGGCACTATTCTCCGAATGAAACGTCCTGTGCGAGTGCACGATGTCCAGAAGCTTACTGGATGCTTGGCCGCATTAAGTCGATTCATCTCACGACTCGGTGAAAAGGCATTGCCTCTTTACCGACTGATGAAGAAGGCATACAAGTTCGAGTGGACTCCAGAAGCTGATGCAGCGTTTGCCGAGCTAAAAGCTCTGCTCTCCACCCAGCCGGTGCTTGCTGCTCCAATCAGCAAAGAGCCTTTGTTGCTTTATATTGCAGCCACAGGACAAGTCGTCAGTATGGTACTTACGGTCGAGCGGGAGGAAGAAGGAAAAGCCTTCAAAGTTCAGCGCCCGGTGTATTATTTGTCTGAAGTCTTGACTCCATCCAAGCAGAGATATCCTCATTATCAGAAGCTTGTGTATGGAATATACATGACCACGAAGAAGGTTGCTCATTATTTCTCTGATCATTCTATCACAGTCATCAGCGACGCTCCACTATCAGAGATTCTGCACAACAGAGATGCAACTGGTCGAGTGGCGAAATGGGAGATTGAACTTCTTCCCCTTGATATCAAGTTCGAGGCGAAGAAAGCCATTAAGTCCCAGGCAATAGCAGATTTCCTCGCCGAGTGGATTGAACAATAGCAGCCGACTGAAGTTCACTCGGAGCATTGGACCATGTTCTTCGATGGCTCTAAGATGCTGAATGGTTCTGGTGCTGGGGTTGTTCTGGTTTCCCCCAGAGGAGATAAGCTTAGATATGTGCTCCAGATTCACTTTGATTCCTCCAACAATGAGGCAGAGTATGAGGCCCTTTTATATGGATTGCGCATGGCCATCTCACTCGGCGTCCATCGCCTGATGGTTTATGGCGATTCAGATTTAGTGGTCAACCAGGTGATGAAGGAGTGGGACGTGAGAAGCCCAGCCATGACTGGATACTGCAATGCAGTGAGGAAGCTGGAAAAGAAGTTCGAGGGGTTGGAGCTCCATCACATCCCCCGACTGAAAAATCAAGCAGCAGATGATCTGGCAAAAATAGGTTCCAAAAGAGAAGCCATTCCGAGTGGTGTGTTTTTGGAGCATATACACACACCGTCAGTTAAAGAAGATCCCTTCACAGAGGAAGCTCCACAGCCCAAGAGTGCCACAGATCCGACTGAGGTTGAGGTCCCAGCTGTGGTCGACTTGGTTATAGAGGTTTTAGTGGTCATTCCCGACTGGACAATTCCCTATATTGCGTATATCCTGAGAAAAGAGCTCCCAGAAGAGGAGGAAGAGGCTCGGCAGATCGTCCGTCGATCCAAAGCCTTTATCGTTATCAAAGGACAGCTGTATAGAGAAAGCCCGACTGGGGTTGGTCAAAAATGCATAACGCCAGAAGAAGGTCGAATCATTCTCAATGATATCCACTCGGGGACCTGTGGTCACCATGCGTCCTCTCGGACCATTGTAGCCAAAGCATACCGAGCTGGATTTTACTGGCCAAGAGCGAATGAGATGGCAAAGGAAATAGTGGACAAGTGCGAAGGATGTCAATTCTACTCCAATATGTCACATAAGCCCGCGTCAGCTCTTAAGACCATTCCACTCGTTTGTCCATTCGCAGTATGGGGGTTAGACATGGTCGGTCCCTTGAGAATAGGTCGAAGTGGTTTCACGCACGTACTGGTCGCAGTCGACAAGTTCACAAAGTGGATCGAGGCTAAACCGATCAAGAATCTTGACGCCGGTACTGCAGTTACCTTCATCAGGGAGCTGACGTTCAGATATGGAGTTCCGCACAGCATCATTACGGATAATGGGTCGAACTTTGACTCGGAAGAATTCAAGGATTTCTGCAACGCTCAAGGCACACGAGTCGACTACGCTTCAATCGCTCACCCCCAGTCGAATGGACAAGCGGAGCGAGCCAATGGCTTAATCCTCAAGGGTTTAAAACCCCGACTAATGCGTGACCTCAAGCACGCGGCTGGAGCATGGGTCGACGAACTTCCTTCGGTGCTTTGGGGTTTGCAAACCACACCAAATCGGTCGACTGGAAGAACTCCATTCTTTTTGGTCTATGGAGCTGAAGCAGTCTTGCCGAGTGATCTTCTTCACAATGCTCCTCGAGTTGAACTCTATAACGAAGCAGAAGCTGAGAAAGCGCGTCAGGACGCAGTCGACCTTCTAGAGGAAGAAAGGGAGATGGCTCTGATCCGATCGACCATCTATCAACAAGACTTGCGCCGCTTTCACGCCAGGAATGTGAGGGGTCGAGCCTTCCAAGAGGGAGATTTAGTTCTCCGAGTGGATCAGCAGAAACAGCATAAGCTCGCTCCTTCTTGGGAAGGACCCTTCATCGTCACCAAAGTTCTCCACAACGGGGCTTACCGTCTCTACAATGTCGAACACAACATCGAAGAGCCCCGAGCTTGGAATGCGGATCTGCTCCGCCCGTTTTACACCTAAAAATTTTCCACTCGGATGAGTTGTAATAAAATACTTCTGTAGTTCATGGATCTCGAAATAATAGTGCCATAATTCCTTCATAACTTTTGTCACTTTTTCCCCCAGCGGGTGGCTTAGTCGCGAATCCGTTTCGCCTAAGTTTATAAAAATCCTACCGAGTGGTAAGCCAGACTTCCACTCGGGGGGCTTAGCCGCGAATCCGTTTCGCCTAAGTTATAAAAAATCCTACCGAGTGAAGAGCAAATCTCTCACTCGGAGGCTTAGCTGCAGCCCAGCGCTCGCCTAAGTTATAAAAAATCCTACCGAGTGAAGAGCAAACCTCTCACTCGGAGGCTTAGCTGCAGCCCAGCGCTCGCCTAAGTTATAAAAAATCCTACCGAGTGAAGAGCAAACCTCTCACTCGGGGGCTTAGCTGCAGCCCAGCGCTCGCCTAAGTTATAAAAAATCCTACCGAGTGAAGAGCAAACCTCTCACTCGGAGGCTTAGCTGCAGCCCAGCGCTCGCCTAAGTTATAAAAAAAATCCTACCGAGTGAAGAGCAAACCTCTCACTCGGAGGCTTAGCTGCAGCCCAGCGCTCGCCTAAGTTATAAAAAATCCTACCGAGTGAAGAGCAAACCTCTCACTCGGGGGCTTAGCTGCAGCCCAGCGCTCGCCTAAGTTATAAAAATCCTACCGAGTGAAGAGCAAACCTCTCACTCGAAGGCTTAGCTGCAGCCCAGCGCTCGCCTAGGTTATAAAAAATCCTACCGAGTGAAGAGCAAACCTCTCACTCGAAGGCTTAGCTGCAGCCCAGCGCTCGCCTAAGTTATAAAAAATCCTACCGAGTGAAGAGCAAACCTCTCACTCGGAGGCTTAGCTGTAGCCCAGCGCTCGCCTAAGTTATAAAAAATCCTACCGAGTGAAGAGCAAACCTCTCACTCGGAGGCTTAGCTGCAGCCCAGCGCTCGCCTAAGTTATAAAAAATCCTACCGAGTGAAGAGCAAACCTCTCACTCGGAGGCTTAGCTGCAGCCCAGCGCTCGCCTAAGTTACAAAAAATCCTACCGAGTGAAGAGCAAACCTCTCACTCGAAGGCTTAGCTGCAGCCCAGCGCTCGCCTAAGTTATAAAAAATCCTACCGAGTGAAGAGCAAACTTCTCACTCAAAGGCTTAGCTGCAGCCCAGCGCTCGCCTAAGTTATAAAAATCCTACCGAGTGAAGAGCAAACCTCTCACTCGGAGGCCCAGTGCTCGCCTAAGGAATAAGTCGACTGCAGTGGGCATCTTGCTGTGAACCTGCAAAAGACAATTCGAACCAAGAGCAATCATATCCAAACATCAAGTCCAAGTTTAGGTCGATACCTAAAGGAACCGAGAGTGCTCAGGCACTAAGCCTGTTAAGGTTTACCGGTTACAATTACACTCGGCATACCGAGGCAAATTTAAAGTGTTGGGCTTAAAGAAAGTTTTTTACCCCTCCTGTGGAGGGCTGGAAGGAGCAACAAACTCGTCGAGGTCGATCCCGTCTGCAATCCGGGTAGCAGCAGCGATGAAAGTTTCCATGAAGGACCTGAAGTCGTCTTTCTTAGTGTTGGCCACTCGGAGAGCCGCCAGCTTCTCTTCTCGTGCGTCCTTGCAGTGGACTCGGGCCAGACACAGGGCAACATCTGCGCCGCACCGAGCCGAGGACTTCTTCCACTCTTGCACTCGGTCGGGGACTGCGTTTAGTCGAGCCATCAATGACTCGAGGTCATTCTGAAGTGTCGCCCCGGGCCAAAGCGTCGAGTCGATGCGAGAAGTGGCGGCCTTCAGCCTTGCAAGATAGTCCACGACAGCTGCAACACGAGACTCCAGCCGGAAGACATTCATGGCGACTTCATCATTCACCGGAGAATTGACAGGATCAAGGTTCGGCTCCAACTGGCTAGTCTCATCTTCAAAGTTCCGACAGAATTCTGCAAGGACAAAACACCGAGTCAAGGCAATGGTCGAATGGAAGCATCACAGTTGAAAATGCTGGTTGAGTGAAAAGTTTACCTTCGAGCATAAGGAATAGTTTCTTAGCAAGACCGCCCAGGAAGCTTTCAAGGTCATTCTTCTTCCCAGTCAATTGGTTGATCTTCTCGGTCAGGGTAGTCTTGTCAGCTTTCAGTCGGTCAACATCCTTGGAGGCAATCGCCAGAGCAGTTTTCAGATTGTGATTTTCCTGTTCAAGCTTGGTGACTGAAGCTAACTTCTCGTCAGCAAGCTTGGTCTTCTCGGCTAGCTCAAGGTCCTTCTTCTTCTGGGCATCCCGCACCTTGTCTGTAAGTTACAGCAAAGTCAGATCTTGAAATAAATGGAAGGAAAAAGGAGTCGTTGAGGTCTCACCGAACATACCTTTGGTCTCCTCCTTCGCCTTCGTCAGATTCTCCTGCACCAGCTTCAAATCCAACTCGAGCTGAATGTGCTTCTGCTCCAGTTCCGTATAGCGAGCCGCAAGGTCACAAGATTTCTACGAAGAACCAATCAACAAAATATCAAAGATGGTTCACTTCCGAGTGGATAGAGAAAGATCATACGTTTCTAAGACTACAGTCGAATGCAAGCATTCAACCGTAGTCTCGGGGACTACACCCAGTGGGTGCACTCAGCGTGCCCCCACTAGTTCTGTTCAAGACAGAGTCGACTAGTCGACCCAAAAAAAAAAGAAAAAAAAAGAAGAGAGATGTGGACTTCAGACCGTAGTCGACTGCAAGCAGTCGACCACGGTCTCGGGGACTACACCCAGTGGGTGCACTCAGCGTGCCCCCACTAGTTATGTCCAAGACAGAGTCGACCAGTCGACCAAATCAAACGATGAACAACCTTTACTTCTAAAGCCTAAGGCCGATTGCCAGCAGTCGACCTTAGCCTTGGGGACTACACCCAGCGGGTGCACTCAGCGTGCCCCCGCTAACATGGAATTTTCTATCAACACTCCCAGCGGGTGATTGCTATGGATTTCAGAAATCAGAAAGAAAAAATCTTGATAGCATATCCTAACAGAATAGGCGGTGGTCGACTGACCTGCACATTGCTTTGAAGGGCAGAGCTGGCGTCATAAGCTACTTGGCTTGCATCCCGGATGGTCTTCACCTGCTCCATCATGATCCCCGCTTGACGTATCGCCTCCTTAGCAGCACTGGCTTGGTCCTCTGGGACATGATGTGTTGTGAAGAGCGAAGGCTGTGCAGCACTCGACGAAGTGGGACGAGCACTCGTCAACGGCACCGCGAAAGACACGGTGTGTCGAGTGAGGTTCTCCCCTTCCGTGGCCATAGCTTCGGGCGCCGTCGTACTCTGGATTGCCTTACCAGTAGACGTCTTGCTGCTCATCCTGTGCCTCAGTGGTTCTTCATCCTCATCATCATCTTCGGGAAGGGTGATAATGTCATGGGGTGGAGCTTCGGAAAAAGAATCAAAGTCAGAAATCTTGAGTCAGTCGACTAAGGACAGAATTGAGAGTATAGTACCAGGATTCGAGGTTGCTGCGTCCTCCATCTCATGGTCGTCAGCCTTGCCTGAGGTCTCAGAAGTTGCAGCACTGAAGTCCCAAAGAATCAGTCGACCAACTCAAATATCAACCAGAGATAAAGCCTTATGAAAAACAAGAGAACTCAAGTAACGTGCTTACCCGGATATGGTGGGGATGGACACTTTCATCTTCGGCAGGAGCTTGGGGGGTTTCGGCAGAGCCACCCTCGACTGCTTCGGAGCCCTGTCACTCGGCACCGGAGAAGCGGTCCGAGGGCGCTTGGTCGACTGCGAAGCAGTCGCCACCCCCTTACCGCGTTCAGTCGCGGGGTCATGGGCAAGCTTTGACCGCCTTTCCGAGCGCGGCGGTGCAACCTCCTCCTCCTCTTCCTCCTCTTCGTCCTCGTCATCATCGTCGTCGTCGTCACCTTCAGCAGCGTCTGAATCCCATTCCTCCTGGCTCTCGCCCCCGCTGGCTTCTTCCTCCTCAGTCGGAGCCTGAGCTCCATTGGGCATCGAATATAGGTCGGTGAGGGCCTAAAAGACGTCAAAACAGAGATCAATTGACCAAGTCACAGAATATACAGAAACTCACTCGACGGATGTACAATGGAAGGCAGAGCAAGTATACCTTGTCTGGATCGGTGTGATGGTCGAGTGGAGGAACCCTCCTGGATCCACGGGGATTATCCTTATTCCCAGTGACCGCGGCCATCCATCTTTCCACCGTGGCGTCGTCGACTGCTTCTGGGTGGACTCGGGTATCGTCTTCAGTCCCGCAGTACAGCCACATGCCATGGCTTCGGAACTGAAGAGGTTGGATCCGCCGCCGAAGGAAAACCTCCAGAAGGTCCATGCCAGTCACGCCGTCCCGGACCAACTGCACCACTCGGTCCATCAACATCTTCACATCAGCCCTTTCCTCCGGAACCACCTTGAGAGAGGAGGGCTTGTTCACTCGACTCATGGTGAATGGGGGAAGCCCACTCGACTGTCCCGGCGTCAGCTCGTCCCGGCAGTAGAACCAAGTCGACTGCCAGCCTCTGACCGACTCGGGAAATGTCATAGCGGGGAAGGTGCTCTTGTTCCTCACTTGAATCCCCAGACCCCCGCACATTTGGACAACCTGGGTCTTCTCGTCGCCTGGACTCGCCTTCTTCACAGTCTGAGAACGGCACGTGAAGATGTGCTTGAACAAGCCCCAGTGTGGTCGACAGCCCAGGAAACTCTCGCACATGGATACGAATGCAGCAAGGTACACAATCGAGTTCGGAGTAAAGTGGTGGAGTTGGGCTCCGAAGAAGTTCAAAAAACCACGAAAGAAGATGCTCGGTGGCAAAGAAAACCCTCGATCAATATGAGTCGCCACGAGCACGCACTCACCCTCTTCTGGCTGAGGTTGCCACTCTTTCCCTGGGAGTCTCGCTGCGCCATGGGGGATCAGCCCGTCGTCGGCCATGTCGAGGAGATCCTTCTCCGTGATGGTCGACTGGATCCAATCTCCCAGGACCCAGCCCTTCGGCAAGCGGGATCTCGACGAAGACCCACTGCGGCTGGTGGACCTCCCCTTCGCCTTCTCCGCCGCCGATGCCTTCTCCGTCGCCGACGCCTTCTTTGCGCGCTCCAATGCCGCCGTCTTCTCCTTGACCATGGCTGCCGGCGAGGTGCGCGAGGGAGAGCTTTGCGGGGGCGAGAGCAAGCGCATTGGGCGGAGACGAGGAGAACAGAGGAGAAAGAATGGTGCACTATTCAGAAAACCCTCGCCGGTTGCATTTATATACCATCCCTTCCGAGTGGATGACATGTGGACCCAGGCAACCTAATCATATCCCGAAACAGTTGCTTTGACACGATACGTGGCGGAAAAGGCGGCGCGGAGATCGAGGCGTTCATGTCCCGTCCCGTCCGAGCGCCACGGTCTGTTCCGCTTCGCGCGCTCCCCCAAATTCCGTATCCCGTGGAATCCGCGGACGGCAGATCGGTCTGTCAGACGCGAGATTTCCTGCGATCCGTCGCTCGGGAACCAGCAAAGTCTAAAAGATCACTCGACGAAAGACAAGAATGGATCGAGTCGACTGAAGAAAAGTTGTTCGTTATCGACAAAGAAGATCTTGATCCAGAATGACGCATAGCCAGTATGCAAAAGCCAATCGTAAACAGCATCAACTCTTTCCTCATTCAAGCCTCAATCCATTCGGGGGCTAATGATGGATTCATATACCTAGGGTAGGGTCATAGGCCTGACGTGAATGCCCTACCCTAGGACAGCCTTAGAAGAGATCACCTTCCAGTCAACCAACGAAGAACTCACTCGACTGGAAGAAGGACTCGACTATGGAGATTCACTCGACCATGGAGATACACTCGACCATGGAGATACACTCGACCATGAAGATACACTCGACCACCAGAAGGTCAGAAGGCACTCCGTACTGCAACGGCCTGTAATTGAATAGACTTAATGATAGTTAAGGCATTTTATGTGGGGCGTTACCAGTAACGCCCCAGACTTAATACACTTTAAACCCTTCATTACGTGGGCTGGTAGGGATCCTGGCGTACTCTATATAAGCCACCCCCCTCCACAGGCAGAAGGGTTCGCACTCTTGTAACACCTATACACATAAACCACTCGACCGCCTCAGGGCTCCGAGACGTAGGGCTTTTACTTCCTCCGAGAAGGGCCTGAACTCGTACATCGCTTGTGTTTACAACTTCTCTATAGCTAGGACCTTGCCTCTCCATACCTACCCCCCACTCTACTGTCAGACTTAGAACCACGACAGATATCCCAAAAGACCTCAAGCAAATACAAAAATTGACTAGATGCGTCGCGGCTCTGAGCCGCTTTATCTCCCGCTTAGGAGAAAAGGCATTACCCCTTTATCGCCTCCTCCGGCGCACTGAACACTTCGAGTGGACGGATGCCGCCATGGCCAGACTCGAAGAAATCAAAGCCATATTGGAAACAAATCCGGTCCTGGTCGGGCCCAACTTGGGCGAACCAATGTTATTATATATCGCGGCAACACATCAAGTTGTAAGCGCGGTGCTCATCGTCGAACGACAAACGGACGGACACAAGTTCCCCCTTCAAAAACCTATTTACTACGTGTCCACTGTCCTAACTCCATGCAAGTACCGATATCCACATTACCAGAAGATAGCGTACGCGGTGATGGCATCCCGGAAGCTGCGACACTACTTCCAAGAGTGTTCGATAACAATAGCCTCCGAAGTACCTCTTAATGACATTATAAACAACCGCGACGCGACTGGCAGGATTGCAAAATGGGCCATTGAGCTCCTACCGTTCGACATAACCTATAAACCACGGCGAGCTATCAAGTCGCAAGTTTTGGCTGACTTCATAGCCAAATGGACTGAAGCCGAACTCCCTAAAGAGTACGACGCATACTCCAATTGGATCATGCACTTTGACGGCTCCAAAATGTTGGCCGGCCTGGGGGCTGGCGTCGTCCTGACGTCCCCAACCGGAGACACAGTCCAATACGTACTCCAGATAATGTACATGGACTCTAACAACGCAGCCGAATACGAGGCCCTTCTACATGGCCTCCGGATGGCGGTCTCCATGGGCATTAAACGCCTAGAGGTGCGAGGGGATTCGAACTTCGCGATATCCCAAATAAATGGAGACTTCGACGCCAAGGATCCGAAAATGGCAGCTTACCGTAACGCCATTCTGAAAATGTCAGCTTGTTTTGAAGGGCTCGAATTTCACCATATAGCCCGGGATAATAATCAAGCGGCGGACGTATTGGCACGCATAGGCGCAAAGCGCGATGCCGTCCCTCCCAATATCTTCCTGGAACGGCTTTTCAAACCATCCGTACTATGGGAAGGGGAGTCCGGAAACAACAATCCGGACCCAACCGCACCGCCCGACACCGCACACTCTGACACAATCGGTAGTTCTGCCAATGAAATAACACCTTCAGCCCATGAAATAATGGCAGTCATTGCCCCGTGGACGGAACCATTCCTAGCCTACTTAACCAGGCAGGAACTTCCTGAAGACCAAAACGAGGCCCGCTGCATAGTACGGCGATCTAAAGCCTACAAGGTCCATGAGGGAGAGCTTTATAAGAAAAGCACAACCGGAGTCCTTCAAAGGTGCATCTCCGAAGAGGAAGGGCGAAATCTTCTGGCTGAAATTCACGCCGGACTCGGTGGGCACCACGCCGCAGCCCGGGCCCTGGTAGGCAAGGCCTTCCGCACAGGATTTTATTGGCCGATGGCCCGGGCAGATGCTCAGGACTTAGTGCAACGATGCGTCGGTTGCCAGCTCTTTGCTAATCAAAGCCACATGCCACCCACCGCCCTCAAAACTATACCCATCACCTGGCCGTTCGCGGTCTGTGGGCTTGACATGGTTGGACCCCTTAAAGGAGGAACCCACAAGCAAAAATACCTATTGGTCATGGTGGACAAATTCACCAAATGGATAGAGGCCAAGCCAGTCAAGACGGCCGAATCCGGACCTGTGATAGACCTCATATCTGGGGTAGTACACCGTTACGGCGTCCCCCATAGCATCATCACTGATAACGGCACGAACTTCACGACCGACGAGGTTAAACTCTGGTGCAAAAATATGGGCATCAAGCTCGACTATGCTTCAGTCTATCACCCTCAAACTAATGGTCAACTCGAACGATCAAATGGTCTAATCATGAGCGGCATCAAACCCAGACTAGTGCGGCCCCTTAAGGAATCTAACATGCAGTGGGTAGAGGAGCTCGACTCCGTACTCTGGGGGCTGCGGACCACGCCAAATCGCACTACCGGATTCACACCATTTTTTATGGTATACGGTGCAGAGGCAGTTTTGCCCTGCGACATAATTCATGACTCACCTCGCGTGCGCATGTACGAAGAAAGAGAAGCCAAGCTGCATCGGCAGGACAGTCTGGACGCCCTAGAGGAGGAGCACGATGTGGCAAAAGCTCGTTCCGCATTCTATCAACAGTAGGCTCAAAGATATCAAAGCAGAGAAGTACGGGCCAAAACTTACAATGTTGGCGAACTAGTTCTACGCCTGCCGGACAAAAAAAAGGACAAACTCAAGCCCAAATGGGAGGGTCCCTTCATCATCGACCAAGTCCTGACCGACGGAGTGTACCGTCTGCGAAACGCATCGGATAACCGACTCGAGCCGAACCCATGGAACGCAGCCCGTCTTCGAAGATTCTACGCCTATCGCCGGACTCCGAGTGCGTCCCCTTCCCCCCACTACATTTTATACTTTAGCTGTCCTTTATTTCTCTCCTTCCCCCTCCCCCTTTCTCAAAGCCTTTGAAGGCTCACCTACGCATTGATCGCACACGCTTGACGTGCTACTCGCACTCATTACACCTGGGGGCTTCTCTAACAGAAGCTTGTTTATACGGGCTTTATGCCCAACACATGTGTCACACTTCCGCATGTACCTTTTATTCGCAATTGTATGCATCGATATGACTTAAGTTTTGGCCAAGCTAGGTTGCCTGGCTCCTGTGCTTACCCCTACATTCCCGATTGTTCGGCTAGGAGGTAAAGGGAGCACATCTGCGATTGTTACTGCCGGGTCAGCCGGATGTGTACCTAAGACTGGGTGAAGCTGAAAGCTAGCGTTCTTAAGGGAATATTCGGTTGGTGAATTGAAAGATGATTTCTTACATATTTATTTATCTGCCCCTAGATGCTTTCCTGCTTTTTTCGCAGTCCGGACATGCACTTTAGGGCATGCCTCCCAGGGAAAGGAACCCCTAACGGAACTATTCTCCCTGGAAGATGTTTCTTACTAACCAGTTAATATAACATAACTAGTTGGGCACTTGTTTGATAAAGCACTAATGACCCCTATGCCTGGCCTCCATGCATGCCCCGGTTTTTACATAACCGTGAGGGTATTCGGACACACTCCGGACTGTCGGGTCCCGAGGTTGAAGCGAAAAGGTCCGCAATGACAAACGATCTACAATCCACCTAGAAGGCATTTTTCATGTCATTTCAAATTACATAGTCAAGCTGACTGATGGTATTCCTCTTCGATACCATCTAATAAACTGTCTAGTTTACAGTCCCGCTGTGAATACTTTGCGGCCAACTCTACTTGGTCGTACACTAAGCTCACAGGGATCTCCTTCCCATCAGGCCCCACAGGTCCAACCTCGGCCATGTGGTTCGGGTCAGCCTTCGCATACCGTGTCTTCACCATGGCCTAGGCCTCCCTGGCACCTTGACGGCAGGCCGATATCTTCCACAACCGGAAGCACCACCGTACTCCCTGAAGTTTCTCCGCAAGCTCTCCAAGACCTTCGGGCAGGGACATGGAAGGCCACAAGGCCTGGGCGACTCCGCTCATCACCTGCCGAACTCGTTCGTGCAGTTGCAACAGCTCGGGAAGTAGGTCACCCGTTGAACCGGGCATTTCCTCCGCAGGAGGACCTGTGAGCACGCCTACAGACATATTTCTGTCAATCGACTTCCTCGCCAAACTCTTCTTTTCAAAAAGTTTGCTCAAGCACTTACTATAAATGCCGCGATGAAGCCGCCGATTCTCCTTCACGGAGTCAGACAGTTGGGCCTGAACATATTTTAGTTCCTCGCCCAGCTGGGTGTTGGCATCCTGGAGTTTGTTCCTCTCTTGCTGCACCCTCATAAGCACCTTCTCGCCGGCCTTCAGCTGGCGTAGTAGCTATTGCTTGTCCGGATCTAGTCCGGCGCCATCTGCAATATTATTGTCAGACTTATACACACGCCGCACTTCACAAACTACTTATCTTTTGAAGTATATATTACCAGAGGGGGTGAGGGAGTCCTGGACTAGGGGGTGTCCGGACAGCCGGACTATCATTATCCGCCGGACTCCAAGACTACGAAGATAGAACATTGAAGACTCCGGCTCGTGTCCGGAAGGTACTTTCCTTGGCGTGGAAGGCAAGCTTGGCAATACGGATATGTAGATCTCCTACCATTGTAACCGACTCTGTGTAACCCTAGCCTCTCCGGTGTCTATATAAACCGGAGGGTTTTAGTCCGTAGGACAAAATATACGTTACAACAATCATACCATAGGCTAGCTTCTAGGGTTTAGCCTCCTTGATCTCGTGGTAGATCTACTCTTGTACTACCCACATCATCAATATTAATCAAGCAGGACGTAGGGTTTTACCTCCATCGAGAGGGCCCGAACCTGGGTAAAAACATTGTGTCCCTTGTCTCCTGTTACCATCCGCCTAGACGCACAGTTCGGGACCCCCTACCCGAGATCCGCCGGTTTTCACACCGACATTGGTGCTTTCATTGAGAGTTCCTCTATGTCGTCACCGATAGGCTTGATGGCATCTTCAACCAACAACACTGTCCTGGGTGAGACTTTTCTCCCCGGACAGATCTTTGTATTCGGCGGCTTTGCACTGCGGGCCGATTCTCTTGGCCATCTGGAGCAGATCGAAAGCTACGCCCCTGGCCGTCAGGTCAGATTTGGAAGCTTAAACTTCACGGCCGATGTCCGCGGAGACCTGATCTTCGACAGACTCGAGCCGCAGCCAAGCACGCCGCACTGCGACGATGGGCACGATCTAGCTCTGCCGCCGGACAGTGCCTTGGTGGCCGCACTCGGATCCGCTTCGGCCATTAGCCCGGAGCCGATCGCCCAAATCGAGGGCCGGTGGGTAGACACTGCCCTGGGGGCTTCAACATCCACGGCGATGGAGCCGAACACTGATCTTGTCCCCTGCGAAACCCGTGATTCCGAGGCGCCGGACTCCTTGCCGGACTCCGAACCTTCCGCGCCTCTACCAATCGATCCGGATTGGGCGCCGGTTATGGAATTCACCGCCACGGACATCTTTCAATACTCGCCTTTGGGTGATATTCTGAATTCACTAAAACATCTCTCGTTATCAAGAGAGCCTGGCCAGACTATGGCCTGGATGGTTGGGGTTCGGATGATGAAGAAATTCAGATCCCACCCACCACCCACTTTGTAGCCACCGTCGACAATCTAACCGACATGCTAAATTACGACTCCGAAGACATCGACGGAATAGATGATGATGCCGGAGACGAACAAAAAATAGAGCTTATACAGCACGACAAGACCACCCTGTCGCATGACATATATATGGTGGATACCCCAAAGGGGAGTGATAACGAGGACCAACGGGCCACGGCAGAAGATAACCCCGCCGATAAACGATCCAAGCGACGGCGCAAACGCCGCACTAAGTCCCGCCTCGACGACAACAACGCTCCCAACGAGCCTGCTATACGGCGGGGCTCACAATCGGACGATGAACATGCACATAAGCAATCGTCCGAGCACGACGAGTCAGATAATCAATCCAAGCCCGGCGAAGATAATAGTCCAGACGACCATATGACTGACACGTCGCCGGAGAATGAGAACCTCCGGAAAAAACTCGTCAGCACTGCAAGAAGCCTCAAGAAGGAAAAACGGAAGCTCAAAACAGCGGAAGACACACTCAGAATGAGATGGAGCAAAGTGCTCAACACCGCAGATAAGTACGGCAATGACCACCAATCAAAGAGCTACCCGAAGCGCAAGCTGCTACCGGAATTTGACGAAGAGGCCATAGAGCCTCCACCGTCTAAAAATAAAGGGGCTGCCTGGTTGGATAGACGACTAGAGGACAGGCCAGATTATGAAAGCGGCGCCACACATAAGTCCGCCAATGAACTCGGAAGAGTAGATGGTCCAGCCAGGTCCATTTATGGGCCAAAGGAGAAGGCCCCAAGAAGCAGGGTAACACGTCAAGTGTCCGATGATAACGGTACACACAAATACAGGGGCGCCGCACACCCGCTATGTTTCACCGATGAGGTGCTGGACCATGAATTCCCAGCAGGATTTAAACCCATCAACATAGAGGCCTACGATGGAACAACAGACCTGGAATCTGGATAGAAGATTATATCCTACATATACATATGGCCAGAGGGGACGATCTCCACGCCATAAAATATTTACCACTCAAGCTCAAAGGGCCAGCCCGTCATTGGCTTAAAAGCCTCCCAGAAAATACTGTTGGAAGTTGGGAAGAGCTCGAGGACGCGTTTAGAGCAAATTTTCAAGGGACTTATGTCCGGCCTCCCGATGCAGATGATCTAAGTCATATAACTCAACAGCCCGGAGAATCAGCGCGGAAATTCTGGAATAGGTTCCTTACCAAAAAGAACCAAATAGTCGACTGTCCGGACGCTGAAGCCTTAGCAGCTTTCAAGCACAATGTCCGAGACGAATGGCTCGCCAGGCACCTCGGTCAAGAAAAGCCGAGGACAATGTCTGCACTGACAAGCCTCATGACCCGCTTCTGTGCGGGCGAGGACAGCTGGTTACCAAGATGCAGCACCAGCGACCCAAGTACATCCGAGATAAGAGATGGAAACGGAAAATCACGACGCAGAAAAGAGCAGCGCCGGAATAAAGAGAAAAGCCCAAAGAGCACGGCAGTGAATGCCGGATTTAAAAGCTCACGGCCAAACAGTAAAACATAGCCTCTAAAGGATGACAATGACGAATTGTCCAACTTAAAGAAGATTTTGGGTCGGATATGTCAAATCCACAGTACCCCCGGGAGGCCTGCAAATCACACCCATAGGGATTGTTGGGTTTTTAAACAGTCCGGCCGACTAAATGCCAAACACAAGGGGCTCGACGCGTCAAGCGAAGAGGACAAACCCCACCAGCAGAGCACCGGAAAACAAAAGACTTTCCCACAAGGGGTTAAAGCAGTAAACTCACTTCATGTGATAATACGGAAAAATAGTGCGGCACTTTCCAAAAAGGGCTTCGCACGGTCCAACCCAACAGACAATAGAGACTGGACATCGAAACCAATCACTTTCGACCACTTGGACTATTCCAGAAGCGTTCGAGATGCGGGTCGGACTCCCCAAATATTGAATCCCATAATAGACGGATTACAATTTACCAGTGTCTTAATGGACGGAGGCAGCAACCTAAACCTGCTGTATTCCAGAACAGTCCATAGGATGGGGATAAACCTTGCCAAAATACGACACAATCGCACTCCCTTCAAGGGAATAACACCAGGCCCTTACGCCAAGTGCACAGGCTCCATATTGCTAGCAGTCGTGTTCGGGTCACCGAACAATTATCGACGTGAAAAATTGATCTTTCACATCGTCCCATTTGAAAGTGAATATCAAGCACTCTTGGGGAGTAAGGCTTTTGTCCGCTTCAACGCTATACCGCATTACGCGTCTCTTACACTCAAGATGCCTGGTCCGCATGGCATCATTTCAGTGCGAGGGTCATTTCAAGACCCCGAACTCGGATAGACGAGTCTGGCGGCAGTAGGCTAGGGGCTCCGTAGCCGCATACCCCTTCACAGGGGGCTGCGCGCACAAACAACCGCGGGTTCATGCGAACTCTGCTTTAATTACTTATATTTTTTATTCTTTATTCTACATATTTTCCGCACAAATTGTTTTAAACTAAAAGCTCCTCTGTTTCTGCAGATGAGCGATGTGCATACCCGTCCAGGATAACGGCGCAACGGAGACACAGGCGCAGACGTGCAGCAGGGACCCGTTGCGAGGATTCTTTTCAGATTAAGACCCTGCGTAGACCTTTTTTACTGTCTCTTGTTGTTACCCTCCCTTGGCTTCTTCTTATAGCCAAAGCGGAGCCTGACGCTTTGGCATCGGCCGCGTCAGAAGACCATGCCGTACCCGGACACTACGGGCTTAGGGCATCATTCTGCCCATTATTATAAAGACCGAACACCTTAGGGAGTGTTCGGCGTCTCGAGTTAGGCATTATATGCATCAGCTCCGAATCATGTCTTTGGTCAAATGTTGGGTTTGCCCGGCTCCTGTGTTTTGCTGCCTTACGTTCCGTATCATTGGCTAACGCGGCACCAGGAGAACTACTGCGATTGTGCCCCAGTTCGGCTGGGCGAGCACCTCAGTAGAGAAAGCCGAAAACTGACTGTCATGATACAGCGAGAGACTGGTCAACCACTCGATGGACATCTGGAATGTTTAGAATTCCCCGCTTTGACGAAGGACCGTTTCCCGGTCAGGCACTCACGCACCCCAAATTCGGAGAGGTGCGGGGCCACCGGGGGCTATATCGTAGCCCCACCCTCGAGCTCCACTGGCTAAGTGAAAGAGATAAAGCATTATAGTCCGGATTGCCTCGTTCGCTACGCTACCACCTCCTTATAACAGGACCGAGACGTCGGATTAAGTGTGAAAACGCGCTAATTTGCAAACACCCCAGCACCTTGTGCGAGGGGGCTGAAGCCGAAGACTGCATCTTTCAGGTTATACACAAGTATACGTAAACGGCCGCACAGGAGAAGTTTTACTACTTGGATGCACAAGTATAAAAAGCAGTCATACTATAATCATTGATCTACAAGTTAATGCGTTCAATTGAACGTTACATTTTTTGAGCACTGCGACTCTATTACACGAGCGCCACGCATAACTTCCCCGAAATAATGCTCGGCAGGGAGCCGGTTTCCATCCGAACCCTAGGCAGCAACAGCGGTGGCGTCCATCTCCGGACACTGTGCCTTCACACGGGCCAGAGCCATCCGCGCGCCCTCGATGCAGGCCGACCGCTTCATCTCCTTGATATGCGGCACCGCCCCAAGGAATTGCTGCAGTAAGCCGAAGTAGCTCGTCGCCTTGGACCTCTCTGGCCAGACATGGGCCACGATGTCAGTCATGGCTAGTCCAGACAATCGGTTCAGTTCGGCCCATTCGGCCAACCGGTCCGTCAGTGGAAGAGGGCGATCCGGACTGTGGAATTGAGACCAATATAACTCTTCCGTCTCGTGATCCCCCTGGCTCCGGAAGTGTTTCACGGCATCAGCCGCACTCGCAGCCAAGTCCATATACGGATCTTCCGAACTCCATAGCCGCTCGAATTGAGCATACTTCGAATCCATAAACCGGTGACGCATCAGAAAAGGCTTGCCAGCCGCGATCTCTCCGGCCTGGCGCAGCTCTTCCTTCATAGCCCGCATTGTAGAGCGGGCATCCTTGGCTTCGGCGGTGGCCTTCTTCAGGCCTTCCCGCTCCGATAAGCGCTCCTTTTCAAGAGCCTCATTGCGGTCGGTAGCATCCTTTAATTTCTTGGCCAATTCGGCCACCTCCGCCCTGCTTAGGCAGTGCGCAGCCTTTTCGGCCTTCAACTCTCGGCCGCCTTCGCGGCAGCCGCGTCACTCCTTCGGGCTTGCTCCTTAGCTAGAGCAAGTTCGGCCCGAAGGCTCTCCACAGCAGCAGCACTGTCTGTATAAACAGCATATAACTTATCAGAGGCGGGTTCTGACCCACTCAATAACGCGGCTGCGGAGAACTATCTTACCTTGCGACTCGTCAAGTCGCCTGTTGACAAGTGCGATGTCCTCATCTGCCACGTCAAGTTGCCGAGCTAACTCGGCAAACTTACCAGTCCGGCTAGCCCCCGGACCATCCGCCACCTGCATAGGAACGACGGAATTCATTTCTTTAAATTTTGATCCTCAGTACGCTGTCGTTGCCGACAACCTACCGAGTCTCAGGGGCTACTATCTATACAGGGCGCATTTTTTATATGCAAAACTGTTCAAAGATAAAGGGGTGCGCCATTTTTGCATACCTCAAATCCCGCCAGCAAGCTCATGGCGGCATTACGCAATCCGCTTTCAGCGGACGAAATCCTTCCAATCACCATAAGCATTAGCGCGCGGTGATCTTCTGAAATGGACGCCTTCTCAAGCAGACCCTTCAGTTCTCCCGGCCGGACTCTGGTGGGTGCCGAACTCTCTGGCCCCTCCGGACTCGGGGACACCCTTCGTGACGACACTTCGGGCTCGCCTGCCTCATCTGGCGGCGCGGCAGACGAAGGCGTATCGCTCTCCATCATCTCCGGAAGAAGATCCCCCGATGAACTCATCTGAGAAGGCTGCAGATCCGAGCTGCGATATAAATATTTCGGTTACCTACGGAAGCATAAATGAAGGTACTTCCTTATTAATTAACTTTCTCTTTCATACTCACGGCTCGTTGAAGGGCTGGCTCTTCGGCGATGATTGCGCGTCCGGATTCTCTCCGGACGCCGGACCCCCCGGTGAGGATTTCTTCCCACGCTTAAGGGCTTTGGCCTCCGGATCTTCGGAGGCGGTCCTCTTCTCCATCCGAAGGGAGGGGTTCTTGGTTCCCTCCTCTTCAGTCGCCCCTTCGGGCGAGGTATTAGCTCCTTTATTTCCCCCGTCGCCCCCCTCTGTGGGCGCAACCTCCAACATTCTGACCAGCACGGGCTCCAGTGCGGTCTCTGGGAGGAGGGCCGGACACCTTATCAGCCTTGATCGCGCCACCCATTCCTGTAAAGAACAAAGGGTCAGGAGACGAACTTTTGAAAGGCATATAAATAGGATGTCCGGACTCTGAGCTATTTACCTGAGTATCCGGGCGATCGCGGCTTAGGCCTGCGTCCTCGGCCGAATCCGGACACGCCACCTGCGGTCCGAAGAACAGCTTGTACATCTCTGTGGGTGCCGCACCCATAAAATGTTGGAGAATACGAGGTCCCTCCGGATTGTACTCCCATAGACGGAGAGGACGGCGTTTGCAGGGCGGAAGATGCCTGATTAGCATAACCTGCATCACCTTGATTAGGTCGATCTCCCTCGTTTGGAGGTCTCGAATCCGTCCCTGCAGTAAGGGCACGTCCGCAGACGGCCCCCAGTTGAGCCCTTGGTTGACCCACGACACCTGTTGGCGTGGAGGTCCCGGGCGGAATAAGGGCGGCGGCTTTTGCCTGCTGCCCCTCGGAGCGGTGATGTAGAACCACTCCTGCTGCCACGGTCCGAGTTCCTCTTGGAAGGAACCCTCGGGCCATGGGGCATCAACCTTTCTGCTTATGGTCGCCCCGCCGCACTCCGCTTCACGCCCCCCCGATCATCTTCGGCTCCACCTTGAAGGTCTTCAGCCATAGGCCGAAGTGGGGGATGACGCGGAGGAAAGCTTCGCAGACGATAATGAATGCGGAGATATGGAGGATGGACTCCGGAGCCAAGTCGTGAAAGTCCAGCCCGTAGTAGAACAGGAGTCCTCTCACGAAGGGATCCGTTGGGAAGCCTAATCCCCGACGGAGGTGAGATACGAAAATGACGTATTCGCCGGGCTCGGGGGCTGGCACGGCCTGCCCTGGGGCAGGAAACCTGTGCGAAACCTCGTAGGCCAGGTACTTGGCCTCACGCAACTTCAATATGTCCTCCTCCGTGACGGAGGATGGCATCCACCGGCCCTGGAGGTCGGAGCCGGACATGGTTGAGGGTCCGAAGCGCTTGAATCTGAAGCTCTAGGTGTTGGAACTAGGAGCGGAGGACAGATTCGATGCGAGATTGAAGAACAAGGACAGGCCTTGGTCCTCTTATAAAGGGGAAGAAATACCAAGGGCCGTCTCCGTGACCGTTTATGATTCCCCTTCGATAGAGGAGGCAGGGCGACGGGAACGGTTGGGTTACCCACGCACGTATTGATGAGAATCCCGGGATAAAGGGGACACGATCTCTGCTTCGACAAGACGTGCCAAGGAAACCGCTTCGCTAAACGTGCTCAGGTGGAATAATAAAAACAATTCAAACAAGGGCTTGGTGGCAGTGTGATGTCACGCCGCCTAATACGTCAGCAGATTGATTCAGTGTATATGTTTTATTCTCTCTACGGTGGAATGTGGAAATCATTTTTGCAGAGCCGGACACTATCCTGGTGTTCATTATCTTCTCTGGATTATTCAAGGGAGGAACCCGCCTTGCAATGCCGAACATTGTGCACGCCGGACTTATCGTCATTGAAGACTGGTTCAGGGGCTACTGAGGGAGTCCTGGACTAGGGGGTGTCCGGACAGCCGGACTATCATTATCCACCGGACTCCAAGACTACGAAGATAGAAGATTGAAGACTCCGGCTCGTGTCCGGAAGGTACTTTCCTTGGCGTGGAAGGCAAGCTTGGCAATACGGATATGTAGATCTCCTACCATTGTAACCGACTCTGTGTAACCCTAGCCTCTCCGGTGTCTATATAAACCAGAGGGTTTTAGTCCGTAGGACAACATATACGTTACAACAATCATACCATAGGCTAGCTTCTAGGGTTTAGCCTCCTTGATCTCGTGGTAGATCTACTCTTGTACTACCCACATCATCAATATTAATCAAGCAGGACGTAGGGTTTTACCTCCATCGAGAGGGCCCGAACCTGGGTAAAAACACTGTGTCCCTTGTCTCCTGTTACCATCCGCCTAGACGCACAGTTCGGGACCCCCTACCCGAGATCCGCCGGTTTTCACACTGGCAGGGGGTCTCTGTGGCTCCCCCTGTGGCGGCTAGTGCGGCCTCAAGTTGGGCCTTGCACCCTTGAAGCTCCTGAGACAGATGGGTATTCTTTTCTGAAAGATCCTGCATAACAAATGATCCTTAAATCAGTTATTCTAACTATTTTAAGTCTCGGGGGCTACTAATATATATAAATGGTCAAAATTCACTCACCCGTATTTCTTTCACATACTGCTCCGTGGCTCTGGTTAGACCATCTTAAGCGGCACGGAGGTGCGCATCTCTCGCATTAAAGGCATTCAATGCCTCCAGGGAGAAACACGCGTCACAAAGAACTGTCCGGCGGCGCCTATGATTCATGGCGCTCTCCACCTCAGATCAGGTGGCGGACAGCCTGTCGGCATCCTCCGCTGGAGGAGCATCCGGCGCACGCCTTGTGTTCGCCTCCCCCTCTGGACCAGGTGTTGGAGCCTGGCTGGTGGAGGCTCGATTGGCAACCTCTCCAGACACAGTCCGGCGAGTGCTCTTTCTCCTGGAAAAATCATGAGCGTTAATATGCCTCCCAGGAATCTTTCCTTTAAACACGGTGGTGCGTCATACCGTTGCGGCGACGTCTCGATTCGCACCGCACTTCTTTTCCTCCTGCTGGGCCGAGCTGCCCCTTGCTGGACGGCCGCCGCAGGATCGGCTTCCCGCCTCGAAGGCACCTCCTGCGGAACACCATTGGTATACGGTGGTCAGAGATAAGCAGGGATGAGTAGTGGTATCAGGACTCCAGTCACAGTTACCTGGGAAACCGGAGATATTCCGGGGTAGTCGGCCGTAATGGCGACCAAAGCATTGTCGATGCTAAGTTGGTGGAACACCCCATCGATCAGCTCCACCTTTATGTCCGGATCCTCTTCGGAGGACGGATCAAGGGATCGTTCCGGATCCTCTGGTTGTGGAGCCAGGCTGTGTATATCCTCTACGGCCCGACGCAGTTCCTGCATCGAAATCACAAAGTGAGACACTTAACTTTGGGAATATGGATCGGATAGACAAACGTCCGCTTACCCAGCTCCGAGGGTTGTTCATGGAAAATCCATTCAATGGACTAGCCCGGAGGAAGTCCTCCTTCTCCCCTTTGTACAAGCCGGACAGGATCTTCACCAGATCGGCAACCGATCCCGGCCCCTTCCGGCCATGACGGGTGGCATCATCCTCCCCGTTGAAATCCCACATGGGGTGGCCCCTATACTGGAGCGGCTGCACCCCTCGCATGATGCATGTGGCCATGACTCCAATCATGGTTAATCCGGAATGAGCCAATAACCTTATTCGGCCCATCAGATATTGAACGTCCCTATCATTCTCCCGTTGAGGGCTCCGCGGGCGCCAACTCAGGCGTTTCTTCAGCGGAGCATTGCTGAACTCCGGGAGGCTGATCCGAACTGGGTCCGGCAGCGGGGCTTCTTCCATATAAAACCATTCCGAAGGCCAGTCTTCGGACGCCTTCTTCGGGGTTCCGGATAGATATCCGGTCCCGGCGATGCGCCATAGTTCGGCTCCGCCCACTTGATATATCGACCCCTCGTGAGAGCAGGGTATGAGGTAGAATAATCTCTTCCACAGTGCGAAATGGGCCTTGATGCCCAAGAACAGCTCGCAAAGGGCCACGAAACCCGCAATATGTAGGATGGAGGCAGGTGTAAGATGATGAAGCTGGAGCCCAGAGAACTCCAGGAGCCCCCGGAGAAACGGATGTATGGGAAATCCGAGTCCTCTTATTAGATAAGGGACGAAGCATACCCGCTCTCCTTTGGAGGGATTGGGGACGCTCTCCGCCTGCTTCCCGCCCTTGTAGGTGGCAAGTCCGGCTCGAACCGGAACCATGAAGGCTGGGGGAAGAAATCCCTCGGCTTGGAGCGTCACCAGCTCACTATGCGGGACCGAGCATCTCCCCCAATCTCCAAGCTGAGGGCTCGGAGCACGAGAGGAGGAGCCACGTCGACTGTCCATGATGGCATGGATTTTTGGTCAGAGGTGCTCCGATGAATGCTCGCGGAAGGAGGATGGTGTGATTCGGATCTAGATCCTCGCCTCTCTTTATAGGCAGCTCATTCGCGCAGCTAGGGGGTGGAATGTAAAAATACCCTGGCTTTTCGCATTCGTACGGCATGTGGAAGATGGCCATTATTAGACGTGGAAGCCAAGGAGCGCAGCATTTATGAGGAGTCGGACACCGTTCGGCGAGTACATGGAATTTGGAGGAGAACCTGCCTTGCAATGCCGAAGACAATATGCGCGCCAGACTCGTCGTCATTGAAGCCTGGTTCGGGGGCTATTGAGGGAGTCCTGGACTAGGGGGTGTCCGGATAGCCGAACTATCATCATTGGCCGGACTCCAAGACTATGAAGATACAAGATTGAAGACTTCGTCCCGTGTCCGGATGGGACTTTCCTTGGCGTGGAAGGCAAGCTTGGCGATACGGATATGTAGATCTCCTACCATTGTAACCGACTCTGTGTAACCCTAGCCCTCTCCGGTGTCTATATAAACCGGAGGGTTTTAGTCCGTAGGACGAACAACAATCATACCATAGGCTAGCTTCTAGGGTTTAGCCTCCTTGATCTCGTGGTAGATCTACTCTTATACTACCCATATCATCAATATCAATCAAGCAGGAGTAGGGTTTTACCTCCATCAAGAGGGCCCGAACCTGGGTAAAACATCGTGTCCCTTGTCTCCTGTTACCATCCGCCAAGACGCACAGTTCGGGACCCCCTACCCGAGATCCGCCGGTTTTGGCACCGACAACGTCCATGAAGGAGCCATACTATTTCACAATATGTGTTTATTTGTGATTGTTACCCTTCTTTGTTTCTATGCATGTTAGAATGGTAGAAAGATCCCTCATGAATATCAAGCGAATTGCCATCCCCGATGTTGCACCTTTGCACGTCAAGTATGCCTAGTAGTGGGCTCATTGAACTGAAGGGTTCGTGTCGGACACAGACATGCACTGCATCAGGTTAGCTTGACAAGGCTATCAAAACGGTTTTGGGCCTTGTGGCAAAGAAGGTTGGGAGCCGGGGTATGAGATATCTTCCCGACCGACAAGAGTTGTATAGAGATACGATTAGCAAGGAGTTGCTTACTGGATACGTATGTTGGCTAGCAGTGATGCTAGAGCTCACTAGTCACATGCGCTAGTCAGATCCTGAATCACTAAGAGTTTGCGGAGGTATGCTAACTTAAGTGGGAGTATTTCTGTTTAGGCTTGAATTACTCTACATAAAGACATTGCTTAGTGATTGCATATTTTCTGTTGCAGATCAATGGCACCACCTGCTCAACCCAACTTTTCATTGAAATCAATTCTGGAAAAGGATAAACTGAATGGAACAAACTTTACCACCTGGTATACAAATCTGAGAATTGTTCTCAAGCACGATAAAAAGGAACATGTTTTAGAGGATCCACTTCCAGAGGAACCTGCTGATAATGCTAACGCCACAACTAAGAATGCCTACCAAAAACTCATTGATGAATCAACGGAGATCAGCTGTCTGATGCTGGCTTGTATGGAGCCCGATTTGCAACAACATTTCAAAAATGTTGAGGCTTACGATATGATCGAGAGTCTCAAGAGCATGTTTCAGACACAGGCTAGGACCGAAAGGTTCAACTTCTGGCGATCCTTGATGGATTGCAAGCTGAAGGAAGGTGATCCACTAAGGCCACATGTGATCAACATGATCGGATATGTGCAGGCTTTCGATCGGTTGGGCTTCCCGCTCTTGGATGAGCTGGCTACTGATGCTGTTCTGGGTTCTCTTCCGCCCAGCTATGGGACGTTCATCTCGAACTATCATATGCATGGCATGGATAAGAAGCTCACTGAATTGCATGGGATGCTCAAAGTGGCAGAGCAGGATATTAAGAAAGGCACGCATCAAGTGTTGATGGTGCAGAAATCGGTTAAGTTCAAGAAGAGTTGGTCCAAGAAAAAGGCTAAGGCAAAGGGCACGGAGATGGTAACCTCCGCCGCTGCGCCGAAGTCTGGAACGGACTCAAAGACCGTTTGCTATCACTGCAAGGAGATCGGTCACTGAAAGAGGAACTGTAGCATGTGGCTTGCAGAGCATGGCAAGAAAGCCGGGAATGCTGCTTCAGGCAAAGGTACACTTGTTGCGTATGTTATGGACATTTACCTTGCTGACATACCTAGTAGCTCTTGGGTATTTGATACCGGATCGGTTGTTCACATTTGCAACTCGATGCAGGGGCTGGTAAGAACTAGGCGTGTGGCACAAGGGGAGATTGACATCAGGGTCGGCAACAAAGCAAGAGTTGCTGTGTTGGAGGTCGGCATGATGCAGCTCCACCTTCCTTCTGGATTCATTATGGAATTGAATAATTGTTATTACATTCCTGCACTTAGTCGAAACATTATTTCTGCCTCAAGTTTGATGAGTCAAGGTTATGAATTCAATTTAAAGGACAATGGTTGTTCGATATTTTTGAATGGTATGTTCCATGGCTATGCACCCATTGTTGATGGGCTATTTATATTGAATCTGGAACAGGAACCGGTCTATAACGTGAGTGTCAAGAGGCATAAGCCTAATGAGATAAATCCGACATACTTCTGCATTGCCGGCTTGGACACATTAGTTTGAAACGCATGAAGAAGCTCCATGATGATGGGCTCCTAACTTTGTCCGACTTTGAGTCGTTCGAGACATGCGAATCATGCTTGCTCGGCAAGATGACTAAGTGTCTTTTCGCAAAGAGTTGCAAGAGGGCGTCCGAGCTGTTGGAACTTATACATAGTGATGTGTGTGGTCCAATGAGCACAACAGCTAGAGGTGGCTATCAGTACTTTGTGACTTTTACCGATGATTTGAGTAGATATGGATATATCTATTTGATGAGGCACAAGCCGGAGACTTTTGAAAAGTTCAAAGAGTTTCAGAACGAGGTTGAGAATCAGCTCGGCAAGACTATAAAACTTCTACGATCTGATCATGGAGGTGAGTACATGAGCCAGGAGTTTGATGATCATCTAAAAAGCCGAGGTATAGTACCTCAGCTCACACCTAATGGTACGCCACAGAGAAACGGCGTATCAGAACGGAGGAATAGGACCTTGTTGGACATGGTCTGGTCTATGATGAGCAAATCAGATTTACCCTTGTCATTCTGGGGATACACTCTAGAAACTGCAGCTTTCACACTTAATAGGGTATCATCAAAATCCGTAGACAAGACAGCACATGAGATGTGGACCGGGAACAGTCCCAGTTTGTCTTTTCTAAAGATTTGGGGTTGTGAAGCATTTGTCAAGTGACTTATGTCAGACAAGCTTACACCCCAGTCGAATAAATGCATATTCGTGGGATATCCGAGGGAAACCTTGGGATATAGCTTATACAACCGGGAATAGAACAAAGTGTTTGTTGCTCGGAGCGGGGTTTTCCTTGAGAAAGAGTTTCTCAGTCGGGAGGCCAGTGGGAGGACGGTTTGACTCAAAGAAATTCGAGGACCACTCGGGGACGGCTCGGCCGGTGACGAGATCATACCGGAGTCAGTCAGGGAACCCGTAGTGGAAGCGGCACCGGAACCACGGAGGTCGGAAAGATTGCGCAGAGTACGTGATGTATTGTTGCTAGAAAGCGACAAGCCGGCCACGTATGCGGAAGCGATGGTGAGCCCTGATTCCGAGGCATGGCTGGAGGCCATGAGATCCGAGTTAAAGTCCATGGATGAGAATCAAGTATGGGACTTGGTTGATCTGCCGCCTGGCGTAACAGCCATTGGTTGCAAATGGGTGTTTAAGAAGAAAACCGATGTGGATGGAAATGTTCAGATCCACAAAGCTCGGCTTGTTGCTAAGGGTTATGGACAAGTTCAAGGAATTGACTACGACGAGACTAACTCGCCGGTAGCGATGCTGAAGTCGATGAGGATCGTACAGGCTATAGCTGCATATTTCGATTATGAGATATGGCAGATGGATGTCAAAACGGCTTTCCTTCACGGAAATTTAACCGAGGACGTGTATATGATACAGCCCAAGGGTTTTGTCGATCCGACTAGCACTAGTAAGGTATGCAAGCTCAAGAGATCCATTTATGGGTTGAGGCAAGCATCTCGGAGCTGGAATATTCATTTTGATGAGGTCGTCACTGGTCTCGGTTCGTCAAAAGCGAAGAGGATGCTTGTTTATACAAGAAGTTAATTGGGAGTTCGATAGTATTTTTGATCTTGTATGTGGATGGCATACTACTGATCGGAAATGATGTTTCGATGCTAAAATCGGTCAAGGAGTCATTGAATGGCAAGTTTTCGATGAAGGACCTTGCTGAGGCAGTCTATATTTTAGGCATTAAGATCTATAGAGATAGATCGAGGAGGCTGCTCGGCTTGAGCCAGAGCACGTACATAGATAAAGTGTTGAAGTGGTTCAACATGAGTGAGGCGAAGAAAGGGTTCTTGCCATTCTCACATGGTATAAGGCCAAGCAAGACTCAGAGTCCTTCGACATCTGATGAGCGAAGAAGGATGAGTAGGATTCCGTATGCCTCGGCAATCGAATCCATCACGTATGCCATGATATGTACAAGGCCTGATGTTGCTTTTGCAATAAGCCTAACAAGTAGATACCAGGCCAACCCAGGTGAGAGTCACTGGGCAGCGGTAAAGAATATTTTGAAGTACCTGAAAAGGACTAAAGAGATGTTCTTAGTTTATGGAGGTGAGGAAGAGCTCGTCGTAAGGGGTTACGCCGATGCTAGTTTCCAAACCGACGGAGATGATTGTTGATCACAGTCTGAATTCGTGTACGTCATGAACGGAGGGGCAGTGAGCTGGATGAGTTCCAAGCAAGATACGGTGGCCGAATCTACCACAGAAGCCAAATACATTGCGGCTTGTGAAGCTGCAAAGGAAGGTGTTTGGATCCGACATTTCCTAGATGATCTTGGTATTTTCCCAGCCTCGGTAAAACCGTTGGACCTTTATTGTGATAATTCTGGTGCCATCGCACAAGCCAAGGAGCCAAGGAATCACCACAAGGTCAAACACATAGATCGGAAATATCACCTGATATGAAATATCGTAAAGAATGGTGACGTAGACTTATGCAAAATTAACATGGATGCAAATGTTGCAGATCCTTGACTAAGCCGCTTCCACAACCCAAGCATAAGGGGCACGTTAGAGCTATGGGAATTCGATGTCTATTTGATTGACTCTAGTGCAATTGGGAGACTGTTGGAGATATGCCCTAGAGGCAATCATGTATGATGATATTTCCTATGTGTTGATGAATAAAGATAGTCCTTGGACATTATCAATCATGTGTATCACCAAGTACGTGACTTGTTTGTCGGACTATGCATTGTATGATGACTGTCCTAAAAGGCCCCTAGTCAAAAGGGTTGTGTGGACGCGCAGCCGACTAGACTAGTATATGTCGATGGCTCGGTCTCACTAGCCATGGAGCATTGGATGCTAACCGGATAATATGGACTCAGAAGGATCTGGTCGGATTCGACGTAGTCGAATCCGAGTCGAGATAAGGTCCGAGTCGGACAGACCCAACTATGAGACACAATGATATGTCATCTGTGAGTCTCTAGTACAACATACGTTCTATGTCCTAAGATCTGAGCTGACGCATGTACTCGGGATGGTGACAGACTTGCTTTGGGCCGACCAAACTCTACTCTGTGACTGGGTAGTTACAAAGGTAGGTTTCGGGTTTGTCTCGTCCCATGCTGCGAGACATGGTCGAGCAAGATGGGATTTGCCCTCCAATCAGGAGACATATACTCTGGACCCCTCGTGTGATCTGACCAGGATAAGCATGGCCATGCGACAGGGATTATGAGATAATCCGGTTTGTGGTCGGAATCACTAGAACGATAAAGAGGTCGGGCTAGCACAAGGATGACAGTCTCGCCTTGAGCCCGACAACATATATCATGAGGCAAAGGGAACAGAAGTGTGACACGTTGTATAGGTTCGCCTAACCAGCTTTATAGTGTGCTTGGTGGCCGGCACGCCTTGCTAGAGGCCGCTACCAACCGTGCAAGTCGGAGGTGATCCGAACTGTGATGAAGCCGACTTGAACCTAAGGGGTCGCACGCTTAAGGGAAGGAACCTACAAGGTTGGTTTGGAGGACATTGGTTGGATGTGATGCGAGCTGGACTTGGAACGCGACCGAGTAGACTTGTGGGCTTTAGGGTCCATGCGAGGCCCAAGTGTTGAGCCCGCGACGGACGCCTATATAAAGTGGAGGTGCAGCACACTCATTTGGTTGATTGCTTCGGCGCTGTCACTAGGGTTTTCATGTGTTGCGAATAGCCACCTCCATTCGCCGCCGACTGTGTGATCGGACCTAGCAGTCCGCCGCATGGTGTTCCCGTGCGGATACCGTTAGAGGCGGTGCACTTGCGCCGCTCCGGCAAACTTGTACGTGGGATCGGACAACCGGCTGTTCAAGGGAGATCGGACGAGGAGGAGACCGAGGGAGTCCTGGATTAGGGGGTATCCGGACAGCCGGACTGTGTACAATGTCCGGACTATTGAAGCGTGAAGATACAAGACTCAAGACTTCGGCCCGTGTCCGGATGGGACTTTCCTTGGCGTGGAAGGCAAGCTTGGCGATCCGGATATTATATTTCCTTCCTTGTAACCGACTCCATGTAAACCCTAGCCCTCTCCGATGTCTATATAAACCGGAGAGGTTGGTCCTTAGAAGGCCGATCATAATTATATTCATACCATCATAGGCTAGCTCCTAGGATTTAGCCTCTACGATCTCGTGGTAGATCTACTCTTGTACTACCCATATCATCAATATTAATCAAGAAGGAAGTAGGGTTTTACCTCCATCGAGAGGGCCCGAACCTGGGTAAACATCTGTGTCCTTTACTTCTTGTTACCATCAGCCTTGACGCACAGATCGGGACCCCCTACCTGAGATCCGCCGGTTTTGACACCGACATTGGTGATTTCATTGAGAGTTCCTCTGTGACGTCGCCGTCAGGTTCGATGGCTCCTTCAATCGTCATTAACCATGCTGCCCAGGGTGAGACTTTCCTCCCCGGACAGATCTTCATGTTCGGCGGCTTTGCACTGCGGGCCAATTCACTTGGCCACTTGGAGCAGATTGATAGCTATGCCCCTGGCCCTCAAATCGGGTTCGGAAACCTGACCCACATGGCGGATACCCGAGGAGACTTGATCTTCAGGGGATTCGGGCCAGCGCCAGAAGTGCCGAAAAGTCACGATGGGCACGACTTAGACCTGTTGTCAAACGTTGCTTGGGATATCACCCCGGCAGAAGCCACGGACCTAAATCTGGGACAGGTTGCGTTGCGTAAAGACGGAGGGCTGGACCCCGCCCCACAGGCCGTACCCTCATTGGCGATGGAGCCGAACACAGGCTTCACTTTTGAGGAAACCGGTGACCCCGGGCCCCTGGACCTATGTCCTGTTGTAGGCACCAGTCCGTGCGTCCCCGGGCCCGCCGATCTCGGTTGGGCTCTGGTAATGGAGTTCACCGCGGCGGACATCTTTCATCACTCGCCCTTCGGCGACATACTAAACTCATTCAAAACTCTCTCTTTGACAGAGAATCTCGGGCCGAATTATGTCTGGCTCGAGTGGGAAGCAGGCGACGAAGACATTCGTTGCCCACCCACCACCCACTTCATAGCCCCGGTTGATGATTTAACCGACATGCTGGACTTCGACTCCGAAGGCATCGACGGTATGGACGACGATGCAGGAGAAGACTCAGAATCTATGAGGTGCCGGATTCATGCCTCGCCACACGACATATACATGGTGGATACGCCTAAGGAAGGCGACGGTGACGATCCGGAAGATAACACCCCTGGGCAGAAACCAAAGCGACGACGCAGACGCCGTTCCAAATCCGGCAACAGTAACAATATCAGCAAGAGCGCCAGAAGAATGGATACTCCGGCAAACCCCGATGGCAATAATGACCAAACAGAACCAGCGATGGAGCAGGACGAACCAGGTCACACCGAACATAGTCCGGGTCATACGCCCGAAGAAAATGATCCAGAGGGACGAGTTCACCAATCCGGCCCAGGACAAAAAGGCAACCCGGACGACGACGCATTCATCGTTCCGGAAGAACGCGTGGAATGAGAGAACCTTCATAGAAAGCTTATGGCCACAGCGAGAAGTCTGAAGAAGCAGAAGCAACGGCTTAAAGCTGCACAGGAAACGCTCAATCGCAGATGGAATAAAGTGCTAGACACTGAAGAAAGATATGGCGACGATCGCCATACAAAGAGCTACCCAAAACGCAAGCTACTGCTAGAATTCGACGACGAGGCCGTTCCACCGAAGAACAACATGAACAGGAGACCAAGAATACCACCTCATAGCCACAATAAATCAGCTGCCGGAGACGCCCACGACCTACGTAAGCACCTGGAGAAGAAAGCTGGCGCAGCTAGGTCCATCTACGGATCTAAAGGAGACACCCCGGCGAGGGACTATGGCTGTCAAAATAATTTTGACAACCAAACTCCAGTTCGGAATAAACACCGAACACAACAACAGCCCACAGCATGCCACAACGCGTCCAGATACAGAGGGGCTGCTCACCCCCTGTGCTTTACTGATGAAGTACTGGACCATGAATTCCCACAGGGATTTAAACCTGTAAACATAGAGGCATACGACGGAACGACAGACCCAGGGGTCTGGATTGAGGACTTTATCCTCCACATACACATGGCTCGCGGAGATGACCTCCATGCCATCAAATACCTTCCCCTCAAACTAAAGGGACCGGCCCGACACTGGTTGAAAAGCCTCCCCGAAAATTCAATCGGGAGCTGGGAAGAACTGGACGACGCTTTCAGGGCCAATTTTCAAGGGACTTATGTCCGGCCTCCGGATGCTGACGATTTAAGTCACATAATCCAACAACCCAGAGAGTCTGCCCGCAAGCTTTGGAACAGATTCCTCACTAAGAAGAATCAAATCGTTGACTGTCCGGATGCCGAAGCCTTAGCAGCATTCAAGCACAGCATCCGGGACGAGTGGCTCGCCAGACACCTCGGCCAAGAAAAACCAAGGACAATGGCAGCCCTAACAAGTCTTATGACCCGCTTTTGTGCGGGAGAAGATAGCTGGCTCGCCCGTAAAGGCACCAGCGACCCCAGCACATCCGAAATAAGGGATGGCAACGGGAAACCACGGCATAATAAAAACAAACGCCAAAACAAGGAAGAGAGCCCGGACAACATAACGGTTAATGCCGGATTCCAAGGCTCCCGACCTAACCAGCAAAATAAGCAACCTAAAGGCAGTAAAGAGGGACCGTCCGGTCTGAACAGAGTTCTGAACAGACTATGCCAAATTCATGGCACCCCCGACAAACCTACGAACCACACGCACAAAGAGTGCTGGGTCTTCAAGTAGGCCGGCAAGCTGAACGCCGAACACAAGGGAAGGGAAACACCAAGTGAAGACGAGGATGAACCTCGCCAACCAAACACTGGGGGACAGAAAACATTCCCGCCAGAGGTTAAAGCAGTGAACATGATCCACGCGACTCGTACATCCTTGGGAAGGCACGAACGCGTCCATAAAGACGCGCGCGATATAGAGCCCATCGTACCCACACCTAACTGTTGGATGTCTTGTTCGATCACCTTCGATCACCAAGACGGCTAAACTAGAATTCGGCGTGAAGGATCAAATACCTTGGTGCTTGACCCAATAATCAACGGATACCATCTCACTCATGTCCTCATGGACGGTGGCAGCAGTCTCAATTTAATATGTGAGGACACTGTCCGCAGGATGGGGATAGACTCATCCAAAATCAGCAAGATTCACACCACCTTTGAAGGGGTGATACCAGGCGTTGAAGCCTATAGCAAGGGCTCCGTCATACTAGAGGTAACATTCGGCTCTCCAAGTAACTCCAGAAGCGAAGACCTAGTCTTCATCATCGCACCCTTCCAAAGCAGCTATAAAGCATTGCTTGGAAGAAAGGCCCTCTTCCACTTCAACGCATTGCCGCATTATGGCTACCTCACACTCAAGATGCCCCGTCCACATGGCGTCATCACCGTCAACGGAACAATGGAGCGCCTTTCGCGCGCAAAGGAATACGCGACGGCCCTAGCGGCCGGACTATAAGCAGCCTCTAAACAAAATTATACCAGGTCGTTAAGACCACGAACACGGTTAGACGAGCCCGGCAGCCCACATTAAACCATGGCAATTGTATATGTAATCCTATAGTGGACACCAGGGGCTAATAATAAAGCCCCACACTCTCGGCTCAACCTTATTGGCAGGCCAGCATTTTGCATTTTCTACCATCCATCGCAAAGTTACGTTGCACTCTTCTATGAGATCCTTTTTTTCCGCAGACAATGTTCGCGCGATACCCTTCCAGGATGCGACAAAACGGAGACAAAGGTGCAGACGTGCAGCAGGGCCCCGTCCAACAGGTTTCTTTTGAGATTAAGCCCCTGTGTAAACCTTTTCTTTTGCCTCTTGTTGTTTCATCATCCCACGGGTTCAATACCCACAGAGGATACTGCCATTTTTGGCATTACGCCACGACAGATTAATGCACGCACCTGGACATACAGGGTTTATAATGAATGGGCATTCTTGAGCCCATCATCTGTTAGAAAGTCTAAATACCTTCGGGAGTGTTCGGCGTCACGAGTTTGGCCTTATATGCATCAGCTCTCAATCATGTCTTTGGTCAAATGTTGGGATTTCCCGGATCCTGGGTTTGCCGCCTTACGTTCCGTTACAATCGGCTAAGGTGGCCAAAGAAGAACTACTGTGACTGTGCCCTGGTTATTCCGGATGAGCACCTCAGTAGAGAAAGCCGAAAACTGACCGTCATGATACAGCGAGAGACTGATCAACCACTCGACGACTCACCAGAATCTCTAGGATTCCTCCGCATTAACGAAGGGCCATTTCCCGGCCAGGTACATACGCGCCCATATTTGGATGCATGCGATGGTACCAGGGGCTACATAGTAGCCTCAAATATTAGAATCCCGCGGCTAAGCGAAAGTGTTACAGCTATATAGTCCGGTTGCCTAGTTCGACGTGCGATCACCTCCTTTCCGGACCAAGACGTTGGATAAAGAGTGATCAGGCACATTTTTTCGCGAACACCCCCGCATTGTATGCGTGGGGGCTGAAGCCAACGAATGCTATCTTTCGGATTACACACACACACACACACACACACACACACACACAGGACACAATCATATTTTCAGACACAAATTATAAATATAACCTCCTAATCAAAAAAATTACAATAATTTGAATCATCACTCGAAGAGGAGATTCTTCGGGCACTGCGCCTCTATCAGGCGGGCACCCTCCGTGACTTGTGCCAAGTAGTGCTCGGCCGGATATTGACCCCCTACTGGATTCTGAGACGCTATCATAGTGGCATCCATATCCGTCCAATACGCTTTAATGCGTGCAAGGGCCATCCGCGCACCCTCTATGCATGCTGACCTCCTCATGGCATCGATCCGGGGCACGGCCCCAAGGAACTGTTGCACTAAACCAAAGTAGCTGTCCGGCTTAGGCTCCTTCGGCCAAAGATGATCTATTATAGACCGCATCGCAAGCCCGGACAGCCTGTGAAGCTCCGCCACAGCAGCCATCTTATCGCTTAACGGCAGCGGGCGGGTGGGAGCAAGGAATTGCGACCAAAAAAGCTTCTCCACCTCCTTTTCACCCTGATCTTTGAAGAACTCCATGGCATCCGCCGTACTCTTCGCCAGGTCCGCGTATGCATCCGGCGAGCTCCACCGTCCATCAAGGGGAGCGTACTTCGGATCGAAGAACTTCGTCCGCAGCAAATAGGAGCCTCCAGCCGCGATTTTTCCGGCCTGTTGAAGCTCCTCCCGCGCACCCCGGAGCTCGGTCCGTATTTCCTTAGTGGCATTCAGCGCCTTGCTCAGGTCAGCCAATTTATCTTCATGCTCCTTCTTCAGGAGCTCATACCGGTCAGCGACATGTTTTAACTCGATAGCCATTTCAGCTATCTTTTCCTCGCTTCGGCGATGAGCAGCCTGTTCGGCTCTCAATTCCTCGGCCGCCTTTAGGGCAGCCGCATTGCTCACCCGAGCTTGTTCCTTGGCTAGAGCAAGTTCAGCCCTTAGGGCCTCCACGCAGCAGCACCATCTGCAGTTCAAACAAATTATATTAATACATGCCACCTTAATTTTTTCTATGAAATGGGAGACAGGGCACATACCTTGTGAGGTATCCAGCCGCTCATTCATCAGAGTAATATCGGCATCAATCGACCCAATTGCCTCGACAGTTCGGCAACTTCAACCGACGGGCCGGCGGCCGGACCCACAGGTATCTGCACACATTTACAGCACTATCATTGGTTTATGATCCCCCGTTTGCCGCCTAGGGCGGGCAACCAGAGTCTCAGGGGCTACTATCTATATGGAGCACACCTAGCGCGTGCCTTACAACCAAAGAGCTCTCCATTACATACCTCAAAGCCTCTGAGCAGGCTTGTGAATGCTTCATTCAAATCGCTCGTAGCGGATGAAATCTTCTTGAGCACCGCGCTCATTAATGAGAGGTGCTCCTCCAAGAGCACAGCTCGCTCCAGTAATCCCGTCAGTACATCCGGACTCAGGGCGGCTGACGCATTGTCTTCCGGCCTTGGCGCATCCGGGCTCCTCCGTGACAACACCTCGGTGTCGCCCACGTCAAGAACCGGAGAGGCGGGTGGGGTCTCGCTCTCCATCATCTCCGGAGGAAGGTCGCCCAAAAACGATCCCTGTTGAGAAGAGCTGCCAGCCGGACTGCAAAAAGTTGAGTCCTGGTCATTGATCCAGGAGAAATACAGTACCTTCAAGTTAATTATTGACTTACGACTCGTTGGAGGGTTGGCCCGTTGGAGGGCATGATGCGGTGAGGGTGCCTGTCGGGGCAAGGACCCCCGGGGATCCCTTTTTCCCCAATTTGGGCATCTCGGCCTCCAAATCTTCGGAGGCGGCCCTCTTCTTCCCGCGTGGGGAGGTGGCCTCGACCTCTCCTCCCCGAATGTACCCGGTTCGGATGCGTAGTGTGTGGGGTTCGGATTTCTCATCCTTCCCCTTGTCTTTCCCCGAAGGCATTCTGCTAAGTACCCGGTCGAGCATCTTGGCCATGGTAGGGGCGGACGAACCTTTGGGAAGTGGTGCCGGACACCTGATTCTCTCCGCCTTGCTGAGCCATTCCTAGACGCGGATGACGATCAGAATAAACAAGTATGACAAACACAAAACAGGTTGTCCGGTATCAAGGCTACTTACTTGAGTATCTAGGCAATTGCAGCTTAGGCCCGCATCCTCGGTGGTATCCGGACACGTTACTTTTCGTCCGAAGAATAATTTGCACATCTCTTCGAGCTTTTAAGCCGAAGAAGTGCTTCACAGTCCGCGGACCCTCCGGATTGAACTCCCAGATCCGAAGAGGCCGGCGCTGGCACGGCAACATCCGTCGGATTAACATCACTTGCATTACGCTAACAAGGTTGATATCCCTCTCGAGAAGCTCCCGGATGCAGTTCTGCAGTATTGGTACATCACCTGTGGGCCCCAATTACATCCTACGTCTGTCCAGGACGCCAACTGCGATGGAGGGCCCGAGCGGAACTCAGTGGCGGCTACCCAGTTTGTGCCCCTTGGGGCCGTAGCATAAAACCACCTCCGCTGCCATATGTCAGATACTTCTGGGAAAGAACCCTCCGGCCATGGGGCATCGGCATATCTGTTTATTACAACACCTCCGCACTCCACATGTCGCCCCCCGATCATCTTCGGCTTCACATTGAAGGTCTTGAGCCATAAGCCGAAGTGCGGGGTGATGTGGAGAAAAGCCTCGCACACGATAATGAATGACGAGATATGGAGGATAGCATCCGGAGCCAGATCATGAAAATCCAGCCCATAATAGAACATGAGCCCTCGTACGAAAGGATGGAGGGTGAAACCCAAACCACGGAGGAAGTGTGGGACAAAAACAACACACTCATTGGGATCCGGCGTGGGGATAACTTGCCCCGGAGCAGGAAGCCTGTGCCGGATATCTGCGGTTAGGTATCCGACCTTCCTAAGCTTCGCAATGTCCTTCTCCTCGATCGAGGAGGCGACCCACCGGCCTTGAGGATCAGATCCAGACATACTGGCGGATTCCGGAGGGGTGGAGCTTAGGTTTTGGGTGTTAGAACTCGAGGTGCGAGAAGGCGCGATGAAGGTGAAGAAAGAGGTATAGGCCTCGACCCCTTTATAAAGAGGGTGAATATCAAGAGTCCCCAGTGTGACCGTTTGAGGCTTATCTAAAAACACACGGGGTAATACCAACGGCCGTCGTGGGGTCACGCACGCTCATATTGATGGAAAATCCCGTAATAAAAGGGACATGATCTCTGCCTCGACGGGACGTGCCAATAAAACCGCCTCGTGGCACGAGTCGTTGTGGGGTAGGAAACGTCAGTCCGCGTTGGACCGAGTCACGATACCAGGGCACGACGCTCGAAGATTGCCAGCAAATCAGATCTCTACCATATGAAGATCATCTTGTAGATCTGGACACGGACTATGTGTTCGATAAACCACTTTGGAGAATTTGGAGGAGGAACCCGCCTTGCAATGCCGAAGACAATACTGCGCGTCGGACTCATCGTCATTGAAGCCTGGTTCAGGGGCTACTGAGGGAGTCCTAGATTAGGGGGTATCCGGACAGCCGGACTGTGTACAACGTCCGGACTATTGAAGCGTGAAGATACAAGACTCAAGACTTCGGCCCGTGTCCGGATGGGACTTTCCTTGGCGTGGAAGGCAAGCTTGGCGATCTGGATATTATATTTCCTTCCTTGTAACCGACTCCATGTAAACCCTAGCCCTCTCTGGTGTCTATATAAACTGGAGAGGTTGGTCCTTAGAAGGCCGATCACAATTACATTCATACCATCATAGGCTAGCTCCTAGGGTTTAGCCTCTACAATCTCGTGGTAGATCTACTCTTGTACTACCCATATCATCAATATTAATCAAGCAGGAAGTAGGGTTTTACCTCCATCGAGAGGGTCAGAACCTGGGTAAACATCTGTGTCCCTTACTTCTTGTTACCATCAGCCTTGACGCATAGATCGGGACCCCCTACCCGAGATCCGCCGATTTTGACACCGACAGAGACGATACACACGGACGCACTACCCCAACTCTTCTTCCGCTGCACGGCACTGCGCGTCTAGTGGTAATGATCTGTGATCCATCTCCCATAGCATGTTCCTGGATGTTCTGCGCGTAGGAATTTAATTTGCAGTCGACGCACCCTAACGTAGATCCCAACAGAATGATCATGGCTACTGCCTTGCAAGAGACTTGAAAACGAAATACCTTATCCTTGATCAAGAAAACCATGAGATCAATAGCCGAGCCGCCAATGGCCGCCTCCAGAGCCGCTGCCACCGAATCTTCGTTCAAACGAAAATTATGATGTCCAAAGGAGACCACCATGGTGAAGAGATCCGAGTCATCCATGGGGTGCACCAAAAAACCAGTAGATTGAAAAACCCTTGGAGAAGTCCAAGCCAAGGGCAGAACCATCATTGGAACCCATAGGAGATGGGTATGAACGTGTAGATCCCGAGACGCCGGAGAGATCTAGTGGAGAGAAACTAGAAAGTGGTGGCTAGAGAAGGAGATCGCCGGAGGTGGTGGATGCCGCCGGGGAGGGGGTGGGAGGACGTCATACATTGCACCAGATAACAAAAAGGGACAGGAAGTTCATCAAATTGCACTGGACAACCAAAAGACATAGCTAGTTCATCACATGGTTCATCACAGGCTTCTACTACTAGTTCATACGTACATGTACAATGAAATTAGGCTAGGAAAAGAGAATATCACCGCTTTGTCTAGCCCTTCCCCTTGTCATCTCCGGCAACGATAGTACATGGCAAAGACCATGTAGGGGTCATCATCCGGGGAGTGTCGGAGTAGGAGGAGCTGGTGATGGAGGAGGACGAGGAGGAGTAGGGGGCTCAACAAGGAGTCGGGCGGCGCAGGCCTGCTCTACCGCGAGGCGGCGGGCTTTGGTGGTAGTGCACACTTTCTCAGCCACAGATTGCTCGATGCCTCGATGCCCTCTCACAACGCCTTCACATTCTTGTGACAACGGGTGTTCGTCGTCGTGAGGTCAATGACCATCGCAGTATTTCACGGAAGACCTAGTCGTCGTTGGAGTTGGGCGGGAGACGGACCATTCAAGCACACGAGCTAGACTGAGCCACGTCCGGGCCTTTTGTCGCGCACACCGCACCTCCCCCGTCGCCGGCTTGGAGGATGCAACCGAGCACCCGGCGGTGCCTGGGAGTGTGGGCTGGCGATGACACACCGGATCTGCACGAGCATCCTCGGGCCACCAAGGACGGTGTGGAGCGCCTCGAACCACAACTACATTCACCCTATCTACCACCAGGGACGATGTAGAGCTCAAAGAGTCGCCAAAGTCCACAATTGGAGGGCAAGCTACTCATCGAACGACGTGTAGCTCGAACCCTCCGCCGCTAGCGCATCCTAGTCAATGGGGTCCGGTTCAGATCCCGATCCACTGCCGGAGCCGTCTATGGTGGCGTAGGATGGTGGGGACTTGGACGAGACCGGAACAAAGGGAGGGGCAAGAGTGAGGGCTAGGATTTGGTCCGGGTGGGACGGGATGGGGTTTATGTGGTGTTAGAGTGGGCCAACCTGGGTCGTCATACATGGTGGACACATCCGAGCATGTTTGGACCGCCCCAAATCCGCTCCACATTTGGAATGGGTTTGAGAGACATCGGATCCGAACATTTAGGCTCGTTTTAAGGGGTTCAGTTGGACGAGGTCGAGCAGTCTCAATTTCATAAAGGATTTACAAATGTTGGGCTGTCCACCTGAATAAATAAAGGTAGAATAGAGGGTCTGATTTGGGATGTTGCTTTTTAAGACATGAACCATTTCAAAGCATAGAATCGGACGACCGGCATTTAAATCCTCAATATCGTATGGCGGGCATGTCAACATGACGGCGTCTCCAATGTCGAACATACTCTATTTGTCCGTGAACTGGTCCGTACTAATCCGTGGACATGGATATGGCATTTGCTCTTCTTCTTTTCTTAAGTCCGAAATACGCAAACTAGTTATGAAAAATAGCACAATTCATCCATAAACAACTTGCAAATATCCCTAGTACAACAATAACTCAAATATAAATACTAACATCCCAAATAACTGGATGTTCAAGAAGTTTTCGAATTCGCTGATTTCAAATTCAATGATACTCGAGTCAAAATCTGCACATGTCCTTCCACGTACTGTGCCCTTTGAGCTTCATCCAACAATGCATGAACTTAAATGACCTACCCTCGGTCCTATAGTACAGCATGGCATCACGACCGGGCTACGCAACGTGATGATTATCAAGTTGTTGTATTGAGTGAATTAATCGATTGACCAATATGTAGAGCAACAAGAAGCAAAACATACGACCTCCATGGCTGATGAGCCCGATGGACACATTTGTCTCCACTCATGCAACCGCACCAAAAAACTTCATAACAGAGTTGGAGATGATGTACCACTGATGGGTTAGCGACTTCACATTGCGACCATGGATCACGTGCAAGTCATAGGGCACGAAGTGCTTTTTCTCATGAAACAAAGCATGCACGTGACGAACCCACTGGCCTCCTGCCTACAAAGTCTGCAGATACAACCTTCCACGCATTGCATAGCAACTCATCCTCCATCAACGAGTACCTCACAATCGTGGTTACTCTAGAAATCAATGGTAAGTTCAACAAAAAACTCAATGGCATTTGAACGTACACCTGTTGGGCGTGGTGTCCACCTTGGATGACGTTGGCTGGGCGCGGAGGGTACCTAGCTACGGACAAATCCTGTGTGGACGGCGACATAGTACAAGGCAGACCGGCGCGTGGGTGGGGGTTGCGGATGTCCGACAATGCCTGGACGGCGGCCGGAGAGGTACAATGACGACGTCAGACGAGGAGGATGTGGATGCAGAGCAAGAGCAAGCAGGGCCGAGGTGAAAGAAAAGTGACCCGTAATAGGAATTTGAGTGGGTTGGAGGTGTCGGAGCCCTACGTGGCGACGTTTCGGACTCTCGGGAAGGTCCCCGATTTGTGTCCGGTTTGTGGGAATCCGGAGAAGCGGACACGTCCGCGAACAAATGGGTCTATGTTGGATGGCAAACTACATTGAGACAAAATGGTCCAAACGTATGCGGGTGTTTTGAGGATCCGCTTGGAGATGCCTTCAACGCTCTTCCTTTATTTGTCTGGGCATACCGTCATGCTTCCATGATATCATTTTTTAAAAAATTGATGTTTAAAAAATTATAAATAAAAATCATTTGTGTTCACTAGACATTTGTCTACAACCCCTAAAATTTTCAAATCGAAATTCGATATACAGATGGAGAAACAAAAAGGAGAAATGTAAATGTCAACAGTGCCATTTTATCTTTTGTCTTCTCTTGACACTATTCATTATGGATTTGTCTTTTTTGTTTCTCAATGTGTGCTTTGAGTTTGGATCTCACTTTCTGAAGAGCTGTGGACACATGTGTGGTGAATATCACTTTTTTTTTCTGAATTTTCTAAACCTTTAAATTTGAATTTTCTAAATTGGTACTGTAGCATGGAAGAGAGAGTGGCACCTCATACTTATCCGATATTTTCCCTGGCGGGGGGTACACCAAATACGTGTCACTCGTTTCAGCCGTTAGCAAGCGTCGGTGGTGCCTCTGCCGACAGTCGACATCTGGGATGCCTGGACATCTTCCCTGTTCAGCAGGTAATTATCACTTTCAATGCAAGAGGACACGTATCTCCACCATATTGGCTACTTTCTTTCATTTTTATTTTGGCATAAATCCACTTGCGATTGTGACCACAAGAGCTTTAGCTGATTCCATATCTGCCACTTTATCTTAAAGAGGTAATCCACTGAGATTTGTGAGAACAAAAATCATTTCAAGACTGCGGTTCTTCACAGTCAAGCACTAAAAAAAGGGACAGATACACATTAACACTGGCAGCCTGCTCTTAGTTCAAGTACCTTTACAATGAGTTGTTACAGAATTTGGAGGATAAAAAATCTTAAGAACCTTTTCTGTGTTGTTTGTTTGATTTGTAGAAGTAGGTTTGATAGGAATTTTCAAGCAGTACTTTACACTATACTATTTTAAATTAGCTTTTTATCCACTCGAAGCTCTTAGAAATAACCATTTGTTTTTCATGTCTAATACTGAACTAAAAACTATACAACACTCAAATAGAGTATTTTACTTGGGTAAAATTTTCTCTTCCCCTACCTGTCTTGTATCATCTGAAGATATTTTCTTTTCCACTACTAAACTCAACCACACAAGTAGCTTTCCCTTCTGTTGCCGATGGCATCCCTAGCTTATATCCTCTTCAGTCCCTCTGCTACTAACCTCACTACTCTAAGCGACAAAAGATTTTTGTTACCAGCACCTAAGCTCCAATGGAGGGTGAGAAGAACTCGTCCGGGGACCTGATGTCCAGCAGCAAGCTGGTCGCGGAGGCCGCCAAGACGGCCTACGAGAAGAAGAGCGTCGAGGGCATCGACAAGGAAAAGGTAGCCGCCGCCTCCGCCGACATCCTGGACTCCGCCGCCAGGTACGGCAAGCTTGAGGACAAGCCGGTGGGGCAGTACCTCGAGAAGGCTGAGGGGTACCTGAAACAGTACAGCTCCGGCGGCACCGAGAAGGAGAAAACTGACGCACCTGCTGCCGCTGACGCGCCGAAGCCGGATGCACCCAAGGAGCCAGCGCCTGCGCCTGCACCCGCCGCGGAGGAAGAGAAATCGTCCGATGGATTCGGTCTCGACGACGTCATGAAGGGGGCTGCATCGCTGTCCGGGAAGAAGAGTGGCGAGGAGGAGAAGGAGAGCGGCGGCGGCGGCGGGTTCATGAAGATGGCTCAGGGGTTCATGAAGTAGAAGTCTGGTTTCTGCATCTACATGCATGTTGCTCTTGCTAAGTTTGTGCGCTGCGTTCCTTCTGTATTTTATTACTGTAACGTTGTGGTTGTGCTTAATTATGTTAGCTGCTGATATTCGGTTCTGTAAAGTTTCTTAAGTCATGTGTGTCTGTATGATGATCAATAATCCAGTTGTGCTAGCTAGCTGGTTCCTTCCTGCTTGCAGGATTTCGGTTGTACTAGTAACTTATAAGAGCATCTCCAGCCATTCGCCCCCAGGGGCGTCAAATAGCGCCGCCGGGGGGCCAAACGGCGGAAAACTCTGCATGGGGGGCTCGGGTTCCCAGCCGAAACCAAGTTCCCCCCTAGCCGCCGATTCCGCCCCACTTTCGGCCCATATTCGGCATGTTTGGGCACAAATTCAACAAAAACTAATTTTTATTAAATAGTTCATCATAGAAAACAGTACAAATCAAATAGTTTGACAAATTAAATTTATAATTTGAACACAAATAAAAACTCATATTTCATCACACGTCGAGCTAGGCGTTGCCCTTGAGCCTCCATAGGTGCTCCACCAGATCGTGCTGCAGTTCTTGATGCACCTGTGGATCTCGGATCTCCTAACTCATATTGAGGAAGGCAGTCCAGGTTGCTGGTAACTGGTGATCAACTTGGGCAAGAGGACCCTGCCTGTAATATGGTTCAGTGTCAAACACTGGCTCTTCCTGCTCGCTCTCAATGATCACGTTGTGCAAGATGACACGGCAAGTCATGACTTCCCACATTTGATCTTTCGACCAGGTCAGAGCGGGGTACCGGACAACAGCAAATCGAGTTTGGAGCACACAAAATACCCTCTCGAGATCCTTCCTGCAAGCCTCCTGGCACTTGGCAAAGTAGAAGTTCTTGCCTCCTGGCACAGGGTTTGAGATAGTCTTCACAAATGTGGACCATCTCAGATAGATGCCATCTGCTAGGTAGTATCCTGTTGTAGTGGCGCCCATTGACCTCGAAATTCATCGGAGGAGCATGACCTTCAACAAGCTTGGCAAAGACATTCAAGCACTGCAGTACGTTGATGTCATGTGAGTTCCCGGCATACCAAAGAAGGAGTGCCAAATCCAGAGGTCCTGTGTCACCACTGCCTCAAGTACCACACTGCAAGCTCCTTTGGCGCCTTTGTACACCTCCTGCCAATCAAATAAACCATTTTTTTCATGCCCAATGCATGCAGTCGATGCTTCCAAGCATCCCAGAAAATCCTCTTGCTGCATTCTGTGCCAGGATCCGAGAAGTGTCTTTTAGAATTGGGTGATCGCAAGTATTGAGGTTCTAACACTGCCACCAGTGCCCTGCAGAACTTGTAAAAACACTCAATAGTGGTGGACTCGGTCATGCGTCCATAGTATTCCAGTATATCACCGGGAGCTCTGTATGCAAGCATCCTCATAGCTGTCGTGCACTTCTGGAGTGAGGTGAATCCAAGTGTGCCGGTGCAATCCTTCTTGCACTTGAAGTAGTTGTCAAACTCATGGATGGAATTCACAATCCTGAGGAAGAGCTTTCGGCTCATCCAATAACGGCGCCGAAATAGTTTCTCGCAGTGCAGTGGAGCAGTCGGCATACAGCAAGAAATAGCCCTCCAGTCGATGCCTTTGCTTTTCCTTCTGCCGGCCCGGCGCTGAGCCACCTCGCCCGGCTTTGCATTGCTCGTGAACAGGCCGGCTAAAGCGGCGAGGACCATGAGGTGCTCTTCGTCCTGGGCGTCGACATCGGCTTCCTCCTCCAGCAAAGCCGCGAATGCCTCCTCATCGTCCGAGTCATCGTCGAGCAGACAAATCGCCGAACACCTGGCGGGCGTGGTAGACGCACAGCTGCCGGTATCCCCGCTTGCGTGGCCTGAGCGCCGAAAATGATCGCCCAGGATCGGGGTCAAGGATGCGTGGCGAACCCTCTCTTTCTCGGTGGGGAAATGGCCTTTCTAGCGCCGGTGGGCAGGTGGGTGGCACCGGGATCGGCATGGTGGCGGAAGTGGTAGTGCAAGCGGGGGGAGATTCTGGACGTGCAAAAAACGTTTTTCACCTGACAATGGTGGCCCATGCGCCGTTTTCCCTTCCGCCGGAGCCCTCAAGTGCCCCCAGCGTGCTAGGTTCGGCCTAGGATCGCTGATACGTCTCCATCGTATCTATAATTTTTGATTGTTCCAAGCCAATATTCTTCAACTTTCATATACTTTTGGCAACTTTTTATACTATTTTTTGGGACTAACATATTGATCCAGTGCCCAGTGTCAGTTCCTGTCTGTTGCATGTTTTTTGTTTCGCAGAAACCCAATATCAAACGGAGTCCAAACGGGATAAAAACGGACGAAGAATTATCTTGGAATATTTATGATTTTCTGGAGGAAGAATCAACGCGAAACGGTGTCCGGGGTGGCCACGAGACAGGGGGGCGCGTCCTCCCCCTGGGCGCGGCCTGGGCTCTTGCGGACCACCCGTAAGGCAGTTGACGCTCTTCTTTTGGCGCAAGAAAGCTAATTTTATGAGAAAGATCTGGGCGAAAGATTCACCCCAATCGGAGTTACGGATCTCCGGATATTTAAGAAACGGTGAAGGGGTAGAATCTGAGAACGCATAAACAGAGAGATAGATCCAATCTCGGAGGGGCTCTCACCCCTCCCACGCCATGGGAGCCAAGGACCAGAGGGGAAACCCTTCTCCCATCTAGGGAGGAGGTCAGGGAATAAGAAGAAGAAGGGGGGCTCTCTCCCCCTTGCTTCCGGTGGCGCCGGAGCACTGCCGGGGGCCATCATCATCACCGTGATCTTCACCAAAAACTTCACCGCCTTCATCACCAACTCTCCCTCCCTCTATGAAGCGGTGTAACCTCTCTCTTACCCGCTGTAATCTCTACTTAAACATGGTGCTCAACGCTATATATTATTTCCCAATGATGTATGGCTATCTTATGATGTTTGAGTAGATCCGTTTTGTCCTATGGGTTAATTGATGATTATGATTGGTTTGAGTTGCATGTTTTATTATTGGTGCTGTCCTATGGTGCCCTCCGTGTCGCGCAAGCGTGAGGGATTCCCACTGTAGGGTGTTGCAATGCGTTCATGATTCGCTTATAGTGGGTTGCGTGAGTGACTGAAACACAAACCCAAGTAAGGGGATTGTTGCGTATGGGATAAAAGGGGACTTGATGCTTTAATGCTATGGTTGGGTTTTACCTTAATGAATCTTTAGTAGTTGCGGACGCTTGCTAGAGTTCCAATCATAAGTGCATATGATCCAAGTGGAGAAAGTATGTTAGCTTATGCCTCACCCTCAAATAGAATTGCAATAGTGATTACCGGTCTAGTTATCGATTGCCTTGGACAAATAATTTTCTCGTAAAAAAAGCTCTCTATTAATACTTACTTTATTGCTTCTTTATCTAAACAGCCCCTAACTTTTTATTTACGTGTACTTTATTATGTTGCAAACCTATCCAACAACACCTACAAAGCACTTCTAGTTTCATACTTGTTCTAGGTAAAGCGAACGTCAAGCGTGCGTAGAGTTGTATCGGTGGTCAATAGAACTTGAGGGAATATTTATTCTACCTTTAGCTCCTCGTTGGTTCGACACTCTTACTTATCAAAAACTGTTGCGATCCCGTATACTTGTGGGTTATCAAGACCTTTTTCTGGCGCCGTTGCCGGGGAGTCATAGCGTGGGGTGAATATTCTCGTGTGTGCTTGTTTGCTTTGTCACTAAGTAATTTTTATTTGCTATTCTTAGTTGTTTTCTATCTTTAGCTATGGGTAGGAAACGCAAAATACCGAAAAAAATTAGTTGTACCTACTGAACTAGTGGTTGAAGAACCACTCAAAATCTATCACACTCTTGAAGCTTTTTACTTGGATCATCTTCGATCCCTTTGTGCTCGTGTTGAAACCCCCACTAGTTTAGTTGTGGGCAAATCTTTAGATGAGCATGCTTGTTTTGTGCGACACCGTATATCTAAAAAAGGGAAACTATTATGGGATCAAATTCAACGTTTGCAATGCTATGCTTGGAATTTATGTGAAATATATGAGTTTACTTGTTGTTCTGAAGACCATAAGAAACACCTACCCTATCAATGCTTGTTTAGTGATAATGGAATCGTATCTTCATATGCTAAGGGTGTTTACAATTACTATGATGTTCAACAAATTGAAGAATTTGTTACTTTTAAAGGTGCTTATGAGATTGCCTCTTTGATTGAAAAGTATGATGCTACTCTTTACAAATCTGAAAATTTTGCCATATTTCAATATTGTTATGACAATTATGCTTCTAATGCCTATGTTAAACCATATATTGAGGACTTCTCCGCTGTCCAAGAAGAGATTAATATTTTGCAGGAAGCTATGGAAGAAGAAATTGATGAAACTGTGAGCTCATTGGATGAAAAAGATGATGAGGAGAGCGAAGAACAAAAGGAGGAAGAGCGGATTAGCTACCCGTGCCCACCTTCTAATGAGAGTAACCCTCCAACTCATACATTATTTAATTCCCCTTCGTGCTTACCGAAGGATGATTGCTATGATGATTGTTATGATCCCTTGAATTTGTTTGAAATATCCCTTTTTGATGATGCTTGCTATGCTTGTGGCCAAGATGCCAATATGAATTATGCTTATGGAGATGAACTTGCTATAGTTCCTTATGTTAAACATGAAATTGTTGCTATTGCACCCACGTATGATAGTCCTATTATCTTTTTGAATTCTCCAAACTACACCATATCGGAGAAGTTTGTGCTTATTAAGGATTATATTGATGGGTTGCCTTTTACCATTGCACATGATGATTTTGATAGATATAATATGCATGTGCTTGCTGCTCCTACTTGCAATTATTATGAGAGAGGAACTACATCTCCGCCTCTTTATGTTTCCAACACGATGAAATTGCAAGAAACTGCTTATACTATGCATTGGCCTTTACTTGGTGTGCATGAATTGTTCTTTTATGACATGCCGATGCATAGGAAGAGAGTTAGACTTCGTTGTTTCTTGATATATGTTACTTTGTGCTCACTACTAAATTACAAATCATTGTTAATTAAAATTGGCTTTGATATACCTTGGGATCCGGGTGGATCCATTACTTGAGCACTTAATGCCTAGCTTAATGGCTTTAAAGAAAGCGCTGCTAGGGAGATAACCCGGAAGTTTTAGAGAGTCATTTATTTCTGTTGAGTCCTTTCATATAGTTTAAAAACACAAAAATAAAGAGGAGAACCTAAAAACTTTTCAAAAAGGAAAGTAAAAGTGAGAAAGACAAGCATTGTTGAAGTGGGAGCTGGCCTTGAACTTTGTTCATGCTCACGGAAACTCTGTGAATCTTGATTATAGAAACTTTTCATCAAAAATAATTATCCCCTTGTACAATTCCATTGTATTATAAAAATAATGTGCCGAGGTTTGCCTTTAGGATGTTTACAATGCTTGTTGGTTTGTACGGTGCAGGACAGAAACTTTGGCTGTAGTGCGCGATTTTACATTTTTAACTGGAACATCAATTGGTTCTGATTTCTTTCGCACTGTCTTGCTGTACAACTTTTTTATTTTTCGTAATTTCGGTAGAATTTTTGGGGTACCAGAAGTATGGTGGATGTTCATATTGCTACAGACTGTTCTGTTTTTGACAGATTCTGTTTTTGATGCATAGTTTGCTTGTTTTGATGAATCTATCAATTTATATTAGTGAATTAAGCCATGGAAAAGTTATATTACAGTAGACACAATGCAAAAACAAAATATGAATTGTTTTGCAATAGTAATTAGAGTGGTAATTTGCTTTATTATACTAACGGATCTTACCGAGTTTTCTGTTGAAGTTTTGTGTGGATGAAGTGTCTAAACGAGGAGGTCTCGATATGAGGAAAAGGAAGAGAGGCAAGAGCTCAAGCTTGAGGATGCCCGAGGCACCCCAAGTAAATATTCAAGGAGACTCAAGCGTCTAAGCTTGGGGATGCCCCGAAAGGCATCCCCTCTTTCTTCAACAAGTATCAGTATGTTTTCGTATTCGTTTTGTTTATGCATTATGTGCAAGTCTTGGAGCGTCTTTTGCATTTAGTTTTCATCTTTATTTTATGCACCATGCTGGTATGAGATAGTCCTTGGTTGATTTGTAGAATTCTCATTGCACTTCACTTAAATCTTTTGAGTATGGCTTTATAGAATGCTTCATGTGCTTCGCTTATATCATTTGAAGTCTGGATTGCCTGTTTCTCTTCACATAGAAAACCGCCATTTGTAGAGTACTCTTTTGCTTCACTTATATTTGTTAGAGTGTGAGCATATCTTTTGTAGAAAGAATTAAACTCTCTTTCTTCACTTATATCTATTTAGAGAGATGACAGGAATTGGTCATTCACATGGTTAGTCATAAAATCCTACATAAACTTGTAGATCGTTGAATATGGTATGTTTGATTCCTTGCAATGGTTTTGCGATATAAAGATGGTGATATTAGAGTTATGCTAGTGGGTGACTGTGGATTAGTAGAAACACTTGTGTTGAGGTTTGTGATTCCCGTAGCATGCACGTATGGTGAACCGCTTTGTGATGAAGTTGGAGCACAATTTTATTTATTGATTGTCTTCCTTATGAGTGGCGGTCGGGGACGAGCGATGGTCTTTTCCTACCAATCTATTCCCCTAGGAGCATGCGTGTAGTACTTTGTTTTCAATGGCTTGTAGATTTTTGCAATAAGTATATGAGTTCTTTATGACTAATGTTGAGTCCATGGATTATACGCACTCTCACCCTTCCACCATTGCTAGCCTCTCTTGTGCCGTGCAACTTTCGCCGGTACCATACACCCACCATATACCTTCCTCAAAACAGCCACCATACCTACCTATCATGGCATTTCCATAGCCATTCCGAGATATATTGTCATGCAACTTCCATCATCATCATATACATGACTTGAGCATTCATTGTCATATTGCTTTGCATGATCGTAAGATAGCTAGCATGATGTTTTCATGGCTTGTCCGTTTTTTTATGTCATTGCTATGCTAGATCATTGCACATCCTGGTACACCGCCGGAAGCATTCATATAGAGTCATATCTTTGTTCTAGATATTGAGTTGTAAGTAAATAAAAGTGTGATGATCATCATTATTAGAGCATTGCCCCAGTGGGGAAGGATGATGGAGACTATGATTCCCCCACAAGTCGGGATGAGACTCCGGACTTTATGAAGCCCAAATAAAAAAGGCCAAAGAAGCCCACCAAAAAGAAAGAAAAAAATAAAAAAATAAAAAATAGAAAATGAGAGAAAAAGAGAGAAGGGGCATTGTTACTATCCTTTTACCACACTTGTGCTTCATAGTAGAACCATGTTCTTCATAGAGAGAGTCTCCTATTCTTTCACTTTGATATACTAGTGGGAATTTTCATTATAGAACTTGGCTTGCATATTTGGATGATGGGCTTCCTCAAATGCCCGAGGTCTTCATGAGCAAGCAAGTTGGATGCACACCCACTTAGTTTTCAGTCTGAGCTTTCATACACTTATAGCTCTAGTGCATCCGTTGCATGGCAATCCCTACTCGCTCACATTGATATCTATTGATGGGCATCTCCATAGCCCGTTGATACGCCTAGTCGATGTGAGACTTTCTCTTTGTTTTGTCTTCTTCACATAACCCTCACCATCATTTTCTATTCCACCTATAGTGCTATATCCATGGCTCACGCTCATGTA